>CM038678.1:154392297-155719828 GCA_021605205.1 Aegilops longissima | reverse complement strand
ATGCTTACTTTGCATGAAAAATGCCTTACCGCTGCTATTTTCTTCACGCCTCAATCTCTGGAGGGCCTTGTGAAGCTTGGCCTTAGCGGCTTTGGCACTCTCAAGAGCCGTTGCAAGCTCGGACTCTCGAGTCTTGAGTCACGCTCCAAGCTCTCATGTTTTTCAAGAGATCACGGAGCTCTTGCTGTACCTCCGCCACCAGCGCCTCCTGCTTCTCTCGCTCGGTCCGCTCAGTGCTGTCGCATTGCGTTCGGCCACGGCCACCGCCTCCTTCAGGGTCGCCACCTCGTTAGTGGACCCTACAATACCCACGTTATCCTTGTCATTTTCTTGCAACCATATCCTTTTCTGTAAGGTGCAATTTTCATAAGGTATTACTCACCTTCTTTTCCTCGAGCTGCTTCTTGGCATGGCCGAGCTTCGTTCTCGGACCGCTCGAGGTTTTCCTTCAAAATATTGACCTCTGCGATCGGTCTTGGCGGAGGTCGGCAACCTAACCTGCAATCCCATATTGACATATTTTTATGACTCCTGCGTTTATCTTTCTAAAGATCCTCGGTCCGGCTTTTCTTTCGAACACCGATCCGAGCATCGGGGCTCTTGTCTATCACGGTACCATTTTACATATATTGAAATTCTTACCTCAAAGCACATTAGAAGGCTCTGCGAGCCAGTCAGCCCGCTCTTGGCGAGCTGAACCTTGAATCACCGCACTCATAACGGTGCGGTGTTCCTCTTCGATGGGCGCCGTTGGCGCCTCCAGCAAATATCCGGCACCTCCGGTTGGGCGGAGGCAGCTGGCGTCGTGGTCTTGCCCTTCTTACGAAGGGTCGCCCGCCGGACTCGGAGCCTTTGTGGCCTCGGGGCGAGTCCGTGCCTGATCCGGGAGGTGTCTGTGACACCTTGGGGCCTCCTCCTCTGATGGGTCATTTTAGGGACCCCACCTCGGCGTAGTCAGCGGCCACGGGAGTGGAGGCAGTCGGAAGGAATCCATATCCGGCGCCCAAGGACCCTTCGGCAAGCGGGAAGATCATCCTTAGGCGGACTGCAGGGGTTGTATCGCGGCATTAGAAACACATTACATGGCGAAAAGGAAAAACCTTGAAGTTATTGGAGTCCGGATACTTACGATCTCACCAGGGGCTTGGCCCTTGTAGGCCAATCCTCCTCGTTGTCGTCGACGTTGGTGGAGAAGTCCGGGGGAAGAGTTTTTCCCTTCTTGGACCCTTCGGCCTCCCTTGTTTGGGAGGCCTTCCTTTTCTTCCCTCCCCCTGCTGGGGGAGAGGCTTTCTTCTTCTCCTCCTCACCTTGGTGGGAGGAGTCGGCCTCGGATTCATCATCCGATAGCACCTGAAAGCAGGGAACTCTTAGAGTCCCGTGGCCGTCTTCTTGGCCTTCTTCTCGGCACCACGTGGGGTGCCGGGCCTTTAACCCGATGGCGGGCGTCCGCTGGGTCCTCGGCAATGGGGCGGACAGGTAATCCGTTCGGCCTTCGCCAGCCATTCTGTCAAAGGTAAAGGGGTTTAGATCCGCATAGAGGCCAAACTATGGAAAACAAGTGGTGAAATCACTTACCTCGTCGGTTGGGCGCTGCGAGCGAATCCGCGATCTTGGTGGCGGATGCGGGAGCTTGGCACCTGAATAGCACCTTCCGGACATCTTCGTGCGTAGTGTGAAGAGCCGCTTCGAGTGCGGTGCTGCGCTGGATCAAACTCCCACATATTAAAGCCCGTCGCGGCGCGGGAGAATCCGGCGGATGAGCATGACTGGACTACGTTGACAAGCTTGAGCTTCTTGTCCACCGACTTACGGATCTGAGGCTTGGAGTCGGTCAGCTCCTCGAATCCCCCAAATTCGGCCACTCTCTTTCCGGGAGGTGAGCCGTGTGGGGATGCAGATCTGAATCGAGGGGGCGCTGCCCAATCGAAGTCCGCGGCTCGGTGATGTAGAACCACCCGATTGCCACCCCTTGATGGTTTCCACGAAAGTGCCCTCCAGCCACGTAGCGTGGGACATTGACCCACCATGGCGCCTCCGCTTTCTGCTTGGCTGCCCTTCACAACCTTGACTTGACCTTTGAAGGTCTTGAGCCTGGCGAAGTGGGGCTGGATCTGAGAGGAATGCCTCGCACCTGACGATAAGCGCCGAGATGTTGAGGATGAAATTCGGGGCGGAGTCATGGAAATCTAGGCGTAGTAGAACATGAGCCCCGGACAAAGCGATGAAGCGGGAAGCCCAGTCCGCGGAGGAAATGGGAAGAAATACTACCCTCTCATGGGGCACTGGGGTTGGGGCGAGCTCTCCCTCGTCGGGGAGCCGATGCTCGATGTTCTGGACAGATATCGGCGTCGCGCAGCTTCTGGATCTGCCCCTCCGTGGAGGAGGCCATCCTGCCTCCGCTCGAACATAGTTGGAGAAGGTCGAGGTGAGAAGTGCGGACTTAGGTATTTGGGCTCGAGTTTGCGGAGATGGATAAGCCAAGGAGGAAGAAGGCGCGGGTAAAAGGGTTGGATCTTTATCCCCTTATATGGGTGGACAGAAACATGTGTCCCCACCGGCCTGGTAAAACTCGCTTATCCCTCAAGCGTCACAATCAATGGCGCGGTTGGGTTACCCACATCCGTATTGATGGGAATCCCGGAATAAGGGGAACACGATCTCTTTGACAAGGCGTGCCAAGAAACACGCTTAGCTAAGCTGAGGTGGAACAATAAAAACAATTTGAGTAAAGGCTTGGTAGTGGTGCGATGTCACGCCACAAAATCGTCGGAAGATTGATCTTGTGTAATATTATTCTCTCTCACGGTGGTATGTGGAATTTATTTTTGCGAGCGGACACTATCCTGGTGTTCACAATCTTCTATAAATTATTCGGAGGAAGAACCCGCCTTGCAATGCGAAGACAACATGCGCCGGACTCGTCGTCATTGAAGCCTGGTTGAGGGCTCTTGAGGGAGTTCGGACTAGGGTGTCCGGATAGCGAACTATCATCATCGGCGGACTCCAAGACTATGAAGATACAAGATTGAAGACTTCGTCCCGTGTTCGGATGGGACTTTCCTTGGCGTGGAAGGCAAGCTTGGCGATCTGGATATGTAGATCTCCTACCATTGTAACCGACTACTGTGTAACCCTAACCCTATCCGGTGTCTATATAAACCGGAGGGTTTTAGTACATAAGACGAACAACAATCATACCATAGGCTAGCTTCTAGGGTTTAGCCTCTTTGATCTCGTGGTAGATCCACTCTTGTAACACACATCATCAATATTAATCAAGCGGGGCGTAGGGTTTTACCTCCATCAAGAGGGCCCGAACACAGGTAAAACATCGTGTCCCTTGTCTCCTGTTACCATCCGCCTAGGCATAGTTCGGGACCCCCTACCGAGATCCGCCCGGTTTGACACCGACAGGGCCTTGATATGGACTACTACTAGTACTAGTACTGCTTTGATGTGTCCCGTCAACTCGCCGAACGAGGAGAAGCTTGCTTACTCGCCTCTCCCTCACCCACGCGTGTGGTGGTTCACAGGATGAGGAGAGGGTTTTGACTACAGCGCCCTCTCCCTCTTCCTCTCCCTCGCCCTCGCCCTCGCCCTCACGGTGGACATGCAGCAGTTCAATCGGTGTCCAGTTGCGGGCATATTGTCTTGTAGTATCATCATTGTTGGACCTTAGAAGAGGCGAAGAGGCAAGTGCAAGGTTCACAGTACGAACTGTTGAACCTCCCAAAGAGGCAAAAGCCAAGCGCAAGGTTTTATAGGAGTTGTCGTCCTAGTAGGGTGTACTACAACTATAGCGAGCGATGCTCTTGTATGATGCCGCCACGTCACGGATATCCAAAGTTGTGCCACCTTTTTTCTCAAAGAGCGTGTTGGAGCCGTGCAACAACCACACAAGTTTGCGTACACATAACACATTTACTAGTAATAAATTCTAAAGGACAAATGCCGAGTATGCCACACAAGTTCATCTCAATTCATGTGATAAATTTGTGCGACTAGTCTACATATATTCACAGTGCTACTGTTCACAATTACCGTACTCCACTTACGTTATAGATGGGCTACATGCATGTCCTCCTCCGAGTTCCAGTCCGGTGTTCTTCATGGATGGCACGATCCATAGCGGTGGGCAATGGGAATCATTGTTGCAGCTTTCTAGTCCGGTTCCACACGATGGAGACTCATCCAAGCTGAAGCGGCATAAATCGAGGGATAGCGTGTCCCGGCATATCGTTCATCGGCGGTGCACAATGAAGACACAACCATGCTTCATGAGCGGCAGGCCTTCCGTGTCGTGCACGGAAGGTGGCATCCGCTTCACAATGGGGTAGCTGTCCCCGATGAAAGCGAGTACTCTCCAAGAGTGTTCCTCGGCACCCACGTAGCATCACGGGGTCGAACTTCGGCGCCGTTCATCTGGTACACACGGCATCCCAGATCTGGACACATGGTGGCGTACATAGTCAAGGTCCATGCATAATAATGTTGTGCTCAAATATGGTGGTCGATGTCTTGTGCAGCAAATAGTACTACTCGGTATAGATGAAGTAAAATAACCGGCTTATTATATATAGCCACTCTTGGCTACATGGATGAGATAGTAAGACATGGAAAAACAAAAATGGTGGCAGCTAGTGGGTTCAAGTCTTCAAGGGCCCAGCTAGCTATCTGGCGTCCTCAAGGTAAAAAGTACTCCTACTAGTAGTACTAAGTATACTACTAGTACAACAATGAAAGAGAAGGCGAGAGGGTTAAAAATGGAATACACGGGTAGATGGTGACGGTCCGATCGTGGTAGATTGTGTGACCATGTTGCACATCGGTGGTACCATGGGTAACGACTGCTAAGATAGTTGATCCCAATATGCCAAAGTCAGCTACAAGGTTCGAGTTAGACCGAATCGCGGATGCAAATGCACATCGAGGATCGGCGATCTTATTTTGATCGAGGGGATGGTGGTCCTGCAAAATAATGGAGTACCGTTAGGGATGCAAATGATGGTTTGTGCATTCCGTTTGTAATCTCCGTACCATAGGATGGCAACCAGATGAAACAAGTCCCATGGCTTGTCACCGCGAAGATCACGGCCTAGATGGCGCAAGGCGTCTTGAACATGTAGGGTACAAATCTGCCGCCGCCAACATCGCCCGACCTCTCGCCGTTCTGCGTCTTGCATTGATGGCAATCCTTATGTCGAACACCGCGATGAGATAGTAATCGTCGTAGCCGCGTCGCTTTGTCGGCGGGTCCGCAATTGCTATCTTCTTCAATCTCATGTAGGCATCATCATACGTATTCAAGCCCAGGATCCGGAAGGCCGATCCCAATGGTGGAGAAGGGTCTACGGAGCAGCGCCGCGATGTGGATGTTGTGCAAAATGATGGTGGTATCCGGCGGAGGTATGCAAGCCAATCTTCGTTGGCACCGACCCGAACCTATATATAACGGTGGGCAGCGGAGAAATTACGGGATGGAAATGGAATAACTAAGTACTACATGATCAAACTCCATTCTTGACCTGCTCATCGGACAAAATCCGACTACCTCTCAACGTCGGCAACTCTATCGGAGTCAACGTGCAACCATGGCGGGGAGGCGGTGGACTGTTGAAGGATTGTCCCATAGAAGAACCTTCTCCTCGAGGGCGCATGGAAGACCAACAAGCATGGCCTTTTCCCAAACTTGTTTAAGCGGCGTCTTGAAAAAGTTGGTGCGAGGAAGCACCGAGTCTTGGCGGTGAGGAAGTCGGAGGCGTGCGATTTCTCCCAGAGGATCGTCGTCCAAGGTCTCCAGCCCGACAAGGAGGAGAACCGCTGGCGAATCCATGGGAGCAGCAGCGACGAACTAGAAGCTGGCGAGGAGGAGATAAGGCGTAGTAAGCTGCGGGGCCTCGTCCTTCCAAGCGTAGATCGTTCCTCGGCGAAGGGGTGAGGCTATTATTTGATACAACGAGACTAGGCTTTTAAGCTTCCATTTGTGGAAGTGTAATGGATCTCGTCGAACTTTGTTAGTAGTTCCTTCTTTATGAATGAGATGAAACAAAGCTTTTGCCTCCGTTTCAAAAAAAAAACACGTCAAGAGGAATTTCTTTTATAGTAGAGCCGATAATGGAGTAGAAGTCCATGCGTACAGCGCCACAAGCTTCTGATACTAGTAGTACTGACACTTTACATAGAGTCTGAGCCATATTGCCGCAGTTCTCAATGCCCCCTTGAGTGCTTTCCGGCTCCTCGGGCTTAATTGGGCGCTAGTTTAAATATGCTACTACTAGCTGATGAGGAAGCTGCAAGCGAGTGCGGCTAGAAGCGACACTTGAGCCACGGGATCTTTGGGAAGAAAAACCCGTTCACGTGGCTAGGCTGTCCGGTGCACCAGATTGTGGGGCGCCCGTCCGTTTGACTTCAAAACTCAAACTACCCGTGTAAAATATTGGCTCGCGGTGAAGTGTAGTACTAGTACTATTTTTTAAAAAAAAGTCCGCCGTGCGTTAATGAGGATCGAACCCACAAAGCAGGTATACACTCCGCGACCACTAGTAGTACTCGATTGAGTACAACGACCTAGAATCACCTTTTGTCGCTAGTAAATACGTACATTGTTCCTTACAAGAAACCCCTAATAATGCAAGAAACCACTAAAATGCCAGAAACTACTACCACTTGCATACGTGGCGAGACTTAAGATAAGACTACCTTATCAACCATTGTACATGCTCTTACCAACAAAATCCTCGAGTGACCTCCTACCTCCGGCCCGTCCACCTAGTCATCCTCGGCCATGGGGCGCAGCTACCACGCCGTGAAGGCGAGGTCAAAACCGCCCGTGGTCAGGAGCCATGTTGCGGGCCGGATCCCAGCTCCGTCCGGCGCTCATGACGCTAGCTAGCCAAGATAGCTCCGTCCACCTGCTTATGCGCAAGGTTTGCTAGCTAGATTGGCATGGCGGTAGCCGGCGGCTTGCTTTCAAGGCCAGCGCTCAAAGCCAACCATTTGGCTCGGCGAAGGCAGGCGCGGCGGCTTGCTCGCTCGTGAGTCACGCTCGGGTCAGCCTGCCAACCATGCATGCGGAGGCCAAGCGCGTGCGGCCCGTCCGTGAGCGGGCGGCCAACTCGCTCATCACCGGCGCCACCGGCGAACACGCATCGATACTGTTTGAAGTAATGTTCGGGAAAAATAATGATTTGAGGGGAATAACAGGATAGAAGGTCGGATGTGGGTCCCTCGTGTCAGCGGTCAAACAAAATGTGTTGGTTTAAGCTGCCTCGTCGGCCGCAGACGTGTGGGCCAACCCAGGTCATAAATGGGTTTAAGCGAACCTAATCGGTAGGAGTACTAGGTAGTAGTTTTTGGCATGGATTAAGAAATTTTGGGTATGTTTTGCTATTTTTGTACAATAGATTCTTCCTAGGGCTGGTTGAAAGTGGTAGTTTTTGTTAAATACTCTACATATTGTAAGTAGGAGTGAAAGTTAAGCTTTGGAAGCCAATAAGCAAGGCTAGTTACATAGTGCATATGTGTACATGATTGAAAGTAAATATCAACCATGAGTGACTAATATCTTGATGGAAAACTTCGAAACTATGGAATACTAGAAAAATACATGGTTGGAGCAATGTTCATGTCCGTTGCAGCGAATCATAATTAGAATAATACTTATTCACAAACTTGGTACAAAACACCCTAATTTTGATATACATATGTATATTATGTTTCAATTATAATATATTCCTTGGGCTGTTTTGGTGAGGTCGGGGAGGGATGTGGTTGGTTTTAAGATACTAATTATGGGTTTTTCGCAAATTGGTAGACAAGTGGGATGTTGGTGAGAAAAGGCAACAACTTACCTCACAATCGTTAGATGTAGATCTAATGGTCGAAATGACGGATGGCGAGACACACAGCATCACCAACTTAGTCTTGTGTAGGAGTACTAGCAAGATCCGTGCATTACGGAACATCAAGATGCATTTTTTATAAAACACTTGTTGTGATTGACCCTTGGGAGTAATCCCATGTGTAAAAACTAATGATATCTTGAGAAATATGAGATAAGGTGAAGAGGAGTTGGGTGTGGTGGTGGTTGGTGGTGGGATGGCGGAGGCATGGGGATTGGCGGCCTTGGCGGCCACTAGGCCAGTTTGTTCCATAGGCTTCCTTTCTTAATTGCTCAACAATGAGGTTTGTTGGAGATAAGGATGAGCGAGGAAGGCCTTGTCTGCAAATGTGGAGAGGGTGCGGGTATCTTTTAGTTTAATTTCCATCCGTCGGATATAGATCGAGACGGTCTATATTGCAAGATGGCACACGTACCATCATCACCAACTCGGTTTTTATAAAGAAGAAATATAAGTATGGAGATACAAGCGTATTATCGATACTTGCTTCCGTAAACTAGCATCTACATTCTATTCAGCGCCTCGGCATGTGGGGCCTTAGCACAATGACTTCTGACTTTGTAAAACAAAGATTTTCTCGTCGCCGACAAGGAGGGGTGGCGGTGGCGCTTTTTGGCTTGCTCTAGTCCTAGTAGTCATACTAGGTGGTCTAAGCACGTGTAGATTTATTCTTTTCACGTCTCGTGTTTGCCGTCTTGCCACGATTGTTGATGAGTAGGCGGTAAGTTATTCATTGTTGGCGTGTTTTGAGAGAGAGAGAGAGAGAGAGAGAGAGAGAGAGTGTGCGTGTGCGATATGTTAGAGAATGAGGCAATGATAACAGATTCTTTGTGTCTATGTGTGTGGAGGATAGAGACATGTACATGGGGCTTTGTGTTGTGTAGCGTGGAGACACATATACATAATTAGAGAGTGAGTGTGTGAGATACACATGCGGACATGGGGGAGATGAGGATCCAGATAAATGGGTGTTTGTGCGTGTGCGTGTGTGTTTGTGCACGTTTGTGTGTGAGGGAGAGAGTGTATGTGGAGTAGAGAGACCATGATGATGTAAACCTAGTATAAGGGAAGGGGAATGGTGTGACATGTGTAGTAGCGAGATATTGCAGTGTGGGCGGGGGAGCAGACTATTTGGAAGAGACATCGAGTGTGTGTGTGGGAGAGGGGTGTGAGAGCGAGAGAAAGAGAGAGAGAGCTAGCGACGAGAGAGAGAGAGAGAGAGAGAGAGCGAGAGAGAGAGAGAGACGGAGAGAGATAGGAAGAGAGGGGGCGAGAGAGGGGTCATTTGTGTCCATAAATGGTGTATAGATAGGGAGACAATGTTGATGTTGTCCGAAATTGGCCTATGAACTGAGACGCAGGGGAAGCGAGTCATCATGTGTGTGATAGGGACTTCATGAGAGATCTAGAATAGATGGTGTAGAGAACAATGTGTGAAATCGAGAACGATTATACATTAGGGAGCTATAAAAGTCACGACATATATGTATCTGAGGGAAGGAGCTGGGCGGGTCCGCATGTGGGAGAGATAGAAAGAGGAGAGTGGTGCACAAGGAGACAAAGTGTGCTTGTTTGCAGTGGGGGTGGTGTGTGAGGTGAGTCTTGAGAACCACATAACTAGGGAGATAGGCGTTTGGGGCGGACGTTTGTGTGTATGGGAAATATACACTCTACATAGTGCGTGTGCTTGGGTAAGAGAGATAGCGGAGACCTAGAGAGTGAGGGAAGAGATGTGTGCATGCCAGGAGACAAAGTGATAGAGACCTATGTTGGGGTCGGACTTTACAAGAGAGAGGGTGTTAATGTGCTCGTGTGTTGGTGTTTGGGGAAGAGCGACTTCTCTATGTGTGTGTGTGTGTGGTGGTGGTTGGGGGTGACTTGAGATAAAGAGTGAGGTGTCTATATTTGAGGGACTTTAGCGTAATTGAGATATTGTGCACTCATGGTTGATCAATTTGTTTCACAGTTTGTACTATGAGATAACGATACTTTTGAACATCGTGATATACCTTGATGTACAAAATTACAAACCTAAGATTGGAATTTTGGAATTGACTCCATCATTAGCTTTTGTAATTCATTTAAGCGGAGGTACATTTTTAAGCCGAATTTCGTGATTTCAAATTCATATATCAAACCTAGAGATATACACATACGGGCATGTTCAAACTTTATAATCATTCACTTTATTCATACACATACACATTTTTGCTTTTGTCATCATATTTAGGATAAACACATTTGGAATTTCATTTGAATTGGACCGTATGATGGTATTTGCTTGTAGTAGCTCAATGATCCATATTTGAATTGAATGGACAATCTAAGTTTGAGTTGGAGACATTGATTTTCAAAACTTGCACATTTTTTTGCGTGCAAAACAAACAAATTGTCGGCCATGATATCATAGTCGGCCGTACGAGAGCATAATACTTATAATTTTAGGCGCCAAAGCTTTCAACCTTCCCGCTCACATCGAAATATCACGCGCGCGAAAGTTTAGCCTGCGATATTCCTGTTTTACCCCTGCCCATGAGCGGAAAAGGGCTGCTTTGGTAACTCCATTGTTTTCCCTCTTTGCCCCAACATTCTTCCCAGGCCCCTCCCTTCCCTCCCGACCCCCAACCACGGCAAGCCGCGAATCTAGTCCTCCGCCGCAGCGGTGGACCTCACACCCGCGGATCTACCTTCCGCACCTTGGAACCCCCAACGCCAACTCACCACTTCACGGGAGCCGCGGCGGCTTGTCCACCGCTCGAGATCTCCTTGACCGCCATCATGGTCCACCGCACGGATCTGCTTAACCGCGCCCTCGTCCACCACAGCGTAGGCCCTTCATCGACTCCCTAGTCCGCCCCTTCGCTGGCCCTTCATACAAGCCCTCGTCCTCGACAGCAGATCCGCCTCACAGAAAGCACTGTAGCCTTTGCCGAAGCCTTCGCGTCCTTTGCACCGGACCCGCTCCACGGACGCCATATTCAACTCCACCGACCACCTTTACCGACCGCAGCCTCATCAGAGTTATTTGATTTGTACTCCTTCGGTTTTCTCTTTATCGTGCAACTGTTCACTTACCACAGATGAGCTTTCTTGTATGTCGACAGCATAGCCATAACCGTAGTACGAGCAGCTTCAGCGACAATGACAAAAACCCAAACTCAACATAACACGAGCACCATCGATGATCCTTAGCTATCAAGTATGACAACGATACCCATCGCCGCCGAGAATCGGTACTATCATCCAACGGCCGCGCCTACGTTCACTTTCCTAGCATAAGCACCGCACCTTTGAATTTCTTGAGGCATCATTCAGTTTTTCATGAGGACGCGTTATTACTTGCACAGCAGGCCCATACTTACAGCGATGAACATGTTACATGTGCTAAATTACATACCAATGCACATATAGTTAATATGCTTTAGTTTTGTTACGATGCCACTGTTGGTTCCATCGGTGGTTAATGTTCTCTATGCTTAATTACACATCAGCAAACTAGCATGTGGTTCCGCTGCTTTTTGTTCGTTTTACCCTACATTTTACGATGCTAGCTATTACATCAGCTCAGAGCCTCTGTTCATTACTTGTTTGTGTGTTCTTGATCTTCCCAAGTTGCATGACTAATTTGATGCTTCTATTAATTATGGAGCTGCCAACCCCATCAAGCAAAATATTTGTTCTTTGGGGCGGCACCTCGAACAAGCATAAAAATAGAGGAAGCAGATATATTGTCGTGTATGCACACACCCTTCTTTCATTAGTTTAGATGAACCATTGATGATCAATTCGGACCAGTGCATGCGATTAAAATTAATTTTACCTAAATAGATGGTGCAGAATAAACTACAACAACTAGATTTGCAACCACGGGATCTTGACGATATTTTCAAAGAACATTGCAACAGCAGCTAGGCTTCCATGACAACATATGGTAAGCCAATGTGTTTTAGTACATGTGAAATGTAATGCAGTGGGCTGCTTTCTTGGCTTGTGCCCTCAACGTGTAATCCTACCGAATTACAAATAGTTCATTATGCGCTTTGTTGTATTGCTTGATTGAATGCTTGTTTGTTGTTACGCTATACTGAGTTGGCCAATATGTCGGCAATGTTTGATGTACTATCGTAAAGAAATGCATGCCTATTTCATTTGAGTCCTTAACTTTTCCTCTCAACTTCATCACAAGACTGTCTTCGTAGTTTATATGAGGCCACCTTTGTTAAGTGCTTTCTCAGATTATTTCAACTGCTTAGATGCCTTGGCAACTTAAATATAGCGGTTGTACACTCCCTTTCAACTAGGGATGTCAAGCTGGGTCCCGTTTAATCGATTAAAGTCCACTAGTGGTATGATAGTTCAAAAGAGTTTTTGTTTTTGAGGAAAATGAACTAGGGAGGTAGCAAAACTAACTAGATGGGATGGCGGATGTCGTTTATTTGCCACTTACATCCCTAGTTTCATCTTACCATTTTAATTTCTTTTTGGCTGATCTGCTTGAACCATTCAAATATAGTTTGCCATGCTCGGCAATAATTAGTCCGTCGTTTACCATGTAAGCTTCTTTGCTGGATCATCGATAACTATCTCTTACTTATGTCCGGTGAAACCTTTCAGGATGCTGTTCACACTAGGACACAATGTACAACCCAGAATCTATTTGTGGAAGCGGTCGCCATCCATGTTACCGGATGGTAGCAGTTCGGAGAGCAACACCGCGGAGAGCATGCGAGCACAGATATTATAGTGCTTGAGGCTCTACTAGAGGCGAAAGAGATGGTGTGGCTGCCATGAATGAGGTAATCTTTATCTTGAGGCTGGAAATTACGGAATTAGCGGCACGCATTATGCAAACAACCCAAGAATTGGAGGAAGTAAGAATGTTGCATTTGAAGGCGGAGGAGGTCCTGCTGTTTACGCTATCTGAAGCCCAAGGTAATCCGGTTCTTCTTTAGATACCAGTTGAAATTGTCATTAGATTATTGTACTTGCATGTTGTGTCATGTCTCTGAATGGATTATGTTGCAAGACCCCCTATGTTGTCCGGAATTCCATGTTGTCCATGTGTTGTAATGATCCGAATTTTTTAGCGAGGTAATCCTCGATTACTTGTATGATTGACATAAGGTGAACTGTTTTTCGTGTGAGCATATTGTATTGGATGAAATAACTGTTTGAATCGAGTGTATCCAACCTCTGAATTGAAGATCATGGCATTTCTAAATCATAATCATATATAAAGGTGGAATAAATCTTTGTTGTGGTGTTGAAGAAATAAATAACAAAGCGTATAATTATCGTGGATATTAGTAATCGAATACAAATTGGATTTGAATTTAGTTTGCGAGTCCCAGGGCAAGCGTGAATGCTAATTCTCCCAAGTTTTGAGCAGGCGGCTAAACACCCACTATAATTTGTGGGCTGCCGAAGCAAGTGTTTGTGAGATGGAAATTCTGTCTACGACTTGAGTACATCCTTATCGACCGGATTTACACTACTATCGATAGGGGTAGACTAGTAACTTCAATCAGAGCGTGACACGACTGACCTCTGAGCCCATTCGAGACACGGTGGGGCGTAAGCGTGGTGACAAAAAACATTTGATTCAAGCTCGTCCGAAGACATGTGTCTCTTCCTCCATTTCCCCATTCATACGGTGGGCGGCAAAACAAACTCTCCTCGTCGAAATCGATGTCGCTAATATTTTAAATAGGGCAGATGTGTAACTTCCATCGGGCGTGACACAACCGCCCTACTGTCAGCCCGTTCATACACCATAGGAGCCAACCGTGGCGACAAAACACCTCTCCTCGCCCGAAATAGTTACCGGCAAATATTTGGGAGATCTTGAGATTACCGTCCTATCCCCAACAAGCCGATGTCGAAATTTTAAGCGGGGATAAGTTCATAACTTTCCCCATTTCGTGAGAAGCGCTTCCCAAAGTTTGAGATCCCCTGTCGATTGTCAAAACCGGCGGATCTCGGGTAGGGGTCCCGAACTGTGCGTCTAGGCGGATGGTAACAGGAGACAAGGGACACGATGTTTACCCAGGTTGGGCCCTCTTGATGGAGGTAAAACCCTCGTCCTGCTTGATTGATATTGATATTGTGGATGTTTACAAGAGTGGATCTACCACGAGATCAAGGAGGCTAAACCCTAGAAGCTAGCCTATGGTATGATTGTAAGGGTTGTTGTTACGTCCTCTGGGACTAGAGCCATCCGGTTTATATAGACACCGGAGAGGGCTAGGGTTACATAGAGTCGGTTACAATGGTAGGAGATCTACATATCCGTGTCGCCAAGCTTGCCTTCCACGCCAAGGAAAGTCCCATCCGGACACGGGGCAAAGTCTTCAATCTTGTATCTTCATAGTCTTGGAGTCCGGTCGATGATGATAGTCCGGCCAATGATAGTTCGGCTGATGATGGTAGTCCGGCTATCCGGACACCCCTAATCCGGGACTCCTCGGTAGCCCCGAACCAGGCTTCAATGACGATAAGTCCGGGCATATATTGCTTGGCATTGCAAGGCGGGTTCCTCCTCGAATGATAGAAGATTGTGAACACCAGGATAGTGTCGGCTCGCAAAATAAATTCCACGTTCCACCGTAGAGAATAATATATACACAAGTTCAATCTGCTGACGTTTTTTGTGGCATGAAGTCACACCACTACCAAGCCATTACTTGAATTGTTTTTTACTTTACCACCTTAGCTCATTTAGCGAAGCGGTCTCCTTGGCACGTCTTGTCGAAGCAGAGATCGTGGTTCCCCTTAATCCGGGATTCTCATTAATACGGATGTGGGTAACCCAACCGCGCCCGTCACCACGCCCCCTTTATCGAAGGCGAGTCCCAAACGGTCATGGAGACGGCTCTTGGTATTCTCCCTCTTTATAACAGGACCAAGGCTTGTTTCTTTTCTTCAATCCTTCATCGAATCCTCTCCCCGCTCCAAGTTCCGGCACCTAGAGCTCCAGATTCGGCGCCGGACCTTCAGCGATGTCGGTTCCGACCTCCGGGGCGGTGGATGCGCTCCTCCGTCCACGGAGGAGGGCGTGCTAAGCTCCGGGAGGCCAAGTACCAGCTTATGAGATTCCGACAGGTTGCTGCGAAGGGCAAGCCATCCCCCACCCGAGCCCGGCGAGTATGTATTTTATATCCCACCTCCGTCGGGTTTAGGCTTCTGATGGATCCTTTTGTGAGAGGGCTCATGTTTTATTATGGGTTGGAATTCCACGATTTGGCTCGAGTCCATCCTCCATATCTCCGCATTTATTATAAATCTGCGAAGCCTTCCTCGCGTCACCCCTCACTTGACTGTGGTGAAGACCTTCAATGTGGCACCGAAGATGATCGGGGCGTCAAGCGGAGTCTTGGCGGGCGGCCATAAGTAGGAGAGCCGATGCCCGTGGTTGCTGGCTCCTTCAAGAAGAGCTCGGCCCGTGGCAGCAAGAGTGGTTCTATATTACCGTTCGAGGGGCGCAGACAAAAGCCGCCCGTCCCTATTCCGCCGGGATCTCCCGACGGTTGATGTCGTGGGTCGACCAAGGGCTCAGCGGGGGCCGTCGAAGGGCGTGCCCCTCTGCGAGGAAGGATTCGAGATCTCCAAGCGAGGGAGGTCGATATGGTGGTGGTGATGCAGGTTATGCTGATTAGGCGTCTCCCACTGCAAGCGCCGCCCTCTCGGCTATGGGAGTTTAATCGGAGGGCCCATGGATTCTTCGACACTTCATGGGTATGACACCCCTGGAGATGTACAAATTATTCTTGGATCGCAAGAAGTGCGTCCGGAATTGACCGAGGATGTTGGCCTAAGCTGCACTCGCCCGGATACTCAAGTAAGTAGTTCGAGTCCGGACATACCGTTTGTTTGCCTTTCGATGATTAGCCTTATGACCAACTTCCTTCTACAGAGAGTGGATAGCGGAAGCAAAATTGATATGGTGTCGGCCCCCTCCCGAGACGCGCGGATCCGTGCTGGTCCGGATGCTTGAGGTTGCGCTGCGAGAGGAAGGCGAAGGGGAAGCGGAAAGCTCTTGCCTGCGCCTAAGGAGGCTCTTGAAGAGGGGGCTCGAGAATCCCTCCCTCCAAGGGAGAAAGGACTGCCTCCGAGGACCGGGGCAAAAGCCCCTAAGCGGGGAAGAAATCTTCGCCGAGGGCCCTGCGTCCGAGGGAGGCCCGGCCGCACAATCTCCTTAAAGAGTCAGCCCTCCAACGAGCCGTAAGTAGAAAGAAAGGAGTTTTATAATAAGGACATCCCTATTTGTGCTTACGAGGATAACTAAAGTTTTACCTTGTAGTTCGGATCTCCGTCTTCGCATAAATGAGCTCGTCTTGAGGGGACCTTAAATGCAGGAGATGATAGAGGCGAGGCGCCTCCGTCCGGCGCCGTCGGATAGAGGCGGACGAGCCTGAAGTGTAAATCCGGAGGAGCCCCGGGTTGGCAAAGCCGGATAGTTCGGCGCCAAGCGGTGTGCGGTGAAGGATCTGCTTGAGAAGGCGTCTATCTCGAGAAGATCACTACGCATTGATGAGCATGGTGATTGAAAGGATTTCATCCGCCCGAAAGGCGGGTTACCTGACTCATCGGGAGTTCTTTGGCGGGGTTTGAGTGCGTAAAAATGACACACCTTTTAACAGTTTTGCATATAGAATCGCCTGTATAGATAGTAGCCCACGAGACTCGGTAGGTTGTCGAAATCGACAGCGTCTTGAGGATCAAAATCATGAGTTTAAATTCCGTCGTGCCCGATGCGGTGGCGGGTCGTGCGGGACAGCCGGACTGATGGAGTTGCTGAACTAAGCGGCAACTTCGATGTTGCGGATCACGGACATCACGCTGGTCAACGAGCGTTGGATGAGTCGCAAGGTAAGTGTTACTTTGGCGGTCACTTTGTAAGGGAGCGAAGCCAGCTCCTTACAATATGTGCGTGAAATGCAGATAGTGCCGCTGTTGTGGAGAGCCTTGGGCGAACTTGCTCAAGCCAAGGAGCAGGCGAGGAGTATGTCTGGCTGACCTCGAGGCGGCCGAGGAGTTAGCGGCGAAAGGGTCACCTGCTGCGGAGCAGGGAAGAGATGGCGAAATGGCCATGAAGTTAAAAGATGCTACCGACCGCAATGAGGCTCTTGGGAAGGCGCCTAGCGAACAAGAAGACCTGCGGAAGGCCACCGCTTGAAGCCAAGGATGCCCGCTCTGCAATCACGGGCTATAAAGGAAAAGCTGCGCTTGGTCGGAGATATTGTAGCTAGCAAGCCTTTTACTTTCTGCGCCGAAGGTTCTGGATCAAAATATGCTCAGCTGGGCCAAGCTGTGGGGTTGAGAGGACCCTTATATGGACTTAGCAGCGAGTCGGCGGATCTTGGTTGTGTATTTTTGAAGCGGAAGGATCACAAGGCGGAAGAGCTGTTTTGGTCTCAATTCCATAGTCCGGGCGTTCACTTCCGCTGACCGACCGTTTGGCGAGTGGGCTGAGCTAAATAGGTTGTCGGGCTTGCTATAGCGGATATAGTGACCCATATCCGGCGGATAGGCCCAACCGAAGAGTTACTTTGGCTTATTGCAGCAATTTCTTGGGGCGGTGCCGCATATCAAAGCGATAAGCGGTCGGCCTGCATAGAGGTGCGCGGATGGCGCTTCGCTGTGTGAACACATTGGACAGAGATGGATGCCACCCTGTTGCGACCCGGGTTGGGATGATAACGGTTACCGCCGAGCACTATTTTGGCGAAGTGCTGCGTGGTGCTTTCGTGTAATAGAGTCGCGATGCTCAAAAAATGTTACGTTGAATGAGCGTTTATATGATGTAAATGATATTTATGATGTAAGCGCCTTTTATACTTGTGCGTTCAAGTAATAGAATATCTCCTATCGGCCGTTCATGTATAGTGTGTATAACACGAAAGATGGCGATAAATCGGCTTCAGCCCCCCACGCACAAGGTGCGGGGTGTTCATAAAAAATAGCGTTTTCACACTTAATCGGCGTCTCGGTCTGTAAAGGAGGTGGTAGCGTAGCAAGCGAGGCAACCGGACTATAATGCTTTATCACTTTCACTTAGCCATGGAGTTCGAGGGTGGGGCTACGACACATAGCCCATGGGGCACAGCGCTCTCGAATTTGGGGCGTATGTGCTGGCGGAAGCGGCCCTTCATCAGCGGAGGAATCCTAAACATTCCTATGGTCGATCGAGTGGTTGACCGGTCTCTCGCTGTATCATGACGGTCAGTTTCGGCTTTCTCTCTTGAGGTGTTCGCCCGGCCGGGGGCACTGTCGCAGATAGTTCTCCTGGAGGCAGCGTTAGCCGATGATCTGGGCGTAAGGCAGCAAAACACGGGAGCCGGGCAAACCCAACATTTGACCAAAGACATGATTCGAGCTGATGCATATAAGGCCCTAACTTCGAGGCGCGAACACTCCCGAAGGTGTTCGGTCTTTATAATAGCGGGCAAAACAAAGCCCTAAGCCCCTTGTGTCCAGTGCGGGCAGGTTCTTGGCGCGGCCGATGCCAAAGCGCTAGTCTCCACTCTGGTTATAATGATAAACCAGGGATTATAGCAACAAGAGGCGATAAGAAAGGTTTACGTAGGGTCTTAGTCGAAAAGAGTCCTTGCGGCGGGTCCCTCTGCGTCTGCGCTGTGTCTCCGTTGTGCCGTATCTGGGCGGGTGTGCCGCTGTTCATCTGTAAAAAGAGAGAACTTGGTTGGAAAAGAAATCGTGCGAGAAAGTTCATAAAAATTGAAATGTAGATTAATAAAGCTGAGCCTATGCTAGCTCATTATGGCTTATATGTGCAAACCCTTGTGAAGGGGTGTGCGGCTAGGTAGCCCTAGCTTATTTATTCGGACTCGTCCGGCCGTGTCCGGGGTCTCGGCGACCTTTTAATGAAATGATGCCCGTGGACGGGCATTTTAAGCGTAAGAGGCAGCGTAATGTGGTATTGCATTGAAGCGGACGAAAGCTTCCGTCGAGTGATGCTTGATAGCTACTTTTAAATGGGGCGACATGAAAGGTTAGCTTTTCTCGTCGGAAGTTGTCGGTGACCGAACACAACTTCTAGTAATAATGAGGCGTGCACTGGCGTAGGGACTGGCGCCACTCCTTTGAAGGAAGTGCGGCTATGCGGTGCAGTATGGTCTATCCCAACTTGCGGATTGTGTCCGGATCTAGCAGGTTTAAGTCACCGCCGCCATCAAAGCCTGCGTGAATTGCAGTCCGTCTATTATGGGATCCATATCGGGGCAGTCTATCCTGCGTTCGGATATACGGACTAATCCGGATGGTCGAAAGTGATTGGTTTGACATCCAATCTCGGTGTTCCGCTGGGGTGGACCGTGCGACACTTGTCTTAGCGAGTGCGTGTTGGTTTCCGTACTATCACGTGAAGCGAGTTTACTGTTTTGACTTCTTGTGGGAAAGTCTTTTGACTTCGGTGCTTTCTTTGGTGGGGTTCGTCATCGTCCTCGCTTGGCGCATCGAGCCCCTTGTGTCCGGCGTTGAGTCTGCGGACTGTTTAAAAACCAACAATTTCGGTTGGTATGGTTTGCGAGCCTTCCGGAGATCTGTGGATTTGACATATCTGATCTAAAATTTTGTTTAAATTTGATAGCTCGTCTCTGTTGTCCTTAAGAGGCCGTGTTTTATTGTTTGGCGTTGTTGAATCCGGCGTTAACCGCCGTGCCCTTTGGGCTTTTTCTTTATTCGTGCTGATCTTTCCTGCGTCGTGACTTTCGTTCCATCTCGATCTCGGATGTACTCGGGTCGCTGGTGCTGCATCTTGCTAGCCAGCTGTCTTCTCTAGCATAAAAGCGCGTCATGAGAACTTGTTAAGCGGCCATTGTTCTTGGCTTCTCTTGGCGAGGTGTCTGGCGAGCCATTCGTCTCGGACGTTGTGTTTAAAAGCTGCTAAGGCTTCGGCGTCCGGACAGATCGACTATTTGGTTCTTTTGGTGAGGAACCTGTTCCGAATTCTTGCGCCGACTCTCCGGGTTGTTGGGTTATATGACTCAGATAAATACGCATCGGAGGGCGGACATAAGTCCCTTGAAAATTTGCTCTAAACCGTCCTCAAGCTCTTCCCAACTTCCAACAGTGTTTTACGGGAGGCTTTTGAGCGATGCCGAGCTGGCCCTTTGAGCTTGAGGGTAGGTATTTTATGGCGTGGAGATCATCTCCTCTAGCCATGTGTATGTGTAGTATGTAATCTTCTATCCAGACTCAGAGTCTGTTGTGCCGTCGTATGCCTCTATGTTCATGGGTTTGAACCTGCTGGAAATTCATGATCCGGCACCTCATCGGTAAAACATAAGCGGGTGTCGGCGCCCTGTTCACAATTACCGTACTCCACTTACGTTATAGATGGGCTACATGCATGTCCTCCTCCGGTTCCAGTCCAGTGTTCTTCATGGATGGCACGATCCATAGCGGTGGGCAATGAATCATTGTTGCGCTTTCTAGTCCGGTTCCACGATGGAGACTCATCAAGCTGAAGCATAAATCAGGGATAGCGTGTCCGGCATGTCGTTCATCCGGCGGTGCACAATGAAGACACAACCATGCTTCATAGCAGCAGGCCTTCCGTGTCGTGCGGAAGGTGGCATCCTTCACAATGGGGTAGCTGTCCCCGATGGCGAGTACTCTCCAAGAGTTCCTCTCACGTAGCATCACGAGGTCGAACTTCGGCGTTCATACATTTACGGCATCCAGATCTGGACACATGGTGGCGTACATAGTCAAGGTCCATGCATAATAATGTTGTGCTCAAATATGGTGGTCGATGTAATCTGTGCAGCAAATAGTACTACTCGGTATAGATGAAGTAAAATAACCCACATTATATAGCCACTCTTGGCTACATGGATGAGATAGTAAGACATGGAAAAACAAAAATGGTGGCAGCTAGTGGGTTCAAGTCTTCAAGGGCCCAGCTAGCTATCTGGCGTCCTCAAGGTAAAAGTACTCCTACTAGTAGTACTAAGTATACTACTAGTACAACAATGAAAGAGAAAGCGAGAGGGTTAAAAATGGAATACAGGTAGATGGTGACGGTCCGATCGTGGTAGATTGTGTGACCATGTTGCATCAGGTGGTACCATAGGTAACGACTGCTAAGATAGTTGATCCCAATATGCCAAAGTCAGCTACAAGGTTCGAGTTAGACCGAATCGCGGATGCAAATGCACATCGAGGATCGGCGATCTTATTTTGATCGGGGATATTGGTCCCAATAATGGAGTACCGTTAGGGATGCAAATGATGGTTTGTGCATTCCGTTTGTAATCTCCGTACCATAGATGGCAAGATGAAACAAGTCCCAGGCTTGTCACGCGAAGATCGGCCTAGATGGCGCAAAAGGCGTTTGAACATGGGGTACAAATCTGCCGCCGCCAACATCGCGGCCCTACGTTACCGTCTTGCATTGATGGCAATCCTTATGCGAACACCGCGATGAGATAGTAATCGTCGTAACCGCATCGCTTTGTCGGCGGGTCCGATGCTATCTTCTTCAATCTCATGTAAGCATCATCATACATTAACCCAGCCAGATCCGGAAGGCG
This sequence comes from Aegilops longissima, assembly GCA_021605205.1. Classification (NCBI taxonomy): domain Eukaryota; kingdom Viridiplantae; phylum Streptophyta; class Magnoliopsida; order Poales; family Poaceae; genus Aegilops; species Aegilops longissima. Next base: position 155,698,374 of record CM038678.1, on the reverse strand, counting down.
ATCCCAATGGTGGAGAAGGGTCTACGGAGCAGCGCGCGATGTGGATGTTGTGCAAAATGATGGTGGTATCGGCGGTATGCAAGCCAATCTTGTTGACCGACCGCCTATATACGGTGGGCAGCGGAGAAATTACGGGATGGAAATGGAATAACTAAGTACTACAGTCAAACTCCATTCGACCTGCTCATCGGACAAAATCAAACTACCTCTCAACGTCGGCAACTCTACTCGGAGTCATGCAACCATGGCCGGGGCGGTGGACCATTGATTGTCCCATAGAAGAACCTTCTCCTCGAGGGCGCGCCGTTAACACCCCATTTAAGCAATCTTGAAAAATTGGTGCAGAGCACGAGTCTTGGCGGTGAGGAAGTAGGGCGGCGTCGAATTTCTCCCGAATCGATCGTCCAAAGGTCTCAACCCGACAAGAGGAGAACCGCTGGCGAATCATGCAGAACGCGACGAACTAGGCTGGCGAGGAGGAGATAGGCGTGATAGCTGCCGGAGCCTCGTCCTTAGCGTAGATCGTTCCTCGGCGAAGGGGTGAGGCTATTATTTGACTAGCAGGAGCTAGGCTTTTTATTTGTGGAGTGTAATGGATCTCGTCGAACTTTGTTAGTAGTTCCTTCTTTATGAATGAGATGAAACAAAGCTTTGCCTCCGTTTCAAAAAAACACGTCAAGAGGAATTTCTTTTTAGTAGAGCCGATAATGGAGGTAGAAGTCCATCGTACTAGCATACAGCTCTGAGTACTAGTAGTACAGCACTTTACATAGAATGCTGAGCCATATGCAGTTCAATGCCTTGAGCTTACCGGCTCCTCGGGCAATTGGGCGCTAGTTTAAATATGCTACTACTAGCTGATGGGAAGCTGCAAGCGGTGCGGCTAGAAGAACACATGAGCCACAGGGGATCTGGAAAAAAACCATTCACGTGGCTAGGCTGTCGGTGCACCAGTTTTAGGGCCATACGTCCGTTTGACTTCAAAACTCAAACTACCGATGTAAAATATTGGCTCGAGGTGAAGTGTAGTACTAGTACTATTTTTTAAAAAAGTCCATACGTGCGTTAAATGAGATCGAACCCACAAAGCAGGTATACACTCCCGACCACTAGTAGTACTCGTTGAGTACAACGACCTAGAATCGCCTTTTTGTAGCTAGTAGTACGTACATTGTTCCTTACAAGAAACCCTAATAATGCAAGAAACCACTAAAGCCAAAACTACTACCACTTGCATCCATTGCGAACTTAAGATAAGACTACCTTATCAACCATTGTACATGCTCTTACCAACCAAAATCCTCGAGTGACCTCCTACCTCAAGCCGTCCACCTAGTCATCCTCGGCCATGGGACGCACTTGTGGGAAAGGGTCAAAACCGCCCGTGGTCTCGGAGCCATGTTCGTGGCCGGACCAGCTCCGTGGGCCTTTCATGACCTAGCTAGCCAAGATAGCTCAAAATCCGCTGTATACGCAAGGTTTGCTAGCTAGATTGGCATGGCCCAGCTTGCTTTCATGGCATCAGCTGTCGACCACCATTTGGCTCGGCGAAGGCAGGCGGCTTGCTCGCTCGTGAGTCACGCTCGGGCCAGCACACTTGACCCGTGCGGAGCCAATGGCGTCCGGCCCGTCCGTGGGCAATGACCAACTCGCGCTCATCACCGCGCCACCGGCGAACGCATCGATCTTGTTTGAAGTAATGTTCGGGAAAATAATGATTTGAGGGAATAACGGATAGAAGGTCGGATGTGGGTCCCTCGTGTCAGCATTTATTATGCTCGAGTGCTTTGGCTTTGTACAAAAGGTTACATGCATCATCGGCAATGCTTGTACAAAAGGTGGCTTGCCGGGGCCCGGCAAGCCCGCGCCTCACTGGGTAAAACTTGAGAACATGCTCAATGTTCGGGGAGTTACTCACTGGAGCAGCATCTTGGTCTCGAGGCGGACTGCCGGGCCTAGTGACTTCGTATAACCCGATAAGGCCTTCCCACTTTAGCGTCAACTTGTTGGAATTCTTGGCGATTGAGCAGCGCCCGAAGGACAAGGTCGCCTTCGTCAAGGCCGGGCATGAACCTTGCGGCTATGGTAGCGGCGCAAGGCTTGCTGGTAAGCATGCTACTCTCACGGCAGCCCGAAGGCGATCTTCCTCAAGGAGCATTGCGTCATCTTGGCGCGATTGCTCTTGCTCAAGCTTCGTCATAAGAAGAGCACTTTCGAGGTGACCCGTATATGAGTTCGATGGGGATAAGCTAGCTACGCCCGTATACTAGGGCAAAAGGTGTACGGCGGTGGCTCGATTTGGCGTCGTCTGATCGACCAAAGAACCGTCGACAACTCATCAATCCAGCGCCTTCCACTCTTGTGGAGCTGTCAAAAGTCTTGGTCCTTAAGCCTCGCGATACTTCAGCATTGCCCTCTCGGCTTGACCATTGCTTGGCGGGTGAGCAGCAGGCCAAGCAGACTTTCTTTGCCGAGGTCTTGGGTATATTGCATGAAGGTGCGGCTTGTGAACTGTGTGCGTTGTCGGTGATAACCCTGTTGGGTATGCCAAAGCGGCACACTAGTCCTGAATAACTTGACGGTGGCGAGCTGTGACCTTCCTCCTTGCCTCCACCTCCGGCCACTTTGTGAACTTATCGATTGTAATGTACAAGTACTCAAAGCCCCGACAGCAGCAGAGAAAGGGCCCGATATGTCGAGCCCCCGGACCGAGAAGGGCAGGAGAGAGGAATGGTTTGAAGGGCTTGAGCTGGTGATGAAGCTTCTTTGAATGGGCGACACGCTTCACACACGGTGACTAGTGTCGTCACATCTTGGAGGCGGTGGGCGGAAGAAGCCTTGCGAAATGCCTTGCCGGCAAGGGCCCTTAACCAATGTGGGATCCACATATGCCTCCGTGTATCTCCGTTAACAGCTCCAGTCCTTCCTCTCGATGGATACACTTCAATTTCACACCGTTCGGCCTCTTTACATGCGGGGCGTCATCGGCGAACTGGTACATGGTAAACTGACGGGCTACTTTCGCTTCTTCCTGCTCCTCGGGAAGTTCCCTGTCTGGAGAATCGGACGGTATGTTGTGCCTGTTGGAGCACAGGGCTCGGCGGCGAGACTAAAGGCATTTCCTCCGCTATAGGGCGGCTGTCTCGATGGCAAGAGCAGCGCTCGCGGAGCGATCGTCCGTGGCGGGCTCGGTATCCCGGCAACATCCGTGCGGCGGCTCGAGGGAGTTCGGCGGGGAAAGTACTTGCGGGCCTGATTTCCTCCTCTTATTACGATCTGTTGATGGATCAGCGGATGGCTGAGTTATTTTGAAGCACAAAGGTACTGGTTCCACAAGTAGCTTGAGGGCAGTAGCGTTTTGTGAGTGTCGGCGATATCGTTCTCCGCTCGGGGGCGTGTTCAGCTTATATACCGTCAAAAGCGCTCTTCCAACTTTCTCACTTCATCGGCGTGAGCCTTCATGAGCAGACTCTGGTAATCCTTGTTGACTTGCTTGGCGACAAGCTGCGAGTCTCCACGACGATGAGTTTCTTGATTCCAAGGTCCGCGCGATCCTAAGGCGGCAAGCAGCCTTCGTACTACTGTCGTATTGTTTGTTGACAGCTCCACAGGGAAGTGCATCACGGATCACGTGCTTGAGGTGCTCTCCGATTAGGCGCGACAAGCGATCGCCAGCCCAGCGCCTTGCAAGAGAAAGCCCCATCAAAGTACATGATCAATCACAACTTGCCTCCTTCTTTGGGGGAGAGCGGTCTCTTGGGCTTCTTCATCGAGGCATTGCGGTCCATTCGCAATGAACTCCGCTAGGACTCGGCTACGAATCGTTGAAGTACTTTCAAACTTGAGGCCAAAGCTGGACAGCTCGGTGCCCATTCCACAATTCTTCGGTTGCATCCGGATTGTGCAATATCCGTTCTGGAGGGGCGAGTGCCGACAGTGATCTCGTTTGCACGGAAGTAATGGCGCAGCTTCCTCGAGGCCATAAGAAGGCGAAGAGCAGTTTACTGCGCGGAGTACCTTGATCTAGCCCCTGCGGGAGGAACTAACAAAGTAGACGGGTGCTGCATCATTTTCTTCTTGGCGGCACTTCAGCTGGCTGTGTCGTCTTTGCATTGGTGGTGTCGGGCTCTGCCGCTGCCATTACCTCGTCGTCAACCTCTCTGCGCTTGATGGTGCGGCTGACCACCTGGTCCGTTGCGCCGGTATAGCGACAACGGCTCACGTGGCCTAGGCGCAACTAGTATTGGCGGCGGAGGTACTTCTTCAAACCTTGCAATGCTGCTTGACTTGGCGTCCACTCCATCGGGCCCGCCTTTTTGGGATCTTGAAAAAGGGAAGGCGTCTTTCAGCAGAACTTGAAATGAACCTGCCCATGGCGGCAGAACCAGACAAGGCGGCGCACATCCTTGATTCGCTTAGGTGCTTCAATATGCTCTATAGCTTTGGTTTTGTCGGATTGGCCTCTATCCCGTTTGTGACACCAAGGACCGAGAAGCTTGCGGACGGGGCCAAAGCGCACTTCTCGGGGTTCACTTGAGATTGATCTTGCGCAGGTTGCAAATGTTTCTTGCAAATCTGGTATGAGGTTACCACATCCTTGGTTTTGACCACTATGTCATCCATATAGGCTTCCATATTTCTATGGGCTGGGGTTCAAAACCAATCTGGACCGCCCTTGCAAACATCGAACCAGCACTCTTCAACCCGAAAGGCATCCGCATGAAACAATCGTACGCATGGGGTGATGAATGCTGTTTTCTCTTCGTCTTCTCTTGTCATGAAGATCTGGTGGTAGCGGAGTAGGCGTCGAGGAATGACAACAGATCACACCAACCGTGGAGTCAACAATCTGGTCGTCTTGGCGGCAGCGGGAAGGGTCTTTAGGGCAAGCCTTATTGATGTCTGTGTAATCAATACCGGTCTCCACTTCCCATTGCCTTGCGCTTTTCTGACGGATTGGCCAACCACGTTGGATGGAGCACTCCTCTTACCAAACCCGCTGCTTCCGGTTTCGGATCTCTTCATGATGAACTCTTGTCGTTCCAAAGCTTGCTTTATGACCTTACCTTGGCGGGCCCGCGCATGAGGGCAACGGCAAGGTGGTGCTCAATCACCTCCACAGGAACACGGGGATGTCGGAAGCTTGCCATGCAAACACGCCGACATTCGCTGCGGGGAAGGTGATGGCGTGTCTTCTATTTGTCGTCAAGGGTGGAGCTTATGGTAAAGGCTCCTCCGTGTCGTCCTCATTGGCGAAACCTTCTTGGTTCCGGCGGTATGGCCACAGGCTTCTTGTTTCCGCGGTGGAGCTCTGCACGTCCTCAGCGGCGATTGCTACACTCGAAGAGTGCGCTTGCGGAGTGGGTGTCAAGGTCTCACGGTCTTCTTCTTCTTCTTCCTCCGGGGTCCCGGTGGCGGGAGCAAGTGCCCTAGTGGCGGCAGCTGCTGCAAGCGCTTCTTTGGTATAGTTGGTCGGCGCAAATCAGCGCATCTTTCTTATCGGAGGGATGGTGATGATCGTCACAGGTCTGGCATCTTGAGGTGTTGTAGGCGTAGTGTGGCGCGCCATGAAGTTGGCCAGTATTTGGCGACCAAGGATCCCGTTGTAGGGCAAGGGATCTTGGCAACATCAACCACGATCCTCTCCGATCTGTAGTTCAGGTCGCTTCCAAAGTCACGGGCAGCGTGACCTTTCCCTTAGGTTGGCTTCTTCCGGGTTGACCCCTGAAGCGTGCCCGTCTCTTGAGGTCTCCATCGAGGAATCTGCGGTTTCTCGATCCGGCGGCGAGATCAAGTTGAGGTGGCCCGCCATCGACTAGCATCTTCGTCACCTTGAGGTTGCGTATTGTTGGTGAAACCAACAATGGCAAGCACCGACCTTGATAGTCGATCAGGGTGATCCTCGGTGTCAAAAATGATAGGTGTCTTTGGACCACTTGTGGCCTTTGGGCATCAAGCAGCGGCTCTGCCGCTGTAATCTCTCGCCTTTGTTTAAGCGGCGGTGAGAAGTATGCAGCGAGCACCACCGTCGGCGCACATAGCCTCTGTAGCTTTACGAAACTCTTGGTCGCGGATTAATCGCGTCCTCTTCGTGATAAATCGTCTTACGGCTTTACATCACGACCCGGGCGGGCCTCTCTGTTGTTTATCCTTGCGCGGCGGCCAGCCTGGCCGTCACGCTTCTTCTAGGACCCCTCGGCACCGTCTGGGCCCTTCTCCTTGTCCGCCTCTCATACTCAGCCCTCGCTTCTCGTGAGGAGCTCAACTGTCGGCAGTCTTGGAGAGCATGGCCTTTGGTGCGATGGATCTTGCGATATCGCTTGTCGGAGTTTCACGACTTCTCGGCGGCCGCCAAGGCCCGCGGCGACACATCCGGCAACTTCCTTGCTGGGGTCATATGCCTTGGTTTTCATGGTGGAGCCGGCGTCATCAGATCCCTCGGCGGCAAGCGCGGCTTTACCTTTGCGCTTCTGTTGCGGCGCGGCCTTTCTTTGCGGGGCAGCAATATCCTCATCGAGTCGGTTTCCGCGCGGCATCTTCGCGGGTACTTCCTTCCCTCTTTAGCTCGGGCACATCATCGGCAAGAACATAGAGTTACGCTACATCTTTCACCTTGTTCATTGCCGGCTCTTAGCACATCTTGCGATTCGCGCGTTCGATGGAACACTGCGATCATGGCGGCGGTGAACATCATGGATATTATCTTGTATCGGCTGAACCTCTGTATATACTTGCGGAGACTCTCGCCTCCCTTACGGGGAATGGCGTGCGGTCGCTTGCTTGGCCATGGGCTTGGTGGCCTCGATAAAGCGCCCACGAACTCATGGCACAAATCCGACCGGAGGAAATAGAGTCTACCGGCAAGTGCATCAACCATGATATGGCGTTGGGTTTAAGAGCCAGCGAAAATGGTCGCAAGCACCTTATCATTGCGGGCTCCGGCAGCTTGCATCGTGATGGTGTAGATCTTTGAGGAACTTCGGACGGTGGTTCTTGCCGCTGTACTTTTCGCATACGTCGGGTTTGAAGGTGCGGTGAGTGGGCCCTTTGGAACTGCCGCAGCTCACGGGTAAAAGTCGGACAGCCTACCTCGTAAGGTAGGCCTCGAGAACTCTCCGGTGCGGGTGGCTCACAGCAGAGCCTGCTTTCGCTGTCCCGATTGGTGGCGCGCTCGCGCGGCGCTCGATAGTGGTTCGGCGTCTTCATGTTCTCGTTCGAAGAACTTGGCGCTGGTCCTGATGGGCCAGGGGTGGACGATGCTATGGAGATTTACGTCGCCCGTAACGTCGCGGCGGGCCAGCGTCAGCGATGCGGGTGGCGGGGCGAGTGCACCGTGGTGGCGCCGCGCCTTCACTGCGGCTGGTGCGTGGGACTCCGTCGGGCGTCGACCCGGGGCTCCACGGTTCGGTTCGTCTTTGTTAGCCACCGCAACAAGGCTTGGATAGTGGCTCTCCATTCGTCGAGTTTCCCCATAGTGGGAGGAAAATTGAGAGCAGCTGCGCGCCGCGAGAACCTGCTGGCGTTGGTGGCAGCGAAACCTGCGGATCGCGGCGCGCCGACTTGACCATGTCGAAGGAGCTCTATCCGCGACCCGCGATGCATGCCATCTTCACCGGCGCCTCGGCGGCGGGCAGGTCTTCTAAATCACTGGGAGTGGCGCTCGGGGCTCTTTCATGGCGGCGCCGGGGTCCTCGGCGTGATTACACCGTTAAATGCGCCGCGCTTGAGAGGAAGCGCGCCCGTCGGCGCCGGTGGAAGTCTTGGAAGCCCTCGCGTCGCCGGGCTGGTGGCAGCGATCTTGGAAGGCCCCGCGCCACCAGCGGAGGGCGGCTCCGTCTTTGGATTTGGCGGCGTGCGGCCCGTTACGGCGCCACGGACATCGCCGCCTCCCAAACCGGCCACGGGGCGGTGTTGGTGTTCATGACGGCGCCCGGGTCCTTCTGCGACGATCTGCTGCTGCGCCAGCGTCGGGAAGGATGTCCGGCTTCCGGCAGACCAACCGCCACCGTCATCTTCTTCTTGGGCGCCATGCGATGAAAAGCGTCGAACTAACTGCTAGAGCGATTCTCACAAGCTGCGCCCCCTACGGCGCCAAAGATGTCGGTGGGAGCGACACCTATGGGATCACAAAAATCCCTACTACGGTTAAGCAGGCGCGGGGTCTTGAAAAGCGGATCAAGCAGATAGCACAGTTTCCTTATCGAGGTTAGACGCGAGGATCGTAAAACCCTACTCCTGCTTTGGTGGTTTGTTTATCATGTTCTTGAACTAGCAATGGGGCGTGAGGAGCTCCAAAAGCGAATCCTCCTCCTGGTAGCCTTGGGCCTCCTTTTATAGGGAAAGGGGTTGCCATAGTGGCACAGGAGGTGGAAAGGAATCTGATGATGCGAGTTTATCCCTCGCATTACATGACAAAGCGCCTTTAATGCATCTTGCTTAGGTGTCCTTGCTTTATCGGGGATGGGGAGAGCCATGTCTCGTCAAAATCGCCGCTCCCTTCGATGTCGACCACAGCGCATACGGCCAGCGATGCCCGTGGTGCCATGTAGGCGGCGGGCAGGAGGTGGCACGATGGTGGGTCTCCACGAAGATACGCTTGCCGCCACGCAGTGCGTGCCCAAGCTGGTTGGGTCGGCGTACATCTGAACTGATGGTGGAGGTTTGATTGGCATGGGCGATGGTGGCCCTACGGGAGTTCTTGGCAAGGGCCTGCCCGTAGCCCGGCAAGGGTCTTGCCGTGGCGCTTCTTGTCATCCCGGCAAGGCTCTTGCCGGGGCCTTATCAGTCCTCCTTGGCTAGGATCCCGCCAAGGGTCGTCATCTTCTATAGTGTGTATCTGATCTTGAATGTCTTCACAAAGATCTGCATGCCACCACGGGGATGTCTCCCGAATCCTTGCTGTGACACTCCAAAAATATTCTTTTGGTTTTCTTCAATTTTTTTTGTTGGATTTGAAGAAAGTCTTCTAAACCCTTCCAAAAATCTCTCTCAAAAACTTTTTCCCTATAGCAAGGATTTTATTTTGGCATCTCCTTCAACTCTGGTGTTTGGTTTTTAAACTTTTCTTCTGATTGCCCTCTTCTCAAAATTTCAAAAACTTTTGGATTCTAATTTTTCTTTTAAAAAGAAAACCCTAGGAGTTTTACATCTTCTCCAATATTGAAACCACTCATGATCTTTACCATGCACCACATGGTAAAATCTTCCCTAAAATCTCTCCTTCCACTTTGGGCAATCCAAACATTCTGTCTCAACAAGTTCAATCCTTCTCTGAATTTTATTTCATTTATTTCTCCTCCCAAATCTTTTCTGTCCATTATTTTGAGCCTAGGTGATTTGCAAAGCAAGTATCTAAATGCAATTGAGCTTTGACCTAAAACCAACTCCCCCGATAGTCCTTGGTACCCACAACCTAGAACAATCAAGATCCACTCCCCTTCTTTTCAAAAATTTCAAATTTCAGTCTCTGCAAGTTTGGACCAGATTTGTCAAATTTGGTAAAATTCATATCTTCTCTGCTCCAAAAATTCCACAAAAATTCAGGCAGTCTCTAGATGCAATGAGAGGCCCCTCCACCAAAATTCAGCTCAAGGAGAAACTCCCACATGCCAAAATCATTACATCGAACACACGGCAAGCCTTTGTTTTCTTGCAGTTTGAGAAATATTGAAGTTTGAGTTGATGTCGTTTCTCCTCGTCGAGTTCAGATCCTGCGTCGGCAGTGCACTTGGCACGTAGCTCACAGCCCTCCTCTCTGTCCGGAGCACCACACGAGCGCTTGGCTCATTCCTGGCGTCGGTGGCACCCTGGCCCAACCTCGCCGGCGTCTTCTGCGGCGTCGGGACCTCCCGTGGCGGTCGACAGAAGGCACCACCCCAGCCCAACGCCGTTCTGCGCCGCCCAGCTCTCCTAAGCGCTCGCGTGGCTCATGCATGCCAGCGCCGACGACCGCGGCACCATCGCCGTGGCCCGGCAAGCTGAAACGTGCTCCCCCGCCCGGCAGGTCGCACCGCTCCGTTCGTCGAGCATGCCCAAAGCAACCAAACCCGGCTCGTTCGGCACCTAAGCGAGTCGAGTTGACCTCCACGTCGGCACTCAACCCTAAAACCACCCCGACCAATGCACTGCGCCGCCGTAACACTCGCCGGACTTATCCGTTCACGGCAACCGCCTCGGGCCATCTATAAATGGCACCCCCGAGCTTGCTCTCGCCCTCGCACAACTCCACCACCTCACCAGACCCCGCCTAGCCACTAGAAGAGCCTCGAAGGGCCCTTCTTGCTCGACTCCGGCCAACTCTGTCCGCCTCGGGCTCCGGCAACGTTCTCTTCGGTGAGAACCCCTCCACCGCCCTACTCCTGCCCGTAGCCTCGTGGCACCACTAGGAGGCTAAACCCCACCTCAATTTAACCTCCATGACACTCTCCGTGAGGCCCGACCACCCGAACCACTTGTCACGGAGCAAGCACCGCCGTCGACGTGGTACTCGCCGGCGACCACCACCACCACCCACAGACGCGGAATGGCGCCCTGAGCACGGAGGTACCTTCCGATCTCCCTACCTCGCCGTGGATCGCCGCCGGCGACCACCGCGGCTCTTGGGCACCGTCGTGCTCTGCCGCCTCTTTCAAATATTCAAACCTGACGGGTGGGACCCGCCCGTCAGCCTCTCTATTGTTTTTTTTCAATCGTTTTCTGAAAGCGTACTCTGGCAAATACGCTTTCTACTCTGAACCGTTTTTCTACACTTTTACCTTAGGCCCCGAGGGTTTTCTGTTTCATTACAGATGGGTCCTTGGACCAAAACTCTTATAACTTTTTAACAGAAAGTAATTTTTGAGTGATTCTTTTTCTGTCCTCTTCAAAATTTTGTCTAGTTTTTTATCATGTTTATTTGAAAAATATTTGGATTACTTTTCTGTACCCCACGGTATTTATGTTAGCGCGTGTGTTTTGTGTACCGTAAATACCGAAGGAGGTGACGGAACCGCAAACTTCACCGAGCTAGACCCCGACTACTCCGAACCAGGCAAGAAATGTTTGAACTTTTGATATGATGAGTGTTTGGGCATGTTTGCATTATTTTTGTATCATGGCACGTTCATGAGCATCTCGATGAGAGTTTATCTCGTAAGAGTTGAGGCAAGTGAGTTTTGGAAAAATCCATGAGTTGTTGGAAACATGTTGCATGGCCATGAGTTGGCATGAGTATGGGTAAGATGGCAGTGTTGTAGCATGCGGGCTTATGCGACCGTTGACCAGTGTCAACATAAATCGATCGATTCTGTCCGTCTCCCCTTCGTACTACCACTTGTTTCCCGCAAGGAATGCGGCTTAATAAGTTGCAAACCACTTCCTGGTACACACCAAATTGAGAGGCGGGATGAGGGTTCCATGGCCTGGATTAAAGCCTTTCATCCGGTCGGGGGCATGGGTGTTTCGGTTGGGACCGAGAGGGGCACCCTTAGAGCGTAGCGTAAATAAATTTGATCCCATGCTATTCGAGATTGTGATCTCCCGTCTCAAAGTTTTTCTTGAGCGCTGTCTAGGGTGATTCACGGCAGCGTGAGGTATGATGGGTGTGTCTTGGTTAGCTGTGTTTCCTCGAAATACCGTAAGCGGAACTAGTCCTTCGTGACTACGAAATCCGTTGGCTATGGACAATTTTGGTACAAACTCTGCAGAGTCAAAATTCTTGAATTTCATCTTATCCATGTCCGAGTACCGTGTTCACCTTATCTTGTCAAGTGTCAGTCTTGATGACAGAAACTCCTGAGAACCATATGAGCATTAAATATTTATTCTCTGTGAATGGACTAACCCGCTTATTTCCATGTGAGGAATATTTTCCGTGAGCACCATTTCTTGTCGGTTATGTGAAATGAATTATAAGCCCTTTACGTGATGTCGCTCAGACGTCCATCATGACATTGTTATTATTTACTTTTGTTATAAGCCCTTTACTGCGATGTCGCTCGGACGTCCATTGCGGCATTGTTATTATTTAATTTTATAAGCCCTTTCTGCGATGTCGCTCGAGCGTCCGGACGTAGCATTGTTATTATTTATTTTTATAAGCCCTTTCTGCGATGTCGCTCAGACATCCGACTGCGGCATTGTTATTATTTAAATTTTGTTATAAGCCCTCTCTGTGATGTCGCTCCGACGTCCGACTGTGGCACACATGTCTTTTCTTTCAATATAAGCCCTTTATGAGGTGTCGCAGGCGCTTGAAGCGTGGCATGTTTTACTTATTTGTTTACCCTTGCGTCGCGGACACCGATCGGTTTGAGTTTATCTTCTTTGGGTTTTCGAGCGGACTACGCCGATCCCTTTTACTTACTTATGTTACTGATTTGATAGCACATTGTTATAAATCAATCATGTCGCATTCATGCATACATTTGTTATATCTTTTGTCCGAACTGTCTTGCGAGTACTTTCAAAGTACTCACACGGCTTGTTGATTTGGCGAGATCTTGTGAAGCGATCTCATGGATGAAGAGTTCGATAGCGAGTCCGACGCCTAGAGGAATCCCTATCAGTCTCGTGCGACCCCTGGAATAGTCATTATGATATATCCGCTTCCGCTACCCAAATAAATTCATCGAGCCTCACCTCGACGCTCGATGAGCCGCTAATGTAGTAGTCTTATTATCCACCCCACTGTGTTATTCCACCAATCACTCATATCTCGAGTCAGTAGTATTTCCACCCCACACCATTGTGTCATATCCGCCATTATGTATAATTATTGGCGTGTTTGTAATAATTGGTTGGGCATCTTCAGCTCGACCCCTGTAATATTTTAATGCTACTGGCTTATTGTATCAAAGTTTTGTCTACCGGTATGGAGGACTTTCCTCATACTGGATTTCATAGGTCGGTTGTTCAATAAATATTTTTATTGAAAAGCCGGTCGTGACACTTGCCCCATGGGGGCAGTGGACTCAAGGGTGATTCGCTCCGTAGATGTGGGACGAGCTGCCACGGAAAGGGTCTTGCCGGGTTTGCTAAAACCGCCTCCCGGCAAAGGTCTTGCGGGAAGTCCGCTCAAATCCCCTTGCTCTTTGTGGTCTTGGTCTTGGCGTCATTACTGCTCCTTTCGAGCTTGGCCTTACCTTGGCTCACCTCCTTGCCTTGCTCAGTAGCGGTGGTGCCGCTGGCTCAGGCTGCCGATGCTGCGATTATAGGGGTACAAAAGTGTACCCCTCTTTTGTCTACCGACATCATCATAAAATGGGGAAAACATAAGCATGATGAGTACAGTGTTGACCGTGGCGATGGGATGGAAGATCTGAAGCTGCAAACGCGCAAAGGGTAGTTACCAACCGATGTTTGCTTTGAAATAACAACTAAGATTTGGTATGGACAAGAAATACGGTCAACAAGTGACAAAGAAATGCAATTATCTTGTCTCTCTATATGTCGCGACATGCATTTGGAAACTCAAGTGGGACCTTGACTAACCAATTAAATGTGTCGGTTAACTAATATCGGTATCATATCACAATCATATTTGAACAACTATGCTTTCGAATTACGAGTGTTGTGTTGTTTAGCTTGAAGGGTGGAGTAATGCGATCTGACGAGAAAGCACCTCTGAGATCATAGTAGAGTAGATAAAAGGAAAAACCCTAAGCATCAAGAGAAAAATCAGGAAAGTGAAACTAGCTGGACGATGGGTGGCGCACATGCTTTTTGAAGCGAATATAGGAACATTAGGTGACCAATTAAGCGTTCTCTGTTTTAGTGATATGAGCATCATATCAGATTCGTATTCAACACGTAAGCTTTGGGTTGAGGTCTTGACGAGCAGTGCTAGCACGACACGAAGCACCTACGATGATGGTAGTGAATATAAAGGGAAACCATAAGCTTTACAGTATAGTGCCCATGCCATGGCGGATCTGAAGGTGCAAACCGGACAAAGCTACCGCAACCAATGTTTGCTTTCAACTAGCCACTACGATTTGATACGGACAAGAAAAGTACGATAAACAAATTACGATCTATTTTCGGGTGAGATCAATAACTTAAGCACATATGGAAGAGTACCACCTCTCTTGCGGCGCCGTGTAGGCCTATCTTCGTCTGGCGAGGTGCTGCGGGTGCGATGGTTTGTCGACGGCGGGGAAGAAGACTTTAGGCGGTGAGCGGCGGGTCGGGGATATATCCTGTTGCCGTGGGCGAAGCGGTCGAGGGGCGGCAACGACAAGGTGGACGACGGCGCCGATGAAGCGAGAGGAGGCGATGAAAGGATCTTGGTCGATGTCGTGGATGAGAGCGTCCATCTCTTGCGATGGACGGCACGGGTAGGGAGTAGCGGCTCGGCAAGGTGGAGGATGGGGTGGCGAGCGGAGGAGGCTGGCGCTTGATCGCGGAGGTTGTCGTGCCGCCGACGGTGTATGAATGGGGAAATGTAGGGGAGGGGGGTGAGGGAGTCCCGGATTAGGGGGTGTCCGGATAGCCGGACTACCATCATCAGCCGAACTATCATTGGTCGGACTATCATCATCGACCGGACTCCAACACTATGAAGATACAAGATTGAAGACTTCGCCCCGTGTCCGAATGGGACTTTCCTTGGCGTGGAAGGCAAGCTTGGCGTCTGGATATGTAGATCTCCTACCATTGTAACCGACTCTATGTAACCCTAGCCCTCTCTGGTGTCTATATAAACCGGATGGCTCTAGTCCATAGGACAGAACAACAACCCTTACAATCATACCATAGGCTAGCTTCTAGGGTTTAGCCTCCTTGATCTCGTGGTAGATCCACTCTTGTAAACATCCACAATATCAATATCAATCAAGCGGGACGTGGGTTTTACCTCCATCAAGAGGGCCGAACACAGGTAAAACATCGTGTCCCTTGTCTCTGTTACCATCCGCCTAGGCGCACGATTCGGGACCCCTACCGAGATCCGCGGTTTGACACCGACATTGGTGCTTTCATTGAGAGTTCCTGCGTGTCGTCACCGATAGGCGATGGCCTCTTCAATCAACAACGACGCGGTCTGGGTGAGACTTTTCTCCCGGACAGATCTTCAGTATTCGGCGGCTTCGCTGCGGGCAACTCACCGCCATCGGAGCATATCGAAGCTTCGCCCCTGGCGTCGAGGTCAGGTTTGAAGCCTAAACTTCACGGCCGATATCCGCGGGGACTTGATCTTGATGGATCGAGCCACGGCCGAGTGTGCTTGCGCTGTCACGATGGGCATGACCTAACTCTGCCGCGGACAGCACCTTGGAGGCGACACGAATCCGCTCCGACCCATAGTGCGGAGCCGATCGCTCGGATCGAGGGCGGATGGCTGGACACCGCCTCGGGAGCTGCAACTTCTGGCGATGGGCGAACACTTACCTTGTCCTGCATAAAGCTCATGACTCCGAGGTGCGGACTCTCTGCGGACCCGAACCTCCTGCGCCCCGCCGGTCGAATCCGATTGGGCGCCGATCATGGAATTCACCGCTGCGGACATCTTTCGGCTTTTCGCCCTTGGCGATATCGTAATTCACTGAAGCATCTCTCGCTATCCGGAGAGCCACGGCGAACTACGGCCAGGATGGTTGGGACGCAGACGGACGAAGAAATTGAGCCCACCCACCACCCATTTCGTAGCCACCGTCGGCGATTTAACCGGCGTACTCGACTACGACTCCGAAGACATCGACGGTATGGGCGGCGATGCGGAGACTACCAAGAACCGGTGCCTACGGACACCGGAAGACCACCTCGTCATCGACATATACATGGTGGACACCCCAAAGGGAAGCAATAACGAGGAACAACGGACGCGGCGGAGGATAATCCCGCCGATAAAAAAGCGGCGGCGTAAGCGCCGCCCTAAGTCCGCCTCGATCAAAGCAGCCTTCCTAACGACCCAGCGATAGAGCAGGCAAACCAGCAGACGGCGAACGGGGCGAGCCGGATAATCAACCCCTTCACGGGCAATCAACAGTCCGGACACAACACGGAGCATAAGAACATACACAAAAGACTCGTCGCCCTTGCAAGAAGTTTGAAGAAGGAGAAACGCGAGCTCAAAACAGCGGAAGACACGCTCGAGAATGAAGTGGAGCAAAGTATTCAAGACTGCGAGACAAATATGGCAATGGCCATCAAACAAGAAACTACCAAGCGCAAGTTGCTGCAGAATTTGACGAGGAAGCCATAGAGCCTTCACAGTCAAAAAATAAAGAGGCCACCTGGCGGATAGGCGGCGGATGATGAGCCAAAAGCGACAAGCGGGGCGGCGCACAAGCGAATTATAATCACAGGAAAAGCGGACGGCCCAACTAGGTCCATCTACGGGCCAAAAAGAGGGCCCCGAGTAACACAACACAACAAGTGTTCAAAGACAGCGGCACACCCAAATACAGGGTGCCGCACACCCATATGTTTTACCGATGAGTTCTTTGGATCATGAATTTCCAGCGGGGTTCAAACCCATGAACATAGAGGCATCTGACGGTACAACAGACCCGGATGCGGATAGAAGATTACATACTACACATACACATGGCTAGAGGAGATTATCTCCACGCCATAAAATACCTACCCCTCAAGCTCAAAGGGCCAGCTCGGCATTGGCTCAAAAGCCTCCCGAAAAACTTGTTGGAAGTTGGGAAGAGCTTGAGGGCGCGTTTAGAACAAATTTTCAAGGGACTTATGTCCGCCCTCAGGATCTGAGACGATCTGAGTCATATAACCCAACAGCCGGAGAGTCGGCGCAAATTCTGGAATAGGTTCCTCACCAAAAGAACCAAATAGTCATTGTCCGGACGCGGAAGCCTTAGCAGCTTTTAAACACAACGTCCAGAGGCGAATGGCTCGCATGACACCTCGGCAAGAGAAGCCAAGAACAATGGCGCGCTAACAAGCCTCATGGCGCTTTTGCGAGGAGAAGACAGCTGGCTAGCAAGATCAGCACCAATGACCGAGTACATCCGAGATCGAGAGATGGAAGCGGAAAGTCACGGCGCAGGAAAGATCGGCGCGGAACAACAGAGCGAGCTATCAAATTTAAACAAAATTTTAGATCAGATATGTCAAATCCACAGTACCTCGGAAGGCACGCAAACCATACCAACCGAAATTGTTGGGTTTTAAACAGTCCGCAGACTCAACGCGCGGACACAAAGAACTCGATCCAAGCGAGGGCGATGTGAACCCCACCGGCAGAGAGCCGGAAGTCAAAAGACTTTCCCACAAGAAGTCAAAACATAAACTTCGCTTCACGTGATAGTACGGAAAACCAACACGGCACTCGCTAAGACAAGTGTCGCACGGTCCACCAATGAACACGAGATTGGATGTAAAAACCAATCACTTTCGACCATCTGGATTAGTCCAGAAGTATCCGGAACGCAGGATAGACTGCCCTGATATGGGATCCCATAATAGACGGACTACAATTCACGCAGGCTTTGGACGGCGGCGATGACTCAAACCTGCTAGATCCGGACACAATCCGCAAGTTGGGATAGACCATACTGCAATTCGGCATAGCCGCACTTCCTTCAAAGGAGTGGCGCCAGGCCCTTACGCCAGGTGCACAGTCTCACTATTACTAGAAGTTGTGTTGGTCACGACAACTTCCGACGAGACAAGCTAACCTTTCATGTCGCCCCATTTAAAAGTAGCTATCAAGCATCCTTTGGGACGGGAAGCTTTCCGCTTCAATGCAATACCACATTACGCGTCTCTTACGCTTAAAATGCCCGGTCCACGTGGCATCATTTCATTAAAAGGTCGCTTTGAGACCCGGACACGGTGGGCGAGTCGGAATAAATAAACTAGGGGCTACCTAGCGCACCCCTTCACAAGGGTTTTCACATATAAGCCATAATGAGCTAGCATAGGCTCAGCTTTATTAATCTACATTTCAATTTTTATGCACTTTCTCGCGATTTCTTTTCCAACCAAGTTCCTCTCTTTTTACAGATGAACCGCGTGCACACCCGTCCGAGATCGGCAACGGAGACACAGCGAGCGTGCGGTGAGGGACCCGTTGCAGGACTCTTTTCGAGACTAAGACCCTCGTAAACCTTTCTTCTTGTCTCTTGTTGCTATAATCCTGGTTTATCATTATAACCAGAGTGGAGGCTGGCGTTTTGGCATCGGCAGCGCCCGAAGAACCTGCCGTGCACGGACACAAGGGGCTTAGGGCTTTGTTTTGCCGCTATTATAAAGACCGAACACCTTGGGAGTGTTTGGCGTCTCGAGTTAGGCCTTATATGCATCAGCTCGAATCATGTCTTTGGTCAAATGTTGGGTTTGCCCGGCTCGTGTTTTGCTGCCTTCGTTCCGTATCATCGGCTAACGCGGCTCCGGAGAACTCTGCGATTGAGCCCAAGTTCGGTGGCGAGCACCTCGATGAAAGCGAAGCTGATTGTCATGATACAGCGAGAGACTGGTCAACCACTCAATCGACCATAGGAATGTTTAGGATTCCTCGCTTTGTGAAGGGCCGTTTCGGCCAGCACATCTGGCGCCCCAAATTCGGAGCGCGGTGCCCCGAGGGCTATGTCGTAGCCCCACCCTTGAACTCCATGGCTAAGTGAAAGTGATAAAGCATTATAGTCCGGTTGCCTCGTTTGCTCGCTACCACCTCCTTTACAGGACCGAGGCGTCGGATTAAGTGTGAAAACGCGCTATTTTTGCGAACACCCCGCACCTTGTGCGTGGGGGCTGAAGCCGACATCGCCATCTTTCGGGTTATACACGTATACATGAGCGGCCGCATAGGAGATATTCTATTACTTGAGCGCACAAGTATAAAAGGCGCTTACATCATAAATATCATTTTACATCATATAAGCGTTCATTGAGCGTAACATTTTTGAAACACTGCGACTCTATTACACGAGCACCGCGCAAAGACGCCGCCAAAATAGTGCTCGGCGGGTAACCGGTTATCATCGAACCGGGTGCATAGCAGTGGTGGCATCCATCTCGTCAATGTGTCTTCACACGGCGAACGCCATCCGCGCACCCTCTATGCAGGCCGACCGCTTCATCGCCTTGATATGCGGCACCGCCCTAAGAAATTGCTGCAATAAGCCAAAGTAACTCTTGGTGGGGCCTATCCGGCGGATATGGGTCACTATATCCGTCATAGCAAGCCGGACAACCTATTTAGCTCAGCCCACTCGGCCAAAGCGGTCGGTCGGCGAAAGTGAGCGCTCCGGACTATGGAATTGAGACCAAAACAGCTCTTCCGTCTTGTGATCCTTACGGCGAAAATACACAGCGGCATCCGCCCTTTTCGCTGCTAAGTCCATATAAGGGTCCTCTGAACCCCACAGTTGGCCCAGTGAGCATATTTTGGATCCGTAAACCTTGCGCAGCGAAAAAGGCTTACCGGCTACAATATCTCCGACTGGCGCAGCTCTTCCTTTATAGCCCGCATTGCGAGCGGGCATCCTTAACCGGCGGTGGCCTTCGCAGGTCTTCTTGCCCGCTAAGCGCTCCTTCCCAAGAGCCTCATTGCGGTCGGTAGCATCTTTTAACTTCATGGCCATTTCGGCCATCTCTTCCCTACTCGGCGATGTCAGCGACCTTTCGGCCGCTAACCCTCGGCCGCCCTCAAGGCGCCGATTACTCCTCCGGCCTGCTCCTTGGCTTGAGCAAGTTCGGCCCGAAGGCTCTCCTGATAGCGGCACTATCGCATTTCACGCACATATTGTAAGGAGCTGGCTCGGCTCCCTTACCAAGTGACCGCAATAACACTTACCTTGCGACTCATCAAGTCGCTTTGTTGACCAGCGTGATGTCGCATCCGCAACATCGAGTTGCCGCTTTAGTTCAGCAACTCCATCAGTCCGGCTGGCCCCGGACGACCCGCCACCGCATCGGCACGGCGGAATTTAAACCTGCGATTTTGATCCTCGGCGCGCTATCGATTTCGACAACCTACCGAGTCTCGGGGCTACTATCTATGCAGGGTGCATTCTATATGCAAAAGCTGTTAAAAGGTGTGTCATTTTACGTACCTCAAACCCGCTTGACAAACTCCCGATGGCATCGTGCAACCCGCCTTGGCGAGACGAAATCCTTTCAATCACCATGCTCATCAATGCGTGGTGATCTTACGAATAAACGCCTTCTCAAGCAGATCCTTCACCGTACACCGTTGGCGCCGAACTATCCGGCTTTGCCAAACCAGAGCTCCCTCCGTGGCGACACTTCAGGCTCGTCGCCCTATCCGAGCGGCGCCCGGACGGGCGTCTCGCTCTCTATCATCTCCGGACGAAGGTCCCCAAGACGAGCTCATTTGCGAAGGGCGGAGATCCGAACTACAAGGTAAAACTTTAGTTATCCTCGAAGCACAAATAGGGATGTCCTTATTATAAAACTCCTTTCTTTCTACTTACGGCTCATTTGGAGGCTGACTCTTTAAGGGAGATTGTGCGGCGGGGCCTCCCGGACGCAGGCCCTCTGGCGAAATTTCTTCCCCGTTTAGGGGCTTTTGCCCGGGTCCTCGGAGGCAGTCCTCTTCTCCCCTTGGAGGAGGATTCTCGATCCCCTCTTTCAAAAGCCTCCTTAGGCGAGGCAGTAGCTTTCTGCTTTCCCTTCGTCTTCCTCTGCGCAGCGCAACCTCAAGCATCCGGACCAGCCACGGGATCCGGCGCGGTCTCGGGGAGGGCGGACACCATATCAATTTTGCTTCCGCTATCCACTCCTGTAGAAGGAAGTTGGTCATAAAGCGAATCATCGAAGGCAAACAAATGGTATGTCGGACTCGGAACTACTTACTTGAGTATCCAGGCGATTGCAGCTTAGGCCAGCATCCTCGGTCAATTCCGGACGCACCTCTTGCGATCCGAAGAATAATTGTACATCTCCGGGGTGTCATACCCATGAAGTGTTGAAGAATCCGTGGGCCCTCGGATTAAACTCCCATAGCCGGAGAGGCGGCGTTTGCAGGCGGAGGCGCCTAAACAGCATAAACTGCATCACCACCACCATATCGACCTCCCTCGTTTGGAGATCTCGAATCCGGCCTGCGGTAGGGGCACATCCTTGACGGCCCCAGTTGAGCCTTGGTTGACCCACGACATCAACCGTCATGGAGGTCCCGGCGGAATAGGGGAGGCGGCTTTTGTCTGCGGCCCCTCGGAACGGTAATATAGAACCACTCTTGCTGCCACGGGCCGAGCTCCTCTAGGAAGGAGCCCGCGGGCCACGGGGCATCGGCTCTCCTACTTATGGCCGCCCCGCCGCACTCCGCTTGACGCCCCCCGATCATCTTCGGCGCCACATTGAAGGTCTTCAGCCACAGGCCGAAGTGAGGGGTGACGCGGAGGAAGGCTTCATGACGATAATAAATGCGGAGATATGGAGGATGGACTCGGAGCCAAATCGTGGAATTCCAACCCATAGTAAAACATGAGCCCTCTCACAAAAGGATCCATCGGAAGCCTAAACCCGGCGGAGGTGGGATATAAAAGCGACATACTCGCCGGGCTCGGGGTGGGGATGGCCTGCCCTTCGGCGAGCAACCTGTCTGAAATCTCATAAGCGGTACTTGGCCTCCCGCAGCTTTAGCACGTCCTCCTCCGTGACGGAGGAGGGCATCCACCGGCCCTGGAGGTTGGAACCGGACATCGTTGAAGGTCCGAAGCGCTCGAATCTGGAGCTCTAGGTACTGGAACTTGGAGCGGGGAGAGGATTCGATGAAGGATTGAAGAAAAGAAACGAGCCTTGGTCCCGTTATAAAGAGGGAGAATACCAAGAGCCGTCTCCGTGACCGTTTGGGACTCGCCTTCGATAAAGGGGGCGTGGTGACGGGCGCGGTTGGGTTACCCACGTCCATATTAATGAGAATCCCGGATTAAGGGGAAACATGATCTCTGCTTCGACATGACGTGCCAAGGAGACCGCTTCGCTAAATGCGCTGAGGTGGTAAAGTAAAAAATAATTCAAGTAATGGCTTGGTAGTGGTGTGACGTCATGCCACAAAAAACGTCGGCAGATTGAACTTGTGTATATATTATTCTCTCTATGGTGGAACGTGGAATTTATTTTCCAGAGCCGGACACTATCCTGGTGTTCACAATCTTCTATCATTTGGAGGAGGAACCCGCCTTGCAATGCCAAGCAATATCTGTATTTGGACTTATCGTCATTGAAGCCTGGTTCGAGGGAGACTCTTGAGGAGTCCCGGATTAGGGGTGTCCGGATAGCCGGACTACCACCATCGGCCGGACTATCATCGGCCGAACTATCATCATCGACCGAACTCCAAGACTATGAAGATACAAGATTGAAGACTCCGCCCCGTGTCCGGATGGGACTTTCCTTGGCGTGGAAGGCAAGCTTGGAGATACGGATATGTAGATCTCCTACCATTGTAACCGACTCTATGTAACCCTAGCCCTCTCCAGTGTCTATATAAACCGGATGGCTCTAGTCCGTAGGACAGAACAACAACCCTTACAATCATACCATAGGCTAGCTTCTAGGGT
Organism: Aegilops longissima; assembly: GCA_021605205.1. Lineage (NCBI taxonomy): Eukaryota > Viridiplantae > Streptophyta > Magnoliopsida > Poales > Poaceae > Aegilops > Aegilops longissima. Next base: position 155,675,899 of record CM038678.1, on the reverse strand, counting down.
TTAGCCTCCTTGATCTCGTGGTAGATCCACTCTTGTAAACATCCACAATATCAATATCAATCAAGCGGGGCGTAGGGTTTTACCTCCATCAAGAGGGCCGAACACAGGTAAAACATCGTGTCCCTTGTCTCTGTTACCATCCGCCTAGACGCACAGATTCGGGACCCCTACCGAGATCCGCGGTTTGACACCGGCAGAGGGGGAGAAGGTGAAGGAAGGAGGAGATGGAAGAATGTGGGACGCCATCCCCCTCCCGCTCTTTATAAAGGCAGGGTGGGGGCTCGGCCGCCTGGCTCAGCCAATCAAGACGCGGAAGGCGCGAGGCTGGGACCAACCCGCTGCCCCAGCCCATGACGGCCCATTTCCGCCTCCACCGTTCGCCACCCCAAGCGCATGAGAACCACGTGGCGGGCGTGCAGGACCAAGCGGCGGGTGGCGACCTCTCCCCACCGCGTGATCGTGGGAGTGGGCGCTATGAAGACCACGCCTCGGCCCGTTCGATAAATGGGCGCGCCTCCACGCCTCCCTCCGTTTATGGGGAAAAGCGGGCCGCCCCTTTACTATGACATAGCGCATGCGCGCAGAGCTCAGCCCCACGCATGCCGCCCACGTCACGCACGCCTCCCACGCCAAGCCCGCGGGGAGGCATGGGAAGCCTTGATCTTGAAGAGACTTACATGGTAAAACCACCCCCTTTGCCCAGCGCACCGTTTTGGGCCTAGCCCAGCAGCGATGCACTTACATGTGGCCCGGGCCAGGGGCTCTGTCGATGTACAAAAAGAGGGGTACACTTTTGTACCCCTATAACAATGCAGCAGGCGATCTGAGCCATGGCACCACCGCTTGAGCAAGGCAAGGAGGTGAGCCAAGGTAAGGCGAAGCTTCGAAGGAGCAGAATAGCGCCAAGACCAAGACCACAAAGAGCAAAGGGGCAAGCGGACTCCCCATAAGACCCTTGCCGGGAGGCGGTTTTAGCAAACCCGGCAAGACCCTTGCCGTGGCAGCTCGTCCCACACCTACGGAGCGAATCACCCTTGAGTCCACTGCCCCCATGGGGCAAGGATTCGGGAGACATCCCCGTGGTGGCATGCAGATCTTTATGAAGACATTCAAGATCAGATACACACTATAGAAGATGATGACCCTTGGCGGGATCCCAGCCAAGGAGGACCTCAAGGCCCCCGGCAAGAGCCTTGCCAGGGATGACAGCAGGCGCCACGGCAAGACCCTTGCCGGGGCCCCGGCAAGACCCTTGCCGGGGCTACGGCGAGGCCCTTGCCAAGAACACCCATAGGGCCACCATCAGGCCCACGCCAATCAAACCTCCACCACCGTTTGCATGCAGCTGCCAACCCAACCAGTTGGTCAGGCACCTGCGTGGCGGCAAGCGGATCTTTGTGGAGACGCATCACTGCGCCACCTCAGCTGCCTCCTGCCTACATGGCACCACAGGCATCGCTGGCCAGGGCGCGTGTCGACATGAAAGGGAGCGGCGACGGACGAGACAGGGCTCTCCCCCGACCCCGATAAAGCAAGGACACCTAAGCAAGACGCATTAAAGGCGCCTTGTCATGTAATGCGAGGGGTAAACTCGCATCACTATACCCTTTCCACCTCCTGTGTGCCACTGTGGCGACCCCTTTCCCTATAAAAGGAGGCCCAAGGCGACCGGGAGGAGGATTCGCTTTGGAGCTCCTCACGCCCCATTGCTAGTTCAAGAACACAGATAAACAAACCACCAAAGCAGGAGTAGGGTTTTACGCATCCTCGCGGCCCGAACCTGGATAAGGAAACCGTGTGCTATCTGTTTGATCCGCTCTTCTCACGACCCCACGTCCCGCGACCGTAGTAGGGATTCTTGTGATCCCATAGGTGTCGTTCCCACCGACAGATGACCACAATAAGCCTACGTGGTTCGTGTCGTAATAGCACTGCTCCACCCATCGAGCTAAACAAGCTTAGTTGTACAAATTCATATCTGATATTATTGTTGATATTAGCAAAACTGAGAGATGTTTAATTGGTGAGCTAAATGTTCCTACTTTAGTTTCGAAATGCATGTGAGCCACATATGGAGAGACCGGAAAGAATAGTATTTATCTGTGCGCTCTGGTTCATCATGGGTGGCCAACCGACATTGTATTGAAAGACTTGTAATATCTTCAATCTGCTTGCTCTTCTTTAAGATGATACTCTTCTCTTGCGATTATTTGGTCAGTCGAGTTGTTCTCCTTAGTATATTTTGAATCAGCCGGGTCAGTCGACTTGTTCTTCTTTACTATATGTTGAAGCTATCATCTGCGAAGTGTCATCACTACGGAGCTCTCATATTTTGAGTAGTAGGCCACATTATATTAAGGCACACAACAAATTACAGCATGCATGGCATCTTTTAAAAAATTACAGAGGTAGCACAAAGGGGTTTACAGGAGGCAGCATTGGATTAGAATCATACGCATTACAAAGAAAATCTCACTTGTTTTATGTTTTCATGCATGTCGGATATTGAACATTATCAAAATGAATATGAGAATGGGCATACGAGAGAAATATTGCGGAATGATCCACTGGCTAACAAACTTGGCATGGTGGAGGATGGCCTATCTTATTCACCCATCAAGGTGCTTGCTCTAGCTTTGCAAAGTTGTATTGGTCGCACATATTTTGCATCTGACCTCTTTCATTACTTCTACTTTGTTACACCATCTGCTTAGTTTAAGCATCATATATGATTATATGCCATACCTATCCATTTTATGTTCCTATTCCATGTGTCGTCACACTATCTTTTTCCAGTCAAATGTCGTTCTTTCGTAATAGATGTCCAAAAGGAAGAGGGTGAGTGCAGATCCTCAAGGAGTACAAACTATGTATTTGGAAAAGGTAGTGATACCTGTTAAATCAGATAGATCGGCAGCCACAGAAAACACAGGCCCAAGCTGCACCACACTTTACCCCTACTCCGGTGGCCAAACCCTATTAGAACTGCTGGGAGCCCAGCGTCAGGTACTGTCTATGATATCAATTCAAAATTTGAACTCCTAAATTTTTGCTTGTGCCTTACCTTCTCTCTTGTATGAAAACTAATTTCAGATGAATCTCCTTGCTCAAAGGATCATACGATCTCAAAACAATAATGGGCTCTGCATTGCTCTCGTCAATACCTCTCGCCTTTTGCCTTGTAACGTTGTACTTAATTAATTGCTATTTGATTATGTATCATCGATGCACTTTTGAGCTTCATTATCCTCTGTTTCTTCCAATATTATTTGATCTATATTTACTCTTTGCAAAATGTAGAATAATGGCAATGCTTATAAAGAATTTTCTTTGGGAATTTATTGAATTATCCTTCCATCAACATGGAGAAGGGCTTTGTCCAGCCCGTGTTAACATGTAATGTAAGTTCATCCTTCTCAAGCCTTCAAACTTTGTTCTAGTATAGATTTGGATAGGCATCATTTCCTCCTTGCTGTTTGCTTTGTTGTTTACATCTGATTGGATGTTTGCAACAACTACCGATTCAAATTGTAGTTGTAAAAACATGTTCCTTATGCAAAACAGATCCATTTATTTGCTTATATAATTGTGAAACCATTACGTGTCTCCTTGTTTCTCTTCGAGTCGTATCTCTTCATGAGGCAGAACTTGAGGGAAGATAGTGAGCCAAACCATCTTGTGGACAGCGAGATGACCCCAAGGTCTGTCTTGATGAAGACAGTGAGTTGAAGCTACTCACCAAGAGGTGTGAGACAACCTCGTGCAATCGCTGCCTCGATCGTTAGATTTCTTGATCTCAACTTAAAGCGGAAAGGCTTGCTTGAGTTCAGCTCCGACTTGAAGTCAAAGATGCAATGAAGATGTCGGAGGACTGCCGTGCGCACCATCAAGCCTTAAATCTAGTGTTGATGCATCTATCATTGACTGGCGAGGTCTACTCAGCTTCTTGACTGTTTGGGGGCCCTTCTGGCGGGCCTAGTGCCTTCGAAGTGCTCTCGGTTTTGTATATTCTTTTGTCGGCGCATTTATTTGCACTGGTGGCGAACTTTGATGCCCAATGGATGTAATATGTGATAGTCGTGATAGCCTAGCGTAAGTTGCTTGCTTATTTATTTCCTTGTTGTCTTGTTTATTTGTTTGCTTGTAGTCATTGCGGTTCTTTTCGGGTTTGCTAGTGGCTGCAATAACCTATTTTTAAAACTAGGCTACAATAACCATGGGCTAATATTTTGTAGTGACCTTTGGGCCTCCTACGGGCCGTAGAAGCGATGGGCCATATCGGGCCGTAGAAACAATGGGCCTTCTAAGGGCCGTAGAAACAATGGGCTTTCTACGGGCCGTATCATCAATGGGCCTTATCTGGGCGATATGATAACATGGGCCAATAACAGCCGCATTATGGTCGTAAGCGGGCTAGAGTTGGAATCGTCCGTTCATGGGCGAACCATAACGGGCCATCAATAGGCCGTATTCATGGCGCTATGAAAACGCCCAGCGATTAACGGACCACAAGCGGGCCGATTGTAATAACGGGCTGAATTTGGCCACAAGCGAAAAATAGCGATGTGGCCGTAAGTAAGCGAATCTTTGAAATGAGCCCAAGAATAAATGGGCTCAGAAGGCCGAAGATAACATGGGCTGGAAGCATTAGCGGAATAACGGGCGTTAATGGGTATAAAGTGATACCTTTGTTCATTACGGGCGATTTCACCACGGGCCGTTAATGGGTGTAAAGTGATACTTTGTTCATTACGGGCCGTTTCACCACGGGCCGTTAATAGGCCAAGAGTTACATAGGGCCTCATATGGGCGAAAGGCGTCATGGGCCACATGGGCGAAGTGGCGGGTGGAATCATATTGGGTGGCCCGGATGCGCTCTTGGGCCTAATTCGGATAGGGCGAACGGGCCTTGGGTTAGTGGTTGTAAATGGGCTATATGCGAGCAGCCGTTAACAGGCTTTCCATGGGCGCCCGCCACATTTGACCAAGTCAAGCGGGCGGCCTTTTCACGGAATGGGCCTCTGTTGGGCGTGCCACGTGTCGCCGTATCATAGGAGCCTTGGTCCAATGAGCGGATGACATCTGTCCCAACGGTGAGCCAACACGTGTTTGCTCCCACCAATGATGATTTTACGTGGAAAATCCTCATTGGTCGGGTGATAACGAGTTATCGGATCCAAAACCCGACCGATAGCTTAACGGCGTTCGTTACGGTTGATGCCACATGTCGGCCACCCTTGGCGGAAGCACTTACGTGACGCGTGATTTATCGTCATGGAAGTGGACACTTCGTGATGATAATTTTGGTAATGTCATGGAATACTTCTCTGGCGACGGTATGACTATCTTGATTACATCATAAATTTGTCATGGATGTACATGCATGACAAAAAACGCGACCTACTGTGACAAACACGTATCATCACGGAAGTGTATTTTTTTTTTGTAGTGAGTCGCTTTGGCTATAGTGACTGCAAGCCCTCTCCAACACCATATGATGCGAGTGTGTTGCTTCAAAAGAAACGAAGAATCGCTAGAGATCAATTGAAATATTCTCAGATTATTGGCTCGCTTATGTACTTAGTCAGTGCTACAAGACCTGACATCTCTTTTGCCGTTAGCAAATTGAGTCGGTTTGTCTCAAACCCAGGAGATGTGCATGGGAAAGCTTTAGACAGAGTTTTGCGTTATTTGAAAGGCACTATGAATTATGGAATTCACTACACTAGGCACCCAAAAGTGCCTGAAGGGTATAATGACTCAAACTGGACCTCAGATGCTGATGAGATAAAGGCCACGAGTGGATATGTATTCACTCATGGAGGTGGCGCTGTTTCTTGGTAGTCTTGAAAGCAGACCATCTTAACAAGGTCAACAATGGAAGCAGAACTCACATCACTAGATACAACTATGGTTGAAGCAGATGGCTTCGCCGGCTCTTGAATGACTTGCTGGTTGTTGAGAAACCTGTACCGGGTATCCTTATGAATTGCGACAATCAAACTGTGATCACGAAAGTGAACAGCTCAAAGGATAATATGAAGTCATCAAGACACGTTTAGAGAAGGTTAAAATCTGTCAGGAAAATGAAAAACTCCGGAGTTATTGCATTGGATTATATCCAAACGTCTAAAAATCTGGCAGATCCTTTTAGTGAGGGTCTATCACGTAATGTGATAGATAATGCATCGAGGGAGATGGCTGTGAGACCCACAATATGAGTTGTTCAAAGTGGTAATCTAGTCTATGTGATCGGAGATCCCGTGAATTAGATATGGAAGACAAGCCGTTGATCTATTGAGAGGAGAGTATCCTTACTATTAACAATACCACTCCATGAAGATGCAATACTCTCTAAATCTGCATGGCAGGTTGATGTATATCTTAACGCGTTCTAAGTGGCTCACTGAAGCAGATATGTTGTTCTACAGAACATCTTTTGAAGAACGCACCTATATAAATCTGATTGTTAAATGTCGCAATCTATGAGAGTAGGGTTCTCTCTAGTAAACTCATGAAAGGTCTCGGAGTATGACGTATAAGCTCCACCTGCGGTGAAAACCCACGGTAGCCTAGTATTGGTCAAGGCTTTGTGTGAAGCTAGATTGACAAAAAAATTGCATTTCAAGGCCCAGTCCACTGTTCAAGTTGCTTACTAGTGAAGCATAAAGTTCTAGGTGGAAGTTCAACTTAACAATCTCCACTGCAGTACCGGTATATAAAACCGTGTTTTGGAACTAAAGGCAAATTCTATGTGCCTCTAGGATCTGGTGGGGGATTGCTGGAATTTTATATATTTATGGGCCGCCCAATAACAAATTCAGAAATTCCTAATAAATCCTGGAGGCCCACTTAGCCCATTCGTGCAAGGCAAGGGGCACTTCTAAAGTTTAGTCTCACATTGCTAGTTTAGAGGGAGTTGGACCTCTTTAAGAGGGAGGTTCTTTTCTCACATGTATGAGCATGAGAACAAGTGGGACATGCACGCGCGCTCCTCCTCCGCCACCCGCCTCGCCACGCCACGCCTCGTCACGACGCGTCACGGGTTGCGGGAATGAGCAGAGCCAATGTCGAGATTGAATGCGAACAACGCACATCTTCGCCTGCTGCATGTTCGCTTCGTCTTCCTCTGTTGCTTCACCTCCCGTCACAGCCTGTTCGCCTCTCTCTCCTGTGCCTACATAAGAGAGGTCGCTCCTCTCCTGAGAGACACGTTAGAAAGACCATCTCCCTCTCGCCACCAAGTTCCTGAGCACTGCGCTGCAGCTAAGTTCTTCCCCATCCCGGCTTGCGGCATGCACCGCAGGTCGGGACAGTAGGCCTCCGAAACCGCACCTTTTTGAGTCCTGTACGGGAGAAGGGTGATAAGGTTGTTGGGGAGCGCTCCGCGCGACTACTGACTTCTTCGTCACGGACGCCCCAGACTCCGATGACTACTTCCCCGACGACGACTACTTCCCCAACGTCGACAACCTCCTCGACGACATGGCTGGCGAGGATGTCGATCCCAAGTTCAATGCCCTGCTGCTACTGTTCCGTACGTGTTCTTGCTTTTTCTGTTAGAGGCCCTGCCACAGTTTCTTGGTTTAGTGTTTGCCCTAGATATGTTAGGTTCTACTTCATATATGCAATTTGCTCTACATATGTTTAATTACAGTTCATATATGAAGATGCTATTTACCTTCTCTCTGTCAGATTACATGACTTGCTTTATCTTTACTATATATTAGTTATGCTTTCTCTAATATTTCTGTTAGTAAAATTATTCGATAAATTACGCATATTTCCAACATTAAGTCCCTGGGCCGAATGGCTGAAGATGCTCTAATACGATTTGCCGCCGGAAGAATAGCTCCTACGGAGTTACGACACGACTACATGCCTGCATGAACTACAAGTGACCCTGCGTGCGTGCATGCACGCCAATCTCGAGGCGTGGTCACCGGCGGAACAGGAACAGCGCGCCTCGAGCGAAGATCCCCGTACTCCCAAGCACATCGTGAGCGCCACCGCCTCGTCCTCGTCCGAATAATTGAGCTTTGGGAGTGTCAGCCAGGGCCCGAGCTCGCACGTGATCCCTCAATTATCTATCCATTCATTCAGTCAGTAGGGGACGAACCGAGCCGCGCGCGCGACCCCGGCAGAGTTACCGCGGCGCCCGTGCACTTCACCTTCACCTTCACCATGGATTCCGGGCTTGCCTTGCCCTTGCCCTCGGCGCGCCTTAACTCCCCCAACCGCAATCTCAAGCATGGCAGCGGTGAATGAGCCTTTAAGGCGCCACCATTACTGGACCTGTCCCGTTGCGGAAACGGACGGCAGCGCCTCGTGCCGGTGTCTCTCCACCCTCGCCTAGCCGCCCCGCTGTGTAGACTCGAGGACAGAGTGGACGTCAGTGGGTCGAGCTAGCCAGCTAGTGAGTGTGTGCGGTGTGCCACTGCTTTGCGGCGCTGCGGCTCTCGCGCGGTTCCATGGCGATCTCCCGGCTCTCCGTGCTCGTCGCCGCGCTGGCCTGCTGCTGCCTCGTGCGGCTCGCCCAATGCGGCGGCGGCGGTGGCGGGCAGAACTACACCTCCATGTTCAGCTTCGGCGACTCCCTGACCGACACCGGCAACCTGCTCGTGTCCAGCCCGCTCTCCTTCAACATCGTCGGCCACTTCCCCTACGGCATGACCTACTTCCACCGCTCCACGGGGCGCTGCTCCGACGGTCGCCTCGTCGTCGACTTCCTTGGTGCGTGCCCTGCCCGTCGCCCATTGCCGACATTTTCCTTTCCGGTGGATTCCTGCCAAAATCTTATCCTGTTTCTTGTGGCCGCAGCGCAAGCGTTCGGGCTGCCGCTGCTGCAGCCGTACCTGTCGCGCGGGAAGGACATCCGGCAGGGCGTCAACTTCGCCGTGGGCGGCGCCACGGCCATGGATCCGCCCTTCTTCGAGGGGATCGGGGCGTCGGACAAGCTCTGGACCAACCTGTCGCTCAGCGTCCAGCTCGACTGGTTCGAGAAGCTCAAGCCTTCACTCTGCAGCTCACCCAAAAGTTCGTCGCCGCCGCCATTTCTTTACTAATTAGCAGTCGGATTTGGTGCTCAATCTCCACAACCAGTTGCTCATTACAAGATTCTCTCGCATGTCTTTTTAAAATCGGAGCAGATTGCAAGAAGTATTTCAGCAGGTCGCTCTTCCTCGTGGGGGAGATTGGGGGGAACGACTACAACTACGCCTTCTTCAAGGGCAAGACCCTGGACGACGCCAAATCCTACGTCCCGACCGTCTCCTCCGCCATCATCGACGCAACCGAGGTGAGCAGAGCCGCATTCTCAACATCCTCCATTGTTTCACTAGCGCAGTTCTGACTCTGCGTTGCGTCCCCGGTTGTATTGTATGTGCATTGGCGCAGAGGCTGATCAAGGGCGGTGCGATGCACCTGGTGGTGCCGGGGAACCTGCCGATGGGCTGCTCGTCGGCTTACCTGACCCTGCACCCCGGCAGGAGCAGGGGCGACTACGACTCCGTCGGGTGCCTGAAGACGTACAACGACTTCGCGCAGCGCCACAACGCCATGGTCCAGCAGAAGCTGCAGGTGCTCCGGCTCAAGTACCCCGAGGCCCGGATCATGTACGCCGACTACTACGGCGCGGCCATGGCCTTCGCCAAGAACCCCAAGCAGTTCGGTGAGTATCCTATACAAATCGAGCATTCCAACCGCTGCCATTTTTCCCGTTCATAGTAGCACGCGCCGATCGACCGGCGGCGAAATCTAGGATGGTATCCGAACTGAATGACAGGGATGCGTTGGACTTTTCTTTCTACGTGATGAAACACCATGATGCGAATCATTCAAGAACGACAGCTACACTGAACGGTAACCCGTAACCATGTCCGAACGTTGGCCCGCCACGGTGTGCCATCATCAGTATGGGGGCACAGTATCGACGCTGTAACAGGGGCCAGGGAGATGCTGCAAAAGATCGCAGGGCTGTTTAGAAAAGATTTTGGGGATCTGAATGTCCCCATTGGCTGGCCTTTGGGGAAAGGTGAGCCGTGTTGGGGCATAAAAGGACTTCTTGCTAGGTCCAGCTAAGTGTCTTGGTCATCTCCACTCCACTGCCGGTTAACGTGGTTTCTGTCACTGATATAGTGGATGTGCATGCGTGGTGCTGAGCATCAAGGGGTCCAGAAAAGAAATTTTTGGCATAACCTAAGCATAAAAAGCAGAATTGGCATAACCTGAACATCAGTTTTCAGGTTGCCTTAGATCACTTGCAGTACTAGTATGAGTTCCATATAGGGCAAATCTATGAGGTGGCTTATGGTTATGGATTGGCAGGTGAAGTGTCACCTTGCTAATTGTAGTGGTGGTGCTGAATGCTAATAACTTGTGAGGTTGTGGCGGTTGCAGGGTTCAAGCAGGGGCCGCTGAAGACGTGCTGCGGCGGCGGGGGGCCGTACAACTTCAACCCCAAGGCGAGCTGCGGCGTGCGGGGGTCCAGCGTGTGCGCCGACCCGTCGGCGTACGCCAACTGGGACGGCGTCCACCTGACGGAGGCCGCCTACCACGCCATCGCCGACAGCATCCTCCACGGCCCCTACACCAGCCCCAGGCTGCTCTGACCCTCAGCCTGCTTGCCTCTAGTGTTTGTTCTTGCTTGTTAAGCTAGTAGTCGTGACTGATCTGTGTAATGGATATGTGTGACGGACTGGACTGAAGCTAGATCGAGGTGGAAGCGTTGGACCGCCTGTTACTACGTATATGACTCTGCGTTTCTGTGACTAATCTGCTCCGGAAACCTTTGATCACGATGACACAATGCGCGGCACGACGCAACAACGCCTCTATGCTGGCAAGGAAAAAGCTCACTCCTCGCACGGACAGGAGCCAGTGGAGTGGCATGCGTGTGATTCGGCGAAATGAGTCTGATTAGTATAGGCATCCGCACTCAGCTTTTGTACGGCCCATTTGTAAAGCTCGGGTGTGCACGCTTCCCTTACATATATATCAATCGACGACGAGGGAACTCATGTATCAATCGAGTAAGAGCATGTCGAGCCGTTCGGCCCCTCAAGGGCCTGAAATAGCCGTCTGGAGGCGCGCCGGTTTCCTAACCGCCGTCCAAGACCCAGACGCCTTTTTTTTAAAAAAACAAGCTCGGTCAAACAAGACACATATTCAGCCAAACTAGGCGATTTTCATTGATGTTTGTACATAAAAACTTAAAAAACATAACTACGCCGCCGCCGTCTGCCCTCCTACAGGCCGAAGAACGCGCCAAAGACGTTGTAGTCACCGCCGCCGTCGCCACCGTCGTCCTCCTTCACGCAGCCAACGTCCTTGCTGCAGCCCTGCCCTAGGTCGCCTTGGCGGATGGGTTTCGGTAGCGGCGGCGGTGCGTCGTCGTCACTGTCCTCGAGGATGATGACGCCGCCCTCGTCGCGACCGCGGCGACGAGCAGCAAACTCCTTGAGGGCGCGGCGCTGGCGCTCCGTCTCCATGGAAGCAGGGAGGCCCGAACGCGATCGACCTCGCCGTGGAAGCGGTCGGCGTCGGGCTGCGAGGGACGGGGCGCCTCAATGGCCGAGCCTCAGCGCCACACGCGCGCATGTCAGCGGTGCGGGTAGTTAACCTCGTCTGGAGAATCGCCCCCACTCGTCGCGGTGTCGGCCGAAGCCGTTGGCCGCCGCACCGTCGCCAGGGAAACGTTCTCCCGTCGGTGGATGTAGACGCGCGGTGGTTGGAGGCGTGAGAGAGAGGGGCGCCGGCGACGAGAGAGGGAATGAGGGCGAAGGAGAGTGCGTCCACCGGCGAGGGAGGGTGTGGTTTTTATAGCCGACGGGGGAGGGGGGCAGGCGTGTGTGTATGTGTGGCGGGAGCGGGACGGCACGTCGCCGTGCCATCACTGCGCCGCCCATGAGGAATCAATGGAAGGGTGACCGGCGGCAGCCTTGGCATTGATTCCCCGCGAGAAAACGAGGCGATGAGAAAGACGAGACGCGGCTGGTCGCTGACCAATGACCCGCCCTTCAGCGCCAAAAACGCTTGCCTCGGCGCCATGCGCGCGCCTGAGCGCAGGGTCGGCTGGGACCACTGGCGCCAAAATCGGGCCTAACCGGCGAAAAATGGGCTTCTGAGGGCACGACTGGTCCATTTTTTTTTACGTCGGCGCTAAAATAGGGTCTTGGGGGACCTGTTGGGGGCGCAGCTGGAGATGCTCTAACGAACATCGCTAAAAAATCTAAAATAATAAGAAAAAGAAACAATCATCAATGTCAAATTTTTAACTTGAACTTTTTTTAAGAACGAGGATGTAGAATAGGACTTGAACTCGGATGGGCTGTTTCCACCCAAAGAAACATAACCATCCGAACTATGCTGGTGTGCTTTTTTTTAAATAACTACTCCCTCTGTTTCTAAATATAGTCTTTTTAGAGATTTTAATATGGACTACATATAGACGTAGTAAGCCGTATTTTAGAGTGTAGATTCACTCATTTTGCTCCGTATATAGACTGTATTGGAATTTTTAAAAAGACTTATATTTAGGAATGGAGAGAGTACATGTATGTTCCTTTTTAGGGGTAAGTGTGCGACAAAATGTCGCTCAATCGCACAGAGCGGCTCCAGTTGGGTCGGCCCAATGTAGCTACCTCTTCTGTAACCAACACTCATGATGTTTTTTCTGTTTTCTTCTTGTGCCTCCGAAAAGGTTTCTTTTGCGTTTTTCGTTTTTAACTTGGTTTTCCAAAAAAAACAAAATTCATTTATTAGGAAGTAATTATTTTTTTAAATATAAATAAATTCCTTCAATTTTAGAACATTTTTCTAAATGTGAAAACTTTTTAGACACAAACATTTCTTATGTATTTTTCAAACATGAACATTCTGTTGAAATTGTGAACATTGTTTAAAAAATCATTTTTATAATGATTACAAACATTTTTTTGGAAAAATAAATATTTTTGAAACCTGGATTTTTTTTACTTGGAATATTGAAAAGAATTAGTAGGAAAACCATAAAAATAAAAGAAACGGAAAACTTCTAAAAGATTCCGAAAACCAGGATCGTGCCCTAGCTAAAATGGCTGGCCCAATTTCTGTCGCTAGCTTCCTTCTTCCCATGTGAGACTACTCGACAATTGGTCGCGCTGAGCAACAAATAGGATCCGCTATCCGAGAAGTCCTCGTGAAGAATAGAGGAGAAAAAAATATGCTAAGTTAAAATTTTGGAATATATATTATTAAAATTCGAATAATACATTAGAGTGTATTTTAAAAATATTCATCATGTATTGAATGATATTCATCATCTATTAATTCTTTTAGCATGTGTTGAACAATTGTATATGCATATAAAATAATATTGATGGAATAAAAACTAAAATAATATTCCACAACAATAATGCAAATACTTACATATTTTCCATAGCAATAATTTTAGCTCAAGTTAACAATTTTAACTTAGAGCGTGCTCCTACTAATTAAAGCCAATATTTCTCATAATTGATCATTAGGGATTCAAGACACATGTCTCAATTAATTTGCCATTGATGTGATGTCAGTGATGACAAAAAAAATTAGACCGATAGGCCAACTTGCCGATCACATATATATGTGACTCTTGTTTATCCTTTGATGGGGCATGCTCCGAACTCAAGAAGATCCTGCCTGCTTGTCAAGGCAACCAAGTTCTCTTGCTGCATGAAAGGTCCTCATGCGCCTCATACACGACAAGTCTATCTTACCCACATGACATGGTGTACCTTCAAATGACATGCTGCATTCTAGACGGTGCATCAAATACGCCTACTGCGCACTAACTACTTGATACTTCCTGTGAGGGATCATCCTATAAAATAGGTCTATTGTGCATCAAATAGGTTGTGCATCAAATAGGGTGCATAAAAGGAATTAATATCACATGTAGTTAATACATGTGATATGGCATAGCCCCTTCACACCGAACAAAATGCTGGACGTCGTGTCCTCTTTCTTCAACGTCTTTTGGCGGAGAACACCATCTTCACGTACGTCGTAGCTCGAGATCCATCGGTGCATGATCATTATCTTCATGTCTTCACAATTATAGCTATTGTTATCTATATAGCTAATAAAATAAATGCATTACATGAAGTTTGACACACCGGGTGCCTGACTACCCAACAAACCTCTCATCCCCACGAACAATGCATTGGTCGTACCTGGCTTACACCGACCTGGCGGAGTCCAACAGTCGGGTACACAGGACAAGACGGTCCAACCACAAATGAACGAGAACCAACCACTAACCCCAGCGCAAGGAACGCGAACGCAGGGTCGAGGCAAAAGAAGCTACGCGAGTGGGGCCCCAATGCGAACGTGGCCCATCGGTCTTTGACCTCTGGATAAGGCGCAGCGATGAGAAACAGAACAAGAAGATCGGACAATGCAGGGGCGCACGTAGACGGAGGGGCGCGCGAAGCTATGAAGATGGGTACCCCAGCATTCTTTAAAGAAGTAATAATGCTGCTATAATAGTCATCTAAAACTTTGGGTTAAGGCTAGGCATAGTGGGGAGTAACTTAGAGTAGGAATATGCATATGTTACTAGTCTATTTTACTATCTTCATATTAGGTAGTGTCATATGTATGGTAACCTAAATGTCTTCATTTTGCATTGGGAAACGCTATGTGAGGAATTAGGGATAGACCCCCCCCCCCCCTAAACTCACACACACACAAAACATAGAAGGGCATAATGGTCATACGGAAGAAATGTATATCCACCTCCTATCATACCGTATAGACCGACGTCCGTATACCTTTAGGAATGCAAAAAAAAAGACCGCCGCGCGTGTACGAAAAAAAAAGGCGTATGCATGATCTTCTCGCCCGTCCAACGATCACGCACGTCGATCACATCCCTTTTCTAGAAAATGAAGAAATTAAATATGTGTTATATGTCATGAAAAAGAGGGCAAGAGCTTACGCCATTGGGTCAACGCCTTGTTCAATAAATCCAAGTAAACCTGTCCACTCTCGACTCTCGAGTCTCGACAGCCGCGGTAAATGAGAACCTAGCCGATACAAGCATTTCCGCGACACAGCAATAGCATAGCTTGCCGACCAGTTGACACACTGCGCCAAAACTATGGAGCTGCACTCAGCCTCAAAGTGCATAGCCTTCTTCCTCCTCCCTCTCCTCGCCTGCGTGCATTACGCTCAGGCACACCCTGGTCGTCCCTCGATCCACTCCATCTTCAGCTTCGGCAACTCCTACGCCGACACCGGCAACTTTGTCAAGCTCGCCGCGCCGGTGTTTCCGGTCATCCCCTTCAACAACCTCCCCTACGGCGAGACCTTCTTTGGTCGCCCCACCGGCCGAGCCTCCGATGGCCGCATCACCATGGATTTCATCGGTACCGTCCTTTGTCTCGAGTTAGCTAGCTTTCAGTTTGTGTTATAGAGAATGCTATAGAAGGTGGTGTCTACCATGCCGGGACTGATAGATATTCGATGAATCTACTTGGCAGCCCGTGAGTTTGGGCTCCCTTTCGTCCCCCCGATTCTCGGCAAAGGGCGTAACTTCACCCGCGGAGCAAACTTCGCCGTCGTCGGCGCCACGGCGCTCGATCTAGCCTACTACCTCGAGAACAACATCACGAGCGTGCCCCCTTTCAACAGCTCCTTGAGCGTGCAGCTCGACTGGTTCCAGAAGCTGAAGCCCACCTTGTGCTCGACACCACGAGGTACGACGTTTATGCCAAGATGTAGTCTCGATCTAATGATTTGGCTGATAAATTGTGCTTTTATCTTCAGCATGCAGAAACCACTTCAAGGGATCCCTCTTCTTCATGGGAGAGTTCGGCGGGAACGACTACACCTTCCTCATGGCCCCCGGGAAATCCTTCGGCGAGGTCGCGTCGTACGTTCCAAAGGTCGTAGGAGCCATCTCAGCCGGCGTCGAGGTATATATATAGCACCGTAGCAGCACATGGCAAATATTACCAAATTCACTCGCTGCTTGATCGTTCATTCATTCGATCGGCGTTGCTTCGCAGGCGGTGCTCAAGGAGGGAGCGAGGTACGTGGTGGTGCCGGGGCAGCTGCCGACGGGGTGCATTCCCATCGTCCTGACGCTGTACGCGAGCCCGAACAAGCGGCACTACGACCGCCGGACCGGGTGCCTGAGGAAATACAACGCGCTGGCGCGCTACCACAACGGGGTGCTGTTCGAGGCCGTGTACCGGCTCCGGATCAAGTACCCGGCGGCCAAGATCGTCTACGCCGACTACTACGCGCCGCTTATCGACTTTCTCAAGAAACCAAAAAAGTTCGGTAAGCGTTACGGTGCCCTAGGTTAGAAGAGTGCATCAGTTCCATGACCATGACGAGAGGTCGAGAATTTGCTTGTTCCGATCTAACTACACGTAAGCAGACAGTAGAATGTAGCTGTCATGAAAGTAAACGCCTCCTACCAGATGCAGATCCCAAAATTTCGAGTCGAGGACCGAGCCGGTCAATCGATCCGCTATTCTTAAACATATCGTGTCAGCCTATTAGTTGTGTTCGTTTTTAACTTAGAATTGTCAACTTCGTTTTTCCATTTTTAATTTATGGCAGTTGCTAATGCCGGGCGGAATTGACGTTGCGTTGCAGGGTTCAGTGCTTCGTCGAAGCTCCGGGTGTGCTGTGGCGCCGGCGGGCCGTACAACTACAACATGACGGCGGCGTGCGGGTTTCCCGGCGCGACCGCGTGCGCTAACCCCGCCGCGCACATCAACTGGGACGGCATCCACCTGACGGAGCCGGCGTACGAGCGCATCGCCGCCGGTTGGCTCCGGGGCCCGTACGGGCACCCGCCTATTCTCAAGGCCATGCGTCTGTAAACAAACGTGTACTGTATTGGGAATGTGGACGCCTGCATCGTTCAGTTCTGTTTTTTTTTAATCCACCGTTCAGCTCTGTTCATCGTTTTGTGATGAACAATCTTTTTCCCCTTCTTTGTTTGAGAATATGAACAATCTTATCATGATGCAGTTTATGCTAAATTGCTTGTGCAAATAAAGACGGCCCACATGAAGCACAATTAGCCTTCTTCAGTGGACAAACCGGCAATGGCAACTTCGTTTTAGAGAGCAACTAGTTAAGAGATACCTCTTGCAGGAGCCCCTCAAGAGTCACTTTAATGGGCTGAGAGCGTGCCACCTGTCGTGTGTTGGGCGCGCTGTTGGGATTTTTTTTTTAATTCTGCATGCGATTTTGGGTTTTATAGAAGATGCAGATGCAAACATACCTAACTTTTGCATCTCCGTAGCCAAAAAACACCTCTCTAACAAATGATGTAGATGTAAAAAAATTGCATCTCCGCGCTCCCGAAGATGTAAAATACAACACCTTGAAATGCAAATTTACATCTCCGGGTGCAGGAGATGTAAAACGGCGGGTCGCGCACCAAGTAGCAACCGCCATTCATTTCATTTAACTTCACCCGTCCGTATGTCTACCAAGACCTAACAAGACAAGCAGACTCGGGGCCAAGATGAGGGTCCACCACGCACGTAAAACACGGAGGGGCGATTGAGGCGATCGCGAGGCGATCGTCTTGAACGCTAGGGTTAGGGTTTTGCGAGCGGTGGTGGTGTGGTTCACGGTAGCATGGAAGGAGAAGGCGGCGGCTTTGAACGTGCTGGAACCGGAGTAAGAGCTACCGAAGAGGCGGCAGCAATGGCGGATGGGAAAGGATCCGGTGAAACAGCGCCGAGAGTTTCGGCGGCGGGCGGACCTGCGTTGGCGGCGGGTAGGAGCGCCCAGAAGACGGCGGCTACCCCAAAGGCGACGACGGAAAAGGAGCCAAAGACACCTGCGACGGGAAAGCCACTGGGCTCCCAGAGCAGGAACGCCTCTGTGTCGCCGGGTCTGATGGCCAGATTGGGTGGACTGGTGCTGACGGAGAAGGAAGCCGGCGGCTTTGTTTTCAAGGAGCCCGAGCATGAACAGGTTAGGCCGACGAAGTGGTCGGCGATTGGGAAAGCGTTTACCCCACGGCTGATGAACAAAGTTGCGCTGGAGAAATCGATGACGAGGGCTTGGGGACTGCACAGAGAGGCGCAGTTCAAGGTAATTGGTAGAAACCTGTTTGTGGTGTCGTTTGGGAGCGAGGGAGACTGGAAACATGCACTGAACAACGGCCCTTGGCAATTTGATTTTAATGTGCTGGTGTTAAAGGACTATGATGGAGCAACCAGACCCTCGGAGATGAGGTTTGAAGCGGTCGACGTGTGGGTTCGGGTGGAAGATCTCCCCCTGGATAGGCGATCAAAGGAGTTTGGGGAGGCTTTAGGGAACTGGTTGGGAAAAAGTGTGAGGGTGGACGTGGAGAAAGATGGGTTTGCAAAAGGATCTGAACTGAGGTTCCGGGTAAAGCTACCAGTGTTTGAGCCGTTGGTGAGGGGGTTCTACCTAAAGAAAACTGAGGAAGATGTGGAGAAAACTTGGTTCGACTTTAAATATGAAAAGATCCCACACTTTTGTTTCGATTGTGGAAGACTAGTGCACGGTGACATGGGATGTGTGCCGGCGGAGGACCCTGCGCAGCAATGGGGAGAATGGCTTAGGGCATCACCAGGCCGGTCATGGGGGGCGAAGGAAGCATCACACAAGGGGCCAACGGGTAGTGCAAACAGTTATGGGAGCGTCAGGTCAAGCGAAGGAGAAAAGAGGAGGAGTAAGCCGGGTACTGTGCGTGATCTCCCTACAAAGAGAAACTTGCAGAATGAATTTGCTACCCCAGCCGCATCTCGCACTGGCAAGGTAGGTGAGCAGAAGCAGGGGGTTTATGGTGCCCACAACCAACATGTGCATGGGGGTCCGACGATGCATGATAGGGATCTAAGGGATGATATTGAGCAGAAAAGGGAAAGAGATATGAGGTCGGAGCTCCGACAGAGGCAACAGGAGAAGCAAGCTAACCTGAGGAACAGGTACAAGCAGTTTGGCACATGGGACAGTGGGGAAGCTGGACAATCGAGCCAAGACGGGGGGCGGGAACGTAGGCAAGGATATTACGTGAGAAAACCAAGGCCAGAGCACTATGTGGAGAGGCGAGGCCCAAACAGTCCAAGGCAGTTTGCTCAGATGGAGAGGAAAAGGAGGCCAAAACAACACTGGGTAGCAAAGGGGGATCATGATAGACAGGTGGGAATTGACACCTTTGTGAGGGATACGAGGCAAAAAACTGAGTCTGTGTTTGATCGTCTAGATGAGAACAATGTGTCAGCGGCGGACCCTCCCAGGACGGAGGGCCGCCGGGAGCAATGATCATTCTAGCCTGGAACTATCGGGGGTTGGGGTTGGACCCGATAGTGGGCGAGCTAAGGGACCTGATCAGGTCATACAACCCAGCGGTGGTTTTCTTGTCTGAAACAAAAAAGACCTCACGTGCTATGGAGAGAATGAAGTGGAGGTTAGGAT
Organism: Aegilops longissima; assembly: GCA_021605205.1. Classification (NCBI taxonomy): domain Eukaryota; kingdom Viridiplantae; phylum Streptophyta; class Magnoliopsida; order Poales; family Poaceae; genus Aegilops; species Aegilops longissima. The sequence goes on along the minus strand of CM038678.1, from coordinate 155,656,456 downwards.
TTAGACATGGGGTAGCGGTTAATTGCAACGGCAAGAGTGGTGGATTAGCGTTGTGGTGGAAAGAGTCCGTCGAGGTGACAGTAAGGCCTTGGTGCCAATACTATATTGGTGCACAGATTGTGGCTGACGGGGTCACCTTTAGATTCACTGGAATCTATGGGGAACCGTGTGTGGAAAGACGGATGAAGACGTGGGAGGTATTGCGATATCTACGGTCTCAAGATAACCTCCCGTGGATTTGTGCCGGGGACTTCAATGAAGCACTTCTCCAAAAAGAGCAAATCGGTGGTAATCCGAGAAACTTGAGCCAAATGGCAAATTTTGCGGAATGCTTGTCCGACTGTGGGCTTGCTGATCTTGGTTTCTCGGGCTACCCGTTCACCTGGGATAACAAGAGGGAAGGGCTCGACAACATACAAGTACGGTTGGATAGGGCAACATGCAATGCTGAGTTTGCCCAACTCTACCCGGCGGTGGAAGTGCTCCACGTTATGACGGAGGAGTCTGACCACCAGGCTTTGGTGGTCAAGGTGCAGGCGGCACTGGCTGCGGGGCACCAGGGAGGCCAACGGCCTTTCATGTACGAAGAAGCATGGACCAGGCATGAAGGATACGGAGCAATGATTGCTAATGCATGGGCCGAATCGCAAGCAGCCAATCAGGAGAGTGGTGCACTCGGGGCAGCATGCAGCCGGCTCAGGATCACGTCAAGAGCAATGCAGGTTTGGAGCCGGCAAGTGTTCGGGTTAATCAAAAAACAAATTGTCCACCTGAAGGCCTAGCTGGTCGATGCTAAAGAACGTGTTGTCCGAACGGGGTACGGGCAGGAGATCAAAGATATTGAGGACCAACTCCATGAGTTATATGAGAGAGAGGAGGTTTATTACAAGCAGAGATCCCGAGTGGATTGGCTTACCTATGGAGACCAAAACACTAAGTATTTTCAGAACCGTGCGTCTCACCGCAAAAGGAAAAACACGGTCAAGTCTCTCAGAAGGGAGGATGGCTCAGCATGTACTGATGATGAGGGAATGAGGGAGATGGCGGCGCAGTTCTATGCGCACCTCTTTGCATCTGAGGGATCGCGGGAGGGAGACAGGGTCTTGCATCACATTGACACTGCGGTCACAGAGGAGATGAATGGTAAACTGGATGCTCCTTTTACTGACAATAAAATAGAGATTGCACTGTTCCAGATGGGCTCTACCAAGGCCCCGGGGCTGGATGGGCTCCCGACCATGTTCTACCAGAAGCATTGGGAACTTGTGAAAGAAGATGTGTGCAATGCGATTCGTGAGTTTCTTGCTGGAACGGCGGCCCCAGATGGCTTTAATGACACTGTTATTGTCATGATTCCGAAAGTTAGCTCACCGGAGTTACTCTCGCAGTTTCGACCCATTAGCCTCTGTAATGTTCTATACAAGATCGCCGCGAAAGCACTGGCTAACCGGCTTAAGGTGGTGCTGCCCTTCCTGATATCTGAAGAACAGAGCGCTTTTGTGCCTAGAAGGCTAATAACAGATAGTGTTCTGGTGGCATACGAGTGTGTACATGCAATAAGGAAGAGGAAGAGGAGGAAACCGTTGTGTGCGGTGAAGCTCGATATGATGAAAGCATACGATAGGGTGGAATGGAATTTTCTTGAACAAGTCATGCTGAAGTTTGGCTTCTCCAGTCACTGGACGGAGATGGTTATGAGATGTGTCAAGTCGTCTAAGTTCTGCGTCAAACTAAATGGGGGTTTCTCTTCCAAGTTCATACACTCGCGTGGACTTAGGCAGGGTGATCCTCTCTCGCCATATCTCTTCCTCTTCTGTGTAGAGGGTTTCTCGGCGATGCTGAAGAATGCACAACGGGAAGATAAGTTGAAAGGAGTATCATTTGGGGCTCGGGGGCCTACGGTCACCCATCTTTTGTTCGCCGACGATAGTGTGGTTTTTCTGGAGGGGTCCCGAGGAAACTTTGAGGTTCTTCGAGAAATACTGCATGATTATGAGGTGGCCTCGGGTTAGAAAGTTAATCTTCAAAAATCTGCAATCTTTTTTGGTAAGGGCTGCTCTGATGAAGTGAAGGCAGAGGTGCAACAGATCAGTGGGATCGCCATGGAAGCCCTAGGAGAACGGTATCTTGGGCTCCCCACTGTGGTCGGGAAATCGAAGGACGGTACTTTCAAGTATGTAGAAGAAAGTGCGAGAGGAAAAGTGTCCGGGTGGAAAGGACAAGGATTGTCCAAGACGGCTAGAGAGGTGCTTGTGAAGTCTGGGCTCCAGTCTACCCCAGCTTTTACCATGAGCTGCTTCCAACTCACAAAGAAAATGTGCGGGAATTTGTCATCTATCTCCTCGAACTTCTGGTGGGGTGAAGCAAATGGTCAAAAGAGGGTACACTTGGATTGCGTGGGAAAAAATGTGCAAGAGGAAGCATGAAGGTGGACTAGGTTTTCGGGACCGGAGGCTTTCAACAAGCTATGCTTGCAAGACAAGCTTGGAGAATTCTCCAAATTCCTGACTCTTTATGTGCTCAAGTGCTAAAGGCTCGATACTTTGGTGAGGGGTCCATTCTAAATGCAACATGCCCGGAGGGGGGCTCTTTCACTTTCAGAAGTATTCTGCATGGAAGGGATCTCTTGCTCGATGGTCTCATTTGGAGAATAGGAGACGGGACAGCGATCAAGGTTCACCATGACAATTGGATTCCTAGGAAAGGAAGCCTTAGGCCACTGGGCCAAAGATACATACATGGAATAACACGCGTGGGTGATCTGCTTAATGAGCAAAGGAGCGCCTGGGATCGGGACAAGGTGTGTGCCATGTTTTCCTCCGATGAGGCGGAGGAGATCCTGCATATTCCGGTGGGGGGGCAACAATGCATGACTATCTGGCATGGAATTACACCAAAAATGGTGTGTTCTCTGTGCTCGGCGTACCACCTGCGGATGAGGCAGAGAAGTCTCAAGGCTGGCCAGCCGGAATCATCTTCAACCTTGGCTGATCACAAGGCATGGCTCAGTTTGTGGGATACTATAGAACCCGGGAAGGTTAAAACTCACATGTGGCGCTTGATCCGCAACGGTCTGGCAGTAGGATCGGAACTTAAAAGAAGAAAGATTAAGGAGGGAGTGTTCTGCGTGGCTTGTGGAAGGGAGGAAACGAACTATCACAGGTTTTGGGACTGCTTTCATTCAAGGTTGTTCTGGAAAATAATGCGTTCGGAGTTGGGGATGCCGGTGGCGATCCCACCGGAGTCGGTTAGTCCCCAGAATGCATTAGCGAGATGGCTGCTGTCTTGGATTGCAGATGCATCGGATGATGAGCGGGCGGTCATGGTCCAAGGAATCTATGCGTTGTGGCTGGCTCGTAATAATGCCAGGGACGGGCAAAGAATAGAGGATGCTGATGGTATTGCGAGAAGGGTTTTAGCAGTGATGGGCGAGTGGCAAGCTATCCATGGAAAGAAGAGCAAGCTCGCTAACCCAGCCCCGAGGGAGGAGTGGTGCCCGCCGGAGGATGAGTGGGTAAAAGCAAACGTAGACGGGGCGATCTCAAAAGTTGGCGATAGGGGTGGTGTAGCAGTCGTTCTCAGAAATCAGGAAGGGGCGTTCCTGGGAGGAGCTTGTCATGCGATCAGTCATTGCAAAGAACCGGCACTGGTCGAGCTGTTGGCAACCAGAAGAGCAATAGAACTCGCGCAGGCGCTGAATATCCAAAACCTCCATTTGAAGATGGACTGCCGGGAGATTGTAGGTAAACTGCAGAACAAAGAGAAGGATCTATCACCGCTCGGGCCAATTGTTGAAGAGGTCAAGCATATGTTGGAATCAAGGGGTAGATGGAAGGTTACATGGATTCGAAGGTCGGCAAATAATGCTGCGCATCGGCTAGCAAGAGAGTGTGTGTCGAATAATTTTTGTAAGGAGTGGATGCATGTTCCACCAGACTGTATCTTGCAGGTTCTAGCGGACGAAATCCCTGGTTGGGAGCTTTAAATAAAGTGTGCTGTGAGTTTCAAAAAAAAAAAAACTTCACCCGTCCGTCCCCCGCCGTCGGCCGATTCCGGCCAAAATCGACGTCGCCGCTTGCCTGCCCGCCCCCCTCCGACTCCGCCCTTACTCCACCTGCCTGTCCCCCGCCGCCTGTGTCGCGGCAAAAGCGGTGGCCGGCCCCCGCGGCCGCCGAATTGAAATCAACCACCGGTTTGAATCCTAGTGTCACCCGAGCTCGCTGCCCTCATGGCTTCGACGACGTGGTGGTGGGAGAGCTGCCCTTTTTCCTAGCCTCCAAGCACCGCGGAGCTAGGAAAGGTGCGGCTAGCCGCGTGCCCGAAGGCCGCCCGCCTCCGCCACGATTTCGGCCGCGCGAAGCCGCCCCGCCCGGCACCACCGAGCTCTGGTCACCTTCTGCAGGGTCGCGGTTGTTTCCTATGCCACTGCCGCCGTCGATTAGGCGAGCTACCACCGAACGGCTGCCCACTCCACCACCAGCCGAATCCTTCCACCTCGCCTGCAAGGTGTATGACGAAATTTCCCAAAGTTAAAAACCGTGGAAACCTTGAGTCCACGATTTCTCCTCCGATGATCTTCATATTGTGCAGTAGCCAACCGATCGGTCGCCAAATTTGCATCTCCTATTGGACTTGCCCATTTACATCACCATTTCACACCATCGGTTGAAGTTGGCCTTTTTTTGAAGATGTAAAAAATATTTTTTGGAGATATAAATTTTACATCCCCTGCTTTTACATCTTCAAATTTGCATGTACTATTGGAGATGCTCCTAGATGGTTTTCTAATTTATTTATTTATTTGGTTTTTGGTTTTTGTCCAGTTTTCCCTAGGATTTGAACAAAAAAATGTACGTGAAAAAAACCCTTTTTTTCTTTCGCAAGAGGCATAGATTTGCTTCTCGTGGAGCCACGGGTTGCTTCCGCAAAGGGACAGTTGTGCCTGTCGATAAAGAGGCACAAATTAGCTACACGTGGAGGCACGGTTTGCTTATGCAAGAGGCACAATTGTGCTTGGAAAGGGAAAAACACATTATTATTTTTCTTCCGCGGGAGGCATATCTCACGGAAAGAAAAAAAGATGTGTTCTTTTTCTTTCGCGAGTGGCACAGATTTGCTTCGCGTGGACGCACATATTTGTTGCCTTGAAAGGTATGGTTGTGCCTTTCGGAAATGGAAAAAAATCTTGCTTCCGTCTTGTTTTTTTCTTCCAGTTTTATCGTAAAAAATGTTCATCGAAACCTATTAATATGATATCTAGTTTTGAAGATCTCGATGCGAAAAATCCAGAGTCTGCAGTTTGGACAGACGATTTAAGAGATAAAACATTTTGAATAAACGAATCTGCGAAAAAGTGAAACTCCCAGGTTACGGCAAGTGGCGCACATCCAGTGCGCCACTTATCACAATCTAGAAAAATGGGACTAACCTTTGCAAGGGTTTCTTCTTGATTAGTTTTTTTTTTTTTTTTGAGAAAATTTCTTCTTGATTAGTGATTTCGTTTTTAGGGACCCTCGATGGTAGGAAGTAATAACGGGTCATCCTAAAATGTCATTATAATTAACCGACCACAATGTGGGCTTCATGGACTGAATTGGGCCCACACTGGTTTCCGAATACTTTGATGTAGCACGAGGATATATTCCAGACTCCTTACACAACAAATTAGAAAAAACATCATGTATTAATTTACTTAAAATGTTCGTACAATCATTCACTAAACGCAGGGCGGAATTGAATAAAAAGAAAATCATCAGATCTATTATCACAACTAAAGTCTGCAATCTCGTGAGCCACCATATTTGCCTTTCTGTTGATCTTTGAAATCTGTAAATTCACCAGCAACTTCGAGACATTTGCCGCCTTCTTGTTTAGATCAACAAGGGATGACCTATCCATATAATCTCTTTCAAGAACAGAGGCCATCCTTACGCAATACAGTGTTTCATCAACTCGCTAACTGGTGAGATAAAAAAAATCTTCAGAAGCTAGCGGCAACCCGATCTGCTTCCTCGTCAACCACAAGGCCAAGGCATTGGCTACCACCCAAGGATGGTCATGCAAAAATCAATGTTGATGCAGCAGTGGCCAAGGCAGGAGGTAGCAGGGTTGTAGCTGCTATTTGTAGAGATCAATCAGTGGGGTACCAGGGAGCTTCGGTGGTGTCGTTTAATTATATTGATGATTACCCAACGGTTCTAGAGACGTTGGCGATAAGGGTGGCCTTGGCGTTCGCACAGGACTTATATATCACCAGGACTTTAGTGGTATCTGATTGCAAGGTGGCAAATTGAAAAATGTGATTGCAAGGTGGCAATTGAAGCAATTAGGGAGCGCATTGTAGAAGAAAAAATCGGACAGAAACTAGGCTGGAAAAACCAAAAATAAAATATAAAAAAACCAAACCGAATGCTTCTTGAAGCTTCCCCAAACTGGTCGAGTGCTTCTCAGAAATGTTCGACGTATATGGGCCGGCCCACAGAAAACTATCAAAGGAAACAGGATATGGGCTGGTTTGCAGATTTTAGTGTAACCGGTGCAGCAGGCGCAGAATAGGATTTGCCTTAAATAAGTTATGAAGAATTGCAAGACTACGCGGGGTTTTTTGCGAATTTCCATGTATTTTGTAAAAAAATGTGTTCATATGTTTAAATAATATTCATACTTTCAAAAGGTTCATAAATTTTAAAAATATTCATACGTTCAAAATATGTTCATGGATTCATAAAAATATATGTGCATTACAAAAAATTCATACATTAAAAAATATTTTTATGTTTTAATAAATGCTCATAAAGTATAACTCCAATGCTAGAAGCTCCCGTGGCAGGTAAGCTATAGGGAAGGATTATGCAAGGCAAGCCTTATCCATATACAGTGCAATGCAGAGAGGCTGAACTGAACCTAGTACCTCTTGGCACAAGTGGAAAGTACTTCACCATTGCGTCAGGTTTATCATTCATTTTGCAAAATGTTCATAAATTTAGAGAACATATTGGTTTTAAAAAAACGTTTGTTCATTTAGTAATGTTTGTACATTTAGAAAAACAATCATATATTGTTTTTAAAATAATGCCCATTCATTTATAAAATGTTCATATGTTTAAATAATGAAGGTCTATTTAAAATGTTCATATGTTCAAAACATATCCATGTGTTTAAGAAAATGTGCGTGCATTTGGGAAAGAGATGAAAACCAAAAAGGAGAAATACAAAAGTCATGTGTTTAGAAAAAAGAATGACACCCATCATGAGGTTCCAGAAAAGGTAACTGAAAGAGTCAAGTTTTATCATGTCATTTGTCGTGGTTCTTTCTCCATAACAATTAAGCAAGTGATACTACTATGTTGGGAATTAGCAAACACTGTAGTATGGAATCTGGAGTAGATTCAAGTATAATTTCATCACCATTTCTTGTGCTAATTCATTGACCATTACTCAATGTGGAAGGAAACACATGCATTTTTAACGACCAGGTGGCTGATGTTGGGCCAAGAGTGGAAGGGGGTGCCTTCCGCTCCTCCTACTGTGGTTAGGTGGTTGTGACGTGGATGATTGTAAATGTCTAGGGGCATGTTTGGCTCTCTAGCGGGCATCTTGGCGGCGACGGTGGTTGTGCCTCTTGGTCTTGCGCTCAGGCTCGAGCTTGGTGGCAAGGGGTGGAGCAGCGGGTGGCGAGGGCTCGCACTCTGTCAAGGGCAGTGGCGATGCCCAGATCCGGATCTGGTGGCATTGTGGTGGCACGGGTGAGCTCATGCGGTGTCCCCATGTGTGGTTTTGGTAATTGATGACATTCTCTATGGACTAATGGTTGCATTGAGTTATATTTGAAGGATTTGTCCATAGGCATTTCTTGAAGTCCATGTGTTGGTTTCAAGGAGTTTATGTGTTGACCAAGGTGCTATTAAGGAATTATTCAAAGATTGGTCATGTGAGAGTTGAGCTTATTGCAAGCATGTCTTGAAGAAGAAGATTGTGTGATCATTCATGCTTACCTTCAAGGCATTATCCAAATGAAGAGAGTTGGAAAGGTTCAAGGTTGATCAAGACTAAGTCAAGAGTGAATCAAGTTGATCAACTCACAAAGCGTAGAGATGTACCGAGAGGGATCAAGTGATCCCATGGTATGGTAAGCATTGTCCATTACGCTTTGTGTACTAACCCATGATCTACGTGTGAGTTCTATGTGGGGTTAGGTTTGTTCCCATGGGTTTGCATCAAGAGGAAGATCTCATACAACCCATGAAGGATGACATCAAGTGGTGATCGTCATCAAGATTGTGGTATGCAAGTTCAAGTGGAGCATCACGAAGAGATCATCCTTGAAGCTTGTCGTCCATTGTGGTGTCAATGGACTTGTGAAGATGTGCCAAAGAGTGGCTCACCCATAGTGGAGTATTGAAGGAAATATGCCCTAGAGGCAATAATAAAGTTGTTATTTATATTTCCTTATATCATGATAAAATTTTATTATTCATGCTAGAATTGTACTAACCGGAAATTTAGTACATGTGTGAATACATAGACAAAACAGAGTGTCCCTAGTATGCCTCTACATGACTAGCTCGTTAATCAAAGATGCACTGGTACAGCGGCGTCCTAAACAAACTGTTTAAAACCCCTTTCCGCGATGACATTTGAAACCGTCGCCAAGTGAGTGTGGGCGATAGGGGGGTCCTTCCCACACGACCCAGAAATCTTCGGGGATAGGCCCTCGTGGGACCCAGGCTGGGGCCGTGTGCTATCGGGCGAGGCATGGAAACCCAATCATTTCCGTAGGTATGTACATCCCACACGGTGAATTCCAGAAATCATTTCCGTAGGTATGTACATCCCACACGGTGAATCTCAGAAATCATTTCTGTAGGTATGTACATCCCACACGGTGAATCCCAGAAATCATTTCCGTAGGTATGTACATCCACACGGTGAATCCCAGAAAATCATTTCTGTAGGTATGTACATCCCACACAGTTCTTTGTGTGGAAACGTTTGTGCAAGGTGGCCTAACACAAACAGTTCGCTGCCGGAAGCCGTGTGTGATTGTTAGTTGATCGAACACGCCTACTTTCCAGAAACCGTGCGGGTTGTTTGAGTTCATCACCCACGGTGCTGTCTGATGTACTAATCAAACTGATATTTCTTATAAAACACGCCAAATATTTCATATATGTATAAAAGCAACCAGAATTTCATAATTGAATTACATCAGATAGCTTTGGCACTCAGTTACGCCATTACACAACAACACCAAGTTTCACATGCAGCATCAAAAACCTTTGGAAAGTAGCATCATACATGGTAAATAGACAGATGAATCTCATCTGGGAAACTGCAAAAGCGGAAGGCAAATATTGAGCCTTCAGTGATGTTGAATATCCTTGCAACTTTAGGCCAGTGGCTATGGATAATTGCCCGCCCAACCTTCGTCCTCTTCAGCAAGACTTCAATATTGTACCGTGGGTGTTGAATGAATACCTTCATCGCCTCTTGACCATGCAGGTGGTTTGAGAGGTAATCATCAGTGAACTGCTTTGAAAAGTACTGAAAACAAAGCTATGCATAAATCACTGTTGTAAATTTTGAAATGGCGCAAGGGGTAAAAACAAGGTAAAAGAGTTGGTACCATCCTATAGTTGACTGATGTCTTCTTCATTGTGCAAACAAAGATCTTGCTGTTATTCGTCGCAAGTTTCTTAATCCTCACAATCTTTCTGAGTTTCTTGACTTGACTGATATTCATGGACATCTCATTTCTCCATATGCAAAATGAGTCGAACAGTGGGTCTAAGCCTCTGACAGCAGGATCTACATGTGCAAGACCAAATTGTAAGAAACCTAAATATTAGAATGATTCCTGCAACTGCACAACAATGTGCTATTAGCCAAAGGACCCTGCTTGAACAAACCTCGATGGTAAACCGCAGTGTCTCCCATTGTTTCCCTGCAACACACATAAGGAAGATCTTGATCAGGCTAACTGAGAGTTGCCATACTATCAGTAGAATATGTATTGAGTATAGCCAAATTTGATTGGTGTCACATGCATAACAATACAAAATTGTACCCACAGCAAATGAAAATCAAATTGCAGAACTGAACCAAACAGTTAAATGGACAGCAGACCAAATGAACCAAAATAGCTAACTGAGCACGACATTGCAGAATAGAAACATGTACTAGAAGATAAGACAGTTAACAAAACAAAGAATGCTTGAGAACAGTACTACGAAATGTAGCAATTGTTGGACCAAAGTGTTAACTGAACATTACATTTCAGAGGACCAAACTGTTAACTGACCATCAGATTGCATATTAACATTACAGAGGACAAATCACTAGAAGGCACTGGCAGTGCCCTCGAGAAAACATCACGAACTGTATTTTAAAGTAGACAACTGCGCGGCATTGTCGACGGTGGCCTTGAAGATGAGGTGCTCATCCAAGATCTGGCGGTCGACACGCTTGTCAGCCGTAGCGACCTTGTTCGCGCGTGCGGTCGCATGCTACTCAGATCCACGTTATACTGCGTGTAAAATGGCTGTGGGTGGCGCTTAATTGGAGGAGGGGGGCAGTGATTTCGGTGGAAGGTGTCGCTCCGTCAGTCGGGGCATGTGGGACGAGAAAGGAGGAGGATGGTGTGGGTGGGGTGTGAATTACCTGACCAGATCGACGAGGCCGCGCAGCAAGAAGAAGGGTCGCCGGCGAGGAGGCGGCGCTGCAAGAAGAAGGGTCGCCGGTGAGGAGGCGGCGTTGCAAGAAGAAGGGTAGCCGGCGAGGAGGCGGCGCTGCAAGAAGAAGGGTCGCCGGCGAGGAGGCTGAGCTGCCAGTAAGCAGCACTGAAGGTTTGAACTTGGAAAGCAAGAAGCAACAGTGAAAATGTGGCTTTTCGTGGGAGGGAGGGGGCTGGGAGATAGATATTTCCGCGGTGCCGCGAGAAACTGGCGCGCAAGTGTGGTTCAAGCGGGGGCGGTGGACTGTATACGATGAAGCTTCCTATGTAAGCCAGGCAAGACGGTGCGCCAAGATATTTTATATCGCATCCCACACGATTCTTTCTAGTAAACTGTTTATGGTATACCTGATTTTTTCATTATGTTTTGAAAGAAAAAATGGTGTTACGGAGGGAAGGGGTGGTGTTTGAAAATCTAGAACATATACGTACAGTGAACATGCAACTAGTACATGAGTGTCGTGTTTAAATTTGGAATTATTCCGGGTTCGTTTGGCATTTTTATGCATTAATTGAGTTTCTGGGCATTTAATGTGCATAATTCAAATTTGAACTACAAGCACAGGCTCCAGTGCACTAAAGTTGTTTGAAAAATCACATGTGTGTCCTTGGGTGAATTTCTAGGTCCCATGCAAGAGATTGGAGTGAAATTCAAACAACTGGGCGTCGTGGCTCGGCCGAAAACATTGAGAAACTTAGTTTTTTAATTCCTGTAATTCCAAAACACGCCTGGAAATCATGAAATTTGGCATGGTGTCATGACATGGCACCAACATGCTGCGGTATTTTTTTAGCCGAATTGGGACAAGCTTTGGTGTAAGCTTCTTGCAAACCAGAGCTTCCCTCAAGAAGGCTCCTGGCTCCGAGAAGGAACGTGTCACCTCCGTGTGTGAAACGACATACGTACACTGCCTTCTCCCGCCTTAATTTTTTTACACAGGCAGATTAGACCAATAGAAGTATCGTGCTAAATTTTAGAATTATTCCAGGTTCGTTTGACCTTTTTTATACATTAATTAAGTTTCTGGGCATTTAATATGCATAATTCAAATTTGAACTATAAGCACAGATTCCAATGCACCAAAGTTGTTTGAAAAATCACATGTGTGTCCTTGGGTGAATTTCTAGGTCCCATGCAAGAGATGGGACTGAAATTCAAACATTTGGGCGTCGTGGCTCGGCCGGAAAGATTGAGAAACTTGGTTTTTTAATTCCTGTAATTCCAAAACATGCCTGAAAATCATGAAACTTGGCATGGTCTCATGACATGGCACCAAAATGCTGCGGTAATTTTTTTGGCCGAATTGGGACAAGCTTTGGTGTAGGCTTCTTGCAAACCGGAGCTTCCCTCAAGAAGGCTCCTGGTTCCGAGAGAGAACGTGTCACCTCCGTGTGCGAAAAGACATACGTACACTGCCTTCTCCCGCCTTAATTTTTTTACACAAGCAGATTAGACCAAATAGAAGTACCGTGCTAAATTTTGGAATTATTCCGGGTTCGTTTGGCCTTTTTATACATTAATTTAGTTTCTGGCCATTTAATGTGTATAATTTAAATTTGAACTATAAGCACAGGCTCCAGTGCACCAAAGTTGTTTGAAAAATCACATGTGTGTCCTTGGGTGAATTTCTAGGTCCCATTCAAGAGATGGGACTGAAATTCAAACATTTGGGCATCATGGCTCGTCCGAAAAGATTGAGAAACTTGGTTATTTAATTCCTGTAATTCCAAAACACGCCTGAAAATCATGAAACTTGGCATGGTCTCATGACATGGCACCAACATGCTGCGGTAATTTTTTTGGCCGAATGGGGACAAGCTTTGGTGTAGGCTTCTTGCAAACCGGAGCTTCCCCCGAGAAGGCTCCTGGTTCCGAGAGAGAACGTGTCACCTCTGTGTGCGAAACGACATACGTACACTACCTTCTCCCGCCTTAATTTTTTACACAGGCAGATTATACCAAATAGAAGTACCATGCTAATTTTTGTAATTTTTCCGGGGTCATTTGACCTTTTTTATACATTAATTGAGTTTCTGGGCATTTAATGTGAGTAATTCAAATTTGAACTACAAGCACAAACTCCAGTGCAACAAAGTTGTTTGAAAAATCGCATGTGTGTCCTTGGATCAATTTCTAGGTCCCATGCAAGAGATTGGAGTGAAATTTCAAACATCTGGGCGTCGTGGCTCATACGGAAAGATTGAGAAACTTGGTTTTTTAATTCCTGTAATTCCAAAACACGCCTGAAAATCATGAAACTTGGCATGGTGTCATGACATGGCACGAACATGTTGTGGTAATTTTTTTAGCCGAATTGGGACATGCTTTGGTGTAAGCTTCTTGCAAACCGGAGCTTCCCTCAAGAAGGCTCGTGGTTCCGAGAGGAAACGTGTCACCTCCATGTGCGAAATGACATACGTAAACTGCCTTCTCCCGTCTTAATTTTTTTGCACAGCCAAATTAGACCAAATAGAAGTACCGTTCTAAATTTTGGAATTATTATGGGCTCGTTTGGCCTTTTTTATACATTAATTGAGTTTCTAGGCATTTAATATGCATAATTCAACTTTAAACTACAAGCACAGGCTCCAGTGCACCAAAGTTGTTTAAAAAATTACATGTGTGTCTTTGGGTGAATTTCTAGGTTCCATGCAAGAGATTGGAGTGAAATTCAAACATCTGGGCGTCGTGGCTCGGCCGGAAAGATTGAGAAACTTGTTTTTTTAATTCCTGTAATTCCAAAACACGCCTGAAAATCATGAAACTTGGCATGGTGTCATGACATGGCACCAACATGCTATGGTAATTTTTTTGGCCGAATTGGGACAAGCTATGGTGTAAGTTTCTTGCAAACCGGAGCTTCCGTCAAGAAGGCTCGTGGTTCCAAGAGGGAACGTGTCACCTCCGTGTGCGAAACGACATACGTACACTGCCTTCTCCCGCCTTAATTTTTTTACACAGCCATATAATACCAAATAGAAGTACCGTGCTAAATTTTGAAATTATTCCGGGCTCGTTTCGCCTTTTTTATACATTAATTGAGTTTCTGGGCATTTAATGTGCATAATTCAAATTTGAACTACATGCACAGGCTCCAGTGCACTAAAGTTGTTTGAAAAATCATATGTGTGTCCTTGGGTGAATTTCTAGGTCCCATGCAAGAGATTGGAGTGAAATTCAAACATCTGGGCGTCGTGGCTCGGCTGGAAGATTGAGAAACTTGGTTTTTTAATTCCTGTAATTCCAAAACATGCCTGGAAATCATGAAACTTGGCATGGTGTCATGACATGGCACCAACATGCCGCGGTATTTTTTTAGCCGAATTGGGACAAGCTTTGGTGTAAGCTTCTTGCAAACCAGAGCTTCCCTCAAGAAGGCTCGTGGTTCCGAGAGGGAACATGTCACCTCCGTGTGCGAAACGACATACGTACACTCCTTCTCCCGCCTTAATTTTTTTACACAGCCAGATTAGACCAAATAGGGGTACCGTGCTGAAATTTGGAATTATTCCGGGTTCGTTTGGCCTTTTTTATACATTAATTGAGTTATTGGGCATTGAATGTGCATAATTCAAATTTGAACTACAAGCACATGCTCCAGTGCACCAAAGTTGTTTGAAAAATCATATGTGTGTCCTTGGGTGAATTTCTAGGTCCCATGCAAGAGATGGGAGTGAAATTCAAACATCTGGGCGTCGTGGCTCGGCCGGAAAGTTTGAGAAACTTGGTTTTTTAGTTCCTGTAATTCTAAAACACGCCTGAAAATCATGAAACTTGGCATGGTCTCATGACATGGCACCAACATGTTGTGGTAATTTTTCTGTCCGATTTGCGAAGGCGCACACATTAACAATCGACAAAGTCATTTGGGAAGAAGTGCTACCACGTTACAAAATCGGAAACACAAGTATTATTGAACCATGGGCGTTTGACTTACCAATTACGTGCGGCCACGCGTCCCCTTTTTTTATTGGCTAGGAGGTGCCGTGTGATACGTCTCCAATGTATCTATAATTTTTTATGGTTCCATGCTATTATATTACCCCTTTTGGATGTTTATGGGCTTTATTTTACACATTTATATCATTTTTGGGACTAACCTACTAACCGGAGGCCCAGCCCATATTGTTGTTTTTCTTGCCTATTTCAGTATTTCGAAGAAAAGGAATATCAAACGGAGTCCAAACGGAATGAAACCTTCGGGAGCGTGATTTTTGGAACGAACGTGATCCAGAGGACTTGGAGTGCAAATCAAGAAGCTTCCGAGGATGCCACGAGATAGGAGCCGCCCCCTCAGTAGCGCGCGCCTGTCTCGTGGGCCCCTCGCTGCCACCGACGTACTTCTTCCTCCTATATATACCCACGCACTCGAAAACATCCTGGGCACCACGAAACACAATTTCCACCGCAGAACCTTCTCAGATCCATGAGATCCCATCTCGAGCCTTCGCCAAGACACTTTGAGGGGGAATCAACCACAGAGGGCCTCTACATCAACATCCTTGCCCCTCCGATGAGTTGTGAGTAGTTTACCACAGAGACCACGGGTCCATAGTTATTAGCTAGATGGCTTCTTCTCTCTTTTTGGATCTCAATACAATGTTATCCCCCTCTCTTGTGGAGATCTATTCGATGTAAACTCTTTTTGCGGTGTGTTTGTCGAGACCCGATGAATTGTGGGTTTATGATCAAGTTTATCTATGAATAATATTTGAATCTTCTCTGAATTCTTTTATGTATGATTGAGTTATCTTTGGAAGTCTCTTCGAATTATCAGTTTGGTTTGGCCTACTAGATTGGTCTTTCTTGCCATGGGAGAAGTGCTTAGCTTTGGGCTCAATCTTGCGGTGTCCTTACCCAAAGGATGTAAAGGGTTGCAAGGCACGATTGTATTGTTGCCATCGAGGATAATAAGATGGGGTTTATATCATATTGCATGAGTTTATCCCTCTACATCATGTCATCTTGCTTAATGCGTTAGTCTGTTCTTATGAACTTAATACTCTAGATGCATGCTGGATAGCGGTCAATGTGTGGAGTAATAGTAGTAGATGCAGGCAGGAGTCGGTCTACTTGTTATGGACGTGATGCCTATATACATGATCATGCCTAAATAATCTCATAACTATGCGCTTTTCTATCAATTGCTCGACAGTAATTTGTTCACCCACCGTAATACTTATGCTATCTTGAGAGAAGCCACTAGTGAAACCTGAAGGAAATATGCCCTAGAGGCAATAATAATGTTATTATTTATTTCCTTATATCATGATAAATGTTTATTATTCATGCTAGAATTGTATTAACCGGAAACATAATACATGTGTGAATACATAAACCTACAGAGTGTCACTAGTATGCCTCTACTTGACTAGCTCGTTAATCAAAGATGGTTATGTTTCCTAACCATGAACAAGGAGTTGTTATTTGATTAACGGGATCACATCATTGGTTGAATGATCTGATTGACATGACCCATTCCATTAGCATAGCACCTGATCGTATAGTTTGTTGCTAGTGCTTTTCTTCATGACTTATACATGTTCCTATGACTATGAGATTATGCAACTCCCGTTTGCCCGAGGAACACTTTTGGTGCTACCAAACGTCACAACGAATCGGGTGATTATAAAGGTACATTACAGGTGTCTCCGAAGGTACATGTTGGGTTGGCATATTTCGAGATTAGGATTTGTCACTCCGATTGTCGGAGAGGTATCTCTGGGCCCTCTCGGTAATGCACATCACATAAGCCTTGCAAGCATTGCAACTAAATGTGTTAGTTGTGAGATGATGTATTACGAACGAGAAAAGAGACTTGCCAAGAACGAGATTGAACTAGGTATTGGATACCGACGATCGAATCTCGGGCAAGTAACATACCGATGACAAAGGGAACAACGATGTTGTTATGCGGTCCGACCGATAAAGATCTTCAGAGAATATGTAGGAACCAATATGGGCATCCAGGTCCCGCTATTGGTTATTGACCGAGAGGTGTCTCGGTCATGTCTACATAGTTCTCGAACCCGTAGGGTCCGCACGCTTAACGCTTCGATGATGTTATTATGAGTTTATATGATATTGATGTACGAAGGTTGTTCGAGTCCGGATGAGATCACGGACATGACGAGGAGTCTCAAATGGTCGAGACATAAAGATTGATATATTGGAAGCCTATGTTTGACTCGGAATCACTCCGGGTGAAATTGGGAATTTTACCGAGTACCGGGGTTACTGAACCTCCCGGGGGTCAATGGGCCTTGATGGGCCTTAGTGGAAAGGAGGAAAGGGGCCCAAGTGCTGGTCAGACCTTCCCCTTCCCTAGTCCTATTAGGACTAGGAGAAGGGGTGGCGCCTCTCCCTTCCCACTTGGCCAATCCTAGTTGGACTAGGATTGGGGAGAATCCTACTCCCGGTGGGAGTAGGACTCCCAGCGCAGCCCTTGGTGGCCGCCAGCCCCTCCCTTCCCTCCTTATATACTGAGGCAGAGGGCACCCCATGACACACAAGTTGATCATTGAGATCGTTCCTTAGCCGTGTGCGGTGCCCCTTCCACCAAACTACACCTCGAATATACCGTTGCGGAGCTTAGGCGAAGCCTGCGCCGGTGGAACATCAACATCGCCACCACGCCGTCAGGTCGACGAAACTCTCCTCAACACTCGGCTGGATCGGAGTTCGAGGGACGCCATCGAGCTGAGCGTGTGCAGAACTCGGAGGTGCCGTGACGCTCGGTACTTGGATCGGTTGGATCGGGAAGAAGTACGACTACTTCCTCTACGCTGCGCCAACGCTTCCGCTGCTGGTCTACGAGGGTACGAGACAACACTCTCATCTCGTTGCTATGCATCACCATGGTCTTGCGTGATCGTAGGAAATTTTTGAAATTACTACGTTCCCCAACAGTGGCATCCGAGCCTGGTTTTATGCGTTGATGTCATATGCACGAGTAGAACACAAGTGAGTTGTGGGCGATACAAGTCATACTACCTACCAGCATGTCATACTTTGGTTCAGCGGTATTGTGAGATGAAGCGCCCGGACCGACATTACGCCAGACGCTTACGCGAGACTGGTTTCACCGCTGTGAGCACTCGTTGCTTAAAGGTGGTGGCGGTGTCTGTCTCTCTCACTTTAGTTGAACTGAGTGTGGCTACGCCGGTCCTTGAGAAGGTTAAAACGGAGTCTATTTGACGAAGTATCGCTGTGGTTTTGATGCGAGGTAAGAACGGTTCTTGCTCAGCCCGTAGCAGCCACGTAAAACTTGCAACAACAAAGTAGAGGACGCCTAACTTGTTTTTGCAGGGCATGTTGTGATGTGATATGGTCAAGACGTGATGCTATATTTTATTGTATGAGATGATCATGTTTTGTAACCGAAGTTATCGGCAATCGGCAGGAGCCATATGGTTGTCGCTTATTGTATGAAATGCAACGCCATGTAATTGCTTTACTTTATCACTAAGGAGTAGCGATAGTCGAGAAGCAATAGTTGGCGAGACGACAACGATGCTACGATGGAGATCAAGGTGTCGCTACCGGTGACGATGGTGATCATGACGGTGCTTCGAGATGGAGATCACAAGCACAAAATGATGATGGCCATATCATATCACTTATATTGATTGCATGTGATGTTAATCCTTTATGCATCTTATCTTGCTTTGATTGACGGTAGCATTATAAGATGATCCCTTACTAAATTATCAAGAAGTGTTCTCCCGAGTATGCACCGCTATGCGAAAGTTCTTCGTCTTTGAGACACCACGTGATGATCGGGTGTGATAGGCTCTACGCTCAAATACAACGGTGCAAAACAGTTGCACACGCGAATACTCAGGTTATACTTGACGAGCTATGCATATAAGATATGACCTCGAACACGGAGACCGAAGGTCGAGCGTGAATCATATAGTAGATATGATCAACATATTGATGTTCACCATTGAAACTACTCCATCACACGTGATGATCGGTCATGGTGTAGTTGATATGGATCACGCAATCACTTAGAGAATTGGAGGATATTTTTCTAAGTGGGAGTTCTTAAGTAATATGATTAATTGAACTTAAATTTATCATGAACTTAGTACCGATAGTATCTTGCTTGTCTATGATGTGTAGATAGATGGCTCGTCTTTGTTGTTCCGTTGAATTTTAATGCGTTCCTTGAGAAAGCAAAGTTGAAAGATGATGGCAGCAATTACACGGACTGGGTCCGTAATTTGAGGATTATCCTTATTGCTGCACGGAAGAATTACGCCCCGAAGCACCGTTAGGTGCCAGGCCTGGTGCAAGGGCTGCGCCGAAGTTATGAACGTCCGCAAAGCAAAGCGATGACTACTCTATAGTTCGATGTGCCATGCTTTACGGCTTAGAACCGGGACTTCAACGTCGTTTTGAACACCATGGGGCATATGAGATGTTCCAGAGTTGAAGTTAATATTCCAAGCGAATGCCCGGATTGAGAGATATGAAGTCTCCAATAAGTTCTATAGCTGTAAGATGGAGGAGAACGGTTCGTCGGTGAGCATATACTCGTAATGTCCGGATATAACAATCACTTGATTCAACTGGAGTTAATCTTCCGGATGATTGCGTCATTGATGTAATTCTCCAATCATCGCCACCAAGCTACAAGAGCTTCGTGATGAACTATAATATGCAAGGATGACCAAAACAATGCCCGAGCTCTTCGCGATTTGAAAGCATGGAGGTAGAAATCAAAAGGAGCATCAAGTGTTGATGGTTAACAAAACCACTAGTTTCAAGAAAAGGGCAAAGGAAAGAAAAGGAAACTTCAAAAGAGCGGCAAGCAAGTTGTTGATCAAGAGAAGAAACCCAAGTCTGGTCCTAAGCTGAAACCGAGTGCTTCTATTGCAAGCAGGCTGGTCCCGAAGCGGAACTGCCCCAAGTATTTGGCGGATAAGAAGGATGGCAAGGTTAACAAAGGTATATGTGATATACATGTTATTGATGTGTACCTTACTAATACTCGCAGAGCACTGGTATTTGATACTGGTTCATTGCTAATATTTGCAACTCAAAGCAGGGCTACGGATTGCGAAGATTGGCTAAGGACGAGGTGACAATGCGCTGGAAATGGTTCCAAAGTCGATGTGATCGCAATGGCACGCTACCTCTACATCTACCTTCGGATTAGTATTAGACCTAAATAATTGTTATTTAGTACCAGCGTTGAGCATGAACATTATATCTGGATCTTGTTTGATGCGAGACGGTTATTCATTTAAATCAGAGAATAATGGTTGTTCTATTTATATGAATAATATCTTTTATGGTCATGCACCATTGAAGAATGGTTTGTTTTACTTAATCTTGATAGTAGTGATACACATATTCATAATGTTGAAACCAAAAGATGCAGAGTTGATAATGATGGTGCAACTTATTTGTGGCACCGCCGCTTAGGTCATATCGGTGTAAAGCGCATGAAGAAACTCCATCTCGATGGACTTTTGGAGTCACTTGATTATGAATCACTTGGCACTTGTAACCGTGCCTTATGGGCAAGATGACTAAAACACCGTTCTCCGAACTATGGAGAGAGCAACAGATTTATTGGAAATCATACATCGATGTATGTGGTCCAATGAATGTTGAGGCTCGTGGCGGATATCGTTATTTTCTCACCTTCACAGATGATTTGAGCAGATATGGGTATATCTACTTAATGAAACACAAGTCTGAAACATTTGAAAAGTTCAAAGAATTTCAGAGTGAAGTGGAAAATCATCGTAACAAGAAAATAAAGTTTCTACGATCTGATCGTGGAGGAGAATATTTGAGTTACGAGTTTGGCCTACATTTGAAACAATGCGGAATAGTTTCGCAACTTACGCCACGGAACACCACAATGTAATGGTGTGTCCGAACGTCGAATCGTATTTTTTATTAGATATGGTGCGATCTATGATGTCTCTTACCGATTTACCGCTATCGCTTTGGGGTTATGCTTTAGAGACGGCTACATTCACTTTAAATAGGGCACCATCTAAATCCGCTGAGACGACGCCTTATGAACTGTGGTTTGGCAAGAAACCAAAGTTGTCGTTTCGAAAGTTTGGGGCTGCGATGCTTATGTGAAAAAGCTTCAACCTGATAAGCTCGAACCCAAATCGGAGAAATGTGTCTTCATAGGATACCCAAAGGAGACAGTTGGGTACACCTTCTATCACAGATCCGAAGGCAAGATTTTTGTTGCTAAATTCGGAAACTTTTTGGAGAAAGAGTTTCTCACGAAAGAAGTGAGTGGGAGGAAAGTAGAACTTGATGAGATAATCGTATCTACTCCCTTATTGAGAAGTAGTACATCACGTAAAACAGTTTCGTGACACCTACACCAAATAGGAGGAAGCTAATGATGATGATCATGAAACTTCAGATCAAGTTTCTACAGAACTTCAGAGATCAACAGAGCAAGATCCGCACTGAGTGGTACGGTAATCCTATTTTGGAAGTCATGTTCTTTGGAACATGATGAACCTACGAACTATGAAGAAGCGATGGTGAGCCCAGATTCCACAAAATGGCTTGAGGCCATGAAATCTGAGATGGGATCCATGTATGAGAACAAAGTATGGACTTTGGTTGACTTGCCCGATGATCGGCAAGCAATTGAGAATAAATGGATCTTCAAGAAGAAGACGACGCTGATGGTAATGTTATCGTCTATAAAGCTCGACTTGTTGCAAAAGGTTTTCGACAAGTTCAAGGGATTGACTACGATGAGACCTTCTCACCCGTGGCGATGCTTAAGTCCGTCCGAATCATGTTAGCAATTGCCGCATTTTATGATTATGAAATTTGGCAAATGGATGTTAAAACTGCATTCTGAATGGATTTACGGAAGAAGAGTTGTATATGATGCAACCAGAAGGTTTTGTCGATCCAAAGGAGCTAACAAAGTGTGCAAGCTCCAGCGATCCATTTATGGACTGGTGCAAGCCTCTCGGAGTTGGAATAAACGTTTTGATAGTGTGATCAAAGCATTTGGTTTTATCTGAGACTTTTGGAGAAGCCTGTATTTACAAGAAAGTGAGTGGGAGCTCTGTAGCATTTCGATATTATATGTGGATGACATATTATTGATCGGAAATGATATAGAATTCTGGATAGCATAAAGGGATACTTGAATAAGAGTTTTCGATGAAAGACCTCGGTGAAGCTGCTTACATATTGGGCATTAAGATCTATAGAGATAGATCAAGACGCTTAATAGGACTTTCACAAAGCACATACCTTGATAAAGTTTTGAAAAGTTCAAATGGATCGTGCAAAGAAAGGGTTCTTGCCGGTATTACAAGGTGTGAAGTTGAGTAAGACTCAATGCCCGACCACCGCAGAAGATAGAGAAAATGAAAGATGTTCCTATGCTTCAGCCATAGGCTCTATCATGTATGCAATCTGTGTACTGACCTGATGTGTGCCTTTGCTGTAAGTTTAGCGGTACCAAAGTAATCCAGAGTGGATCATGGACAGCGGTCAAGAACATCCTTAAGTACTTGAGAAGAACTAAGGATATGTTTCTCATTTATGGCGGTGACAAAGAGCTCGTCAGAACGGTTACGCCGATGCAAGCTTTGACATCGATCCGGACGATTCTAAATCGCAAACCGGATACGATTTACATTAAACGGTGGAGCTGTCGGTTGGTGCAGTTCCAAACAAAGCGCCGCTCGGGATCTACATGTGAAGTTGAGTACATAGCTGCTTCGGAAGCAGCTAATGAAGGAGTCTGGATGAAGGAGTTCATAACCGATCTAGGTGTTGTACCTAGTGTATCGGGTCCAATGAAAATCTTTTGTGACAATATGGTGCAATTGCCTTGGCAAAGGAATCCAGATTTCACAAGAGAACCAAGCACATCAAAAGACGCTTCAACTCCATCCGGATTTGGTCCGTGGGAGACATAGAGATATGCAAGATACATACGGATCTGAATGTTGCGTAACCGTTGACTAAGCCTCTTCCACGAGCAAAACATGATCAGCACCAAGACTCCATGGGTGTTAGAATCATTCTTGTGTAATCTAGATTATTGACTCTAGTGCAAGTGGGAGCTCAAGGAAATATGCCCTAGAGGCAATAATAATGTTATTATTTATTTCCTTATATCATGATAAATGTTTATTATTCATGCTAGAATTGTATTAACCGGAAACATAATACATGTGTGAATACATAAACCTACAGAGTGTCACTAGTATGCCTCTACTTGACTAGCTCGTTAATCAAAGATGGTTATGTTTCCTAACCATGAACAAGGAGTTATTATTTGATTAACGGGATCACATCATTGGTTGAATGATCTGATTGACATGACCCATTCCATTAGCATAGCACCTGATCGTATAGTTTGTTGCTAGTGCTTTTCTTCATGACTTATACATGTTCCTATGACTATGAGATTATGCAACTCCGCTTGCCCGAGGAACACTTTTGGTGCTACCAAACGCCACAACGAATGGCGTCGGGTGATTATAAAGGTACATTACAGGTGTCTCCGAAGGTACATGTTGGGTTGGCATATTTCGAGATTAGGATTTGTCACTCCGATTGTCGGAGAGGTATCTCTGGGCCCTCTCGGTAATGCACATCACATAAGCCTTGCAAGCATTGCAACTAAATGTGTTAGTTGTGAGATGATGTATTACGAACGAGAAAAGAGACTTGCCAAGAACGAGATTGAACTAGGTATTGGATACCGACGATCGAATCTCGGGCAAGTAACATACCGATGACAAAGGGAACAACGATGTTGTTATGCGGTCGACCGATAAAGATCTTCGAGAATATGTAGGAACCAATATGGGCATCCAGGTCCGCTATTGGTTATTGACCGAGAGGTGTCTCGGTCATGTCTACATAGTTCTCGAACCCGTAGGGTCCGCACGCTTAACGCTTCGATGGCGATGTTATTATGAGTTTATATGATATTGATGTACCAAGGTTGTTCGAGTCCCGGATGAGATCACGGACATGACGAGGAGTCTCGAAATGGTCGAGACATAAAGATTGATATATTGGAAGCCTATGTTTGACTCGGAATCACTCCGGTGAAATTGGGAATTTTACTGAGTACCGGGGTTACGGAACCTCCCGGGGTCAATGGGCCTTGATGGGCCTTAGTGGAAAGGAGGAAGGGGCCCAAGTGCTGGTCAGCACCTTCCCCCTTCCCTAGTCCTATTAGGACTAGGAGAAGGGGTGGCGCCTCTCTCCCTTCCCACTTGGCCAATCCTAGTTGGACTAGGATTGGGAGGAATCCTACTCGGTGGGAGTAGGACTCCCAGCGCAGCCCTTGGTGGCCGCCAGCCCCTCCCTTCCCTCCTTTATATACTGAGGCAGAGGGCACCCCATGACACACAAGTTGATCATTGAGATCGTTCCTTAGCCGTGTGCGGTGCCCCTTCCACCAAACTACACCTCGAATATACCGCTGCGGAGCTTAGCGAAGCCTCGCGCGGTGGAACATCAACATCGCCACCACGCCGTCCGTCGTCTTGTGAAACTCTCCTCAACACTCGGCTGGATCGGAGTTCGAGGGACGCCATCGAGCTGAACGTGTGCAGAACTCGGAGGTGCCGTGACGCTCGGTACTTGGATCGGTTGGATCGGGAAGAAGTACGACTACTTCCTCTACGTTGCGTCAACGCTTCCGTTGTCTGGTCTACGAGGGCACGAGACAACACTCTCATCTCGTTGCTATGCATCACCATGGTCTTGCGTGATCGTAGGAAATTTTTTGAAATTACTACGTTCCCCAACAAAACCTATGCCCCCCCGGGTCTATCTCTTATCATATTTGCTTTCAATCTACTTTTATTTGCATCTATATTATAAAATACCAAAAATATATTTATCTTATCATACTATCTTTATTAGATCTCACTTTTGCAAGTGGCCATGAAGGGATTGACAACCCCGTTATTGCGTTGGTTGCGAGTTCTCAGTTTTTTTTGTAGGTGCGTGGGACTTTTGAGGAACCTCCTACTGGATTGATACCTTGGTTCTCAAAACTGAGGGAAATACTTACGCTACACTTGCTGCATAACCCTCTCCTCTTCGAGGAAAACCAACGCAAGCTCAAGACGTAGCAAGAAGGATTTACGGCGCTGTTGCTGGAGGTCTTCGCCAAGTCAAGACATACCAAGTACCCATCACAAACCCATCTCCTCAGATTTACATTATTTGCCATTTGCCTCTCGTTTTTCCCCCCCTCACTTCACCCTTGCTGTTTTATTCGCCCTCTCTTTCCCAATCTCCTCCTCTCTTTTCGCTTGCCCTCTTTTGTGTGCTTGTTTGCTTGTTTGACCTTATGGCTGCGCCTTAGGGTCCTGACCACCTTCTCAGAAGGATGGATGAGATTGAATCAAATATTAGAAGCTTTATGAATTTGCAATTTGAGCATAATAATTTCTTTAGAAAAGAACTTAAGGAACAAAAAAGTTTTTTGGGGTTTATGAACAAAGAGCTTGATGATATGAATAAGGAATTCTATGGTGTTAACGCTCAAATTACCCGGCTTGAAAATTCTATAGCCAAAATTTCTGACAAGCAAGCCACCTTAGTCAATAAGATGGCCGCTAAACCAAAAAAATTACATGAAAATAATGACGAGGATCTTAAAGTTATTGATGCATCTCCGATTAGATCTATGTTTTGCAATATGAATGTTGATGATTATGGGACTGATGATGAATCAACTTTGCCTAGAAGGCGTCCCAAGAATTTGGAGTCTTTAGATCTTAATGTTAAATTTGGTAAAAGTGAGATTGGAGAATCCTCAACTTCTAATAATATTGAACTTACTATCTCGGA
This sequence comes from Aegilops longissima, assembly GCA_021605205.1. NCBI lineage: Eukaryota > Viridiplantae > Streptophyta > Magnoliopsida > Poales > Poaceae > Aegilops > Aegilops longissima. The sequence continues at coordinate 155,630,879 of CM038678.1, read as the reverse complement.
TTTCAAGGAATTTTATTATGATAATTGCTCTATAAAAGGTTGTATTTCCTTGTTGCAATCCGTTGTTAATTCTCCCCATGCTTATAGTCAAAACAAAGCTTTTACCAAACATATTGTTGATGCCTTGATGCAATCTTATGATGAAAAACTTAATTTGGAAGTTTCTATACCTAGAAAACTTAATGATGAGTGGGAACCTACTATAAATATTAAAATCAAAGATTATGAGTGTTTTGCTTTGTGTGATTTGGGTGCTAGTGTTTCCACGATTCCGAAAACTTTATGTGATATTCTAGGTTTCTATGATCTTGATGATTGCTCGTTAAATTTGCACCTTGCGGATTCCGCCATTAAAAATCCTATGGGAAGGATCAATGATGTTCTTATTTTTGCAAATAGAAATTTGGTGCCCGTAGATTTTATCGTTCTTGATATAGATTGCAATCTTTCTTGCCCTATTATTCTTGGTAGACCTTTCCTTAGAACGATTGGTGCGATTATTGATATGAAGGAAGGGAATATTAGATTCTAATTTCCATTAAAGAAAGGCATGGAGCACTTTCCAAGAAAGAAAGTTAAATTACCTTATGAATCTATCATGCGTGCTACTTATGAGTTTAGTGCCAAAGATGGCACTCCATAGATCTATCCTTGCTTTTATGCCTAGCTAGGGGCGTTAAACGATAGCGCTAGTTGGGAGGCAACCCAATTTTATTTGTGTTCTTTGTTTTTGCTTCTGTTTAGGAATAAATAATCCATGTACCTTCTGTTTATATGTGGTTTTATATTTTAATTAGTGTTTGTGACAAGTTAAACCTATAGGATCTTCTTGGATGATAGTTATTTGATCTTGCTGTAATTTCTAGAAACTTTTGGTTCACGAAAACAATTGTTAAAAATCACCTGAACGTGATAAAATAGTGATTCCAATTGCTGCGGATCAATAAAAAAATTACGTAGGTCTTCCTATTTTGGCTGAATTTTTTGAGTTCCAGAAGTTTGCGTTAGTTATAGATTACTACAGACTGTTCTGTTTTTGACAGATTCCTGTTTTTCGTGTGTTGTTTGCTTATGTTGATGAATCTATGGCCAATAAAATAGCTTATGATCCATGGAGAAGTTGGAATACAGTAGGTTTAACACCAAAATAAATAAAGAATGAGTTCATTGCAGTATCTTATGTGGTGGTTTTGTTTTCTTTCACTAACGGAGATTATAAGATTTCCTGTTGAGTTTTGTGTTGTGAAGTTTTCAAGTTTTGGGTAAAGCTTTTATGGACTATGGAATAAGGAGTGGCAAGAGCCTAAGCTTGGGGATGCCCAAGGCACCCCAAGATATTCAAGAATAGCCAAAAGCCTAAGCTTGGGGATGCCCCGGGAAGGCATCCCCTCTTTCGTCTTTGTTCATTGGTAACTTTACTTGGAGCTATATTTTTATTCACCACATGATAAGTGTTTTGCTTGGACCGTCGTGTATTATATTAGTCTTTGATTTTTAGTTTACCACAATCATCCTTGCTGTACACACCTTCTGGGAGAAGCTTATTTGATTAGAATTTGCTAGAATACTCTATGTGCTTCACTTATATCTTTTGAGCTTGATAGTTTTTGCTCTAGTGCTTCACTTATATCTTTTAGAGCACGTTGGTGTCTTAATTTTGAAGAAATTGCTAGTCTTTCATGCTTCACTTATATTATTTTGGGAGTCTTTTAGAACAGCATGGTATTTGCTATGGTCATAAAGTTGGTCCTAGAATGATGAGCATCCAAGTTGGGTATAATAAAAACTATCATAGGAAGTGAATTGGATGCTATGATCAACTTGATACTTGATAATTGTTTTGAGATATGGAGGTAGTGATATTAAAGTCATGCTAGTTGGGTGATTATTAATTTAAAGAATGCTTGTGTTGAAGTTAGCAAGTCCCGTAGCGTGCACGTATGGTTAAAGTTGTGTAACAAATTTGAAACATGAAGTGTACCTGGCTTGTGCATCCTTATGAGTGGCGGTCGGGGACGAGCGATGGTCTTTTCCTACCAATCTATCCCCTAGGAGCATGCACGTAGTACTTGATTTTGATGACTTCTAAATTTTTGCAATAAGTATATGAGTTCTTTTACTAATGTTGAGTCCATGGATTATACACATTTTACCTTTCCGCCTTTGCTAGCCTCTTGATGCACTGCATTGCCCTTTCTCACCTTGAGAGTTGGTGCAAACTTAGCGGTGCATCCAAACCCGTGATACGATATGCTCTATCACACATAAACCTCCCTATATCTTCCTCAAAACAGTCACCATACCTACCTATTATGGCATTTCCATAGCCATTCCGAGATATATTGCCATGCAACTTTCCATCGTTTCGTTCATCATCATCATGACATACTTTACTTTTGTCATATTGCCATTGCATGATCATGTAGTTGACATCGTATTTGTGGCAAAGCCACCATGCATTATTTTTCATACATGTCACTCTTGATTCATTGCACCATCCCGGTACATCGCCGGAGGCATTCATATAGAGTCATACCTTGTTCTAGTTTCGAGTTGTAATTCTTATGTTGTAATCAATAGAACTGTGATGATCATCATTATTAGAGCATTGCCCAAAAAAAAGAGAAAGGCCAAAAAGAAAAAAAGAAAGGCCCAAAAAAATAAAAAAAATAAAAAGGGCAATGTTACTATCTCTTTTTCCACACTTGTGCTTCAAAGTAGCACCTTGTTCTTCATGTAATGAGTCTCATATATTGTGCTTCAAAGTAGCACCATGTTTTTCATATAGTGAGTCTCATAAGTTGTCTTTTTCATACTAGTGGGAATTTTTCATTATAGAACTTAGCTTGTATATTCCTACGATGGGCTTTCTCAAATGCCCTAGGTCTTCGTGAGCAAGCAAGTTGGATGCACACCCACTAGTTTTCTTTTGTTGAGCATTCATTTATAGCTCTAGTGCATTCGTTGCATGGCAATCCCTACTCCTCATGTTGACATCAATTGATGGGCATCTCCATAGCCCGTTGATTATCCTCGTCAATGTAAGACTTTCTCCTTTTTTGTCTTCTCCACACAATCCCCATCATCATATTGTGGCGCCCCCGATTCAATCGTACACTAATCATGCACGCAAATGTGTACGATCAAGATCAGGGACTCACGGGAAGATATCACAACACAACTCTAAAACATAAATAAGTCATACAAGCATCATAATACAAGCCAGGGGCCTCGAGGGCTCGAATACAAGTGCTCGATCATAGACGAGTCAGCGGAAGCAACAATATCTGAATGCAGACATAAGTTAAACAAGTTTGCCTTAAGAAGGCTAGCACTAATCGGGATCAGATCGAAGAGGCGCATGCCTCCTGCGGGATCCTCCTAACTACTCCTCGGTCGCCGCCGGGCTGCACGTAGTAGTAGGCACCTCCAGTGTAGTAGTCGCCATCGACGGTGGCGTCGCCCCGGCTCCATCGTGCGGTCGCAGCAATCGAGTAGAGATAGGGAAAAGGGGAACAAGACAACCGTGAGTACTCATCCAAAGTACTGCAAGCAAGGAGCTACACTACATATGCATGGATATATGTGTAAAGGGCCATATCGGTGGGTGAACTGCAGAATGCCGTAATAAGAGGGGATAGCTAATCCCGTCGAAGACTACGCTCGGCAGCCTCCGCTTGCGATTATGTAGAAGAGAGTAGATCAAGTCCTCCAAGTAGCATCACATAGCAATAATCCTACCCGCGATCCCTCCTCGTAACCCCGAGAGAGCGACCACCGGGTTGTATCCGCACTTGGAAGGGTGTGTTTTATTAAGTATCCGGTTCTAGTTGTCACAAGGTCAAGGTACAACTCCAAGTCGCCCTGCATCAAGATCACGGCTATTCAATAGATTAACTTCCTGCAGGGTGCACCACATAACCCAACACGCTTGATCCCATTTGGCCGGACACACTTTCCTGGGTCATGCCCGGCCGCGGGAGATCAACACGTCACAGCCCCACCTAGGCACAACAGAGAGGCCAGCACGCCGGTCTAAACCTAAGCGCCACAGTGCAGGCCCATCGCCTTAGCACACCCTGACGCTATGAGGGCGGCCGAAGCGTAACTAGCCCCTTAATACAAGAGCAGGCTTACGTTCCAATCCGGTAGCGTGCCGCTCGATCATTGGCGCCACGGCGTGCCGGCCGATACCACGACGCCGGGATACCCATAACTACTCCCGCGTAGATGGTTAGTGCGTATAGACCAAATGGCCAGACTCAGATCAAATACCAAGAACTCGTTAAGCGTGTTAAGTATCCGCGAACGCTGAACAGGGCCAGGCCCACCTCTCTCCTAGGCGGTCTCAACCTGCCCTGTCGCTCCGCCACAAAGATCCATCCAGAGGGCCGTCGGGACAAAGGTCCTTTCAGCCCCCAATCCGTGAATCACTCGCGGGTGCTCCACAAGCCGACCCGACTTTAGTCACCACATGTATCATGTATAAGTATAAGTATATACCCGTGATCACCTCCCGAGTGATCATGGCCCGATAGTATAGCACAGCAGACGGACAAGAATGTAGGGCCACAGATGGAATACTAGCATCCTATACTAAGCAGTAGGATAGCAGGTAGAGGTAACAATAGTAGTAGCAAGGACAGGCTATGCAGCAGTATAGGAGTAACTAAAAGCAGTAACATGCTACACTACTCTAATGCAAGCAGATAGAGAAGAGTAGGCGATATCCGTGACCAAAGGGGGCTTGCCTGGTTGCTCGGCAAGAGAGAGGGTCGTCGGTGACGTAGTCGCACCACGGGGCATCAAAGATCGCCACGGGTCTACCAAGAGAAGAGGGGGAGAAACAGTAAATACATAGCAAGCAAGTGCATAACAGGATAACATGCAGAGCTAGATGTGTTCTAACGCGGTATGAGGTGATACCGGTGAAGGGGGAAAACATCCGGGAAAGTATTCCCGGTGTTTCGTGTTTTCGGGTAGAAGAGACGAAGGGGGAAAGTTGCGGGTTCGATAGGTTAGGGATGCGTGGCGGACGAATAGGCTGCGTTTCCGGATTCATCTCGTCGTTCTGAGCAACTTTCATGTAGAAAGTATTTTCGTCTGAGCTACGGTTTATTTTATATTAATTATAAAAGATTTAAATCATTTTTAGGATTTATTTAATTATTTTAAAACAACATTATCGAGCAGTGTTTGCCGACGTCATCATGACGCCGTGATCAATGAGGTGTTGATCGTCAGTCGACATGTGGGTCCTGTCATCATACACTGTTAATTAATTAGATAATTAAGGTTAATTAACATGGTTAATTAGATTAATTAAGAGCATTAATTAAGTTAATTAATTAATTAATTTATATTATTAACTTTATTTTTATTCGTTAATATATATTTCTTTCTTTTAATAGGGCGGGTCCATCGTCATAGGCCCGGGGAGGCCTAGCGGGCGCTGGGCTATCGGGCGTGGCCTCGGGCGCTGACGAGGCTGCGTCGCCGAACGGGCGCGGCGGGCGAAAGCAAGGGCCCGAGGCGACGGCTGCCCCGGTGGGTCTTGGTGGCGCGGCAAGCGAGGACGACGCCGAGGGGGCTGCTGCAGGGGAGGCCCGAGCGGCGGTGGATGTCAAGAAGGAGGCCGCCATGGCAGTGGGGTCGAGCGGGGCCGGCATGGCTGGGCGGTTGGTGCGGCGGCAAACAGTCTGGGGGCTGCGGGCGAGGCCGGCGAGAGGGGCAAGCAGCGTGGCAACCGCCGGCTTTGGCAGCAGGGCCAGTGGAGGACGGCGTCGCAGGAGGGAGGGGAGGTTGGGGCGGCGTGCAAGGCGACGTTCGACACGGGAGAAGGGGAGTACGATGAGAGGGAGGTGCTCACGGCGGGGCCGTAGGGTACTGGCAGTGGGCTTGGGGAGGTCCGGCGAGGCGGCATCGGCGACGGAGAGGGCGGCAGCGACGGGGTCGACATCGGGCTGGTCGACAACGAAGAGGGCGGGGGCGATGGCGTCCGGCGAGGTGGTCCTCCAGGCGATGGTGACGGCAAGGGGGCGACGGGGTGGCTCCGGTGAGGCTCGCGGAGCTCCAGGCGGCGGTGAACGGCGACGGGCAGGCGCCGGGCGTCGGGGTCTACGGGATCGGGGCCGATCCCGATCCATATCGGTGGGGAGGAGAAGGGATCGTGGGGGAGGGGTTCGTGCGGGAGCAATGGGGGTGGACCGGGCTAGGGTTGTCGCTCGGGGAGATAAGGGAATGGGTGGGCCTCTGGTGGCTGGATGCCCTGGGCCAATTGGGCGAATGGCCTGTGGGGAGGGGGCTTTGCCTTTCTTTTATTTGGTTTCTATTTTCCCTTTTTCTGTTTTATTTATTTAGCTACTGTTATGTACTTAGTGTAGGTACTAAACGATTTTAGTTAAAGTTGAAACTCCTCACATAATTACCTACTGATATTTTGGGCATTGTCCGAAAGGTTTGGTGGGTTATTTGGAATTGTTTGAAAATAAGTTCACATTTTAAAAGGCGTAAAAGGTGTTGTATGACCACTTTAATTATTTCCAGGGGAGATTTAAAAATCCATTTAATGTTAGATCCTTCATGTTATTTACCTAGTGAATATTCGCAACCTAATTTAACATTTTTGTTTTACCGGTTGAAGAAATAATAATTTGACTTTATTTTAACTTTGAATTTGAATCGGGTTTGGATCAAAGTGAGGTTTAGCAAATTAACTGCGATGACATGACAACATTAGGAGGGGATTACTGTAGCTTAATTACCCGGGCGTCACACATATTCTTTTCCACCCATAGAGTTATATCCATGGCTCACGCTCATGTATTGCGTGAAGATTGAAAAAGTTGAGATTATTTAAGTATGAAACAATTGCTTGGCTTGTCATCGGGGGAATAGAAGTTGGGAACATCTTTGTGTGACGAAAATGAAGCATAGCCTAACTATATGATTTTGTAGGGATGAACTTTCTTTTGCCATGTTATTTTGAGAAGACATGATTACTTTGATTAGTATGCTTGAAGTATTACTATTTCTTTTATCAATATGAACTTTTATTTTGTATTCATTTGGATCTGAACATTCATGCCACAAAAAGAAAATTACATTATGAATTATGCTAGGTAGCATTCCACATCAAAATTCTCTTTTATCATTTACATACTTGAGGACGAGCAGGAATTAAGCTTGGGGATGCTTGATACGTCTCCAACGATTTATAATTTTTATTGTTCCATGCTATTATATTACCCCTTTTGGATGTTTATGGGCTTTATTTTACACATTTATATCATTTTGGGACTAACCTACTAACCGGAGGCCCAACCCGTATTCTTTTTTTTTTGCCTATTTCAGTATTTCAAAGAAAAGGAATATCAAACGGAGTCCAAACGGAATGAAACCTTCGGGAGCGTGATTTTTGGAACGAAAGTGATCCAGAGGACTTGGAGTGCAAGTCAACAAGCTTCCGAGGAAGCCACGAGATAGGAGGCCGCCCCCCCCCCCTGTAGGGCGCTCCCCCTGTCTCGTGGGCCCTCATGCCACCGACGCATTTCTTCCTCCTATATATACCCACGCATCGGAAAACATCCTGGGCACCACGAAACACAATTTCCACCGCCAGAACTTCTCAGATCCGCGAGATCCCACCTTGAGCCTTCGTCGGCACTCTGCCGGAGGGGGAATCAACCACGGAGGGCCTCTACATCAACATCCTTGCCCCTCCGATGAGTTGTGAGTAGTTTACCACAGACCTATGGGTCCATAGTTATTAGCTAGATGGCTTCTTCTCTCTTTTTGGATCTCAATACAATGTTCTCCCCCTCTCTTGTGGAGATCTATTTGATGTAAACTGTTTTTGCGGTGTGTTTGTCGAGATCCGATGAATTGTGGGTTTATGATCAAGTTTATCTATGAATAATATTTGAATCTTCTCTGAATTCTTTTATGTATGATTGAGTTATCTTTGGAAGTCTCTTTGAATTATCAGTTTGGTTTGGCCTACTAGATTGGTCTTTCTTGCCATGGGAGAAGTGCTTAGCTTTGGGTTCAATCTTATGTGTCCTTACCCAATGATGTAAAGGGTTGCAAGGCACGTATTGTATTGTTGCCATCGAGGATAACAAGATGGGGTTTATATCATATTGCATGAGTTTATCCCTCTACATCATGTCATCTTGCTTAATGCGTTAGTCTGTTCTTATGAACTTAATACTCTAGATGCATGATGGATAGCGGTCGATGTGTGGAGTAATAGAAATAGATGCAGGCAGGAGTCGGTCTACTTGTTATGGACGTGATGCCTATATACATGATCATGCCTAGATAATCTCATAACTATGCGCTTTTCTATCAATTGCTCGACAGTAATTTGTTCACCCACCGTAATACTTATGCTACCTTGAGAGAAGCCACTAGTGAAACCTATGCCCCCTGGGTCTATCTCTTATCATATTTGCTTTCAATCTACTTTTATTTGCATCTTTACTTTTTGCATCTATATTATAAAATACCAAAAATATATTTATCTTATCATACTATCTTTATTAGATCTCACTTTCGCAAGTGGCCGTGAAGGGATTGACAACCCCTTTATTGCGTTGGTTGCGAGTTCTCAGTTTGTTTGTGTAGGTGCGTGGGACTTTTGAGGAGCCTCCTACTTGATTGATACCTTGGTTCTCAAAACTGAGGGAAATACTTACGCTACACTTGCTGCATCACCCTCTCCTTTTCGAGGAAAACCAACGCAAGCTCAAGACGTAGCACCGTGCGGGGTAGCTATTTGAGTACGGGAGGCGTGCGATCAGACCCCTGCGCGTGCTCATCGGGAGGAGAGCCCTTTTGACCACTACCCACCGCGCACCTCCCTCCCAACGTCTCCATTAATGGAGCCCGAGCACCTGTTCTATGGCGTGGCTATATTCTCACCGGACTGAGATTTAAGAGAGGAAAACAAAAATCTGAAAAGAAAGTTTTGCACGGATCTTGATGTAAGATTCGACGGACCTATATAGCATCGACTGCGACTTATAGCAAGCATGATGAATATAAGGACAATGACATTGGATAATAATTGTCTTACATATTTATAAACATAATTAAAAAAAGCCACATGCGGCAACGCCCGATATACACAAGGGCAAAAGAAGAAGGAAGACAACTAGTCTCCGCGGCAGGCGACACCGAGCTCTTTCTTGTCCTCAAGATGCTGGTTCAGAGCATCCACGGATTACTCCACCAGTCTTCTGCGCTTGTTGTGCGGCATGGCATTCTCGTCCATAAGTTTCTTGACGATGACGCCGGTCCTCTTCAACAAGGCAGTGGTCTGCCCCTGCTGCTCCGCACTTCCGACGATCTTCGCCCTCAGCTGGTCGCGCTCGGCCCGGAGCTTCGCATTGCTCTCATTTAGTTGCCGGATGACGTCGGTAGACTGTTCAAACAAGTCTTGCAGGTCATCCTGCAACCTCGCCCACCTGGAGATCTGATCCATCTGCCTAAGGACGAGGGCACGCATGCACCTGTAAGAGTCCTTGCCTGCCCGCGAGGCATTTTCCCAGGACATCTCTGCTGCATTCACGGCGCGGCGAGACATCTCTTCTGCTTTTGCGGCGCGTCCGGACCAGTCTGCTGCATCGACGGCGCGGCGAGTCCTCCGTGCTGCTTCGGTGGCGTGGCGGGACCTCCCTGCTGCTACGGCCGTGCGGCAGGACATGTTGGCTGCTATCGCGGCGAGGCGGGACATCTCTCGTGCTCTCGCTTCCAGGCTCGCCTCTCCCTGGTGGCAATCTCTCGACCCAGAACTCACGCTGGCCATGGCAGACGCAAGGAACGATGATGAATGACTTGTTTGTTTTTGACTTTTTGTGTATGAGGAGTTGAGGAGGGAATGTGCAGTCATCTTGGAGTAGTAGTATTTATAACCGCGTAGTAATACACTCCTAAGTGGGAAACCGTTTAGGTTTTAATCGGTGTGAACAGGTTTGCAATTTGGAATGTGACGGGATGCATGCTCAAAATTTACCGACGGTTATAAGTGCGGCACTATTCCCGGAAGGCATAACGTGGGCACGTACGCCTTCTCGGCCGCGTACGTGGCGTTTGCACCATAGGGTGCACCGCAATAGGCAATGTCAGCACCATCGCGCACAGTTCTTTTAATTAGAATGTGTGTGCCCGTCTAGCGCACACACGTTGATCTATCTAACTGTTTCAGTTTGTTGTGGCTAATTGCAAACAGTTCATCCATGTGAAGTGTATGACATCAATCGCAGACACTTTGATCTGGCTGACCCGTTTCTGTTCTGTTGCCTAATCGCAAACAGTTAATCCTTCTGAAGCGTATGCCCTCAATAACACACACCTTCATAAGGCTGACCGTTTCTTTTCTGTTGCCTAACCACAAACAGTTCATCCGAGTGAACCGTATGCTGTGTATCGCACACGCCTTCATCTGGCTGCCCACTTCTTTTGTTCCTCCTCATCGCAAACAGTTCATTGAACTGAACCGTATGCCCTTCATCGCACACGCAACTAAAACCTGAACCGTGTTTGATGCATCCGTCATCGCAAACATTTTACCCATTTCTGACGGTTTTCATACATCACCGTTTGCGATTATGGCATCGCACACAGTTTCTCGAAGGGTCTATGATCGTAGTGTCACGTTAGCAACATCCTGTAGTAGTGATGGTTATGTTTTCTGACCATTGACATGTGTTGTCATTTGATTAACGGGATCACATCATTAGAGAATGATGTGATGGACAAGACCCATCCGTTAGCTTAGCATAATGATCGTTAAGTTTTATTGCTATTGCTTTCTTCATGACTTATACATATTCCTCTGACTATGAGATTATGCAATTCCCGAATACCGGAGGAACACCTTGTGGGCTGTCAAACGTCACAACGTAACTGGGTGATTATAAAGATGCTCTACAGCTGTCTCCGAAGGTGTTTGTTGGGTTGGCATAGACCAAGATTAGGATTTGTCACTCCGTGTATCGGAGAGGTATCTCTCGGCCCTCTCGGTAATGCACATCACTATAAGCCTTGCAAGCAATGTGACTAATGAGTTAGTTGCGGGATGATGCAATACAGAACGAGTAAAGAGACTTGCCAGTAACGAGATTGAACAAGGTATAATGATACCAACGATCGAATCTCGGGCAAGTAACATACCGATGACAAAGGGAATAACATATGTTGTTATTGCGGTTTGATCGATAAATATCTTCGTAGAATATGTAGGAACCAATATGAGCATCCAGGTTCCGCTATTGGTTATTGACCGGAGATGTGTCTCGGTCATGTCTACATAGTTCTCGAACCCGTAGGGTCCGCACGCTTAACGTTCGATGACGATTTGTATTATGAGTTATGTGTTTTGGTGACCGAAGTTTGTTCGAAGTCCTTGGTGAGATCACGGACATGACGAGGAGTCTCGAAATGGTCGAGAGGTAAAGATTCATATATTGCAAGGTAGTATTCGGACATCAGAATGGTTTCGAGTGGTTCGGGTATTTTACCGGAGTACCGAGGGGTTACCGGAACCCCCCGGGGAAGTATTGGGCCTACATGGACCTTAGTGGAGAGAGAGGAGGGCCGCAAGGGGTGGCCCCCCATGGCAGTCCGAATTGGACAAGGGGGAGGGGGCGGCGCCCTCCTTTCCCTCTCCCTCTCCCTCTTCTTCATTTTCCCCTCCGGTAAGAAAGGAAAAGGGGAGGGGGGCGAATCCTACTAGGAGTGGAGTTCTAGTAGGACTCCCTCCCCCATGGCGCGCCCCTTGGTGGACGGCCTCCTCCTCTCCTCCTTTATATACAGGGGCAGGGGAACCCCATAACACACCAATTGTTCTCTTAGCCGTGTGCGGTGCCCCCCTCCACAGTTTACTCCTCCGATCATCACTACAAAAAAAAGACACATCTGTGACATTTTGGGTGGAACGAATTTTTTTTGTCATACTTATGACACTTCTATGACGATAATTGTGACAAAACCCGGTATCATCATAGATGTGGTGGTGTCCTACTTCTATGACAAAAAATCATGACAAAAAATGGGCTTTTCATCCTGGGCGGGCCGGAGACGCGGTTGCATGACATTTTTTGGGCCGTCCATGACGGAAAAAACCGTGGTAGAAGCGAGGGCGAGGAAAATATCGGGGTGTTCCCGGTTACGGTGGGTGGTCGGGGCTGAGCAATGCGCGTTTCTCTCGTCTGAAGCACGCGTGGTGTGCGGCGTTGGGCTCTAATCGAACCCGAAGCGAGGCGTTGGGCTCTAATCGAACCCGAAGCGATTACCTGCAGCTACGCATTCGAACCCGAGCGATCGATTGATGGCTGTTAACTGGACCCGATCGAGTGATTCCTTCGCTATTGTTGCTAACTGAAGCCGATCGATGCTGCCTCTGGATGAACAGTGAGCGTTGCTGGGGGGTTTGGATGAACATGACCCCGTAGTGTTGCCTTTGAATGAACAGTGAGCGTTGCTAGGGGGGTTTGGATAAACAGTTCCCGGTGGGGGTGGATGAATAGGACCCCGTGGTGTTGCCTCTGGATGAACAGGACCCCGATCGGTCGAGCGGTTGGGGCTGGATGAACAGGACCCGTGGAGGCTGGATGAACAGGACCACCCGTGAGAGGGCTGGATGAGCGATGAGACGGTGGAGGGCTGGATGAGCAAGAGCCCGTGGAGGGTGGTTGAACAGAGCCCGTGGAGAGGGCTGGTTGAATAGTAGCCGTGGAGTAAGCGGTGGAGGCTGGATGAACAGGAACCCATGGATGAACAGTCGCAGGTGGAGGCTGGAGGAGGTCGACGGTGGATGAACAGTAGCCCATGGAGGCTGGAGGGGGTCGATAGTGGAGATGAACAGTATCTCGTGGAGTCCCGTTTTGCGGTACGCCACACCCTTCCCGATGAACAGGACCCCCGTTTCGACCATAGCGCTCCAACACAAGTCTATTTCCTCCGTTTTGTGGTACGCCACACCCCTCCCGATCAACAGGACCCCCGTTTCGACCGTAGGAGGTCTGTTTCCTCCGTTTTGCGGTATGCCAGACCCCTCCGATGAACATGATCTCGAACATGGTCGGTCGAACACAAGGCCGTTTCCTCCGCTTTGTGGTGCGCCAGGCCTCGTTTCCATCGGCTGTTCCGTCCAAGCCGGTTGGCTCCCACGCGTTTCGTTGCCTCCCGATGAACACGACGCATTCCGTTGCCTCCGCATGAACACGACGACGACGCAGTTTCTCCGTTCCGACCCAGCCATGTACACGAGCCCTGGCCGTACGTATGCGCGAGTAGGCGTTCGAGACCCTGCCCGTATGTACGTACGTGGCCATATTTTCTTTCTTGCACACTGGCCGATGTACGTATGTGTACACGCTACGTGCTCGCCTCTACATCGACCAGTATGTACGTACACGTTCGCGACCAGAATGACAATGCTATGTACGCTTCGACCAGGTGGGTCCCGACTGTCAGGCACTTCTTGCCTGCGAAGATGTAGCTGGTGGGTCCCAGCAGTCAGGGGAGCGAATCATTTTTTTGCCCGGACGCACTTCCTTGCGTGCGAAGATGTAGCTGGTGGGTCCCAACAGTCAGGGGGAAACGTTTTTTTCGCGAAAGACGGTGGCCCGTCTGGTGGGTCCCCGCTGTCAGGTGGAGGAATAATTATTTTGCGCGTAATAAGGAGGCACTTCCTTGCTGCGGCCGTGGACCCGGCTGTCAGCCTCTCCACGTACAGTACTCTTCCGATGGAAGTCATTCCTTGACCATGTTGACCACGCCGCACCAAGAGCACCAGGGCGGTGGACGACGGCGAGGCCTAGGAAGGGGATGACGCGGAGCCGGGGAAGACACGGCAGTGGAAGCCCGCGCGGAGAGGAGTACGAGGGTTCACTTGTTCGGCTGCGGTGTGAGGCTGCCGTCGCCGTAGGGCCTGGCCAGCGGTGGGAATAGTAGGGGGCGATGAGGCCTCCACGGCAGCACAGTCGGCCACGGGAGGCAGGAGCATGCGGCACGACCGACGCTGCTTTGGGCGGATGGAAAAAGAAGACCAGAGGTTGAAGAAGCACTACGGCCGTTGGATGGACATCGTACGGTCACTGGAGCTAGAATCATGCATATTGACTAAGTTGACAAAGCCCTACGTCCCCGTCAACTTAGTAGGCCCACAAGTCAGCCTCGCCACTATCTTTGGGTCCCGGCTAGCGGGGAGTATTCATTTTTTGTGCGTAATAAGGAGGCACTTCCTTCGATGCGAAGATATAGCTAGTGGGTCCAAGCTGTCAGCGGCGGTAACATTTTTTTCGCGAAACACAGAGGCCCTTTTGGTGGGTCCCAGATGTCAGGTGGTGGAATTATTATTTTGCATGTAATAAGGAGGCATTTCCTTGCGTGCGGCCGTGGACTCAGCTGTCAGCCTCTCCATGTACAGTCCACTTCAGATGCATGTCGGTCGTTGACCATGTTGACCAGGCCGCGCCGAGAGCACCAGGCGGTGGACGACGGCGAGGCCTAGGAAGGAATGACACGGAGGCGAGGAAGACTTCGCAGATTGTTTCCCCGCGGAGGGGAGTACGTTGTGACGAGGATTTATGGTTCTTCCGCCGTCGCCAGAGAATAACAGCAGTGTGGGTGAGTAGAGGGATGGCTAGGCCAGCGATGGGAGTCTGGTGGGTCGGTGAGGCTGTGGCGGCAACAACCGCCATGAGGAGGAGAGAGAGCAGTCCCACCGGTGCTTGTTTGAGCGGCTGGAGCAGGAAGAGCAGAGATTGAAGAAGCACGACGGTCGTTGGATGGACATCCAACAGTCACTACTTGTGCGTCAACCTTTTTTTTAGGAAAGCCTCAAATCTTTGGAAAACATCATATAGCCCATCTGCCATTATTTCTAATAATTTACAGCCCATTTGCTAATTCTTAAGGTTTTTTTTGGAGCCCATATTCTTTTTGTTAGCATTACAGCCCATATTGTGGCCACGGTTAAAAAATTATATGAAATTTTGCATATTTCGGTGCGGTCCGAACTGTTTTTAATCCCGAAATTTTGAGTCACATTTAAACTGATTTTAAAAATAAATGTATATCAATATAAAATCCAACAAATTGTCCACGCATAAAAATTAATGAAGTTTAAAATCTCGAAATGTAAAAAAGAAATTTGAAACTAATTGCCGGTTTGATGTGTTTTAAAAATTTACAGCCCATTTCTCATTACTGATAGGCCATTTTCTAGGCCAACCGAATGAAGCTCTCCTCATCTTGAAAGATTTGCAGCCCAACAGGCCTGACAAAGCGACTTACTTGGCAAATCACAAAAAAACTGGGCTGTGGCCATGGACCCAGCTGCGGCCGTGGACCCAGCTGTCAGCCTCTCCACGTACAGCACTCTTCCGATGGAAGTCGTTCGTTGACCACATTGACCACGCCGCACCGATAGCACCAAGGCGGTGGACGACGGCGAGGCCTAGGAAGGGGACGACGCGGAGCCGGGGAAGACGCGGCGTGGATGCCCACGCGGAGAGGAGTACGAGGTTCTTGGTTCGGCTGCGGTGTGAGGCTCGTCGCCGCCGCAGAATAACAGGGGTGTGGGTGAGTAGAGGATGCCCTAGCCAGCGGTGGGAGTAGTAGGGGCGGTGAGGCCTCCGCGACATCACAGCCGCCACGGGGAGGCGAGGAGCACGCGCACGACCGGGCGCTGGTTTGGGTAATTTGGAGCAAGAAGACCAGAGGTTGAAGAAGCACTACCGCCGTTGGATGAGCATCGTCTGAATCGGAGCTAGAATCGTTCATATTGACTAAGTTGACAAAGCCCTCCGTCCCGTCAACTTGGTAGGCCCACAAGTCAGCCTCCCACTATGCTTTGGGTTCCGGTGGCGGGGAGTATTCATTTTGTGCATAATAAGGAGGCACTTCCTTGCGTGCGAAGATAGCTGGTGGGTCCGACCTGTCAGTGGGGGGCACGTTTTTTTCACGAAATACAGATGCCCTTCCGGTGGGTCCCAGATGTCAGGTGGAGGAATCAAAGACTTGAGAAGGCGTATAGAACAAGCTAGTGTACCAGTGAAGAGACGTTGCTGAGTTTTAGAAAAAAGAGAGACGTGCTCCTGTAGCTGGTTCGAATCCAAACATAGACTATGACTATATATGGTGCTATGCTACTCTGCAAGTAATGAAACTGACATATCTAATGTTCGCTTATCCTCTTCTCTACTTACTCTGCCTAGCATCAGAAGCTCTGGCCGCAGCAACCATGTCCGCTGGCTGCTCGTCCACCTGCTCTTCAGCAGGCAACAACCAAATATGCGCCAAGTCGCCACCTGTACCATCGCCTGTGGGTCTCATCACACCCCCTCCGGCATGCGCACCACAGCCGGTTGCTCATCGCAACCCGCTGCCGTTGGTGTGGTGCCACTGCTGCAAATCACGCAGAGTCATCCGTCGCATCTCAACCACAATCCTCAACCCTGGCCAAGTCTTCTACAAATGCCCGAATCATGGGGTAATAATATGTTTAAGTGTTGTTCTGCTGCTTTTAGTTGCTGATTTTTTTAATAGTTTGGTTGATGATCTTCCAATTTGATTCGTGCGTAAAAGGGAAGATTCGTGTGATTTGTATTTACGGGAAGTTCTTGATGTGGGGAGTGCAACTACGCTGATTATTTGGTTAGCCGAGGAATCCCAATACCAGCAGGTTGGGGTGTTGGACAAATGGCGAAGGAGCGGTAGAAGAGGAAGATGCAGAGAGAGAAGGTTAAAGATGCAGTTCCTCTGATCATGGTCAAGCAACAGCTACTGAACGGCCTTGACAACAATGAGGAGATGAAAGAGCTTGTGAAGATAATGGGCAAAATCGTTGTGCTCTGTAGGATGATTATCTCTTTATTTGTAGTGATGTAGCACTCGTGATGTATTCAGTGGCTATGACATGAGCACTTTGCTAAAACTAGTAATGAATGAAACCTGTGTAGCAGGCTGGGCGTAGTGTTGTGAACATCTAATGATTTCTATTAACAGAGGTCCTTTTTCTCATAAATAAATAAATAGAAGAGGTCCTTTTGGTAATAAATAAATAAATTAGCCGAGGCCCTGTCGGGTCAGCTTTGTTCTCATTCGAAGACGTCGAGCAAATTGCAGTCCAACATCAAACTATGTCATCAAATTCAAGTTTCACAGCCAAATATGAGTACAACTAAACAACAATGTCATCATGTTTTAGTCGTCATACAATCACCAAACACAAATCAGCATACATAACAAGTGATGTTCTCACAGGAAAATACTAAACAACATGTTCATCAGGTTTCAGTTGTCATAGCAAACACAATTTCACATAGTAGATAAAATCGTCTTCTGACAGGCAAATACGACAAAAGCAATGTAATCATCATCCGCAGTAGCAGCGTCAACATCTTCGCCATGTATATCAGTCTGAATCGTAATTCCCCACGGTGTCATCTTCTTCTTCGTCCTGAACGTCCTCGAACGTTGGCTTCTTATTGATCAACTCTTGTATGTCCACAGCACGACAGGCAATCTTTTCGCCGGCCTCATTGACGTGATGGTTCTCAAATATATTAGGAACATCTGTGTTATCTTGTACATCAGAGCGATGTAAGCATCATCTTGTTGTGCAACTTCATTAAACGAATTCCTCTGCTCAAACCTTTGCAATACTCTCCATCATCGCTACGTGCAAATGTGTCTTCCAAGAAAAATATTGTGTTGCTTGATTTGCCAAAATAAAAGGCTCGTTGGTGCTGATACGCCGCCTTCACATTGATGGATTTGAAATAATCATCAGCTCGGGTTTTGCGATCCGGAAAACAGGTTAAACCAACGATCGCACAATGTAACCACACACCGATGATCCTCGAAATCGAGATATCTGCAATCGAACAATGTCCGTATGTTAGCATATATTTCAGCTTGTCTCTTTGTCATACGTATCCATGCTCATGATGGCACTATTTTGTGTCTTCCTGCCTTCGTCTCGTGCAAGGGTGTTGTAGCGCACATCTCCAACAACGCAAGATTCATAATGCCTTACCCGAGTATCAGGACCCATTGCTAGTGAGTAAAGGGCATCATCAACTGCCTGCCCATCCTCCCGCATCTTCTTAACCTATGGTTAGAAAATAGACAAGCTGATCATCTTATGTACTCAATATATTAAAAAAAACTGATAGTGCAATTCAAAAGCTTACATGGCTCTTGAACCATTCCGCAAATCCTGCCATAACCAGTTTGTCAATGTTTCTTGGATTTTGCGGCGTAACTCCTTTTGTAGATGCTGCACAACATAGTGATCGCGTCAAACATCTAAATATATAAGAATGTGCTGCAAGTTTAGTAGATTACGATGTATAAGCTGCAGTACTTAGCACTTACTTGATATAAGGTAGTATCTCAGGACAGTTATTCAACACATACCAAACCATTTTGTCCAAATCTTTAGGTTTGTCCTGTTGTCGACTCTTCCCTGTAACTCGAACAGAATAATCGAGAACATTGAGCCCGGGATTGTCTACATCCACCTCTTTGCTAAGCTGATCAGCTGTTTCAATGTATTTTGAGTAGAATGTCAACGCTTTTGTAGCAATGTAGGCCTCTGCAATGGAACCCTCGGGTCTAGCTCTTTTCCTAACATAGCCCTTGAAAGTGCCTAGCCGCCTTTCAATAGGGTACATCCAGCCATACTATACTGGACCTCTAAGTAGTGTCTCATCAGGTAGATGAACAGGAAAATGCACCATCACATCAAAGAAGGCTGGATGATATATCTTCTCAAGGTCGCATGGGATAGTTGGTATCTTGTCTCTAAGACGCTCCAAAGCATCTATCCTGATATTTCTACTGCAGAGTTCCCTGAAGAATTGTCCCAACTCTGCAACTGCTCTGTATAAGTCAGGACGGCCCAATCCTGTAAGGATAACAGGTAAAACCCTTTGAAGTAGGACATGGCAGTCATGAGTTTTCAACCCTTGTACCTTGTTTCCATCTGCACTAACTCTCCTTTCAGGGTTGGATGCAAATCCATGTGGGAATCTCACACGTGATAGGACCTCACAGAATTCTTTTCTTTTTACCTTGTCCAAGACGTACACAACTGGTGCCATATCCCGTGGTTTACCTTCATCTTGCACCTGCAAATCCTGTCTGATACCCAGGTGTGTCAAATCAATCCTAGATTTTAAGGTATCTTTCGTCTTGCCTTCAATATTAAGAAGTGTGCCGATAATGTTGTCACATATATTTTTCTCGATGTGCATCACATCAAGATTATGCCGCAGATCCAAATCTTTCCAATACTCCAAGTCCCACAAAGTGGACCTGCGGGTAAACAATAATCTCTCTTACGCCTCGCCACACTTCCTTTTCCGCTACCATTATCGGGATGGTTTCACGGTGTAATATGCCCGACCTTCTCTAATTCCACTTGCAACTCATCGGCGGTGAGCCTCTTTGGTGCATCACGGTTTTCATGCTTTGCATTGAACACATGTCTTCGGTATTTTCTAGGATGCGGCTTTTCCTTGGCAAGGAAACGGCGGTGTCCAATGTAACAGATCTTGCTAAGTATTGCGTATGACAGCGGATTCCTGTCACGGCGAACACATGCATTGTAACCATGTGTTGTTCGCCCTAACATAGTGCCCAAAGCCGGATAATCATGGATGCACCAAATTATAACAACACGCAGAAAGAAATCAGCTGGTGGGCTGCTATATAGGTCTCGAGTGAGAACACCCCTCCATAGCTGTTGAAGTTCCTCCACAAGAGGCTCCATGAACAAATGAAAATCCTTTCCAGGACTTTTTGGACCTGGGATGAGCAAGGCCATCATGTAGTTTGATTCTTTGGTGCGAGACATTTGGAGGCATGTTGTAAGGATAACAAGCACCGCCACATGCTATATGTGGCGCTCGTGTCCAAATGGGTTAAATCCGTCTAAAGCTAAGCCAAGTCTAATGTTTCTCGGGTCGTGACAAACTCTTCGTGTTTACGATTGAAGCTTTTCCACTCACTACCATGTGATGGATGGCTCATTACATTCGATCTCTGTACTCCTGGTTCCTAGAATGTCACAATACATCCTCTCTTGTTTCAAACATCATGAAACAACCTCTGCAATCTTGGTGTAATTGGAAAATGTCTCGAACATTATGAGGAATCCTCTTCATAGCATCGCCATCTTTCCATCTTGATGATTTGCATTTGGGCATTCACTTAAGTTGGCATAATCCTTCGAATGAACACAATTATTCTTACAAACATGGATCATATCATATCCAATTCCAACTGCACGAAGGAAATTCTTCATTTTACTGTAGGTGTGTGGCAGTTCAGACGCATCTGGGAAAGCTTTGCGGAAAGCAGCCAACATCGCATTGAATGATTTGTTGCTCATCCGCTCAGATGTATTCACCTGAAGAAAGGTGACCATAGCTGAGAATACTGACAGCTTATTTCCTGGGGTGACAGCCATGTTGCATTGCTCCAACATGCGGGCCCACCATTTTTCTTCTGCAGGTGAAAGTTCACGGAATGCACGAGCATTTCGTAGCATTGTTTCAAGTTGGTCAAACTCACTGGCTCCGCCACCACCTCCTCCTCCTCTTCCACCTGAGCATCAGACAGATCAAGATGGTGATCTGCTGCTTCCACGTAGTCAATAACATTGACGTTCACAGCTTCACCATGATGAACCCACCTAGTATATGTGATCGACATCCCATACAAGTGTAGATGATTTTGCACACTTGACTGGGGTCTTGTAACTGAATTCATACAACGGCTACATGGGCAGAGCACATCTGATTTTGGACCACCATACTCAGCTCTGATAAAGTTCATGAAGTTTTGAACCCCCTCGACATATGCAGCGGAGAATCTTCGAGCAGAAGTTATCCAAGTCCTGTCCATCTGTTAGACATACAAATTAGTTCTTCTACTACATATTACAGAAAAAACATATAGGCTTTTTTATGAAGTCCAGAAGAAAATACCTAGGTCGATGTCTAAAGCTATGGAAAGATATTTGGACGAGCAGATCTAAGTAACGAAATATATGTAAAGCTAATTCAGCAAACAGATTTGAGTGCTAAATTATGGCAGGCTGTTTCAGTAGTCAATGAGGCCGAGCACACAACCATCAAACTATCGAAGGCCACCGCAGCAACAAAGATCGAGTATAAAACGGTGTAGAGCTATTTCACCTAACAGATTGGCTACTAGACCATGGCAATCTACGTCACAATAAATATATGGCAGGATATTTTAGCAACTAATCGGCCTTGGCATGCCATCTTAGCTAAGTAGATTGAGTGCAGAACGGGACAAGGAAGCTTCTTAAGCAGAGCATATTGACTGTAAACTACTTCGGCAAACAGTGAGATTAACAGCATCTATCAGCTAACATTCAGCGCTACATCGACATGCACGGGGCCTCAGTCTAGAATGCGCTCACCATAGGAGAAGCTGACCGTCGTGTGTCTCCACACGAACGTCGCCAGCGGTGGCGGCGCTGACCGTCGTGCGCCTCCACAAGAATGTCGCCAGCGGTGGCGGCGCGGCTAGGGGACGGCAGTCTACGAGAGCGTACTATGGGAGCGAGAGGATCGCCGTGCATCCCCTCGATGAACTGCGGCGCTGAAGTATCGGCGTGGCAGGGAGGGCGGCTTTGGCGAAGCAAATGGAGTGAAGGGGGGGGGGGTTGGGGAATGCTATTGGCTAGTTGGTCAAGGCGGTTGAATCTATGATTTGGGGGGAATTTTTGGGTGGGGGAAGATTTTCGCGCGGTGGGCGGGGGGAGTTTGGCGCATGGCCGGTTTCTCCAAGTGCAGTCCCACGTGTCAGTGAAGAGGCAAGCCGAAGCGCGTTCCATTTGCGTGAGCCGTGTGCAGGACCGAACGTGTGTGGGGTGCAATGCGACCGCGACAGGGGTGTTGTGAGTGTACCACCTTTTTTCCTTTTAAACTAGGTGCTTCACCCCCTAAAACAAACCTTGTTGCTTCGCGCGATCCATCGATACTACTACTAGTAATCCGGTAATCCCGACTAAAATGGCGCGGCCGGGTCTTTTGCCGCGCGATATGCTGGGAGGTTGGCTTATTTGGATTTTTTAGGATGAGTAATGCTACACCTACGTAGTCCCAGTTACGTAATTAACATAATGTGAAACGTGTGAGCTGTTGATTGTAGATTGGGGGGAGGGAGGGGCCCACCACCATGAAAATCGGGGGAGGAGAGAGAGAGGCACTTTACGTTAACCCTTTCGTAGGTTCCCGTAGATGTAGAAAGATGTGAAATGCGTGAATGTGCATTTGCAGATAAGGCCTTCCCTCGTTCATCCTTTTCTCCCACAAGATCTTGATCTTCCGTGCAATGCACGGGCATCTTGCTAGTACTCCTACAATATACTATATTATTGTGAAAGTTCATATACATCAGCCGAGATTAATGCAAACATGGCAGATTTTTATTACATTTCGAACTTTTATAGGACAGAAAAATAAAAGAAACCCGACCCTAAATCTATTCTACGGCGGCGACCGACGTCCTCCATCTGCGATCTCCATGTACGGGGGCGGGGTTCAAGCCCCATGAAGTGAAGGTGCGGTCTCCGACGAGGAAAAGTAGAACACGGGAGACGGACCGGCCAGTTGCCACACCATGCCATGCCGCCTCCCATGCCCTACTCATCCTCGGAGGAGTCCCCGACCTCGGCGGTGCCGGATGTTGGACGACAGCAAGTAGGACGCGTGGCTGACGGTGCTCCCGTCGTCGGCCGCCAGCGTGGACACCGCTTGTGCGGCGACTTGAGCGAGGGCGGCGACCTCGAGCTTCATCCCCGAAGACAAGCCCTCCCGCAGAGCGTTCGCGCTTGAGGTCATGGCGGATGTGGTGCCAGGTAGGAGGACGATGCGCTATGGTGTGGAGGTTAGCTGGGCGTTGCCGCTTTAAGTAGCGCATTTCGGTGAGGCCAAGCGTCCTGGTGCGTCATTAAGTCGCCGGAGTTGGTTCCTCGGGCACCGAGCCTCTTAACGATGGCATACGGATGGACGACATGAATGCGGGCAGCTGGCGCCGGCTGGGAACGCACCGCACGACGGCGCGAGGGGTGAGGGTTTTTGGTGTGCCAGGGTAGTCAGCTGCAGTCATGGCAACGTTGGAGATGCCCTTTGCTCACATGCGATCGATGCATGCCATTGGAAAAGCAAGACGATCCGGCATGGTCTCAGGTCCTGAGGATGCAGTTGGCCGCCCTACACCACTCCGCGGACGCGTCCCGGCACCCCGTGCATCCTCGACGAGCCGGGTGTTGGGGTGTGTTTGGATTGTGGCCAAAGTGCACCTTACCAAAATTTTGGTCATGACCCAAAGATTGGTCTTTGTTTGGATGGTTGCCATTTTTTTGGCATGCCAATGAACTCTAGCCAAATCTAGTTCATTTTTCTTGCCGATGTCGGCCAATTCATGGGCAACCAAAACCTCAACCAAAATGTTAGCTACCAAATGCTTTGATGGGGCAACCTTGGGCACAAACCAAACATACTGTTGGTCGTGCCACAGCACTAACGCCACCCTCGGCACACTGAAACCGACCATGTCGAGCGACGATGAGTGTGTCGCTCACCGCCGTCGTCGTGTCCAGAGGCGGTGCTGGAGCTGCGCCACGTTGTTGGCCCCCAAGACCCACATGAACGGTTGCCGGTGGCGAGGAGGTCGTGGGCCAGCTCCTCCATTGGACTAGTTTGCGCTACGTCATCCCGACAGGTGTGCCCCACATGTCGGTTTCCCTGTTTTCTCGGCCATATTCGAGCGTCAGTGCTCTGCTTTGCGCATTAAGCCTTTCACTATGTAGGCCAAGCGAGACAACTTATTGTTTATTTGAGCCGTTCAAGTATAATCATGTGGCGTTTGCTTATTTCTCATTCCTCTCCAACCCTCTTCTCCATCGATCATGTCACCCTCCGGTCGAGTCCATCCTCCCGCATGCCTCATTTGAACATTCCGCCGAGTATCATTCGCATGTGGGCCTAGACCATGCTTGTATTTCCAATGTTTATTTGTAATTTGTCCGTCATGCATACAAACAAACGGTTCATTTAAAGTTTCACTTTGCCTCCACTACGTGTCGCTTCGCGTCTTAGTTTTGACTTCCCATTCGGTTCATGCCCCGACACATGTTGACGAGATCGATTGATGTTCAGAGATCAATTGCGTGTCGTGCAAGGAGATAAAGGTTTGGTCTGTTTCTATGATAGAAATGACCCGCCAGGGGGGGGGTCTGTGGGGATCAGAGGGAGCATATTGTATGTTCATAAGCGAAACGAACGTATTGTACCCACCCTAGTCCTATTTCAATCGATCTCCGGACCCTGAGATGAAATCGAGAGAGAACAAGTGGGGGCATGTGTGATACCTAAGGCGGATTCAAAATTTTGAACCGGTGATCATAGCATCCGCAAATCATATATAAAGGGTATTCATTGTTCGTTTCGTTTTTGAACGTACAATATACTCCCTCCTATCCTTTCTAGTTTACATATAAGTTTTACGTGTAGTCAAAGTATCTCTACTTTGATAAAAAAAAGTATCAACATTCAACAATGCCCAATCAATATTGTTAGATTCGTATGTACTCCTAGATTTGTACTCGAGATGGTTTCCAATTTGTTTTCAACCACGCGAATGTGCTTTTTCTCGCGCATGCTGATGTCTACTACACAACCTTCTTCTTGTAGACGTTGTTGGGCCTCCAAGTGCAGAGGTTTGTAGGACAGTAGCAAATTTCCCTCAAGTGGATGACCTAAGGTTTATCAATCCGTGGGAGGCGTAGGATGAAGATGGTCTCTCTCAAACAACCCTGCAACCAAATAACAAAGAGTCTCTTGTGTCCCCAACACACCCAATACAATGGTAAATTGTATAGGTGCACTAGTTCGGCGAAGAGATGGTGATACAAGTGCAATACGGATGGTAGATATAGGTTTTTGTAATCTGAAATAATAAAAACAGCAAGGTAACTAATGGTAAAAGTGAGCGTAAACGGTATTGTAATGCTAGGAAACAAGGCCTAGGGTTCATACTTTCACTAGTGCAAGTTCTCTCAACAATAATAACATAATTGGATCATATAACTATCCCTCAACATGCAACAAAGAGTCACTCCAAAGTCACTAATAGCGGAAAACAAACGAAGAGATTATGGTAGGGTACGAAACCACCTCAAAGTTATTCTTTCCAATCAATCTGTTGGGCTATTCCTATAAGTGTCACAAACAGCCCTAGAGTTCGTACTAGAATAACACCTTAAGATACAAATCAACCAAAACCCTAATGTCACCTAGATACTCCAATGTCACCTCAAGTATCCGTGGGTATGATTATACGATATGCATCACACAATCTCAAATTCATCTGTTCAACCAACACATAGAACCTCAAAGAGTGCCCCAAAGTTTCTACCGGAGAATCACGAACGTGTGCCAACCCCTATGCATAGGTTCATGGGCGGAACCCGCAAGTTGGTCACCAAAACATACATCAAGTGGCACATGATATCCCATTGTCACCACAGATAAGCACGGCAAGACATACATCAAGTGTTCTCAAAGTAAAGACTCAATCCGATAAGATAACTTCAAAGGGGAAACTCGATTCATCACAAGAGAGTAGAGGGGGAGAAACATCATAAGATCCAACTATAATAGCAAAGCTCGGGATACATCAAGATCGTGCCATAGAGGGAACACGAGAGAGAACACGAGAGAGAGAGAGATCAAACACATAGCTACTGGTACATACCCTCAGCCCCGAGGGTGAACTACTCCCTCCTCGTCATGGAGAGCGCCGGGATGATGAAGATGGCCACCGGTGAGGGTTCCCCCCCTCCGGCAGGGTGCCGGAACAGGGTCCCGAGAGATTTTTTGGTGGCTACAGAGGCTTGCGGCGGTGAAACTCCCGATCTATCTTCTCTTCTGGAAGTTTTACGATACGTAGGTATATATGGGTGCAGGGGGTACGTCGGTGGTGCTACGGGGGCCCCACGAGGCAGGGGGGCGCGCCCTAGGGGGGTGGGCGTGCCCCCCACCCTCGTGAGCACCTCCCGTATCTTCTGACGTGGGGTCCAAGTCCATCAGGTGGGTTTCCTTCCAAAAATAACTTCTCCAGTTGATTTCATTCCGTTTCGACTCCTTTTGATATTCCTTTTCCTCGAAACACTAAAATAGGCATAAAACAACAAATCTGGGCTGGGCCTCCGGTTAATAGGTTAGTCCCAAAAATAATATAAAAGTGGATATAAAGCCCAATATTGCCCAAAACAGTAGATAATATAGCATGGAGCAATCAAAAATTATAGATACGTTGGAGACGTATCACATGCTCTTCCTACTAGGATTTCGCCACGTATAGCCAGTCCAATAGTAACTTTTTAAGCTCCCTGTCCAATAGTACTAGTGTAGTACTGACAACATCTGTATTAGAGTATGCAGTGCTCATAGTTGTACTCCCTCCTTCCATTTATATAGGGCCTATGTGGAGGAGAGAGATGTGAAAAAGTAAGGGGAGTGAGCTCTCATGCAAGAGCCTAGCTATATACGCATTCCTAATTAAATACGTACGATAAATATGAAGAAAGAGATGGAGAGGAGATGGAAAAAGTACTAATACAATAGCCAACCTTATAATTTTTTCCCGGGAAATAGCTAACCTTATAGCCCACACTACTGTATGAGTGCATATAATAGATGATGGCTATAGATGACATGGCAGTTCCTTATAGCCATCGACTGGCTATATTATTAACCATGCTCTAATGCGTTTTCAAAACCGCATTTGACTATTGACAAGATTAATAGTACATGAGATGTATAATGTGAAAATTATATCATTGGAAGCTCCTTTCACATACGTATCCCTGCCTTACCCTCCCTTTCGATCACTTACTGGCGGACCCCATGCTTGCTAGGCCCCGCATGTCAGTTACTCAATGGGTTCGGCCACGTTAGGGGATCCTCATCCGTAGTATACTCCCTCAGTTTTTATTTACTCCGCATAAAATGACGCGGGCGGGGGAGGGGGAGGGTCGTCGGTTTGCTCTCAACTGCGGTCCCACAAGCGAGGGAAAACGCAAGACGAAGCACGTTCCATTCGGTGAGCGACATGGAGGGTTCAGCGTGCCGGGCTGCAACGTGAATGCGACAAGAGCGATGTACAGTCAAAACCGATTGACCGGTCGTCACCGGAACCACTATTCACACCAGAACCTTCGCTGCTCGGCCTACGCCATCCACTGCCCTAAAACCACACCTAATCTCCATCCCCTTCCCCCACGTTTTGATCCCCTAGCCCACATCAAGGGTCCCCTAGTTCGCCGGAAAGCCATGGTGCGCCGCAAGATCACGTACTACAAGATGCTGACGCCGGAGCGGCGCGCAGAAATCGCGGCGGTAGTCGGCGCCAGAGACCTCCGTTCCCAAGCTCGCTTTGTGGCGGGCTAATCCCCGAGTTCTCTGGAGCCAAGCTACGGGGAGGAGGAAGCCGATCCAATGTTCATGGCAGAGGTCGCGGCGCGGAAGGCCCCCGATGGTTATGAGACGATGGACGTCGACTTCGTGCCGGCGTCCGAGTCCCTCATGGTGCAAGCAGACCAGCGGTTCAACCTGGCGATACTGAAGGAGGACCGGGAGGCAGAGGCTCAACTCGACGTGAAGCGCATGCATGCCGCTGCCATCGAGGCTCTCCTGCGGGCGGAACCGGATGTCGTGGATGTGAACCGGGCGGCGGAAGCTCAACTTGAGGCGGAGCGCGCGGATGCCTCTGCCATCGAGGCCCTCCTGCAGGCGGAACCGGATGTCCTGGACTTGAACCGGGCGTTAGAGGCTCAACTCGACGCGGAGCACGCGGATTCTGCTCTCATCAAGGCCCTCTCGCAGGTGGAACCGGCCGATCTGGACTTGAATCGGGCGACAGAGGCTCGACTCGATGCGGAGCGCGCGGATGCCGCTGCCATCGAGGCCCTCCTGCAGGCGGAACCAGACGTCCTCGACTTGAACCGAGCGGTGCTCTCGTCCATGCAGAGCGCCCGCACGCTCCGCATGAACGAGTAGCTAGAGGCCGAGGACAACCACGGTGCGGAGACACACGTCGGCAGCTACGGCTGGTTCGCGCCGGCAGCCAAAGACGACGAGGCCGTCTTGTTCCGCGAGCAGTGATAGTTTTTCTTTATGTTGTTGTTTTTATGGATCTTTTGTTGTGCAAAAACATATATTGTTATGCAAGTCGCCTGACTTGGGTCAGTCTACCATTTCAGGCGGTTGTAAAAACATATATTGTTCTTCCTCACCTCTTCTTCTTCCCCAACAGACCAACGCACGGGCCGTACGGATACTCCCCAACATGCGGTTGGATAAACATACTCTATGAACGAAAATTATGTGTCAGCGGTAGGATGGCTGAGTTTGGTTTGTTCACATGCGACAGCACGTGTCAGTGAGGGTGTGTTCCCTGGGTTGGGTTTGTGGCGTGCAAGAGCGACTGTGCATGTGAGGGTGCGGTGCGACCGCGACGTGCAGGAGCGACCGTGTGAGGGTGCGGTGCGATCGCGACAACCATGCGCAAGTGTACCTCCTTTTCATTTTGAAAACCTTAGGCAAGCTTGGCAAAAATGTGTGGCGAAGTATGGCAATGCAAGGCCTAGACCCAAGCAGGATAAGTACATAGTACTACGTACTAGGAGTACTAGTGTTAAAAAAGAAAGGCAGGGTTTTCCTTCGCGGGATTAATCGATACAAATCCTCGTTTCACGTGTCAATTAATGCGTATTTTTTCTCCAAAGCCCAAAGAGCTAATCATCTCACTCCTCATCGCTTGATTAATGCAGCGCCATGCAAACCAACCTTCTCACTTCCACATGCATGCAGGGGATATTAATGTCCTTGGTTGCTAGTACGAGGCAAACCCCATCAATTTTGCCTCAATTAGTGTTAGTGGCCTTTTGCAAATTGTAATTTTGATATACTGGCCTTGTGTACAAAAAAATGGAGGTAGTAACTATATTTGACTTCCTTCCCCATTGCGGCGACGTCGACGATATCTCGAACGTTGTGGTTTGGCGAAGTGCGTTCGACGGAGAACACCATTGAGGGAGACCACGGTAAGTTGTTCGCAAGTGACGCCTGCAAGCCGAGACAACAGCCTTATTTGCATCCAAGAAGTCCGTTGAACCAAAGGACGCGTAAATGTATTAGTACTACTCGTAGACAATAGCTTCGTCCGTCCAGCTTAGTGCGGTGAGATGGTTTCTCGAAGAAGACGATGGACAAGCGGAGTCAGCGAAGAGTGAAATGATGGTTGCTTCATCCGTGCTTTGTGATTTGACGCCTCACTGATTTGTGATTTGTGATAGAAGGGACAGGGGAGTAGACTTTGTCCTCTATACTGTACATGCGTCCAAGCACGAGAGAAAGAGGAGAGACGTTGCATTTTTCTATTCCTTCAATCAATCAATCAGGGAGCTTCGGTTCCATCCTTTTGGCTTTGGCAACACCATCCACAATGGTTCCCACGATGCCAAAAGCTATTTTCACATTTGGCTACACATTGTGGATGCCCTTAACTGTACCACTTGGTTTTGCTCCTGTGTGCTATCTATACAAATCTCAATTATATTGATCTAAAAAATTATAGAATCAAGATTAGTAAAAAGGAGGTGATTTTGCCGCGCGGATGGTGGGGGAGGTTTCTGGACGTTGTCCTGGCGGTTTTCTAACATGCGGTCCCACATGTCAGTGCTTTACCAAGCCGATCTGCTTCTCACATGAGGCAGAACAACAGCAGAAGCAACACGTGGTAAACTTGAAGAAGATGAGGGAGAAGCGGATTCAACAATGAGTGAAATGATGGTTGCTTCGTCCCTCCAACTTATTTTTTTAGCACTATTACTTCGTCCCTCCAACTTAACTGTGGGAAAGGTGCAGCTTTGTGATTTGACGCCTCATTGCTCATTACTACGCCGGCGCCATGACTGGGTGCTTCACCCCGGCTGCTCTGCAGTGTATTCCAGTATGGCACGTGGACCCGGTAGCTTGATGTCCCACATGTCGGCGAAAGGGACTAGAAGATTTATGAAAGCGAGCGCTCCACTCTTACGACAGAGGAGTACATGACACGACGGCCCAGTGAACTATCACTTGTACTGTATATAGTACTATAGTTTTGTTGTTTCGCACGATCCATCGATACAAACCCGATTAAACAGGAAAGGGCGGGATTTTTCCCGTGCGGTATATGATACTGGCCATACATTTCAAAGGCAATTCTAATGTATACAAACTGAATAATTAAGTAACAATATGATATCTAGTAAAACTAAAAACACATGTGATTTATTGTGTTAGAGTGTAGTAGTAGTGTTGTATTGCATAGTTGTTAGATTTAACATGCGAGAACGTGTAGAGGTGTAGTTTTGTAGGTCCTACCGAGAGAAAAGCGCAATACGTTCACCGAACTTCAGAATAAGCTGATTACGGTCACTATATATGTTTTGCGGTGATTATACGGTCACTTGCTCATGGTTCAGCATCGGATTGCACTCTGTTGACCGGCCAAATAGTCTACGTGGCACCATGTTAACTAGTTAAATTGACCACGTTCCTTGTGGGTCCCACCTGTCAGTTCGCATAGGGAAAAGGTCAGATAAAGACAAATTTACGCAGCGCGACAAGACTCCACCCGTGCGCGCTGGAATCACCTGGTTGTGTATGTATGCTGTGGCCTGATGTGTGCGCATGCACGGTAGGTTGAGCACTTGAGCATGAGAGTGTGTGTTGGTCGTCGGTGTGTGGTGTGTGCATGCATGCGTGCGTGTGTGCGTGTAAGTGTTGCGTGCGTGCGTGGAATGCGTGTATGCGTGTGAGTGTTGCGTGCGTGCGTGGGTGCATGTGTTCGTGTGGCGTTGCGTGCATGCAGTTCGTGTGCATGCGTGCGTGTGTGTATAATCACCACACCAGCTCACGTGTGTTAAAACAGACAGCTCAAAGATACCAATACAAGGTCACCTTGTCCGCGGTCATGACTTCAACCACCGCCCAATATTTTTTGTCGCTTTTTTCATTTTAATAGCAAGATGCCCGTGCGTTGCGTAACATCAAGATGCATTTGTATGACTAGTTTATCTTGTGAGAGAAAAGGATGAGCGAGGAAGGTCTTATTTGCAAATGTGGAGAGGTGTGTGGGTACCTTTTGCAAAATTGTCATAGTTTCTTTCCTATCCGTCAGATATAAATCGGACGGCCTATATTGCAGGATGGAAGGCACACCATCATCACCAACTCTGTTTTTTATAAGAGTGTATTTTATCCCTACTCTTATAAAAAGCATAGTCGGTGATGATCATGTGCCCGCCATCCTGCAATATAGGCCGTCCGATCTATATCCGACTTGATAGGAAAGAAACTATGGCAATTTTGCAAAAGATACCCACACCCTCTCCACACTTGCAAATAAGGCCTTCCTTGTTCATCCTTTTCTCCCACAAGATAAACTACTCATACAAATGCATCTTGATGTTCCGCAACGATGGACATCTTGCTAGTATTTTATAAGAGTGTAGATGTAGAGTAGATACAAGCCGATAGGTGGGCCCGATGGTAGTGAGATAATGTGATGCAACACTACAGGTGCCACGTGGAGCGTTTAACTGGTCAACTAGTCGTGTCTTGAGCAAATACAGAGTTGTACGGTGAGCCCGTGACTGTATAATAACCACAAAACGTAAATGGTTACCGTAATGAGTGGATTTTGAAGTCCAATGTATGTATCGTGCTTTTGCTTCAAATACAATGATCGTCACTGTATATATCGCGCGAGAGAGATGAAACATGCGTGAATGTGCTGGGGGCTTACTTTTAGAGGACCTGGAGATAGTTTGTGTGCGTACGTGAAAGGGGCGTAGAGGGGGGTATGCGATGGAGAGAGAGATGCTCTTTGTTTCTCTTTATTATGACTAACTTTATATATAGTATAAAAATATACAAATTCACAGTGTGGAATAAATATCATTGTGGGCACCATGCAATGCAAGCGTTCATACTCCTCCATATAACTTTGTAATGTTGTATATGTAGAAATTCTAAAATATTTTTTGGCCACACTTTATTCAAAAGTAATGTTGTATGCGAACTAAACGTGAAGAGAGGGCTTTTTAGATCAATGGGGTACGTGATGTAACATGTGTGAATGTGTAGTTGATGCATTTGGCAGGGCCTAGATAGGTATGTGTGTGTATTACGTATTCGAGAAAGGCATGGATAGAGGGGGGGGGCGTGGGAGAGATAGCATGAGAAATGAGAGTGGTCTAGAGAGAGAGAGAGATGAATATGATGTCATGGCGAGAGATTCCCTTGAGTGTGTATATGCAAGGGGGGAGTGGATAGAGGCACGAGGAGAATATTTTTGTGTGTGTGGTGTATGTGTTGGTATGTCTGGGTGTGAGAAGATAACGAGACGTGGGGGCAGAGGGTGTGTCACCGCGTGAGGTCCGATGGGTCGAGGTGAGGCCCTTCGTTCGGTTCCGTCCTGCGCCACATTGGTCGGCCCATGACGCATTTAGGGAGACCCATGGATGACTAGTCATACAAGACAAACATAGCATAATTGTGAAGGACTCTATGTCCACTGACAAAGCCGGCTAGGATTTGTAACCCTAGGTTCTCGGACTAAGGTAACCCCTTTATCTATGTCCACTGACTTTAAGGGGCATCGTACAGAATGCTCTGCTAGAATCATACTCGTCGATTAGGAAGAGAGGTGTGAGACAATGCGTGAGAGACAGGCCTAAAGATAATGTGCGTACATGAGACATGTAGGCAGGTCTATGTATATAGAAAGGGTCGATGGGGATTGTGCGTGTGTATGCTTGCGAGAGGAAGAGTGCTTGTGATAAAGGTTAGTGAAAACAGTCGTAAATGGTTACGAGAGGGAGGGAGGGTTATATCGAGAGCATGTGTGCGAGAAAGACACCTCGGGAGAGAGTGTGTGAGCATGTGTGAGAGACCACCGATGGAGAGTGAAACTACACGTACAAGACTGATGTACACATTGATTAAAGATATAAATTGTATCCAAATATTAGGATGGGATCATGATATTTGCAATTCGCGTAAGGAACGGTCATTGATAAATCAGACATCTAGATTCTATCGAATTTGAGCATGTCTATGTTATTATTCGACACAATTGATCCACATAGTTAGTATTTTGAACTCCAGACAATGCATCACTTTAGCAATCGAATATAAATGTGAGTATAGTTCATGTTGTGTGTGTAAAGCACATTATACATACGAACGTTACACAATTAACATTATAAATAGCTACCTATGAACTAGCATACATTTGAATTCAACTTAAGGTGGTTTAAAAAAATCGAATTCAACATGAAGTCCATTCAATTATTTTAATTTGATATCATGGCATTTGTAAATCATACCTAAATTATGGGGGCACCAATCTTTGCTCTGATTTTGTACATAATAGCATATGTAGTCGTGTACAAAATAGATTCAAATTTAGTTCCTCCATTCCAAAATAATCGTAGTTATAGGATTTTCAAGAGTCAAAATTTCAAAAAGAAGCGGATAATTTAATGTGGTTTTCAAACATACAAGGTCAAATTTAACGTTGTCTATTTAGGTCAATCCTCAAAGTTCAAGAGTACTCTAAACGTGAATGCTTGTGTTTCAAAATTTCGAACGAAGCGCCAAAAGAGCCTCTACTTGCCCGAAACCGCATGAGACCAATGTTTGGTAGTACAAGGAAATTAATTTTCTAATAACTCCGACCCGTGAAACCTACCGGCCCGACGTCCAAAGGTCTAAACCGGGGTAGTTTGTAGCTTCATCTAGACGCCACGCAACCGCCTCCGAAAAACATTCATACACAATGGCCGCTAAGCACACATGCGCGCGGTCAAATCGCTCCGCCCACTATTTTTGACACCTGGGATTACCATCCTATCCCGACCATGAGAGGTCCAAAATTTAAGAGGGGCAAAGTTTGTACTTTCCCAAATTTCAAACAAGCGCGCCCCATCTTCTGTTCAAAAAGCAAAAACAAGCGCGTCCCTGCATCAAACATGGTTCTCCCCCTCCCCCCCCCCGTCCGATTCCCCATTCAGTACTCGTGGGCGCAAAAACTACCTCTCCACCAGCCGCGAAACCCCGGCGTCCTTCGTCCGCCACCCCATTCCACCCATCAACCGCCGCCCTCCTCCATCACGCCGAAGCCGATACCCCGACGTCGTCGTCCACCGCAACCTCAACCACAACGCCCTCCACGGCTAGTAGTTCAAGCCGAGGCCGAGCCGTCCGTACTCAAGCCAGTTCAACCACGTCGTCCTGCGCCTCACCGCTGCCGCTCCAACTTCGCCACCCTCCATCGCACCGGAGCTGTTCCTGTTATGCCGTCCTTCGCCGCCTCGGATCTTCTTCCCCTCCGCTGACATACGGCCACGGCAACACAATCAACAATTTGGCCATGGGTTTGCCCAAGCCTGCACCCTCCTCCAGAACATCGGTTTTCCCGGGAAAAAGAAGAAGATTGGCGCGACATGTGGAGGCGACCACACCGGCAACCAAAAATGGTACTCCTCTTCCCTTATTCATGCAAATCTTACGTGTCTGCTTGCACGGTATTCATCCCACAGAAGACACTAGTTGACCGCTTCTTCTTGATACTAGATGTTCCTAGTAACTCGCGATGCACAAGGTTTCTCCTCATATACTATTTCACCTTAGCTAGAGGTCCGTCGCCCCACAATTTCAATTCCTGGTCATTGATTCCCAATTAACGGAAGCATTCCCAGCGTAACAGCGCTAGTCCGCCTATTACGCCGGGAAGCAGCGCCGGTATTTATCTTAGGGCGTGTGGGGCCTAGAGCCTGGGCGCCGATCTGGAGGTCGGCCGGGATTAAAGGGATGGCGGGCGCTGCCAAGCACGGCGGTGGTGTGAGGTCGAGGGGAGGGCGGGGCGGCGGAGGCAGGGGTCTGGGCCGGTGGTCGCTGGCGGTTAGAGAAAGATCGTCAACAGTGACTGGCGGGAGGTAGACGAAGGCCATCTACCCGTTCCTTATAGATCGGACGGTTCACTAAAAAAATTGACTGACCTATTTATTTTCAGTTGACTGTTATCTTGATATGACCATATGTGGTGGTGTGCTGGAGGAGTACCTGCATTTTCTGTGCTCATATATTACAAAATCATACGGAGTAGAATCTAATTTTGTTTGCCATGCAATGTTGTAGAGCTATCATATGTCTCCTGTCATTTATCTTTCAGCCGCATGCTATCTGCTACTTTTACAGTGCACTAGTTCTGCACACACTTCACCCATACTCTCACTGTTGTGTTTTTATGCAAGGGTATTTCAGACTCTGCTGCTATGAGAGAAGGAAAAAAGAAAAGAGAGAAGTCGCCCAGCGTTATACGCGGATAGGCCGATACATTTCAGCCTTATAATAGGTGCAAGTGTCGCAGATGGAGACGGTAAACGTAGCTCGAGTTGATGACCTCGCCGCAATGAACCACCATCCTGTGTGCTTGCTTTAACTTTGCGGTGTCATATGTGGTTGCATGTTCCATATGGTGTCTAGCTTGTATTGAAAGGTCAAGTCGGTCTTTATTAAGATAAGGAAAGATATTTTTACATGAACCACCATCCCGTGAGCACCGGAAGACAAATAGCTAGTCGGGCATTGCCGAGCCGGTGACAAGCCCAAGAAAGAGAGGCATCACCGAAGCCAACTAAAAAGCCGGATGGTGGCGGCAGCCCGCCTCCCACCGTGCTCTCGTGTCCTAGATGATCATGCTCACCACTCCACCGGATGTCTAGCTTGTATTGCTTCCAATTTGGTTAAATTGCATCTGCTTAGCTTACACATTATACCTTTGAATATGACATGCCTTTCTGTTTTTGGTACATACTAGTACATCTGTGTATTAACCATGTTCTTACATCAAACTAATGTTCTTGTGTATCCCTCATCAATCACTTATGATGAGGCAGTCAGGCAAGTGGATTACTCCTCATTTAAAGAATGCAGCGTCAACCTCCCGACATGATTCTTAAGAAACAACAAGGCTAGATGAAGATAGTGAACGTAAGTTTGTAGTTGATTACCGCATTTCCCCTACACTAGCATCGCAGGTGCTTGCTCTAACTTGGCAGCGTGATATGTGGTTCCATGCTGCATATGGTGTCTAGATTGTAATTCTTCCAATCTGGTTAAACTGCATGTGCTATTCTGCTTAGCTTATACATTATACATGTTAATGTGACATGCCTTCCTGTATTTAGTACATAGTACATCTGTCTATTAAGCATGTCCTTACATAAAACTATTGTTTTTTTGTATCCCGCATCAATCAATATGACGAGACACCTTTAGTATATGCGTGCGATATTAGTTGCATCTTTCATATGATTTATAGCATGCGCTGCTTATAATTTGTTGAAATTCCATTTATGATGGGACGCTTTTAACTTGGCAGAGTCATATTGGTTGCATCTTTCATGTGGTGTCTAGCTTGCATTGCTTCTTATTTGTTGGAATGGTTTCTGCTTAGTTTACACAAACATTTGTTAACATGCCATGTCGTCCTGTTTTTCGTACATATTCTATCCCGGTATCATGTGTTTGCCTTACATCAAAGTAGTGATTGTCAGTATCATGCATGAATGAGTTCTGAAGAGAGAATTTTATTGCTTTTTCTTGTTGGTTTTACTTGACAATTCAAAATCAATAAAGCGGAAGGAAGTTAGCAAGGCAGCGGATAAAGGTGCTCCTTCCAAACGGAGGGCCTCTACAATTTCTACTCCTCCATCCCCCCCAAGATGATTTCCAAGACAACGCATGCATAGACACTCAACGTAGCTGTGTTTATGATGAGCACGTCTCCCCTAGTGCACCATCACCGGTGCTCCCTCTAACTTGGCACTGTTATATGTGGTTGCATGTTATGTGTGATGTCTAGCTTGTATTGCTTCTAATTTTGTTGAATTCCATCTGCTTACTTTACACATTATACTTGAATAAGACACGTGTTCCTGTTTATAGAACATACAGTATCTGTCTATCACACCATGTTCTTACATCAAATTACTACTATTGTGTAACCTGCAACAATCACTTATCATAAGACACGTTTGACTTTGGAGTGTGATATAGGTTACATCTCGCATTCTTTTCTAGCTTGTACTGCTAATTTGTTGAAATGGCACTTATGACGAGACAGTTTTAACTTGGTAGAGTGATATTCGTTGCATCTTTCATATGGTGTCTAGCTTTCATTGCTTCTAATTTGTTGAAATGCCTTCTCCTTTGTTTACACATCATAAGCTGTGAATATGCAATGCTGTGAATATGCAATGGCACTAATGACGAGAGACCTTTAACTTGATAGTGTGATGTTGTTTGCATCTTGCATATGATTTATTTCTTGTACTGCTTCACATTTGTTTAAAAGGTATTTATGATGAGACACTGTTAACTTGGCAGAGCGATATTTGTAGCATCTTTCATATGGTGTCTACCTTCCATTGCATTGCTTATAATTTAGTGAAATGTCTTCTGCTTAGTTTACACATCATAGTTCTGGTTATCTCATGCCGTCCTGTTTTCTTACATATTACATCCTCCTATCATGGGGTTGTCTAACATCAAAGTTCAGTTCGTCTGTATCACGCATCAATTTGTTTTGAAGAACTAAATTTTTATTCATTTTTCTTGTCGGCTTGACTTAACATGGCACAGAGAAAGAGGAAGCAAGACAGAACGACAGGGAAAGGGAAGCGGAAGAATCCTGCAGATTCTGCTGGTACTGATGGTGCAATAGAAGGTCAAAGTCCAGCGGAAAATTGTACCGACAGGGTATCCCGTGCTAAACGAGCTGCAGAACAAGCCAAACAGAAACAAATAGCTGCCACCAAACAAGCAGAGACAACCCTAGTTGTTGCAACACCTTCCACAGTACCACCAGCTGCACGATTTACTCGTTGGTCAACTCAGCTAGCATCACGTTCCCAAGCTCCCTTGCCACCTGACACTACTTCCGAAGCACTCTTGACACAAGATGGGTTGGCAAGATCGGATGAACTTTGTGAGCTTCAACAGCAAGAAGGTACTTGCTGGAGTCAAGTTACAGTTGCATGCTTCTTTATATGTAGTCTCACAGTTTGATGTACACTAACACTTCCTATGTTTGTTGTTGGACTAGCACCTAGGCGCAAGAGGAAACAAACATCAGGGATAATGCTTGATAGATTAACTAAATCTAGAGGAGGAAGAATGGAGATCCGTTTTGAGGCAGGTTTAAAAAGGCCACGTGATGCTACAGAGTCAGCCAAGTTAGTATCAGAGGCAGCGGTTGCTGTTAGGAGCCATGTACGTATCATCCCAACATGGATTGAAGACAGAATGACAAAGACAAAACCCAGTTCAACACCTTCCTCGACCATTTATCGTAAGTATGGTTATGTATGGAAACTAGTAATATCGCCTTGCTCTGTCCAATACTTTCTAGGTTGTTGATAATGAGACTCCCATAATTTTCAACAGATGAGGTTCAAGTTGGATAGCCAAGATGATGCAACTGACAAGCTTGCACCCATGTTTTCAAGTCTGCTCTCACGACAAGATCGGTATAACTTGAGGAAAACTCACTTTTAAGGCAAGGCTAACGGTGAACTTGCCCAAACATCTCCAATGGAAAATATAGTCGATG
Organism: Aegilops longissima; assembly: GCA_021605205.1. NCBI lineage: Eukaryota > Viridiplantae > Streptophyta > Magnoliopsida > Poales > Poaceae > Aegilops > Aegilops longissima. The sequence goes on along the minus strand of CM038678.1, from coordinate 155,592,086 downwards.
AAGACCTGAGAGGCCTCGTTAAACACGGTCCGATCCATACTATCGGTACATTATATATATGTGATCGATCACATGTTGAAGTCCTATTTACGCATGTGCCAAACAAATCTATCTTCTTGTAGGTGAACTGTTCAAAGAACAAGGCCAACCGCATTTAAAGTGAAATTCCAATGCATTTACGTGATCTCGTAGCTATATTGCACATCGCGAGGCTCTTGTAATTAGTCATTGTCTCACTCTTTTCATTGTACCATATTATCGATCTATATTGACTTGTTCCAAATGAGAGGAAAGTCATAAGGACCAAAAGTACTGAACCAAATGATGTGGAAATCTTCAAGGACTGTCACACCAAAGAAGAAGAAGGGCATGACTACACCACCAAAGCCATTGTTGTAAGTCCTTAATCCTCATGCCTTTTAACTACTACTTACTCCTACTTGTGCCTTGAACTCGCATGGTTTGCGTGCAATGTCTATTACTCTTTTCAATTTTATACACAATTGTCTTAGCGTATCATTGCACCTTACAAGGTTTAAAAGAGAGGAGTGATGTTCCTTTGATCTTGACCTGTAATCTAGTTCCGTGCTGGACTTGCCCACACAACGTTACAATTGCATGTTTGTCTGTTCTCAGTTGTTTTGTGATATGAATGATGTCATACTATGCTTACTGTATTATAAACTTCATCTCTTTATCCTTAGCCCTCAATACAATGTGAAGAAATAGACAATACATTAGCGATGGTACATGGTCATATGTTTGGAACCTGGTTTCATTATGTACTTTGCAATAAAATACAACTATTATTTTACATGAGTTCACCAGAATAAGTTCTGTATATAGACCAAAGCTATTTTGTTTGGTTTTGCTGCCTCCTTAATATCTTCTGTTCTGGTACTACTAATGTAAAACCTCAACTTTTCAGCGAGCTATGGAAAAAATGGTGGAACCGCCACCTTCTCAAGGTGGCGAGGCAACTATAACCGCAATGTCAGCTCTTGCTGCAGTGGGTCAGTGCCTGTCCACTAACAGTGCCAAAAGCACGTTCCTGCGTAATACTGGCTTGGTTGTTAAGGCAATCTCGTCCAAACTGCCTCATGATCAAGATATGCAAGCTCAAAACAATGTTGTATCTGCGCTCCAGACACAAGTCCATTCCCTAATAGAGACCCTTTGTGAAACAAGGAGAGACATTGTTCGATGTTGTCAAGATATGCATGGTTTTGAAACTAGACTATCAGACATTTGCTATGTTGTTCAGAGCCTAGGAGGCTGAAGGCGAAGGTTATGGTGCTCCATCGGACAATACAAGATGAAAACGTAATGATCCAGTCAAATGAACTGAGCTTCTGAACTTCTGGTGGTGCATTTATCTGCTAGACTGTTAACTTTTATGCCAACCTTCCTTTTGTATAGTGTAGGGTGTTCCCTATATTTGCACTGGTGGCGAACTTTGATGCCCAGTGGATGTAATATGTGTAATAGCCGTGATAGCCTAGCGTAAGTTGCTTGCTTATTTATTTCCTTATTGTCTTGTTTATTTGTTTTCTTGTAGTCAGTGCAGTTCTTCCGCGGTTTGCTAGTGGCCGCAATAACCTATTTTTTAAAACTAGGCCACATTAATCATGGGCTACATGTTTACTATAGTTAACATGGGCCTCCTACGGGTCGTAGAAACAATGGGCCTTCTAAGGGCCGTAGAAACAATGGGCCTTCTACAGGGCATGATACGTCTCCGTCGTATCTATAATTTTTGATTGTTCCATGCCAATATTATTCACTTTCATATACTTTTTGGCAACTTTTATATTATTTTTGGGACTAACATATTGATCCAAAGGCTCAAAGTGCAGTTCTCTGCATTGCATGTTTTATGTTTCGTAGAATATCCATATCAAACGGAGTCCAAACGGGATAAAACGGACGGAGCTTATTTTTGGAAAATATGGAAAATTCCGGAAGAAAAATCCATGCGAGACGGTGCCCGAGGTGGTCACAAGGTAGGGGGCGCTGACTTCGGGCGTGTTCTACCTCGTGAGCCCACCGTAAGGCGGTTGACGCTCTTCTTTTGCCGCAAGAAAGCTAATGTTTGGAAAAAATCACGGCGAAGGTTTCAGGCCAATCGGAGTTACGGATCTCCATATATACTCGAAACGGTGAAACAGAGCCAGAACAGAACGCAGAAACAGAGAGATATATCCAATCTTGGAGGGGCTCTCGCCCATCCCAAGCCATGGGAGCCAAGGACCAGAGGGGAAACCCTTCTCCCATCTAGGGAGGAGGTCAAGGAAGAAGAAGAAGAAGGGGGGCCCTCTCCCCCTTGCTTCTAGTGGCGCCGGAACGCCGCCAGGGGCCATCATCATCACCGCGATCTTCACCAACACCGTCGTCATCTTCACCAACATCTCCATCACCTTACCCCTTCTATCTACAGCGGTCCACTCTCCCGCAACCCGCTGTACCCTCTACTTGAACATGGTGCTTTACGCTTCATATTATTATCCAATGATGTGTTGCCATCCTATGATGTCTGAGTAGATTTTCGTTGTCCTATTGGTGGTTGATGAATTGCTATGATTGATTTAATTTGCTTGTGGTTATGTTGCTGTCCTTTGGTGCCCATCATATGAGCGCGCGCGTGGATCACACTGTAGGGTTAGTTGTATGTTGATAGGACTATGTATTGGAGGGCAAGAGTGACAGAAGCTTCAACCTAGCATAGAAATTGATGCGTACAGGATTGAAGGGGGACCAATATATCTTAATGCTATGGTTGGGTTTTACCTTAATGAACGTTAGTAGTTGCGGATGCTTGCTAATAGTTCCAATCATAAGTGCATAGAATTCCAAGTAAGGGATGACATGCTAGCAGTGGCCTCTCCCACATAAAACTTGCTATTGGTCTAGTAAGGTAGTCAATTGCTTAAGGGACAATCTCGCCACACCTACCATCACTTTTCCACACTCGCTATATTTACTTTAGTTGTGTCTTTATCTAAACAGCCCCTAGTTTTATTTTCGTGCTCTTTACTTTCTTGCAAGCTTACCCAAAAACACCTACAAAGTACTTCTAGTTTCATACTTGTTCTAGGTAAAGCGAACGTCAAACGTGCATAGAGTTGTATCGGTGGTCGATAGAACTTGAGGGAATATTTATTCTACATTTAGCTCCTCATTGGGTTCGACACTCTTACTTATCGAAAACTGTTGCGATCCCCTATACTTGTGGGTTATCAAGACCTTTTTTTGGCGCCGTTGCCGGGGAGTCATAGCGTGGGGTGAATATTCTCGTGTGTGCTTGTTTGCTTTATCACTAAGTAATTTTTTTATTTTCTGTTCTTAGTTGTTCTTTATCTTTAGTTATGGATATGGAACGCAAAATACCAAAAAAATTAGCTGTACTTGCTACTCATGAGGATGGGTTAACTCCTAAAACCCCCGATTCTCATTATGCGAGAGATATTATATACTACTTTGATAATCCTGAGAAAACCCCATTCAACTTTATAATGGGAGACACGTTGGATCAACGTGAATACTTTAGGGAATATCGCTCGACACAAAAAGGGAAACTATTATGGGATCAATTTATTATGTTGCATTGGTATGCCTGGAATCTATGCTTGAAATATGATATTACTTGTTGCTCTAGGATGGAGGCTCCACACCTTCCCTTTTCATGCAAATTTAATGATAATGAAACCTTAGCTTCTTATGCTAATGGTATATATGATTACTATGATGTGGAACAAATAGAAGAATTTGTTGCTTTTAAGGCTGCTTATGAAATTGAATCTTTGTTTGAAAAGTATGAAGCTTTAGATGATGATGCTTATAGGCCTGAAAATCTTGCTATACTTAGATATTTCTATGAAAATTATGAATACAATTACTATATTAATGCATTTATGAAGAAATTCTCCGCTGTCCAAGAAGAGACTAATATTTTGCAGGGAGATATGGAAGAAGAAATTGATGAAACTGTGAGCTCATTGGATGAAAAAGATGATGAGGAGAGCGAAGAACAAAAGGAGGAAGAGCGGATTAGCTACCGGTGCCCACCTTCTAATGAGAGTAACCCTCCAACTCATACATTATTTAATTCCCCTTCGTGCTTACCGAAGGATGATTGTTATGATGATTGTTATGATCCCGTTGATTCTTTTGAAATATCCCTTTTTGATGATGCTTGCTATGCTTGTGGCCAAGATGCCAATATGAATTATGCTTATGGAGATGAACTTGCTATAGTTCCTTATGTAAACATGAAATTGTTGCTATTGCACCCACGCATGATAGTCCTATTATCTTTTTGAATCCTCCCTACTACACTTTATCGGAGAAGTTTGCTCTTATTAAGGATTATATTGATGGGTTGCCTTTTACCGTTGCACATGATAATTTTGATAGATATAATATGCATGTGCTTGCTGCTCCTACTTGCAATTATTATGAGAGAGGAACTATATCTCCGCCTCTTTATGTTTCCAATATGACAGAATTGCAAGAAACTGTTTATACTATGCATTTGCCTTTACTATGTGTGCATGAATTGTTCTTTTATGACATGCCGATGCATAGGAAGAGAGTTAGACTTCGTCATTACATAATATATGTTGCTTTGTGCTCACTACTAAATGCCAAATCATTGCTAATTAAAATTGGCTTTGATATACCTTGGGATCCGGGTGGATTCACTACTTGAGCACTATATGCCTAGCTTAATGGCTTTAAAGAAAGCGCTGCCAGGGAGACAACCCGGAAGTTTTAGAGAGTCATTTATTTCTGTTGAGTGCTTTCATATAGTTTAAAAACAACAAAAATAAAGAGGGGAACCCAAAACTTTTTCAAAAAGAAAAGTGAAAGTGAGAGAGACGAGCATTGTGAAAGTGGGGGACGTCCTTGAACTTTGTTCATGCCCATGGGAACTTTGTGAATCTTAATCACAGAAACTTTTCAATAAAAATAATTATCCCCTTGTACAATTCCATTTTATTATAAAAATAATGTGCCAAGATTTGCCTTTAGGATGTTTACAATACTTGTTGGTTTGTGCGGTGCAGGACAGAAACTTTGGCTGTAGTGCGTGAATTTTAATTTTTTACTGGAACGTCAAATGGTTCTGATTATTTTTGTACTGTATTTCTGTAAAAAAAAATTTATTTTTTCTAATTTTGGCAGAATTTTTAAAGTATCATAAGTATGGTGAATGTTCAGATTGCTACAGACTGTTCTGTTTTAGACAGATTCTGTTTTTGATGCATAGTTTGCTTGTTTTGATGAAACTATCAATTTATATCAGTGGATTAAGCCATGGAAAAGTTATATTACAGTAGACACAATGCAAAAACAAAATATGAATTGGTTTGCAACAGTACTTAGAGTAGTAATTTGCTTTATTATACTAACGGATCTTACCGAGTTTTCTGTTGAAGTTTTGTGTGGATGAAGTGTTCGATGATTGAGAAGGTTTCGATGTGAGAAGAAGGAAGAGAGGCAAGAGCTCAAGCTTGGGGATGCCCGAGGAATCCCAAGTAAATATTCAAGGAGACTCAAGCGTCTAAGCCTGGGGATGCTGGGGAGGCATCCCCTCTTTCTTCAACAAATATCGGTATGTTTTCGAATTCGTTTCGTTCATGCATTATGTGCAATCTTGGAGCGTCTTTTGCATTTAGTTTTCATTTTTATTTTATGCACCATGCTGGTATGAGATGGTCCTTGGTTGATTTATAGAATGCTCTTTGCACTTCACTTATATCTTTTGAGTATGGCTTTATAGAATGCTTCATGAGCTTCACTTATATCATTTGAAGTTTGGATTGCATGTTTCTCTTTACATAGACAACCGCCATTTATAGAATGCTCTTTTTCTTCACTTATATTTGTTAGAGCACGGGCATATCTTTTGTAGAAAGAATTAAAACTCTCTTGCTTCACTTATATCTATTTAGAGAGATGACAGGAACTGGCCATTCACATGGTTAGTCATAAAATCCTACATAAACTTGTAGATCGCTGAATATGATATGTTTGATTCCTTGCAATAGTTTTGCGATATAAAGGTGGTTATATTAGAGTCGTGCTAGTTGAGTAATTGTGAAATTGAGAAATACTTGTGTTGAGGTTTGCGAGTCATGTAGCATGCATGTATGGTGAACCGTTATGTAACGAAGTCGGAGCATGAGGTGTTTATTGATTGTCTTTCTTATGAGTGGCGGTCGGGGACGAGCGATGGTCTTTTCCTACCAATCTATCCCCTTAGGAGCATGCACATAGTACTTTGTTTCGATGACTAATAGATTTTTGCAATAAGTATGTGAGTTCTTTATGACTAATGTTGAGTCCATGGATTATACGCACTCTCACCCTTCCATCATTGCTAGCCTCTTCGGTACCATGCATTGCCCTTTCTCACCTCGAGAGTTGGTGCAAACTTCGCCGGTGCATCCAAACCCCGTGATACGATACGCTCTGTCACACATAAGCCTCATTATATCTTCCTCAAAACAGCCACCATACCTACCTATCATGGCATTTCCATAGCCATTCCGAGATATATTGCCATGCAACTTCCATCATCATCATATACATGACTTGAGCATTTATTGTCATATTGCTTTGCATGATCGTAAGATAGCTAGCATGATGTTTTCATGGCTTGTCCCTTTTTTTATGCCATTGCTACGCTAGATCATTGCACATCCCGGTACACCTCCGGCGGTATTCATATAGAGTCATATCTTTGTTCTAGTATCGAGTTGTAATATCGAGTTGTAAGTAAATAAAAGTGTGATGATCATCATTATTAGAGCATTGCCCCATAAAAAAAAAGAGGCCAAAGAAGCCTAAATAAAAAAATGGGGCCAAAGAAGCCCGCAAAAAAAATAAAAAAAAATAAAAAGGGGCAATGTTACTATCTCTTTTTCCACACTTGTGCTTCAAAGTAGCACCATGATCTTCATGTAGTGAGTCTCATATCTTGTGCTTCAAAGTAGCACCATGTTCTTCATATAGATTGTCTCCTATGTTGTCACTTTCATATACTAGTGGGAATTTTCATTATAGAACTTGGCTTGTATATTCCGACGATGGGCTTCCTCAAATGCCCTAGGTCTTCATGAGCAAGCAAGTTGGATGCACACACACTTAGTTTCTTTTGTTGAGCTTTCATACACTTATAGCTCTTAGTGCATTCGTTGCATGGGAATCCCTACTCCTCGCATTGACATCAATTGATGGGCATCTCCATAGCCAGTTGATTAGCCGCGTCGATGTGAGACTTTCTCTTTTTTTGTCTTCTCCACATAACCCCCATCATAATATTCTATTCCACCTATAGTGCTATGTCCATGGCTCACGCTCATGTATTGCGTGAAAGTTGAAAAGGTTTGAGAACGTCAAAAGTATGAAACAATTGCTTGGCTTGTCATCAGGGTTGTGCATGATGTGAATATTTTGTGTGGTGAAGATGGAGCATAGCTAGACTATATGATTTTGTAGGGATGGGCTTTCTTTGGCTATGTTATTTCAATAAGACGTAATTGCTTGGTTGGTATGCTTGAAATATTATTATTTTTATGTCAAAGGATAGACTATTGCTTTGAATCACTCGTGTCTTAATATTCATGCCATGATTAGACATATGATCAAGATTATGCTAGGTAGCATTCCACATCAAAATTATCTTTTTATCATTTACCTACCGAGGACGAGCAGGAATTAAGCTTAGATGCTGATACGCCTTCGTCAGATCTATAATTTTTATTGTTCCATGCCAATATTATTCACTTTCATATACTTTTGGAAACTTTTTATATTATTTTGGGACTAACATATTGATCCAAAGGCAGTGCGTTCATGTACATTGCATGTTTTATGTTTCGCAGAATATCCATATCAAACGGAGTCCAAACGGGATAAAAACGGACGGAGCTTATTTTTGGAAAATATGGAAAATTCGGAAGAAAAATCCACGCGAGACATCGCCGAGGTGGTCACGAGGTAGGGGCGCGCCGACCCCCGGGCGCGCCCCTACCTCGTGAGCCCACCGAAGGCGGTTGACGCTCTTCTTTTGCCGCAAGAAAGCTAATATTCGGAAAAAAAAATCACGGCGAAGGTTTCAGGCCAATCGGAGTTACGGATCTCCATATATACGCGAAACGGTGAAACGGAGCCAGAACATAACGCAGAAACAGAGAGATAGATCCAATCTTGGAGGGGCTCTCGCCCCTCCCAAGCCATGGGAGCCAAGGACTAGAGGGGAAACCCTTCTCCCATCTAGGGAGGAGGTCAAGGAAGAAGAAGAAGAAGGGGAGCCCTCTCCCCCTTGCTTCTGGTGGCGCCGGAACGCCGCCAGGGGCCATCATCATCACCGCGATCTTCACCAACACCGCCGTCATCTTCACCAACATCTCCATCACCTTCCCCCTTCTATCTACAGCGCTCCACTCTCCCGCAACCCGCTGTACCCTCTACTTGAACATGGTGATTTATGCTTCATATTATTATCCAATGATGTGTTGCCATCCTATGATGTCTGAGTAGATTTTCGTTGTCCTATTGGTGGTTGATGAATTGCTATGATTGATTTAATTTGCTTGTGGTTATGTTGCTGTCCTTTGGTGCCCATCATATGAGCTGCGTGGATCACACCATAGGGTTAGTTGTACGTTGATAGGACTATGTATTGGAGGGCAAGAGTGACAGAAGCTTCAACCTAGCATAGAAATTGATGCGTACGGGATTGAAGGGGGACCAATATATCTTAATGCTATGGTTGGGTTTTACCTTAATGAACGTTAGTAGTTGCGGATGCTTGCTAATAGTTCTAATCATAAGTGCATAGAATTCCAAGTAAGGGATGACATGCTAGCAGTGGCCTCTCCCACATAAAACTTGCTATCAGTCTAGTAAGGTAGTCAATTGCTTAAGGGACAATCTCGCCACACCTACCATCACTTTTCCACACTCGCTATATTTACTTTAGTTGTATCTTTATCTAAACAGCCCCTAGTTTTATTTTCGTGCTCTTTACTTTCTTGCAAGCTTACCCAAAAACACCTATAAAGTACTTCTAGTTTCATACTTGTTCTAGGTAAAGCGAACGTCAAGCGTGCGTAGAGTTGTATCGGTGGTCGATAGAACTTGAGGGAATATTTATTCTACATTTAGCTCCTCGTTGGGTTCGACACTCTTACTTATCGAAAACTGTTGCGATCCCCTATACTTGTGGGTTATCAGGGCATAGAAACATTGGGCCTTATACGGGCCGTAGACACAATGGGCCTTCTACGGGTCGTATCATCAATGGGCCTTCTACGGGTCGTATGATCGGTTGGCCAAACATGGGCCAATAACATACCACATTATGGCCGTAAATAGGCTAGAGTTGAAATCGTTTGTTCATGGGCCGACCATAACGGGTCGTCGTTAATCGGCCGTATTTGATGACGCTATGAAAACAGCCCAACGTATTAACGGGCCACAAACGGGCCGACTGTAACCACAGGCTGAATTTGGCCAACAAGCAGAAAATGACGGTAACGGGCCATAAGTAAACGAATGCTGGAAATGAGCCCAAGAATAAATGGGCCCTAATAAGGCCAAAAGATAACATGGGCTGGAAACGGCCCAACTGAACAATGGGTCGTTAATGGGTATAAAGTGATACATTGTTCATTACGGGCCAGTTTTACCACGGGCCGTTAATGGGCCGAAGTTACTAAGGGCCTCATATGGGCCGAAGACGTCATGGGCCATACATGGGCCGGAAGTTAAAACGGGTTGGAATTATATTGGACGGCCCAAATGACGCTACTGGGCCTAATTCGGATAGGTCGTAAACGGGCCTGGGTTAGCAGGTGTAAATGGGCTATATGCGCGAGCAGCCGTTAACGTGCTTGTGGGCCAGCCCGCCACCTTTTGACCAAGTCAAACGGGCCGCCTTTTCACCGAATGGGCCTCTGTTGGGCGTGCCACGTGTCGACGTATCATAGGCGCTTTGGGTCCAACGAGTGGATGACATCTGTCCCAACGGTGAGCCGACACGTGTTTCCTCCAGCCAATGATGATTTTACACGTGGAAAATCCCCATTGGTCGGGGCTGTTAACGGGTTATCGGATCCAAAACCGGACCCGATAGCTTAACGATGTTCCGTTACGGTGGATGCCACGTGTTGGTCACCCTTGACGAAAGCATTTATGTGACGCGCGATTTATCGTCATGGCAGTGGACACTTCCGTGATGATAATTTTGGTAATGTCATGGAACACTTCTACGACAGCAGAGGTGCTACCTCTTGAGCATTGCGTTGGATTTCCCCGAAGAGGAAAGGATGATGCAGCAAAGTAGCGTAAGTATTTCCCTTAGTTTTTGAGAAACAAGGTATCAATCCGAAGAGGAGGCCGGTAGCGAGTCCCTTGTACCTACACAAAGCAAATAACTCCTCGCAACCAACGCGAATAGGGGTTGTCAATCCCTTCACGGTCACTTACGAGAGTGAGATCTGATAGATATGATAGTTAATATTTTTTGGTATTTTTGGTATAAAGATGCAAACTAAAATAAAAAGCAAAGTAAAATAGCAAAGCAATAATAAAGTGATGGGAGATTAATATGATGAGAATAGACACGGGGGCCATAGATTTCACTAGTGGCTTCTCTCCATAGCATAAATATTTTACGGTGGGTGAACGAATTACTGTTGAGCAATTGACAGAATTGAGCATAGTTATGAGAGTATCTAGATATGATCATGTATATAGGCATCACGTCCGAGACAAGTAGACCGACTCTTGCCTGCATCTACTACTATTACTCCACTCATCGACCGCTATCCAAAGATGCATCTAGAGTATTAAGTTCAAGGAAATAGAGTAACGCCTAAGCAAGATGACTTGATGTAGAGGATAAATTCATGCAATATGATAAAAACCCCATCTTGTTATCCTCGATGGCAACAATACAACACGTGCCTTGCTGCCCCTCATCTTTGGGAAAGGACGCGCAAGATTGAACCCAAAGCTAAGCACTTCTCCCATTGCAAGAAAAACCAATCTAGTAGGCCAAACCAAACTGATAATTCGAAGAGACTTGCAAAGATAACCAATCATACATAAAAGATTTCAGAGAGGATTCAAATATTGTTCATAGATAATCTTGATCATAAACCCACAATTAAATCGGGTCTCAACAAACACACCGCAAAAAGAAGATTACATCGAATAGATCTCCACGAGAGAGGGGAGAACATTGTATTGAGATCTAAAAAGAGAGAAGAAGCCATCTAGCTACTAATTATGGACCCGAAGGTCTGAGGTAAACTACTCACACTTCATCGGAGGGCTATGGTGATGATGTAGAAGCCCTCCGTGGTGGATTCCCCTTCCGGAACTCTAACAGCCCCAAGATGGGATCTCGTGGGTACAGAAGGTTGCGGCGGTGGAATTAGGTTTTTGGCTCCGTATCTGATCGTTTAGGGGTACGTAGGTATATATAGGAGGAAGGAGTACGTCGGTGGAGCGAAGGGGGGCCCACGAGGCAGGGGGGCATGCCCTAAGGGGTGGGCACGCCCCCCACCCTCGTGGCCACCTCCCTTCTTTCTTAACGTGGGGTCCAAGTCTCCTGGATCATATTCGGTGAGAAAATCACGTTCCTGAAGGTTTCATTCCGTTTGGACTCTGTTTGATATTCCGTTTCTTTGAAACACCGAAATAGGCAAAAAACAGCAATTACGGGCTGGGCCTCCGGTTAATAGGTTAGTCCCAAAAGTAATATAAAAGTGGAAAATAAAGCCCAATATAGTCCAAAACAGTAGATAATATAGCATGGAGCAATCAAAAATTATAGATACGTTGGAGACGTATCAACAGGTATGACTATCTTGATTCTGTCATAAATTTGTCATGGATGTACATGCATGACAGAAAACGTGACCTAGTGTGACAAACACGTATCATCACGAAAGTGTATTTTTTTGTAGTGCATAGCGTTGTAGTGCTTAGGCGAAGCCCTGCGCAGATCACATCACCATCACCGTCACCACGCCGTCGTGCTGACGGAACTCTCCCTCGACCTCTGCTGGATCAAGAGTTCGAGGGACGTCATCGAGCTGAACGTGTGCTGAACTCGAAGGTGAAGTATGTATGTACTAAGATCGGTTGGATCACGAAGACGTTCGACTACATCAACCGCGTTAACCTAACGCTTCTGCTTTCGGTCTACGAGGGTACGTGGACACACTCTCCCCCTCTCGTTGCTATGCATCTCCTAGATAGATCTTGCGTGATCGTAGGAAATTTTTTGAAATTGCATGCTACGTTCCCCAACAGGTATGGGAGAGCAATCAACTAGTCTTCATGTAGCGAACTCAATCAAGAAAGGTGGTCCAACTTGAGGGAGTCAAGATCGTCATCATCTAGCTCAAGTGGACTTCGTGCAAGGCAAAGGTTTGCCCTTGATAGGTTTTCTATTTTACCGGTCTCATGGTGATAGTTTGGAGACCGAGTTATAGGACCGATAGTCGTACTATCAAGGGGGCTCTCAAGTGAGTAGCTTGATCTATCGTTCGTCGAGAGCTCAAACCATTGCATCCTTGCATCATCTTTCTTGATTCTTATTTGTACTTTCTCCTTTTGAGGATTTAGAGCTTGTTGTTATCTTCGTGACAAGCTCTAGTACATCAAAAACGGATTTCATATGCTTTCTCTATTGCGTTTTCGATGTTGGAGGTTTTACCAATCTTATTCAAGGAAGGGTTCTCACCATTTTATTATGGGCCTTTTCTCATTTGCTTCTTATTGTTATTTCTATCAAGATTATCTTAGCCCATGTCGTTAGCTTTCCTACAAACTTGGTTTCATTGAATTCGGAGTCCGTTTGCAGAAGTTGTGGTTGTTTTGGTGTCCTTAAAAGGCTGCAGAGGTACTACCGCGGCTACTACCGCTTGGAGCGGATGTAATTTTTTACTACCGCTCCAGAGTGGTACTACCGCAGCTACTAACGTGGCTACTTCCGCTCCGGACCAAAATTTCGTTTTAAGTCCAGCGGTGGTAGGAACGGATGTATTTTTTTAGTACCACTCACAAGCAGTAGTACCGCTACCTGCTACCCTTAGCGGTAGTACCGTGAGGACGAGTGGTAGTACCGCTCCGGCGGTTCTACTGGCCCTTTGCCTCCTCGCTGTTGTTTTTCAAACGGGTTCCACCGCCCTAACGGTAGTACCGCTCCCATTGAAGGAAATATGCCCTAGAGGCAATAATAAAGTTGTTATTTATATTTCCTTATATCATGATAGATTTTTATTATTCATGCTAGAATTGTATTAACTGGAAACTTGATACATGTGTGAATACATAGACAAAACAAAGTGTCCCTAGTATGCCTCTACTAGACTAGCTCGTTAATCAAAGATGGTTAAGTTTCCTAACCATAGACATGTGTTGTCATTTGATGAACGGGATCACATCATTAGGAGAAGGATGTGATGGACAAGACCCATCTATTAGCTTAGCATAAATGATCGTTTAGTTTTATTGCTATTGCTTTCATCGTGACTTATACATGTTCCTCTCACTATGAGATTATGCAACTCCCGAATACCGGAGGAACACCTTGTGTGCTATCAAACGTCACAACGTAACTTGGTGATTATAAAGATGCTCTACAGGTGTCTTCGAAGGTGTTTGTTGGGTTGGCATAGAACGAGATTAGGATTTGTCACCCCGAGTATCGGAGAGGTATCTCTGGGCCCTCTCAGTAATGCTCATCACTATAAGCCTTGCAAGCAATGTGACTAATGAGTTAGTTGTGGGATGATGCATTACGGAACGAGTAAAGAGACTTGCCGGTAACGAGATTGAACTAGGTATGATGATACCAACGATCGAATCTTGGGCAAGTAACATACCGATGACAAAGGGAACAACGTATGTTGTTATGCGGTTTAACCGATAAAGATCTACGTATAATATGTAGGAGCCAATATGAGCATCCAGGTTTCACTATTGGTTATTGACCGGAGATGTGTCTCGGTCATGTCTACATAGTTCTCGAACCTGTAGGGTCCGCACGCTTAACGTTCGATGATGATTTGTATTATGAGTTATGTGATTTGATGACTGAAGTTTGTTCGGAGTCCCGGATGAGATCACAGACATGACGAGGAGTCTCGAAATGGTCGAGACGTAAAGATCGATATATTGGAAGGCTATATTCGGACATCGGAAAGGTTCTGAGTGGTTCGGGTATTTTTCGGAGTACCAGAGAGTTACGGGAATTCGCCGGGGGAAGTATTGGGCCTTCATGGGCCTTAGTGGAAAGGAGAGAAGGGCCACAAGGGGAGGCCCCCCCCCCATGGGCTGGTCTGAATTGGACTAGGGAGGGGGCGGCGCCCCCCTCTTTCCTTCTCCATCTCCTACTCCTTCCCTCTCTCCTCTCTTGGAAAAGGAAAGGGGACTCCAACTAGGATTGGGAATCCTAGTTGGACTCCCCCTATAGGCGCGCCCCTCCTAGGCCGGCCTCCTCTTCCCCCCTCCTTTATATACGTGGGCAAGGGGGCAACCCAAAGGCACTCCAAGATTTGTCTTCGCCGTGTGCGGTGCCCCCCTCCATAGTTACACACCTCGGTCATATCGTCGTAGTGCTTAGGCGAAGCCCTGCGTCGGTAACTTCATCATCACCTTCACCACGACGTCATGCTGACGGAACTCTCCCTCGTCCTCAACTGGATCAAGAGCTTGAGGGACGTCATCGAGTTGAACGTGTGCTGAACGCGGAGGTGCTGTACGTTCGGTGCTTGGATCGGTTGGTTCGCGAAGACGTTCGACTACATCAACCGCGTTACTAAACGCTTCCGCTTTCGGTCTACGAGGGTATGTGGACACACTCGCCCCGCTCCTTGCTATTCTTCTCCTAGATAGATCTTGCGTGATCGTAGGCAATTTTTTTGAAATACTACGTTCCCCAACAGTGGCATCCGAGTCATGTCTATGCGTAGATGTTATATGCACGAGTAGAACATAATGAGTTGTGGGCGATAATAGTCATACTGCTTACCAGCAACGTCTTACTTTGATTCGGCAGTGTTGTTGGATGAAGGGGCTCGGACCGACATTACATGACCGCTTTCATGAGACTGGTTCTACCGATGTGCTTCGCACACATGTGGCTAGCGGGTGTCTGTTTCTCCAACTTTAGTTGAATCGAGTTTGACTACGCCCGATCCTTGTTGAAGGTTAAAACATCACACTTGACGAAAAATCATTGTGGTTTTGATGCGTAGGTAAGAATGGTTCCTGCTAGAAGCCCGTAGCAGCCACGTAAAACTTGCAACAACAAAGTAGACGACGTCTAACTTGTTTTTGCAGGGCTTGTTGTGATGTGATATGGTCAAGACATGATGATATATAATTTGTTGTATGAGATGATCATGTTTTGTAACAGTTATCGGCAACTAGTAGGAGCCATATGGTTGTCGCTTTATTGTATAAAATGCAATCGCCATGTAATTGCTTTACTTTATCATTAAGCGGTAACGATAGTCGTAGAAGCAATAGTTGGCGAGACAGCAACGATGCTTCGATGGAGATCAAGGTGTCAAGCAGGTGACGATGGTGATCGTGACGGTGCATTGGAGATGGAGATCAAAGGCACAAGATGATGATGGCCATATCATATCACTTATATGGATTGCATGTGATGTTTATCTATTATGTATCTTATTTTGCTTAGTACGGCGGTAGCATTATAAGATGATATCTCACTAAATTTCAAGGTACAAGTGTTCTACCTGAGTATGCACCGTTGTGATAGTTCGTCGTGCCGAGACACCACGTGATGATCGGGTGTGATAAGCTCTACGTTCACATACAACGGGTGCAAGCCAGTTTTGCACACACAGAATACTCAGCTTAAACTTGACGAGCCTAGCATATGCAGATATGGCCTCGGAACACTGAGACCGAAAGGTCGAGCGTGAATCATATAGTAGATATGATCAACATAGTGATGCTCACCATTGAAAACTACTCCATCTCACGTGATGATCGGACATGGTTTAGTTGATATGGATCACGTGATCACTTAGATGATTAGAGGGATGTCTATCTAAGTGGGAGTTCTTAACTAATATGATTAATTGAACTTTAATGTATCATGAACTTAGTCTTGGTAGTATTTGCATAACTATGTTGTAGATCAATAGCTCGAGATGTAGCTCCCCGTTTATTTTTGATATGTTCCTAGAGAAAAACTATGTTGAAAGATGATAGTAGCAATGATGCGGACTAGGTCTGTGATCTGAGGATTATCCTCATTGCTGCACAGAAGAATTATGTCCTTGATGCACCGCTAGGTGACGGACCTATTGCAGGAGCAGATGCACACGTTATGAACATTTGACAAGCTCGGTATGATAACTACTTGTTAGTTTAGTGCGTCATGCTTTACAGCTCAGAACCGGGACTTCAAAAACGTTTTGAATGTCACGAAGCATATAAGATGTTCCAAGAGCTGAAATTAGTATTTCAGACTCATGCCCGAGTCGAGAGGTATGAGACCTCTGACAGGTACTTTGCCTACAAGATGGAGGAGAATAGCTCAACCAGTGAGCATCTGCTCAGATTGTCTGAATACTACAATCGCTTGAATCAAGTGGGAGTTAATCTTCCAGATAAAATAGTGATTGACAGAGTTCTCTAGTCACTATCACCAAGTTACTGGAACTTCGTGATGAACTATAATATGCAAGGGATGACGAAAACAATTCCCGAGCTCTTCGTGATGCTGAAATCGACGAAGGCAGAAATCAAGAAAAGCATCAAATGTTAATGGTTGAAAAGACCACTAGTTTGAAGTAAAAGGGCAAGGGAAAGAAAGGGAACTTCAAGAAGAAGGGCAAGCAAGTTGCCACTCCCATGAAGAAGCCCAAAGCTAGACCCAATCATGAAACTGAGTGCTTCTACTGCGAAGGAAATGGTCACTGGAAGCGGAACTGCCCCAAATACTTGGCGGATAAGAAGGATGGGAAAGTGAACAAAAGTATATATGATATACATGTTATTGATGTGTACTTTACTAGTGTTCATAGTAGCCCCTGGGAATTTGACATTGGTTCAGTTGCTATGATTAGTAACTTGAAATAGGAGTTACAAAATGAACAAAGACTAGTTGAGGGCAAGGTGACAATGTGAGTTGGAAGTGATTCCAAGGTTGATAAGATCACCATCTCACACTCCCTTTACCTTTGGGATTAGTGTTGAACCTAAAATAAATGTTATTTGGTGTTTGCGTTGAGCATATATGATTGGATCATGTTTATTGCAATACGGTTATTCATTTAAGTCAAAGAATAATTGTTATTCTGTTTACATGAATAAAACCTTCTATGGTCATACTCCCAAGGTGAATGGTTTATTGAACCTCGATCGTAGTAATACACATATCCATAATATTGATGCCAAAAGATGCAAAGTTGATAATGATAGTGCAACATATTTGTGGCACTGCCGTTTAGATCATATTGGTGTAAAGCGCATGAAGAAACTCCATGCTGATGGGCTTTTGGTATCACTTGATTATGAATCACTTGATGCTTGCGAAACATGCCTCATGGGCAAGATGACTAAGACTCCGTTCTCCGAAACAATGGAGCGAGCAACCGACTTATTGGAAATAATACATACTGATGTATGCGATCCGATGAGTGTTGAGGCTCGCGGCGGGTATCATTATTTTCTGACCTACGCAGATGATTTGAGCAGATATGGGTATATCTACTTGATGAAACATAAGTATGAAACATTTGAAAAGTTCAAAGAATTTCAGAGTGAAGTGGAAAATCATCGTAACAAGAAAATAAAGTTTCTACGATCTGATCGCGGAGACGAATATTTGAGTTACGAGTTTGGTCTTCATTTGAAACAATGTGGAGTAGTTTTGCAACTCACGCCACCTGGAACACCACAGCGTAATGGTGTGTCCTAACGTCATAACCGTACTTTGTTAGATATGGTGCGATCTATGATGTCTCTTACCGATTTATCACTATCGTTTTGGGGTTATGCATTAGAGAAGCTGCATTCACGTTAAATAGGGCACCATCTAAAATCCGTTGAGACGACACCATACGAACTGTGGTTTGGCAAGAAACCCAAGTTGTCATTTCTTAAAGTTTGGGGCTGCGATGCTTATCTGAAAAGCTTCAACCTGATAAGCTCGAACCCAAATCGGAGAAATGTGTCTTCATAGGATACCCAAAAGAAATTGTTGGGTACACCTTCTATCACAGATCCGAAGGCAAGATCTTTGTTGCTAAGACTGGATCCTTTCTAGAGAAGGAGTCTCTCTTGAAAAAAGTGAGTGGAATGAAAGTAGAACTTGATGAGGTAGTTGTACCTTGTCCCTTGTTGGAAAGTAGTTCATCACAAAAATCAGTTCTAGCGATTCCTACACCAATTAGTGAGGAAGCTAATGATAATGATCATGAAACTTCTGATCAAGTTACTACCGAACCTCGTAGGTCAACCAGAGTAAGATCCGCACCAGAGTGGTACGGTAATCCTATTCTGGAGGTCATGACCTACGAACTATGAGGAAGCAATGATGAGCCCAGATTCCACGAAATGGCTTGAGGCCATGAAATCTGAGATGGGATCCATGTATGAGAACAAAGTATGGACTTTGATTGACTTGCCCGTCGATCAGCGATCCATTGAGAATAAATGGATCTTCAAGAGGAAGACGGACACTGATAGTAGTGTTACTATCTACAAAGCTCGAATTGTCGCAAAAAGTTTTCGACAAGTTCAAGGTGTTGAGTACGATAAGATTTTCTCACTCGTAGCGATGCTTAATTCTGTCCGAGTCATGTTAGCAATTGCCACATTTTATGAAATTTGACAAATGGATGCCAAAACTACATTCCTTAATGGATTTCTTAAAGAAGAGTTGTATATGATGCAACAAGAAGGTTTGGTCAATCCTAAAGGTGCTAGCAAAGTGTGCAAGCTCCAGCGATCCATCTATGGACTGGGGCAAGCATCTCGGAGTTGGAATATACGCTTTGATAAGTTGATCAAAGCATATGGTTTTATACAGACTTGTGGTGAAGCCTGTATTTACAAGAAAGTGAGTGGGAGCACTATAGCATTTCTGATAAGTATATTTGAATGACATATTGTTGATCGGAAATAATGTAGAATTTTTCTGGAAATCATAAAGGAGTGTTTGAAAGGAGTTTTCAAAGAAAGACCTCGGTGAAGCTGCTTACATATTGGGCATCAAGATCTATAGAGATAGATCAAGACTCTTGATAAGATTTTTTCAATGAGTACATACCTTGACAAGATTTTTGAAGTTAGTTCAAAATGGAACAGTCAAAGAAGGAGTTCTTACCTATATTGCAAGGTGTAGAGTTGAGTAAGACTCAAAACACGACCACAGCAGAAAATAGAAAGAGAATGAAAGTCATTCCCTATGCCTCAACCATAGGTTCTATAAAGTATGCTATGCTGTGTACCAAGCCTATTGTGTACCTTGCGATGAGTTTGGCAAGGGGGTACGATATCAATCCAGGAGTGGATCACTTGACAGTGGTCAGAATTATCCTTAGAAGACCAAGGAGATATTTCTCGGTTATGGAGGTGATAAAGAGTTCGTCGTAAAGAGTTACGCCGATGCAAGATTTTACACCGATCCGGATGACTCGAGTCTCAATCTGGATACATATTGAAAGTGGGAGCAATTAGCTAGAGTAGCTCCATACAGAGCATTGTAGACATAGAAAATTTGCAAAATACATACGGCTCTGAATGTGATAGACCCATTGACTAAGCTTCTCTCACATGCAAAACATGATCACACCTTAGTACTCTTTGGGTGTTAATCACATAGCGATGTGAACTAGATTATTGACTCTAGTAAAACCCTTTGGGTATTAGTCACATGGCGATGTGAACTAATCACATGGTGATGTGAACTATTGGTGTTAAATCACATGGCGATGTGAACTAGATTATTGACTCTAGTGCAAGTGGGAGACAGAAGGAAATATGCCCTAGAGGCAATAATAAAGTTGTTATTTATATTTCCTTATATCATGATAAATGTTTATTATTCATGCTAGAATTGTATTAACCGGAAACTTGATACATGTGTGAATACATAGATAAAACAAAGTGTCCCTAGTATGCCTCTACTAGACTAACTCGTTAATCAAAGATGGTTAAGTTTCCAGACCATAGACATGTGTTGTCATTTGATGAACGGGATCACATCATTAGGAGAATGATGTGATGGACAAGACCCATCCATTAGCTTAACATAAATGATCATTTAGTTTTATTTCTATTGCTTTCATCATGACTTATACATGTTCCTCTGACTATGAGATTATGCAACTCCCGAATACCGGAGGAACACCTTGTGTGCTATCAAATGTCACAACGTAACTGGGTGATTATAAAGATGCTCTACAGGTGTCTCCGAAGGTGTTTGTTGGGTTGGCATAGATCGAGATTAGGATTTGTCACTCTGAGTATCGGAGAGGTATCTCTGGGCCCTCTTGGTAATGCTCATCACTATAAGCCTTGCAAGCAATGTGACTAATGAGTTAGTTGAGGGATGATGCATTACGGAACGAGTAAAGAGACTTGCCGGTAACGAGATTGAACTAGGTATGATGATACCGACGATCAAATCTCGGGCAATTAACATACGGATGACAAAGGGAACAACGTATGTTGTTATGCGCTTTGACCGATAAAGATCTTCATAGAATATGTAGATGTTGGGGAGTGCAGTATTTCAAAATTTTACCTACGATCACTTAAGATCTATCTATGTGATGCATAGCAACGAGCGGGGAGAGTGTGTCCATGTACCCTCGTAGATCGAAAGCGGAAGCGTTAAGTAACACGGTTGATGTAGTCGAACGTGTTCACGATCCAACCGATCAAGTACCGAACGCACGACACCTCCAAGATCTGCACACGTTCAGCTCGGTGACGTCCCTCATACTCTTGGTCCAGCTGAGGCCGAGGGAGAGTTTCGTAGCACGACGGCGTGATGACGGTGATGATGAGGTTACCGACGCAGGGCTTCACCTAAGCACTACAACGATATAACCGAGGTGGAAATCTGTGGAGGGGGCACCGCACACGGCTAAGATCAACTTTTATGTGTTCTAGGGTGCCCCATCCCCATGTATATAAAGGAGGGAGGGGGAGGCCGGCCGGCCATCATGGGCGCGCCAAGGGGGGAGGAATCCTCCTCCTAGTAGGAGTAGGATTCCTCCTTTCCTAGTCCAACTAGGAGGAGAAGGAAGGAGAGGGGGAGGGAGAGGGAAAGAGGGCTCGCGCCTCCCTAGTCAACCCGGACTCCTTGGGGGCGCCACCTCCTGGTTGCTGCCCTCTCTCCCTAAAACCCACTAAGGGCCCAATAACTTCTCGGGGGGTTCGGTAACCTCCCAACTCGGTTTTATCCGAAACCTCCGGACTTCCGGTGTCCGAATAACATGGTCCAATATATCAATCTTTATGTCTCGACCATTTCGAGACTCCTCGTCATGTCTGTGATCACATTCGGGACTCCGAACTACCTTCGGTACATCAAAACACATAAACTCATAACACCGATCGTCATCGAACGTTAAGCGTGCGGACCCTACGGGTTCGAGAACTATGTAGACATGACCGAGACTCATCTCCGGTCAATAACCAATAGCGGAACCTAGATGTTCATATTGGCTCCCACATATTCTACGAAGATCTTTATCGGTCAAACCGCATAACAACATACGTTGTTCCCTTTGTCATCGGTATGTTACTTGCCCGAGATTCGATCGTCGGTATCTCAATACCTAGTTCAATCTCGTTACCGGCAAGTCTCTTTACTCGTTTCATAATGCATCATTCCACAACTAACTCATCAGTCACATTGCTTGCAAGGCTTATAATGATGTGCATTACCGAGAGGGCCCAGAGATACCTCTCCGACAATCGGAGTGACAAATCCTAATCTTGATCTATGCCAACTCAACAAACACCATCGGAGACACCTATAGAGCATCTTTATAATCACCCGCCTTACGCCAGGATGTTTGATAGCACACAAAGTGTTCCTCCGGTATTCGGAAGTTGCATAATCTCATAGTCATAGGAACATGTATAAGTCATGAAGAAAGCAATAGCAACAAACTAAACGATCATCGTGCTAAGCTAACGGATGGGTCAAGTCAATCACATCATTCTCTAATGATGTGATCCCGTTAATCAAATGACAACTCATGTCTATGGCTAGGAAACTTAACCATCTTTGATTCAACGAGCTAGTCAAGTAGAGGCATACTAGTGACACTCTGTTTGTCTATGTATTCACACATGTACTAAGTTTCCGGTTAATACAATTCCAGCATGAGTAATAAACATTTATCATGAAATAAGGAAATAAATAATAACTTTATTATTGCCTCTAGGGCATATTTCCTTCATTAGGAGCCAATATGAGCATCCAGGTTCTGCTATTGGTTATTGACCGGAGATGTGTCTCGGTCATGTCTACATAGTTCTCGAACCCGTAGGATCCACACGCTTAACGTTCGACGACGATTTGTATATGAGTTATGTGATTTGATGACCGAAGTTTGTTCGGAGTCCCGGATGAGATCACGGACATGACGAGGAGTCTTGAAATGGTCGAGACATAAATATTGATATATTGGAAGGCTATATTCGGACATCGAAAAGGTTCTGAGTGGTTCGGGTATTTTTCGGAGTACCGGAGAGTTACGGGAATTCGCTCGGGGAAGTATTGGGCCTTAGTGGAAAGGAGAGAAGGGCCACAAGGGGAGGCCGTGCGGCCCCCCATGGGCTGGTCTGAATTGGACTAGGGAGGGGGCGGCGCCCCCCTCTTTCCTTCTCCCTCTCCTACTCCTTCCCTCTCTCCTCTCTTGGAAAAGGAAAGGGGACCCCAACTAGGATTGGGACTCCTAGTTGGACTCCCCCTATAGGCGCGCCCCTCCTAGGCCGGCCTCCTCTTCCCTCCTCCTTTATATATGTGGGCAGGGGGCACCCCAAAGGCACTCCAAGATTTGTCTTAGCCGTGTGCGGTGCCCCCTCCACAGTTACACACCTCGGTCATATCGTCGTAGTGCTTAGGCGAAGCCCTGCGCCGGTAACTTCATTATCACTGTCACCACGCCATCGTGCTGATGGAACTCTCCGTCATCCTTAACTGGATTAAGAGCTCGAGGGACGTCATCGAGCTGAACTGTGCTGAACGCGGAGGTGTCGTACGTTCGGTGCTTGCATCAGTTGGATTGCGAAGACGTTCGACTACATCAACCGCGTTACTAAACGCTTCCGCTTTCGGTCTACGAGGGTACCTGGACACACTCTCTCCGCTCGTTGCTATGCTTCTCCTAGATGGATCTTGCGTGATCGTAGGCAAATTTTTTGAAATACTACGTTCCCCAACACCCATGAGCGGTAGTACCGCTCTATGCGGGTTGTGAGCATAACAGTTGGATTTTTCCCCACCTATAAAAGAGGGTCTTCTTCCCCAATGAACCTTATCCTTAGAACTCGTGTTCTTCCCCCATTTTTGACCTTCTTCGATCTTGCTATGTCCCAATCCCTCCATGGATTCTTGCTAGTTTTTTTGGGGGGGGGGGGGAGGGGAGATCTAGATTCACATTTCCACCAATCACTTTCTCCTCTATGTGAGGGGAACCCCTTGGATCTAGATCTTGGAGTTCTTGGTGTTATCCTTCTTGTTCTTCCTCTCATTTTCCTTCGTAGCATTAGTTGTTTTGGTGGGATTTGGGAGAGGACTACTTGGGCACTCCGTGTGCCCTTGTCATTGCATTTGGTGCATCGGTTTGAGTTTTCCACAGTGATACGTGGAAGTTACAAGTTGAGAAGCTTATTACTCTTGGGTGCTTGGTACCCTTGAACTTGTTCCTCTTGGGTGCTTGGGCGTCCTAGACGGTTGGTGGTGTTCAGAGCTTAATCATTGTGGTTTAAATCCCCGGGCAAGCGTCGGGGTCTCCAATTAGGTTGTGAGATCACCCCGAGCAATTTGACGGGTTCTGGTGACCGCCCCAAGGGTTGCCAAAGTGTACGGGTTCAGTGACCGTCCCCCAAGAGTTGCCATTTGTACGGGTTCGGTGACCGCCCTCAAGGGTCCCTTAGCGGAATCACGGCATCTTGCATGGTGTGAGGGCGTGAGAAGATTACGGTGGCTCTAGTGGCTTCTTGGGGAGCATTGTGCCTTCACGCCGCTCCAAACGGAGATTAGCATCCGCAAGGGTGTGAACTTCGGGATACATTGTCGTTTCCGCGTGCCTCGGTTATCTCTTACCCAAGCCCTTTACTTATGTACTTACTTTGTGATAGCCATATTGTTTCTTGTCATATATCTTGCTATCACCTAGTAGTTTATCTTGCTTAGCATAAGTTGTTGGTGCACATAGGTGCCTAGTTGTTGTAGGTTTTGTGCTTGACAATTTAACTTCCGCATTTGTTCAATCCTAAACCGTAATTATTTTAAAGCACCTATTCACCCCCCCCCCCCTCCTCTAGGCGACATCCACGATCTTTCAGGCGCTAACGGCGGCGACGCCCGTGGGTTCCGCTCTCCTCTTGACGTTGTTGTGGTTCTTCTCTCTATACTAAGGTTCCGGGTTAAGACATTTGTTCGTCTCGGACTCGGCGGTGGTGACTCGTAGGGTTGTTTCCCTCTTGGGGATGTTATCGTAGAGCTTTGGTGTCTTAGGACGTGTCATGGCTAGGCCTGGGCATAAGAAACGACCAACCGAAGACTGAACCGATACTAAAACCGAATAAATCGAAATTTTGGTTTTTAGTGATAGTACAGGAAAATTTGGTTTTTACCTCTGATAACCGAACTTAGTTCGGTTGGTTTGGTTTTTGCTCGGTTAACCAAAAGCAAAACCGAATATACGTGGCAACCGCTGAACGTACGGCTACTCCCCCTGTGTCATGTCGCTACAGACGAAATATTACCGCGTCAGCCTCAAGCGCATGCAGCGAAAGAAAATGTCCCATGGGCCAAACTCGGTTAACCGAAATCTCGATTAACCGAAATCTCGGTTACCGAATTAAAAAAAGAATGGTACAAACCAAAGTTTCGGTTTATAACCCAATGCCCAAGCATAGTCATGGCGTTGTTTTCAAGCCTACACGTGCCATCTTTTGATAATGTATTCAAATGCATTTAGGTAGTCCGGTTATCCCGGAATCTACCTTATATCTTTCGGCGTGTACATCCATTTATGCATAATCTATAAAATGGGGCTCGACCGGTTCGAAGCTCCTAGGTGCGTTATATTTTTTTTTGAAACAAAGGCAAAAGCTTTGCCTTTTTCATTAATAGAGAAGAAGATAGTTGCCCGGTTAATTACAGGGAAACCGTGCGAAAACCGGTACATCAAGGGTCAAACCCACACACAGACCCAACAAGCCAACAAGGACCCCGCAGATGGCGCGCTACAAAAGCCATCCCGCGAAACAACATGCGGACTACTCCCAGAATAATAAGCACAAGAGAGGAAGGCACATACTAATGGCTAACATCATGACATGCGGTCCCCACGTCCGAGGCGACGCCGCCAGCTTGGTTGACATTCTTGATCTTCGCTGCATTGACAAGGTGAATCAACCCTTGGGTGATCGCAGAGCACGGCAGAAAGGCTTTGACCAGCTCGATGAAGACGTGTAAAGTGTTTTGGCCCTCAAATGCCGATGCGCATCCCTTTGCAACGCCCCACACCTCATTGGAGGCAGAAGTAGGAAGGCTAAGCTCGGTGGCCACCTTGTCAAACAAGGCCATGGGCTTGACCGACGCATGCTGCCCTGCAGACTCCACGGCAGCAACATACCCTGAGGGCGCCAACCTAACCTTGTCGCCAATGTCATCAACACCTTTGCTCCCATCTTTTGGTAGTGTCAAACCATGAACGGCAATGCCTAAGGAGCAAGGTCCCTGCAAGGAGGTTGGGCTCAACCCACGCTCACCATCAGACACCTCCGCCTGCTCCAAGAGGACGGACGAACGTGCCAACCACAGGCACAAAGAGTCCTCCAGCTTGCGCAGCGGGCGGAGCGCAAACTCAACCAAGCTTTGCAGCTCCGCACGAAATGAGACAAGCATAGCATCATCAGATGTCGCAACACCCCCATCAACAGAACCTTCGCTTGGAGCTTCAACAATCCTTGCAGACTCAGGAGCTTGCACACACACTGCGGGAGCAACAACCGAAGCCCAAGAGCGCCCATCTGAGGAAGGGCGAGGCGGAGCTGGGGGGTCACGCACACAGTGGCGAACAGCTTCGACGGAGGAGCGACGCAGAGAACAGTCCCTCTCACGGTGTCCAGAGCGAAGACAAGTGAGGCATCGAAACGGGTCGCGGCAGGACGCAACCTTGTGGTCCGGAGCCAAGCAACGGAAACATCGACCACGAAGTTCTCCTCTTGAATGTGTCGGCTTGCATGACCTCGCATCATGAAAGGTCGGGACGTGGAAGACTTGCTGCAAGGCACATGACAACGGGGACGACGCCTTCGTCCGACGTAAATCCAGGGACCATCCCCGGGTTGTGCGACCACAGCTTCCGCCTGATCGCAAGGATAGCAGCAAGCAGTCGACACACCGACCGCACCAGAGCACGAGCCTTCGACAACAGACGTTGCCGTCTTCGGTGGCGCCAGGTCCCCTTTGCCAGAATCGCCGTTGTCACGATCCTCGCCTGAACCCTGGCCATCTGCAACGACCAGAGATGCCCACGGCCCCGCATGAGCAACATTGGCGTCAACAGAGCATAGGGAATACTGGGAGGCAGCCGGCGGCGACCGTGGAGCAAGCTCCTCCTCTCCGTCGTCGTCGCCGGCCTCCTCCTCGCCAATGAGCTCCGAGGGCGGCGGTGGCACTACCGACATCACCAGATCGGAGGATGTTTGCCCACATCCTTGAGAACAGAGCAACAAGGCAAGCGCTTCATGGTGCAGGGAACGATGGCCGGCGGCAGAGGGGCCAGCTCCACACTCTCCTCGCCATCGACGGCGGAGCACCGGGAGCCAGGCCTGGCCCCGAGCAGCACCCCCATCACATCGCCAGAGCATCGCCCGGACAGCCGGAGGCGCATCGAGAGACGGATCCAGATCCGCCGATCTGGATCGAGCGAGGAGGCGATGGGGATCGACGCCGTGGCTCCGGCACTGGTTGGAGGAGGAGCCGCCAAGGTGGCGGGCGCGGGCGGGTGACGGAGCTGGGAAGCTTCGTCCGCTGCAGCCGTGTGGTCATTGCTGCTGACCTTGGCGCGAAGGGAGACTGCGACTCCGCCGACCACCATTCTCTGCCGCATCCCACAGCTGGGGTAGCGGCCATGCAGCTGGAGCACGCGAGGCGCCGGTAGGGTGGCCGGCGGGGCCGGGGTGGCCGCCGCCGGGGGGGGCTGGTGGAGGGGCGCGGAGTCGGGGTCGCAAGAGAGCCGTTGCATCGCTCCGAAGTCACTCGACATTACACCCCCCAGGTGCGTTATTTATTGTGTTGCTTGTAATCTTTTATCTAAACAGCTTAAAAAAACGTCTTAGAATGTGAGACGGAGAGAGTAGTAGTAGAGATGAGTTTAAATCTAACGAGTCACTCATTTAACTATTTAATTATAAGGGACATTAGACAACTTGTCATAACTGCTGTAAATCTGAAAAGAAGAACAATGTCCCTTGCCCTGAAAACTCTGTAAGAATCCCAAATGTGGGATTTGCCAAAATAATCTACATTTTTATATAAGTACAAATCACTTAACAATCATGCCCTCCTTGACTACTGACACCACACCATGCTATATCTATTTTTGTTTTGACCGTGATAACCCTCTACGTCTTTGTTTTGCAGTAAAAGGAAAGTATCCTCCCAACCCTATAAACCAATGTCAATGTGCTAGTATCTTCAAATGTGGTTTGCTTATTGACCTATATTTATTCTGCACATGTCGGAACGAATTCAAGCATCTTGGCCGGTGAGCGCGGCGTAGAAGAGGATGTTCCAGGTGTCCGGCAGGCCGGCGATGCACCAGTGGGTGCAGTCCTGGCCGAACATGCCGCCGTACTTGCCCGGGTGCGCGTCCTTCCTCAGCTGCGACAGGTAGGTGAAGTCCAGCAGGTACACCGGCTTGGCCATGCGGGAGAGGGCGCTCCTGATCACCGCCTGCTGCGGGATCGGCCCGCCCGGGTACGGCCCCGTGCCGTTCAGCGGCTCCGTCTCCCCCGCGCACGACTTCCTCGGCGACGCGCCCCATTCTTGCCCCCTGCACCATTGCAGCCACATCGAGACCTTGTTACAGAATTGCAAAGATTGATAGATAGACGTGGATGCGACATGTTGGAAGCATGTGGAAAATTCAGGACAGGTTGGTGTGGCTGTGGTTCGGTGGTTCAGTGGTAGCAGTCGAGGGCCAAGGCACGGGCCCTGTTCCCAACAGCACACTCGTCTCTCTCTCTCTCTCTCTCTCTCTCTCTTTGTGTGGATCCATGAGATGTCGGCTACGTAGTGCGCGTATTGCTTCCCAGGATTCACTGGGCAAAATCATGGAAATTGTGGAGTAGCAGGGCAGATTGGATTACCTGTAGTGAGAGGGAGAGATGCCCTGGAAGAAGACCTTAGCGCTGGTCTGGACGAGGTTGGCGTCCACCCATCCGGCCCAGGTGTTGAGCGCCTTGGTGAAGGCCACCGTCCGGTCCATGTCCCTCGCCACCTGGCTGCCCTCCTGGATGTAGTCCCAGCTGCAGCAACGACACACACATACCGTGCGAGTTCAGAGTTCAATCATAATCAACCTGCCTGAAAAAGAAGCAGATGACACAAGGCCGGTCTTACGGCTGATCCTTGCCGGAGCGCGGCCACCAGTGCCAGGAGTCGAAGACGAGCACGTCGGCGCCGAGCCAGTTGCGGCCCTCGTCGATCTTGTCGAGCTTGAGCACGCGGCCGGCCTTCTCGCTCACGATGTCCACCAGGTAGTGCGACAGGTAGTACACCAGCGTCACATTGTACTCCTGCGTGCACCACACCTCGTCAGCTTCAGCCAGCCATCAATCAATCCCAAACGCCGTCCGACACAGCTAGGCAGAGCTTTTCATGGCCCCATTTGGCCCTGCAGGACACAGCTAGCTCGGCGTTGAAGGAAGGAGGCAATCAATCACCACCCTACAGTTAACAATTGTACTATAAAAACAGCAGCACGATCACCACCGAACTGCACGTGTGTGTCCTTGACTCGTTGTGCGCGTCGGCGCTGAATGACGCCAACGCAGAGCCCAGATCATGTTGTACTCGTCGAAACCGGCCACCAGCAAAAGGCCAACGAACACTGGGAGATCAAATTTTCTGGTCCTGACGGTCTGACACAAACACGCAAAAACGCGTAGCAGCAAGCAACAGGGCAAGCAACAAGAACAGCTGACGGAACGACTGGACTCAAGTGAACAGAGTCAGTAGTAGCAGTTCAATATAGAATCATGGAAATGGGGGGAGCACCCACCACGAGCATGTCACGCTAGATCTGAACTAAATAGGGTTGGTCATAGATCGCACCATCGCGGCAACACCAGCACCGGCAAGCACACGGCAGTGAGCAGACAGCCCATTCAGGCCAGCTCACTTGGGGCACTTGACATGCCCTGTTCATTTAGATTCTGTGTCTGTTTCTTTATCAGATTCTGTTCTAATCCAAGAGTTAAACAGTGAAAATAATTTGCCTCGAGAGAAAAATAAAAAGAGGACAAGACAGCAGAGGAAAAAGAAGGAAGAAAAACAGAGAATATAATCTGGCCTGGAGGGGAAAAAACAGAGGAGAACCAACGAAAAGAAACGCACATGCGGCAAGCAACCGTCAGAAAGTGCAGACATTCGGCGCGCGAGGCTCGCACGATTTACCACCAACAAAGTCCAAACGAGACGACCTCACGCTCACGGCGACCCGTAATTCGTCCGGCATTGGCATTTTCTAGTCCTGTTGACTTGTGTATCGCGAGACCGAAGGAAGGGTTCGTCGACATCGGACACGCTGGCCATGCAGCGCAGCGCAGCACACGAAATGGATGCGGTGGCGTGCGGTGCGGTCCAGCCGCCGGAGTTGTCCCGTCGCACCGTACATCTTTGAAGCTCAGCCCTCCATTCCCACTTCACCCGACGCGGCGGCAGCCCCCACTGGGCTGATCACCTCATCATGCCCGCCAGCATCGCCCAGGCCGCAACGCCACCCGCCAACTTTTTTACCGGACGATCTTACTTGGAAGAAAGGAAACCGACGAAAGAACAGCGCGGCACAGAAGGAAGAATGCGTCGGCACGTACATCGAACGTGACGGTGGTCGCCGGGTCGATCCTCCCGGACCGCGGCGAGAAGGTGGCCCGGGCGTCGGGCGCCGCGGCGTGGATCATGCACAGCAGCGACTCGTACTGGTTCAGCGCCAGCGAGTCGCCCACGAACATCACCTTCTTGCCGCCCCACATCCGCAGCAGCGCCAGCCCGTCGAACCTGCGCACAAACGCCATCATCATCTCAACGCCGCAATTCGATCTCACGATAACCGTGGTTTCGGCGACGCCATTACAGTCACAAACCTGGGCGGGGAGCAGGGCGGGCTGGGCTGCCACCGGTACTTGAGGTACTGCTTGTCGGGGCGGCTGAACCGGCGGCAGTCGAACTCGCCGCGGACGAAGGGGCAGCTCGCCGAGTCGTAGAGCGGGTACGACTCGTCCGCCACCCAGGCCCCCGCGAACATGTCGCACGCGCCGCCGGAGGACTCCGACGCCGGCCGGTGCTGGTTTTTCTTGGAGATCGTCAGCGCGGCGGCCGCCGCTGCCGCGGTGCATGCCACCAGGAGCAGGGCCACGATGGTCGCGGCGATCACCGTGCGCCGCTTCATGTCGTTCCTCCGGCCAAGGAGGCGGCGGGGAATGCAGGCGAGGATCGGGCGCGCCGGGGAGGTTCTTGTGACGGCCAGGGAGTGGGAAGCGTGAAGGAGAGGGTGGGTATATGTAGGTGGAGGTGGAAGGCATCCGGGCAGTGCTGGCAGTGGCAGATGCTCTCCGTTAATGGTAGGTGCTGCTGTTTCTCCATGGATGGATCGATGGACCACGTATGGCCTGGATTTGCTAATACTACGAGGTATTCATTGATGGATTCTTCATGAAATAAACGGGAATTCGGCGGTATAAATCGTGGCTGTTTCGATGCATGGTGTAAATGATCAAACCTTGTGAGAAACGCAGGCAACCCGAAAGGGGTCTTGAATTGGAGCCCCGGCGTTGCGTGCCGCTACTGCTCGTGGAGTTGTACTGTTTGGGATTGGCGCTGGCTGGGTTTTCTCTAGTGCTGCTGGATGGAGGTGTTTATGGCTTGTGTGAATTTTCAGTTTATTTTTGAGCTGGGGGAATGTCTGAAACTCTGAATTCAGTGTGCCTTTGTATTGTCTGTTTCATGTAAATTGGTAAAGCATATTCAGCGAGACCAATGTTGGACACATCTCTTTTTTTTTCAAAACGGAGGCAAAGGATTTGCCTCATCCATTAATTAAAAAGAAGAGAATTGCCCGGTTAATTGACGGAAAATCAGGCAAAAACCATACATGTAGACCACATGCAGACTACTTCATGACCCCATGGTCCACCCGACAAACATACATAACATGTAACAACCACAAACACTTGCACTTCTATGTCTCAAAGAAACCCTCAACTAAACCAAGGTTGAATACATTGGAAATGCTGGACGTCTGGATTTTGAATGGAGGCATTTGTTTGACTAATAAATGATGTGGGTTTTTTTACGAGGGGAAAGATGTGGTTTATTTGATCAAGTGCAAGTGTACACAAATGAGAGGATAGTTTGGGGAAGAAATAAATTACGTTTTGGTTGTAATACTATCTAACAAGGAGCATCGTTTTAATCCGTCATCGAGTAATGTCAGTTTTGTTGACCGAGTACTGTAACATTAGTTTTGGCCGAGTGCAAATGCCATTAATAAGGATACCAACAAAAATTACGTTATGTTCTCAAAACAAAAACAAAGATTACGTTACAAACCAAAAGATAACAAGGTGGGTATTAAATGAGAGTACATATCCTTTCATAACACCACAACCGTCCTGTTTCCAGATCCTTGCCTTGCCAAACCAACCAGCTCGCTGCCAATTTGACTCGAAAACTCGAAGAGGAAAGGGGATCGCATATGGCACCAACAAAATGGAATGGTATAAACTGAACGTATCGGGTGTGGGGAATATTAGGCCGGCCAATATATCCTCCTCCCACACGTTATTCCAAGTTCGTCCGTCTCATCCTTCCTGCTAGAACTGCTGACACACCATCATTCCTAAATCCTGACCAAGATGGAGATTCGTTCTCTTTCTCCCAAGGACAAATGATACTAGTACTGTATGTGCTTTATCTGAATGAAAGTCACCTTTCACTGCTCCTGCTTTATGTGTCCTTTGGTCCTGCCACGGGATGCAATTGGCAGCCGCTCGCTCCATCGCTGGATATTAAAGGAGCAAACAAGATTAGGTGACAGCTGAGGAGGAGAACATGCAGACCGGGAGGCAGTGAGAGGCGTGTAGGGGGAATCAACAAGTTCATCTCAAATCCGATGGATGCAGTTCGACTTCGACCACGTGCGTGCAAACTGTACAACAGGATCATGTCAGATCACAACATTATCAGTGGATGATACGCTCTGCTGTCTCAATACGTATATTATCAGTGGGTTGTTAACTGACGCCGAAAACTTGCATCGCAAGTGTTAATTAACACCCTTTCCGGTAGTAATATCAATCAAATAACCCACGGGGTCTACATGCTGTTAGAAGCTTCAGAAAGGACCGGTTCCACTAATTAGTGAGATAGATGCTGTTAGAACCAACCTATGGTTGCATAATTAGAAGAACTGTGGTATCCCCAGCTCACTAGGGTTCAAATTCTATTGCTCGCATTTATTCCTGGATTTATTTTAAGATTTTCGGCGATGTGCATTCAGTGGAAGGAGACGTTCCCGTCGACGACGAGGTGCCTATGGTGACTTCGTAAATTTCAAGATAATATGCCGGCTCAGCCTTTTGAAGATGCTCATGGGCGTAGGGTGTGCTTGTATACGTTCGTAGGCATGAGTGTTTGCGTGTATATATGAGCGCTTGTGTCTGTACTGATATTAAAAAAGTGCCCGTATGCATGCAGTGGGGGTTACGGTGCTTTAGGAAAGAGAAAAATTCACCGTAGGTCACTAAACTTGAGCCGGTTGACAGTTTAGTAGCACTACTTCAATATACCCGAACCACGGTCCACATACTTGCGCACAGGGTTCACTTTGATTCATTTATACATTTTCTTGTATGTATTTGCTAACTTGGCCGAGTCAGCGGCCGCCAGCTCGCTTTGACCGCCACCTGGTCATGCCTAGGGTGAATACTAGTCCATCTGGGTTTTTTTTTTTTGCAAAAACGCCAGTACCATTAAACCGCAGTCCGCGCACGCACTAGGAAGACTCCGCACGCGCCTAGGGTGAATACTAGGAAGACTCCGTGCACGCGCTCGCAGTCCGCGGTCTCCATGTCCGGTAACTGCTCGATGAGCGCGGCCATGACCTCCGTGAGCTCGCAGTACAGTTGCACGCTCTCCTTCACCAGCGGGAACAGAGACACCGTCACTACCCAGTTCGTCTTCCCCGCGCCTGAGACGTGTCGTTCCATGTCAGTGGACGCTTGGCGAAGGTGTGATCCCAATCCCACACGAGAATGTGAGCAAACAGTTGCGTGCACGCTCAAATGGACTCACCTACGGGTCAGCAAGGGATGAATCGTTCGAGGAGATGTTGCAGTTGCTAGATCTTGCCGAGGAGCTGCTCTAGCACCATCTCGCTCGTCGGCGTCTCCCTCGGCACGATCGCCACCGCCTTGGCGGCGTCGGCGTCTGCCGCCGCATCCTCCCGTCTACTCCCATTATCGCCACCATAGCTGAAGCGGTTTCCTGGAGACATGTAAAGATCGTCGCAGAGCAGCTTGCAGCGGGTGGGGCCATCGTCGAGGTAAGCGGCCTAGGAGCTGACATGTAGAGCATGCGCGTGCCCCGCCGCGGCGTAGAATAGCTCCTGCTCACCGTCAGCGAGGAGGCGATGCACGATCACCAGCGTCTTGAGCGCCATGTCCAAGCTCGCGACAGCGCGGCCACGCCAGCCCGCCCCCGCCGGTGAAGCAGCTGCAGTGCGGGGACGACGCCGTGCTCTGCTCACCGCGAAGAAGCCGCTGCCACCGAGGGGCCGGCTGCTGTAGCCCGTCATGGAGGCGGGGCCCCTGCTACAGAACCTGCTCGTGGCCG
Source organism: Aegilops longissima (assembly GCA_021605205.1). Taxonomy (NCBI): domain Eukaryota; kingdom Viridiplantae; phylum Streptophyta; class Magnoliopsida; order Poales; family Poaceae; genus Aegilops; species Aegilops longissima. The sequence goes on along the minus strand of CM038678.1, from coordinate 155,557,696 downwards.
GGACGCTCCCGCGCTGGTGCAACCCGCCGCCGGTGCACGCTTCCGACATTTGTGTGCGATACAAGATTTCTGCTCAGAATTGACGAATGTCTTCAGTTTGAACAACGCAACTAGATTGCATTGCTGGTTGTCGAATAACAATGCAACACACGCATCAGCAAAGTCATCGTTCAGAAAAACTGCCACTACATGCACTTCATTCAGAATTCCAGGATTCAGAACACAGGTTTTCTTCTACAGTTCTGCTAGAACTCATCTAGATGAGATATAATTTGGTCTCATTCACTTTTTATAGCCATTAGATGTGATGCTATAAGATACGTGTATGCTGACGTGAGTTGTTTCTGTTCTTGTTTTCAAAGTGAATGAGACCAAATTATATCTCATCTAGTCTTTCTTCTAAGGTTCACAGCTTCACACAGTAGATTTCACCTACCAAAGTACGTGGTAGGAAACTAAATCGATGGACGGAACGGAAAAGCAAACTAAATCGATGGATGAACCGACAATCATGGCTGGGGAGCGAAGAATTGATGTGGCAGGAGGCAGGCACTCATTCGAGCACCTTCAAGGCGTCGTACTAGGGTGCCAAGATGGCGTCGACCATGGTGCGCGAGGGGGTGGGCACGCCGTCGGCCTGCAGGAAGAGGTGCACCAGGTTCTTCGAGTAGCCGCTCACCAGCGTCAAGCCGGCCTGCGCGGCCACCACCGGCGATGCCACCTTGGACGTGCCCACGTTCCAGAACCGGACCTCCAGCGCGGCGAACCCTTCGGCCGCAAAGCGTTTGCGGATCGCCTCGTGCTCCGACACCCACGCCTCGCCACCCGTCCACCCTTCGAACTCCATGTCCCTCAGCACGAACATGCGACGCACCATCTGGTCCTTGGCCAGCGCGCCCGCCACCACCATGTTCAGGATCTTGTTGAAGACCGCTGCAGTTGGCGCAAGGCTGCGAGTCATGGCTGCCAGCGGGTGCAGCTTCTCCACTAGCAACGCGCCACGCACCTTGTGCAGCTGGTGAGTGGCGTCAAAGGTGATGACGCGCCCCTTCTAGGGATCCTGGCTCAGCTCCATGCACAGTGACCACCGCAGCATCTTGAGCATCGATGTCGACCGTGCTGTCGAGGAAGACGGGCCAAAGCGACGGTTCCAGGCGAAGGTTGCGGGAGAGGGAGGCGGAGGTATAATTGCCGTTGGAGCGGCGGAGGGAGTTGGGGCCGAGCTGGAAGAAGTTGCTGAGCAGGTCGGAGTAGCCAGAACCGCCGTCGAGCCAGAGGAGCAGCGGCGTGTCGGCCGGTAGGGTGAGCAGAGCACTGGCCTCCTAGAAAGCGAAGAAGAGCAAAGCGTAGGTGGACGTGTCCACGAGGAGGTAGCCAGAGTTGGTCGGGAGCGCCTCCCTTGGCCGACAGCTCTGCCGTGTCCGCGACTTCCACGACCAACTTCATCGTGGCGGTGATCAAGTGCGACAGCAACCCGCCACCGCTGGCATCACGATGGCTCAGCACCCGCGAACGGTGATAAGAACAGTTTAATGGTACTGGCGGTTTTGCAAAAACCTCCTCGAATGGACTAGTATTCACCCTAGGCACGACCAGGTGGCGGTCAAAGCGAACTGGTGGCCACTGACTCGGCCAAGTAAGCATATACGTACACGAAAACGTATAAATGGACCAAAATAAACCCTGTGCACAAGTACATGGACCGTAATTCGAATATTTTAAAGTAATGGTGTTAAACTGTCAACTAGCTCGAGTTTAGTGACCTACAGAAAATTTTCTCTTTAGAAAACAGAGGAAACGAAGAACGAAAAGGTCGCAATGGAGGCAGCGCACTTTTCTTTTCCCTTCCCCTTCATCAGAAGTAAACAAACGGGGTGAAATCTCATGCATACACGTAGAAGAATTCCCAAGTGCGAAGCGATCGAGTGATTCTCACACAGAAACATTGCTGCGTATGACTTGATTCCGGCCGCAAGGGGCAAGGTCAGCTTCTGCCGCCTGATCTTTTTTTTTTGAAACGGAGGCAAATTTTTTGTCTCAACTCATTAATAAAGAAGAAGAGAATTGTCCGATTAATTAACGGAAAACCGGGCGAAAACCATTACAACATGCCCACATAGGACATCCCGGGCGACCTGGCAACCCACACAAGAACGCACACACGCCGTTGAGGAGAAAAGCGCCGGGGTAGCAATCTGGTGTCATCGTCATCACACCTCCACCAGGGCGACTCCGACTCCACCATCAACGACCACCGATGGAGCTCCCACCATAAACGAGCGTCGAGGCTTGCGCCGGACAGCGCCAAACAGTCCACCGCGACGCCGCCAAGACCAGCAGCTCCGACTCTGGCGATGAGCATTGCAGGGGGAAAGCACTGGACCTGCGCCGAGCCAGCGCCGGAACCGACCACCCGTCTCGTGTCATCGTCACCGCGGAAGCACCTCTTCTGCAGCTCCGACTTCAGGAAGACAAATGAGGCTCGGCAGCCCCTCGAACACGCCGAATGAGACCGACTACCAAAGCCCAGCAGCAGCCCAACTCTGCCTGAAGCCACCATCGCGGTCGGCAGGTGTGCGTCCGGCAATGGTGATGTGGCGCAACTTCCTGCCGCCTGATCTTACCTCATTCCCTTCACATCGATTTCACAGTAGCTTGTAACTGTCTGACAATCCCGGGGGCAATTAAGCATCAATCGGTTGCGCTGCAGCTAAGGAATGAAACCAAATACTACTCCCTCCTTCCTAAAATATAAGGCGTGATTGACTTTTTACGGTCTTTGATGCACAACTTTGACCACTAATATATATCAAAGTATATGGATTGAACATGTATAAATGACATCGTTGTATTTGTCTTGCAAAGCAATTTTATTTCATATGTATGTATAATAATTTTATAGACATATAATACATAAAAAATATAGTCAAAGTTATGCAACGAAGACCAGAAAAGTTAAACCGTGCCTTATATTTTGGGAAGGAGTGAGTACTGTATTTGGTTATGTTCATGCTGGGGTCGCTGATTTTGCATCTTTGGTTAGCTAATTAGCTTTCGACGTACTCCCTCCGTCTAGGTGTGTAAGTCATCTTACGTTGCGCACCGTGACCAAGGTGGAGGGGAAAACGAGAGAACTTAATGTGTTTTTGCTAATTAATAACAATGCATGCAACGAACTAACCAATGCATGTCGTGTTTGGTAGTCTCAAATCATTTAAAGCATGCATGACCCACATCTCTTATTGGTTGATATGTCATGAAACAAGAAACGAGATGAGAGTTAATGTACCGTGCCTAAGTGTTTTGGGATTATTTGATTTTCGTAAGATGACTTACACACCTAGACGGAGGGAGTACTTGTCTTTGGGACAAAGGCCTTAGACCGGACGCCTCGAACCGCATAATAATCATGCATGCATAATCATGGCGGCAATATACGGAGCGACGCAATCTTGTGCTACTTGATTAGCGGCGGCAGCTACTTAACCTGCTTTCTGCCAAGGTTCGGTAGTATCATAGCTAGTATCATGCATGCCAACTAGTCAATTTTGATGAGGTGTCATAGCATTAAAGGAAGAAAAAGAGGGTGTAGTATCATATCATGATACCGTATCATATTAAATGCTATACTACTTTGTGTCATGCATGGCAATAAATAGAAAGATTACACGATACTAATATACGATCTTACGTTAGGGAGGTAGTATCATACACTAGTATCATATGCATGATACTAGTATATGATACTCCCCATTACAACCAGCCTCAGCGATCCGATGGTTCAGCTAACGGCTCGTGCAGTGAGTGTGACGTTGCAAAGACCGGGCTCCATGGAGCTTGTTTTGCAAAAAAAATCAAAATACATTTAAAAGTTTCAAAAAATGCCAAAATTTTTTGTACAAATACATATGCATATTTTTTAAGTATGTATAAATTTTCAGTAACTAATTTGATCATTTGCATGCTACACAAAAAGACAAATATCTGACACAAATACAACAAGGAAAAAGCCTATTTCAATCTGTGTATTTGTCTTTTTTGTATACATCACATATGAATACATATGTTTATGAAAATTTATACACATGTACTTCAAGTATATGTCTACATGAAAACATTTTTTTCAGATTTTTTGAGTTATGGAAAAGGTATTTTGGCTGAGAAATGTATATAGAGCTCAATGGAGCTCGGCCTCTGCAGCCACTTTTCGCTCGTGCAGTGCGCTAGGCAGGCCATGGCCTGGGGCTCAACACACGGGCGTTCAGAGCTGTCGCGTTCAGCCAGCTAAAGTAGGAGTGGGGTGGACGTTTCTGCGTGCATCCATTTTCAGTAGGGCAGAGGGCCCATGTATATTGCACACCATCTCTCTCGGCCGTGCCCACATATATATGTGGGCCGACTTTGCGTTGAAGCCGTGCTGAAAGAATCGCTCCTTTTCCGGGCTGGACCGATGGCGCCAACCTTGTCATCATCATCATCAGCCGATTTGAGGGCCGACGGCGATTTTCTTTGGCGATGCCTAAAAAGTTGCTCTCATCCGCAAAAAAAAAAAAACTGTTGTTCCGTCATGTGTAAGTGGTAGGCAAAGCTGGAACACACGAGTAGAACGACGGGAATTCTCTCATTTATTTTTATTTTCAGGGAAAATTTTCAATCCATTCATCAACTGTCAAGATATACAAAGAACATCAGAAGTAAAATATACATCTCGGTTCGTGACCACCTTTCCGCTGTTGTCGAGCTGATGTCTATTGATTTCTGATGTCGAGCTGCTTATGGTCTCTTTTTGCTCACTGGGGTTTGATGCCTGCTGATGTGTAGTTTTGTTGCGCCGGGGTTATCTTTGCTGGTGTGTAGTACACTTTATTATCTTGGTTGTTGGTGTTAACAGGTTTTCAACCCGTAGTGGGTGCTTCTTTTGAAGCACCGTAGCGGGTTTCTGTTAATACCCGTACTCGCTCTCCTCATTCCGGCCCCCTCTTGCTTATTAGGTTCGGTTCTCAGACATGTACTGAACAAAATATTTTCATTAAGCAATTAACTAAAAGGGGGGGGGGGGTGTGAACCCGGTTGGAAAAAAAGTCGGTGATCATCTAGCGACGATTATAAGCACTAGTGCGAGCTGAAGGTGCGTCGGCGTCATCGTCCCTCCATCACCGAAATTGGACAAACCCCATAGTATCAGCGCATCAGAAAAGCAACTGCCGCTGATGAAGAGAAATGTATATAGGAAGGATCCAACCTGTAGACACACAAACACAGGCGAACGAAGACCGGATCCATGTGGAATCACAAAGAAAAATGCCGACTGAATCCAGAGACAAACCTCCACACGCCCACCGACAACGCTAGAATCACTACCGGGATGAGGGCTAGGCGGGGAGAACCTTTTTTCATCTTGATAGAGCCGCCACCGTCTCGCCTCTCTGAGCAGGATAGAAATCCTAATAAAACTAAAAAAACTTCTAAAAATGGAGCCCTCATGCCGGCAAAGGCCGGGATCCACCGCGCCTCTATGGTCCTAAGACCACATGAGATGAGATAGACCGGCGCTGGCACCGGCCGGAGCACAAGAAACCCTAGAGCTTGGGTGCCCTTATGTACGAGAGGGAAGGGGTACATAGTAACTCTCCATGAGCTCCATTCCTCTATTCGTAGCACTGTTTCTAGAACTGAAAAAGAGAGGCCCTCTAATCTTTAATATACCAATGAAAAAACTATGTCCCATGTTGGAGCTTTTCTCTTAGCATATTCCAAGCCAAAACTTGTCTCTAGGGCTCTTGGCATCTATGATTGAATCCTTAAATTTTACTCCTCAAACTTCTCTTCAAATTTGAACTTCTCAAACCTAAGGATTTCAAAGAGACATGAAGCTAACCGAACTCTCAAACTTCACCCCTCGAACGAACTAGACCCCACATGGAACTCTCTTTTGTTTTTCTTCTTCTTTCTTTTTTTCTCCTTCCTTCCACGCGGCCAACGACGATTTCTCACGACTACATGATTTATATGACCTAGCTAGGACCTTGGATAGATACTATGCAAAAGTAACTCTTGGTTCATGAAATTAAAAATGTTCATGAATTTAAAACAAAATTTCAAGACTCTAAATAAAGTCCATAAATTTGAAAAAATATTGACAGATCCACAAAAAGTTTGTGAGTAAAGTTTGTAAATTTAAAACTATTCACTAGTTGAACAAACGTTCATAAATTAAAAAATCTAAGAATTTAAAAATGTGTGCAAATTCAATTTTCTCATGAATTGGAAATATATTCTTTGACTTTGATTTTTTTTGCAAATTTGAGAAATGTTAACGAATTTGAATAATATTGAAGAATTAAAAAATTCTCTAGTTTTAAAAACATTTGTGGATTTGAAAAATATTTATGAGTTTTAAAATTGGTCAATAATATGAATAATATATTAGCAAATTCAGTAAATATTCGGTAATTCAAAAATGTAAATGGATTAAAAAATTTCATGAATTTGAAAACTTATGATATTAAAAAATGATCATGAATTAAAAAGAAAAAAAGAACATGAAAAATCAGAAAAACTAGTTAGAAATAAAGAACAATAAATAACTGGAAAGCTAGAAGAGAAAAACAAAGCTATTATGGAAGGTTCACATAGATTTTTCCTCAAATGTTCCGATGGTACCGCCCTGAATGACTTATAGGATCCGTTCACCTTAGCATGCAAGCGATCGATTGTAAGATGGGAGCACCTAATTAACGGATACGACATGAAGGGCTCCCGTAAAGGTCACTTGTTTTGCCTAGCGATGCGCTTAGCCGCCGCGACAAGTCACACGCTTGGCATACCCTCAGGGTTTTGGTTTTTTACATGTTTCTAGCTTTTAGATGGGTTTTTATTTTATTCGGCCTTTTCTTTTTTGTTTGGTCTTCTTTAGATTTAGCAGGGCTTTTCTTCTTCAAGAAGCAACGTTTTCACGAGAAGTGCAACATGTGGTTCCTGAAACGAGAAAAAGCACAACATGTACTTTCACGAGGAGCACACGTATGCTTCCCGAAAAGGAAAAAATCACATTTATATTTCCCTGAGAAGCATATCTCTTCTTCCCCGGAAGAAAAGAAAAGAAAGCACAACATGTGCTTCCATGAGAGGCACACATGTGTTTCCCAAGAATGGAAAAAGCACAATTGTGCTTCCTGAAAAGGGAGAAACACCGTTATGTTTCCAAAAAGGTGAAATAACAACAACGGTGCTTCAGGTTTTGTTTTTTCCTATGTTAGGGCTTTTTATTTCAATTTCTTTTATATCTGTGGGTTTTCTAATTTTCTTCTTTTATTCCTGTTTTTATAAGTTTTTTGGGGGAAAAACAATTTATTAGAAACCTTACATGAGAGCTAATTTCGAAGATCTTGATGCGAGAAATGCAACGGTGAAATCAGTATGTGGTTTGGATGCATGGTTCAAGAGATAAACCGGTTTAAAATAATGAATCTACGAAAAAGAAGAAATCCACAGGCTGTGACAAGTGACACACACGCAGCATGTGACTTGTCACTAGAGAATGTGAAGTGACTTTTGCAAGGGGTGCCTTTTAATTAGTGATCTTGTTGCAAGATATGTAGCGCTTATGATCCTATTTGTCGCCAGCGTGTAACAACAAACAGATGGGTTGACGCCCGCAGGTGGGGGGAATTGGGCCGACCCAGTTCGAATTTCTTGTTGTGTGTTCGTTAAGCTGCTGCATAGCCCATCAAAAAAGCTAATATGTTGCACGTTCTTTGTTTGTTTTTTCTGTTTTGGGGGCTTTGGTTATTTTCTCTTTTCATTTTTACTTTCTAGTTTTCTTTTCTTAAAAGACGGTCCTTTTTTGCAGGTAAAATAGATAGTCCTTTCTTGTTATCTCTATTTTTCGTTTCTTTATTAGATGGTGAACATTTTCTTAGTGGGCATCGAACATTTTATATTGTACAATGATTTATTTTTATTTTTCTGGTAGAAATGAATTCTTTTAGTATACCATGAACTTTTTAAAATACTAGGTGAATGCCCATGCGTTACCTCCGAAAAATATAGATATTTATCAATAATTAAAGGGTCATTCAAACACCTACCATGATACACGTGCATATATAATATGTACGCTAGAAAAACAAATTAGTGAAAGAGTGAGGAGAAAACTGAGTGAATGATGGATCCTTAGGTTCTTTTTAAGTAGTACATATTTGGTGAACCTTTTATTCAATGTACGATGAAATTTGTCTAATGTATGGTGATTGTTCTAAAAAGTATATGGTACTCATTTCTTTAATACAAACTAAACTTTATTCTAATGTACGGTAAACTTTTAAAATGTACAATCAATGTTTTATAATATAAGGTGAACAATTTTTAGTGCTGACTGAACTCTTCTTAAACACATATACTAAACATTCTTTATAATATACTTTCCTATTTTTATAAATATTTTTTATTTGGCTCTTAAAAAGCCAACAGGAGGTTTTGCAAGAAAAACCCGACATGAAAAGCTAAGAGAGAAAAACGAAGGAAAACTGTTAAAGTGGAGAGTCGACAGAATGGGCCGGTCGATTTGCACCCGATTCAGACGAAGCCTCGTCCAGTTTTACACTAACGAGCGGGAGCTCCAACCAGCGCTTCAGGCGCCGGCTGGCTCTATCGGCGCTCGCTAGCGACCGCGTAGGGGGCCGGCCCACCAACTGAGTCAACAAAGCAGACGCGAAGGAAACAAACAAATCAATGATGGGATCGCTGGGATTCGAACCCAGCACCTGCAATCATAGAAAAACCGTCCTAGTTAACGTTTTCTTCAGTAAAGCCAATATAAATTATTTTGAAAAAAGAAAAGGTACATTTGAAAACAAGATCGTCGATATCTAGAAATTTCATAGATTTATCTAAAAAATTCATTGGTTATAGCGTCGATTTCCATCCATTTTGAAAAAAAGAAAACATGTTCATTGAAGAGTTCATCGAATTGAAAAAAAGTCCATCGATTTTAAAAAAGAGTTCATCGATTTTGATCAAAAGTTCATCGGTTTTAAAAAAAGTTCATCGATTTGGAAAAACATCATTGGTTTTAAAAAAGAGTTCATCGATTTTGAAAATAGTTCATCAAAGATTTTGAAAAGAATTCATCGATTTTGAACAAAAGATTGAAAAAATATTTCATTGGTTTTCAAAAAAAAGTTGACAAACTTCAAAAATAGTTCATCGAATTTGAAAAAAAATCACTGATTTTGAAAAAAGTTCATCGGTTTTGTTTTTTTCGTAAACTTTAAAAAAGGTCATGAATTGAAAAAAAGTTCATCGAATTTGAAAACAAATGTTCCGATTTTGTAAAATGTTTATCAACTTCAAAAAAAGTTCATTGAATTTGAAAAAAGTTCACCGATTTTGGAAAATTGTTCATCCAATTAGAAAAGCGATCATAAATTCTAAAAAAAGTTCATCGAATTTTAAAAATAGTTCATAAAATCCGATGAACTTGTTGCATCGAATAAAAAAACGAAAAAAGGAAAAGAAAAAGAAAAAATGAAAAAAAGGAAAGAATTAAAGATGTAAGAACCTATACCTTAGCACGGAAGGATGATTGGCTGTGGTGGTTAGCGTGTCTTGTTCTGAACCGTGGCCCCGTGGGTTCGAGTCTCGTGGGGCCCTGCACCGCTCTGCCCCTTTCCCTTATCTTCTTCCTTCAATCTAGAGCGTTTTGGTCACAATTCCCCACCGCAGCTACCACCACTCCTCCTTCTTCCACCCCCCCTCCCATCGGTGTTGCCACCTCTCCCTCTCCTTCCTCCGCCTTCCTCACCATCGGCGCTCCCCACCTCTCCTCCTCCTTCCTCCTCAAGTCGCCAAAGATCGCCACAAGCAGGCGGGCTGCGACGACAAATCAACAACAATCGCCATGAAGCTTCAAAGACCGAGCTACGAGGCGTCAACCGGTGTTGTGGACGGGAGAAGCCTTCGGCGCCGTGGACAGGAGAGCCCACCGGTGGTTCTACTTCAATGACGCCCATAGCTGGAATCGGCTCATGGTGGTGCTAGAACCAGCACTAATTTTTGCTACCATTGGCACTTTGATTTGCTAGCACCGACGCCAATTTTTTGCATTTTGCTACAACCGGTGTTTTGATTTGCTGGAACCAGCTTCAATTTTTGCTTCAACTGCCGCATTCGCTTTTTGCTGGAAGAACGCCCACTTTTGCTACTTTGCTATAAATGGTGTTTTAATTTGCTGCAACCAGTTTCAATTTTTGATACCATCGGTGTCTTTGATTTTGCAAGAACATCCTTCCACAAAGGCCCCATTTTTGCAGTTTTGCTTTCACTGTTTTTGGTTTTGCTGGAACTAACACAAAGATTTGCTATTACCGCTGTTGGCTCCGAGCCATGGTTTTCTGCTGCTGAGTTTTTTTTTTGCTGGAACCATCATTTAATTGTGCTGGAACCGACATTTTTTTTTGCAACCGCCTTCGCATTTTGCTACGACCAGCGAAGCTTTTTGCTACATCCATGCATGGCTCTAGAGTCAGCGAGAAACACAGGAGACGACGGTGAGGGGCGGCGACCGGCGGCAAGGGTGGGGACCGGCAAGACGCAAGCGCCTGCTGCAGGTCGCGGCGGCAGCGCTGTGTTCCCACGAGGAAGGAGGAACCGAGATCGAAAGCGGAGCACGATGCAACTTCTTTTTTTCCTGTTGCGAGACCCATATCGAACTGGTCAAATATGCTGAATCGGGCACTCGCGCGATGAGCGGCCCAACTGCTCGGCCGGTGCGCCTGCGCCTATCAGCGCCCTTACAAAAAGGAATGAAATGACAATGCGCTGGCTCATCGCCGAGCGGGGGTGTGCGCCATGTACTGATATAACGGACGCTTAGAGGAGCTACGAGCGTCAAGGAGGGGTACCCCTATGTCTCGCTGTAAGCAAGACACAGGGCAAGCCTCGCGTCGGTGAAGCCCCGGATGGGCCGGCCCGGACGTGCGGGAGGCTACAACCTCCTATTTCTGTCTTTTTTTGCATTTTTTGTTTTCTATTTTGCTTTATTTTTTTACTTTTTTAATTATTACTTAAAATATTTATTACAAAAAACTCAACAAAAACAAAAATGTTAACCTAGTATTACCAAAATGTTAATGTGCATAGAGAAAATGTTTATCACATATATGAAAAATGTATAGAAAAATTGTTCATGTATTTTAAAAATATTAATCAAGATTTGAACAATTATTTGAAAAATGTTAATCAAGCATTTGAAAAATATTAAATGTGTATAGAAATATGTTGACCATGTATTAAGTAATGATGAATTTTTTAATCAGGTATATCTAAAATGTTAACCAAGCATTTCAAAAATGTTGAATAATTATTTAATAAATGTTAATCAAGCATTTGGAAATGTTAAATGTATATCATAGCTATTTATTAAAATATGATGAGATTTGTTTACCATGTATATAAATTTTTAATCAGGCATTTGAAAAAATGTTTAATAACTATCTGAAATATGTTAATCAAGCATTTGAAAAATGTTAAATGCCTATATAAAAATGTTGGCCATGTGTTAAAAATGATGATTTTTTAATAATTTTATATAAAAATATTAATCTAGTATTAAAAATGGTGACAAGTATTTAAAAACGTTGGTCAAACATTTGGAAAATGTTAAATGGGTATATAAAACATGCTGACCATGTATTTAAAAATGTTAAACTTATATGTAAAAAATTAAACCTATAATTTAGAAATATGTTAAATATGTATAGGAAAATGTTAACCATGTATTAAAAATACTAATCTTTTTTTGCGGGAAACTAATCTTTTATTTAAACCAATAGAAAGAAATAAAAACAACAAATACATGATAATAAAAAGGTAACCAAAGAAAAAATTACGAAAAATAAAACAGACGAACAAATGTAAAAAGAATTGAAAAACTGTGAAATGAATAAAGAAACAAAGAAAAAACCATTGAAAACCAAGAAAGAAAACAAAAAAAAACGAAGACAAAGAAGAAGAAAAAAAAAGGATAGAAACAACGAAAAAACAAATAGAAACCAAAAGAAAAAATAAGGAAAAACCGAAGTATAACGACGAAGAAAGGAAACTGAAGATGAAATAAAAAAACCAAACAAAACACAATGCTATCTTAACGCGAGCCCAACCTTGATGCAGTGCCACCACCGTTGCCACCCGGGTTTGATCCTTGGGAGCTCCTTTTTCGTCGATATTCTTCTGTTTTGTTACTATGTATGCACTAAATGGGCCGGCTTCTTACTATAAAGGCTTCAGGGAGACCCTTCTTTCGTCTCACTTGATGCGAGACATAGCTCTCGCGGTCAAGGAGGTATGAGACTTCGCCCAACGTCCCTAGTTTCAGAATCCCCCAAAAGCACAAAGGAGCGATCTGTCCGGGCTAGCCTATTTTCAGAGTATATGACAATATTTTCTATATGGTTTTCTACTAGTTTTGGGAACCTTCTAGAAGGTTCTCTGTTTTTTTCTGTCATATCCTCTATCAGTTTTTATAGTTTTCTTCTTGTTTTTTAATTTTTTCTATTCAAAACTTCACATTTTTCATAAATTTAGGAAAAAAAGTTTTTTAAAAAATTATTGCAATTTCAAACTTTAATGTTTTCATAAATTTGTATATGTTTGAAAATAACTTTGGAATACCAAAATTTGTTCAATTTTTAAAATGTTTGGAATTTTAAAACACATTATTCAAATTTGCTAGTCTTTCTAAAAAAATGGTTGGAATTTATAAAAAATAGATTTATGATGTTTTCACAATTTTCAAGAGAATGTTAGGAACTTTTTAAAAGATGTTCGAAATTCAAATTGGTTGGTTTTTCAAATATATTTCATGTTTTTAAAAAATCTTCACAAACTTGAAATCTTGTCAAATTTTTAAAAAGGTTCACTTTGTTCAAGAATTGTTTAACCAGCGCAATAGTAACCTGCATGGTGCGGTTCCCAATTCTATAGTACTCGTGTTCTACAGTAAACCTTCGTGCTATAGTATTCACCAATGGACCGGCCCAGTCAAACTATCGTGTGTGCGTCACGTCTCTATTGGATACACCGAGTGTCCATAGAAACTCCCATGAGTTACTGCCAAAAACAAATCAAAAACAAAACAAAGAACCTGTGATTGAGGAGAACAACATGACGAGCCTAGGCTCGCTTCGATTGGAGCCGGACTAAGAGCTCAAGCCCAACCCAAGACATGAGCAATTAATAACGAGACCAAGCTTTTTTGAAATCACTAGTTAGAGGGTACCCCTTGAAAGGTCTTTCCCACCTTCACTTGTGGTGACAAGTGGCTAACTGCATGTGTGACACTTGTCGCAGTCTAGTAGTTTTTTGGTTTTTTCGTTCATTCGGTTTTTCAAAATGTTTTATCTTTTGCACCATGCATCTAAATCATGAACTATTTTTTCACAGTTGCGTTTCTGGCGTTGAGATCTTGATAACTAAATCTCATGTTAATAAGTTTGGACGAACTTGTCTTCTTCTGAAACCCACCGAGAAAAATAGGAAAAAACCAAAAACCTGAAAAAAATAGAAACCCCCCAAAAGGGAAAACAAGCACAAATGTGTTTTTCACTTTATTTGAAGTGCAAATGCGCTTTTCACTTTCCGGGAAGCACTTCTACCTTTTCACATGATGTGCTTCATGAGGAAACCAAAAAAAGTGTTTTCCACAAAAACCAATAAAATTCAAAAAACTGCAAAACCTAGAATAATTCCTAAAAGACGTGCATAAATAAAAAATGTGTCCTCGCAGGTGCACCCAACACTCGACATGTGGTGGCGGCTCAACGCACCAGATGTGTTCGCTGGAGGTCCGCGCGAAGGGTTACCCTCGAGTTAGTTGCTCCTGAGGTTTCCAGATTTTTGTGTTTGAAGCTCTCTGTTTTGCAAGACACATGCATGTTTCTGAGCACCGATCTTTTTTCTTCTTATAAGAGCACTATGCATGTTCCTCCTAGAACATGCATGCCTCTAAGGTTTTTTCTCTAGTGTCGCAGGCTTGGGTTTAGAGTTCCTACGGCAGTGCCACCGCCTAGAGTCTACATTTTTTGTCAGTTCTCCTTTCCATTATCATCCTTCCCACTGACGACTTGAGCTGACTAAGGGGGAATCTTGCGCTCTTGCCCGACCTTGTTTTGGGGAGGTATTATGGAGTTTGACGTTGGGTTTCAATCTAGTGCCACTAGATGGCGATTGAAAGAGGCAGCAGTACAAAAGGGAGGATGGTGAAGACATGGAGGAGCTACTCAACCATCTTGATCTACATGAAGACGACGAGGACAATTTCATCTAGGAAGAGGAACCCAATTTGCAAGGAGTAGAAGAATTGCAAGGCTTGCATAATATGTCGTTGCATCCCTTATGATGAATAATATGCTAAACAAAAATCAAAACATAATCTAATTGAAGGCAGCATAGTGTGAAAACCAATAAGCTTCGAGTTCATATACACCCTCAAATCAATACAATATCATGCAATGATATATGTTCCACTACTTTATTTCATATTTTTTATAACTTTTAAACCGTTAAAAACTTAATGTGCCTTAACTATTTCTATGGACAACAATGATACACTTAATGACACACTTCATAATGCATATGTAGACCGTTCATAGTAACATAGTGGTTTACCTAGGTAGTTCATCATGCATGCCATCTCATAGCAACCTAGGACATATTAGCTAGGGTAGTTCATCAAACATGCCATTGGACTACCACAATTTGGAATGTTGTTGTAGTTAAATCGTGCTATGGAGGTTCCTCACTACCACACTACTTGACCTTTCCCTTACCCTTTCTCTTTCCTCTGCACTTAGCCAGTCTATAGAGATTGTAGTGCTCAAAGGTGACATAGGAGTCTAGGAGGTTCTGCTCGGCACAAGAGCTGTAGGTGTCAGACGCGTTCGCACCATTCTCCACCTCCTCCTTGACTTCGTCAGAAGATGGACATGTCATCATCAATGGGTGGAAAGATCTCTTTGACGTCTATGATGCAGGGCATGTCATCATCAATGTAGAAGTCGAAGAAAAGGACAACGCCATGCTCCACCATAGAGATGCAGGGCATGTCATCTCCTCCATACCATAGTTGTGGGTGCTACTGAGTAGGTGTTTTTGGAGTCTTAAACTGAAAAGTAGTTGAACATGTACTGTTAAGTACCATGTTTCGAATTGCTTCATGTTAGTATGGTTGTTAAGTGTTGAAGATGTAGAACATAATGTTTTGAACATGTGTGTTTATTAACTAAATGCTAGTAATTAATGTTGAAGTGTTGAACTTAAGATTGGTTTTATAGCCCAAAATGGTTCCATGGCAGCACAATAAGCCCTTTGGCTAAAAAAACTGACATTTGAATTTTATATGGTGCCATGGCAGATATGTTGTCATGGCAGCATTTTCTTCCCAACTTCATTGCCAAAATTTAATAAATGTATCTCATATTTTTTTGCCGACAATCCTTACCATTGGTGTGCAGCAAAGTCAAATACCACTAGTAAACTAGGTTCTTAGTGGTGTGTCAGGTGTGTCGCATGCCACTGGTCTACGGTGTACCAATGTGTGCCGACCACACGCCGCTAGTAATAGCTTACCAGCGGCGAAACACTAACAACGTGTGGCTTGCATGCCGCTATGGGTCCTTGTATGAGTGATGCCCGCGGATGATGAGGAAAGAAGCAAAGAAGAGTTGGCAAGCCCCTCATGGCCGTCGTCAAGTGCACACCAATGCTACCACAAGTATAAAAAAGAGCTCCATTTGGTGACAGGGACCTATAGCCTGCATGAAGGGGTTTAAGAACACCCCAAAATTTTTGAAGGAAGGCATCAAGAATCCATATGGTCTCGGTGCCTAGGATGAATTTTAGGATAAAAGAGTCGCATCTATCTCCTCCTCCGAGTGTTTGATTTTTTATCCCTCTGTGATTTACTATTGCGATGATTCTTTGAGATTTTTTCCTCTCCATGTCTTTGTAGGTACTTCAGTAGCTTGATTTCTCGATGTTGTTCATATCAGCAAGATCTATGATGGTGCAATGATGATAAGTCTAAACGCGGCTTCTGAAAATATTATAAGGCATATAGTCATAGTTGCACTCTCCCTTTTGTTTAATATTATTATTATGTCTATGACTTCAGTTACTCTATCCAATGTTATATTAATCTAATATAATATAATCTAGAGTTACTTATTTTGTTGGCAAAAGTAGCAATGTAATGAACACATTAACTAGGGTTCCAACCTCACGTCGGTGGTGCCGCCGATATGCCTAGTCTAATGTGGCCTTAGGGCCATGGGGGCATGGTGGATCCTGACCCTTGCGGTCGGAGAGTTCCATTTTTAGATGTTTTTTTAAATTTTGTTAGGACTTGTGTCTTGCTTGGGAAGGTGAAATGGCGGGGACTCCTTGAAGTTGGAATAAGGTTTTCCCCACCTAGGCCCATTTCGGTGGTGCCTCTAGCATCGTCGGAGGGCATGTGGAGGTGTGTATCCGACGGATCTCGCAGGATTCGATCGGTGGTTGTTTTTGGTCGATCTGTTCGGATCTGGTCTTTGTTCATCTATGTTTGTGTGTCCTCAGTTGGATCCTTCATATCTATGATTCTCTTCATCGGTGGCGGTTACTGTTCTGGTGTGTTGATCCTATTGGGCCTTAGCACGACGACTTCCTGACTGTTTACTACAAAAAATTGTGGCATCCCAGCTCAGAGGAAGCAGAGCACCCCGTATTCTAGCCCAGAGATCAAGTCTTCTGGAATACGACACTGCTTGGCATAGAACAAAACAACTCTTTACTGCAGCTAATATTGGGGAACACAGTATTTCAAAAAATTTCCTACGATCACGCAAGATCTATCTAGGAGATGCATAGCAACGAGCGGGGAGAGTGTGTCCACGTACCCTTGTAGACCGAAAGCGGAAGCGTTAAGTAACGCGGTTGATGTAGTCGAACGTCTTCGCGATCCAACCGATCAAGTACCGAACGCACGGCACCTCCGCGATCTACACACGTTCAGCTCGATGACGTCCCTCGAACTCTAGATCTAGCTGAGGCCGAGGGAGATTTCGTCAGCACGACGACGTGGTGACGGTGATGATGAAGTTACCGACGCAGGGCTTCGCCTAAGCACTACGACAATATGACCGAGGTGGAAATCTATGGAGGGGGGCACCGCACATGGCTAAGATCAACTTGTGTGTCTATAGGGTGCCCCCTCCCCCGTATATAAAGGAGTGGAGGAGGGGGCCAGCCGGCCTCAAGGGGTGCACCCCAATGGGGGGAATCCTACTCCAACTAGGAGTAGGTTCCCCCCTTTCCTAGTCCAACTAGGAGGGGGAAGGAAGGGAAGGGGGAGAGGAAGGAAAGGGGGGCCGGCCCCCCTCCCAATTCGGATTGGACTTGGGGGGAGCCCCACCTCTTGGACTTTTCCTCTCTCTTCCACTAAAGCCCATGTAGGCCCATTAAGCCCCCGGAGGGTTCCGGTAACCTCCCGGTACTCCGGAAAATGCCCGAACTCATCCGAAACCTTTTCGGTGTCCAAACATAGCCTTCCAATATATCGATCTTTATGTCTCGACCATTTTGAGACTCCTCGTCATGTCTGTGATCACATCCGGGACTCCAAACAACCTTCGGTACATCAAAACACATAAACTCATAATACCGATCGTCATCTAATGTTAAGCGTGCGGACCCTGCCCTAACCCTAACCATATCGGTCCTACCGAGTTGCATATCGGTCCCACCGAAAACCCTAATGGTCACTAGGTTTACTGAATCGGTCCGACCGAGTTTGTTGACTCGGTCCCACCGAGTTTTGTAAATTGTGTGTAACAGTTAGATTTTGTGTGGAGGCTATATATACCCCTCCACCTCCTCTTCATTCGTGGAGAGAGCCATCAGAACAAACCTACACTTCCAACTTACCAGTTCTAAGAGAGAACCACCTACTCATGTGTTGAGGCCAAGATATTCCATTCCAACCACATGAATCTTGATCTCTAGCCTTCCCCAAGTTGCTTTCCACTCAAATCTTATTTCCACCAAATCCAAATCCTATGAGAGAGAGTTGAGTGTTGGAGAGACTATCATTTGAAGCACAAGAGCAAGAAGTTCATCATCAACACACCATTTGTTACTTCTTGGAGAGTGGTGTCTCCTAGGTTGGCTAGGTGTCACTTGGGAGCCTCCGACAAGATTGTGGAGTTGAACCAAGGAGTTTGTAAGGGCAAGGAGATCGCCTACTTCGTGAAGATCTACCGCTAGTGAGGCAAGTCCTTCGTGGGCGACGGCCATGGTGGGATAGACAAGGTTGCTTCTTCGTGGACCCTTCGTGGGTGGAGCCCTCCGTGAACTCGCGCAACCGTTACCCTTCGTGGGTTGAAGTCTCCATCAACGTGGATGTACGATACCACCACCTATCGGAACCATGACAAAAACATCCGTGTCTCCAATTGCATTTGATTCCTCCAAACCCTTCCCTTTACATTCTTGCAAGTTGCATGCTTTAATTTCCGCTGCCTATGTACTCTTTGCATGCTTGCTTGAATTGTGTGAAGATTGCTTGACTTGTGCAAAGATAGCTAAAATCTGCCAAAGCCTAAAATTGGGAAAAGGTTAAGTTTCTAATTGGTCAAGTAGTCTAATCACCCCCTCTAGACATACTTCAAGGTCCTACAAGTGGTATCAGAGCGTTGGTCTCCATTTTCTTTGATTTCCATAGCTTTTGGTGGTCATAGCCTTGGTTTCACAACCTAGGAGAGTATGACGTCTAGCGAGGGAAATTATCACCGTAGAGGTCCTTACTTTGACGACACTAATTTTGCTAGTTGGAAGCATAAGATGAAAATGCATATTCTCAGACATAACCCCGCCATTTGGGCTATTGTGTGTATTGGCTTGCAAGGTGAATTCTTTGATGGGAGAGAACCGAACCGTGAAGCTAGCGCAGAAGAGTTGAATATGCTGCAATACAACGCTCAAGCTTGTGATATCCTCTTCAATGGCTTGTGCCCCGAAGAATTCAACAAAATCAGCCGTCTTGAGAATGCAAAGGAAATTTGGGATACTTTGATTGATATGCATGAAGGTACCGACTCCGTCAAGGAATCCAAGTTGGATGTGCTCCAAAGTCAGCTTGACAAGTTCAAAATGAAGGATGGTGAAGGTGTCGCTGAAATGTACTCTAGGCTTGTTCTTATCACAAATGAGATTGCCGACTTAGGAAGTGAAGAGATGACCGACAGATTCATCATCAGGAAGATCCTAAGAGCATTGGATGGAAAATATGATACCGTGTGCACATTGATCCAAATGATGCCAAATTACAAAGATCTCAAGACAACGGAAGTCATTGGAAGAATTGTTGCTCATGAGATGTCACTCAAGGATAAGGAGGAACTTCACAACAAGTCAAGTGGTGCTTACAAAGCCTCATGTGAAGCCCCCACATCATCAAGTGAGAAACAAACCTTCAATGAAGAATTGAGCTTAATGGTGAAGAACTTCAACAAATTCTACTAGAGTAGAAGCAAAGAAAGAAGCTCTAAGTCAAGGTCCTACAATGACAAAAGATCTTCTAGTCGAGAGCGCAATTGCTACAATTGTGGTAGACCCGGACACTATTCCAATGAGTGTATGGCACCCTACAAAAGAAGAGAAGATTCTCCCAAGAGAAGAAGTAGAAGAGAAGAATCACCACCAAGAGAGAGAAGGAGTAGAGATGATCGTTATGAACGAAGACCCTCACGGAGAAGCAAGGATTTGGAAAGGAAGGACAAGTCATCAAAGAGCTACACAAAACGAAGACATCAAGCTCACGTTGGTGAATGGATATCCAGCTCCGACTCCGACAATCACTCCGAGAGAAGCTATCACTCCGACTCCGAATACACTCAAGATGAAGGTGTTGCTGGTCTAGCACTTGTGTCAACCAACTCCTACGACATATTTGATTCACCAAATGAAGGAATTGGAAGATGCTTCATGGCCAAAGGTCCTAAGGTAACACACCCCGAGTATGTTGATTTTAATAGTGATGAAGATGACTTGCTAGGTGATGATGATTTACTTGTTGACAACTCTAGTGATGAATACTATGATGAAATGTCAATTAATCATGATAATCAAGATGAAACGAATGACAATGATAAGGAGAAGATTGAGCTTCTAACTAGAGAACTAAACACTCTTAAGTTAGCTCATGAAACTATCTTCGAAGATCATCGAGAACTTTTAAGGGCTCATGAGAAGTTACGCTTTGAAAAACTCAATCTTGAGCAAGAGCATGAGTTCCTAAAAGCAATCAATGATGATCTCCGTAAGAAAAGTTCTTCTTACATTGCCAAGCGTTTACTCTTATCTACTTACATGCCTCAAGTCAAGTCTAGTAACAAGAACAAGAAAGATTCTTTCTCTAGTAGTAACAATAACAATGCTAAATCCAATATTGTTGCTTCTAGTAGTTCTCTTGATTCCACTAATGATTCTCTTAGCCAAGTTACTCTTGAGCAAGAAACAGCTTATTGAAGGGAATTATAGAGAAAGGTGTATACAAGAGCCTTGCCGGGAGTAAGCAATTCGAGGAAATTGTATGCAAGCAAGGAAGGCACCGGAAGAATCAAGGTGTTGGTTTTGAACGAAAGTTCAATGCCAATGGAGTAGAGTGGGAAGAAGATCAATACCCCAAGACGAAGTTTGTTCCTCAACAAGAGAAGTATGATCCTACTTCCTTCAAGGGAACACAAGCGCAAGATGATCTTCCACCACAAGACCACAAGAACAAAGGCAAGGACAAGCTTCAAGAGGAGATTTATGCATTTGAAGAAGCACCTAAGGCCTTGGTCAAGTGGGTTCCCAAGACTACGTTAAGTTCTACTTCATCAAGTACAACTACAACTCCAAGGATTCCCATCAAGATGATGTGGATCCCGAAGAAGGACTAGAGAGTTCTTGAGGGTGACTCCGCCAACATTCTTCACTCATATTATTATGGCAAGGACAAGTGCAATAAACTTCCATATCTTGCACTAGTTCAAGGAGTCACAAACCCTCATGTTGGTAAGGCAAGGGACAAGGTAACCTAATGTTTTCATGGACATCATTTCGTGTGTGCATCACTCTATGTCTATGGATATACTTGTTTGTTCCTTGTGAGACTAACCCATGTAGGTATTGAAAGTGCAACTCACTCCAAAGGATTGCTCCAAAAGATCTACATCAACATTGAGCATCCACATCTTCAACACCTACATGAAGTCATCATCGACAAAACCTAAGGTTAGTTCATCCCTCTAAGGGGGGATCTCACATCTAGGGGGAGCTTAACTCTAAGAATTGAGTCAAAGCAACTCTAATGATGTGAACACATAAATGCTTTATGTAAAAGTGGTAACCCCACTTTAGCTTAAACGATGAGTATGACCTATGATCAAATGTTCTCATTTGACTCCTAAGTCAATATACTCATATATAGATGACCTAGTCATCGCCAATTGTTTGATAGATGCTAGAATTGGTTGTGCATGCTTTGCCACATATTTCATTTGCCATTTTATTGTGTGAGCATGTTGGTTGCATATTTTACTCATTCGAGGACATCCACTTGTTGTTTTGATTGATTGGCTTCTTTTTCTTTGGCCAAGTGGATGGACAAGAATGCCTAAGAACCTTCTCTAGCTATCTATGCTTTTCTCGTCTCAAACTCTATTCATGCTACATCACAAAATTTGATCAAGTCAGATTCGAACCACTCTGTGTGAAGAGCACTCGAAGTCCCCGATTCGTCATAGACTTAAAACTTCCAAAACTTCTTTGTGATTTTTGGTCTGACCGATTCATCCATTTCGGTCATACCGAGATCACTAAGTCGATCTAGGTTTTTATCTCGGTGCAACCGATTTGAACTTTTCGGTCACACCGAGTTGCTGTAACTGTTAACAGTTATGCATCTCGGTGCCACTGAGTTGTTCCACTCGGTCACACCGACAGTGTCGGGCTATATATTCTCACGGGCAAATTTTGGAAAACTTTATCCGAAACTCTTTGCCCGCGCATAGCTCGCTCTGCCTACTAGGTCTCCGGATCGTTGACTTCGTCGCCAGCCGCCTCTTGTCGCTGGTCTCCGCCGCCATCAACGGATTTCATCTCCGCCGTTGCCGCCGTAGCGAGTTCACCGCCGAACTAGGGTATGAACTCGATCACAGTGCTATCCTCGTCGATTCTCAAAGACATTGTGTTCATAATGCTTCTTGCCATGATTGAAACACCTCTATCCAGTCAAAACAATCCTTAGAATAGATGTGATTCAAAAATTTAGGGTTAGGTTTCCGCCGAAACCATCTCGGACCCACTGAGTTGAAAAACTCGGTCCCACCGATTTGGCCTACGCCATTGCACTAGTAACTCTCGGTGTGACCGAGAATTGCTAATCGGTGTGACCGATTTTAAAACTTTGTGAAACCCTAGCAGTCTCGGTGCCATCGAACTGTGACTCGGTCTTGACCGAGTTCACTAGTTTAGGTTCCAAAACTGCTTCGGTATCACCGAGTTTGAAAATCGGTAGATCCAAATGCTTTCTCGTGGAAAACTAAAACTAAGTTTTTGAATCATTCTTTGCAAAAATCTCTGCATTTTGTGATGCCCATCCACTCTACCTCATCTATAACTATTCACGTGGTCAGTGATCGGTGTGTGCAGCATGTCGCACCAAAGTGATAGCCGAACAAGTCAAGAGCAGATTCACATGAGTGAGGGCACTAGTCCCTCTAGCAGCTCAGATGAGGGAAGCAGAAGCACTCCCAACAATTTGCCCAAGGCTGCCACAAGGACAAGGAAGAAGAAAACCTCAGAGTATGAGGATGAGGATTATGTGGCAGTTGAGGATGAGGCTATTTCAAAGAAGAAAGTGCTCAAGAAGGAGTATAGCTCAACTGCAGTAAAGCCAGGGATGAAGATCGAAAGGCCTGCAGGAAGACAACCAATGTCCAAAGCCAGAGTCTCCACTCAAGCATCTTTGGAATCCCAACCCAAAGAGCCTGCTGCAGAAGGAAAGGGTCAAGAAGACCATGGCCAGAGTAATAGGAAAGCCTTCCATGATGGAAGAAGAGGAAGAAGAAGAGGTTGCTGCACCAGCACCCAAGGCACAAAAGCTGATGGGTGATGCTATAAAGTCAGGGGCTGCAACTTCAAAGCCCAAAGAAGCACCCAAAGCTGCCTCCAAGCCCAAGAGTGCACCTAAGAGGAATACCAGGAGTATACCAGTTGCTGAAAAGAACAAGGCCCCAGTGCCTGATGTTGCTGCTGAAGAAGATGATGAAGGGCAAGTCCTAAGAAAGCTCAAACCCAAGATTCCAGACCACAATGATGCTCATCCTGTGGCTGAAAACATGAAGATCAGGAGAGATTCAGGGTTGAGGCTATGGAGAGAGGCAGATCCATATGCCACCAGGAGAAGGACTGCTGTAGATTACAGGTTCCACACCAAGGAGCAGCAGGACTTCTATGAGACCATCTTGTTGGACAAGAAGCCCATAGTATGTGATATGAGGTGGGTCGACTGGACCTACATACAGGAAAATGAAGAACACTATCCTGGAGTCTATGACAGCTTCAGTGCGTGTGGAGTTGCAGATTTTGTTGGGCATAAGCTCACAAATTGGAATGATGAGCTCATTATGCAATTCTACTCCACAACACATTTCTATCCAGATGGCAGGATAGTTTGGATGTCTGAAGGAACGAGATACCAATCAACCATTGAGGAATAGGCAAGTCTGATCAATGCCCCAAAGGAGAGTGAAGATGACTTGGACGTTTATGCCAAGAAGAAAATGGATCACAACTCTATGTCACAGATGTACAAGGAGATCCCAGATGATGCACTTGAGACTTTCAAGTTTGGATCAGTTCATTTTCTTCTGTCAGGGCTGCCAACGATCAACTGGATCCTAAGGCACACTCTGTTGCCCGAATCAGGTGACCACAACATGATTAGAGGGCATGCAATTAATTTGCTACACATATTTGATGTGCCCGAGAAATTCAAGGTCATGAGCCTCATAGTTGAGACTATCAAGAGAAGAAGGAGAAGGCAAGGAAAGAGAAGGCTACCAAGATGCCAACTCTAGCAGAGGCATCTGAGTACTTTTTGAAGAACAAGCAGGACCAGCTTGGTTACTTGATAGCATCAACTCTGCGGATTGATAAGGGGTTGGCCACCCTAACTCAAAACCAGGAGAGCCTGGAAAGAATCATGGAACAAAAATTCTATGATCTTGATGTCAAAGTAATCGAGATTCATCGGGTTGTGGAGCAGCTACAGGATGACATGCAGGAGAGGAAGGGCAGGACAACAACTGATGCATTTGACAGAGTGCCTCGAGCTCAGAGATCAGCTGCAGAGCCAGTACCAGACACCAGAGTCACTTCATCTGCTCCAGCTACAGCTCCAGCGCAACCAGCTCCAGCACCAACTCCCTCAGCTCCTTCCACATCAACTGAAGTCTTCGTCCAAGGAGCCATCTCTACGCCACCAGCAGAAGACCAAGCCTGAGAGACAATATAGTACTATGCTTTTTCTAGGAACTTTTTGGTAACTTGTTGCCAAAGGGGGAGAAAAATGTATAGATCATAGGCTTCGAGAGAGAGAGAGAGTTTGCTTTTGTTCTCTCTTGTCTTCTTGGTTGAACTTTGTTTGCCTTTGATTGCTTGAGATACTATGCTATTACCTGTGAGACATTGATGATCATGTGTTTGATCATAAGCTACACTTATGCTTGTTAGATGATATTATCTTACTTACCCTTATATGATCATTCACTTTGCTTGGTGATGAGTGCATGTATTCAATCCTTATTATTTTGAGCGCTCCACCAAGATGTATGTGACATGGAAGAGTAACCCATGAGCCTAATTCCTTGTGCATTTGTAGTCCAAAGCAAATCTTAAAATATGCACAAATTTAGGGGGAGCTCTTGCTTATCACATACTTCTCAAAGCGAGGATGCTTTTCAATCTTATTATCATTTGTCGAAGCTTTGATCTATATGTTGTCATCAATTACTAAAAAGGGGGAGATTGAAAGTGCAACTATCCCTAGGTGGTTTTGGTAATTCATAACAACATATAGCTCATTGAGCTAATGCTATTCCAAGACAAATATTTCAGGAAAGCTCTATGAATGGCATGGCATGGATGATGAAAGGGGATCCCTCAAAATATTAAGGACAAAGGATTGGCTCAAGCTCAAAAGCTCAAGACTCTACATATTACATTTTAGTGATCCAAGATCACATTGAGTCTATAGGAAAAGCCAATACTATCAAGGAGGGATGAGGTGTTGCTTAATGAGCCTCTTGCTTCATGTGCTTAGTGATATGCTCCAAAACCCTCCACTACTTTCTCACATCCACATATGACCTAAACCTAAAGTCAAAATCGGTCCTACCGATTCTTTCTATCCGCGCCACCGAGTTCAAATGTCATAGCCATCGCCACAAACCCTAGGCAAATCGGTTTCACCAATAGGGATCTCGGTCTCACCGAGATGGGATTGTAATCTCTCTGCTTCCCTTCGTAACGCTTCGGTCTAACCAAGTGAGCGATCGGTCCCACCGAGATTGCAATGTAAACTCTCTGCTTCCTTTTCGTAACTTTTCGGTCACACCAAAGAGCGAATCGGTCCCACCGAAGTTTTCCGACCAACTCTCGGTTAGCTAATTATCAAAATTGGTCTCACCGAGTTTGTGTAATCGGTCTCACCGATATTACGTTATGCCCTAACCCTAACCATATCGGTCCTACCGAGTTGCATATCGGTCCCACCGAAAACCCTAACGGTCACTAGGTTTACTGAATCGGTCCGACCGAGTTTGTTGATTCGGTCCCACCGAGTTTGGTAAATTGTGTGTAATGGTTAGATTTTGTGTGGAGGCTATATATACCCCTCCACCTCCTCTTCATTCGTGGAGAGAGCCATCAGAACAAACCTACACTTCCAACTTACTAGTTCTTAGAGAGAACCACCTACTCATGTGTTGAGGCCAAGATATTCCATTCCAACCACATGAATCTTGATCTCTAGCCTTCCCCAAGTTGCTTTCCACTCAAATCTTCTTTCCACCAAATCCAAATCCTGTGAGAGAGAGTTGAGTGTTGGGGAGACTATCATTTGAAGCACAAGAGCAAGGAGTTCATCATCAACACACCATTTGTTACTTCTTGGAGAGTGGTGTCTCCTAGATTGGCTAGGTGTCTCTTGGGAGCCTCCGACAAGATTGTGGAGTTGAACCAAGGAGTTTGTAAGGGCAAGGAGATCGCCTACTTGTGAAGATCTACTGCTAGTGAGGCAAGTCCTTCGTGGGCGACGGCCATGGTGGGATAGACAAGGTTGCTTCTTCGTGGACCCTTCGTGGGTGGAGCCCTCCGTGGACTCGCGCAACCGTTACCCTTCGTTGGTTGAAGTCTCCATCAACGTGGATGTACGATAGCACCACCTATCGGAACCACGACAAAAACATCCGATTCTCCAATTGCGTTTGATTCCTCCAAACCCTTCTGTCGGTGTCAAAACCGGCGGATCTCGGGTAGGGGGTCCCGAACTGTGCGTCTAGGCGGATGGTAACAGGAGACAAGGGACACGATGTTTTACCCAGGTTCGGGCCCTCTTGATGGAGGTAAAACCCTACGTCCTGCTAGATTAATATTGATGATGTGTGTTACAAGAGTGGATCTACCACGAGATCAAAGAGGCTAAACCCTAGAAGCTAGCCTATGGTCCGATTGTTGTTCGTCCTATGGACTAAAACCCTCCGATTTATATAGACACCGGATAGGGTTAGGGTTACACAGAGTCGGTTACAATGGTAGGAGATCTACATATCCGTATCGCCAAGCTTGCCTTCCACGCCAAGGAAAGTCCCATCCGGACACGGGACGAAGTCTTCAATCTTGTATCTTCATAGTCTTGGAGTCCGCGGATGATGATAGTTCGCTATCCGGACACCCCTAGTCCGAACTCCTCAAGAGCCCTGAACCAGGCTTCAATGATGACGAGTCCGCGCGCATGTTGTCTTCGCATTGCAAGGCGGGTTCTTCCTCCGAATAATTCATAGAAGATTGTGAACACCAGGATAGTGTCCGGCTCTGCAAAAATAAATTCCACATACCACCGTAGAGAGAATAATATTACACAAGATCAATCTGCTGACGTATTTTGTGGCGTGACGTCGCACCACTACCAAGCCTTTATTCAAATCGTTTTTGTTGCTCCACTTCAGCCGCTTAGCTAAGCGGTTTCCTTGGCACGCCTTGTCGAAGCGAGATCGTGTTCCCTTATTCGGGATTCCCATCAACACGGACGTGGGTAACCCAACCGCGCCATTGATTGTGACGCTTGGGAGATAAGTTTAGTTTTACCAGGCGGTGGGGACACATGTTTTGTCCGCCCATATAAGGGATAAGGATCCAACCCTTTACCGCGCCTTCTTCCTCCTTGGCTTATCCATCTCCATGAACTCGAACTCCAGCGCCTAAGTCCGCCCTTCTCACCTCAACCTTCTCCAAATATGTCCGGAGCGGGAGGCAGTGGATGGCCTCCTCCATCACGGAGGGGCAGATCTAGAAGCTGCGCGACGCCGGATATTTGTCCAGAACATCACGATCGGCTCCCCGACGAGGGAGAGCTCATTCCCAACCCCAGGCCCCATGAGAGGGTAGTATTTCTTCCCCATTTCCTCCATGGACTGGGCTTCCGCTTCATCCCTTTGTCCGGGGCTCATGTTCTACTACGACCTAGATTTCCATGATCCGCCCCAATTTCATCCTCAACATCTCGGCGTTTATCGTCAGGTGCGAGGCATTCCTCTCGCATCCAGCCCCACTTCGCTTGTGGCTCAAAACCTTTAGTGTCAAGTCAAGGTTGTAAAGGGCAGCCAAGCGAGTGCGGAGGCGCCATGGTGGGCAGGATGTCCCATGTTACGTGGCTGGAGGGCACTTTCGTGGAAACCATCAAGGGGTGGCAATCGGGGTGGTTCTACATCACCGAGCCGCGTGACCCTAATTGGGCAGCGGCCCCCGAGTTCAGATCTGGATTCCCCACACGGCTCTCGTCATGGAAAGAGACGGGCCTGAAGTGGGGGGATTCAGACGAGCTATCCGGACTCCAAACACGCGTCCGTACACGGTGGACAAGAATCGCAGCTTGTCGACGTAATCCAGTGATGCTCATCCGCCGGATTCTCCCATGCCAACAATGGGACTTCAATTTGTGGAGTTCGATCCGCACAACACCAACCTTGAGCGGCTCTTCGATACCACGTACGAAGATGCCTGGAAGGTGCTGTTCAAGGGCGCCGAAGCCCCCGCATCCGCTAACAAAGATCGCGGATACAGCTCGTGGCGTCAAGCAGGCGAGGTAAGTTATTTTACCCTTTACGGGACTCTTTTTCCGTAGATTGATTCTACGTGGGATCTAAAAACTCCCTATTCTTCGACAGGTCTGGCTGAAGACATCCGGACAGATTAACTGTCCGGCTCCTTTGCCAGAAGACCCAGCGGACGCCCGATTGACGGGACTGCTGGCTCCGGCACCTCATGTGGTGTCGGAGAAGAAGGCCAAGAAGGAGGCCACGGGAACCCGAAGGAGCTCCCGACACCAAAGCGCCGTCGGATGATGAAGCGAATCTTCCCACCAAGAAGAGGAGGAAGAAGAAGCTTTCCCAGCCGGGGAGGAGAGGAAAAGGAAGGCCTCCCTAACCGGGAGGCCGGAGGGTCCAAGAAGGAAGAACCCTTCCTCCGGACTTCTCCACCAACGCCGGCGACGACGACGAGGAGATTGGCCTACAAGGGCCAAGCCCTGGCGAGATCGTAAGTATCCGGACTCGGATAACTTCAAGGATTTTATTTTCGCCACATAATGTCTTCCTAATGCCGCATACAACCCCTGCAGTCCGCCCAAGGATGATCTTCCGCTTGCCGAAGCGGGTCCTTGGGCGCGCCGGATATGGATTCCTTCCGACCGCATCCACCCCCGTGCCGCGGAGGACGCCGAGGTGGGATCCCGAAAAGGACCCACCAGAGGAGGAGGCCCCGAGGTGTCACAGACACCTCCCGGACTTTGCACCGGACTCAGCCCTCGAGGCCACAGTGGCTCCGAGTCCGACGGCGCACCCTTCGTAAGAAGGGCAAGATCGAGACGCCGGCTGCCTCCGTCCAACCGGAGGTGCCGGATAATTTGCTGGAGGCGCTCAACGGCGCTTCCATCGAAGAGGAACACCACACTGTTATGAGTGCGGTGATTCAGAAGGTTCGGCTCGCCAAGAGCGGGCTGACCGAAGCCTGCAATAGCCTTCTAACAGGCTTTGAGGTAAGAATTTCAATATATGTAAAATGGTACCGCATAGACAGTAGCCCCTGATGCTCGGTTCGGTGTTCGAAAAAAAAGCCGGACTGAGGATCTTTAGAAAGATAAACGCAGGAGTCATAAAAATATGTCAATATGGGATTGCAGGTTGTGCTGCTTGACCTCCGCCAGACCGATCATGGAGGTCAATAATTTGAAGAAAACCTTGAGTGGTCCGAGAACGAAGCTCGGTCATGCCAAGAAGCAGCTCGAGGAAAAGAAGGTGAGTAATACCTTATGAAAATTGTACCTTCTGTAAAAGGATTTGGTTGCAAGAAAAATGACAAGGATAACGTGGGTATTGTAGGGGCCACTAACGAGGTGGCGACCCTAAAGGAGGCGGTGGCCACGGCCGAACGCAATGCGGCCGTGAGCGCACCGAGCGAGAGAAGCAGGAGGCGCGGGTGGCGGAGGTACAACAAGAGCTCCAGATCTCGTGAAAAACATGAGAACTTGAGCGTGACTCAAGACTCGAGAGTCCGAGCTTGCAGCGGCTCGTGAGAGTGCCAAAGCCGCTAAGGCCGAAGCCTATAAGGCCCTCCAGAGATTGAGGCGGTGAAGAAAATAGCAGCGGTAAGGCATTTTTCATGCGAGTAAGCATGTGAGTGTTAATTACCTGTTGCTTACCCGAATTCGAGCTCTCTGTATGTTCGCAGATCTTCCTCATGGCGGTCCGATGCTGCCGCATTCTACCGGGCCGAGGAGGGGAGCTCAACGGAGAAGGTCTTCTGGTCTCAGTATGTTGAGGCCGGACATCCGGTGCCCCTTAGTGACCAGCTGAAGCAGCTGGTTGAGCTCCACAAGGCGGCCTAACAGGCCATGAAGGGCCTCATAGTTCGGCTGTGGCCTAAGGAGGCCATGCCTGGGAGCTACTTCGGCCTGGTGCGGCGGCCGATGGATGCGTCTGGGTTGAAGTGATCAAGCATTCCGCTTGTATTGAGGGTGCCCGTCGGGCCCTTGCCCGCAAAAGGTGCACTGGGCAAGATGGATGCCTGTAAGCTTGTGACGGACCCGCCACCGGAGGGCAAGGAGCATCGCACGCCCGAGATGTATTATAAGAGTGTGTCAAGGGCGTCCAGTATTATTGCGGGTGAGTGCTCCAAAGATGTAATATTTGAGTAGACTCGCATTTTGTGATCCTCTGCGCTGAAAACTTAGTTCATAAGCGCTAAGCAACGCTTGTTAATTTAAAATATTACCTTCAGGCGGCTGTTTATCAAATCGAGAGATGGCAAGTCGTCGGCTTCAGCCCCATGCCACGAGTGCCGGGTGTTAGGGATAAACTTGAGCGCTCTTGTTCCCATTTTGGGTCCATCTAGGAGGCGCCAACACAGCGTAACAAGGCAACCAGACTTATAATGCTTGAACACTCACTTAGCCATAGAATTCTATAATTTTAAATTTCGCGAAGCCCCTAGTCTTCGAAGGTCAATTTGGGGCGCTATCCACGCCTTGGCCGGACAGATCCGCTCCTCGCCTAAGCGGCATAAGTCTTTAAGGACTCGCAAAAACCTCTCGAACAGCGATCGGTCTCTCGCCTCATCATGACGGTCAGTTTTAGCTTTCCATCGAGGCGTTAACCCAGCTCAATCGGGCGGAATCGCAGTGGTTCTCCCGGTGCTACCTTAGCCGATATAACGGAACGTAAGGTACCAAAACATGGGAGCCGGGCAAACCCAACTATTGACCCAAGACATGATTCGGAGCCGATGCATATAGTGCTATAAGTTCGGGTGCCGACTTGTGAAAGTGTTCGACTCATCACACCATAATGGGAAACATAAGCCCTGGTGTATATTAGCCGCACTAAAGTGTACGGATGCAACATGTCGTGAATGAACATATGTATGAAAAAGAAATGCAATTATAAGCAAAAAGGTGCTGCATTGTTTTATTCAATAAGTGCTGCTACGAATGCAAAACGATACAAATAGTGCGATAAGCAAGGTATGAGACTGTTAAACATGTCCTCTCCGTGGGTAGGCTGCAGATTGGTGTATGAAAATGCTCGTAATGGAGACCACCAGATATTCATTGTAGCCTTTATCCTTCCCCGGCTGTTGCATCGTGAATTCAGCAGGTCTGCTGCCGGACAGGCTTCGACAAACGGAGTCCTGTGGTTAAAAAGTAAAAGGTAAAAAGAAAAGAAAAGGAACGACACACGTGAGAGCCCCGGTGTGGTTGAGCCGCAGCCTGGGTTTATCGTGGTCGTGCCCTCTCCCCATGCCCATGGTATCTTTGAGCGTAATGGTGTACGCGAAGGACCTGCTTTGACGCTTCGCAGGGCTGGGTTAGCCGCACCGCTACACGTGCTCGAACGTGCTGTGGTCTTGTTGTAAGTTACTCCGGCGCGCTTAGCTTTGTCCAGCCGCTTAACGGCCGGACTCGAGAATTGCCTTAAGAGGCTGCATTGCACTTCGCCGCGAGAGCGCCAGATGTTCCTCCGCGCGAGAGAACGCTCGATGTTTCCGTTGACCGTAATGACTCCTCGAGGGCTGGCATCTTGAGCTTGAGGTATGCGTAGTGCGGCACCGCGCTGAACTTTGCAAACGCTGCACGCCCGAGCAAGGCATGATAGCCGCCATGAACGGGACTATGTCAAGATTAACTCCTCGCTCGAAGTTATCCGGGATCCAAGACCACTTCGGTGTAATTGAGCTGTATAATTGGCTTCTACACCTGGTATGACGCCTTTAAAGGTCGTTTTGGTAGGTTTAATCCTTGAGGGTCTATGCCCATTTTGGCGACCGTATCCCGGTAAAGCAGGTTCAGGCTGCCGCCGCCCATCGGGACTCGGTTAGGTGAAATCCATCGGCGATTGGGTCTAAGACCGGTCTGGCGAA
This sequence comes from Aegilops longissima, assembly GCA_021605205.1. Taxonomy (NCBI): domain Eukaryota; kingdom Viridiplantae; phylum Streptophyta; class Magnoliopsida; order Poales; family Poaceae; genus Aegilops; species Aegilops longissima. The sequence goes on along the minus strand of CM038678.1, from coordinate 155,525,419 downwards.
TCCGCCGTGGTGGATGCTTTGGTGGGGTGGTCCTTCGGTCAAAAGTGATCGGGCAGGAGGACCATGGATTGAACTTGGGCAGCTCGCTCCATCGCGTGAGACATCCTCGAGTGCACGCTTCCGCTCCCTTTTGGGTATGTGCGTTGCGATATCATGTTCATCGTCCGCACTGTGGGGAAACCTTCATCCTCTATTGTTCGGTGGTTTGGTCTCGTCCTCGCCATCGCTATGCAGCCCTTGTCATTGTTTTCGCAATTAACTTGCCTGCCTGCTTGAATACCCAACAGTCCCTGTTGGTGTGGTTAGCTGGCTTTTCGGGGGTGCCGTGTATCTAGCACAAGCGGTCGAGTATTCGGTCCAAATTGGACGGACCCGGAGTAGTTCGTTTGAATGGCTTTTTCCGCTGACCGGTTTAGAGTTTTGAATCCGCATTGACCGCCAGATCCTGAATATTGTCGCCGCATGCGGCGTTTGTTTTTCTTACGACGCGGCCTGCCATTTCGGTCCTTGAAGTCCGGACTGCCAGAATTTTTGCTGAGGTTGTTGCTGCGTGCTAGCCAGCTGTCCTCACCCGCGCAGAAGCGGGTCATGAGTGATGTGAGGGCTGCCATGGATTTCGGCTTTTCCTGTCCTAGGTGCCGGGCAAGCCACTCGTCGCGGATGTTATGCTTGAAGGCCGCGAGGGCCTCTGCATCCGGACAGTCGACGATTTGGTTTTTCTTGGTTAAGAACCGTGTCCAGAATTGTCTGGCCGATTCGTCTGGCTGCTGAATTATGTGGCTTAGGTCATCAGCGTCCGTGGTCGCATATAAGTGCCCTGGAAGTTATCGAGGAATGCGGCTTCGTGTCCTCCCAGCTCCCAATTGACTCTCGCCGGCAAGCTGTTGAGCCAATGCCGGGCTGGTCCTTTAAGCTTGAGGGGGAGGTATTTGATGGCGTGAAGATCGTCACCGCGGGCCATGTGGATGTGAAGGAGATAGTCTTCGATCCAAACCGCGGGTCTGTGCAGCCATCATAGGATTCAATATTGACGGGTTTAAACCCTTCGAGGATTTGATGATCCATTACTTCATCCGTGAAGCATAGTGGGTGTCTTGGTGCCTCAGATCGGGCGATATCACGACGGAGCTCAAAAGAGCTTGGTCTGTTTTGTTCGGTCCGGCCGAACTTACTGTGTCCGGTGCGACGGTTGTCCCACGCGATCCATAGATCGATCTTGATTGTCTTGCCTTGTCCTCCAATATATCTCGCAGGTCCGGAGCGTTCCCCTTCGGCCATGTGCTTTTTGAGTGATGCCGGGGTACGACTCTAGTGAAGGGCCTAGAGGCTCTTCCGTCGCGACCACGGGTGGTCGGTCACCGATTGTCTCCCTGGTGATGCGGGTTCGTAAGCCTCCTCCTCTAATCGGGGAGCAGCTTATGCTTAGGGTAGCTTTTGAGGGCGTTCGAGCTCATGCTCTTCACCGCGAGGACTTCAATCCATCCGCCGGCTAGCGATCTGATCAGCTCTAAGCTGTTGCTGCTTTTTCTTTAGGCTGTTCGCCGTGGCCATAAGCCGCGCGTCTAAAACGCTCTTGTTCGACGAGATTCTCGGGCACGACGAACTTCGTAGTCGCCGAGGCTTGCTTCGCTCCGGAGGGAGGCATATAATCCTCTACCTCTTCTTCTCGCCGCTCTCGTGAGGGCTGGCGTCTCCATCTTCCCGCGCTGGATCTTCTTTGGAGTGGATTGTCTTCGCGTTGTCCGTGTATTGTTGTCTCCGGTGCCGGAATCTTCATTCTTGCTGTGGCGGGATTTAGAGCGGCGCCACTGACGACGGCGCTTCGGTTGCTTCTTGGAGGGGTCATCCTCCGTTGTTCCATTGCCGTTCCCATCTTTTGGGATGTCCACCATGTATATGTCGATGTGAGGTGGCCTTCCAAAGGCCTTGTAGGCGCTGGGTCTTGGTCGTCTTCGGCATCGTCGTCCATACCGTCGATGTCTTCGGAGTCATAGTCTAGCATGTCGGTTAGATCGTCGACAGTGGCTACCAAGTGGGTGGTGGGTGGGCGTTGAATTTCTTCGTCGTCCGCATCCCAATCTTCCTGACCGTAGTCCGCCAGGCTCTCCGGATAAAGAGATAGACTTTAGTGAATTCAGGATGTTGCCAAAAGGCGAGTGCCGAAAGATGTCCGCGACCGTGAACTCCATAACGGGCGCCAATCGGATTCGATCGGCAAGGGCGTGGAGGGTTCGGAGTCCGGATAGAGTCCGCACCGAGTCGGAGTCTTCGCAGCGACAGGATGGAGTTCGCTCGATCGCCAGAGATTGTAGCCCCGAGGCGGTGTCCAACCACTCGCCCTCGGTCGGGGAATCCGCCCGGATTTAAGGTCGGAGCGATATTGGTGCGCCTCCGTGGCACCGCTCGGCCGCAGAGCCAGATCATGCCCATCGAGACAAGGCGGCACGCTTGGCTGCGGCTCGAATCGTCAAGATCAAGTCTCCGCGGATATCGGCCGATAGTTTAAACTTCCAAATCTGACCTGACGCCGGGGCGAGCTCGATCTGCTCAGATGGCTGCTTAATTGGCCCACAAGGTAAAGCCGCCGAACACAAAGATCTGTCCGGGAGAAAAGTCTCACCGGACCGCTCGTTGTTGATGATCGAAGGAGCCATCAGCCTATCGGTGACGCATACGAGGAACTCTCAATGAAAGCATCAATGTTGGTGTCAAACCGCGGATCTCGGTAGGGGGTCCCGAACTCAGCGCCTAGGCGGATGGTAACAGGAGACAAGGGACACGATGTTTTACCCAGTGTTCGGCCCTCTTGATGGAGGTAAAACCCTACATCCCGCTAGATTAATATTGATGATGTGTGTTACAAGAGTGGATCTACCACGAGATCAAAGAGGCTAAACCCTAGAAGCTAGCCTATGGTCTGATTGTTGTTCGTCCTATGGACTAAAACCTCCGGTTTATATAGACACCGGATAGGGTTAGGGTTACACGTAGTCGGTTACAATGGTAGGAGATCTATATATCCAGACGCCAAGCTTGCCTTCCACGCCAAGGAAAGTCCCATCCGGACACGGGACGAAGTCTTCAATCTTGTATCTTCATAGTCTTGGAGTCCGGCCGATGATGATAGTTCGGCTATCCGGACACCCCCTAGTCCGGAACTCCCTCACCTTCCCTTTACATTGTTGCAAGTTGCATGCTTTAATTTCCGCTGCCTATATACTCTTTGCATGCTTGCTTGAATTGTGTGAAGATTGCTTGACTTGTGCAAAGATAGCTAAAATCTGTCAAAGCCTAAAATTGAGAAAAGGTTAAGTTTCTAATTGGTCAAGTAGTCTAATCACCCCCCTCTAGACATACTTCAAGGTCCTACAGTGGCCCGCCGACGGGATCCGTCTGAGCAACGCGGGCGGTGAGGGCAGCCCGACGCTCAGCTCGAGCACGGCGAGCGTCCGCCATGGAGATGACAGAGCGACGGAGCGGCGAACTGATGGAAGGGAAGGTACGGCACACCCCTACCTGGCGCGCCAAATGTCCGATGTGGGGTTCCGGTAAACCCTTGAGGTTCGAACACTGGGGTGCACGCGAAGTCTTTCCCTCCTACCGATCTAGGCCCTAGCTCGCTAAGATCTTGCGGACGACCTCGACGAACTCGCAATCACAGAGAGACACGGGATTTATACTGGTTCGGGCCACCGTTGTGGTGTAATACCCTTCTCCAGAGTGGTGGTGGTGGATTGCCTCTTGGGCTGGTGATGAACAGTACAGAGGGAAGAACAGCCTCCTGAGGTTGAGGTGCTCTTGTGCTAGGTAACTTGGCGGGTGAGAGCTGGGTGAACTGCTCGATCCCGTCTACTGTGGTGGCTAGCCCTACTTATATAGGCCCTGGTCCTCTCCCCAAATATTGAGCGGGAAGGGAGCCAACAACGACGGGCAAATTTGAAGGGGGACAGCTAGAACAAGCTATCCTGACAAAAGCGGTCTTCGCCTGCGAAAAGCTCTGGTGGTGACGCCGTCTTGGGCTCCACGATGACCTCCGTCTTGCCGTCCTGCTGGTCTTGGTCTCATTGCACCGATATAGCAACCTTTGCCTGATGCCTCGGTACTCTTCGCCTGCGCTGGCCTCCTTAGCACCAAAGAGGAAACAAGGACGCTGCGCGCGCTGGCACCCGCCTCGTGCCGATCGTCATGGCTCACGTCACGAGAGCCTCATGAGGTTTGCCCCGCCTTGATATCTCCGCTCCTCGTGAGCCTGCCTGGCCAGGCCACTCCTGAGGAGGTCGAGCGTCGTCCGCCTCGCGAGGCTTGGCCCCTCGCGAGGATCTTGGATGCCTTGTCGATGAAGATGGGACGTACAACCTGTTGGCTTAGCCGCGCCATGGGCCGCAGGCAGGCAAGTCTGGGGACCCCCGTTCCCAGAACGCCGACAGCTGTGCAACACACGAACTTCAAGAAGAAGAATGACAAGAAGATAGTTGTTTTTCATGTGTGTGGGTGTGACGCCCCCGATTCAATCGTACACTAATCATGCACGCAAACATGTACGATCAAGATCAGGGACTCACGGGAAGATATCACAACACAACTCTAAAGACATAAATAAGTCATACAAGCATCATAATACAAGCCAGGGGCCTCGAGGGCTCGAATACAAGTGCTCGATCATAGACGAGTAAGCGGAAGCAACAATATCTGAGTACAGACATAAGTTAAACAAGTTTGCCTTAAGAAGGCTAGCACTAACTAGGATACAGATCGAAAGAGGCGCAGGCCTCCTGCCTGGGATCCTCCTAACTACTCCTGATCATCGTCAGCGGGCTGCACGTAGTAGTAGGCACCTCCAGTGTAGTAGTCGCCATCGACGGTAGCTGCTCGCCCCGGCTCCATCGCCCGTCGCAGAACCGGTAAAGAAAGGGGAAAAGGGGACAAGGCAACCGGAGTACTCATCCAAAGTACTCGCAAGCAAGGAGCTACACTACATATGCATGGATATATGTGTAAAGGGCCATATCGGTGGACCGAATCGCAGAATGCCGTAATAAGAGGGGATAGCTAATCCCGTCAAGACTACGCTCGCAGCCTCCGCCTTGCAACATGTAGAAGAGAGTAATGAAGTCCTCCAAGTAGCATCGCGATAGCATAATCGTACTCGCAATCCCTCCTCATAACCCCGAGAGAGAGCGACCACCGGGTTGTATCCGCACTTGGAAGGGTGTGTTTTATTAAGTATCCGGTTCTAGTTGTCATAAGGTCAAGGTACAACTCCAAGTCGCCCTGTTATCAAGATCACGACTATTCAATAGATTAACTTCCCTGCAGGGTGCACCACATAACCCAACACGCTTGATCCCATTTGGCCGACATACTTTCCTCGGTCATGCCCGCCGCTGAAGATCAACACGTCGCAGCCCCACCTAGGCTCAACAGAGAGGTCAAGACGCCGGTCTAAACCTAAGCACATTGGGGTTCGGGCCCATCGCCGTTAGCACACCTGCACGCTATGCGACGCTGCCGGAAGCGCACTCTAGCCTATAGGCGTTCCGGTCCAATCGGCGCTACGCCACTCGGGCCGCCGACGCCACGGAGTGCTTCGCCGATACCACGATGTCGGGATACCCATAACTACTCCCGCCAGAGATGGTTAGTGCGATAGACCAAATGGCCGACTCGGATCAAATACCAAGATCTCGTTAAGCTGTGTTAAGTATCGCGATGCCGACCACTGGCCAGGCCCACCTCTCCTAGGTTGTCTCAACCTGCCCTGCCGCCTCCGCCATAAAGTAATAGTCGGGGCGTCGGGAACCCAGCCCACCTCTACCGGGATGGAGCCACCGTCCTTTCAAACCGCCATCTCCTAACAAAGATCACTGTAATGTAACAAAGGTAAAGTATATAGATATGCCCGTGATCACCTCCCAAGTGATCACAACCCAAAGAGTATAGCATGGCGATTTGACAAGAATGTAGGGCCACCGATGGAACAATAGCATCCTATACTAAGCAAGAGGATAAAGGTAAAGGTAACAACAAGAGTAGCAAGGACAAGCTATGCAAAGAAGATAGGATTAATCGAAAGCAAAGAATATGTTACACTACTCTAATGCAAGCAGATAGAGAAGAGTAGGCTATATCCGTGATCAAGGGGGGCTTGCTCGATGGCTCGCAAGAGAGAGGGTCGCCGCCACGTAGTCGATCGGGCAGCAGCCGACATCGGTCTCGGTGTCTAGCTAAGAAGAGGGGGAAGAAACAATGAATACTTAGCAAGCAAGTGCATAACAGACAACAAGCAGAGCAAGACGGTTCTAACGCAGTATGAGGTGATACCGTGAAGGGGAAACATCCGGAAAGTATTCCTGTTTCGTTTTTCTAGCAGAGAAGCTTCGAGGGGGAAATTTACAGTTTGATATGTTAGGGTGTGGTGGACTAATGGGTTGAGTATCCGGATCGCCTCGTCATTCTCGAGCAACTTTCATGTTGAAAATAATTTAATCCGAAGTTACGGAATAAAAGATATGATTTTCTAAAGATTTTATTAATTTCTGGAATTTAGTTAATTATTTAATTTAATTCGAAAATGGAATTATGACATCAGCATGATGTCATGCTGACGTCAGCAGTCAACAGGGGTTGACTGGGTCAATCTGATGGTGGGACCCGGTTGTCATTGTCTAAGACTAACTAAAACAGATTAATTAGTTTAATTAGTGATTAGGTTAAGCTAATCAGGATTAATAAACTTAATTAATTACTTAATTAATTAATCATTTTTATTTATTATTATATTTTTAAATCTTTTTTAAACGTTTTAGGGACGCACCCACTTGTCATAGGCCCCTAGGGGCCTTAGCGGTCTCAAGGGGTTCTCGGTGCCAGACCTACTGGGCACCCAACAAGGTCAGGCGCTGGGTCACCGGACCCGCACGCAGCCGGATAGCGGGCGGCCACGGCAGGGCGGCCGCAATGACCGCAGTGGGGGCAGCAAGGTGAGGGGGGTGGTGGCAAAAGGGCGCAGGCGACGGGCGCAGCAAGGTCGCACATGCGGGCGAAGGCGCAGGGCGAGCGATCGCTGATGTCCGCGCCACGGCCAAGAATGACGACGCGAATGGCGGCCTACAACAAAGGAATCGAGAGGGGAAGGAGGAGCCCGCCACAGCGCTAGGTGGGAGGCTCGGGAGGCCGGAAGTGGCTCGGTGCAGCGGATCCGACGGCGATGACCGACGGGGCAGAGCTGGAAGATGAGGCCGAATCGGCGAGGTAGTGGTCTCGGGCTTGCTCCTATGGGCGAAGTCGACGAAGAGGCGGTCCGCGGAGGCGATGCGGCGACGGCGTCAGGCAGGGCAGTGGCAACAGCGACGGGCGGGCTCGGGGCGCGTCGGGTTGTGCCCGATCTAGGCGAGGGCACGCTCGAGGGAGAGGGAGGACGAGGTGGATCGGTAGGGCTAGGGTTTGGGGAAGGATGAAGGGGACGGGCAACGAGGTCTAGGCGGCGGCGCGGGCTCCGGGCAGCGTCCGCGAGGCGACGAGGCGATGGGGGTCGGGGCACCATTTTCGGGGGCGAGCGCCCCCGATCCAGATCCACGCGGGGAAGGGGAGAGAGATCGGGGATTGTGGGGGATGGGAGGGGTCGCTAGGGTTCGGTCGCCTGTGGAGTATAGGCGCCGGCTGGGCGGGCCTGGTTGGCCTAGAGGCCACCGGCTATGGCCCACGGGGGTTCTTTATTTTTTGGTTCTGCTCTTCTTCTTTTGTTCTTATTCTATTTCTTTTCTGCTTTTGTTTTATTTTAGTTTTATAAAATTTAAAAGTTTACAACTAATTTGGTGTTATCAAATAGGTCACAATTTCAAATATTCTCGCACTTTAATAAAGTGTTTTGCATGTGCTTATTATTTTAAAAGCATTTTAGATAATTGTTTTATCACTGTTTTTAGTTTATTTAGTGCATTTAAGTATTTTATTATAAGATGACTTCTTCACCAACATTTATTACGGGTTATTTGACACGTTAGGAACAATTTAGTTTTGACTTTTGAAAACTTTAATTGTTTTAACTTTAATTCAGATTTGAATTTGGATCGGTTCTGAACTAACGCGAGATTATCAACAATAATCGAGGTGACGGGCATCATTACCGAGGGTTACCGTAGCTTAATTATCCAAGGCCACAATTCTCCTCTCATTACAAGAAATCTCGCCCCGAGATTTAAGAGGGAGTAAGGGGGAAGGTTTGGTAACTAATCCAGCGGGTCTTCTCATCCTCGGCTTGCTCTTCTCAAGAGGCCGGTTCAATACATTGATGTCTTCATTTCTCTGCTTCAGGACATCATGGTGAAGTCGGCGCCTTTCCTTCAGGATCGAAACCAACTCCATCGTACTTACGAAAGAATAAATGGTGGGTATTCCGGCGGAACGAACCTCTGCAAGGTTAACTATCTGGTCAATAACATCGGGGAAGGTGGTGGGGAGTAACTCTCGAATTGAAACTTAAGAAAGTATCGAGAGCAAAGGAAGGAGGTATCATGGGAAGTTTCGAGAGGATAGGCAATCGTTCGTTGCCTGAAACAAGGTGTGAAATAGGTCCAAAGCAACGAAAATAAGTATCGCGTCTGATACCAGAATTGATGATCTCATCGGTAGGTGGCTCATGGTTTTCATACGAGTCCACGCGTGAGGAATAACTTTGGTAACATGAGGGTGTACAGGAGAGTCAGGTTTCGATCCTGGTGGAACTGTGCGTTATGGGCCCACCATGTGGGTTAAAAGTAGGAAGGGAGGTAATGTCTCGCACGATCATGTAAGCAAGACATGTCAGAGGATAGCCTGTCAGTTATGTTGACAACAACATTGATACCAAGGGCGAGGGACGAAGAGAACCATTTTCCCGCTTTCGCTGAACGAGGCGGACCAATAGGCAAAGTTCTCGCCCATCGGTGGTTACCAAGTCATCAACAAGAGAAACAGGGTTACACTGCATGTGAAGGTACACCGAGGTGTTTACCTAAGCAGGGATTACCACTGCTCGGTTAAGTAGTTTACAAGAAAGTTTGAACAAAACAACGGGAAGGAAAATGTGCTTAAACACGTATATCAGGGGTATATCCTTCCCAAGGACAAGCAGAGCATGATATCCATGACAGGATATTATGTAGAAAACTCCTTAGGTAGGGGAGAGAAATTTCATGACATTACCCATACAAAGGTGTTTGGATAATTGAGCAAGAAACATTTAGCATTGGGCTTGGAATGTTCTTGTTGAAAATAAGAGTATCACAGACATGCTTCGAGATAGCATTTGACGTGGTCACTCGGTAAAGATCAGACTTTGGATACTCGAAGGATCCATCAGGAACAACTTGTAGAATAAGTCTTACAATTTCCTCATGGAAGAATGGATAGCATTGCTAAAAGGAAAATTATAACAATAGGTCCTCCGGTCAGGTGTGCTAGGCATGACATCACCTCATCGGGTCAAATGCTAATGCTATAACTCTTGGAAATATGTCCCGGCCACCATATCTGACCGAGATTCAGATCTGATTGGTTTCAGGATACCTCAGACTCAGGATGCCCGAGAAGAAAAGGTGCAAGACAAATTGACGAGACTACATTGTAAGATTATTGGGGAATGTACTATGGAAGCAAGTTTCAACTCAAGAGTTCATCATTTAAACAAAAGAGAGGATGACGGGGTAGCTAATGGAGTCAGTAACAATCCTTGAGATTTCCAAAAAGGTGGATTTCCACAATTATGTGAACAAGGAGATAGCATTTGTCAGATCAAATTGTATAATGATGTATGCTCGAGGAAAACATACACGATTAAACATTGGTTGAAAGGTGCACCCGAAATATGGGCTGGGTTGCACGGCCAACATTGGAATGGTGATTCAATAATCAATAGTCTAAGAATGAATGGTCGACCATTAACTTCAAAGCAATATGGTCTCTAGAAGGGCGGAATCCAAACAGCACCGCTCACTTGTTGGTACCCTGGTTGGAATCAACACGAGGACCCAAGAAGAATGGCGATGGTGAGAAGTATCACCATACCAAGAATTCTTAAGAGGTGGTGAAATTCTACCACATTCTTGACATAAAAGGTGGTAATATTACAAGGTAAAGAAGAACAATGCTGGGTAGCAAGGAACTCAAGGTATAACACAAAACACGAACAAGTTTGTGTTGAACGGAGGGCAATAAAGTGGTCGATGATAACACGAAACATCGAGGGGCAAGGATGGTATTACTCATCAAGAATTCGATATATATCTTGGTAGAGCTTAGGATGTTGATGATGATCTTGACACAGTTGTCGAGAGATTTCATGAAGATGTAATCGGTCGGCGAGGACATCAAGTCAATAGGAATGATGAATCAAAAGGTTATTGGAACCACGGGTACAACACAAACTCGAAATCTAGCTTGTTGTTCAAGGAGAAATGATATGACGAGGAAGATCGACGTAAGCTTAGCTATCGTCGCAAATTGGTGCTCTGAGAATAAGGACCAGGTAGCACAGTTAGAATCATCACGACAATGATATAGCCAAACAGGCTAGGAATGGCATGATCGGGTACAAACTCATACTTATAGAAGCTTACCGAAGAGTTGTTGAACCGTAGAGCGGACTCGGTTCAGTTATCGGTGTCTTTGAGTGTTTAATAACTCAGAGCCTGTGAAAAATTGGAATCAGTGGGAAGGTAGCACTTGATGAAGAACTCATAAGAAGTTATGCAGTTCCATGATAATCTCGAGATACCAGGGGGGTAATACTCGACACAAGATCAAAGTAAAGGTTGGACTGGTGTATTGATCCATAGAAGACAATTGTTTTAACTTTTCCGAGAAATGGAATCAAAGAAGAACAATCATGGTCGGAACCACGGTTGCAAGGGATCAATTCACAGATACCATATGTTAGCTATCAAGGAAATATTTATTATTACAAGAAGCTTCCATGATAGGATATACATCGCGTCCATGGGCATGAACACAAAGTTCAAGGTCGACTGCCACTTCCTCAATGCATAATCTTCCATTCACCTCTCGTATTTCGAAGATGACATTAGTTGTTGAAAGTTTTACCTGGTGCAATACCAGATAAGTATGACTCGTGAAATCTTTCGGGTTCACACCGATGAGGGAAGGCATTGGTTCAATCCCATCGGGGCTTCTTACAAACATATACCATAAGCTTCAAGAGTAAATATCATCAGCTCGAAAGCAGAGCATGGTTGACAAAAGGAAAGGATACAATTTACCAAAGGCATTATATATTGGAGAAAGAACTCACAAAGTGATTAATTATGAAGGACACTGTCGGATAATAATCCTACAATGGATATGGCGATCCACAATGGGGCTGATATGAGTATCGATACCCAATCAGAGGAAGAAAGATTGCAAATGCATCGGTTTATAGAACATCTGAATAGTTCAACGCTTAATTAGCAAAGTAATTATGATTTTCAAATCAAGGGATCAGGAGCAAATGCTCTGATCAAGGATGGATAAGCTGAATAGACTTAGGGGTACAATCGACGGCAATTTGATTGGTCGATAGACAGCTCATGTTTAAAATGACGCTCGAGCGGAAGGATGAATTCTAGGATCTGTTTGAGGATTGCATAGCATTCGCAACAAATCGAATCAATGGACTCAAAATGATAATGACAATGGATTCCAACAAGATTACTAGACTTATGGGATTAACCATAATGCAAGTAATCAAGAATTTCGAGAGTAATAGGATGCTCGTGGATTTTCGGAAGATCGAATGGTTTTTCAAATGTCGGAAGCGACTCTAGCCTACAGCGCTGCCCAGCCCAATCCGGCCACGCCACTCGGCCGACGCCACGGCGTTTTGGTCGATACCACGGCGCCGGGATACCCATAACTACTCCAGCCGTAGATGGTTAGTGCGATAGACCAAATGGCCGCACTCAGATCAAATACCAAGATCTCGTTAAGCGTGTTAAGTATCCGCATGAACGCCGACCAGGCCAGGCCCACCTCTCCTAGGTGGTCTCAACCTGCCCTGCCGCCCGCCTGTAGTAACAATGGGGCCGCCGGGAACCCAGCCCACCTCACCGGATGGAGCCAACTGTCCTTTCAGCCCCATCTCCTAACAAGATCACTGTGTAATGTAACAAAGGTAAAGTATATAGTATATGCCCGTGATCACCTCCCAAAGTGATCACAGCCCAAAGAGTATAGCATGGCGACGGGCAAGAATGTAGGGCCACCGATGGAACACTAGCATCTTATACTAAGCAAGAGGATAAAGGTGTAAAGGTAACAATGTGAGTAGCAAGGACAAAGCTATGCAGAAGATAGGATTAATCGAAAGCAAGAATATGTTACACTACTCTAATGCAAGCAGTATAGAGAAGAGTAGGCGATATCTGGTGATCAAAGGGGGGGCTTGCCTGATGACTCTGGCAAGAGAGAGGTGTCGTCGGTGACATAGTCGTACTGGGCAGCAGCGGCATCGGTCTCGGTGTCTAGCGGAAGAAGAGGGGGGAAGAAACAATGAATACTTAGCAAGCAAGTGCATAACAGTACAACAAGCAGAGCTAGACGTGTTCTAACGCTGTATGAGGTGATACCGTGAAGGGGAAAACATCCGGAAAGTATTCCGGTGTTTCGCTGGCAAGCAAGAGAAGCGGAGGGGGAAAGTTGCGAGTTTGATATGTTAGGTGTGTGGTGGATGAACGGCTGCGATTCAGGATCGCCTCGTCGCTCGAGCAACTTTCATGTTGAAAATAATTTAATCCGAGTTACGGATTAAAAGATATGATTTTCTAAAGATTTTATTAATTTCGGAATTTAATTAATTATTTAATTTAATTGAAAATGGAATTATGACATCAACATGATGTCATGCCGACGCCGCAGTTAACGAGGGTTGACTGGGTCAATCTGATGGTGGGACCGGTTGTCATTGTCTAAGACTAAGTAAAACTGATTAATTAGTTTAATTAGTGATTAGGTTAAGCTAATAATGATTAATTAACTTAATTAATTACTTAATTAATTAATCATTTTATTTATTATTATATTTTTAAATCTTTTTTAAACGTTTAGGGACGACCCCACTTGTCATAGGCCCCTAGGGGCCTTATCGGTCTCTAAGGGGTTCTCGGGTGCTGTGACCCTACTGGGCACCCGAACAGGTTAGGGCGCTGGTCACCGGACCCGGCGCTGGTCGGGTTGGCCGGCGGCCACGGCAGGGCGGCCGCAATGACTGCAGTGGGGGCAGCAAGGTGAGGGGTGGCTGTGCGGCGCAGGCGCACGGGCGCAGCAAGGTCGTGCACATGCGGGCGAAGGCTTGGCGCAGCGATCGCGCTGATGTCCGCGGCCACTGGTCGAAGCACGGACGGGCGCGAATGGCGGCCACAACAAAGGAATCGAGAGGGGAAGGAGGAGCTCCGCCAGCGCTGCAGTGGTGGAGGCTCGGGAGGCCGGAAGTGGCTCGGCAATGGATCCGACGACGATGACCGGGCAAGGCAGAGGTGGAAGACGAGGCCGATCAAAGCGAGGTAGTGGTCTCGGCTTGCTCCTATGGGCTAAGTCGACGAAGAGGCGGTCCATGGAGGCGGCGCGCGACAAGCGCCAAAGTGTGGCAAGGGCAACAGAGACGGGCGGGCTCGGGCGCTGCCGGGTTGTGCCCGATCTAGGCGAGGGCACGCCGAGGGAGAGGAGGACGAGGTGGATCGGTAGGGCTAGGGTTTGGGGAAGGATGAAGGGACAGCAAGCGAGGTCTAGGCGGCGGCGTGGCTCCGGCAGCGCTCATGAGGCGACGAGGCGATGGGGGTCGGGCACCATTTTGGGAGCGCCCGATCCAGATCCACGCGGGAAGGGGAGAGATCGGGATCGTGGGGGATGTGGGAGGGGGTCGCTGGGGTTGGCCGCCTGGGGGCTCTAGGCGCTACTGGGCCAACCTGGTTGGCCCAGAGGCCACTGGGCTATGGCCCAGATGGGGGGTTCTTTCTTTTTTTGGTTCTGCTTTCTTCTTATTTTGTTTTTATTCTATTTCTTTTCTGTTTTCTTTTGTTTTAGTTTTATAAAATTTAAAAGCGACAACTAATTTGGTGTTATCAAATAGGTCACAACCCCAAATATTCTGGCACTCTAATAAAGTGTTTTGCATGTGCTTATTATTTTAAAAGCATTTTAGATAATTGTTTTATCGCTGTTTTTAGTTTATTTGGTGCATTTAAGTATTTTATTAGAAGATGACTTCTTCACCAACATTTATTACGGGTTATTTGACACGTTAGGAACAATTTAGTTTTGACTTTTGAAAACTTTAATTGTTTTAACTTTAATTCAGATTTGAATTTGGATCGGTTCTGAACTAACGCGAGATTATCAACAATAATCGAGGTGACGTGGCATCATTACCAGAGGGTTACTGTAGCTTAATTATCTGGGCGTCACAGTGGGGATCCTGATCATTGGGCTCCTAGTTGCCCTAATGGCTATGACAAGCGTCATCCTGGGAAAGGCGGCAAGACCACTAATGTTGTCTTTGGAGACACTGACATGAAGGATGCCGGGTATAGTATATTTCCCACTATTCTTTTAGTATGTCATTCTCGTGATTGGTTAATTGACACGGGTGCGAATGTGCATGTATGCGGTGATATTTCCATGTTTTCGTCTTATCAGACCATAGGGACTTCAACCGTGCTCATGGGCAACAGTTCAAGTACTTCTGTTCGTGGTGTTGGCACAGTCGATCTGAAGTTTACTTCGGGGAAGATCGTGCGGCTGAAGAACATGCATTATGTCCCCTCCGTCAATAAAAATGTTTTTAGCGGATCTCTTCTATGTAGAGATGGCTACAAGCTTGTCTTTGAGTCGAATAAATTAGTAATATCCAAGTATGGAACCTTTGTTGGTAAAGGCTATGAGTCGGAGGCCTGTTTCGTTTATCCTTATCAGACGTTTGTAATAAAGTTGTTAATCATATTTGCAACAATAGTGAATCAAATGTGTGGCATTCACATCTTTGTCATGTTAACTTTGGTTTCATGTCGCGACTAGCCAAATTGAACTGAATCACTAGTTTCACCACTATCAAGGGATCTAAGTGTCAAGTTTGTGTGCAAGCTAAGAAACCTCGTAAGTCTCACACGACTGCGGAAACGAGAAATGTTGCACCACTAGAACACATACATTCAGATCTATGTGAAATGAATGGTGTTTTGACAAAAGGTGGAAAGAAATATTTCATGACGTTAATTGATGACTCCACTAGATACTGCCGTGTGTATCTTCTGAAATCTAAGGATGAGGCTTTGAACTTTTTCAAGATCTATAAAGCTGAAGTGGAAAACCAACTTGATCAGAAAATCAAGAGGCTTGGGTCCGACCGTGGTGGAGAGTATTTTTCCAATGAATTTGATGTTTTTTGTGCGGAACATGGTATAATCCATGAGAGGTCGCCTCCCTATTCACCTCAGTAAAATGGGTTGGCCGAAAGAAAGAACCGTACTCTAACAGATTTGGTTAACGCCATGTTAGAACATCGGGTCTCTCCAAGGCATGGTGGGGGGAGGCGATATTTACTGCATGTCATGTCCTAAACCGAGTTCCCACAAAGAATAAAGAGATAACTCCATTCAAGGAATGGGAGAAGAAAAGATTAAAACTCTCTTATCTACGAACCTGGGGTTGTTTGGCGAAAGTCAATGTGCCAATTCCAAAGAAGCGCAAGCTTGGACCAAAGACCATGGATTGTGTTTTCCTGGGATATGCTTTTCATAGCATTGGTTATAGATTCTTGGTGTAAAATCTGAGGTACCTGACATGCATGTCGGTACGATCATGGAGTCGAATGATGCGACTTTCTTTGAAGATATCTTTCCAATGAAGGATATGGCTACCTCATCTTATCAGGAGATGCCTAGTTCATCGAATTAGGAACCAGTTACAATTACCGAACCTACCATTTTGATGGAACACTTTGAAAATCCTGCGGAGGAGAACAATAAAGTTCCTACTAGGAGCAAGAGACAGAGGACTGCAAAGTCCTTTGGTGATGATTTTCTTGTGTATCTCATATATGACACTCCCAGTTCTATTTCAGAGGCCTATGCAGCTGAAAATGCTGACTAGTGGAAAGAAGCGGTTCGTAGCGAGATGGATTCCATCTTGGTGAATGAAACTTGGGAGATAATTGATCGTCCTTTGATACGTCTCCAACGTATCTATAATTTTTGATTGCTCCATGCTATATTATCTACTGTTTTGGACATTATTGGGCTTTATTATCCACTTTTATATTATTTTTTGGACTAACCTATTAACCGGAGGCCCAGCCCAGAATTGCTGTTTTTTTGCCTATTTCAGAGTTTCACAGAAAAGGAATATCAAATGGAGTCCGAACGGAATGAAACCTTCGGGAACGTGATTTTTGGGAAGATTATGATCCGGGAGACTTGGACCCTATGTCAAGAAACAAAGAGGAAGCTACGAGGTAGGGGGCGTGCCCACCCCCTGCATGTGCCCTCCACCCTCGTGGGCCCCTGTTCTGTCGGGCGCCCTCTACCCTCGTGGGCCCCTGTTGCTCTCACCGACGCATTCTTCCTCCTATATATACCCACGCACTTCAAACGATCAAATACGGAGACAAAACCTAATTCCACCGCCAAGAACCTTCGTACTCCACGAGATCCCATCTTGGGGCTGTTAGGAGCTCACGGAGGGGGCATCCATCACAGAGGGCTTCTACATCAACACCATAGCCTCTCTGATGAAGTGTGAGTAGTTTACTTCAGACCTTCGGGTCTATAGTTAGTAGCTAGATGGCTTCTTCTCTCTTTTTTGATCTCAATACAATGTTCTCCCCCTCTCTCGTGGAGATCTATTCAATGTAATCTTCTTTTTGCGGTGTGTTTGTTGAGACCGATGAATTGTGGGTTTATGATCAAAATTATCTATGAACAATATTTGTATCTTCTCTGAATTCTTTTATGTATGATTAGTTATCTTTGCAAGTCTCTTCAAATTATCAGTTTGGTTTGGCCTACTAGATTGATCTTTCTTACAATGGGAAAAGTGCTTAGCTTTGGGTTCAATCTTGCGGTGTCCTTTCCCAGTGATGAGGGGCAGCAAGGCACGATTGTATTGTTGCCATCGAGGATAACAAGTTGGGGTTTTTATCATATTGCATGAATTTATCCTCTACATCATGTCATCTTGCTTACATGCGTTACTCTGCTTTCATGAACTTAATACTCTAGATGCATGCTTTGGATAGCGGTCGATGAGTGGAGTAATAGTAGTAGATGCAGGCAGGAGTCGGTCTACTTGTCTCGGACGTGATGCCTATATACATGATCATACCTAGATATTCTCATAACTATGCTCAATTCATCAATTGCTCAACAAAGAATTGCTCACCCACCGTAAAATACTTATGCTCTTGAGAGAAGCCACTAGTGAAACCTATGGCCCCCGGTCTATCTTCATAATATTAATCTTCCAACACTTAGTTATTTCCTTTGCTTTTTACCTTGCTTTTATTTTACTTTGCATATTTATCACAAAAATACCAAAATATTATCCTATCATATCTATCGATCTCACTCGTAAGTGACCGTGAAGGGATTGACAACCCCTTATCGCGTTGGTTGCAAGGATTTATTTGTATTGTGCAAAAGCGAGGGACTCGCAGTAGCCTCCCACCGGATTGATACCTTGGTTCTCAAAAACTGAGGGAAATACTTACGCTACTGTGTTGCATCACCCTTTCCTCTTCAAGGGAAAACCAACACAGTGCTCAAGAAGTAGCATCCTTATGGGTGCAAACCTATAGGATGCAAATGGGTATTCAAGAAGAAGCTTAGGCCTAATGCTACTATTGAAAAGTACAAGGTTCGGCTCGTGGCTAAGGGTTATACCCAAAAGGAAGGGGAAGACTTCTTTGATACTTACTCACCCGTGGCTCGACTAACCACTATTCGAGTTCTACTTTCACTAGCTTCCTCACATGGTCTTCTCGTTCATCAAATGGATGTTAAGACTGCTTTCCTGAATGGAGAGTTGGACGAGGAAATTTATATGGAACAACCATATGGGTTTGTACTAGATGGTCAGGAAGGAAAAGTGTGCAAGTTGCTGAAGTCTTTGTATGGACTCAAGCAAGCACCCAAACAAAGGGCATGAGAAGTTTGAAAGAACTTTAACATAGCTGCAGCTTTGTTGTAAACAAAGCGACAAATGTGTACTATCGCCATGGTGGGGCGAGGGAGTTATCCTTTGCTTGTATGTTGATGACATACTGATTTTCGGAACAAATCTGAATGTTATTAAGGAGGTCAAGGATTTCCTATCTCGCTGCTTTGAGATGAAGGATTTAGGAGTGGCTGGGATTACATTGCTTCAATCTCACTATGTGGAAAAGATCTTGAGTCGCTTTGGCTATAGTGACCTGCAAGCCCTCTCCAACACCATATGATGCGAGTGTGTTACTTGAAAGAATCAAGAATTGCTAGAGATCAATTGAAATATTCTCGCATTATTGGCTCGCTTATGTACTTAGCTGCTACAAGACTGACATCTCTTTGCTGTTAGCAAACCGAGTCGGTTTGTCTCAAAACCAGGAGATGTGCATTGGAAAGCTCTAGAGAGTTTTTCGTTATTTGAAAGGCATCATGCAATTATGGAATTCACTATACCGGGCACCAAAAGGTGCTTGAAGGGTATAGTGACTCAAACTGGATCTCGATCTTTGATGAGATAAAGGCCATGAGCGGATATGTATTCACTCATGGAGGTGGCGCTGTTTCTTGGAAGTCTTGCAAGCAGACC
Organism: Aegilops longissima; assembly: GCA_021605205.1. Classification (NCBI taxonomy): domain Eukaryota; kingdom Viridiplantae; phylum Streptophyta; class Magnoliopsida; order Poales; family Poaceae; genus Aegilops; species Aegilops longissima. The sequence continues at coordinate 155,506,603 of CM038678.1, read as the reverse complement.
ATCTTAACGAGGTCAACAATGGAAGGAGAACTCACAACCCTAGATACAGCTACGGTCGAAGCAGATTGGCTTCGTCTGCTCTTGAATGACTGCCGGTTGTTGAGAAACCTGTACCGGGTATCCTTATGAACAGCGACAATCAAACTGTAATCACGAAAGTGAGCAGCACAAAGTATAACATGAAGTCATCAAGACACGTTCAGAGAAAGTTAAAGTTTGTCAGGAAAATGAGAAACTATGGAGTTATTGCATTGGATTATATCCAAATGTCTAAAAATTTGGCAGATCCTTTCACTAAGGGTCTATCACGTAATGTGATAGATAATGCATCGAGGGAGATGGGTATGAGACCCACAATATGAGTTGTTCACAGTGGTAACCTAGTCTATGTGATCGGAGATCTCGTGAATTAGATGTGGAAGACAAGCTGTTGGTCAACTGAGAGGAGAGTATCCTTACTATTAACAATACCACTCCATGAAGATGCAATACTCTCCTAATCTGCATGGCAGGTTGATGTATATCTTAATGTGTTCTAAGTGGCTCATTGAAGCAGAGATGTCATCCTGTAGAACATCTTTTGAATAACACACCTATATGAGTCTGACTGTCAAACGTCGCAATCTATGAGAGTAGCGTTCTCTCTAGTAAACTCGTGAAAGGTCTCGGAGTATGACGCATAAGCTCCACCCGCGGGGAAGACCCACGGTAGCCACGTATCGGTCAAGGCTTTATGTGAAGCTAGATTCGCAGAAAACTTGCAGTTCAAGCCCTAGTCCACTGTTCAAGTTGCTTACTAGTGTAGCATAGAGTTCTAGGTGGAAGTTCAACTTAACAGTCTCCACTGCAATACCGGTATATAAAACAGTGTTTTGGAACTAAAGGAAAATTCTATGTGCCTCTAGGATCTGATGGGTTTGTACTAGATGGTCAGGAAGGAAAAGTGTGCAAGTTGCTGAAGTCTTTGTATGGACTCAAGCAAGCACCCAAACAGTGGCATGAGAAGTTTGAAAGAACTTTAACAGTTGCTGGCTTTGTTGTAAACAAAGCTGACAAATGTGTGTACTATCGCCATGGTGGGGGCGAGGGAGTTATCCTTTGCTTGTATGTTGATGACATACTGATTTTTGGAACAAATCTGAATGTTATTAAGGAGGTCAAGGATTTCCTATCTCGCTGCTTTTAGATGAAGGATTTAGGAGTGGCTGATGTCATTCTGAACATCAAGTTATTGGGAGACGATTATGGTGGGATTACATTGCTTCAATCTCACTATGTGGAAACGATCTTGAGTCGCTTTGGCTATAGTGACTGCAAGCCCTCTCCAACACCATATGATGCGAGTGTGTTACTTTGAAAGAATCGAAGAATTGCTAGAGATAAATTGAAATATTCTTAGATTATTGGCTTGCATATGTACTTAGCCAGTGCTACAAGACCTGACATCTCTTTTGCTGTTAGCAAACTGAGTCGGTTTGTCTCAAAACCAGGAGATGTGCATTGGAAAGCTCTAGAGAGAATTTTTTGTTATTTGAAAGGCATTGTGAATTATGGAATTCACTACACCGGGCACCCAAAGGTGCTTGAAGGGTATAGTGACTCAAACTGGATCTCAGATGCTGATGAGATAAAGGCCACGAGCGGATATGTATTGACTCATGGAGGTGGCGCTGTTCCTTGGAAGTCTTGCAAGCAGACTGAAAGTGCTAGTGATAGACTAGAGGGGGGGGGGTGAATAGGCGATTTTTATGAAAGTCTTCAAAACATGGGAGTCTCGAAGACAAACAATAGAAATGAACCTATTAAACATGCAGCGGAAGGTAGACTACACTAGGCAATCCATAGTCAAGTATTCAATGAAGTGAAAGCACGATGACTAATAGCAGCTAGGTAGTATGGATCAGGATGGAAGACAGTATGAAGCCAAACAACAATATTCGTCACACAATGAAGTCAAATAGATAATGCAAGCAGGCAATGACTTCACGAAGACAAACTATAAGTAAAGAGAGGGAGAAGATAGAACCAGTTGCTTGGTGAGGATAGGAATTTGTTGGACCAGTTCCAGTTGATGTGACAACTATACGTCTGGTTAGGGAGGCTGAGATTCAACTCAGAAGACCGCGTCTTCACCTTATTCCCCTTGAGCTAAGGACACTTAGTCCTCGCCCAATCACTCTGGTAAGTCTTCAAGGTAGACTTCCGAACCTTCACATACTTCGTTCACCGGCAATCCACAATGACTCTTGGATGCTCAGAAAGTGATGCCTAACCGGCTGGAGGATCCATAGTCCTCAAGCGTAACAGGTCTTCAAATCACGCGGACAGAAAGACTTCAGTGATGCCAAACACTCTTTGGGCTCTGGGTGGTTTGGACTTTGTCCTCGCAAGGATCTTTCTCTCAAATGCTTCGGAGGTGGGTTGCTCTCAAACGACAAAAGCCGTGTACTAACTCTGAGCAGCCACCAATTTATGGTGTAGGGGGTGGGCTATTTATATCCAGGAGGCAACATGACCTGATATGTCCGAAATGACCCTGGGTCACTAAGGAACTGACACATGTTCCAACGGTCAGATTTCAAACACACGCGGCAGCTTGACTTGGGCTACAAGTAAAGCTGACTCATCCAGCTCTGGATGAGATTTGCTCTCATTGTCTTCGCTCAAAGACATAGGATTTGGTTGAGCATCACTTCAGTCACCCTGACTTTGTTCACTTGGACCCCACTTAACAGTGCGGTTGTTCCTATGACTCAACAAAGAAGAAAAGGAAACTACGAAACAACTAAGTCTTCGCGCTCCATAGTCTTCATGCGATGTCTTCTCATGTCATAGTCTTCAACGTGAATATCTTCACAAACCACCATTGTCTTCAATGTCTTCACACATTTTCAGGGGTCATCTCCGGCAGGTAAACCGAATCAATGAGGGACTACTACCTGTGTTATTCTGCAATTCTCACAAACACATTAGTCCCTCAACCAGGTTTGTCGTCAATACTCCAAAACCAACTAGGGGTGGCACTAGATGCACTTACAATCTCCCCCTTTTTGGTGACTGATGACAAACTGGTTGAAGTTTTCAACGGGGATAGAAGTATGTGAAAGTGTAAGGGTTAAGGTATTGTCTTCATAAGTAGCAAAAGGCTCCCCCTGAAGATGTGCATATAAGTATTTTTCTTTTGAATGCAAATGCACATGGCAGGTTGTACTTGTGGAGATCCTCTTCAACTTATGAAGACAATTCATCATGCATGAAAAGGATATAACAAAGATAATGACATGCATAATGAGAAATGGACGTATGCAAAATGACTTCGTGCGGAATTTATCGTCGCACATGCGGAATTTATCATCGCATCACAGAATAGCAGAAAAGTAGCAGACGACCATCACGTTTAAGTGTTACAACCCAAAGAACCAAATGTATCAAAAGCGAGAGTTGTAAACACTTGGCAAAATATAAAGTAACCACCCATATGGACCCGCTTGAAGACTATCAACTCATATGCTTCTCCCCCTTTTGTCAGTAAGGACCAAAAAGGTTTGAAGACATAGAGCCTCTACTCGTTCCCAGGAGGAGTAGGAGAAGGTGCAGGGTCGACGTTGGTGTCCGGTGGTGCAGAGGTACTTGGTGCAGTGTTGATGCGCGACGACATTATAGCTGGCGAAGTAGCATCATCTTCATCATCGGTGACTCTTGCATTGACAGTTGCCGCTGAGGAGGAGTACTCAGAGTCTTCGAGTGAGGGAGTCCGACGCAAGACATCATTCCTGGGAGGAGTGGAATCAAATTTGAATCTCTCTGTGAAGCCATCTTGTTGAAGATCATCTTCAGAGCTCATCAATGTCAGACTCTTCCACGACCGCCGACAGGTTTTATGTGTGAAAAATGCATTCTTGGTGGCAAGGTTGCGAATGCGATTAACATCCACCAAGAGGCTTTGCATCTGACACTTCAGCCAGTCATGATGCGTGTCCTGTTTTTGATGCAGGGCGACGAGAAGCTCTCGGTCATTGAGAACATGAGATCGCTTCTGAGGCCTTTGAGCAATGGTACTCTCAGTGGATTTAGTATGGGCATGATGAGGTGCATGTGTATTGCCATCCAAAGGATAAACACGAGTTGCAGCAAGAACTCCTTCAATGGGTTGTGTGAAGCTTTTACGATCGACATTGTGAAGATAAATTGGCTCCTTGGCAGGCTCTAGGTATATGGCTTCGACAGACATATCAACCTCTGGCAAGAATATGAGGTGATTGCGTGCAGAAGGCTGATAGTTGATATCAGAGTGAAGCTTGATGAGGCGCATTACCCATGGAGCATAAAACTTCAGACCAAATAGATCCGAGCCGGATGCTGCAAGTTGCCTGATGAAGAAATCCTGAGCATTGAAGCTGATGCCATTGAGGATATAGAAAACCAATGTCTTCATTGCTCCTTCAAGCTTCGCTGCTGGAGAATGTCCTTTGACAGGCCATAGAGTTCGCCTGATGATATGATAGATGGTGCGGGGCAGATATTCTAGGTCTTCAACAAAGAATTCCATTGGATAGTCAGCATCTCGAGGTAGTGGTTTCATCATACTCAGCATTTGGCTCATATTCGGCTCAGGCTTGTGGAATATGCTCTCCAATGCATTGCGGTGAAGCTGACAACCAGGTTCATAGAGTTCACCTGGAGTGGGCAAGGCAGTAAGGTCAAGAATATCAAGAGCTTTGGCTTCATGGTGTACATTGCCTGTCATCCACTCAAGGACCCAAGTCTTCGGATCCCTGTTGAGGGAGACCTGGATTAGGGGGTGTCCGGATAGCAGAACTATCACCGTTGGCCGGACTCCTGGACTATGAAGATACAAGATTGAAGATTCGTCCCGTGTCCGGATGGGACTTTCCTTGGCGTGGAAGGCAAGCTTGGCGATACGGATATGTAGATCTCCTACCATTGTAACCGACTCGTGTAACCCTAACCCTATCCGGTGTCTATATAAACCGGAGGGTTTTAGTCCGAGGATCTAACAACAATCATACCATAGGTTAGCTTCTAGGGTTTAGCCTCTCGATCTCGTGGTAGATCCACTCTTGTACTACCCATATCATCAATATTAATCAAGCAGAGTAGGGTTTTACCTCCATCGAGAGGGCCCGAACCTGGGTAAAACATCATGTCCCTTGTCTCCTGTTACCATCCGCCTAGACGCACGATTCGGGACCCCTAACCGAGATCCGCCGGTTTTGACACCGACATTGGTGCTTTCATTGAGAGTTCCTTCGTGTCGTCATTCTTAGGCCCGATGGCTTCTTCGATCATCAACAACGACACGGTCCAGGTGAGACTTTTCTCCCGGACAGATCTTCAGATTCGGCGGCTTTGCATCATGGGCCAATTCACGTGGCCATCTGGAGCAGATCGAAGCTACGCCCGCCATCGTGTCAGATTTGGGAGTTTGAACTACGGCCGACATCCGCGGAGACTTGATCTTGACGGATTCGAGCCACAGCCAAGGGCGCTTACATCGTCTCGATGGGCACGATCTAGCTCTGCCACTGGCGAGGATTGCCTCGAGGTCGCACAGCGTCCGCTCCGACCCTTAGCTCGGAGCCGACTCCGCCGATCGAGGATGAGTGGCTGGACACCGCCTCGGGGGCTACGATCTCTACGGCAATTGAGCCGAACTCCATCCCTATCCTTTGCAAAGACCGTGACTCCAAGGCGCCGGACTCCTCTCCGGACTCCGAACCCTCCGTGCCCCTGCCAATCGAATCCAATTGGGCGCCGGTTATGGAGTTCACTGCCGCGGACATCTTTCAACACTCGCCCTTTGGCGACATCCTGAATTCACTAAAGTCTCTCTCTTTATCGGAGAGCCTGGCCGACTACGGTCGGGAAGGTTGGGATGCGGACGACGAAGAAATTCAACTCCACCCACCACCCACTTTGTAGCCACTTGTCGATGATTTAACCGACATGCTCGACTTGACTCAAGACATCGACGGTATGGACGGCGATGCTTGGAGACGACCAAGAACCAACGCCTGAGGCAATCGGAAGGCCACCTCGTCATACGACATATACATGGTGGACATCCCAAAAGATGGGAACGACGATGGAACAACGGAGGATGACCCTCCAAGAAACAGCCCAAGCGCCGCATCATCAAGCGGCCGCCTAAATCCCGCCACAAGAAAACGGTGATTCCGCACGGAGATAATAACACCCCGGACAGCTGAAGACAACCTCCTCCAGCAGGATTCAGCACAGAGGAGGGAGAAGCCAGCCCTCATGATAGAGCGGCAAACAGGAGGTGGAGGACGATAATTATATGCCTCCCTCCGAAGATGAGGCAAGCCTCGACGACGACAATTTGTCGTGCCGAGGATCTCGCCGAACAGAGCGCTTTCAAACGCAGGCTTATGGCCACGGCAAGCAGCCTCAAGAAAAGCAGCAGCAGCTTAGAGCTGACCAAGACTTGTTAGTCGACAGATGGATCAAGTCCTTGCAGCCAAGAGTACAAACTCGAACGCCTCCAAGAGATACCCAAAACGCAGGCTGCTACCCCAATTAGAGGAGGAAGCACCCAAACTGACATCACCAGCGCATGATGCGGCCGACCGGCCACCACGTGGCCGCGACAGAGAGGCCTCTAGGCCGTCCATTCAAACCGCACCCAGCGCCGCCGAAAAGCACCAAGGCACGGGAAACGCGCTGCACTGCAAGACATATTGGAGGACAAGGCAAGGCAAACAAGATCGATCTATGGATCGCCTGGGCGTCCCACGACACGTGATGATAACCGTCACGCCAGATACAGCAATTCCGGCCGGGCCGAACACAGTAGACAAAGCTCATTTGAGCTGCGTCGTGATATAGCCCAATACAGAGGCGCCGCACACCCACTATGCTTCATGACGAAGTGATGGATGATCAAATTCCGAGGGTTTCAAACCCAGAACATCGAATCATATGATGGCACAACAGATCCTGCGGTTTGGATCGAGGACTACCTCCTCCATATCCACATGGCCCGCGGTGATGATCTACACGCCATCAAATACCTCCCACTCAAGCTTAAAGGACCAGCTCGGCATTGGCTTAACAGCTTGCCGCCAGAATCAATTGGTTGTTGGGAGGACACGAAGCCGCATTCCTTGATAACTTCCGGGGCACATATGTGCGACCACCGCACGCCGATGACCTCAGCTACATAATTCAGCAGCCGTAAGAATCGCCGATAATTCGGACACGGTTCCTAACCAAGAAAAATCAAATCATTGATCGTCCGGATGCAGAGGCCCTTGCAGCCTTCAAACATAACATCCGCGACGAGTGGCTTGCCCGCACCTAGGACAGGAAAAGCGAAATCCATGGCAGCCCTCACAACACTCATGACCGCTTTGGCGCGGAGAGGACATCCGCTAGCTCAGAGTAACAACTTGACCAAAAACCTGGTAGTTTGGATACCAAGGACAGCAATGTCAGGTCGCATCGCAACAAGCACAAGCGCCGCATTAACGGCAATAATGCTGAAGATACGGCAGTCAATGCCGGATTCAGAGGCTCTAAACCCGGTCAGCAGAAAAAGCCGTTCAAAATAAATACTAAGGGCCCGTCCAATCTGGACCGAATACTCGATCGCTCGTGCCAAATACATGGCACCCCCGAAAAACCAGCCAACCACACCAACAGGGATTGTTGGGTCTTCAAACAGGCAAGCAAGTTAAATGCCGAACTCAATGACAAGGGGCTACATAGTGATGATGAGGAGGAGGCCCGGCCGCCGAACAATAGAGGACAGAAGGGCTTCCCCCCACAAGTGCGGACGGTGAACATGATATACGCAACCCACATACCCAAAAGGGAGCGGAAGCGTGCACTAAGGGACCTATATGCGATGGAACCAGTCGCCCCAAAGTTCAACCCATGGTCCTCCTGCCCGATCACCTTCGATCGAAGGGACCACCCCACTAACATCCGTCACGGCGGATTCACTACATTGGTTCTTGACCCAATCATCGATGGATTTCACCTCACTAGAGTCCTGATGGACGGCGGTAGCAGCCTGAACCTGCTCTATCGGGATACAAAGGCGCAAAATGGGCATAGACCCCTCAAGGATTAAACCCACAAAGACGACCTTTAAAGGCGTCATACCAGGTGTAGAGGCCAATTGTACAGGCTCAATTACACTCGAAGTGGTCTTCGGATCCCCGGATAACTTCTGAAGCGAAGAGTTAATCTTCGACATAGTCCCGTTCCGCAGCGGCTATCACGCGATCGCTTGGATGAACCGTGATTTGCAAAGTTCAATGCGGTGCCGCACCACGCATACCTCAAGCTCAATATGCCAGGCCCTCGAGGAGTAATCACGGTCAATGGAAACACCAAACGCCTCTCTCCGAACGGAGGGGCATACGGGCGTTCGCGCGGGCGGAGGTGCAAAGCACCTCTCACAACAATTCTTGAGTCCAGCTAGTAAACGCCGGACACCGTCAGCGCGCCGGAGTAACCTACAACAAGACCGCCTGGCACGATCAGCTCACGCAGAGTAATCCGCCCCAACCCCAGCCCTCGCGAAATTGCGAAGCCAAGATTACGCCAGCGTACATAACTACGCCCGAGATACCATGGGCATAAGGGAGGGCATGACCACGGCACACCTGCACGCGGCTCAACCGCACTGTGGGCCCCGATTGTGTCATTATTTTTCTTTCTTCTTTCTCTTACTTTCAGGACTCCGCTTTCAGAAGCCCCGTCCGCACTAGAATTGCCGAACTCACGATGCAACAGCCAGGAAGCGTAGTTACGCCGAGTGTCCAGTGGTCTCTACTACGAGCATTATACCTGTTTTACATACCATCCGCAGCTTACCCTCGGAGGGGGACATGTTAAATAGTCCCATCCCTTGCTTATCGCACTATTTGTATCGCTCGCTTTCATTGCAGTACCTTTTTGAATAAACAATACATAGCTTTTGCTTATTATTGCACTCCTTTCTTTATCTGTATATATATTCATTCATGACATGTTGCACCCGTACACTTTGGTACGCCCAATACACCAGGGGCTTAAGTACCCCAAAACTATGGTGTGATAAGTCCAAACACTTTCACAAGTGCGGCACCCCGAACTTATAGCATTATATGCATCGGCTCGAATCATGTCTTGGGTCAATAGTTGGGTTTGCCGGCCCCATGTTTTGGTACCTTACGTTCCGTTATATAGGCTAAGGTAGCATTTGGGAGAACCACCGCGATTGTGCCCGGTTGAGCTGGGTTGAGCACCTCGGTGGAGAAAGCTAAAACTGACCGTCATGATTGGGCGAGAGCCGGTCGCTGTTCGAGAGGTTTTTTCGGGTCCCTAAAGACTTATGCCGCTTAGAGCGAGGAGTCGGCATTGTCCGGCCAAGGCGTGGATAGCGCCCCGAACTCGGTCTTCCGAATACTAGGGGCTTCACCGAAATTTAAAATTATAGAATTCTATGGTTAAGTGAGAGTGTTCAAGCATTATAGTCCGGTTTCCTTGTTCGTTGCGTTGAGCGCCTCCCTCGAAGGGCCCAAGAATGGGAACAAGAGCGCTCAAGTTTATCCCGAACACCCCAGCACTCGTGTCACGGGGGCTGAAGCCAACGACTTGCCATCTCTCAAATTTGATAAACGGCCGCACAGAAGGTACTATTTTAAATTCACAAGCGTTGCTTAGCGCACATGAACAAGTTTTTAGCGTACAGGATAACAAATGCGAGTCTATTAAAAAATTACATCTTTGGAGCATTCACCCGCTATAAGGCGGGCACCCTTCAGGACGCCCTCATAGTACATTTCAGGCTTGCGATGCTCCTTGCCCAGCAGTGGCCCGTCCTTCACAAGCTTCTCAGCATCCAACTTGCCCCAGTGCACTTTAGCACGGGCAAGGGCCCGACGGGCACCTTCAATGCAGACGGAGCGCTTGATGACTTCAATCCATGGACAAAGGCCCACCGCCGCCGTGACTAGCTGAAGTAGCTCCCATGCATGGCTTCTGTAGGCCACAGCCGAACTATGAGGCCCTTCATGGCCTGTTCGGCGAACTTGTGGAGCTCGACCAGCTGCTTCAGCTGGTCGCTCAGGCACGGATGTCCGGCCTCAAAGATACCGAGACCAGAACACCTTCTCCGCCGAGCTCCCTCCTCGGCGCGGTAAAACGCGCAAGATCGTACACACTCACGGGCAGATCTGCGAATGCTCCTGGAGAGCTCCGGATTTGGGTAAGTAATAGATAATTCACTTCCACATGCTTGCTTTGCATAAAGAATGCCTTACCCGCCGCTATCTTCTTTGATGATTCAATTTCCTGGAGGGCTTTTTGGGCTTCGGCCTTAGCGGCTTTGGCACTCTCAAGAGCCGAGGTGAGCTCGGACTCTCGAGTCTTCGAGTCATGCTCCAAACTCTCGTGTTTTTCCATGAGAGCCTGGACCTCTTGCCGCACCTCCGCCACCCACGCCTCCTGCTTCTCTCACTCGGTGCGCTCTGCGGCCGCTTTGCTTTCCGCCGCGGACACTGCCTCCTTCAGGGTCGCCACCTCGTTCGTGGCCCCTACAATACCCACGTTATTCCTGTCATTTTTGCAACCAAATCCTTTCTATAAGGTATTACTTTAATAAGGTATTACTTACCTTCCTTGTCCTCGAGCTTCTTCTTGGCAAGGCCGAGCTCGTTCTCTAACGCCGAGGCTCGCTTCAATGCATTGACCTCCAGTGATCGGCGGCAGAGGTCAAGAAAGATCCTGCATTCCCATATTGATATACTTATGTTAGACTCCTCAGATATCTTTTTAGATCCTCATCCGGCTTTTCTTTTCAACACCGAACTAAGCATCGAGGCTACTATCTATGTGGTAATATTTTTACATATTCTAAACTTACCTCAAAGCACGTTAGAAGGCTGGTATAGGCTTCATCAGCCCGCTCTTGGCGGACTGAACTTCTGGATCACCCCACTCATAATGGTGCGGTGCTCCTCGTCGATGGAGGCGTTAAGCGCCTCCAGCAAGCTATCCGGTGCCTCCGGATGGACGGAGGTCACCATCGTCGCAGTCTTACCCTTCTCATGAAGGGGCCGCTTACCAGACTTCGGAACCACTGAAGGTTCGAGACGGAGTCCCAGACAGGCCGGACTTAGAGCCTCGGGTTTTGCCCTTCTTGGCCGAGAGTCAGGAGGTCGCCTTGCGGCGCCTCCAGACCACCTCCTCCTGGCTGGGTCTTTGGGACTCCACAGCGGTGTCGCTCTGCGCCACGAGGGGGGAGGCGGTCGGAAGTGAAGTGCTATTCACATCCGACGAATCAGGGAGCCGCTTCGCCGAAGCGGCGAGCCTGCCCTGGGCGGGCTACATGGTTATATTCGGCGTTAGAAGACACTATGCGACAAATAAAAATTCATGAGCTATTCCGGAGTCCGGACACTTACGATCTCGCCAGGAGCTTGGTCCTTGGTGGCCACTCCTCCTTGTCGTTGTCGGCATTGGTGGAGAAGTCCGGAGGAAGGGTCCTTCCTTTCTTGGACCCTTCGGCTTCCCCAGTTGGGGTGGCCTTCCTTTTCTTCTCTCCCCCCGCTGGGGGAGAGGCCTCTTTTTCCTCCTCCTCGTCTTCACGGGAGGATTCCGCCTCAGAGTCGTTGGACGACGAGTCCGACAGCACCTGGTGCCGGGAACTCCTTCGAGTTCCCGTGGACTTCCTCTCCTGCACCACGTGAGGTGCCGGAGCCAGCAGCCCCGTCAATCGGGCGTCCGCTGGGTCTTCTAGCAATGGGGCCGGACAGTTAATCTGTCCGGACGTCTTCAACCAGTCCTGTCAAAGGTTAGGGAGTTTTAGATCCCGCATAGAGTCAAACTATGAAAAAGAGTCCCATAAAGGGTAAAATAACTTACCTCGCTGGCTTGACGCTGCGAGCTGAATCCGCGATCTTTGGTAGCGGATGCGGGAGCTTCGGCACCCTTGAACAGCACCTTCCAGGCATCTTCGTACGTAGTGTCGAAGAGCCGACTCAAGGTTCGGTGCTGTGCCGGATCAAACTCCCACAAATTGAAGGCCCGTTGCTGGCATGGGAGAATCCGGCGGACGAGCATCACCTGGATTATGTTGACAAGCTTGAGATTCTTGTCCACCAGGTTTCAGACGCAGGTTTGGAGTCCGGATAGCTCTTCCGAATCCCCCCACGTTAGGCCCGTCTCTTTCCATGACGTGAGCCGTGTGGGGAAGCCAGATCGGAATTCGGGGGCCGCCGCCCATTGAGAGTCGCGCGGCTCGGTGATGTAGAACCACCCCGATTGCCACCCCTTTATGGTCTCCACAAAGGAGCCCTCGAGCCATAGGACTTTGGCCATCTTGCCAACCATGGCACCTCCGCACTCTGCTTGGCGGCCGCCCACTACCTTCGCCTTGACATTGAAGGTCTTCAGCCATAAGTCAAGTGGGGTTGGATGCGAGAAAGGCGCACACGCACGATAAACGCCGAGATATTGAGGATGAAATTCGGGGCCAGATCGTGGAAATCCAGGCCGTAGTAGAACATGAGCCCCCGGACAAATGGGTGAAGTGGAAAACCTAGTCCGCGGAGGAAGTGGGTGAGGAACACCATCCTCTCATGGGGCCTGGGGGTGGGGATGAGCTGCCCCTTATTGGGGAGCCGATGCGCGATGTCGTCGGACAAGTATCCGGCCTTCCGTAGCTTTTTGATGTGCCCCTCCGTGACGGAGGAGGCCATCCACTTGCCTCCCACTCCGGACATAGTTGGAGATGGTTGAGGTAGGGTGTGCGGACTTGGGCGCTGGAGCTCGAGTGCGCGGAAATGGATGAGCAAAGGAGGAAGAAGGCGTAGGTGAAAAGGTGGATCCTTATCCCCTTATATGGCGGACGAAACTATGCGTCCCCCGCCAGCCTGGTAAAACTCGCTTATCTCCCAAGCGCCGTAATCAATGGCGCGGTTGGGTTACCCACGTCCGTATTCATGAGAATCCCAGAATAAGGGGGCACAATCTCCGCTCTGATAAGACGTGCCAAGGAAACCGCCTCGCTAAACGCGCTAAGGTGGAACAGTAAAAACGATTCAGTATAAAGGCTCGGGCCGTGGTGTGATGTCACGCCTGAATACGCCGCAGATCTGCGCAAAGGTTATTCTCTCTACGGTGGTATGTGGAACTTGTTTTGCGAGCCGGACACAATCCTTGTGTTCAAAATCTTCTATGAAGTATTCGAGGAGGAACCCGCCTTGCAATGCCGAAGACAATATGCGCCCGGACTCGTCGTCATTGAGGCCTGGTTCGGGGCTACTAAAGGAGTCCTGGATTAGGGGTGTCCGGATAGCGAACTATCACCGCTGGCGAACTCTGGACTATGAAGATACAAGATTGAAGACTTCATCCCGTGTCCGGATGGGACTTTCCTTGGCGTGGAAGGCAAGCTTGGCGATACGGATATGTAGATCTCCTACCATTGTAACCGACTCGTGTAACCCTAACCCTATCCGGTGTCTATATAAACCGGAGAGTTTTAGTCCGAGGACTAACAACAATCATACCATAGGCTAGCTTCTAGGGTTTAGCCTCTCGATCTCGTGGTAGATCCACTCTTGTACTACCCATATCATCAATATTAATCAATCAGGAGTAGGGTTTTACCTCCATCGAGAGGGCCCGAACCTGGGTAAAAACATCGTGTCCCTTGTCTCCTGTTACCATCCGCCTAGACGCACAATTGGGGACCCCCTACCAGAGATCCGCCGGTTTTGACACCGACACCTGTTGTAGCCGCGAATGTGAAGAGTTGCATAGAATTGTAACAGAAGCTCTTCATTCCAATTTTCTTTGTCGGTCACAAACTGTAGAAGGCCAACATCTCTGAAGCAGTCAAGGGCTTCTTCCAAACAGGGCAGGCCAGCAATGGCTCCGCTGTCTAGATGCATGTGGGGAAAGATGCGCCCTTGATTGTATAGGACACAAGAATAGTAACTGCGCTGCTGATAGCTCTAGAATCGATCGGATGAAATTCTTGGCTTGGTGTATGGGTTCTTAGCACTATCAAAGAAGGTGTTGTGTGCCTTGAAGCCATTAACATTGAACGACCCGGGCGAAGATGCAGTACCTGGAAACCTTGGCAACCTTGGTTTAGGCTTCTGGACCTGAGGCCTGTGCTCCACAGGATAGTCAAATTGTGGTCCGGGAGCAGGAGGAGGAACCAGAATAGGCCATCGAACCATGACAGGTTGGCCGCGATCAAATTCTAGCTCAATAGTGTGAGGTCTTGGAGGTGGTACAGGAGCATCGGCATTGAGATGGGCTTCAAGCTGCACAATGGCTTCAGGTGCTGTAGTGGCTTCAAGTGCAACATCAGCTTCTGGCACAACATTTACTTCATGCGCCACATTAGCTTCAGCCATGACAACGTCATGGGCTTCAGTATTGGTGTTGGGGGCCGCCTCATATTTTGAACTTCCACTTGAGTAGCTGGAGGGTCGGGCATAGACTCGTTCTCCTCGAGAACAACTTCTTGGTTGGAAGGGGGTGTTGCAGCGCGCTCTTCTTCTTCATGGGGTTCTTGATGTTCTTCGGCTGATGCAGCCGGTATGTCTTCAGCAGCTTTGGCTTCAGACTCAGAGACGTTCACAGTTGGAGTGGCTTCAGGAAACACTTGTCGTGTCACTGAGTTGTGATGCTCTTCTCCTTCTAGAACGCTTGACAGAGCGACTTGTGGCCTTGGTCCTTTGCGAAGCCTGCGGAATGCGGACAACACTTCTGGAGAGGGAGTTGGCTGTACCACATAGTCGTCGTTGTCAAGCACCGGAGTGGTGACTTGAGGTCGTGGAGTACTTGGCGATTCTTCTTGACGGGGGGGAGTCTTGAGGGCAATCTGCCCATGAATCATCCTGAGCAATTGGCATCAGGGGACGACCAATGATGATGAGTTCGTTGTTCGTGAGAACCGGCGATGATACCATTTGGTGCTCTATCTGAGGAAGGACTTCATCATCATTTACATTGTCTTGGGGACCAATGTCTTCAGCTGCGGTGGGGTCAATAGCTGGAACTTCAGCTTCAGGAGCCTTTGTGAAAGCAGGCTCGTGAATCACAATCTGATGCTCTTGGTGTTCGGATGCAGGACGAGCAACGGAGATGGGCTCGACGACAAGGGGATCTGTGGGAGCAGCCCGATCTTTCTTCGAAGACTTCGTCTTCTGCTTCTTGGTTTGTGGTGCATCATCAGTGGTTTTCTTGTTCTTGCGCTTTCTGGCTTCGGCCTCAGCTGCCCTTGTCTTCTTTATTTTAGAAGCAGCTGTGGGGGCCTGAGGCTTCGTGCCTGTCATGCTGGCAGGGAAGACAATGTGAGGTGCTTGCCGCCCTGATGCTTTAGCTTGGGCCACAACAGGCTTCTTCCGTTTGGTAGCCATCTTGGGGTCGATGCCAGGACGCCCAAGTGCCTTGCGCTTCTCATCTTCATTGTGAGCTTGAACACATTTTACAGCGGAGAGCTTCATACGTTCTCTTGATCCTTTTGCTGCTTCACGTTTCTGTTGAAACTGCTCTTTGAGGTCATGCAACATCTGCGTGAAGTTTTGAATGTCAGCCACGCTGAGCTTGGCCATGTGCTTCTTGAACTGAGCCTTCTCATAGTCAATTTTGTTCTTCAGTTCAACGATTTTCTGAGCCAGAGCCAGCTCATTTGCAATGGCACTGTGAAAAGAGACACTAATGCCAATGGGGAGCTCAAGATCATCGATGCTGACCCTTGGATTTTAAAACCACTCATCAATGAAGTTATTCAAGATTTCCACATCGAAGAGGGGAAAATCGTTGAAGATATGCGCCTCTTGCTTGCTCTTTATCAGCAACTCAAGAGCATCATCACCAAGATCATCGTCACTTGACAAATCAATGGCTTCATTCTCGTTCCTCAGAACGGCAGCTGGAGTCAGTGCTTGCCCAGAACTATGAATAGGCATCTTCTTGGGCTTCTCTGTCTTCTTGGAGACACGAGAAAGATCTTCAGATTGCATACTGGATGCAGGAGGAGCAGTTGCCAATGGCTTCGCACGTGAAGCGCTTGGTGCAGCAGCAGGCCTTGAAGCCTTAGTTTTCTTCTGCTTCTGTGGCTTGGGTGGAGCAGGCGCTTCATCAGAATCAGCGTCATTCGCAGATTGATCCATAGTGGCCCTCTGAGCGGTGATGTAGGAGAGGAAACCATCAAAGTTGTCAAAGGGGCCGATGACATTGGGATTGGCATCACGTGTGCCATCAGCCCTAGGAGCAGAAGGACCTGGATTGAAGTTGCATCCGAGACTCTTCTTATTCTTCACTTCAGAATCCTTGGCAAACTTGTAGTTGCGCTTGAAAAAATTGTCGTCATGACACCATAACAGAGACGATGGGTCGACATTTTCAGGCTGTGGTCCTTGGACCATGCAAGGATAGAACCCTTGCGCAATGGCTTCGGACTTGTACTTGGGTTGAAGATTTTTGTATAAGATATCTCCCCAAGGTCGCTTG
The DNA here is from genome assembly GCA_021605205.1 of Aegilops longissima. NCBI lineage: Eukaryota > Viridiplantae > Streptophyta > Magnoliopsida > Poales > Poaceae > Aegilops > Aegilops longissima. Next base: position 155,490,091 of record CM038678.1, on the reverse strand, counting down.
ATGGCATTCTTCTCAGCATACTCAGCAGTGACGAATTTGTACTTGAACCATTCCTCAGCCCAATATCTTTGAATCCATTGGATTCGAGTCTTACGTTCACCATAGGTTTCTTTAGGGTCTGTCTTGTACATTTCATACAAATCAGGTGGCAAATCTTTGGATGTATTCCCACGGCGCTGTCAGCCGCCCTTTCTTGCTGACTTTTCTGTGGCCATGAAGTTCAAATTGGATGGCTTCAAAGCTTGCAAAGGCTTCCGTCTGCTGGTCAGACAAGAACTGGCTTTGGGAGAATCGATGTGACGCTGTAAGAATTCTGCAAATGAATGCATACTATGAGAACCAAGGGATTCTCCCACGGACATGTACCTCTGACAACATTAGAGGTGCGACGGAAGGGGAAGAGGTCATATGCATTCTCAAAAGATTTTGAAGATAAATCAGTTTGAAGACATTGACCTCATAGCGCGAAGACAATCACTTATTTGGAGAGAGTTGGTTCTAGATTTGTACGAATCCAAGAATAGGTACAAGTGAGCAATCTAACTTGTTGTGAAGCATAAGTGAATATACTAGGCATGATATGAGATGCAGAACATGATAGATTCAATTTTGTAGGCATAGAAACCACTTTTGGTGGAGAAGGATGAATCTATCGGATCAGTAAGGCAGTAGAAAGTAAGATTTATTTACCACAAGAAGAACTGCTAGACGGAGCGGAGTGGGAGGCCGAGCAGTTCAATCTCCCGTGCCCTAGCTTGGCGACGGAAGACACCTACGGCGGCAGCGGAGGAGACGAGGTCCATGGCCGGTGTGAGGACGGTGTCGGTGAGGTCGCGGCAGCTAAGCGCTTCATCGCCGGCATCATCGAGAGCTAGCGGTGGCGCTAGGGTTTGAGCGAGGTGGCGAGGTGGGAGAAGGATTTTGACCGCGATGTGATGTGTATTTATAAGGAAAAGGACAACATAGCGCAATTACGCAGGTGCCCCTGGTGGTTCATATCTGAAGGACACGTGGCAAACATGCAACACATTGGAAGTTGTTCCATGTTCCCACGCACGCCTGGACTGTCGGGTGGTCGTTCCAGCTTCTCCAGGTTTCAGGCAATAAGGATATAGCAATTAAAACAGATTCAACTTTTGTCTCTGTGTCTTCTGCTGACTAGGACGTAGAGAAGACATTCGACAGTTTCAATAGAATGCATATGATTTGGATAGATACAATTTTGAGGTAGAAGCATAGAAGAGGTTAGGGTCTGATCACATTGACTTAGATCAAAAGAATCAAGCAAGAAGACAGCTATAATTGAATGCTGTATAGGACAGAACATAATATATGAATATATCAGAATGGGACCAAATCAACATTGTGAAGATAAACATGAAGTAAAAACAATGTTGAAGACAAATCAAATGCGAATACTTAGCAAATGTAACGCCAAATGAAACACTCCAAACAAAAGTTTGGTGGTGGCATTACCCACAGTATAGGAAGTATTAGACCCAGACACGTATCGTGGCGCTCCGAAGTCGAATTCCGCATTAATGTATTCACACTCAGAGTGTAAGTCTTCATTGATTGAAGATATACGTTACTTTGTGTGTTTCACATCTAAGTCATCAATATGCATAAGTGTTAGGATGTGTGTCCGATCACAGGACATTTGAGGATTCCAAGATATCTAGCTCACACCTCAACTTGCAAAACCTTTTCTCATCCAAGGGCTTTGTGAAGATATCTGCCAATTGCTCTTCAGTGTTGACGTGAATGATATCAATATCTTCCTTCATGACATGATCTCTGAGAAAGTGATGACGAATTTCAATGTGCTTTGTCTTCGAGTGCTGAACTGGGTTGTTGGCAATCTTGATGGAGCTTTCATTGTCCAGTAGAGTGGCACATGTTTCAGATGGACACCATAGTCCTTGAGAGTTTGCTTCATGTAGAGAAGCTGAGCACAGCAAGATCCAACAGCAATGTATTCAGATTCAGCAGTGGAGAGAGACACACAGTTCTGCTTCTTTGAAGACCAACAGACAAGTGATCGTCCCAGAAAGTGACATCTGCCTGATCTGGACTTGCGATCAACCTTGTCACCAGCATAATCAGCATATGAGAATCCAACTAGATCAAACTCTGAGCCCTTTGGATGCCATAATCCTAGTGTTGGGGTGTAAGCCAAATATCGAAGAATTCGCTTCACAGCTAAGTGATGCGATTCCTTTGGTGCCGCTTGGAATCGGGCACACATGCAAACACTAAGCATGATATCTGGCCTAGATGCACATAAATAAAGTAAAGAACCAATCATGGAGCGGTATACCTTTTGATCGAACTCTTTACCATTGGCGTCGGGACTCAGATGGCTCTTGGTTGGCATTGGCGTCGTGTAACCTTTGCAGTCTTGCATTCCAAACTTCTTCAGGCAGTCTTTGAGGTATTTCTCTTGAGATATGAAGATGCCATTGCTCTGCTGATGAATTTGAAGACCTAGGAAGAACTTCAGCTGACCCATCATGGACATCTGATATTGCTCTTGCATCATGTGTCCAAACTCATCATCTTGTATTCTTGTCGGTGTACCAAGATAATGTCATCCACATAGATTTGGCACACAAACAGTTCTCCATCATATGTCTTCGTGAAGAGTGTAGGATCTAGAGAACCAGATTTGAAGCCTTTGCTCTTCAGGAAGTCTTTGAGTGTGTCATACCAAGCACGAGGGGCTTGTTTGAGGCCATACAGTGCCTTGTTGAGATTGTATACCATATCAGGATGTTTTGGATCTTCAAAGCCAGGTGGTTGTGCAACATACACTTCTTCTTCAATCTTGCCATTGAGAAAGGCACTCTTTACATCCATTTGGTATAGAAGTATGTTGTGATGGTTGGCATAGGCTAGCAGTATGCGAATGGCTTCAAGCCTAGCCACCGGAGCAAATGTTTCATCGAAGTCAATCCCTTCAACTTGAGTGTATCCTTGAGCAACAAGACGAGCCTTGTTTCTGACAACTTGACCATGCTCATCTTGCTTGTTGCGATATATCCATTTGGTGCCTATGATGTTGTGCTTGCGAGGATTAGGATGCTTGACCAATTCCCACACATTGTTCAGCTCGAACTGTTGAAGCTCTTCTTGCATAGCTTGAATCCATTCAGGTTCCATGAAGGCTTCAGCAACTTTCTTGGGTTCAGATATTGAGACGAATGCAAAGTGCCTACAGAAATTTGCTAGCTGTGTTGCTCTTGAACGAGTGAGTGGACCTGGTGCATTGATGCTATCAATTATCTTCTCAATCTGGACTTCATTTGCAACACGAGGATGAGCTGGACGAAGATTTTGTTCGGACTGATCATTTTCTTCATGTTGGGCATTGGCTTCAGGCTGAGCATTGTCTTCAGGTTGATTAGGCGCAGAAATGATAAGTTCCTCTTCAGCCTGTGCCTCAGAAGGTATGATCTCTCCAGTACCCATAAGCCTGATTGATTCACTAGGAGGGACTTCATCTAGCATTTGACAGGTGCTCTCTTTGCGAGCCGTTAGTCTCATCGAACCGCACATCCACAGTTTCAACCACTTTATAGTGAAAGAGGTTGAAGACTCTGTAGGAATGTGAATCCTTTCCGTATCCAAGCATAACACCTTCATGTGCTTTTGGTGCAAATTTTGAAGTGTGATGTGGATCCTTGATCCAGCACCTAGCACAAAATACTCTTAAGTAACTTACATTTGGCTTCTTACCAGTTAGGACTTCATAGGATGTCTTCTTCAGAAGCTTGTGAAGATAAACACGATTGATGACATGGCATGCTGTATCAATGGCTTCGGGCCAGAACTTTCTTGGAGTCTTGTATTCATCAAGCATCGTCCATGCCATCTCAAGAGTGTCCTGTTCTTGCGCTCCATGATGCCATTATGCTAAGGTGTGTACGGAGCAGAGAACTCATGAGTGATGCCCAATGTATCAAGATAAAGATCGAGGCCTGTGTTTTTCAACTCTGTGCCGTTGTCGCTTCTGATGTGCTTGATCTTGATGCCATAATTCGTCATGGCACGATTGGCGAAGCGTCTGAAGACATCCTGCACTTCATTCTTGTAGAGGATTATATGCACCCATGTATATCTAGAATAATCATCAACAATGACGAAGCCATAAAGGCAAGCAGTGGTAGTAAGAGTAGAGTAGTGAGTAGGGCCAAAGAGATGCATATGAAGCAGCTCGAAGGGTTGAGATGTAGTCATGATTGTCTTCGAGGGATGCTTGGCCCTTGTCATCTTTCCAGCTTTACAGGCACCGCATAGACGATCTTTCTTGAACTTGACGCCTTCGATGCCAATGACATGTTTCTTCTTCACGAGTGTGTACAAGTTCCTCATGCCAGCATGCCCTAGCCTCCGATGCCAGAGCCAGCACTCTGAAGCTTTTGCTAGAAGACATACGGCTAACTGTGGTCCTGCTGAGAAATCTACCATATATAGATCATCTTTCTGATACCCTTCAAATACTAGAGACTTGTCAGATTCCATTGGACAAGGCAATGATATTTTCCAAATATCACAATCATGTTTAAGTCACAAAGCATTGAGGCAGACATTAAGTTGAAACCAAGGGATTCAACAAGCATCACTTTATCCATGTGCTGATCCTTTGAGATTGCAACTCTACCTAGACCCAATACCTTGCTTTTACCAGTGTCAGCAAATGTGATGTGACTCTTGTCGATGGACGTAAGGTTGAGTCCATGAGAAGACTTGATCACCGATCATGTGATTAGTGCATCCACCGTCCATAATCCATTACGAAGCATTTGGTGTCATACCCTACTGATGCAGTTAGGGGATAGGCTTCACCAAGAGTATTGTGAAGCATAAACATTTGACGGAAAAGAGGATTATCAAAGCTCAGATCAAGGTTAGGACTGATAGGATGATTGGCAAGCGATTCAGGAACAAAATACATAATAAGACCATTTGGGCATTTTATCTTGCGCCCCACAAGATGTTTTAGGTCCCCAGCAATAGCACCGAACGCCTTTGATTTCCGGCTGGAGACCTTTCCCTGCAAAAGAGAGTTAAGTTTTCTTAACCACCCACATTTTCAGGGGTGGCTTCGAAGCAATGAGTCTAAGTGCAGCATCTGAGAACTTTGGCTTTGGAGCCCTAGCAAATAGCCTTGCAGGAGGTGAATAATACTCATATGAATAGTCAGAAAAGTTCTTAGTTTTATGAACATAGCAGTTTGAAGAAACACACTCATATTCATAAGTCTGAGTATGATTTTCCCGTGAAACATTGGCGTTAGGGTGACTCAGGTGAGTCCTTTGTCTATATGAAGCCTTTGGACCATATGAAGCCTTTGGTCTGGGGTTTGTCTTCTTCTTTTGTGGTGTCATGATGACATTCACTGGAAGATTCTCAAGACACCTTTTGGGCACCCAGATCTTCTTCACCGGTGGCCCATTCGTGCAGTTAGTACCAATGTACCTGACAAATACTTCACCATTCTGATTCTTAAACAGTTTATAGTTTGCATCAAAGGATTCTTCAATGATAATTGGGTTAGCACAAGTGAAGCCAGATAAGGTGGATGGGTCCACTGAAGGTCCCTTTGCAGCAACCCATGTGGTTTTGGGGTACTGCTTAGGCTTCCAGTAAGAACCATCAACATTCATTTTCCTCTCGAACCCAACACCCTCTTTCCTAGGGTTTCGGTTCAGAATCTGCTTTTGAGGACATCACATAGTGTCTGATGCCCCTTGAGAGTTTTGTACATCCCAGTCTCAAGCAATGTCTTCAACCTAGCATTTTCATTAGCAATAGTGGTGGTATCCTCAGCAGAGGGGTTAGTTACCACATCAGCAGTTTAAGATAATGCAACAGTAGCAGCAGTAGAACATTTAGCAACAGAAGTAGCGTTATCACGCTCAAGGCATTTTAGACATGGTGGTTCAAATCCTTCCTGAGCAGGACTGATCTATTGAGCGCGAAGTGACTCGTTCTCTTTTTGAAGATCTTCATGAACTGCTCTCAATTTCTCGAGTTCTTGCTTCCTTTGAAGATAATCATAGGAAAGCTTTTCATGAGTTGTTGAGAGCGTTTCATGACGACTTTCAAGATCCTCGTACTTAACATGAAGATTTTTGATGTCTTCAATTAAGGACTGAGATCGGGTCATTTCCGCGTCCAACAGGTCATTGCTTTTGTCTAACAGTTTTTGAATATGTTCCATAGCTTTCTTTTGTTCAGTTGCAATTTTAGCAAGTGTTTTGTAGCTGGGTTTGGATTCACAATCAGAGTCATCTTCACTTGATGTTTGAAAGTAAGCATCGCGTGAGTTTACCTTGGCACCTCGTACCATGAAGCAGTAGGTGGGAGCGGAGTCGTCCTTGTCATTAGCATCAGAGTTGGTGACGGAGCCCTTGTCTTCAGTGTTGAAGATGGACTAGGCAACGTAGGCTGTAGCTACAGCCAAACTTGCAACTCCAGAGTCGGACTCCTCCTCAGACTCCACCTCCGCCTCCTCAGAAGCAGACTCCTCCTCTGAATCCATCTCTTTGCCAAAAAAAGCACGAGCCTTGCCAGATGAGCTCTTCTTGTGTGATGAAGACTTGGACGAAGACTTGGAAGAAGACTTTGAGGATTTCTTCTTCTTCTTCTTCTTCTTGTCATCAGAATCATATTCCTTGCTCTTCTTATTTTTCTTATTCTCATTGTCCCACTGTGGACACTCAGATATGTAGTGACCAGGTTTCTTGCACTTGTGACATGTTCTCTTCTTGTGGTCATGAGTGGAAGCTTCATCATTTCTTGAGCTGGATCGTGAAGACTTTCCGAAGCCTTTCTTCTTAGTGAATTTCTGGAACTTCTTCACAAGCATAGCAAGCTCCTTTCCAATGTCTTCAGGATCACCAGAACTGCAGTCAGATTTTTCTTCAGACGAGGAAACAACCTTTGCCTTCAAAGCGCGAGTTCGGCCATAGTTGGGACCATAGATGTCTCTTTTCTCAGATAGCTGAAACTCATGTGCGTTGAGCCTCTCAAGTATGTCAGACGGATCGAGTGTCTTGAAGTTAGGGCGTTCTTGAATCATCAGGGCTAGGGTGTCAAACGAGCTGTCAAGTGATCTCAGGAGTGTCTTGACGATTTCATGCTTGGTGATTTCAGTGGCGCCGAGAGCATGAAGCTCATTTGTGATATCAGTGAGGCGATCAAACGTGATCTGGACATTCTCATTATCATTTCTCTTGAAGCGGTTGAAGAGGTTGCGAAGGACACTGATCCTTTGATCTCTCTGGGTTGAGACGCCTTCGTTGACCTTGGAGAGCCAGTCCCAGACTAGCTTCGACGTTTCCAGAGCACTCACACGGCCCTACTGTCCTTTGGTCAGATGACCACAGATGATGTTCTTGGCAATAGAATCCAGTTGAACGAACTTCTTGACATCAACAGGGGTGACACCTTCACCAATCTTGGGAACGCCGTTCTTGATGACATACCATAGATCGACATCAATGGCTTCAAGATGCATGCGCATCTTATTCTTCCAGTAGGGGTAATCAGTGCCATCGAAGACAGGGCATGCAACAGAGACTTTGATTATCCCTGCAGTCGACATAGCTAAAACTCCAGGTAGTTAAACCGAATCACACAGAACAAGGGAGTACCTTGCTCTGATACCAATTGAAAGTGCTAGTGATCGACTAGAAGGGGGTAAATAGGAGATTTTTATGTAAGTCTTAAAAACATGGGAGTTTTGAAGACAAACAATAGAAATGAATCCATTGACATGCAGCGGAAGGTAGACTACACTAGGTAAGCCATAGTCAAGTATTCAATGAAGTGAAAGCACGAAGGCTAATAGCAGCTAGGTAGTATGGATCAGGATGGAAGACAGTATGAAGCCAAACAACAATAGTCGTCACACAGTGAAGTCAAACAGATAATGCAAGTAGGCAATGACTTCACGAAGACAAACTGTAAGTAAAGAGAGGGAGAAGATAGAACCAGTTGCTTGGTGAGGACAGGAATTTGTTGGACCAGTTCCAGTTGCTGTGACAACTGTACGTCTGGTTAGGGAGGCTGAGATTCAACTCATAAGACCGCGTCTTCACCTTATTCCCCTTGAGCTAAGGACACTTAGTACTCGCCCAATCACTCTGGTAAGTCTTCAAGGTAGACTTCTGAACCTTCACATACTTTGTTCACCGGCAATCCACAATGACTCTTGGATGCTCAGAACGCGACGCCTAACCGGTTGGAGGATCCACAGTCCTCAAGTGTAACAAGTCTTCAGATCACACGGACAGAAAGACTTCAGTGATGCCAAACACTCTTTGGGCTCTAGGTGGTTTGGGCTTTGTCCTCGCAAGGATCTCTCTCTGAAATGCTTCGGAGGTGTGTTGCTCTCAAACGACAAAAGCCGTGTACTAACTCTAAGCAGCCACCAATTTATGGTGTAGGGGGTGGGCTATTTATAGCCAGGAGGCAACCCGACCTGATATGTCCGAAATGACCCTGGGTCACTAAGGAACTGACACGTGTTCCAATGGTCATATTTCAAACACACGCAGCAGCTTGACTTGGGCTACAAGTAAAGCTGACTCATCTAGCTTTGGATGAGATTTGCTCTCATTGTCTTTGCTCGAAGACATAGGCTTTGGTTGAGCATCACTTCAGTCACTCTGACTTTGTTCACTTGGACCCCACTTAACAGTGCGGTGGTTCCTATGACTCAACAAAGAAGAAAAGGAAACTATGAAACAACTAAGTCTTCGCGCTCCATAGTCTTCATGCGATGTCTTCTCATGTCATTGTCTTCAATGTGAATATCTTCACAGACCATCATTGTCTTCAATGTCTTCACACATTTTTAGCTGTCATCTCCGGTAGGTAAACCGAATCAATGAGGGACTACTACCTGTGTTATCCTACAATTCTCACAAACACATTAGTCCCTCAACCAGGTTTGTCGTCAATACTCCAAAACCAACTAGGGGTGGCACTACATGCACTTACACAGACCATCTTAACGAGGTCAACAATGGAAGCATAACTCACATCACTAGATACAGCTACGGTCGAAGCATATTGGCTTCGTCGGCTCTTGAATGGCTTGCCGGTTGTTGAGAAACCTGTACCGGGTATCCTTATGAACTGCGACAATCAAACTATAATCACAAATGTGAGCAGCTCAAAGGATAACATGAAGTCATCAAGACACGTTCAGAGAAGGTTAAAGTTTGTCAGGAAAATGAGAAACTCCAGAGTTATTGCAGTGGATTATATCCAAACGTCTAAAAATCTGGCAGATCCTTTCACTAAGGGTCTATCACGTAATGTGATAGATAATGCATCGAGGGAGATGGTTATGAGACCCACAATATGAGTTGTTCACAGTGGTAACCTAGTCTATGTGATCGGAGATCCCGTGAATTAGATGTGGAAGACAAGCTGTTGGTCAACTGAGAGGAGAGTACTCTTACTATTAACAATACCACTCCATGAAGATGCAATACTCTCCTAATCTGCATGGCAGGTTGATGTATATCTTAATGTGTTCTAAGTGGCTCATTGAAGGTAGATGTCGCCCTCTGTAACATCTTTTGAAGAACACACCTATATGAGTCTGATTGTCAATTGTCGCAATCTATGAGAGTAGGGTTCTCTCTAGTAAACTCGTGAAAGGTCAGGGAGTATGACGCATAAGCTCCACCCGCGGGGAAGACCCACGGTAGCCACGTATTGGTCAAGGCTTTATGTGAAGCTAGATTCGCAGAAAACTTGTAGTTCAAGGCCTAGTCCACTGTTCAAGTTGCTTACTAGTGTAGCATAGAGTTCTAGGTGGAAGTTCAACTTAACAGCCTCCACTACAATACCGGTATATAAAAACAGTGTTTTGGAACTAAAGGCAAATTCTATGTGCCTCTAGGATCTGGTGGGGGATTGCTGGAATTTTATCTATTTATGGGCCAACCCTATAACTATTTAAGAAATTTCTAAATAAATCCTAGAGGCCCACTTAGGCCATTTGTGTAAGGCAAGGGATACTACTAAAGTTTAGTCCCACACTGCTAGTTTAGTGGGAGTTGGGCCTCCTTATAAGGGAGGTTCTTTCCCCACTTGTATGAGCATAAGAACAAGAGGGACATCCACGCGCGCTCCTCCTCCTCTGCCTGCCTCGCCACGCCAAGCCTCATCACGATGCACCGCGGGTTGCAGGAATGAGCCGAGCCGATGTCTAATTTTTTGCACGCACGACGGGTATATGAAAGGTCACGCGAGAGCTGAAATGTTTTTCTGTAGTGGACACTGAATCCGAACGGCTCGCCTCTTCAGCTGCAGTCTGTTCGCTTCTTCTCCCTATGTTGCTTCACCTCCCATCGCAGCTTGTTCGCCTCCTTCTCCTGTGCCTATATAAGAGAGGTCGCTCCTCTCTAGAGAGACACACCAAAAGATCCTCTTCCTCTCGCCACAAAGTTCCTGAGCACTGCGTTGCTGCTACGATCTTCCCCATCCCGACTTGCGGCGTGCACCGCAGGTCGGGACAGTAGGCCTCCGAAACCACACCTTTTGAGTCCTGTACAGGAGAAGGGTGATAAGGTTTTTGGGGAGCGCTCAGCGCGACTACTGACTTCTTCGTCAGGGACGCCCCAGACTCCGATGACTACCTCCCCGACGACGAATTCTTCCCCGACGTCGACAACATCCTCGATGACATGGCTGGTGAGGACACCGACCCCAAGACCGGTGGACCTGCTCCCGTTCCGTACGTTCTCATACTCTTCCTGTTAGAGGTTTTGTCACAACTACTTGCTCTAGTGTTGTTCTAGATGTGTTCGGTTCTAGTTCATATATGCAGATGCTATTTACCTTCTCTCTGTCAAATTACATGACTTTTTTTATCTCTGCTATATTAGTCATGCTTTATCTAATATTTCTATTCATAAAATCATTCGGTAAATTGCTCATACTTCCAACAATCCAAAAACATTATTATAGGCAATTTACCCCGAGTGGTTTTGCTGCTTCCATGAAACCTCCTATGTTTGAGGGTATCCACTACAAGAGGTGGCGCGTGAGAGCAGTCTTATGGTTTCAAACCACGAGTTGCTATGACGCCACTCTTGGAAAACCTGAAGGAGAGCTTGATGCTCTATAGGCACAAGCTTTCCAAAAAATGGATACTCTGTTTAAGGCTGCTCTCTTAAGTGTTCTTGGTGAGAACATAGTTGTTGCTTATGCGTCAATTGATAATGGAAAAGATATGTGGGATGCACTCGAGGCCAAGTTTGGGGTCTCGGATGCTGGCACTGAGCTATACATCATGGAACAATTCTATGATTATAGGATGACTGAAGAGCGCTCCATGGTTGAGCAAGCTCATGAGATACAGTCATTTGCTAGAGAACTTGAGCACTTTAGTTGTATGCTACCGGACAAGTTTGTTGCCGGAGGTATCATCACTAAGCTTCCTCCTTCATGGAGGAACTTTGCTACCTTACTGAAGCATAAGAGACAGGAGTTTTCCGTCCTGGATCTCATTGGCACTCTTGATGTGGAAGAAAAGGCGAGAGCAAAGGACACACGTGCTCGAGGTATTGAGGGAGGGTCTAGTGCCAATCTGGTAGAGAAGAAGAACTTCCAGCCCCACAAGTTCAAGAACAAGGGCAAGTTTGACGGTAAAGCAAAGTTTGATGGGAAGAACAAGGCTGTGCAACACACGAACTTCAAGAAGAAGAATGACAAGAAGAAAATTGTTTGTCATGTGTGTGGGGATCCTGATCACTGGGCTCCTAGTTGACCTAATTGTTATGACAAGCGTCATCCTAGGAAAGGCGGCAAGACCGCTAATGTTGTCATTGGAGACACTAACATGAAGGATGCTGGGTATGGTATATTTCCCACTATTCTTTCAGTATGTCATTCTCCGGATTGGTTGATTGACACGGGTGCTAATGAGCATGTATGCGGTGATATTTCCATGTTTTCGTCTTATGAGACCACATGGACTTTAACCGTGCTGATGGGCAATGGTTCAAGTGCTTCTGTTCGTGGTGTTGGCACGGTTGATCTGAAGTTTACTTCGGGGAAGATCGTGCGGCTGAAGAACATGCATATTGTCCCCTCCGTCAATAAAAATCTTGTTAGCGGATCTCTTCTGTGTAGAGATGGCTACAAGCTTGTCTTTGAGTCGAATAAATTTGTAATATCCAAGTATGGAACCTTTGTTGGCAAAGGCTATGAGTCAGGAGGCCTATTTCGTTTATCCTTATCAGACGTTTGCAACAATAGTGAATCAAATGTGTGGCATTCACGTCTTTGTCATGTTAACTTTGGTTGCATGCCGCGACTAGCCAAATTGAACTTAATCCCTAGTTTCACCACTATCAAGGGATCTAAGTGTCAAGTTTGTGTGCAAGCTAAGCAACCTCGTAAGTCTCACACGATTGCGGAAACGAGAAATCTTGCACCACTAGAACTCATACATTCAAATCTATGTGAAATGAATGGTGTTTTGTCAAAAGGTGGAAAGAAATATTTCATGATGTTAATTGACGACTCCACTAGATACTGCCGTGTATCTTCTGAAAAATAAGGATGAGGCTTTGAACTTTTTTAAGATCTATAAAGCTGAAGTGGAAAACCAACTTGATCGGACAATCAAGAGGCTTAAGTCGGACCGTGGTGGAGGGTATTTTTCCAATGAATTTGATGCTTTTTGTGCGGAACATGGTATAATCCAGTTGCCTCCCTATTCACCTCAGTCAAATGGGGTGGCCGAAAGAAAGAACCGTACTCTAACAGATTTGGTTAACGCCATGTTAGACACATCGGGTCTCTCCAAGGCATGGTGGGGGGAGGCGATATTGACTGCATGTCATGTCCTAAACCGAGTTCCCACAAAGAATAAAGAGATAACTCCATTTGAGGAATGGGAGAAGAAAATATTAAAACTCTCTTATCTACGAACCTGGGGTTGTTTGGCGAAAGTCAATGTGCCAATTCCAAAGAAGTGCCAGCTTGGAGCAAAGACCGTGGATTGTGTTTTCCTGGGATATGCTTTTCATAGCATTGGTTATAGATTCTTGGTTGTAAAATCTGAGGTACCTGACATGCATGACGGTACGATCATGGAGTCGAATGATGCAACTTTCTTCGAAGATATCTTTATAATGAAGGATATGGCTACCTCATCTAATCAGGAGATGCCTAGTTCATCGAATCAGGAACCAGTTACAATTACCGAACCTACCATTTCAATGGAACACTTTGAAAATCCTGTGGATGAGAACAATAAAGTTCCTACTAGGAGCAAGAGATAGAGGACTGCAAAGTCCTTTGGTGATGATTTTCTCGTGTATCTCATAGATGACACTCCCAGTTCTATTTCAGAGGCCTATTGTCAGAGGAAATGACCACGGGTAGCCTAGCCGGCTCCCCCTGGGGCTTCTGAAAAAATTGCAAAGCCAATCAAGCCATCCAACATCCAAGACGCTGGGCCGCCTTCCCCCGGCCGGCTGTCATTCGTGCCGCTATCGAGGCAGCCCGCCCCAAGACCCACAAAGAAGGCCTCGGAGGGCCGACTCACGAGCCCGCCACGAGAAGGCCGACCGATAAGCCGCCACCCGCAGCGTGCCAAGGCCGCACCCTCGAATCTGCACCCACATAATGTTGATGAGACGGGCGTGGCTACGGTGAAGCCTCGCCACCCCGCATCCCGGAGCGCAGATGGCTACAAAGACGCCGACGGGCAGCCATCACCCGTTCGGCGCGGCACTGTTGCCATGTTGACCATGACATCACCCATGACAGGCTGTCAGTACGACCCGCAGGCGGCGGGCCCCTCCGATCAGAGAGATGCCCGAAGTCGGCTCGGCCTCTCCCAGTCGGCCTGAGATATCGTCGGCTCCCCATAACCGGCTTGTTTCCTCCCTCGAAGGAAGCGCCTCATTAAGGAGACAAGACGAAGTGAGGCTACAGTGATCGCCGCCAAGGCGGCGACACTGTAGCCACGCTTACCCCGACCAAGCCCTCGTCATCAGGATTGAGGCAACAGTAACCAGCCCCCGACAAGGCCCTCAACGGTGGGGACAGCTTGTCGACCAGGAAGCCGGCAGCCGGCGGGACCCACCTGTCGGCGGGCCCAGCGGCTGGCGGAGAAGCCGGCGGACGAAGACACTGACGGCTAGGGCCCACGCCTAGCCGGATTACCATTGTACCCCCGGGGGGTAGGCCTATATAAACCCCCCGGGGCACCCATGAAAAGGGTTGATCTCTGAGAGTTTTAGACACCACATAGAGGGAAAAGAGGAGCTAGCCGTGCCCTTCTTCTTCCTCACACCGAACAGCTCAAGGAGCCTCTTGTAGCAACTTGTTCATCTAGTGATCATGCGGAGACCCCGCAAAGCAGCAGTAGGGGTGTTATCTCCACGGAGAGCCCCGAAGCTGGGTAAGATTCGCCGGCGTGCATGTCTTCGCCTCATCCCGTTTCCAGGCACCGGGGACGTCTTATTGGCTCCCACTATGATTAGCCACCCGTTGGCATATGTCGCACCTACCGCCCAACATTTGGCACCCACCGTGGGGACAGGTGCACCGTCGTCCGGAGACCTGTTCTGGATAGGAACCCTCTTCCTTCCCCGCGGGCGTAGCCAGCCCGGCCCGCCCAATGGCGCTTGCCCCGACGCGCTGCAAGGGGTCGCCGACGCCTGCGCGGCGAGCTGCCTCGCCGACCTTCTTGGCGAGGCTCACATCTCCGACGAGCCCGCATCCGACGCGGGCACCGGCTGCCTCGAGAGCCACCTCGTCAGCCTCCTCGACCAACTCCATGTCTCCAGCGAGCCCGCTGTAGATTTGGAGTCGGTTGGCTCCACCGACCCAATGCTTGTCGACTCCGACACGGCATCGCTCGACGCCTTCCCCACCGACGTCGTAATCTTCGACGACCCGCTCCCCCAAGCTGACGGCTGTGGCAGTGCCATCACCGAGGTGCTGGTCATCGAACACGGCGCCCTTGGGCGAACGCCGCGACGCCGCCAGCGGCGCCAAGACGACCTGTCCGCTTTCTCCGGCTGACGCCGACACCGAGGCGCTGGAGGCGCGCCGCCTCGCCATCCACGCGGAGGGCCGGAGGATAGCCTCCCTGAGACGCCTCACCGAGGCCCACCAGCGCGAAGTCGACCACGCCGCCTCCCGAAGGGCCGAGCCGACTCGGCATGGTCAAGAAACGCGGCGCAGCCATCGCCGACATGCTGGGCGTGGACTGCCCCGTCTACGCCACGCCCCTCTAGAACCTGAGCGCCGCCCAGGCGGCCGTAGAAGAGCTGAACGGGCTAGGGCCCGACGAGCTTCCCTACATGGCTAGGCGCATCCAGCAACTAATTGGCGCGGCCGTAGAGCGGCAAGAAGACAGCGCCCGTGCCGAAAGCCCTCCCCCGCGCCGAGAGCACGGCGCAACGTCACGCACGCCGACTGTGGGCGTTGGCGAGAGAAGCAGCCGGCTGCCAGCCGCAGCCGAACCCGGATCTCCATCGAGCGCGACGCAGAAGGCCGCCCTCAAGCCGTGGAACAGCAAGGCAACCCGCCCCTCCTCCACCTCACGGGGAAAGATATCCCACCCCGCTGCCTGTCACGCATCCGACTCTCAACGGCCGACTAGGCCGCCACGAAGGAGTCGGCGAAAACGACGCCCGCCACCGGATCGACCGCCTGGCGTGATCCCTAGCGTTGGAAGAGGAAGACGATGTCGGGCCGCCTTGCTTCGGCCCCCGCATCCGCGACGAGCCCTTCCCCAAAGGGTTCTCGCTCCCAAGAGACACGCCCAAGTATAATGGCTCTGTAAAGCCGGAAGATTGGCTGATCGACTACTCAACCGTAGTCAGCATAGCAAACGGCAACAGGCGCGTTGCCTTGAAGTATGTGCCCCTCATGCTTCAAGGCACGGCGCGAACCTGGCTCAACAGCCTCAAGCCGTACAGCATCAACAGCTGGCTAGACTTCACCGAAGCTTTCATCCGCAACTTCACCAGCACCTACAAGTGGGCTCCCAAGCCCAAGCAACTCTCCTTGTGCATACAAGGACCCACCGAGTCGACTCGCGACTACCTCACGCGTTGGGCTGAGCTCCGCAACTCCTGCGAGGGGGTGCACGAGGTTCAAGCCATAGAGTACTTCACCGCCGGGTGCCGAGAAGGCACCCTCCTCAAGCACAAGCTCCTCTGCGACGAGCCGGCTACCCTCGATGAGCTACTAGTCATAGCCGACAAGTACGCCACCGCCGACTCCTCAATGAAGACCGAGCTCCGGGTAGACGCCGCCGGGAAGGTACTCAACCCGGCTCCCAAAACGCCGGCTGGCGACTCTAGCCGATGTCCGTACTAGCATGACAACAAGCGCAAAGGCTCGATGCCGCCTCCGGCCAGTCGGCAGGTGGCCACCGTCGAAGACGAGCAACCCGAAGGGCGGCCCGCGCCCAAGAAGCCGAAGGGCGGAAGGCCGGCTTGGCAGCCGGCTTTCTCCTACGAGCAAGCCCTCGACGCCCCATGCAAGTTCCACAGCGGCGCGAAGCCGTCCAACCACACAACCCGGAAATGCCACTGGCTCACCCGAATCACCAAAGGTGAAGGGCTAGTGCCGCCTCCGGCTCCCCAACAGCCGGCCGCTCGACCAGCAGTCGGGACCGTCCAAGACGAGTTCCCCAACGAGCATGCCGCCTACGTCGTCTTCACGAGCCAGCCCGAAGACGACGCAGCCGGCACCGACAGCATCAAGAAGTCAATGCGGTCGCCTCCAACAACCCCGAGTACATGCACTGGTCAGAGAGGCCTATCAGCTGGAGCCGGGCCGACCACCCAGAGGTGATGCCGTCCCCGGGCTCTTATGCATTGGTTCTGGAAGCAACTTGTAACGCCCTCGATGCGGCTATATCTCCCACGTGTCGAAGCACGACTTAGAGGCATAACCGCATTGAAAGCAATGTCGCAAGTGAGGTAATCTTCACACAACCCATGTAATACATAAGGGAAAGAGATACATAGTTGGCTTACAATCGCCACTTCACACAATACATGAGTAAAGCATTACATCATACAGATATAATCAAGGTCCGACTACGGAACCAAAATAAAAGAAGACTACCCCAAATGCTACACAGATCCCCGATCGTCCCAACTGGGCTCCACTACTGATCAACTGAAACGAAACAACACAATGAACAAGATCTTCATCGAGCTCCTCCTTGAGCTCGGTTAAGGCCACCTGCACGGTTTCATCAAGACTGCAAACTGGTTTTGAAGTATCTGTGAGTCACGGGACTCAGCAATCTCACACCCGCGAGATCAATACTATTTAAGCTTATAGGTAGGACAGAGTTGTGAGGTGGAGCTGCAGCAAGCGACTAGCATATATGGTGGCTACATTCGCAAAAGAGAGCGAGAGGAGAAGCAAGGCACGGTCGTGAAGCTAGTAGCGATCAACAAGTGATCCTGAAACTACTTACGTCAAACATAACTCCAACACCGTGTTCACTTCCCGGACTCCATCGAGAAGAGACCACCACGGTTACACACGCGGTTGGTGTATTTTAATTAAGGTCAACTTCGGGTTTTCTACAACCGGACATTAACAAATTCCCATCTGCCTCATAACCGCGGGCACGACTTTCGAAAGATAATACCCTGCAGGGGTGTCCCAACTTAGCCAATGATAAGCTCCCGCGATCAACGAAGGATATTCCTTCTCCCCGGGAAGACCCGATCAGTCTCGGAATCCCGGCTACAATACATTTCGACAACAATAAAACAAGACCAGCAAAGCCGCCCGATGTGCCGACAAATCCCGATAGGAGCTGCACATATCTCGTTCTCAGGGCACACCGGATAGGTCAGCCTACGAGTAAAACCAGCCCTCGAGTTGCCCCGTGGTGGCCCAGCAGTCTGCCCGTTTCGGACCAACACTCGAAGGAGCACTGGCCCGGGGGGGGGGGCTAAAATAAAGATGACCCTTGAGTCTGCAGAACCCAAGGGAAAAAGGCTTAGGTGGCAAATGGTAAAACCAAGGTTGGGCCTTGCTGGAGGAGTCTTATTCAAAGCGAACTGTCAAGGGGGTCCCATAAATCACCCAACCGCGTTAGGGACGCAAAATCCGGGAACATAATACCGATATGACGGAAACTAGGGCGGCAAGAGTGGAACAAAACACCAGGCATAAGGCCGAGCCTTCCACCCTTTACCAAGTACATAGATGCATTAATTAAATAAGATATATTGTGATATCCCAACAAGTAAACATGTTCCAACAAGGAACAACATCTCCATGTTCCAACAAGGAACAAACTTCATCTTCACCTGAAGCTAACAACGCTATAAGAGGGGCTGAGCAAAGCAGTAACATAGCCAAACAACGGTTTGCTAGGAAAGGATGGTTAGAGGCTTGACATGGCAACATGGGAGGCATGATATAGCACATGGTAGGCATCGTAGCATAGGCATAGCAAAAGAGCGAGCAACTAGCAAGCAAATATAGAAGTGATTTCGAGGGTATGGTCATCTTGCCTGAAATCCCGCAAGGAAGAAGAACGAGTCCATGAAGAAGACAAACGGACGTAGTCGAACGAATCCTCACAACTCCGGAACGAAACCGAAGCTAACGAGAGAAGCAACCCGGAAAGAAGCAAACAACATAGTAAACAACCATCCCATACACATGGCATGATGCACAACCAAGTATGATGCATGTACGGTTTAAATAGCATGGCATGGCAATATGCACAAACAAAACTACAAGTTAAATGGAGCCCAATATGCAACGAGTTGCATATTGACGAAACACCACATCAATTATTTAGTTCTCTCTCGGTTATGTACCCAACAATATTAAATATTTGTTAACATGGCAAGTGGTGAAGCATATCAAAACTATACTATCTAAACAATTTAAATGGGGCCGGACATAAAAACAACAAATCCGGTAAATCCCCATATGCATTTAGCAATTGAATGCAACAAAAAATTTAAACATTTTAATTGTTGTTATCATGATGCGGATGACATATGCAAGTTTTAAGCAATTTTATGAAAATGTTGACATGAGCATGTTATGAAGCATTAGTCGCCATGGCGGAAGGAAAAAGGTGCCACGGCGGTGAAGCGGAAATGGTGCCACGGCAACATTCCGGTCCGGGTAACTCATGGAGGTACCGGTGCCAAAGGAAGCGTGCGGATGCGTGTCATGCAAGGATGGTGGGGTGCTCCCGGATTCCGGGTTCCCACGGGACGGTGGCATGGCAAACGAGGAACGTGCAAAGAAAATTCGGACACGGTGCACACACGAGCATCTCATACAACACACATCCATTCGGTCCACGGTTGATCGTCTCGGGGCTTATACCTTCGAAGCGTGCATTCGGGCGAGCAGCGTCAGAGAGGAAGTAGTCGCTCGCGATGGTAGTAGTGGAAGTAGTTGTACACGCTCGCTTCAAGAGGCACTTGACGAATCCAACATCTTCGGGCGACGGTAGTGGAAGTAGTGGTACACGCCTCAAGAGGGACTTGACGATCCGATGTCTCCGGGTTGTCGTGGTACTTGCGGTCTCGGCGACGGTAGTTTTTCGCGGGTCGAGGCGTTCCCGGTCATGGGTAGAGGTACTCGACGCATCATCGTGGTACTTGGCAAAATCCTCGGAGAAGATTGACGGTCCGGCACGGGTCTTGCAGTGTAGTCAAACTTGGTGTATCCGAAGAAGTACTTGGTGAATCCGTGAGTCGAACACGGTCGTAGTGGTACTTGCCGCCATTGTGTAGTTGAACACGGGGTTCCTTAGAGGATCAGTCTCGGCGATCCAGTGGCAGCAGCAACGCGGTATACAGGGCAGCAGTTGGAGGAGCTCCCGACGATGCAGGGGAGCAGCTGGGACTTGGTGAAGAGCGGTGGCGGCGAGGCTTGCTGCCGGCATGGGGAGGTAGACCGGCGGGGCAGGAGGTCGACGCCGACGGAGAACTTGGAGGCGGGGCGACGAGCTCGATGCCCGCGACGACGCGAGGGAAGGAGAAGGACGACTGTGACTGGGCGATGGGGCCGACCGGATCTGGAGCTTGAGGCCGCGGCACTGAGGAGGTCCGGCCGACGCCATGAACGACGCGGCTGCTGCTAGCGATGGGGTTGAGGAGGCCGGGCGAGGCAGAAATGACGGGGAGGCGAGGGACCGAGAGGAGCGTGGTGGCTGGCTGATGGAGGAGGGAGACGAGTGGAGGGGAAAGGGAATCGAGCTGAGGCTCTTCCTGGCGGCGCAAGCAAGGGGAACGAGGGAGAGAGCGAGGGATCGGGAGGAGAGGAGGCGAGCACTAGGGTTAGAGGCGCGGCTGGGCCTTAGAGGCCGGCCCGGTTGAGAAGGAAGTGGCCAGAGGCCTGGCTGGAGGCCTGGCTGGGCTGTTGGGCTCTCTTCTCCCTCTCTCTTATTTTCCAAAACAGTAAAAGAATAGGAAGAAAGAAAAGAGAGAAAGGAAAAAGGTTAGAGAAGGGACTTTGGCATGCGGATAATTTTCCCGGGCTCACAAAAATGAGCTTGAACCAGGAAAAAATAGAAGTGGGCATGACCGAAAGTTTAAATTCAAACTCATTTGGTTTAAATTCAGATGATTTGAATAGGAAGTGAGGGTTGGGAAGGTCCAAAAATGTTCGGATTTTTGGTGGAGCTCCGGAATATGATGAAAGAATATATGGCAAGGTTGGAGACCAAGAATTAAGATAACAAAGGCATTGGGATAATTTGCAAGTGTGTTATGGTGATTTCCAAATTAAAGAAATATTTAATATAGCTCCTTAATATTGGGACGATATGTTATAAAGAGAAGTCAACCTTCCCTCGATTTAAATAGATCAAAAGATCTATGCAATTTATTTAGTTGAGGTTTTAAAAAAAATTAAATGACATGCTGGCATGATGACATGATGCAATGCAAAAATAAATAGAGCAAGCACAAATAAAAACACACGGAGGTCACAAAATATGGAAGTCTTCGGATCGTCGGTCTTATGCTACAACACTCCACCACTACAAGAGGATGTCGTCCCGAGATCTAGGATGGCACCGGATAGAAAACGGAAGAAGAAAGAGGTAAAACTAAGTTGCTTCTTTGACAAACGAGTGAAACCAATGAACCTCGAGAGGTTGAAAACTTGAAAGAATAACACAATAGAGTTGAACGAAATTGAGAGCATTCCAGTAGAAAATAGAAACAAGGAACACCATGTGAACCTTGGGGGTTGCAAAGCTATGAATGACGATTACAATGGACAAGAAGGAATTGGAACCACTCTGGTCGAAACGAGATAAGAATGAATAAGAATTATATAATTTTGGCAGCACTCCGACTGAAAATGGAAGGAATTGAATATGAACTTGAGAAGATGGGATGATACTTGGTGAAATCAACAACACACTGCCTCCGGAACTATTGAAAGAAAGGCACAAGGGGTAAGAAGGATTTCAGACAGCAATCCGGTTGAAAAGAGGGGCAAAACTTGATAAGATGAAAGAACTTAAATGAGAACACAATACTCCGGTTAAATGGATAAGCAAGAAAATAACATGATCTTGACAAAACGAGGTGATGAGTGAAGAGAGCAACATCACAATGCCTCCGGAAGAAAGAATAGAAGATAGATCATTGGAATAACAGAATGGAGAAGAGAATGCCAACTTCTGCCACAAATGAGCTTGGAAAGCATCCTTGCAAAGAAGAATTGAACGGAGTTGTTGGAAAATCAACAACGAAAAGAATAAGCTTGTAGTGGGCTTATGGAAAACATCCCAAGACTAAGAGGTGAAATTCTGCCACTAACGAAAAACAATTGCTTGTTTGAGATCAAACAAGAGATGAAAACTTCTTTCGCCGAGAGGATAGGAGAAAACTCGGATCATTGATAAGCACCACAAATAGCAACATTCCTTAGGGAAGGCTTTAGGTGCAATATGACACAAGATAACTCCAACGAAGAGATGATGGGTTTAAATATCCCATTCTTGACAACATATGAATCATGAAACATGAAGGAAATTGTCAAGAGTGACATAACACCGTCTCAAAAGATAAGGTAGAAAGAATAGCACTTTGAAATGCAAGAAGAAGAATACTTGAACTCCTCAAAATAAGACATGTGCTGAACACCATGTTTATTTTAGAGTAAAGCTTGGCGGGTCATAACTTCGAGAGAAATCTTGAAGAACAATTGAAGAATGAAAAGAATCCTTGATGAACCACCATGTAGAGCCTCCATGAAGAACTCCGTTAAACAAAAGGGTGATAGAAAGAAAGAGAAGTTGAAAACACAAGGTGAAGCCTTGCAATGATTTAGATGGATCTTCCTGATGATGAGAGCTTGGAACTCCAGGAAAAGAAAAGATGAAACAATTGAAACCGAGAATTTATTCATCATGAACAAACTCCGAAAGAAGGAATTAATCACTTGGATGAAACAAGAACAAGAATTATGTTATGCGTATCCTTCACCAATTTAAATTGATGACAATCAACGGATTAGGCATACTACTTATTCTCGTTGAAAAAAAGATTGAAGAGAGATATTGCTCAACTTGGGAAGGTCTTCAACGATCCGCCGGTAGGATTGGAAAGAATGAATGAATCTATATGATAACGAAGGAAGAGAACTCTTGAACGAACCACCGTAAGAATTGAAAATGAACGAAGAAAAAGAACAAATCGCCGGTAAGATTTGGAGAACGGTAGCTACACGCTGAGAATGAAGAATTATGACATGATGGCCTTTGGAGGAAAGAAATGGAAACAACTCATGAAATGCTCCGGATGGGTGAAAAGAATTCCCACAATCGAAAACAATTATGAGAGGATGGCATCAAACTTGAACTACGCATCTTTGGAAGAACGGTTAAGGATTAGGAGGAACTCTTCTTCGGTCTTCACATGTTGAGAATGACGATGAGAAACATCACCATGAATTGTTGAGAAACTCCAGAAGGATTAAAAGAGGAAAGGTTGAGCCAAAGATGAGAAAAAAAAATTGAAAGCGACCTTGGAGAAGGCATGTGACTGATGAAAATTCATTCTTACGTCACACTTGAAAAGAATTTGAGAATAACTTCGGAAAGAATTAGCAGAGTCAGGTAAGATCCTGGGAAAAGACCTGTGGGTTAGGGCCCACTCGAAAGAAACATCGTTGAAGGATTGCTTGAAATAAAGATTGCACCGGTAGAATTAAATGGCTTGAAAAAGATAGCATCCTCAAAAGAACTTGAGTGAATTGAGAATGGAAACTTGAATCTTCTGAGATATCTTCATCACTCCCAACCAAATGAATAGC
This sequence comes from Aegilops longissima, assembly GCA_021605205.1. Taxonomy (NCBI): domain Eukaryota; kingdom Viridiplantae; phylum Streptophyta; class Magnoliopsida; order Poales; family Poaceae; genus Aegilops; species Aegilops longissima. The sequence continues at coordinate 155,466,757 of CM038678.1, read as the reverse complement.
GAGAAGTGAATGATTAGGAGATACACCGGCATGAGAGAGCATTGTGAAAAGAGGAAAAGGGATAAGATCAACACCAAAATCTTGAACTAAATCCACCGGAGAAGAAAATTAGAATGGAACAATGATAAGGTTGAAGCTTCGTTAGCGTCTTCATGAGAAATCACCGGATAAAACATTTAAAGGAAAAGAATGAAGAAACTTCCCTCAATAAAATGGATACTTGATTAAGAAATCTGAGTCCTTGAAGAAAAAGGGGTGGGAGGGTGGGAAAACAAAGGCAACTTGGGTCGGATGAAATGAACACCGTTGAGAAAAAAACTTAGAATTGATCTTGCGAATGTTGCAATGATCGGATTTACTTGGAGAGAAGCACACGGTTGGAAAGGATTGAAAAGACGACCTTGATGAAAAAGAAGGATTAGCATCCACATAGAAATATGAGAACACTGTTTAGAATAAGGTATGGAATCAACACTTGGCATTGAAGCAACTCGAATACCACAAAACGGAACAAAAACAAAGGATTGGCTTGCAGAATAAGCCGGAAACAAATACATATGATAGAGATTTACCCAATCCCATATCATGCATCTGTAGGAAAGATATTCTAGGAGCTACTTGAATTCCCACCTATAAACTCCCGAAACTTTCTGGTTATGCAATCTGGTGTTGGGGATACAGGGGACACAAAATATATCACCCAAACTAACAATACCTAGATCCAGTTGTATCCATCCTTCAACACATAACCAGGAAACCTTCGGAAATCGTTTACCTCAACCTTTGAGAAGCATCCGTTAGACGAGTTATGGCAATACTCTCGAGCTCGCCCCAGTACTGGGTTATCGAGGTTATCTCACCAACAACTGCATAAAAGAGATTTTCGATGTCGGCAAAGCTCAGGTATTCCAGAACTGCAACGATAAAATTGTGACGACAACACCTCGGAGCTCAACTCCCCGGGACACTGCCACAATCCCTCAATGTCAGTAGGCACCAAGAACAATGTTCTCGTCACAAAACCATCGGAACAATTCCAAGATACCCGCGTGATCCTACAAATTTTAGTGAAATTTGAGGAGAGGAAAGTCAAAACATCTACGTCAGGAGACCTCACTAGAGCGACAAAGGGACTGAGGAGTAAAAAGAATCCTACTCTCCGATATATACAATCCTAAGACTCAAAACATTTTTTCTAGACTCAACAACGCCAAACAAACAATCAAGCGGGGGCTCCTAAGTCGGGATGGCTCGATTACCAACTTGCGCCCTCGATGCGGCTATATCTCCCACGTGTCGAAGCACGACTTAGAGGCATAACCGCATTGGAAGCAATGTCGCAAGTGAGGTAATCTTCACACAACCCATGTAATACATAAGGAAAGAGATACATAGTTGGCTTACAATCGCCACTTCACACAATACATGAGTAAAGCATTACATCATACAGATACAATCAAGGTCCGACTACGGAACCAAAATAAAAGAAGACTACCCCAAATGCTACACAAATCCTCGATCGTCCCAACTGGCTCCACTCTTGATCAACTGAAACGAAACAACACAATGAACAAGATCTTCATCGAGCTCCTCCTTGAGCTCGGTCAAGGCCACCGCACGGTTTCATCGGCACCTGCAAACTGGTTTTGGAAGTATTTGTGAGTCACGAGGACTCAGCAATCTCACACCCGCGAGATCAAGACTATTTAAGCTTATAGGTAGGACAGAGTTGTGAGGTGGAGCTGCAGCAAGCGACTAGCATATATGGTGGCTACATTCGTAAAAGAGAGCGAGAGGAGAAGCAAGGCACGGTCGTGAAGCTAGTAGCGATCAAGAAGTGATCCTGAAACTACTTACGTTAAACATAACTCCAACACCGCGTTCACTTCCCGGACTCCACCGAGAAGAGACCATCACGGTTACACACGCGGTTGGTGTATTTTAATTAAGGTCAACTTCGGGTTTTCTACAACCAGACATTAACAAATTCCCATCTGCCTCATAACCGCGGGCACGGCTTTCGAAAGATAATACCCTGTAGGGGTGTCCCAACTTAGCCCATGATAAGCTCTCGCGATCAACGAAGGATATTCTTTCTCCCCGGGAAGACCCGATCAGTCTCGGAATCCCGGCTACAAGACATTTCGACAGCAATAAAACAAGACCAGCAAAGCCGCCCGATGTGTCGACAAATCTCGATAGGAGCTGCACATATCTCGTTCTCAGGGCACACCAGATAGGTCAGCCTACGAGTAAAACCAGCCCTCGAGTTGCCCCGTGGTGGCCCCTTGATCTGCCCATTTGGACCAACACTCGAGGAGCACCGCCCGGGGCTAAAATAAAGATGACCCTTGAGTCTGCAGAACCCAAGGGAAAAAGGCTTAGGTGGCAAATGGTAAAACCAAGGTTGGGCCTTGCTGGAGGAGTCTTATTCAAAGCGAACTGTCAAGGGGGTCCCATAAATCACCCAACCGCGTTAGGGACGCAAAATCCGGGAACATAATACCGATATGACGGAAACTAGGGCGGCAAGAGTGGAACAAAACACCAGGCATAAGGCCGAGCCTTCCACCTTTACCAAGTATATAGATGCATTAATTAAATAAGATATATTGTGATATCCCAACAAGTAAACATGTTCCAACAAGGAACAACATCTCCATGTTCCAACAAGGAACAAACTTCATCTTCACCTGCAGCTAACAACGCTATAAGAGGGGCTGAGCAAAGCGGTAACATAGCCAAACAACGGTTTGCTAGGAAAGGATGGTTAGAGGCTTGACATGGAAACATGGGAGGCATGATATAGCATGTGGTAGGCATCGTAGCATAGGCATAGCAAAAGAGCGAGCAACTAGCAAGCAAAGATAGAAGTGATTTCGAGGGTATGGTCATCTTGCTCGAAATCCGCAAGGAAGAAGAACGAGTCCATGAAGAAGACAAACGGACGAGTCGAACGAATCCTCACAACTCCGGAACGAAACCGAAGCTAACGAGAGAAGCAACCCGGAAAGAAGCAAACAACATAGTAAACAACCATCCCATACACATGGCATGATGCACAACCAAGTATGATGCATGTCCAGTTTAAATAGCATGGCATGGCAATATGCACAAACAAAACTACAAGTTAAATGGAGCCCAATATGCACGGAGTTGCTTATTAACGAAACACCACATCAATTATTTAGTTCTCTCTCGGTTATGTACCCAACAATATTAAATATTGGTTAACATGGCAAGTGGTGAAGCATATCAAAACTATACCATCTAAACAATTTAAATGGGGCGGACATAAAAACAAAAATCCGTAAATCCCCATATGCATTTAGCAATTTAATGCAACAACAATTTTAAACATTTTAATTGTTGTTATCATGATGCGGATGACATATGCAAGTTTTAAGCAATTTTATGAAAATGTTGGCATGAGCATGTTATGAAGCATTAGTCGCCATGGCGGAAGGAAAAAGGTGCCACGGCGGTGAATCGGAAATGGGGCCACGGCAACATTCCGGTCCGGGTAACTCATGGAGGTACCGGTGCAAAAGGAAGCGTGCGGATGCGTGTCATGCAAGGATGGTGGGGTGCTCCCGGATTCCGGGTTCCCACGGGATGGTGGCATGGCAAACGAGGAACGTGCAAAGACAATTCGGACACGGTGCACACACGAGCATCTCATACAACACACATCCATTCGGTCCACGGTTGATCGTTTCGGGGCTTATACCTTTGAAGCGTGCATTCGGGGCGGACGGCGTTCGTAGAGGAAGTAGTCGTTCTCGCGATGGTAGTAGTGGAAGTAGTTGTACACGTTCGTTTCGAAGAGGCACTTGACGAATCCAACATCTTCGGGGCGACGGTAGTGGAAGTAGTGGTACACGTCTCGAAGAGGGACTTGACGCATCCGATGTCTCCGGGGTTGTCGTGGTACTTGCGGTCTCGGCGACGGTAGTTTTTCACGGGTCGTAGACGTTCCCGGGTCATGGGTAGAGGTACTCGACGCATCATCGTGGTACTTGGCAAAATCCTCGGAGAAGATTGACGGTCCGGGTACGGGTCTTGCAGTGTAGTCAAACTTGGTGTATCCGAAGAAGTACTTGGTGAATCCACGTAGACGAACACCGGTCGTAGTGGTACTTGCCGCTCATTGTGTAGTTGAACACGGGGTTCCTCAGAGGATCGGTCTCGGCGATCCAGTGGCAGCAGCAATGCGGTATACAAGGCAACAGTTCGAGGAGCTCCCGACGATGCAGGGGAGCAGCTGGGACTTGGTGAAGAGCGGTGGCGGCGAGGCTTGCTGCCGGCATGGGGATGTAGACCGGCGGGGCAGGAGGTCGACGCCGACGGAGAACTTGGAGGCGGGGCGACGAGCTCGATGCCCGCGACGACGCGAGGGAAGGAGAAGGACGGCTGGGACTGGGCGATGGGGCCGACCGGATCTGGAGCTTGAGGCCGCGGCGCTGAGGAGGTCCGGCCGACGCCACGGACGATGCGGCTGCTGCTAGCGATGGGGTTGAGGAGGCCGGGCGAGGCAGAAACGACGGGGAGGCGAGGGACCGAGAGGAGCGTGGTGGCTGGCTGATGGAGGAGGGAGACGAGTGGAGGGGAAAGGGAATCGAGCTGAGGCTCTTCCTGGCGGCGCAAGCAAGGGGAACGAGGGAGAGAGCGAGGGATCGGGAGGAGAGGAGGCGAGCACTAGGGTTAGAGGCGCGGCTGGGCCTTAGAGGCCGGCCCGGTTGAGAAGGAAGTGGCCAGAGGCCTGGCTGGGCTGCTGGGCTCTCTTCTCCCTCTCTCTTATTTTCCAAAACAGTAAAAGAATAGGAAGAAAGAAAAGAGAGAAAGGAAAAAGGTTAGAGAAGGGACTTTGGCATGCGGATAATTTTCCGGGCTCACAAAATGAGCTTGAACCAGGAAAAAATAGAAGTGGGCATGACCGAAAGTTTAAATTCAAACTCATTTGGTTTAAATTCAGATGATTTGAATAGGAAGTGAGGGTTGGGAAGGTCCAAAAATGTTCGGATTTTTGGTGGAGCTCCGGAATATGATGAAAGAATATATGGCAAGGTTGGAGACCAAGCATTAAGATAACAAAGGCATTGGGATAATTTGCAAGTGTGTTATGGTGATTTCCAAATTAAAGAAATATTTAATATAGCTCCCTAATATTGGGACGATATGTTATAAAGAGAAGTCAACCTTCCCTCGATTTAAATAGATCAAAAGATCTATGCAATTTATTTAGTTGATGTTTAAAAAAAAAAATTAAATGACATGCTGGCATGATGACATGATGCAATGCAAACATAAATAGAGCAAGCACAAATAAAAACACACGGAGGTCACAAAATATGGAAGTCTTCTGGATCGTCGGTCTTGGGGCGTTACACAACTCTAGCAACCGACAGGCTTGCTGCCCGATTCTCCCGCGTACTGATAGACGGCAGGAGCAGCATCAATATCCTGTATCGAGACACCATGGAGAAGTTGAACATTAAGGCCAAGCACCTAATGCCAAGCCGGACTGTGTTCCATGGCATCGTGCCCGGCCTGTCCTGTTCACTCATCTGCAAGATCAAGATAGATGTTCTCTTCGGAGACAAGGATCACTTCCGCCGAGAAGCAATCTGGTTTGAAGTGGTGGATCTTGAGAGCCCCTACCATGCGCTACTTGGTCGGCCCGCTTTGGCCAAGTTCATGGCTGTACCCCACTATGCCTACCTCAAGATGAAGATGCCGAGTACCAATGGCATCATCACCATAGCCGGCGATTACAAGAAGTCCTCCGAGTGCGCTGCAGCCAGCAGTCGGCTGGCCGAGTCCCTCGTAGTCGCTGAAGAGAAGAAGATGTTGGACCGGGTCGTGGCCATGGCCGGCAAGCAGCCAGCCCTGTCCAACCGGCCAAGGTTCCTTCCAGCCGGCCAAGGAAACAAAGAAGATACCTCTAGACCCAGAGCACCCGGAAAGGTTTGCCATCATTGGGGCGAACCTGGACAGCAAATAGGAAGGCGAGCTCGTCGATTTCCTCTGTGAGAATCGGGACATCTTCGCATGGTCCCCCAAGGACATGTCGGGTGTTCCGAAGGAATTCGCCGAGCACAAGCTACACGTCCGAGCAGATGCCCGACCAGTCAAGCAGCCCCTCCGCCGACTGTCAGAGGAGAAGAGAAGGATCGTAGGAGAAGAGATAGCCCGACTCTTGGCGGCCGGCTTCATAATGGAGGTGTTCTTTTCGGAGTGGCTAGCCAACCCGGTGCTCGTTTTGAAGAAGAACAACAAGTGGCGCATGTGTATAGACTACACCAGCCTCAACAAAGCCTGCCCCAAAGATCACTTTGCCTTACCCAGGATTGATCAAGTGATAGACTCCACAGCCGGATGCGAGCTGCTGAGTTTCTTGGATGCCTACTCAGGCTACCACCAGATAAAGTTGGACCCGGCCGACCGCCTGAAGACCGCCTTCATCACGCCATTCGGAACTTTAGGTTACCTGACTATGACATTCGGCTTGAGAAACGCCGGTGCCACTTTTCAGCGTTGCATGCAGAAATGCCTCCTCAAGCAACTCGGCAGAAATGCCCATGTCTATGTAGACGATATCATGGTGAAGACGGAGAAGCGCAACACCTTGCTAGAAGACCTCAAAGAGACATTTGAGAACCTGCGCCGGTTTCAGATCAAGCTCAACCCCGAGAAATGCGTGTTCGGAGTGCCAGCCGGCCAGCTCCTAGGCTTCCTGGTCTCTGAATGCGGCATTGAATGCAACCTGGTGAAGATCAAAGCCATTGAGAGAATGGAGATTCCCACCAAGCTGCGAGACGTCCAGAAGTTCACCGGGTGCCTAGCCTCCCTGAACCCCTTCATTAGCCGGCTTGGAGAAAAGGCTCCCCCCCTCTACCGACTCATGAAGAAAACCACTCATTTCAAGTGGAACGACCAAGCCGACCAAGCTTTCCACGAGCAGAAGAAGATGATTGCCACGCCGCCTGTCTTGGCGGCGCCGACTGAAAAAGAGCCCATGCTCCTTTATATTGCCGCCACCAGCCGGGTGGTCAGCGCCGTCATCGTGGTCCAGCGCCCAGAAGAAGGCCGAGCTCAGCCAGTCCAGAGGCTAGTCTACTACTTAAGCGAAGTACTGTCCACCTCGAAGCAGAACTTCCCGCATTACCAGAAGATGTGCTATGGCGTGTACTTCGCCGCCAAGAAGCTGAAGCCCTACTTTTAAGAGCACTCCATCACGGTTGTATGCACCGCCCCGCTCGCCGAGATCATAGGCAGCCGGGACGCATCCGGCCGGGTGGCAAAATGGGCCATTGAGCTGGCTCCTTACACGATCTTCTACCAGCCTTGCACCGCCATCAAGTCGCAAGCATTGGCCGACTTCCTCGTCGACTGGGCCGAGACCCAGTACCTGCCGCCGGCTCCCGACTCCACTCATTGGCGGATGTACTTCTACGGGTCCAAGATGCGCACCGGCTTGGGAGCCGGCATCATCCTCACCTCTCCCAAGGGCGACAAACTCAGATACACATTGCAGATTCACTTTGCCGCCTCCAACAACGTAGCCGAGTACGAGGCGCTCATACACGGACTCCGGCTAGCCAAAGAGCTCGGCATCCGCCGGATCCTGTGCTATGGCGACTCGGATTTGGTGGTCCATCAATCATCTGGCGACTGGGACGCCAAGGACGCAGACATGGCGAGCTACCGCTTCCTTGTTCAGCAAATCAGCGGGTACTTCGAAGGATGCGAGTTCCTCCACATGCCACGGGCCGACAACGAGCAAGCAGATGCCCTGGCACGGATAGGCTCAACCCGACAAGCTATACCAACATGCGTCTCTCTTCAACGCCTCCTCAAGCCGTCTATCAAGCCGTCTCCAGAATCTGACTCCATCTTCGTGCCGCCTAACCCCGACGCAGCTGGATCCGGCTTGGGGAGCCAAGCAGGCGGCTCGGGGACTTCGATAGGCAGCTCGGGGACTGCCATAGTCGCACCCGGCCCGGGGACTTCGTAACCCGCCCGGGACTGATAGTCGGCCCGGGACTGCTTCAACACCACAGGCGGCGGCCAGCTCCAGCTCTTCACCACCCAGCCCACCCGCCAGTTGCGTGAGCCGTGTTGGCTATAGAAGAAGTCACAGCTCCATCGTGGGCTCAACCCATCCTCAACTTCCTGGTAAACAGAGAACTGCCGGCTGACGAGATCGCGGCAAGAAAAGTCCAACGCCGAGCCGGAGCATATACAATTGCTAATAGAGAGCTCGTCAGGCACAGTGTCACTGGAGTCTTCCAGCGATGCGTCGAGCCAGAGAAGGGCCTAGCAATCCTCAAAGACATTCACCAAGGCGAATGCGGCCACCACGCAACCTCAAGATCCCTCGTTGCCAAAGCTTTCCGCCATGGATTCTTTTGGCCGACCGCCTTGGACGACGACAAGGAGTTGGTCAAGCATTGCAAAGGCTGCCAAGTCCTAAGCTCCAAGCAACACCTGCCGGCTTCATAACTCAAGACCATTCCCCTCACCTGGCCTTTTGCCGTCTGGGGACTGGACATGGTGGGCCCATTCAAGACGACGCGCGGCGGCATGACACACTTGCTTGTCGCCATGGATAAATTTACCAAGTGGATCGAAGCAAAGCCGATCAAGAAGCTGAACGGGCCGACTGCCGTAACATTCATCGCAGACATTACAACTCGGTACGGCATGCCACACAGCATCATCACCGACAATGGCACGAATTTTGCCAAGGGAGCTTTGGCACGTTTCTGCACGACGCAGGGTATCCGGCTGGACCTAGCGTCCGTTTCCCACCCGCAGTCAAACGGCCAAGTTGAGCGAGCCAACAGCCTCATCCTTTCCGGCATCAAGCCCCGGCTGGTCGTGCCGCTGGAGCGCTCGGCCGACTATTGGCTCAACGAGCTGCCGGCCGTCCTCTGGAGTCTGCGCACTACCCCAAACAAGTCAACCGGCTTCACCCCTTTCTTCCTTGTATATGGCGCCGAGGCTGTCATCCCAACCGACATCGAGTTCGACTCGCCTCGGGTGACCATGTACACGGAAGCAGAGGCCAAAGAAGCACGAGAAGACGGCGTCGACTTGCTGGAAGAAAGCCGGCTGTTAGCCCTCAACCGGTCTGCCATCTACCAGAAGGGTTTGCGCGGCTACCATAGCTGGAAGGTCAAGCCAAGATCCTTTCAAGAGGGCGACCTTGTGCTCCGGCTGATCCAGCGAATAGCCGGCCAACACAAGCTCTCGTCCCCTTGGGAAGGTCCCTTCGTCGTCAGCAGAGCATTGGGAAATGACTCCTACTACCTAATCGATGCACAGAAGCCGAAGGCACGAAAAATATATGATTCCGGCAAGGAGTTGGAACGACCATGGAACGCCAACCTCCTCCGAAGATTTTACAGTTAAAATGCAGTATGTATCACGCTACCTTTTGTACTAAGCATGAGACAATGGGCCCCCCGAGGAGCACTCGGCGACTGCCACCTTTTATCTATGAATGACAAGTATCATGCTTATGATTTTGTCATTACACCTTTTTATCCTCGTCCGGCACCGGGTTCGACTAGTCGGCCCGGGGACTGGCCGCCTTGAGTTATATTCAAAGTTCCACCTGCAGTCAGACAAGTAGTGTGCCGACACCCAAGCCCTCTCTTGTCAAAATCCGTAGCTTAAAGAACCGACTGTCCAGCTGGCAAGAGTCAAAGGCAGGAAAGGATGCCCACACGAAAAACAGCTAAGGACTAATGAACTTATATAACAAAAGCCGGCTTCATCCCATTGCCGCCCGGCTACCAGAGTAGCCGACCGGCCGGCTTACCATTCTACCCTGCCGCAATCCAACAAAGCTCAAGTACTTGCCTTCCCACAAATAGCCAAGTTCCTCCCACCACTGATCGCAGAAAGTATTGCTCAGGAAGGCGGCAATCAAGGAAGCGGCAAAGGAAACAACCTAAGGATAAAAAGCAAATTTGAATGGAAGCCAAACACATGCATAATTATATTTACACAAAAGCCTTCGAAAGGCCGGCATTCAACATAGTCTGAATACACCCCCAGTGGGTGGAACTGCGCAAAGTTAATAAAATTTGTTCAAAGAGCAACAGCAGAAAAGTGAGAGCGGCAGATCAAGCCAACGGAGCAACAGGCGAATCGGGCAGGTCGGCGGAGGCGGCGGTGCCGGCTAAAGGAGTGGCCGGCTGGCGAGTCTCGGCCTGATCATCACCCTGGCAGGCGGCGCGCTCGCGCGCGCCTCGTTGCTGGAGGCACGATCAGGCTGAAGCTGGCTGGTCGCTTCGCCGTCGGGCGCGGCGTCTTTGCCGCCCTCCTCATCTTCATCTTCGGCTTCATCGCTGGAAGCAATCTCCTCCGCCGAGTCCTCGCCTTCTGCCGGGTTCAGCCCGAACCATTCCTCCGGCTAGGCGACTCCGCTGTCGTTCACTTCAAGAGCAAAGACGCTGGTGTCGATGTACTCGGCGATAGCCGAGGCGTGCTGGATGATAGCCGGCCGCACCGCCACCAGCTCCTCGTCAGCCTCCTGCGTCCAAGTGCTCAGCTGGCGCAGGCTTAGCCCAGGGTACCAGGCCCGGACGAACTCCAATGCCCGCCCAGCGCCGGACCGAGCAGCGGAAGCCTTCCAGGCCTCGAAGCGGCCGACCGCAACCTCCAGCCAGTCGGCAGTCTGACTGGGGGTGCGGGGGATCACCTCGCCAGGCCAGAGAGCGGCCAACACTTGCGCCCCGGCACGCTGAAGCCGGCGGAGCATGCGGTGAGCCAGCTGCAGCCGGGCCTGGATCGCCAAAAGCTGCTCCTCAAGCATCCGGCTGGCGTCTGGCGCAATCTCAACCCCTGCTTGCCGGCGCGTCTCGCGGTGGGCCTCGATGGCTTGGCTGGCGGCGACGGAGTAGCCGGGGAAGTAATCTGCGTGAAGAACAAGTAAAGAGCACCAAAATTAGAAGATGAACAAGAGGGCAAGGAGCAAGCGAAAGGATGAAGATGGGAAGGCGGCCTACCATCGATCAGATCCTCCACCCGTCCATAGCCCTCGCTCAGCGCTTGCCTTGCTTCAGCCCAACCCACCGCCTCGGTCTCGAACTCGGCCTTAAGGGCGGCCTCGTTGTCCTGCGTCTTCGTCAGGGCCGCCTTATGGCTCTCCTCCTGGTCGGCCAGTCTCTTGGCCAGGCGGTCGCGTTCCTGGGCCAAGGCGTTGCACTCAACCTCCTTGGCGCGAAGGGCGGTCTGGGTCCCGCCGAGCTGCTCCCTCAAGTCAGCATTAGCCCCTGCAAGCGTGAGAAAAAGGAATAAAGCAGTAAGGAAGAAGTCGTCAGGGAAGATCCGACCCGGCTGCTCAGCAGCCGGCCTGAATCTCGGGGACTACACCCAGTGGGTGCTGACGCCCCACATGAGATAAAAGAAACAAAATTCTCACTCCGGCTATTCGTCAGGTCGGCGGCCTTCTGGCTCAGCTCCTGAGCCTGGGAGTTGAAGGCAGCCGCGCGAAGATTGTGATACTCCTGGAAGTCAGACGAAGCGCAAATAAGAACGAGATTGCCGTCAAGGCCTGCTAAGGAGTTTCAAGCCGCCTGCTCAGCAGCCGACTCGAAACTCGGGGACTACACCCAGTGGGTGCGCTGACGCGCCCCCATGGAAGAAATCAAAAAAGAAAATCGATCAAAGCCAGAAGACTCACCCGGACGACCGCGCGCGTAGCGAGGAACTCCTGGGTGTACCGTTGCAGCAAGCCGGTCTGGGCCTGAAGCCGGTGTCGGACCTCCTGTGCCGCCCCATTCAGCTCGGCCGTCCCGCCGCTGGGCGTCCACTCGGACGTGCTGGCGCTGGCCGCCTCCAGGTCCTGTGCCGTCGAGTTGGCGCCCGCAGCTCCTTGCGGCTCCGGCGTTGAGGACGCCTCTCCCACGCGTCGGCAAGGCGCCGACGGCACCAAAAGATCCGCCCCCGCCGCCGACTCGCCCATGGCCGGCTGCCCAGGCGCCGCAGCAGGTTGGCCGCCTTGGCCCGCTCCAGTCGGCGCCAGATGTGGCGCTTCCCCGAGGATCACCACGTCGTCCTCCCTCCTCTCCATCACCGGCTGGTCGCGATCGGCTTCCTCCGACGGAGGCACGGGGATATCCGGAGCCACGACGCAAAGGGGAATGACGAGCTGCGGAGGCTGATTACGCAGAGCCTCCGTTTCCCTCTCCGCGGCCGCGGCTTCCGCCTGGGCCTTGGCCGCCGCGTCGGCTTGCGCCTCGGCCGACTTCTCCGCCGCCTCCTGGACAGCCCTCCGCTCCACCGCCTCCTGCTCCTCCCGAGCCTCCCGCGTGTTCCGCTCCGTTGCCTCCATGAGGTCCGCGTGGGGGTCCACTCGTCGGGAACTCGAAGACCCTCCCGTCGGTCCAACTATGGAGGCGGCGTCAACCCGTTCAAGGGAAAGCGGCGCCCTGTTCAACAAATCAAGAAGACGACTTAGATGATCCTCAACCAAAGAAGATAACAAAAGTACAAGACACCCAATGCTTACGCCGAGACCGCTTGTGGCTGCTTCACCACCTTGCGGAAGAGGGCTGCTTTCGCGGCCGCCTCATCTCGCTTGGTCGCCACCGTGACTCTTGGGTTTCTTGCCGGGCTGCCAAGAGACCCGCCCGCCCGACGCTGGCGCGCCCCCAGCAGTTGGCGCGGCGGAAGGTCCTGCGCCGTGACGATCGGCCGCCGGCTGGTGGCGTGGGATGGCCTCGTCTTTGTCATCATCCGACCAATCCCCGAAGCCGGCCGTGAGGTCGGGGCCGCCTGCTTCTCCGCCGGCTGCGACCACGGCATCGTCCCTGGTGGCCGCCCCCAGATCTGGGTCGTCCGGGTCATCCACTGTGCGGTCGGCCGTAAACTGGCGCTCCGGCCCTGCGGCCCCGGGCGCCGGTCGAAGAAGAGGGCTCTGCTCAAAGACAAAGCCGGCTAGTCAAAAGTCGGCCATCACGTACCCGACAACAAAAGAAGAAGAAATTAAGGAAAACTCACCACAGGCGGGGGATCAGCCCAAGAATATGGCGCCTTGGAGATATAATTCACCATGTAAGATACCTCGTCACGAGGCATCTCTCTGGTGCTCAGCCAGCACGGGTCGAAGCGGCCGCTCATTTGGCAGATCATGTGTGGCCGGCTTTGGAGCGGAAGCACCCGACGCTCCACGAAGGCGGCCACCAAGTCGGCCCCCACCAAGCCCTCCGATTGGACCATCATCCGGAGCCGGGTGACGGCAGCGTTCCCGGCTAGGGAGAGCGACCGGGCTCGGAAGGACCAAGACGGCTGCCTCCCAAGCGGCGGGCCGGCTATGTAAGCCGGCAGATTGAGGTAGTCGCCCTGCGAGGCGACGTTCTTCATGTAGAAGTACGATTGCTGCCAAAGCTTCACCGACTGGATCAACGGGATAGGGGGAAAAGGGTTGTTGTCGGTCGTCCTCCGCTTGGCGATGAAGGAGCCGCAGGGGGCGGGCACGCCCGCGGAGACAGTGCCAAGCTTGCACTGGAAGAACTCCCCGAAGAGCTCTAAGGTGGGGAGGACTCCGAGAAAGCCCTCGCACAAGGTGACGAAGGACGACAGCAACATCACCGTGTTGGGGGTGAGGTGATGCGGCTGGAGATTGTAGAAGTCAAGGAAAGAGCAGAAGAATCTGCCCGCCGGCAGGCCGAGGCCGCACAGGCAGTGCGAGCGGAAAATGACCCGCTCGCCTTTCTCCGGCGCCGGCGAAATCTCCGCCTCGGCGCGAGGCGGGTCTTCACGAGGTCCTCGCCCGGCAACCGCCGCGTATGATGGAGCCAATCGATGTGATCTTCATGGACGTTGGAGCCGTCCGACGAGCTCGACAGCGCCATGGGAGCAGGAGGAAGGAGAAAGGCGCGGCGGCGGAAAGCACGGCCACGCAACGGAGGAACCGCGGGGAGCCAAGGCGGTTCGCGGCGGAACGACGCGGTGGTGAGTGTGCTGCGGCGGCGGAAGAGTGAAGGAGGAAGTAGAGGAAGGAGACGAGCGAGGGCGAGCGTGCGAGCCTCTGCCGCTCCCCCTCCTCCCCCTACTTATAGGCTCGGCGGCGGAGCCGAGGAGGCGCGGCGTGGGGGAACGTGGGATTAACTGCGCCCACTGCCCCCACATCCCGCGATTATTACGCCCTAAAGGCATGCTGAAACCGCGAGCATTCCACTTGGGCCGCAGAGGATCCGCGCGTGGGCCGAGGCGTAGGTTTGGTAGGCCCCGGCCTGCGGCGACGTCCCGTCGCGCGCGTGGGCTGACAGGACTTTCCGGCCATGTGGCGCGCAAGGTGACGCGCGGTCAACGTGCAAGCCGGCTCGTGTTCTCTCCCTCTAGCTGCGGAGCTTCCTGAAGACTTCGCATCCATTCAAGGCCGGCTCCTAGCTGCCGTCTCCTCAGGATAGGAAGCTGACCGAGCTTCTCGTCCTCATTTCGACCTCGAAGCCCAATCAGCTTCGGGGACTACTGTCCGAGGAAATGACCACGGGTAGCCTAGCCGGCTCCCCCTGGGGCTTCTATAAAAATTACAAAGCCAATCAAGCCATCCAACATCCAAGACGCTGGGCCGCCTTCCCCCAGCCGGCTGTCATTCAGGCCGGCTATCAGGAGGCGGCACGGCCCCAAGACCCACAGGCAGAAGGCCTCAGGAGGGCCGACTCCACGTAGTCGGCCACGAGAAGGCCGACTCCGAGAAGCCGGCCACCCCGCAGGCGGCCAATGCCGCACCCTTAGAATCCGCACCCACATAACAGTGATGAGACGGGGCGTGGCTACAGTGAAGCCTGCCACCCCCGCATCCCGGAGCACGCATGGCTACAGTACGCCGTACGGGGCAGCCATCACCCGTCCGGCACGACACTGTTGCCATGTTGACCATGACATCACCCACGACAGGTTGTCAGTACGACCCGCAGGCGGCGGGCCCCTCCGATCAGAGATGCCCGAAGTCGGCTCGCGCTCTCCCAGTCGGCCTGAGATATCGCTGGCTCCCCATAACCGGCTTGTTCCCTCCCTCAAAGGAAGCGCCTCATTAAGGAGACAAGACGAAGTGAGGCTACAGTAATCGCCGCCAAGGCGGCGACACTATAGCCACGCTTACCCCGACCAAGCCCTCGTCATCAGGATTGAGGCAACAGTAACCAGCCCCTGACAAGGCCCTCAACGGTGGGGACGGCTTGTCGACCAGGAAGCCGACAGCCGGCGGGACCCACCTGTCGGCGGGCCCCAGCGGCCGGCGAAGAAGCCGGTGGACGAAGACACTAACGGCTAGGGCCCACGCATAGCCGGATTACCATTGTACCCCCAGGGGGTAGGCCTATATAAACCCCCAGGGGCACCCATGCAAAGGGTTGATCTCTGAGAGTTTTAGACACCACATAGAGGGAAAAGAGGAGCTAGCCGTGCCCTTTTTCTTCCTCACACCGAACAGCTCAAGGAGCCTCTTGTAGCAACTTGTTCATCTAGTGATCATGCGGAGACCCCGCAAAGCAGCAGTAGGGGTGTTATCTCCACGGAGAGCCCCGAAGCTGGGTAAGATTCGCCGGCGTCCATGTCTTCGCCTCATCCCGTTTCCAGGCACCGGCGACGTCTTATTGGCTCCCACTATGATTAGCCACCCGTTGGCATATGTCGCACCTACCACCTGACATTTGGCGCCCACCGTGGGGCCAGGTGCACCATCGTCCGGAGACCTGTTCTGGACGGGAACCCTCTTCCTCCCCCGCGGGCGTAGCCAACCCGGCGCGCCCGATGGCGCTTGCCCCGACGCGCTGCAAGGCGTCGCCAACGCCTGCGCGGCGAGCTGCCTCGCCGACCTTCTTGGCGAGGCTCGCATCTCCGACGAGCCCGCATCCGACGTGGGCACCGGCTGCCTCGAGAGCCACCTCGTCAGCCTCCTCGACCAACTCCACGTCTCCAGCGAGCCCGCTGTAGATTTGGAGTCGGTTGGCTCCACCGACCCGATGCTTGTCGACTCCGACACGGCATCGCTCGACGCCTTCCCCACCAACGTCGTAATCTTTGACGACCCGCTCCCCCAAGCCGACAGCTGTGGCAGTGCCATCACCGAGGTGCTGGTCATCATTCACGGCAGCCCCTCGGGCGAGAACGCCCGCGACGCCCTGCCAGCGGCGCCGCACGACCTGTCTGCCCCTCTCCCGGCTGAAGCCGACGCCGAGGCGCTGGAGGCGCGCCGCCTTGCCCTCCACGCGGAGGGTCGGAGGATAGCCTCCCTGAGACGCCTCACCGAGGCCCACCATCGAGATGTCGTCCTGCAGAACATCTTTTGAAGAACACACCTATATGAGTCTGATTGTCAAACCTCGCAATCTATGAGAGTAGGGTTCTCTCTAGTAAACTCGTGAAAGGTCTCGGAGTATGACGCATAAGCTCCACCCGCGGGGAAGACCCACGGTAGCAACGTATCGGTCAAGGCTTTATGTGAAGCTAGATTCGCAGAAAACTTGCAGGTCAAGGCCTAGTCCACTGTTCAAGTTGCTTACTAGTGTAGCATAGAGTTCTAGGTGGAAGTTCAACTTAACAGTCTCCACTGCAATACCGGTATATAAGACAGTGATTTGGAACTGAAGGCAAATTCTATGTGCCTCTAGGATCTGGTGGGGGATTGCAGGAATTTTATCTATTTATGCGCCAACCCAATAACTATTTAAAAAATTCCTAAATAAATTCTAGAGGCCCACTTAGCCCATTTGTGCAAGTCAAGGGATACTACCAAAGTTTATTCCCACACTGCTAGTTTAGTGGGAGTTGGACCTCCACATAAGGGGGGTTCTTTCCCCACTTGTATGAGCATGAGAACAAGAGGGACATCCACACGTGCTCTTGAAAGTGCTAGTTATCGACTAGAGGGTGGGGGGGGGGGTGAATAGGAGATTTTTATGGAAGTCTTAAAAACATGGAAGTTTCGAAGACAAACGATGGAAATGAACCTATTAATATGCAGCGGAAGGTAGACTACACTAAGCAAGCCATAGTCAAGTATTCAGTGAAGTGAAAGCACGAAGACTAATAGCAGCTAGGTAGTAAATATCAGGATGGAAGATAGTATGAAGCCAAACAACAATAGAAGTCACACAGTTAAGTCAAACAGATAACACAGGCAGGCAATGACTTCACGAAGACAAACTGAAAATAGAGAGGGAGAAGATAGAACCAGTCGCTTGGTGAGGACAAGGATTTGTTGGACCAGTTCCAGTTGCTGTGACAACTGTACGTCTGGTTAGGGAGGCTGAGATTCAACTCAGAAGACACGTGTCTTCACCTTATTCCCCTTGAGCTAAGGACACCCAGTCCTTGCCCAATCACTCTGGTAAGTCTTCAAGGTAGACTTCCAAACCTTCACAGACTTCGTTCACCGGCGATCCACAATGACTCTTGGATGCTCAGAATGCGACGCCTAACCGGCTGGAGGATTCATAGTCCTCAAGTGTAACAAGTCTTCAGGTCACGCGGACAGTAAGGCTTTAGTGATGCCTAACACTCTTTGGCTCTGGGTGTTTGGGCTTTGTCCTGCAAGGATTTCTCTCTCTCAAAAGCTTCGGAGGTGGGTTACTCTCAAACGACAAAAGCCGTGCACTAACTCTGAGCAGCCACCAATTTATGGTGTAGGTGGTGGGCTATTTATAGCCACTAGGCAACCCAACCTGATTTGTCTGAAATGACCCTGGGTCACTAAGGAACTGACACGTGTTCCAACGGTCAGATTTCAAACACACGCGGCAGCTTGACTTGGGCTACAAGTAAAGCTGACTCATCCAACTCTGGATAAGATTTTCTCTCATTGTCTTCGCTCGAAGACATAGGATTTGGTTGAGCATCACTTCATTCACTCTAACTTTGTTCACTAGGACCCCACTTAACAGTACGGTGGTTCCGATGACTCAACAAAGAAAAAAAGGAAACAATAAAACAACTAAGTCTTCGCGCTCCATAGTCTTCACGTGA
Source organism: Aegilops longissima (assembly GCA_021605205.1). Taxonomy (NCBI): domain Eukaryota; kingdom Viridiplantae; phylum Streptophyta; class Magnoliopsida; order Poales; family Poaceae; genus Aegilops; species Aegilops longissima. The sequence goes on along the minus strand of CM038678.1, from coordinate 155,448,769 downwards.
TGTCTTCTCTTGTCATAGTCTTCAATGTGAATATCTTCACATACCACCATTGTCTTCAATGTCTTCATACATTTTAGGGGTCATCTCCGGTAGGTAAACCGAATCAATGAGGGACTACTACCCGTGTTATCCTGCAGTTCTCACAAACACATTAGTCCCTCAACCAGGTTTGTCGTCAATACTCCAAAACCAACTAGGGGTGGCACTAGATGCACTTACAATCTCCCCCTTTTTGGTGATTAATGACAAACTGGTTGAAGTTTTCAACAGGGATAAAAGTATGTGAAATTGTAAAGGTTAAGGTATTGTCTTCATAAGTAGCAACAGGCTCCCCCTGAAGATGTGCATATAAGTAATTTGCTTTTGGAATGCAAATGCACATGGCAGGTTGTACTTGTGGAGATCCTTTTCAACTTATGAAGACAATTCATCATGCATGATTAGATATAACGATGATAATGACATGCATAATGAAAAATGGACGTCTGCAATATGACTTCATGCAGGATTTATCATCGCACAAGCAAAATTTATCATCGCATCACAGAATAGCAGAAAAAGTAGCAGATGACCATCAAGTTTAAGTGTTACAACTCAAAGAAACAAATGTATCAAAAGCGAGAGTTGTAAACACTAGGAAAAATATAAAGCAACCGCCCATATGGACCCGCTTGAAGACTATCAACTCATATGCTTCTCCCCCTTTTGTCAGTAAGGACCAAAAAGGTTTGAAGACATAGAGCCTCTACTCGTTCCGAGAAAGAGTAGGTGAAGCTGCAGGGTCATCGTTGGGGTTTGGCGGTGCAGAAGAGCTTGGTGCAGTGTCGACACGCGCTGAAGTTGGAGGTGGTGAGGTAGCATCATCTTGATCATCTATGACTCTGGCATTCACCGTTGCAGCTGAGGAGGAATAGTCAAAGTCTTCAAGAGAGGGAGTCCGACGCAAGACATCATTCCTTGGAGGAGTGGAGTTAAACTTGAATATTTCAGTGAAGCCATCGTCTTGAAGATCTGCTTCAGCACTCAACAATGTCAAACTCTTCCATGACCTCCGACAGGTTTCATGAGTGACAAATGCCTTCTTGGTGGCAAGATTTCGAATGCGATTGACGTCCACCAAGAGGCTTTGCATCTGCCGCTTCAGCCAGTAGTGATACTTATCCTGTTTCTGATGCAGGGCAACGAGAAGCTCTCGGTAATTGATAACATGAGATCGCTTCCGAGGCCTTTGAGCAATAGTGCTTTCAGTGGCTTCAGTATGGGCACGGTGAGGGAAGCGTGTATTGCCAGCCAAATGATAAACACGAGTGATGGCCTGGACTCCTTCAATGGGCTGCGTGAAGCTTTGGTGATCAACATTGTGAAGACAAACAGGCTCCTTGGCAGGCTCTAGGTATATTGCTTCAATTGACATATCAACCTCTGGCAAAAAGATCAGATGGTTGCGAGCAGAAGGCTGGTAGTTGACAGCTGAATGAAGCTTGATAAGGCGCATAACCCATGGAGCGTAGAACTTCAGACCAAAGAGATCAGAGCCTGATGCAGCCAATTGCGTGATAAAGAAGTCTTGATCATTGAAGATGATGCCATTGAAGATGTAAAAGACCAATGTCTTCATCGCTCCTTCAAGCTTTGCTGCAGAAGAATGTCCCTTGATGGGCCATAGAGTTCGCCTTATGATATGATAGATTGTTCGGGGCAGATACTCTAGGTCTTCAACAAAGAACTCTCTTGGGTATTCAGCGTCGCGTGGCAGAGGCTTCATCATGCTCAGCATTTGGCTCATGTTGGGCGCTGGCTTCTGAAAGATGCTCTCCAGTGCATTGCGGTGAAGCTGACAACCAGGCTCGAAGAGTTCACCTGGAGTGGGCAGGCCAGTTAGCTCAATGAGATCAAGAGCTTTGGCTTCATGATGGACATTGCCTGTCATCTACTCAAGGACCCATGTCTTCAGATCCCTGTTGTAGCCGTGAATGTGGAGGGTAGCATAAAATTGTAGCAGAAGCTCTTCATTCCAATGCTCTTTATCAGTCACAAAGTTCAGAAGTCCAGCATCACGGAAGCAGTCAAGGGCTTCTTCAAGGCAGGGCAGTCCATCAATGGCTTCAGTGTCTAAACGCATATGTGGAAAGATACGCCCTTGGTCATAGAGAACACATGAATAGTAGCTGTGCTGTTGATAGCTCCAGAACCGATCTGATGAAATCCTTTGCTTGGAATAGGGGTTCTTGGCACTATCAAAGAAAGTGTTGTGCGCAATGAAGCATTTGCATTGAATGACCATGGTGAATTTACAGTACCTGGAAACTTGGGCAACCTTGGCTTCGGCTTCTGGACCTGAGTCCTGTGCTCGATATGATAGTCAAATTGCGGACCAGGAGCAGGTGGAGGAACCAGAATGGGCCATCTGACAGTGACCAGCTAACCATGATCATATGCTTGCTCGATGGTGTGTGGCCATGGAGGTGGTACATGAGCAGTGGCAGTGGCAGTGGTATTGACTTCAGGCTGCAGATTTGCGTCAGGAGCAGCATTGGCTTCAGGTGCAATCACTTCTGGCACCACATTAACTTCAGGCGCCATAGTAGCTTCAGCCATGACAACGTCATCGGCTTCAGAATGGGTGTTGGTGGTCACCTCAATGTTTTCAACCTCCACTCAAGTAGCTGGAGGGTCGGACACGTTCTCCTCGAGAACAACTTCAGGGTTGGTTGGGGGTGTAGCAACACGTTCTTATTCATCTCTTGGTTCTTCTTCATCATCGGATGATGCAGCCGGAATATCTTCAGCCGTTTTGGCTTCAGACTCGGGGATGTTTGCAGTACGAGAGGCTTCAGGAAATACTTGACGTGATACTGATTGGTGCTCTTATCCTTCTGGAACACTCGACAGAGTGACTTGTGGCCTTGGTCCTTTACGAAGCCTGCGGAACGCTGGCGACTCTTGTGGAGATGGAGTAGGTTGGGCCACAAAGTCATCATCTTCAAGCACCGGAGTGGTGACTTGAGTTGGGGGAGTAGTTGGTGATTCTTCTTCACGGGAGGAGTCTTGAGGGTGATCAGCCCATGAATCATCCTGAGCAATTGGCGTCAAAGGACGACCAATGCTGATGAGTTCGCTGTTCGTGAGAACAGGCGATGATACCACATTCTGCTCGATCTGAGGAAGGACTTCATTTTCTTCTACATTGTCATGGTGACCAATGTCTTCAGCTGTGGTGGGGTCAACAGCTAGAATGTCTTCAGCTTCAGGAGCCTCTATGGAAGCAGGCTCATGAACTATCATACGGCACTCTTGATGTGCAGATGCAGGACGAGCAACAGAAATTGGTTCAACGACAAGGGGCTCTGTGGGAGCAGCCCGATCCTTCTTCTTGGTTTTTTGCTTCTTGGCAGGTGGAGCCTCGTCAGTGGTGTTCTTGGTCTTGCGCTTTCTGGCTTCGGCTTCAGCTGCCCTCGTTTTCTTGAGCTCCGAAGCCACTATGGGGACCTTAGGCTTCACGCATACTGTCATCTTGGCGGGAAGGCAAGTCGAGGTTCTTCCTGCCTGGAGCTTCAGCTTGGTCAACAGCTGGCTTCTTCTTGGCAGCCATCTTGGGGTCAATGCCAGGACGCCCAAGTACCTTACGCTTCTCAGCTTCATTGTAGGCTTGAACACATTTGGCAGCCCAGAGCTTCATGCGCTCTCGAGAACCTTTAGCTTCGTCACGCTTCTTGTGAAATGCCTCCTTGAGCTCATGCATCATGATCTTGAAGTTTTGGACGTCTGTCACACTGAGCTTGGCCATATGCTTCTTGAACTGAGCCTTTTCATAGTCAATCTTGTGCTTCAGTTCAACAATTTTCTGAGCTAGAGCCAGCTCAGGAGCAATGGCTCCATGGAAGGAGACGCTGAGGCCAATGGGGAGTTGGAGATCATCAAAACTGAGGTTTGGGCTGTCAAACCACTCGTCAATGAATTTGTTCAGAATGTCCACATTGAAGAGGGGAAGATCATTGAAGATTTCCGCCTCTTTCTTGCTCTTTATTAACAGCTCAAGAGCATCATCGCCAAGATCGTCGTCACTAGACAGATCAATGGCGTTGTTCTCATTCCTCAGAATGGCAGTAGGGGTCAGTGCTTGACTAGTAGGCTGTACGGGCTTCTTCTTCTTCTTAGACTTGGAGATGCGTGAGAGATCTTCAAAGTGCATGCTCAGTGCAGGAGGAGAAGTGGCCAGAGGCTTCGCTTGCGAAGCTCTTGGTGCAGCTGAGGGCTTCGAAGCCTTGGGTTTCTTCAGCTTCTTAGGCTTCGGTGGTGCAAGCGCTTCGTCAGAATCAGCATAATCTGCAGAGTGATCCACGGCTGCCCCTTGAACCATGATGTGAGTGATGAGACCCTCTAGGTTGTAGAAGGGCCCAACAAGACTTGGTTCAGCTTCGCGTGTGCCACCGACACGAGGAGCAGAGGGACCTGGGTTGAAGTCTAATCCCTGCGACTTCTTGTTCTCTTTGGCCGAGTTCTTGGCAAACTAAAAGTTGCGCTTTAATATATTATCGTCACGACACCAGAGCAATGGAGATGGGTCGGCATCAGCAGGCTGTGGTCCACGGACCATGCAAGGGTAGAAGCCTTGATCAGTGGCTTCAGCTCTGGACCTGGGTGGAAGATTTTTGTACAAGATGTCTCCCTGTGGTCCTTGATGGCATTCTTTTCAGCATATTCCTGGGTCACGAACCTTTACTTGAACCATTGCTATGCCCAATATCTTCCAATCCATTGGATTCGTGTTTTGCGCTGATTGTAATCCTCCTCTGGATCTGTCTTGTATAGCTCATGAGGTCGGTGTAAATCTTGATGTTCCCCTCTGCTGTCGCCTCCCTTCCTTGCTGACTTATCTATTGCCATGAAGTTCAGACTGAATGGCTTCAACACTGTCAAAGGCTTACGTCTGCTGGTCAGACAGGAACTGGCTTCGGGAGAGTTGATATGACGTTGTAAGAATTCTGCAAAATGAATGCAGACTATGAGAACCAAGGGATTCTCCAACGGACATGTACCTGTGACAACAATAGAGATGCGAGGGAAGGGGAAGAGGTCATATGCATTCTCAGAAGATTTTGAAGACAAATCAGTTAAGAAGACTATGACCTCATAGCGCGAAGACATTCACTTATATGTTGAGAGTTGGTTCCAGATTTGTACGAATCCAAGAATAGGTACAAGTGAGGAATCTAACTACGTGTGAAGCATAAGTGAATATACTAGGCATCATATGAGATGCAAAAAAGGATATATCCAAATTTGTGGAGACAGAAACCACTTTTGGTAGGAAGGATGAATCTATCAGATCAAAAAGACAGTAAAAAGAGAGTTTTAATTTACCACACGATGAACTGCTAGACGGAGTAGAAGATGAGGCCAAGCAGTTCAATCTTCCGTGCCCTAACTTGGTGACGGAGGACACCTACGGCGGCGGCGGAGAAGACGATGTCCGCAGCCGGCGTGAAGACGGCGTCGGTGAGGTCGCGACAGCTAAGTGCTTCGTCGCCGGCGTCGTCGAGAGCTAGCGGTGGCGCTAGTGTTTGTTGAGGTGGAAAGGTGGAAGAAGTATTTTGACCGTGATGTGATGTGTATTTATAAGGAGAGGGACGGCACAACGCAATTACGCAGGTGCCCTAGCGGTTCACATCTGAGGGACACGTGGCGAACATGCAACACATTGGAAGTTGTTCCATGTTCCCACGCACGCCTGGACTGTCGGGTGGTCGTTCCGGCTTCTCCGGGTTTCAGGTAATAAGGATTGAGCATTTAAAAAACAGATTTAATGTTTGTCTTTGTATCTTCTGCTGACAAGGACGCAGAGAAGACATTCGACAGTTTCAACAGAATGCATATGATTTGGATAGATAGAGTTTGAGGTAGGAAGCATAGAGAGGTTAGGGTCCGATCACATTGACTTAGTCCAAAAGATTCAAATAAGAAGACATAGCTATAAGTGAATGTTGTAGAGGACAGAACACTAACATATGTATATATCAGAACAAGACCAAATCAACATTGTGAAGATAAACATGAAGACAAACCAATGTTGAAGATAAATCAAATGTGAAGACTTAGTGTCGGTGTCAAAACTGGCGGATCTCGGGTAGGGGGTCCCGAACTGTGCGTCTAGGCGGATGATAACAGGAGACAAGGGACACGATGTCTTTACCCAGGTTCAGGCCCTCTCAATATAGGTAAAACCCTACTCCTGCTTGATTAATATTGATGATATGGGTAGTACAAGAGTAGATCTACCACGAGATCAGAGAGGCTAAACCCTAGAAGCTAGCCTATGGTATGATTGTTGTTAGATCCTCTGGGACTAAAACCCTCCGGTTTATGTAGACACCAAAGAGGGTTAGGGTTACACAGAGTCGGTTACAATGGGAGGAGATCTACATATCCGTATCGCCAAGCTTGCCTTCCACGCCAAGGAAAGTCCCATTCGGACACGGGACGGAGTCTTCAATCTTGTATCTTCATAGTCCAGGAGTACGACCAAAGGTTATAGTCCGGCTATCCGGACACCCCCTAATCCGGGACTCCCTCAGTAGCCCCCGAACCAGGCTTCAATGGCGACGAGTCAAGCGCGCATATGTCTCTTCGTCATTGCAAGGCGGGTTCTCCACCAAACTTTGTGTACCTGTTGAATAATGTCCGGCTTCTCATAAATATTGCACTCCTTGGCTTCCACGCCCAATAATGGCCATCTTCCACGTGTCAAACGAATGCGAAAAGCCAGGGTTCTTTTACAGTTACCCCCCTAGCTGCGCAAATGAGCTGCCTATAAAAGAGACGAGGATTCAGATCCGAATCACACCATCTTCCCCTCGCGAGCATTTATCGGAGCGCATCCGACGAAAATCCATTCCATCATGGCCAGTCGACGCAGCTCCTCCTCTCGCACCCCCAGCCCTCAGCCTGGATATTGGGAGAGATGCTCCGTCCCGCACAGCGAGCTAGTGACGCTCCAAACCAAGGGATTTCTTCCCCCAGCCTTCATGGTCCTGGTTCAAGCCGGACTCGCCACCTATAGTGGCGGAAAGCAAGCGGAGAGCGTCCCCAATCCCTCCAAAGGAGAGCGAGTATGCCTTGTCCCTTATTTGATATGGGGGCTCGGATTTCCAATTCATCCGTTTCTCCGGGGCTCACAGAGTTCTACGACCTCGATTGCACAACCTCACGCCTGCCTCCATTCTGCATATTGTGGGCTTCGTGGCCCTTTGCGAGCTGTTTTTGGGCATCGAAGCTCATTTCGCGCTGTGGAAGAAGCTGTTCTGCCTTATGCCCCATTATCAAGAGGGGTCGATATATCAAGTGGGCGGAGCCGAACTATGGCGCTTCGCCGGAACCGGATATCTATCCGGAACCCCGAAGAAGGCGTCCGAAGACTGGCATTCAGAATGGTTTTATATAGAAGATGTCCCCTTGCCGGACCCTGTTCGGATCGGCCTCCCTGAGTTCAATAATGCTCCTTTGAAGAGGCGCCTAAGCTGGCGTCCACGGAGCGCTCAGAAGGAAAATGACAGGGACGTCCTTTACCTGATGAGCCAGATAAGGTTGTTAGCTCATTCCGGACTGACCATGATCGGGGTCATGGCCACATGCATTATGCAGGGGGTGCAGCCGCTTGATAGGGGCCACCCATGTGGGATTTCAGCAGGGAGGATGGCGCCACCCGCCACGACCTTAAGGGGCGGGATCGGTTGCCGAGCTGACGAAGATTTTTTCCGCATTGTACAAGGGAGAAGAGGAGGAATTTCTCCGCCTCAATCCCCAGGGCGGATTTTCTATGAACAATCCTCCAAGCTTGGTAAGCAGACACTACTTTTGCCCATCCGATCTGTACTCCCGTAGTCAAATATCTCATTTTGTGATTTCGACACAGGAACTGCGCCAGGCCGTAAAGGATATAAATAGCCTCCCTCCACAACCCGAGGATCCGGAACGGTTCCTCGATCCGGCCTCCCAAGAGGATCCGGACATATCCGTGGAGCTGATCGATGGGGTATTTCACCAACTGAGCATCGACAATGCCTTGGTCGGCATTACGGCCGATTACCCCGGAATACTTCCAGCCTCACAGGTAACTGAGACCGAAGTCCCAATACTTTGAGAATGATCCATCCGTGCTTATTTTTTATCACCGTATACCAATGGTGTTTTGCAGGGGGAGCCCTTGAGGCGGAAGGGCCAAGCGGCTAGCCAACAAAGGCGCAAGGCCAAAGCAGCTGAAAAGAAGTGTGGTCCGGATTGAAACGCCGGTGCAATGGTATGGCGTGGCATCTTATTCCCAGGTTTTATTCCCGGAAGGCATACTAACACTCGTGCTCTCTTCAGGAAAAAGAGCGCCTGCCGGACTATATCCGAAGAGGTTGCCAATCGAGCCCCGGCCAGCCAGGCTCCACAGCCAGGTCCAGAAGCGGGGGCGAACACGGAGGCGTGCGTCGGACGCTCCTCCGACAGAGGATGCCGACAGATTGTCTGCCACCAATTCCGAGGTGGAGAGTGCCATGAATCACAGGCGCCGCCGGATAGTTCTTCGTGACACATGTTTCTCTCAAGAGGCATTGGATGCCTTCAATTGGAGATGCACACCTCGTCGCTCAAAATGGTCTAACGAGCCACGGAGCAGTATGTAAAAGACATCTGGTGAAAATTTGATGCTTATATATGCGGTAGCCTCCGAGACTTGAAATAGTTAGAATAATTGATTTAAGGATCATTTATCCTGCAGGATCTTACAGAAAAGAATACCCAATTGTCCCAGGAGCTGGAAGAGTGCAAAGATCAACTTGAGGCCGCACTAACCGCGGCAGGGGAAGCCAAAGAGACCCCCTCTGGTAATATATGCTTCAAAAGATAAGTATGTTGTGAAGTGCGGCGTGTGTATAAATCTGACAATAATATTGCAGATGGCGCCGGGGTAGACCGGACAAGCAACAGCTCTTGCGTCGGTTAAAGGCCGGCGAGAACGTGCTTACGAGGGTGAGGCAGGAGAAAAATAATCTCCAAGATGCCAACACCCAGCTGGGTGAGGAACTAAAGGATGTTCGTGCCCAGCTGTTTGACTCCGTTAAGGAGAATCGGCGGCTTTGACGCGGCATTTTTAGTAAGTGCTTGAACGAACTGTGAAAAGAGTTCGGCGAGGAAGTCTACTAACAGAGTTATGTCTGTAGGTATGCTCACATGTCGTCCTGCAGAGGAAATGCCTGGTTCTACGAGTGACCTTCTTCCCGAGCTCTTACAACTGCACGAACAAGTTCGGCGGGTGATGAAAGGCGTCGCCCAGGCCTTGTGGCCATCTGTCTCCCAGCCCGAAGGCCTTGGAGAGCTTGCAAAGAGGCTTCAGGGAGCACGGCGGTGCTTCCGATTATGGAAGATATCGGCCTGCCGTCAAGGCGCCAGGGAGGCCTGGGCTATGGTGAAGACGTGGTACACGAAGGATGACCCAAACCACATGGCCGAGGTCGGACCTGTGGGGCCCGATGGGAAGGAGATCGCTGTGAGCTTAGTGTACGGCCAAGTATAATTGGCCGCAAAGTATTCCCAGCAGGACTGTAAACTAGACAGCCTGTTGGATGGCATTGAAGAGGAATATGCCCAGTCAGGTTGACTATGTAATTTAAGATGACATGTAAAATGCCTTCTAGCCGGATTGTAGATCGTTTGTCATGGCGGACCTTTTCGCTCCGACCTCGGGACCCGATAGTCTGGAGTGTGTCCGAATACCCTCGCGGTTATGTAAGAACCGGGGCATGCGTGGAGACCAGGCGTAGGGGTCATTAGTGCTTTATCAGACAAGTGCCCAACTAGTTATGTTATCTTACATGGTTAGTAAGAAACATCTTCCAGGGAGAATAGTTCCGTTAGGGGTTCCTTTCCCTGGGAGGCATGCCCTAAAGTGCATGTCCGGACTACGAAAATTGCCGAAAAACATCTGGGGGCAGATAAATAAATAAGTGAGAAATCGTCTTTTAGTTCATCGACCGAATATTCCCTTAAGAACGCTAGCTTTCGGCTTCACCCAGTCCGAGGTACACATCTGGCTGACCCGGCAGTAACAATCGCAGAGGTGCTCCCTTTACCGCCTAGCGAACAATCGGGAGCGTGGGGGGTAACACAGAGGCGAACAACCCAGCTTGGCCAAAACTTAAGTCATATCGATGCATATAATGGTGAAAAAAAGGTACATGCGGAAGGGTGACACATGTGTTGGGCATGAAGCCCGTATAAACAAGCTTTTGTTAAAGAAGCCCCCAGGTATAATGAGCGCGGATAGCGCGTCAAGTGTGTGTGAACAATGCGCGAACGAGCCTTCAAAGGCTGTAAGAGAAACGGAGGGAGAAGGAGAGAAATATAAGATAGCTAATGTGTAAAATATAGACGGAGGAAGGAGATGAACTCAGAATCCGGCGCTAGGCATAGAATCTTCGGGGACGGGCTGCGTTCCATGGGTTCGGCTCGAGTCGGTTATCCGATGCATCTCGAAGACAGTACGCACCACTGGTCAGGACTTGGTCAATGATAAAGGGACCTTCCCATTTGGGCTTGAGTTTGTCCTTTTTCTTGTCCGGCAGGCGTAGAACTAACTCGCCAACATTGTAAGTTTTGGCCCGTACTTCTCTGCTCTGATATCTTCGAGCCCGCTGTTGATAGAATGCGGAACGGGCTTTTGCCACGTCACGCTCCTCCTCCAAAGGCGTCAAACTGTCCTACCGTCGAGCTCGGCTTCTCTTTCTTCGTACATGCGCCTTGGTGAGTCATGAATTATGTCGCAGGGCAGAACTGCCTCTACGCCGTATACCATAAAGAATGGTGTGAATCTGGTAGTGCGATTCAGCGTGGTCCACAGCCCCCAGAGTACGGAGTCGAGCTCCTCTACCCAATGCGTGTTAGATTCCTTGAGGGATCGCACTAATTTGGGTTTGATGCCGCTCATGATTAGACCATTTGCTCGCTCGACTTGACCGTTAGTTTGAGGTTGATATACTAAAGCATAGTCGAGCTTGATGCCCATGTTTTTGCACCAGAGTTTGACCTCGTCGACCGTGAAGTTCGTGCCGTTATCATCATGATGCTGTGGGGGACGCCGTAATGGTGTACTACCCCTGATATGAAGTCTATCACCGATCCGGATTCGACCGTCTTAACAGGCTTGGCCTCTATCCATTTGGTGAATTTATCCACCATGACCAGTATGTATTTTTGCTTGTGGGTTCCTCCTTTAAGGGGCCCAACCATGTCAAGCCCCCAGACCGCGAAGGGCCAGGTGATGGGTATAGTTTTGAGGGTGGTGGGTGGCATGTGGCTTTGATTAGCAAAGAGCTGGCAATCGACGCATCGTTGGACCAAGTCCTGAGCATCTGCCCGGGCTGTCGGCCAACAAAATCCTGTACGGAAGGCCTTGCCTACAAGGGCCCGGGCTGCGGCGTGGTGCCCACCGAGTCCGGCATGAATTTCAGCCAGAAGATTCCTCCCTTCCTCTTCGGAGATACACCTTTGAAGGACTCCGGTGGTGCTTTTCTTATAAAGCTCTCTGAGGGAGTTCCGGACTAGGGGGTGTCCGGATAGCCGAACTATCATCATCGGCCGGACTCCAAGACTATGAAGATACAAGATTGAAGACTTCATACCGTGTCGGATGGGACTTTCCTTGGCGTGGAAGGCAAGCTTGGCGTCTGAGATATGTAGATCTCCTACCATTGTAACCGACTCTGTGTAACCCTAACCCTATCCGGTGTTTATATAAACCGGAGGGTTTTAGTCCGTGGGGACGAACAACAATCATACCATAGGCTAGCTTCTAGGGTTTAGCCTCTTTGATCTCGTGGTAGATCCACTCTTGTAACACACATCATCAATATTAATCAAGCGGGGCGTGGGTTTTACCTCCATCAAGAGGGCCGAACACAGGTAAACATCGTGTCCCTTGTCTCTGTTACCATCCGCCTAGGCGCACAGTTCGGGACCCCCTACCGAGATCCGCGGTTTTGACACCGACATTGGTGCTTTCATTGAGAGTTCCTCTATGTGCGTCGCCGATAGGCTCGATGGCTCCCGATCATCAACAACGCGCGGTCCGGGTGAGACTTTTCTCCCGGACAGGTCTTCGTGTTGGCGGCTTTACCTTTGCGGGCCAATTAAGCAGCCATCTGGAGCAGATCAGCTTCGCCCTGGCCATCAGGTCAGATTTGGAAGTTCAAACTATCGGCCGATATCGCGGAGACTTGATCTTGACGGATTCGAGCCATGACCAGCAGCGCCGCCTTGTCTCGATGGGCATGATCTAGCTCTGCGCGAGCGGTGCCACGGAGGCCGCACGAACCCGCTCCGACCCTTAATGCGGGCGGATTCCGATCGAGGGCGAGTGGTTGGACACGCCTCGGGGCTACAATCTCTCTGGCGATTGAGCGAACTCTATCCCTGTCGCTTTGCGAAGACCTTGACTCCAGGGTGCCAGACTCCTCTCCGGACTCCGAACCCCCCGCGCCCCTGCCAATCGAATCCGATTGGGTGCCCGTCATGGAGTTCACTGCCGCGGACATCTTTCAGCACTCACCCTTTGGCGACATCCTGAATTCACTAAAATCTCTCTCTTTATCCAGAGAGCCTGGCGGATTACGGTCGGGAAGGTTGAGATGCGACGACGAAGAAATTCAGCGCCCATCCACCACCCACTTTGTAGCCTTGTCGATGATTTAACCGACATGCTAGAATTGACTCACGAAGACATGGGCGGTATGGGCGACTATGCGGAGGCGACCAAGACCAGCGCCTACTGAGGCCTGGAAGGCCACCTCGTCATCGACATATACATGGTGGACATCCCAAAAGATGGGAGCGGTGATGGAACAACGGAGGATGACCCCTCAAGAAACAACGAAGCGCCGGCGTCAGCGGCGCCGCTCTAAATCCGCCACAGCAAAAAGCAGTGATTCCGGCATGGGAGATAATAACACTCCGACGGTGCGAAAAACCCCCTCGGCAGGGACTTAGCGCGGGAGGAGGAGAAGCAAGTCCGCGAGAGGCGGCAGAAGAAGAGATAGAGGATTATATGCCTCCCTCCGAGGCGAAGCAAGCCTCGGCGGCGATGAATTAAATCGTGCACGAGGATCCCGTCGAACAAGGCGTTTTAGAGCGCGGGCTTATAGCCCTGACGAACAGCCTCAAGAAAAAGCAGCGGCAGACTTAGGGCTGATCAGGATCGCTGGCCGGACGGATGGTGCGAAGTCCTCGCGGCGAAGAGCATGAGCTCGAGCGCCCTCAAAAGCTACCCTAAGCGCAAGCTGCTCCCCGATTAGAGGAGGAGGCTTACGAACCCGCATCACCAGGAGACAATACGGCTGACCGACTACCCGTGGTCGCGACGAGAGAGGCCTCTAGGCCCTTCACTAGGACCGTACCCGACATCGCTCAAAAGCACCACGGCCAAAGGAGGCGGCGGACCTGCGAGACATATTGGAGGACAAGGCAAGACAATCAAGATCGATCTATGGATCGCGTGGGCATACGGTATGTGGCGACAACCGTCGCGCGGACCTGATAAGTCGGCGGGGCCGAACAAAGCAGACAAAGCTCTTTTGAGCACCGTCGTGATATCGCCCGATCTGAGGCGCCGCACACCCACTCTGCTTCCTGAGCGAAATAATGGATCATCAAACCCGAGCGGTTTAAACCCGTCAATAGTGAATCCTATGATGGCACAACAGACCCAGCGGTTTGGATCGAAGACTATCTCCTTCACATCCACATGGCCCGCGGTGGCGATCTTCCGCCATCAAATACCTCCCCTCAAGCTTAAAGGACCAGCCCGGCATTGGCTCAACAGCTTGCCGGCGAGTCAATTGGGAGCTGGGAGGACACTGGAAGCCGCATTCCTCGATAACTTCGGTGCACTTATAATGCGACCACCGAGGCGCCGATGACCTAAGCCACATAATTCAGCAGCAGACGAATCGGCGGACAATTCTAGACACGGTTCTTAACCAAGAAAAACCAAATCATCGACTGTCCGGATGCAGAGGCCCTCGCGGCCTTCAAGCATAACATCTGTGACGAGTGGCTTGCCCGACACCTAGGACAGGAAAAGCCGAAATCCATGGCAGCCCTCACATCACTCATGACCCGCTTCTGCGCGGGTGAGGACAGCTGGCTAGCACGCAGCAACAACGTCAGCAAAAATTGTGGCAGTCCGGACTTCAAGGACCAAAATGGCAGGCCGTGTCGTAACAAAAACAAACACAGCGTGCAGCGACAATATTGAAGATCTGGCGGTCAATGCGGATTTGAGCTCTAAACCGGTCAGCGGAAAAAGCCATTCAAAGAACTACTCCGGGTCCGTCCAATTTGGACCGAATACTCGACCGCTTGTGCGGATACGGCACCACCGAAAACCAGCTAACCACACCAACAGGACTGTTGGGTATTCAAGCGAGCAGGCAAGTTAATTGCGAAAACAATGACAAGGGGCTGCATACCGATGGCGAGGGCGAGACCCAACCACCGAACAATAGAGGACGAAAGGTTTCCCCCACAGTGCGGATGGTGAACATGATATCGCCAGCACATACCCAAAAGGGAGGCGAGCGTGCACTCGAGGATGTCTGGCGATGGAGCGGTTGCCCAGTTCAATCCATGGTCCTCTGCCCGATCAATTTTGGCGAAGGACCACCCACTAGCATCTGCCATGGCGGATTCGCCGCACTGGTCTTAGACCCAATAAATCGATGGATTTCACCTAACGAGTCACGATGGATGGCGGCAGCAACCTGAACCTGCTTTACCCGGGATCGGTCGCCAAAATGGGCATAGACCCCTCACGGATTAAACCTAACAAAAGCGACCTTTAAAGGCGTCATACCAGGTGTAAAGCCAATTGTATAGGCTCAATTACCTTTGGAAGTGGTCTTGGATCCCGGATAACTTCGAAGCGAGAGTTAATCTTGACATAGTCCCGTTCATGGCGGCTATCATGCCTTGCTCGGACGTGCAGCGTTTACAAAGTTCAGCAGCGGTGCCGCACTCGCATACCTCAAGCTCAAGATGCGAGGCCCTCGAGTCATCACGGTCAGCGGAAACACTGAGCGTTCTCTCCGCGCGGAGGAACATACTGGCGGCTCTCGCGGCGAAGTGCAATGCAGCCTCTTAAAGGCAATTCTCGAGTCCGGCCGTTAAGCGGCCGGACACTGACTAAGCGCGCGCCGGGTAACTTACAACAAGACTACGGCATGTTCGACGCAGCGTAGCGATGCGGCTAACCCAGCTCTGCGAAGCGTCAAAGCAGGTCCTCGGCGTACACCATTACGCTCTGAAGATACCATGGGCATGGGGAGAGGGGCACGACCACGATAAACCCAGACTACGGCTCAACCACACCAGGGGCTCTCAAGTGTATCGTCCCTTTTTCTTTTCTTTTTACCTTTTACTTTTTATCCACAGGTCTCCGTTTGTCATAGGCCATGTCTGGAAGCAGACCTGCCTAACTCACGATGCAACAGCTAGGGAAGGATACAGGCTACAACGAATAAATAGGTGGTCTCCATTACGAGCATTTTTATACACCAATCTGTAGCCTACCCCTGGAGGGGGACATGTTTAACAGTCCCATACCTTTCTTATCGCACTATTTGTATCGTTCTGCATTCGTAGCAGCACTTATCGAATAAAACAATGCAACACCTTTTTTCTTATAATTGCATTTCTTTTTCACACATTTGTTCATTCACGGCATGTTGCATCCATACACTTTGGTACGGCTAATATACACCAGGGGCTTATGTTTTCCGCATTATGGTGTGATGAGTCCGAACACTTTCACAAGTCGGCACCCGAACTTATAGCACTATATGCATCGGCTTGAATCATGTCTTGGGTCAATAGTTGGGTTTGCCCGGCTCCCATGTTTTGGTACCTTACGTTCCGTTATATCGGCTAAGGTAGCCTTTGGGAGAACCACTGCGATTCCGCCCAGTTGAGCTGGGTTAACGCCTCAATGGAAAGCTAAAACGGCCGTCATGATGAAGCGAGAGCGATCGCTGTTCGAGAGGTTTTGCGAGTCCTTAAAGACTTATGCCGCTTAGGCGAGGAGCGGATCTGTCCGGCCAAAGGCGTGAATGGCGCCCCAAATTGACCTTCGAAGATTAGGGCTTCGCGAAATTTAAAATTATAAATTCTATGGCTAAGTGAGAGTGTTCAAGCATTATAAGTCCGGTTGCCTTGTTACGCTGTGTTGGCGCCTCCTAGATGGACCCAAAAATGGGAACAAGGCGCTCAAGTTTATCTCGAACACCCGGCACTTTCGTGGCATGGGGCTGAAACCCGACGACTTACCATCTCTCAAATTTGATAAACAGCCGCCTGAAGGTAATACTTTAAATTAACAAGCATTGCTTAAGCGCATATGAACTAAGTTTTCAGCGTGCGGGATAACAAAATCGAGTCTACTCAAATATTACATCTTTGGAGCACTCACCGCAATAGTCAGGCGCCCTTGACACACTCTTATAATACATCTCGGGCGTGCGATGCTCCTTGCCCTCGGTGGCTAGTCCATCACGAGCTTACAGGCATCCATCTTGCCCAGTGCACCTTTAGCGGCAAGGGCCGGCAGGCACCCTCAATACAAGCGGAATGCTTGATGACTTCTACAGACACGCACCCATCGGCCGCCGCTGGGGCGAAGTAGCTCCGGGCATGGCCTCCTTAGGCCCTGGCCGAACTATGAGGCCCTTCATGGCCTGTTCGGCGCCTTGTGGAGCTCGACCAGCTGCTTGACTGGTCGCTAAAGGCACCGGATGTCCGGCCTAAAGCATCTTGAGACAGAAGACCTTCTCCGTCGAGGCTCCCTCCTCGGCCCGGTAGAATCGGCAGCATCGGACCGCCCATGAGGAAGATCTGCGAGCATACAGAGCTCTGAATTCGGGTAAGCAACAGGTAATTAACACTCGCATGCTTACTTTGCATGAAAAATGCCTTACCGCTGCTATTTTCTTCACCGCCTCAACCTCTGGAGGCCTTGTAAGCTTGGCCTTAGCGGCTTTGGCACTCTCAAGAGCCGTTGCAAGCTCGAGACTCTCGAGTCTTGAGTCACGCTCAAGCTCTCATGTTTTTCACGAGATCCTGGAGCTCTTGCTTGTACCTCCGCCACCGCGCCTCCTGCTTCTCTCGCTCGGTGCGCTCAGCGGCGCGCATTACGTTCGACATGACCACCGCCTCCTTGAGGTGGCCACCTCGTTAGTGGCCCCTACAATACCCATGTTATCCTTGTCATTTTCTTGCAACCAAATCCTTTTCTGTAAGGTACAATTTTCATAAGGTATTACTCACCTTCTTTTCCTCGAGCTGCTTCTTGGCATGGCGAGCTTCGTTCTCGGACCGCTCGAGGTTTTCCTTCAAAGTATTGACCTCCATGATCGGTCTGGCGGAGTCAACCAGCACAACTGCAATCCCATATTGACATATTTTTATGACTCCTGCGTTTATCTTTCTAAAGATCCTCGGTCGGCTTTTCTTCCCGAACACGAACCGAGCATCGGGGCTCTTGTCTATGCGGTACCATTTTACATATATTGAAATTCTTACCTCAAAGCACTGTTAGAAGGCTGCTGCGAGCTTCGGTCAGCCCGCTCTTGGTGAGTTGAACCTTGAATCACCGCACTCATAGCAGTGCGGTGTTCCTCTTCGATGGGCGCCGTTGGCGCCTCCGGCAAATATCTGGCACCTCCGGTTGGGCCGGAGGCAGCCAGCGTCGCAGTCTTGCCCTTCTTACGAAGGGTGCGCCCGCCGGACTCGGGAGCCACTTGTGGCCTCGGGGCTGAGTCCGGTGCAAAGTCGGGAGGTGTCTGTGACACCTTGGGGCCTCCTCCTCTGGTGGGTCCTTTCTTGCACGCGGGGGTGGTGGAGGCGGTCGGAAGGAATCCATATCCGACGCACCCAAGGACCCGCTCGACGGAACAGGAAGATCATCCTTGGGCGGACTGCGGGGTTGAATGCGGCATTAGAAAGACATTATGTGGCGAAAATAAAAACCTTGAAGTTATTGAGTCCGGATACTTACGATCTCGCCGAGGGCTTGGCCCTTGGAGGCCAGTCCTCGTCGTAAATCCTTGGCATTGGCGGAGCAGTCCGGGGAAGAGTTTTCCCTTCTTGGACCCTTGGCCTCCCTTGTTGGGAAGGCCTTCCTTTTCTTCCTCCCGGCTGGGAGAGGCTTTCTTCTTCTCCTCCTCGCCTTGGTGGGAGGAGTCGGCCTCTGATTCATCATCCGATAGCACATGAAAGCAGGAACTCTTCCGAGTCCCGTGGCCGTCTTCTTGGCCTTCTTCTCGGCACCACGTGGGGTGCGGAGCCAGCTAACCCGTTAGGCGGGCGTCCGCTGGGTCCTCACGGCAATGGGGCGGACAGGTAATCCGTTCGGTCTTCGCCCGGCCGTTCTGTCAAAAGGTAAAGGAGTTTAGATCCGCATAGAGCCAAACTATGGAAAACAAGTGGTGAAATCACTTACCTCGTCGGCTGGGCCTGCGGCGGAATCCGCGATCTTGGTGGCGGATCGCGGGAACCAGCGTATGAACAGCACCTTCCGGACATCTTCGTGCGTAGTGTCGAAGAGCCGCTCGAGTGCAGTGCGCGCGGATCAAACTCCACATATTGAAGCCCGTCGGCTGGCACGGAGAATCCGGCGGATGAGCATGACCTGGAATCGTTGACAAGCAGGCTTCTTGTCCACGAGCTTACGGATCTGAGGCTTGGAGTCGGTCAGCTCCTCGAATCCCCCAAATCCGGCCCTCTCTTTCCGGGAGGTGAGCAGCGTGGGGATGCAGATCTGAATTGGGGCGCTGCCCAATCGAAGTCGCGCGGCTCGGTGATGTAGAACCACCCGATTGCCACCCCTTGATGGTTTCCACGAAAGTGCCCTCCAGCCACGTAGCGTGGGACATCCTGCCCACCATGGCTCCTCCGCACTCCGGCTTGGCTGCCCTTCAAAACCTTCGTCTTGACCTTTGAAGGTCTTGAGCCTGGCGAAGTGGGGCTGGATCTGAAGGAAGGCCTCGCACCTGACGATAAGCGCCGAGATGTTGAGGATGAAATTGGGGGCGGATCATGGAAATCTAGGCGTAGTAGAACATGAGCCCGGACAAAGGGATGAAGCGGGAAGCCCAGTCCAGCGGAGGAAATGGGGAAGAAATACTACCCTCTCATGGGGCACAGGGGTTGGGAATGAGCTCTCCCTCGTCAGGGAGCCGATCTGCGATGTTGCTGGACAAATATCCGGCGTCGCGCAGCTTCTGGATCTGCCCCTCCATAGCGGAGGAGGCCATCCACTTGCCTCCGCTCCGGACATAGTTGGAGAAGGTTGAGGTGAGAAGTGCGGACTTAGGCGGCTGGAGCTCGAGTTAGCGGAGATGGATAAGCCAAGGAGGAAGAAGGCGCGGGTAAAGGGTTGGATCTTTATCCCCTTATATGGGCGGACGAAACATGTGTCCCCACCGCCTGGTAAAACTCGCTTATCCCCAAGCGTCACAATCAATGGGCGGTTGGGTTACCCGTCCATATTGATGGGAATCCCGAAATAAGGGAACACTATCTCTGCCTCGACAAGGCGTGCCAAGAAACCGCTTCGCTAAAAGCAGCTGAGGTGGAACAATAAAAACAATTTGAGTAAAGGTTGGTAGTGGTGCGACGTCACGCCCACGAATCGTCGTGATTGATCTTGTGTAATATTATTCTCTCTACGGAGGTATGTGGAATTTAGTTTTGCGAGCGAACACTATCTGGTGTTCACAATCTTCTATAAATTATTGGAGGAAGAACCCGCCTTGCAATGCGAAGACAACATGCGCGCCGGACTACGTCGTCATTGAAGCCTGGTTAGAGAGCTCTTGAGGAGTTCGGACTAGGGGTGTCGGATAGCGAACTATCATCATCGGCGGACTCCAAGACTATGAAGATACAAGATTGAAGACTTCGTCCGTGTCGGATGGGACTTCCCTTGGCGTGGAAGGCAAGCTTGGCGTCTGGATATGTAGATCTCCTACCATTGTAACCGACTCTGTGTAACCCTAACCCTATCCGGTGTCTATATAAACCAGAGGGTTTTAGTCCGTGGGGCGAACAACAATCATACCATAGGCTAGCTTCTAGGGTTTAGCCTCTTTGATCTCGTGGTAGATCCACTCTTGTAACACACATCATCAATATTAATCAAGCGGGGCGTGGGTTTTACCTCCATCAAGAGGGCCCGAACACAGGTAAACATCGTGTCCCTTGTCTCCTGTTACCATCCGCCTAGCGCCTACAGATTAGGGACCCCCTACCGAGATCCGCGGTTTGACACCGACACTCTCCCTCATGGACTTTATAGGCTTTAGATCGCCGCACTATGCAGCGTGCCTCGTTTTGGTCCTCGGGAAGTTCCTGTCTGGTTAGGTAGGCTAGGAATGGTTCCGTCCACGGGGCAATGACTGCCATTATTATGTGGGCTGAAGATGTTACTTCGTTGGCAGAACCACCAATTATGTTAGAATGTTGATTGTCGAGGCGGTGCGGTTGGGTCGGGCTGTTATTTCGGATTCCCCTCCCATACTACGGATGGCTTGAACATCCTCTCTAGGAAGATGTTGGGGGGCGGCATCATCATCATCGCCAATCGTGCCAACACGTCTGCTGCCTGATTGTTTTCCCGGGCTATATGGTGAAATTCGAGCCCCTCAAACCGAGCTGACATTTTTAGGACGGCGTTGCGATAAGCTGCTTTTCGGATCTTTGCCGTCAAAGTCTCCATTTATTTGGGATATTGCGAGGTTCGAATCCCCGCGCACCTCTAGGCGTTGAATGCCCATGGATACTGCCATCCGGAGACCATGTAGAAGTGACTCGTATTCGGCTGCGTTGTTGGAGTCCGTATACATTATCTGGAGTATGTATTGAACTGTATCTCCTGTTGGGAACGTCAGAACGACGCCAGCCCCCAGACCCACCAACATTTTGGAGCCGTCGAAGTGCATGATCCAGTTGAAAATGTGCCGTACTCTTTAGGGAGTTCGGCTTCAGTCCATTCGGCGACGAAGTCGGCCAAAACTTGCGACTTAATAGCTCGTCGCGGCTTATAGGTTATGTCGAATGGGAGGAGCTCAATGGCCCATTTGGCAATCCGGCCTGTCGCGTCGCGGTTGTTTATAATGTCGTTAAGAGGTACTTCGGAGGCTACTGTTATCGAACACTCTTGAAAGTAGTGTCGCAGCTTCCGTGATGCCATAAACACCGCGTACGCTATCTTTTGATAATGCGGATACCGTGACTTGCATGGAGTGAGGATAGTGGACACGTAGTAAACTAGCTTTTGAAGTGGGAACCTGTGTCCGTCCGCTTCTCGTTCGACAACGAGCACCGCGCTTACAACTTGATGAGTTGGCGTGATATATAATAGCATTGGTTCGCCCACATTGGGCGCGGCCAGGACCGGGTTTGTTGCCAATATGGCTTTTATTTCTTCAAGTCCGGCCGTGGCGGCATCAAATCCCTCGAAGTGTTGATTGCCCGGAGGAGGCGATAAAGGGGTAATGCCTTTTCTCCCAAGCGGGAGATAAAGCGGCTTAGACCGCCACGCATCTAGTCAATTTTGTATTTGTTTGAGGTCCTTTGGGGTATCCAGTTGTGTGAGCTCGGATCTTGGCTGGGTTTGCTTCAATTCCTCTACGGATACAATGAAGCCCAAGAGCTTTTAATTTGATGCGCCGAAGCGCATTTTCGGGTTAAGCTTGATGTCATATGTTGGAGATTATCGAATGTGAGCCTCAAGTCATCTACTAGAGTTTCGACATGCTTGGTTTTGGCGACCACATCATCTACATATGCCTCCATTGTTTTGCCGATCTGGTTTGCGGACATATACGAATCATCGCTGATATGTTGCGCCGGCGTTTTTGAGCCGAAGGGCATTGTGTTGAAGAAGTATGGGCGTATGGGGTGATAAATGCCGTTGCGGCTTGGTAGGACTCTGCCATCTTAATTTGGTGGTAGCGGAGTATCGTCGAGAAACACAATGAATCGTGTCATCTTGGTAGCGTCGATAATTTGATAGATCGGGGAGAGGAAGGATCCTTTGGGCAATCCTTGTTGAGGTCCTTGAAATCGGCGCATAGGCGCCGAGTTTGTCCTTCTTTGGTACCATCACCGGGTTAGCTAGCGATCCGGATGTTTTATATCTACGATGAATCCGGCCTCCAATAATTTGGCTAGCTCCTCTCCCATAGCATGTCTCTTGGGTTCGGGAAGCGCCGAAGACTGTTTGGTGGCTTTAATCCTTTTAGGATGTTTAGGCTGTGCTTTCGGCCAGCGGCGTGGGATTCTGGCATGTCGAAGGGTGCGGGCAAAATGTCCCAATTTTCATGTAGGAATTCTCGTAGTCTTGGCGTCTACATCAGGGTTTAATTGTGCCCGATGGAGGCCGTTTTTAAGGTCCGTTGGATGGACTTGGAATTTGACTATTTCGTCCGCTGGTTTAAAGGAGGTGGACTTGGATCTTTTATCGAGTATCACATCGTCCTGTTCACCGTGGGCCTTGCGCGATCAGTTCCTCGGCGCTAGAGCTTGGATAGTGCCTCAAGGGCAGTCTTGGCTGTCTTATTTTTGGCGGAGTGCTATGTCGGGTCACTAGCGAGTGATGATTCCGTTGGGCGGGCATTTTGAGCTTCATGTACCCATAATGGGGTATAGCTTGAAAAATTGTGAATGCCTCTCGCCCTAATAGAGCGTGGTATCCGCTGCTGAACGGGGCCACTTGGAACGTGACCTCCTCGGACCTATAATTGTCCGGCGTGCCGAACACCACATCTAGTGTGATTTTTCCTGTGCAACACGCTTCCCGACTGGGTATTATTCCTCTAAAGGTTGTGCTGCTTCGCTCAATGCGGCTCAAGTCTATTTCCATTTTTCGAAGGGTTTCCTCGTAAATGAGGTTCAATCCGCTGCCACCGTCCATGAGTACCCTGGTAAAGCGAAAAATCCACTATTGGGCCGAGGACCAATGCTCTTTGGTGCTCGGGCTGTTGAATTTAGGTTAAATCCTTTGGCGTTAAAGGTAATAGCCGTGTCACTCCATGGGTTTATTGCTGCTACTTGGTAGACTTCGGCAAGGTTGCGGAGTGTTCGTTTCCTCATATTGTTTGATGCGAAAGTCTCGAAGACTGTTAATACCGTATTGGTATCTCTAGGCTGGTGCTCTGGAGCTAGAAGCTCTTCGCCACTTTTGGCCACCTGCCGTAGTATCTAACATGCTCTAAGGCTATGAGTTGGAGTGGTGCCCTCTGTACTATGAATTTTACAGGGTCCATTGAGGCATCCCTCTAGTACGGTTCCATGCCCTATAGAGGGTTTTTGCTTTTTGGAGTTTAACCCAGGTGCCTGGTGATGAAGTCATGTACCTGGGGTAGGGTCATAGACCTGCCCAAAGGTACCCTCCACAAGGACACTCACAAGAGAAGCAGCCTTCCAGTCGACCTGGTAGGCTTCCACTCGACAGATTCAAAGACACTCGACTATGAAGACCCACTCGACCACCAAGAGTCCAAGAGCCACTCGATGTCCAAGCAGTGCAGTAGTTAAATAGTCTTTATGACCTTAATGACACTTTATGTAGGCGTTACCCGATGCAGCCTAGCGCACCTTAAACCCTCTACTTCATTGGGATGGCAGGGGTCCTAAGCGCACTCTATATAAGCCACCCCCCTCCACGGTGAAGGGCTCGCACCCCTGTAACACATCTGTGAGATAATCCATCGACCACCTCCGGGCTCCAGGGCGTGGGGCTGTTACTTCCTCAGAAGGGACTGAACTTCGTAAATCCCTTGCGTATACAACTACTCCATAGCTAGGATCTTGCCTCTCCATACCTACCCCCATTCTCTTTATCGGACTTAGAACCACGAAACACGGCGATAATGCACCCTTTTACTTGGTTGGGGTTGTATTCAGGCGGATTGTCCCAAAATTTGATTTCGGTTTTCCAAGCGCTTTCCATCACACAGTACTTTCGTACTATGGACGCCAAGTCAGCGAAGCGTGTAATTTCACGGTGACTTACGGCGTTGAGGATTCCCTTGTCCGTGCAATTATTGCAGAAGAATGAAATTGCGTCCTCCTCTCGGCAGTCCTTTATCCTGTTCATGACCAGGAGGAATCTGGCCTAGTAATGGTGTACTGTTTCTGCTGACTCTTGCCGAATTTGGGATGGATCGCTTATGTTTGGGTGGGCGGGTGGAATTAAATCCGGAACCCCGTCCAGTTTATGACTCAGGGGCCAAGAGGTTTCTGAACTTGGAAGCTTGGGTTCTTGGATGTTATCCAATGAATCTAGCCCGCTGCCTGACTTTAGGTTCAGGGCTTGAGTGACGTCCTCCCCTCCACGGGTATCCGACTTGGAGGGATCGGGAATCCGGACATAGTTAGTCCTTAAGATAGATGAAGGGTCGCCGCATTGTTCCTCCACCACATCAACATGATGGGTGACCTGGGGAGAGTTAATCTCTCTCAGATCGGGTTTAGGCCCAATCGATCATAGTGCATAGCGACTCCCGCGGCGATCACGATCCAAGAGCTCGTTTAAGGAAGAGAGCTCTATCAGATCTAACTGCTCGGCGAGTTCCGAGTTGACATGAAGATTGCTTTCGATGACCCGAGAAGTCATCGTCGGCGCGGCGGCCGAACAGGCGGTCATAAGAAAACCGCCTAGCCGGAGAGTTTGGCCGATAGCCAAATCTCCTTTAGCAACAGTGCCGTCTTTAAAGACGGGATGAGGCATCCTTCCTGATGGCAACGGCACAGAGGAACTCTCAATTAAAGCACCAATGTCGGTGTCAAAACCGGCGGATCTCGGGTAGGGGGTCCCGAACTGTGCGTCTAGGCGGATGGTAACAGGAGACAAGGGACACGATGTCTTTACCCAGGTTCGGGCCCTCTCGATGGAGGAAAAACCCTACTCCTGCTTGATTAATATTGATGATATGGGTAGTACAAGAGTAGGTCTACCACGAGATCAGAGAGGCTAAACCCTAGAAGCTAGCCAAACCCTCCGGTTTATATAGACACCGAAGAGGGTTAGGGTTACACAAAGTCGGTTACAATGGGAGGAGATCTACATATCCGTATCGCCAAGCTTGCCTTCCACGCCAAGGAAAGTCCCATCTGGACACGGGACGGAGTCTTCAATCTTGTATCTTCATAGTCCAGGAGTACGGCAAAAGGTTATAGTCCGGCTATCCGGACACCCCCTAATCCGGGACTCCCTCACTTAGCAAATGTAACGCGAAGAGAAAACATTCCAAACAAAAGTTTGGTGGTGGCGTTACCCACCGTATAGGAAGTATTAGACCTAGACACGGCGCACAATTATCATGGCGCTCCGAAGTCAAATTCCACATTAATGTATTCACACTCAGAGTGTAAGTCTTCATTGATTGAAGATATCTGCCAACTGCTCTTCAGTGTTGACGTGTATGATATCAATATCTTCCTTCATGACATGATCACTGAGAAAGTGATGACGAATTTCAATGTGCTTTGTCTTTGAGTGCTGAACTGGATTGTTGGCAATCTTGATGGCGCTTTCGTTGTCGCAGTAGAGTGGTACTTGTTTCAGATGGATGCCATAGTCCTTGAGTGTTTGCTTCATCCATAGAAGTTGAGCACAACAAGATCCAGCAGCAATGTATTCAGATTCAGCAGTGGAGAGTGATACACAGTTCTGCTTCTTTGAAGACCAACAGACAATTGATTGTCCCAGAAAGTGACATGTGCCTGATGTAGACTTGCGATCCACTTTGTCACCAGCATAATCAGCATTCGAGAATCCAACTAGATCAAACTCCGAGCCCTTTGGATACCATAATCCTAATGTTGGGGTGTAAGCAAAATATCGAAGAATTCACTTCACAGCTAAGTGATGCGATTCCTTTGGTGCTTCTTCGAATCGAGCACACATGCAAACACTAAGCATGATATCTGGCCTAGATGCACATAAATAAAGTAAAGAACCAATCATGGATCGGTATACCTTTTGATAGAACTCTTTACCATTGGCGTCGGGACCCAGATGACTCTTAGTTGGCATTGGCATCGTGTAACCTTTGCAGTCTTGCATTCCAAACTTCTTCAGGCAGTCTTTGAGGTATTTCTCTTGAGATATGAAGATGCCATTGCTTTGCTGACGAATTTGAAGACCAAGGAAGAACTTTAGCTCACCCATCATGGACATCTGATATTGCTCTTGCATCATGTGTCCAAATTCATCACTATATTTCTGGTTGGTGCAGCCGAAGATAATGTCATCCACGTATATTTGGCACTCAAACAGTTCACCATCATATGTCTTCATGAAGAGTGTGGGATCCAGGGAACCAGGTTTGAAGCCTTTGCTCTTCAGGAAGTCTTTGAGTGTGTCATACCAAGCGCGAGGGGCTTGTTTGAGGCCATACAATGCCTTGTTAAGCTTGTACACCATATCAGGATGTTTTGGATCTTCAAAGCCAGGAGGTTGTGCAACATACACTTCTTCTTCAATCTTGCCGTTGAGAAATGCACTCTTCACATCCATTTGATATAGAAGGATGTTGTGATGATTTGCATAGGCTAGCAATATGCGAATAGCTTCAAGCCTAGCCACAAGAGCAAATGTTTCATCGAAGTCAATCCCTTCAACTTGAGTGTATTCTTGAGCAATGAGACGAGCCTTGTTTCTGACAAATTGACCATGCTCATCTTGTTTGTTGCAATAAATCCATTTTGTGCCTATTATGTTGTGCTTGCGAGGGTCAGGGCGCTTGACAAGTTCCCAGACATTGTTCAGTTTGAACTGTTGAAGCTCTTCTTGCATGGCTTGAATCCATTTAGGTTCCATGAAGGCTTCAGCAACTTTCTTGGGTTCAGATATTGAGAAAAATGCAAAGTGCCCACATAAATTTGCTAGCTGTGTTGCTCTTGAACGAGTGAGTGAACCAGGCGCATTGATGCTATCAATTATCTTCTCAATTTGTACTTCATTTGCAACACGAGGATGAACTGGACGAAGATTTTGTTCTTGCTGATCACTATCATTGTTAGGAGGATTGTCTTCGGGCTGAGCATTGTCTTCAGGTTGATTAGGTGCAGAAATGATAAGTTCCTCTTCAGGTTGTGCTTCAGACAGTATGATTTCTCTTGTTCCCATTAGCTTGATGGATTCACTAGGTGGAACTTCATCTAGCACATTTGGTAGGTGCTCTCTTTGCGAGCCGTTAGTCTCATCGAACCGCACATCCACAGTTTCAACCGCTTTATAGTGAAAGAGGTTGAAGACTCTGTAGCAGTGCGAATCCTTTCCGTAACCAAGCATAAAACCTTCATGTGCTTTCGGTGCAAATTTTGAAGTGTTATGTGGATCCTTGATCCAGCACCTAGCACCAAATACTCTGAAGTAACTGACATATGGCTTCTTACCAGTGAGAAGTTCATAGGATGTATTCTTCAGAAGCTTTTGAAGATAAACACTGTTGATGACATGGCATGCAGTATCAATAGCTTCAGGCCAGAACTTTCTTGGAGTCTTCTATTCATTGAGCATCGTCCGTGCCATCTCAATGAGTGTTCTGTTCTTGCGCTCCATGATACCATTCTGCTGAGGTGTGTACGGAGCTGAGAACTCATGAGTGATGCCCAGCGTATCCAGGGAAAGGTCGAGGCCGGTGTTCTTGAACTCTGTGCCGTTGTCACTTCTGATATGCTTGATCTTGACGCCATAATTGTTCATGGTACGGTTGGCGAAGCATCTGAAGACATCCTGCACTTCAGTCTTGTAGAGAATTATGTGCACCCAAGTATATCTTGAATAATCATCGACAATGACGAAGCCATAGAGACAAGCAGTAGTAGTGAGAGTAGAGTAGTGAGTAGGACCAAATAAGTCCATGTGTAGCAGCTCGAAGGGTTGAGATGTCGTCATGATTGTCTTCGAGGGATGCTTGGCCCTTGTCATCTTTCCAGCTTCGCAGGCACGACACAGATGATCTTTCTTGAACTTGATGCCCTCAATGCCTATGACGTGCTTCTTCTTTGCGAGAGTGTGCAAGTTTCTCATGCCGGCATGCCCTAGCCTCCGATGCCAGAGCCAACACTCTGAAGCTTTTGCAAGAAGACATACGACAAGCTGTGGTCCTGCTGAGAAATCTACCATGTACAAGTCATCCTTTCGATACCCTTCAAAGACTAGAGACTTGTCAGATTCCATTAGTACAAGACAACGATATTTTCCAAATATCACAATCATCTTCAAGTCACAATGCATTGAGACATACATTAAGTTGAAACCAAGGGATTCAACAAGCATCACTTTATCCATGTGCTGATCCTTTGAGATTGCAACTCTACCTAGACCCAATACCTTGCTTTTACCAGTGTCAGCAAATGTGATGTGACTCTTGTCGGATGGACGTAAGGTTGAGTCCATGAGAAGACTTCGATCACTAGTCATATGATTAGTGCATCCGTTGTCCATAATCCATTCTGAAGCATGAGGTGTCATACCCTACAGTACAGTTAGGGGGATATGCTTCACCAAGAGTATTGTGAAGCATAAAAATTTGACGGGCAAGAGGATTATCAAAGCTCAGATCAAGATTAGGACTGATAGGATGATTGGCAAGCGATTCGGGAACAAAATACATAGTAAGATCATTTGGGCATTTGATCTTGCGCCCTACAAGATGTTTTAGGTCCCCGACATTAGCATCGGGCGCCTTTGATTTCGGTGGAGACCTTTCCTGCAAAAGAAGTTAATCCTTCTTAACCACCCACATCTTGGTGTGGCTTAGAAACAATGAGTCTAAGTGCAGCATCGAGAACTTGACTTTGGAGCCCTAGCAAATAGCCTTGCGGAGATGAATGATACTCATATGAATAAGCAGAAAAGTTCTTAGTTTTATGAACATAGCGGTTTGAAGACACACGCTCATATTCATAGGTTTGAGTATGATTTCCCTGCAAAACATTGGTGTTAGGGTGACTCAGTTGATTCCTGTATCCGTATGAAGCCTTTGGACCATATGAAGCTTTTGGTCTGGGTTTTGTCTTCTTCCCAGGCGGTGTCATGATGACATTCACAGAAAGATTCTCAAGACAACTTTTGGGGACCCAGATCTTCTTCACAGGTGGCCCATTCCTGCAGTTAGTACCGATATACCTGGCAAACACTTCACCATTCTGATTCTTAAACAGTTTATAGTTTGCATCAAAGGATACATCGATGATAATAGGGTTAGCAGAAGTGAAGCCAGATAAGGTGGATGGATCCACTGAAGGTTCCTTTGCAGCAACCCATGTGGTTTTGGGGTATTTCTCAGGCTTCCAGTAAGAACCATCAACATTCATTTTCCTCTCGAACCCAACACCCTCTTTCCTAGGGTTTGGTTCAGAATCTGCTTTTGAGGACATCATAAAGTGTCGATGCCCTTTGAGACTTTTGTACATCCTGTTTCAAGCAATGTCTTCAACCTAGCATTTTCATCAGCAATAGTAGTGGTATCCTCGGCGAGAGGGTTAGTTACCACGTCAGCAGTTGAAGATATTGCTTGATAGCAGCGATAGAACATTCAGCAACAGAGGTAGCGTTATCACGCTCAAGGCATTTTAGACATGGTGGTTCAAATCCTTCCTGAGCAGGACTGATCTGTTGAGTGCGAAGTGACTCATTCTCTTTTTGAAGATCTTCATGAGCCGCTCTCAATTTCTCAAGCTCTTGCTTCCTTTGAAGATAATCATAGGAAAGCTTTTCATGAGTGGTTGAGAGCGTTTCATGACGACTTTCAAGTTCCTGGTACTTAACATGAAGATTTTTATGTCTTCAATTAAGGACTGAGATCGAGATCATTTCGCGTCCAACGGTCATCGATTTTGTCTAACAGTTTTGAGTATGTTCCATAGCTTTACATTGTTCGGTTGCAATTTTAGCAAGTGTTTTGTAGCTGGGTTTGGATCAGAATCGAGTCATCTTCACTTGATGTTTGAAAGTAAGCATCGCGTGATTTTACCTTGGCACCACGTGCCATGAAGCGATAGGTTGGGAGCGAGTCGTCCTTGTCACTAGCATCGGCGTTGGTGATGGGGTCATTGTCTTGAGTTGAAGATGGACTTGGCAGCGTAAGGCGTAGCTAGAGCGGACTTGCAACTCGAGGTCGGACTCCTCCTCGGACTCCACCTCGCCTCCTCGAGCAGACTCCTCCTCTGAATCCATCTCCTTGCCAACAAAAGCACGAGCCTTGCCAGATGAGCTCTTCTTATGTGATGAAGACTTGGACGAAGACTTGGAAGAAGACTTTGAGGATTTCTTCTTCTTCTTGTCAGCAGAATCATATTCCTTGCTCTTTTTCTTC
Organism: Aegilops longissima; assembly: GCA_021605205.1. Classification (NCBI taxonomy): domain Eukaryota; kingdom Viridiplantae; phylum Streptophyta; class Magnoliopsida; order Poales; family Poaceae; genus Aegilops; species Aegilops longissima. The sequence continues at coordinate 155,418,350 of CM038678.1, read as the reverse complement.
TTCTTGTTCTCGTTGTCCCACTGTGGACACTCAAAGATGTAATGTCCAGGTTTCTTGCACTTGTGACATGTTCTCTTCTTGTAATCATGAGTGGAAGCTTCATCATTCCTTGAGCTGGATCGTGAAGACTTTCTGAAGCCCTTATTCTTAGTGAACTTCTGGAACTTCTTCACAAGCATAGCAAGCTCCTTTCCAATGTCTTCAGGATCACCAGAACTGCAATCAGATTCTTCTTGATGAGGAAACAATTTTGCCTTCAAAGCGAGTTCGGCCATAGTTGGGACCATAGATATCTCTTTTCTCAGATAGCTGGAAATCATGTGTGTTGAGCCTCTCAAGTATGTCAGACGGATCGACTGTCTTGAAGTCAGGGCGTTCTTGTATCATCAGGGCAAGGGTGTCAAACGAGCTGTCAAGTGATCTCAGCAGTGTCTTGACGATTTCATGCTTGGTGATCTCAGTGGCGCCGAGAGGACGAAGCTCATTTGTGATGTTAATGAGGCGATCAAACGTGAGCTGGACATTCTCATTGTCGTTTCTTTTGAAGCGGTTGAAGAGGTTGCGAAGAACACTGATCATTTGATATCTCTGGGTTGAGACGCCTTCGTTGACCTTGGAGAGCCAGTCCCAGACTAGCTTCGACATTTCCAGAGCACTCGCACAACCATACTGTCCTTTGGTCAGATGACCACAGATGATGTTCTTGGCAGTAGAATCCAGTTGAATGAACTTCTTGACATCAGCAGGGTGACACCTTCACCAGCCTTGGGAACACCATTCTTGACGACATACCAGAGGTCGACATCAATGGCTTCAAGATGCATGCGCATCTTATTCTTCCAGTAGGGATATTCAGTTCCATCGAAGATGGGACACGCAGCGGAGACTTTGATTATCCCTGCAGTTGACATAGCTAAAACTCCAGGTGGTTAAACCGAATCACACAGAACAAGGGAGTACCTTGCTCTGATACCAATTGAAAGTGCTAGTTATCAACTAGAGGGGGGGGGGTGAATAGGCGATTTTTATGAAAGTCTTCAAAACATGGAAGTTTCAAAGACAAACGATAGAAATGAACCTATTAACATGCAGCGGAAGGTAGACTACACTAAGCAAGCCATAGTCAAGTTTTCAGTTAAGTGAAAGCACGAAGACTATAGCAGCTAGGTAGTAAAGATCAGGATGGAAGATAGTATGAAGCCAAAAAACAATAGAAGTCACACAGTGAAGTCAAACAGATAACACAGGCAGGCAATGACTTCACGAAAACAAACTGAAAATAAAGAGAGGGAGAAGATAGAACCAGTCGCTTGGTGAGGACAAGGATTTGTTGGACCAGTTCCAGTTGCTGTGACAACTGCACGTCTGGTTAGGGAGGCTGAGATTCAACTCAGAAGACCGTGTCTTCACCTTATTCCCCTTGAGCTAAGGACACCCAGTCCTCGCCCAATCACTCTGGTAAGTCTTCAAGGTATACTGCCAAACCTTCATAGACTTCGTTAGCGGCGATCCACAATGACTCTTGGATGCTCGAGCGCGACGCCTAACCGGGTGGAGGATTCACAGATCCTCAAGTGTAACAAGTCTTCAGGTCACGTGGACAGTAAGACTTCAGTGATGCCTAACACTCTTTGGCTCTGGGTGTTTGGGCTTTGTCCTCGCAAGGATTTATCTCTCTCAAAAGCTTCGGAGGTGGGTTACTCTCAAACGACAAAAGCCGTGCACTAACTCTGAGCAGACACCAATTTATGGTGTAGGGGGTGGGCTATATATGGCCACTAGGCAACCCGACATGATTTGTCCGAAATGACCCTGGGTCACTAAAGGCGGCACATGTTCCAACGGTCAGATTTCAAACACACGCGGCAGCTTGACTTGGGCTAGAAGTAAAGCTGACTCATCCAACTATGGATAAGATTTGCTCTCATTGTCTTCGCTCGAAGACATAGGATTTGGTTGAGCATCACTACAGTCACTCTGACTTTGTTCACTGGGACCCCACTTAACAGTACGGTGGTTCCTATGACTCAACAAAGAAGAAAAGGAAACAACGAAACAACTAAGTCTTTGCGCTCCATAGTCTTCACGTGATGTATTCTCTTGTCATAGTCTTCAATGTCTTCATACATTTTTAGGGGTCATCTCTGGTAGGTAAACTGAATCAATGAGGGTCTACTACCTGTGTTATCCTGCAATTCTCACAAACACATTAGTCCCTCAACTAGGTTTGTCGTCAATACTCCAAAACCAACTAGGGGTGGCACTAGATGCACTTACAGCTCCTCCTCCACCGCCCACCTCGCCACGCCACGCCTCGTCACGACGTGCCGCAGGTTGCGGGAATGAGCCGAGCCGATGTTTAAATTTTTGCCACGCATGACGGGTATACGAAAGGTCATGCGGGAGCTGAAACGTTTTTCTGTAGTGGACACTGAATCCGAAGGGCTCGCCTCTTCGGCTGAAGCCTGTTCGCTTCGTCTCCCTCTATTGCTTCACCTCCCATCGCAGCCTGTTCGCCTCCTTCTCCTGTGCCTATATAAGAGAGGTAGATCCTCTCTAGAGAGACACACTAGAAGATCCTCTTCCTCTCGCCACAAAGTTCCTGAGCACTGGGCTGCTGCTACAATCTTCCCCATCCCGACTTGCGGCGTGCACCGCAGGTCGGGACAGTAGGCCTCTGAAACCGCACCTTTTGAGTACTGTACGAGAGAAGGGTGATAAGGTTTTTGGGGAGTGCTCAGCGCGACTACTGACTTCTTCATCACGGACGCCCCGGACTCCGACGACTACTTCCCCGACGTCGACAACCTCCTCGACGAGATGGCTGGCGAGGACACCAACCCCAAGACCAGTGCATCTGCTCTCGATCCATACATTCTCATAATCTTCCTATTAGAGGTTCTGTCACAACTTCTTACTCTAGTGTCTGTTCTAGATGTGTTCGGTTCTAGTTCATATATGCATATGCTATTTACCTTCTCTCTGTCAAATTACATGACTTGTTTTATCTCTACTATATTAGTCATGCTTTATCTAATATTTCTATTCATAAAATCATTCGATAAATTGCTCATATTTCCAACATAAACCAATCACAATTTTACCACGGGTTTGATTTGCTGGCGCATTTCAGGTCTCGTGTGCTATATGTAAGACATTTTTTGGCATTTACCGTGCATGTTTGCATAGAAATCAATTCCTAGCCGGACTGCATTTCCTGTCGAAAGGGATGAGGATTGCCGTTCGATTTGGGAGCATCCAATGGTGCAGACGTACGATCCATGGGATTTGGGTTCTGGCCAATCAGAACACACGACTCAGATTGCACGCGCAGCGAGGGGGGGGGCATCAGCCACGGTTTGGTAGGCACACGACTTTCGTGTGTGAACCGTGTGCTATTTTTTTGGGAGGAGCTATTTGAAAACGTGTACATGTGTTGTCGAAAGGGATGAGGATCGCCGTTCGATCAAGGAGAATCCAACGGTGTCGACGTATGATGCGTGAGGTTTGGGTTCTGGCCAATCAGAACACACGACTCAAATCGCGCGTGTGGCAGAGGGGTGGGGGGGTGCATCGGCCATGATTTAGTGGATGGACACACGGCTTTCCTGAGTGAACCGTGTGCTCTTTGAAAACATTTACATTACCTAACATCATATTTTTGTTCAAATGAAAACATGAGTTCATCGTTTCGCCTCCAATTTTTTTCCACGGTAAGAAATCATGAGTATAGTGGAGAGTCTCATATACTAGTATCATGAATATACAGTACATATGATACTACCTTTAATTAATTATAGCGCATAGCTAGTATATAATACATAGAGTATAGTATATCATATATATATATATATATATATATATATATATATATATATATATATATATATATATATATATATATATAATACAACTATTCTAAGCGTGAGTGTAGAATAGCTTATTCTACACCCTAGTAACGCTATATACAAAATCTAGTAAAGCGATGTATAAAATGTAGTAATTTGGAAAATATTTTTTATCACCCAAGTTTGTAATTTACTACATTTTACGAAAATTACTACATTTTACATAGTGTGTTACTATATTTTGTATGTATCGTTCTTGAGGTGTAGAATAAGCTATTCTACACTCATGCTTAGTTTAGTTATTATATATATATATATATATATATATATATATATATATATATATATATATATATATATATATATATATATATATATATATATATATATATATATATATATATATATATCATATTTATTGCCATGCATGACACAAATTAGCATCGCATTTAACATGATACGGTATCTACCTACTATATGTTACTCTAACCCTCTTTATATATATTTAACTCTTTGCCACATCAGCATATATACTTGCTATTTCCGAGTGCATGACATCGTCAGCTATGATACCACCGCTATGGCGAGCCTTATATAGGGAGTATCATATAGTACTATATATATAGTATCATGCATATGATACTAGTGTATGATACTACGTCCGTACCTTCATAGTGCATATATAGTATCATAGAGTAGTACTAGCTCCCTCTGTAAACTAATATAAGAGTGTTTAGATTACTAAATAGTGACCTAAACGCTCTTATATTAGTTTACGGAGGGAGTATATATCATAGATGACCGTATTTATGGCCATGCATGACACAAAGTAGTATAGCATTTATTATATATATATATGTTATGGTATCTACCTATGTTACTGCTTCTTTGCCACATCATCATATTTTCTATTCCCGGATGCATGATACCGGCTATGATACTGTTGGAAATATGCCCTAGAGGCAATAATAAAAGGGTTATTATTATATTTCCTTGTTCATGATAATTGTCTTTTATTCATGCTATAATTGTATTATCCGGAAATCGTAATACACGTGTGAATACATAGATCACAATATGTCCCTAGTGAGCCTCTAGTTGACTAGCTCGTTGATCAATAGATAGTCATGGTTTCCTGACTATGGAAATTGGATGTCAATGATAACGGGATCACATCATTAGGAGAATGATGTGATGGACAAGACCCAATCCTAAGGATAGCACAAGATCGTGTAGTTCGTTTTGCTAGAGCTTTTCCAATGTCAAGTATCTCTTCCTTAGACCATGAGATCGTGTAACTCCGGATACCGTAGGAGTGCTTTGGGTGTACCAAGCGTCACAGCGTAAGCTGGGTGACTATAAAGGTACACTACGGTATCTCCGAAAGTGTCATTGGGTTGACACGGATCGAGGCTGGATTTGTCACTCCGTGTTACGGAGAGGTATCCTTGGGCCCACTCGGTAGTGCATCATCATAATGAGCTCAAAGTGACCAAGTGTGCGGTCACGGGATCATGCATTACTGATGCAGTAAAGTGAGTTGCCGATAACGAGATTGAGCGAGGTATTGGGATACCGACGATCGAATCTCGAGCAAGTAACATACCGATTGACAAAGGGAATTGTATACGGGTTGTTTGAATCCTCGACATCATGGTTCATCCGATGAGATCATCGAGGAGCATGTAGGAGCCAACATGGGTATCCAGATCCGCTGTTGGTTATTGCCCGAGAGCCGTCTCGGTCATGTCTCGTGTCTCCGAACCCGTAGGGTCTACACATAAGGTTAGGTGGCGCTAGGGTTGAATGAATATGAGTATGCAGTAAACCGAATGTTGTTGAGTCCGGATGAGATCCCGGACGTCACGAGGAGTTCGAAATGGTCCGGAGGTAAAGAATTATATATAGGAAGTGTTGATTCGCCATCGGAAAGTTTGGGTCACCAGTATTGTACAGGGACCACGGAAGGGTCCGGGGTCCACCAGGTGGGGCCACCCATCCCGAAGGGCCCCATGGGCTGAAGTGGGGAGGGGAACCAGCCCATAGTGGGCTGGTGCGCCCCCTTGGCACACCCCCTACGCCTAGGGTTGAAACCCTAGGGTGGGGCGCCCACTGCCTTGGGGGCACTCCACCCCTTGGCCGCCGCCCCCTTGGGAGATTGGATCTCAATGGCGGCGCCCCACGGGGCCTATATAAAGGGAGGGAGGGGCAGCCGCACCTGAAGTTCTGCGCGCCTCCCCCTGCTACACCTCTTCCTCCTCCGTCACGAGCTTGGCGAAGCCTGCCGAATCTTGCTGCTCCACCACCATCACGCCGTCGTGCTGCTGCTGGAGCCATCTTCTTCAACCTCTCCTTCCCCTTGCTGGATCAAGAAGGAGGAGGCGTCATCCGCTCCGTCGTGTGTTGAGCAGCGGAGGTGCCGTCCGTTCGGCACTCGGTCATCGGTGATTTGGATCACGCGAGTACGACTCCATCATCCACGTTCTAGTGAGCGCTTCCGCACGCGATCTACAAGTGGTATGTAGATGCAATCTCTCTCCCATGACTCGTTTCTTAGATGAACTCATAGATGGATCTTGGTGAAACCGTAGGAAATTTTTTAATTTTCTGCAACGTTCCCGACAGTGGCATCATGCGCTAGGTCTATGCGTAGTTCTCTATTGCACGAGTAGAACACAATTTTGTTGTGGGCGTAGATCTTGTCAACTTGCTTGCCGCTACTAGTATTTTCTTGCTTCAGCGGTATTGTGGGATGAAGTGGCCCGGACCGACCTTACACGTACGCTTACGTGAGACAGGTTCCACCGACTGACATGCACTAGTTGGATAAGGTGGCTAGCGGGTGTCTGTCTCTCCTACTTTAGTTGGAGCGGATTAGATGAAAAGGGTCCTTATGAAGGGTAAATAGAAGTTGACAAAATCACGTTGTGGTTATTCGTAGGTAAGAAAATGTTCTTGCTAGAACCCAATTGCAGCCACGTAAAAGATGCAACAACAATTAGAGGACGTCTAACTTGTTTTTGCAGCAATTGTCATGTGATGTGATATGGCCAGAAGTTGTGATGAATGATGAATGATATATTGTGATGTATGAGATCATTTTCTTGTAATAGGAATCACGACTTGCATGTCGATGAGTATGACAACCGGCAGGAGCTATAGGAGTTGTCTTAATTATTGTATGACCTGCGAGTCATTGATTCAATGCCATGTAAATTACTTTACTTTATTGCTAAACGTGTTAGCCATAGTAGTAGAAGTAATAGTTGGCGAGCAACTTCATGGAGACACGATGATGGAGATCATGGTGTCATGCCGGTGACAAGATAATCATGGAGCCCCGAAGATGAAGATCAAAGGTGCTATATGATATTGGCCATATCATGTCACTACTTTATATAATTGCATGTGATGTTTATTATGTTTTATGCATCTTGTTTACTTAGAACGACGGTAGTAAATAAGATGATCCTTATGATAATTTCAAGAAAGTGTTCCCCTAACTGTTCACTTTGTTGCTAAAGTTAAATCGTTTGAAGCACCACGTGATGATCGGTGTGATAGATCCTTACGTTCACATACAACGGGTGTAAGACAGTTTTACACATGCATAAACACTTAGGGTTAACTTGCGAGCCTAGCATGTACAGACATGGCCTCGGAACACAAGAGACCGAAAGGTCGAACATGAGTCGTATGGAAGATCGATCAACATGGAGATGTTCACCGGCGATGACTAGTCGTCTCACGTGATGATCGGACACGGCCTAGTCGACTCGGATCATCTAACACTTAGATGACTAGAGGGTTGTCAAATCTGAGTGGGAGTTCATTAAATAATTTGATTAGATGAACATAATTATCATGAACATTAGTCTAAAATCTTTGCAAAATGTCTTGTAGATCAAATGGCCAACGCTCATGTCAACATGAACTTCAATGCGTTCCTAGAAAACCAAGCTGAAAGACGATGGCAGCAACTATTGATGGATCCGAACACGAGAATCATCCTCATAGCAGCCAAGAAACAATATGTCCTAGAAGCACCGCTAGGTGATGCACCATCGAAGAACCAAGACATTATGAATGCTTGGCGGTCTCGTCTTGATGATTACTCCCTCGTTCGATGCGGCATGCTTTACGACTTATAACCGGGCTCCAAAAGCGTTTTGAGCAACACGGAGCATATGAGATGTTCGAGGAGCTGAAAATGGTTTTCCAAGCTCATGCCCGGTCGAGAGATATGAAGTCTCCGACAAGTTCTATAGTTTTAAGATGGAGGAAAACAGTTTCATCGGTGAGCACATACTCAAAATGTCAGGTTACACAACCGCTTTGTCCCAGCTGGACATTAACCTCCCGGACGAGGCGGTCATTTGAGAATCCTTCAATCGCTCCCACCAAGCTACAAGAGCTTTGTGATGAACTACAATATGCAGGGGATGGTGAAGACCATTCTGAAGTATTCTCAATCTGAAGTCAGCAGAGGTTGAAATCAAGAAAGAACATCAAGTGTTGATGGTCAATAAAACCACTAAGTTCAAAAAGGGCAAGGGTAAGAAGAACTTCAAGAAGGACGACAAATATGTTGCCGCGCCCGTAAGCAAGTTGCGGGAAGAAGTCAAAGAATGGACCCAAGCACGAGACAGAGTGCTTTTATTGCAAAGGAAGGGCCCTCGAGGCGGAACTGCCCCAAATACTTAGCGGACAAGAAGGCCGGCAACACTAAAGGTATATTTGATATACATGTAATTGATGTGTACCTTACTAGTACTCGTAGTAACTCCTCGGTATTTGATACGGTGCCGTTGCTCATATTTGTAACTCACAGCGGAGCTGCGGAATAAGCGGAGACCGGCAAAGGGCGAGGTGACGATGCGGCGTCGGGAATGGTTCCAAGGTCGATGTGATCGCCGTCGGCACGCTACCTCTACATTTACCTACGGGATTAGTTTTAAACCTCAATAATTGTTATTTAGTGCCAAGTTTGAGCATGAACATTGTATCGGGATCTCGTTTAATCTGAGATGGCTACTCATTTAAATCCGAGAATAATGGTTGTTCTATTTATATGAGAGATATGTTTTATGGTCATGCTCCGATGGTCAATGGTTTATTCTTAATGAATCTCGAACATAATATTACACATATTCATAGTGTGAATACCAAAAGATGTAAAGTTGATAACGATAGTCCCACATACTTGTGGCACTGCCGCCTTGGTCACATTGGTGTCAAGTGCATGAAGAAGCTCCATTCCGATGGACTTTTAGAGTCTCTCGATTATGAATCATTTGACACATGCGAACCATGCCTTATGGGCAAAATGACCAAGACTCCGTTATCCGGAACAATGGAGCGAGCAACCAACTTATTGGAAATCATACATACCGATGTGTGCGGTCCAATGAGCGTCGAGGCTCGCGGAGGATATCGTTATGTTCTCACTCTCACTGATGACTTGAGTAGATATGGGTATGTCTACTTGATGAAACACAAGTCTGATACCTTTGAAAAGTTCAAGGATTCCAGAATGAGGTAGAGAATCAACGTGACCGAAAAATGAAGTTCTTACGATCAGATCGTGGAGGAGAATATTTAAGTCACAAATTTGGTACACACTTAAGGAAATGTGGAATCGTTTCACAACTCACGCCGCCTGGAACACCTCAGCGTAACAGTGTGCCCGAACGTCGTAATCACACTCTATTGGATATGTTGCGATCTATGATGTCTCTTACCGATTTACCGCTATCATTTTGGGGATACGCACTAGAGACAGCTACATTCACTTTAAATAGGGCACTGTCTAAATCCGTTGAGACGACACCGTATGAATTATGGTTTGGAAAGAAACCTAAGTTGTCGTTTCTAAAAGTTTGGGGATGTGATGCTTATGTCAAGAAACTTTAACCTGAAAAGCTCGAACCCAAGTCGGAAAAATGCGTCTTCATAGGATACCCTAAGGAAACCATTGGGTATACCTTCTACCTTAGATCCGAAGGCAAGATCTTTGTTGCCAAGAACGGATCCTTTCTGGAAAAGGAGTTTCTCTCGAAAGGAGTAAGTGGGAGGAAAGTAGAACTCGATGAAGTACTACCTCTTGAACCGGAAAAGTAGTGCAGCTCAGGAAAATGTTCCTGTGGTGCCTACACCTACTGGAGAGGAAATTAATGATGATGATCAAGGTACTTCGGATCAAGTTGCTACTGAACTTCGAGGTCCACAAGGACACATTCCACACAGAGTGGTATGGCAACCCTGTCACGGAAATCATGTTTTTTTGGAAAGGCATAAGGGAACCCCTTACAGTATAATTAGTGCAACAAACCCAAATTGCAAGTACCATGCCTTGAACCTGGGTGGGTGAGAAGGCATCAGCCCCTTCCCACCACTAGGCTATGCCTTAGTCTGCATCCTGGAAATCATGTTGTTAGACAACGGTGAACTTTCGAACTATGAAGAAGCGATGGCGGGCCTGGATTCCAACAAATGGCTTGAAGCCATGCAATCCGAGATACGATCCATGTATGAAAACAAAGTATGGACTTTGACAGACTTGCCCGATGATCGGCGAGCGATAGAAAACAAATGGATCTTTAAGAAGAAGACGGACGCGGATGGTAATGTCACCATCTATAAAGCTCGACTTGTCGCTAAGGGTTATCGGCAAGTTCAAGGGATTGACTACGATGATACTTTCTCTCCCGTAGAGAAGCTTAATTCCGTCCGAATCATGTTAGCAATTGCCGCATACTATAATTATGAGATATGGCAGATGGACGTCAAAACAGCGTTCCTTAACGGTTATCTTAAGGAAGAGCTGTATATGATGCAGCCGGAAGGTTTTGTCGATCCTAAGAATGCTAACAAAGTATGCAAGCTCCAGCGATCCATTTATGGGCTGGTGCAAGCATCTCGGAGTTGGAACATTCGCTTTGATCAGATGATCAAAACGTTTGGGTTTATGCAGACTTATGGAGAAGCCTGCGTTTACAAGAAAGTGAGTGGGAGCTCTGTAGCATTTCTCATATTATATGAAGATGACATACTTTTGATGGGAAATGATATAGAACTCTTGGACAGCATTAAGGCCTACTTGAATAAAAGTTTTTCAATGAAGGACCTTGGAGAAGCGCTTATATATTAGGCATCAAGATCTATAGAGATGGATCGAGACGCCTCATAGGTCTTTCACAAAGCACATACCTTGATAAGATTTTGAAGAAGTTCAAAATGGATCAGTCCAAGAAAGGGTTCTTGCCTGTCTTGCAAGGTGTGAGATTGAGCTCGGCTCAATGCCGACCACGGCAAAAGATAAAGAAGAGATGAGCGTCATCCCTATGCCTCGGCCATAGGATCTATTATGTATGCCATGCTGTGTACGGACCTGATGTAAACCTTGCCGTAAGTTTGGTAGGAAGGTACCAAAGTAATCCCGCAAGGAACACTGGACAGCGGTCAAGAATATCTTGAAGTACGAAAAGGACAAAGGACATGTTTCTCGTTTATGGAGGTGACGAAGAGCTCGTCAGAAGGGTTACGTCGGCGCTAGCTTCGACACGATCTGATGACTCTAAGTCACAAACCGGATACGTGTATATGTTGAATGGTGGAGCGATAGCTGGTGCAGCTGCAAGCAGAGCGTCGTGGCGGGATCTACATGTGAAGCGGAGTACATGGCAGCCTCGGAGGTAGCGCATGAAGCAATTTGGGTGAAGGAGTTCATCACCGACCTAGGAGTCATACCCAATGCGTCGGGGCCGATCAAACTCTTCTGTGACAACACTGGAGCTATTGCACTTGCCAAGGAGCCCAGGTTTCACAAGAAGACCAGGCACATCAGCGTCGCTTCAACTCCATCCGTGAAAATGTTCAAGATGGAGACATAGAAATTTGCAAAGTGCATACGGATCTGAATGTCGCAGATCCGTTGACTAAACTCTCTTCATGGGCAAAACATGATCAACACGAGAACTCTATGGGTGTTCGATTCATCACAATGTAACTAGATTATTGACTCTAGTGCAAGTGGAAGACTGTTGGAAATATGCCCTAGAGGCAATAATAAAAGGGTTATTATTATATTTCCTTGTTCATGATAATTGTCTTTTATTCATGCTATAATTGTATTATCCGGAAATCGTAATACACGTGTGAATACATAGACCACAATATGTCCCTAGTGAGCCTCTAGTTGACTAGCTCATTGATCAATAGATAGTCATGGTTTCGACTATGGACATTGGATGTCAATGATAACGGGATCACATCATTAGGAGAATGATGTGATGGACAAGACCCAATCCTAAGCATAGCACAAGATCGTGTAGTTCGTTTTGCTAGAGCTTTTCCAATGTCAAGTATCTATTCCTTAGACCATGAGATCGTGTAACTCCGGGATACCGTAGGAGTGCTTTGGGTGTACCAAGCGTCCTGGCGTAATCGGGTGACTATAAAGGTACACTACAGGTATCTCGAAAGTGTCATTGGGTTGACACGGATCGAGGCTCGGATTTGTCACTCCGTGTTACGGAGAGGTATCACTGGGCCCACTCGGTAGTGCATCATCATAATGAGCTCAAAGTGACCAAGTGTCGGTCACGGGATCATGCATTCTGATGAGTAAAGTGACTTGCGTAGCGAGATTGAGCGAGGTATTGGGATACCGACGATCGAATCTCGGGCAAGTAACATACCTATTGACAAAGGGAATTGTATACGGGGTTGTTTGAATCCTCGACATCGTGGTTCATCCGATGTGATCATCGAGGAGCATGTGGGAGCCAACATGGGTATCCAGATCCCGCTGTTGGTTATTGCCCGAGAGCCGTCTCGGTCATGTCTACGTGTCTCCCGATCTCGTAGGGTCTACACACTTAAGGTTCGGTGACGCTAGGGTTGAATGAATATGAGTATGCAGTAAACCGAATGTTGTTCGGAGTCCCGGATGAGATCCCGAACGTCACGAGGAGTTCCGGAATGGTCCGGAGGTAAAGAATTATATATAGGAAGTGTTGATTCGGCCATCGGGAAAGTTTCGGGGTCACCCTGTATTGTACCGGGACCACCGGAAGGGTCCCGGGGGTCCACCGGGTGGGGCCACCCATCCCGAAGGGCCCCATGGGCTGAAGTGGGGAGGGGAACCAGCCCATAGTGGGCTGGTGCGCCCCCCTTGGCCCACCCCCTGCGCCTAGGGTTGAAACCCTAGGGTGGGGGGCCCCTGCCTTGGGGCACTCCACCCCTTGGCCGCCGCCCCTTGGGAGATTGGATCTCCAAGGGCGGCGTCCCCCTGGGGCCTATATAAAGGGAGGGAGGAGGCAGCCGCACCTGAAGTTCCGCGCCTCCTCCCTGCTACACCTCTTCCTCCTCCGTCACGAGCTTGGCGAAGCCTGCAGAATCTTGCTGCTCCACCACCACCACGCCGCCGTCTGCTGCTGGAGCCATCTTCTTCAACCTCTCCTTCCCCTTGCTGGATCAAGAAGGAGGAGACGTCATCCGCTCCGACGTGTGTTGAGCGTGGAGGGCCGTCCGTTCGGCACTCGGTCATCGGTGATTTGGATCACGGCAAGTACGACTCCATCATCCACGTTCTAGTGAACCGCTTCCGCCGCGATCTACAAGTGGTATGTAGATGCAATCTCTCTCCCATGACTCGTTGCTTAGATGAACTCATAGATGGATCTTGGTGAAACCGTAGGAAAAATTTTAATTTTCTGCAACGTTCCCCAACAGATACCCCCACTATGGCCACCCTAATAAGGCTGGTTGTAATATGAGAGTATCAAGCGGTATGATGCATGCCAACTAGACTTTTTGGATGATGTGGCACATAGTTAAATGATGAAAGAGAGGGTGTGTGGTATCATATCATGATACCGTATCATATTAAATGTTGTACTACTTTGTGTCATGCATGGTAATTAATAAGGAACCTAAGATACTAACTCATGATACTATGCATGCACGCATTACGGAGGTATTGCCGATCATATACTAGTATCATGCATATATCCTCCCTCCTTTCCGGTTTATAGGATTATCTCAAAATTTTAGTTTTTCCATTTTTTAAGGCTCAATTTGGTTGTTCCCCATCATCACATGTCCAGATTCCAAGGTGCATTAAATAATTGAATGCAAGTATTAAGAGAAAGTTGACCAATGCATGTACTTTATATATGAATGCATGTATTGCAATTAATACATTGGAAAACATAAATTTTTGAGGAAAACAAAAGCATTAATTGGGTGTTCTTGCAAACTACAAAAGGTATTCCACCACTCACCATCTACCTTGGTTGGTGAGATTTTTGAATTGAGCCCTATAAGGCTGGTATTAATGGGGAGAGTATCATATATATACACTAGTAGTATCATGCATATATATGATATATAGTGTAGCTAGGATACTAGCTACTTCCGTAATGCATAGTATCATAAGTTAACATCTTAGGTTGCCTTACTAATCATGCAAAGTAGTAGTACAACATTTAATATGACACAGTATCATGATATGATACCACATCCTCTCTTGTGTGCCACATCATCAAGAAAGTCTAGTTGGCATGCATGATACTGCTTATGATAATACCATTACAACCAGCCTAGTTAAACCGGGAAGGAGGGAGTATGAGACTAGCTAGCCACAATGGAGAGTAGTACACTGGTAACATACACATATCCCTAGACTATTTATGTTACTACCTTCATAGTGGGTAGTAACATAAGTGTAGTGTCATGCAGAGCTTCATTTCTTAGGTTACAAACTCATATTGCATTGCGAAATGTGATGCTACAATAACTATCAGTTACTGAAACTATCTCTCTCCTCAGTAACTTATTGCCACATAAGCAAGTTTGCTGAGTTGGAGTCGGTGTTACTGCTGAAGTTACTCCCACTATGGCTTGTCTGATACTAGCTAGTCGTCTATGATATACTAGCTACCTCACTAAGAGCATAAATAATACAGCCAAGGGTCGACTATAAGAAGTCGACATGTCATATAAGCCAACCTCTTAGCAGGTATATACAATAAAAAGTTTTATATACGTACTAGTTTATCAATAGTTGGCCCACCTTACATCCTCACAATGCAAAGTGTCTTGGGTCTCCTGTTGCAGCTCGCTCTACTAACCAAGAGCCCGCTTCTCTTCTCTTTCCTTGAACTAATAAGCACATATATATTATTCTATTCCTTATAGCCAGACTACCCACAGTGGGAGTAACATAGGTACCGGTAGTAACATCACACATATCTAGATAAAATAGATGATGTGGCAAGCAATAAATGAAGAAACGGAGGAAAGTGGATATGTGTGATGTTACTACCTATGTTACTCCCACTGTGGGTACGGTATATAGTCTTACTATAGTATGAGACTACCCACAATGGGAGTAACATATGTAGTAACATCACACATATCTAGATAAAGTAGATGATATGGCAAGCAATAAATGAAGAAAGAGAGGAAAGTAGTAACATAGCTAGTTACTAGTAGTATGAGTAACATCACATGTACATATCAAGGCAAGATGTGTCTATAGCCTAATAAATGAAGTGTTGCATGTTACCACACATATATGTTACTCCCCACTATAGAGGTAGTAACATAGACTAGTGTAACACATGGGCATGTTACTAGTCTATGTTACTACCCATTGTGGCTAGTCTGAGTAACATCACACATCTCAAGGCAAGATGAATCTATAGCCTAATAAATGAAGTGTTGCATGTTACTACTGAAAGGATCGAGAATAGGGGTCTAGAGGGGGGAATAGACTCTAATCAAGAAAAGTTGCAGTTTTTAATCTCTTGAGTTGAAGTGGAGTATTAGCACAACTGTTGGTGTCAAAACCGGCGGATCTCGGGTAGGGGGTCCCGAACTGTGCGTCTAGGCGGATGGCAACAGGAGACAAGGGGCACGATGTTTTTACCCAGGTTCGGGCCCTCTAGATGGAGGTAAAACCGTACTCCTGCTTGATTGATCTTGATGATACAAGTATTACAAGAGTTGATCTACCACGAGATCGGAGAGGCTAAACCCTAGAAGCTAGCCTATGGTATGATTGTTGTTGTTGGTCCTACGGACTAAACCCTACGGTTTATATAGACACTGGAGGGGGCTAGGCTTACACAGAGTCGGTTACAAGGAAGGAGATCTACATATCCGTATTGCCAAGCTTGCCTTCCACGCCAAGGATATAGCCCGGCTATCCGGATACCCCCTAATCCAGGACTCCCTCAAAAAGTTTAAACATTCACAATACATATCAAGCAAGCATGCAAGCATACAAAGAGTATACGAGCAGCGGAAAGTAAAGCATGCAAGTTGCAAGAATGTAAAGAGAAGGGATTGGAGTGTGCAAACGCAATTTGGAGACACGGAGATTTTTTATCCGTGGTTCCGATAGGTGGTGCTATCGTACATCCACTTTGATGGAGACTTCAACCCACGAATGGTAACGGTTGCGCGAGTCCACGGAGGGCTCCACCCACGAAGGGTCCACGAAGAAGCAACCTTGTCTATCCCACCATGGCCATCGCCCACGAAGGACTTGCCTCACTCGGGTAGATCTTCACGAAGTAGGCGATCTCCTTGCCTTACAAACTCTTTGGTTCAACTCCACAATATTGTCGGAGGCTCCCAAGTGACACCTAGCCAATCTAGGAGACACCACTCTCCAAGAAGTAACAAATGGTGTGTTGATGATGAACTCCTTGGTCTTGTGCTTCAAATGATAGTCTCCCCAACACTCAACTCTCTCTCATAGGATTGGATTTGGTGGAAAGAAGATTAGAGTGAAAAGCAACTTGGGGAAGGCTAGAGATCAAGATTTATGTAGTTGGAATGGAATATCTTGACCTCAACACAACTGTAGGTGGTTCTCTCTCAGAAAATATGTATTGGAAATGTAGGCATGTTCTGATGGCTCTCTCCATGAATGAAGAGTGGGTGGAGGGATATATATAGCCTCCACACAAAATCTAACTGTTACACACAAATCACCAAACTCGGTGGTACCGGTTCAGAGAACTCGGTCGGACCGATTTGGTTCATAATGTGACCGTTAGGCATTTCGGTGGGACCGACTGGATCAACTCGGTGGGACCGATGTGCTAGGGTTAGGGTAAATCCAAAACTCGGTTTGACCAATTACTCAAACTCGGTGGGACCTATTTGGGTAATAAGTGAAACAGAATGTTGGCCAAGCAAACTCGGTGGGGCTGGTAGTATATCTTGGTGGGACCGAAATTATTGCAACAGACAATAGAGAGTTTGCAAGCCCATCTCGGTGAGACCGAGATCCCATCGGTAAGACCGAACTGATTAGGGTTTTTGGCAGTGGCTATGTCAACTGAACTCGGTGGCTCCAGATATGAAATTTTGGTGGGGCCGAGTTGGACTTTTTGGTTTAGTACAAATGTGGAAGTGAGAAAGTGGTTGAGGGCTTTGGAGCATATCACTAAGCACTTTGGGCAAGCAAGCCATTAAGCAACACCTCATCCCTTCTTAATAGTATTGGCTTTTCCTATGGACTCAATGTGATCTTGGATCACTAAATAGAAAATGTAGAGTCCTGAGCTTTGAGCTTGAGCCAATCCTTTGTCCTTAGCATCTTGAAGGGGTTCCACATCCTCTTGTCCATGCCACTCCATTGTTGAACTTATCTGAAACATACTAGGTAGAAGCATTAGTCCAACAAGAGATATGTTGACATTAATTACCAAAACCACCCAGGGAGCACTTGTGCTTTCAATCTCCCCCTTTTTGGTAATTGATGACAACATACATCAAAGCTTTAGATAAAGATATAAAGAGCAATAAGCAAAGCTTTGGAAAAACATGTAACATGCATAGGCTCCCCCTTCATGTATGCAATCATGTAAATATGAAACATAGGAGCATGTGAACGCATAAGCATGACAGAGTAAGCCATGTGTTACATGTATCTTGGCTATATGCATCAGAGCAAATGATGTGAATATAGGAAATGTACCTTTCATGCCCATGAGTCCTTCTTGCAAAAAGTATGTACATCAGCAAGAAATCCTCATACACATGACTGTGATGCATATACTTACCTTGTGGTCTTGAGTTGGCTTAGGAAGGAATGAACCTGCGTAAACAAGGTTAGACAACACAGATACACCTACTAGCCAGAGCAAACAAAAGAAACAACAAGAGAACCAAGACTGGGATGACATGTAGAGAGTGAGTACTGAGTACCCCATTGGGTATAGACATGTCCCCAAAGGTAAAGATGTGCAATAAAATCAGAGATTTCCTTCCGTTAGATGTCTTGCTTCCCCTGAATCTTGCATGGGATATTGGGAGAAGATAGGGAACAGAAAATTAGAGCAAAAGAAAAACAACATAATTAATGCAAGCAATCAAATATGAACATGTCTTTCCCCTCTTAAAGACATGTAATTTATCTCCTCTTGAACACCAAGCATTTGAGGTCTGAGGTTTCTTACACACACTCCCCCTGAGTATCCTCTCCCCCTATAGAAATGATTAAGCATAGAGCCATAGAGCTTTGATGTGATCCCTCTCTCCCCCTTTGACATCAATTTCCAAGAAGGGCTCTTCTGGATTTTTGTATTATTGAAAGAGGGTTTGGTCCTTGAGTCACAAAGCAAAGCAACTGTGATGCTGGTAGAGAACAAGAGTCATTGAGTGGAGCTGGAGCAAAAAGACCGCAGAAATAAGTGGCAAGTTGTCTTTTCTGTAGTGAAATCGGTAGCACCGAGTTGTGTGCTTCGGTGGCACCGAGATAATTTGGTTGGGCCGAAGAAAACAGATCGGTGTGACCGAGTTCATCACAGTAAAACACTTGTCACCTCAGCTCACTAGGCACTTTAAGATCTCACAAGGATTTGCAAGGAATTTGATGCAGAAAATGCAGAACAGAAAAGAGAAGAAAAGATCTAGATGAAGTTTTTTTTTGAAAGAGGAAACACAAATGCATGAGACAAATGCAAGAGGAAACACAGGAGAACTTCATCTAGAATTGGGTGGTGACAAAGTCACCTATGTTAGAGTATATTGACTTAGGAGTCAAGTGAGATCACTTGATCTTTGCTCATACTCATCGTTTAAGCTCAAAATGGGGTTACCATTTTTTGTTTAAGCTTCTTGATGTATTCACATCTTGTTGAGTTGCTTTATCCCATGACTTGGAGTAAAGCTTCTCTAAGATGGAATGACATACCTTGGGTGGTGGTGTTGATCTTGATCGTGTGGTCGAACTTGTGTGGGTTGTTCAAGGTTGATGTAGCTCATCAAGAGTTGGGAGCACCACTTGGAGTTTGAGTTCATCTTCCTACATGGTTTAGTTTTGCAAGTAAGAGCACTTGTGTATCCAAAATGACAAACATAAAATTTAACATAGAATGAGTCAAAGGATATATTTGACGGGTTTTGTGCTTCCTTGACTTCAACCACCATTGTATAGAGACTTGGTGATGTAGAAATTGCTCAAGATGTGAGTGAGTTGCAATCTCATGGATTTAGATACATCCAAGTACCTACAAGGGTTAGATAGCATGCAAGGGTGCGAAAGTATCCAAGACATATAGATAGCATCATGAAAGAAATATCAAGGATTAGTCAAAGGGTCATGCCTTGCATGTATCCAAATGGAGTTCCTACTCCAAGTTTGAAGCATCAATGATGTTCAATTCACCTCTCAAACGGCAAAAGACTTTCTCATCAAGCGGTTTGGTAAATATATCCGCTAATTGCTTATCGGTGCGAACATGCTTAAGATTAATGTCCCCTTTGGCAACATGGTCTCGAATGAAATGATGACGAACTTCAATATGTTTAGTTCGAGAATGTTGCACGGGATTGTGAGCAATCTTAATAGCACTTTCATTGTCACACAACAATGGAACATGTTTCACATATATCCCATAATCTTTAAGAGTTTGGGTCATCCAAAGTAATTGAGCACAACATGATCCAGCAGCAATGTATTCCGCTTCGGCGGTGGATAAGGATACCGAGTTTTGTTCATTGGAGGACCAAGACACAAGAGATCTACCAAGAAATTGACAAGTACCTGAAGTGGACTTTCTATCAACCTTGTCTCCGGCATAGTCCGAATCGGAGTAGCCAACAAGATCAAGGGAAGACCTCTTAGGATACCAAATGCCAAAATTTGGTGTATGTATTAAGTATCTCACTATCCTTTTCACAGCCTTAAGATGACATTCTTTAGGTGCCGCTTGATATCGTGCACACATGCACACACTTAGCATAATATTGGGACGAGAGGCACATAGATATAACAATGAACCAATCATAGAGCGGTAAACTTTTTGATCCACCGGATCACCGTCTTTGTTCAAATCAAGATGTCCACTAGTAGGCATGGGTGTAGACATACCTTTGCATTCTTGCATATTGAACTTATTGAATAAGTCCTTAGTGTACTTTGTTTGAGAGACAAAGGTACCTTCCTTAGTTTGCTTGATTTGCAAACCGAGAAAGAATTTGAGTTCACTCATCATAGACATCTCAAACTTCTCCGACATTAGCTTTCCAAACTTCTCACTAAAATGAGGGTTAGTCGAGCCAAATATAATATCATCAACATAAATTTGGCACACAAATAGTTCTCCATTTACCCTTTTAGTAAAAAGAGTAGAATCAAGTTTACCAATTTCAAAGCCTTTTTCAATAAGGAACTTGGTCAAGCATTTATACCACGCTCTAGGGGCTTGTTTAAGACCATAAAGGGCTTTGTGAAGTTTGTAGACATGATTAGGTTTCTTAGGATTGACAAAGTCGGGAGGTTGCTTAACATAAACTTCCTCCTCAATTTCACCATTTAGAAAAGCACTTTTGATGTCCATTTGGTACATGGTGATATCATGGTGATTAGCATAAGCAAGTAAGATGCGAATGGACTCAAGTCTAGCAACGAGAGCATATGTCTCACCATAGTCCATACCTTCGACTTGAGTGTAGCCTTGGGAGACTAGGCGTGCTTTGTTGCGGACTACTTGACCATCTTCATCTTGCTTGTTGCGGAACACCCATTTGGTACCAATGATGTTGTGGTTGTTGTCGGGCTTCTCGACCAATGTCCATACTAGATTTCTCTCAAAGTTGTGTAGCTCTTCATGCATAGTGTTTATCCAATCTGGATCTTCCAATGCTTCTTCAACCTTCATAGGTTCAATGCTAGAGATGAATGAGTAATGTTCACAAAAATTAGCCAAATGAGTTTTAGAGCGAGTTATTCTCCCGGTTTGGATATCATTGTAGATTTGCTCGACGGGATGATCTTTGGCGATCCTTGCTCGAACTCGTGGGAGCTTTGGCTTGGCTTGGGGTGGAACATCTTCTTCATCTTGTTCTTCTTCTTGGCCTTCTTCATTGTTGACGTTTTCATTCTCTTGTCGTGGTGGAGAAGGAGGTTGTTGATGTTCATCTTGGTGTGCTTCCTCGTTTTCTTCATCTTGGTGTGTCCCACTTGTGGATGCTTCCGTATCAACTCTTGGTTCACCTTGTCGTGAGGTAGAAGCTTCCACTTGGACGGACGAGGTACTCTCCTTCACCTCCGTTGGGCGAATCTTGCCAATAGACAAGTCTTGGATAGCTTCCGAAGGGTCTTTGTCTCCTACATCAATTGGCAATTGCTCTACTTGCGAGCCGTTAGATTCATCAATCTTCACACCTACCGTCTCTTCAACTTTTCGGGTGAAATTGTTGTAGACACGGTAAGTGTGAGAGTTTGAGCCATAACCAAGTAGGAAACCTTCATGAGATTTAGGAGCAAATTTAGAACTACGATGCTTATCAAGAATGTAGCATTGAGCCAAATACTCGAAAGTATCCAACTTGGGGTTTGTTACCGGTGAGGAGCTCGTATGCCGTCTTGCCGAGTAGCTTGTGAAGATACAAGCGATTTTTTGCATGACAAGCTGTCTCAACCGCTTCCGCCCAAAAGTGTTTTGGAGTCTTGTACTCATCAAGCATCGTTCTTGCCATCTCAATAAGAGTCCGGTTCTTCCTCTCAATGACTCCATTTTGTTGAGGTGTGTACGCAGCCGAGAACTCATGTGAAATCCCCGCTTCGTCAAGAAAGGTATCCACATTTGTGTTCTTGAACTCCGTTCCATTGTCGCTCCGAACCTTCTTGATCTTCACGTCAAATTGATTTTGGGCCTTCCTAGCGAAGTTTTTGAAGATCTTTTGGACCTGCGATTTGTCATCAAGAAAGAACACCCACGTAAATCTTGAAAAATCATCAACTATGACTAGTCCAAACGAGTTACCACCAAGACTCTTGTAGGCATTTGGACCAAAGAGATCCATGTGAAGTAGCTCGAGTGGTCTTCTCGTGGTCATGATGTTCTTCGCGCGATTACTTCCTCCAACTTGTTTCCCTGCCTGACAAGCACTACAAAGTCTATCCTTGTCAAATATGACATCTTTTACTCCAAGGATATGATCACCTTTAATAAGCTTATCAAGATTTCCCATGCCCACATGACCTAGCCTTCTATGCCACAACCAACCCTTAGAAGATTTAGCAATTAAGAAAGTTCTAGGTTGAGCCTTTTTAGTGAAATCAACAATGTAAAGATCACCTCTACGTATACCGGTAAAGACCATTTTATGATTGTCTCTTCGAAACACTTGGCAATCTACCTCAATAAACAGAACATTGAAACCGAAATCAGCAAGTCTAGATACTGAAAGTAAATTGTACCCAAGGGATTCAACGAGCATGACATTTTGTATGGAGCTATCATGTGAGATGGCCACCTTACCGAGGCCAACCACCTTACCCTTTGAGTTATCACCAAAAGTGACATATTTTCGAGGGCCGTCGTTTTCAGCAAGCTCACGGAACATATCTTTATTTCCGGTCATATGATTAGTACATCCACTATCAAGGACCCATTCCTTTCCTCCAGCCATGTAGCCGTGAAGATTTGCCATCAGACCAAAGTGTCTCATTGCATCATCAAGATCATAGTCACTATCATCCTTATCCTCATCCTCATCATAGTATCCATGTTCAACATCATCTTGTGATTGATCAATTCCTAGAGATGGTAATTCATTAGATAAATGATCACTTCTATGGTTATCTTTATGGATTCTAATAGCTTCGGAAATGATATTGCTAATGATCCCAACATCTCATATGGTATGCATGAGATTTGTAAGCTCAAATAGACAATCGCCAAAGCTAGGATCACTAGAATTCATCTTACTCAAGGCAATAGACTTATGGAGAATTTCGTCTAAATTTTTCAGGGAATAATCTGGAAATCGTTCCTCAAGAAATCTCCATATAGTATAGGCACAATCAAGAGTAGGCAAACTAGCAATCAAATTTTTGGGCAATCCTCTTATGATAAGATTGATAGTTCTAAGATTGCGAATCATGTCAAGATCCTCTTCGGGTGTGGGATGCGAAGGATCAATATGAGGTGCACAAAGGCTAGTAATGTACTTGTTCAAATGATATTCATTGAAAATTTCAAGCATTTCATTTTTCCACTCATGAAAATATTCTCCATCAAGAATAGGCACTCTACGTCTAAGACTCCCCAATGTAGACACATCCATCTTCCTCCAATGGTTATTAAACCAAAGCAATGGAGACCAAAGCTCTGATACCAATGGAAAGGATCGAGAAGAGGGGTCTAGAGGGGGGAATAGACTCTAATCAAGAAAAGTTGCAGTTTTTAATCTCTTGAGTTAAAGTGGAGTATTAGCACAAGTTTAAACATTCACAATACATATCAAGCAAGCATGCAAGCATACAAAGAGTATATGAGCAGCGGAAAGTAAAGCATGCAAGTTGCAAGAATGTAAAGAGAAGGGGTTGGATTGTGCAAACGCAATTTGGAGACATGGAAATTTTTTATCCATGGTTCTGGTAGGTGGTGCTATCGTACATCCACGTTGATGGAGACTTTAACCCACGAAGGGTAACGGTTGCGCGAGTCCACGGAGGCCTCCACCCACGAAGGGTCCACGAAGAAGCAACCTTGTCTATCCCACCATGGCCGTCGCCCACAAAGGACTTGCCTCACTCGGGTAGATCTTCACGAAGTAGGCGATCTCCTTGCCCTTAGAAACTCCTTGGTTCAACTCCACAATCTTTTCGGAGGCTCCCAAGTGACACCTAGCCAATTTAGGAGACACCACTCTCCAAGAAGTAACAAATGGTGTGTTGATGATGAACTCCTTGCTCTTGTGCATCAAATGATAGTCTCCCCAACACTCAACTCTCTCTCATAGGATTGGATGGAAAGAAGATTTGAGTGGAAAGCAACTTGGAGAAGGATAGAGATCATGATTTATGTAGTTGGAATGGACTATCTTGACCTCAACACAAGTGTAGGTGGTTTCTCTAAGAAAATATGTATTGGAAGTGTAGGCATGTTCTGATGGCTCTCTTCACGAATGAAGACTGGGTGGAGGGGTATATATAGCCTCCACACAAAATCTAACCGTTACACACAAATCACCAAACTCGGCGGGACCGATTCAGAGAACTCGGTCAGACCGATTTGGTTCATAATGTAACCGTTGGGCATTTCGGTGGGACCGACTGGATCAACTCGGTGTGACCGATGTTCTAGGGTTAGGTTAAATCCAAAACTCGGTTTGACCGATTACTCAAACTCGGTGGGACCGATTTGGGTAATAAGTGAAACAGAATGTTGGCCAAACAAACTCGGTGGGGCCGGTTGTAAATCTCGGTGGGACTGAAATTATTGCAATAGACAACAGAGAGTTTGCAAGCCCATATCGGTGAGACCGATATCCCATCGGTGAGACCGAACTGATTAAGGTTTCTGACATTGGCTATGTCAACTGAACTCGGTGGCTCCGGATATGAAATTTCGATGGGGCCGAGTTGGACTTTTTGGTTTAGGACAAATGTGGAAGTGAGAAAGTGGTTGAGGGCTTTGGAGCATATCACTAAGCACTTTGAGCAAGCAAGCCATTAAGCAACACCTCATCCCTTCTTAATAGTATTGGCTTTTCCTATGGACTCAATGTGATCTTGGATCACTAAATAGAAAATGTAGAGTCCTGAGCTTTGAGCTTGAGCCAATCCTTTGTGCTTAGCATCTTGAAGGGGTTCCAGATCCTCTTGTCCATGCCACTCCATTGTTGAACTTATCTGAAACATACTAGGTAGAAGCATTAGTCCAACAAGAGATATGTTGACATTAATTACCAAAACCACCCAGGGAGCACTTGTGCTTTCAACTACACATATGTTACTCCCCACTATAGAGGTAGTAACATAGACTAGTAACATTCTACGTTACTACCCATTGTGGCTAGCTAGTCTTCTGTCACTCTATTGTGTGCTTACTTGCTCTAATTAATAATGCATAGTATCATAGAGTAGCTAGTATCATATGTAGTACTTTATTCATATTAATTGTCATGCATGACACATAGTAGCATAACATTTATTGTGATACGGTTTCATGATATGATACTTAACCCTCTCTTTCTTCATTTAATTAATTCTATGACAGCTCATCAAAATTACCTAGTTGGAATGCATGATACTAGCTATGATACCCCCTTAATATCAGCCTAGCAAAGGTGTACAGATCATTTGTAGCGACCCGACCTCAGACGGTCAAGCCTCTGTGTATCCGTGTGTAACGCCCCGGATTCGATGCGCCAGGTGTCCGTCAGTTATTCGCCGTCGTTGCCATGTCATGTGCTTGCGTGTCTCTCTTTGCCATGTCATCATCTGCATTTCATATCATGTCATCATGTGCATTGCATTGCATACGTGTTCGTCTCATGCATCCGAGCATTTTCCCGGTTGTCCGTTTTGCAATCCGGCACTCCTATGTCTCCCGGCGCCCCCTTTTTGCCTCTTTTCGTGTGCGGGTGTTAAATGGTCTCGGAATGGACCGAGGTTTGTCAAGCGGCCTTGGTATAGCACCGGTAGACCGCCTGTCAAGTTTCGGATCATTTGGAGGTCGTTTGATACTCCAACGGTTAACCGGGTAACCGCAAAAACCTCCTTCTCTTTGCAGCCCAACACCCTTCCAAAGTGGCCCAAACCCCAGAAAACTCCCCTCCATGCTCTCGGTCATTCGATCATGATCGTGTGGCCGAAAACCGCACCTCATTTGGACTCCCCTAGCTCCCTCTACCTATAAATATGTGCCTCCCGTCCAAATTCGCGGATGTTTTCCCCCGAAACCCTAAAAATTCTCCTCTCCGCCTCCGGACATGTCCGGCGCCCGCCGGACGTCCTGCGCCGCCGCCCCCGAGCCAGTGGCATCGTGCCACGTGGCCTCCCCACGCCTCCACCGCCGCCGGCCCTCCCGCCCATCTGGCGTCGCCGCCAGCCCAGCCAGCGCCGCCGCTGCCTCCTCCCGCCCAGCGCCCGCGCATGTGATCGCTGGCCCGCTGGATCGCTGCCCCGCCGCCGTCCATCTTCGCCCCGCGACCGCCGCCGCCCCTCCCGCGAGCTTCGCTTGGCGCGCGCCGCCAGCTCCTCCGCCAGCGCCGGCCCGCCGCCGCGCCGCCTCTCGCGCCGCTGCCCTCCCCCCTCGCCCCGGCCGGATCCGGCGAGATCCGGCCCGGATCCGGTCGCCCCGGCCATCTCCCTCCTCTCCGGCATCTTCTCCGGCGAGATCCCGGCGTCCTCGTCGTCCGTGCCCTCGGTTGACTTCTTTTCCCCCCTCCGAAATCCACCAAGTCCGCAATCTGTGATTATTTTCATGCATTTTCATCATGCCATAACTCTGCATCCGTAGCTCCGTTTCGTGCGTGTAATATGTCAAATTGTTCGCCTCGACAAGTTGATCATTTCTTTCCAACGCATCATTTTCATTTCAGCTCATATTGATTCCCTAAATGCTGTTGGAAGAGTGCTATGTGATGTTAGTTTCTGTTTCTTAACAGAACATGCATTTTTGTCATTTTTGCCATGATTGATGTGTGCATCCTATGAATTTGAGTCCTACATGTGTTTTGTTCTATGCCATGCCATCTTTAAAGGGGTGCATGCCATGTATTTTTGTGATCTCTGTGGTGACTAGCACAAGCATGCAAACTAGGCTTCATGATGTTGCTGATTTCAGCCCTGTTTTGCTGATATTTTTATGCCATGTAAACTTGATACTACAGAGAGTTCTATGCTTATTTTGAGATACTTCAGTAAGGATGTTTTGTTAAACATGTCTTGCTCTATCCATCCATGCCCTTGTTTTCAATTATGGAGTGCCATAGCTTGAGTCAATCGAGCTCTACTTTTGCTATAAAATGTTTCCTGGCAGATTGTTTACATGTTATTCAATTTTGCCAAGGTTGTTGTAGTTGATCCGTGTATGCTATGATGTTGTTCTTGCCATGTATAGCTTCTATGCCATGTATTCTTACTGTTGGTTGCCTTTCCATGCCATTTATTGCTCTGTGGTGAGGGGTTCAAGCTCACCAACATGCCTACTTGTTGTTATCCCTGCCATGTATGAATCTGTCATATAACTTGCCATGTTTACATGGGTGCCATCATATTTTCTGATCCTTTTTGGCTCATGGTCACTAAGGGACTTTGTTCTATGCAATTAGTAGATTCATGCCATGACTTTGTTTGCCATGATAAGTTCCTGTAGCATGTTGTTTGATAGCTCTAAACATTGCAACCTGATGTTAATTTCTGCTAAGTCTGAAACTGTTATTATTTGCAATCTTGCCATGTGTGTTTGAGCATGTTCTAGTGATTTCTGGAGATAGCTCAGTGTTCATGTTTTGTAATGCTTTACCTGTACATCATGACCATGCCTTTTGTTATTGCATTGTGGTACTGTAGCATGTTATTTTGATGCTCGCAATATTCCTAGTTGCTGTTTTGGACAGATTGTTGTTATGACTTGTATAGGGTGTATGTGTTGAACCGTTGCTCCGTTTTGAGTGTGCTCTATATGAAACTTGCTTGATTTTGCATGTAGTTTCATATTATCATGTTGCATCCATGTTTTGAGGTGTTTGCTTGATGTTTGTATGCATTTTGCATCAATGCCATGTTTAACTTGTTTTGCTCATATCTTCTAGGCCGTAGCTCCGAATTAAATGAACTTTATATGTAACTTGACTAGAATTTCGTGTAGATCATTGTGGTGCATCTTAACTTGCTGTTTAAAAACTTGAACATAAGGTTTATTCAGATCAGGACCAATTTCGAAATTTGCATATGAGGACTTACCGGAATTGTTATATGTTGTTCCCGGCCTCATTTAAACTTGCTTTGATGTGTTGTTCTTGTTTGCATCATCTTTTGCCATGAGTAGCTTCATGTAGCGTTGTCATGCATCATGCTTGTTGTGCATCATGTCTTGTTCATGTGTGGTGTGTTTACTTTGTTGTGTGCTTCTTCTTGATAGTTCCCGTTTCGTTGCGATCGCGAGGATTCGTTCGTCTACGCTTGGTTCGGCTTCATCCGTTCGTCTTCTTCATGGACTCGTTCTTCTTCCTTGCGGGATTTCAGGCAAGATGACCGCTACCCTGGATCTCACTACTATCATTGCTATGCTAGTTCCTTCGTTCTTTCGCTATGCTGCGCTACCTATCACTTGTTGCTCAAGCTATCCCAAATTGCCATGTCAGCCTCTAACCTTTTGCACCCATCCTAGCAAACCATTGTTTGGCTATGTTACCGCTTTGCTCAGCCCCTCTTATAGCATTGTTAGTTGCAGGTGAAGATGAAGTTTGTTCCTTGTTGGAACATGGAGATGTTGTTCCTTGTTGGAACATGTTTACTTGTTGGGATATCACAATATATCTTATTTAATTAATGCATCTATATACTTGGTAAAGGGTGGAAGGCTCGGCCTTATGCCTGGTGTTTTGTTCCACTCTTGCCGCCCTAGTTTCCGTCATATCGGTGTTATGTTCCCGGATTTTGCGTCCCTAACGCGGTCGGGTGATTTATGGGACCCCTTGACAGTTCGCTTTGAATAAGACTCCTCCAAAGAAGGCCCAACATTGGTTTTACCATTTGCCTCACCTATGCCCTTTTTCCCTTGGGTGTACGGAGCCCGAGGGTCATCTTTATTTTAGCCCCCGGGCGGTGCTCCTTCGAGTGTTGGTCCAAACGGGCAGATCAGGGGCCACCACGGGCAACTCGAGGGCTGGTTTTACTCAGAGGCTGACCTATCCGGTGTGCCACGAGACCGAGATATGTGCAGCTCCTATCAGGATTTGTCGGCACATCCGGCGGCTTTGCTGGTCTTGTTTTATTCTGTCGAAATGTCTTGTAGCCGGATTCCGAGACTGATCGGGTCTTCCGGGAGAAGGAATATCCTTCGTTGATCGCGAGAGCTTATCATGGGCTAAGTTGGGACACCCTGCAGGTATAAACTTTCGAGAGCCGTGCTGCGGTTATGTGGCAGATGGGAATTTGTTAATATCGGTTGTAGTAAACTTGAAGTAAACTCTTCTAAAATACACCAACCGTAGCGTGAATCGTGAGTGTCTCTTTTCGGGTTGATCGAGAGGAGAACACGGTTTCGGGTTATGTCGACGTAAGTAGGAGTTCAGGATCACTTCTTGATCATTACTAGTTGACGACTGTTCCTTTGTTTCTCTTCTCGCTCTCATTTGCATATGTTAGCCACCATATATGCTTTGTCGCTGCTGCAACCTCACCACCTTTACCCCTTCCTTTCCCTTTAAGCTTTGCTAGTCTTGATACCCATGGTAATGGGATTGCTGAGTCCTCGTGGCTCACAGATTACTACACCACCAGTTGCAGGTACAGGTTATGCGATGATCATGACGTGAGAGCGATGTTTGCTTGTGTTGGAGTTCTTCTGCTTCTTCTTCGATCAGGGGATAGGTTCCAGGTCGGCAGCCTGGGCTAGCAGGGTGAATGTCGTTTGAGCTTCTGTTTATGTTTCATCCGTAGTCGGGTGTTGATCTTGTATATGATGTTGTTGTATTCATGTGACATTGTATGTATCCCTATGCATTATGTAATGTTGATGTAATGATATCCACCTTGCAAAAGCGTTCCAATATGCGGGTCTATCTTTGGTGGGACCATCGAGTTCCTTTTGGATAGGGTCGCATATTGGGCGTGACAAGTTGGTATCAGAGCCTCGACCGACCTTAGGAGCCCCCTTGATTGATCGTGTAGTTTGGCCGTTGTTGAGTCTAGAAGAAAACTGTTTTCTGAGTCTAGTTATATCGGAGAGTAGGAATTCTTTTTACTCCTCAGCCCCTTCGTCGCTCTAGTGAGAAATCTTAACGTAGGTGTTTTGAATTACTCCTCTTCCCGTTCAAAAATTTTTTCTTTAGGATCACGTGGTTAGTTTTCGTTCGTTGTCCTTCCTCTTTTATCCGGTGCATTTCTCGTCAAGTCGACTCGAGCCTCTTCATCTTTGAGTTCAATCCTCAGCTATTTTCGATCGATGTTGTTTCCCTGTCCGAAGTTGTCTTTGTTTTTCCCGCCCGCCCTCCCTTCTTGTTTTCCGAACCGGAGTCCGTAATCGAGCATCCATACTACTTATGCGAAGTCTTTGTTTTCTTTCCTCAATGATTTCAACCGGTGTTTTTCTCTTCAAGATATTCGTCGATTTTCCCCTTCCAAGTTACCTTTGTTTTCCCGCCCTCCCACCGTCTTCTTCCCGGAGCTTGAGTCTCTTTAGAGCATCAATTTCATTCATGTGGAGTCTCCCCTCAATTATTTCAACCGGTGAATTCTTGTCTCGTTCGTCATTCTTCATCCCTTTCTTTTTCGGGTGCACTCAATTCAAGTTTTGAGGTTGATCATATTCTTTTCCTCGAAGTGTTTTTCCTGCTCGTTCTCCTCTGCCAATTTATCCTTCCGGAGTGTTCAACACATCTCAGGAGATTCGTCTGTGTTCCAATTAATTCGAGGTTGTCACCTCAGTAAAATATTTCAGTTCTTCCGGTGCATCATCTATCTGTTCAACATCCCTTTCCAACGGTGTTTTCTTTTAGTGGGCCCTAACCCACAGGTTTTTTCCCAGGATCTTACCTGACTCTTCTAATTATCCGGAGCTATTCTCTAATTCTTTTCAAGTTTGATGTAAGAATGAATTTCATCAGGCAGACGCCTTCCCAAGATCTCTTCCAAATTCTTTTCATCTTTGCCTCAACCTCTTTGCTTTTCATTCTCCTGGAGTATCTCAGTAATTTTGGTGGTGTTCCTCGTCATCATTTGAAGATCGAAGTAGAGTTTCTCTTAAATCTTGTCCGTTCCCCCGGAGATTCATGGTGCTAGCTCGATGTTATCCTATCTAATTGTTTCCAGTCATGCAAATTCTTTTCATCCATCCGGAGCATTTCAGGAGTTTATTTCTCTCTCGACCATCCGGAGGCCATCTTTTCGGAAGATTTCTTCATTCTAAGTTTTCAGATTCATTCCCCAATTATTCTATATCCGTGCCCTTTCATTTGTCTCAATATTCTTCCGGTGCTTCGTTCAAGTATTCTTCAATCAGTTCGCGATCTCTTCGTTCTTTTGCATCTAAATCCCCTCTAGCATATTTGTTCTTCTAATTCTTCCCGGTGATTCATTCTCTTTCATCAGTTATTTTCGAATTCTTATGGTGGTTCGTTCAAGATTCTTTTTCCTTCACTATCATATTAATCCATTCGTTCTTTTCAATCCTACCGGTGGTTCATGAAGACCTTCTCAAGTTTGCGATATGTCCCTTCTCAATTTTGCAAGAAGAATAAGTAATATGCAAAATCCATTGCTTGTCATCAATTTAATTTGATGAAGGATAAGCATACAATAAATCTTATTCTTATTTCCTTGAAGTGATTAATCCCTTCCTTCGGAGTTTGTTCTTGATGAATAAATTCTAGTTCCAAGTCTTTTCATCTTTTCTTTTCCGGAGTTCAATTATTTCCTCGACCATCTCGTCGGAACCTCCATCTAAATCATCACAAGGCTCATCTTATTCGTTCATCCTTCATTCTATCTCACCATCATTTTGTTACCGGAGTTCTTCATGGTGGTTCTTCATGATTTAATTCATTCTTCAAGAGTTCATCTATGTTCTTTTGGAGGAGCTCAAGTATATTTCTTCTTGCATATCAAAGTGCAATTAATTCTCCATATTCTTTTGAAGTGGAGTTTTGCTTTTCTTCGTTCCTCTCAGCTACCCAATCATTTCCATTTGTGGTTGGTTATCACCTCATAATTTTGAGAGGTTATCCATAAGTCCACAACAATCTTATTCTTTTCGTTGGTGATTTTTTCAACAATTTCATTCAATCCTTCCTTCTAAGTTCTTTTCATTCAATTCTTTCAATTCTTCCGGAGGCTTTGCGTTGTTCATCTCATCAAGTATCATTCCATCCTCTCAAGTTCAAGTTCTATTCTTTCCTTGTTCAACCGATGTGCTGCCTAAATCCTTTCAGTCTTATTCGTTTCTTTTCTCATTCTAACCACTCCGGTTAGAACGAGTGATTTCATAGTCTATCTGATTCCGTGAGCTTTCGATTCTCGTCATTCTCGTCGTCCGTCTCTTCTTCTCGAGTGCTCTCGATTCTTTTCTTCTTCTCTTCAGTTCTTGCTTCACCTCAGCCCTTTTCCCTTCCGTCTCGGTCCTAAGATCTCGGGACGAGATCTCTTGTTAGTGGAGGAGTGTTGTAACGCCCCGGATTCGATGCGCCAGGTGTCCGTCAGTTATTCGCCGTCGTTGCCATGTCATGTGCTTGCGTGTCTCTCTTTGCCATGTCATCATATGCATTTCATATCATGTCATCATGTGCATTGCATTGCATACGTGTTCGTCTCATGCATCCGAGCATTTTCCCGGTTGTCCGTTTTGCAATCCGGCACTCCTATGTCTCCCGGCGCCCCCTTTTTGCCTCTTTTCGTGTGCGGGTGTTAAATGGTCTCGGAATGGACCAAGGTTTGTCAAGCGGCCTTGGTATAGCACCGATAGACCACCTGTCAAGTTTCGGATCGTTTGGAGGTCGTTTGATACTCCAACGGTTAGCCGGGTAACCACAAAAGCCTCCTTCGCTTTGCAGCCCAACACCCTTCCAAAGTGGCCCAAAACCCAGAAAACTCCCCTCCATGCTCTCGGTCGTTCGATCACGATCGTGTGGCCGAAAACGGCACCTCATTTGGACTCTCCTAGCTCCCTCTACCTATAAATATGTGCCTCCCGTCCAAATTCGCGGATGTTTTCCCCCGAAACCCTAAAAATTCTCCTCTCCGCCTCCGGACATGTCCGGCGCCCGCCGGACGTCCTGCGCCGCCGCCCCCGAGCCAGTGGCATCGTGCCACGTGGCGCCTCCCCACGCCTCCACGCGCTGCCCGCCCTGCCCGGACTGCCCTCCGCCCATCTGGCGCGCCGCCAGCCAGCGGCAAGCCGCCGCCAGCCACCAGGTTGCCGCCGCGGCTGCTCCCGCCAGCGCCCGCGCCGCGATCGCTGCCCCGCCGCCGTCCGTCTTCGCCCGGCGACCGCCGCCGCCCCTCCGGCGAAGCTTCGCTTGCGCCGCCGGCTCCTCCGGGCGCCCGCCCTTGCCTTGCGCGCGCCTCCGGCGCCGCCCACCTCCTCGCCCGGCGGATCCGCGAGATCCGCCCGGATCCGTCGCCTGCCATCTCCCTCATCTCCGGCATCTTCTCCGGCGAGATCCCGACGTCCTCGTCGTCCGTGCCCTCGGTTGACTTCTTTTCCCCCCTCCGAAATCCACTAAGTCCCGAATCTGTGATTATTTTCATGCATTTTCATCATGCCATAACTCTGCATCCGTAGCTCCGTTTCGTGCGTGTAATATGTCAAATTGTTCGTCTCGACGAGTTGATCATTTCTTTCCAATGCATCATTTTCATTTCAGCTCATATTGATGCCCTAAATGTTGTTGGAAGAGTGCTATGTGATGTTAGTTTCTGTTTCTTAACAGAACATGCATTTTTGTCATTTTTGTCATGATTGATGTGTGCATCCTATGAATTTGAGTCCTACATGTGTTTTGTTCTATGCCATGCCATCTTTACAGGGGTGCATGCCATGTATTTTTGTGATCTCCGTGGTGACTAGCACAAGCATGCAAACTAGGCTTCATGATGTTGCTGATTTCAGCCCTGTTTTGCTGATATTTTTATGCCATGTAAACTTGATGCTACCGAGAGTTCTATGCTTATTTTGAGATACTTCAGTAAGGATGTTTTGTTAAACATGTCTTGCTCTATCCATCCATGCCCTTGTTTGCAATTATGGAGTGCCATAGCTTGAGTCAATCGAGCTCTACTTTTGCTATAAAATGTTTCCTGGCAGATTGTTTACATGTTATTCAATTTTGCCAAGGTTGTTGTAGTTGATCCGTGTATGCTATGATGTTGTTCTTGACATGTATAGCTTCTATGCCATGTCTTCTTACCGTTGGTTGCCTTTTCATGCCATGTATTTCTCTGTGGTGAGGGGTTCAAGCTCACCAACATGCCTACTTGTTGTTGTCCCTGCCATGTATGAATCTGTCATATAACTTGCCATGTTTACATGGGTGCCATCATATTTTCTGATCCTTTTTGGCTCATGGTAAGTAAGGGACTTTGTTCTATGCAATTAGTAGATTCATGACATGCCTTCGTTTGCCATGATAAGTTCCTGTAGCATGTTGTTTGATAGCTCTAAACATTGCAACCTGATGTTAATTTCTGCGAAGTCTGAAACTGTTATTATTTGCAATCTTGCCATGTGTGTCTGAGCATGTTCTAGTGATTTCTGGAGATAGCTCAGTGTTCATGTTTTGTAATGCTTTACCTGTACATCATGACCATGCCTTTTGTTATTGCATTGTGGTACTGTAGCATATTGTTTTGATGCTTGCAATATGCCTAGTTGCTGTTTTGGACAGATTGTTGTTATGACTTGTATAGGGTGTATGTGTTGAACCGTTGCTCTGTTTTGAGTGTGCTCTATATGAAACTTGCTTGATTTTGCATGTAGTTTCATATTATCATGTTGCATCCATGTTTTGAGGTGTTTGCTTGATGTTTGTATGCATTTTGCATCAATGCCATGTTTAACTTGTTTTGCTCATATCTTCTAGGCCGTAGCTCCGAATTAAATGAACTTTATATGTAACTTGGCTAGAATTTCGTGTAGATCATTGTGGTGCATCTTAACTTTCTGTTTAACAACTTGAACATAAGGTTTATTCAGATCTGGACCAATTTTCAAATTTGCATATGAGGACTTACCGGAATTGTTATATGTTGTTCCCGGCCTCATTTAAACTTGCTTTGATGTGTTGTTCTTGTTTGCATCATCTTTTGCCATGAGTAGCTTCATGTAGCGTTGTCATGCATCATGCTTGTTGTGCATCATGTCTTGTTCATGTGTGGTGTGTTTACTTTGTTGTGTGCTTCTTCTTGATAGTTCCCGCTTGCTATGCGATCGTGAGGATTCGTTCGCTCACGCTTGGTTCGGCTTCATCCGCTCGCCTTCTTCATGGACTCGTTCTTCTTCCTTACGGGATTTCAGGCAAGATGACCGCTACCTGGATCTCACTACTATCATTGCTATGCTAGTTGCTTCGTTCTTTCGCTATGCTGCGCTACCTATCACTTGCTGCTCAAGCTATCCCAAATTGCCATGTCAGCCTCTAACCTTTTGCACCCTTCCTAGCAAACCATTGTTTGGCTATGTTACCGCTTTGCTCAGCCCCTCTTATAGCGTTGTTAGTTACAGGTGAAGATGAAGTTTGTTCCTTGTTGGAACATGGAGATGTTGTTCCTTGTTGGAACATGTTTACTTGTTGGGATATCACAATATATCTTATTTAATTAATGCATATATATACTTGGTAAAGGGTGGAAGGCTCGGCCTTATGCCTGGTGTTTTGTTCCACTCTTGCCGCCCTAGTTTCCGTCATATCGGTGTTATGTTCCCGGATTTTGCGTCCCTAACGCTGTCGGGTGATTTATGGGACCCCTTGACAGTTCGCTTTGAATAAGACTCCTCCAAAGAAGGCCCAACATTGGTTTTACCATTTGCCTCACCTATGCCCTTTTTCCTTGGGTTTCGGAGCCCGAGGGTCATCTTTATTTTAGCCCCGGGCGGTGCTCCTTCGAGTGTTGGTCCAAACGGGCAGATCATGGGCCACCACGGGCAACTCGAGGGCTGGTTTTACTCGTAGGCTGACCTATCCGGTGTGCCCTGAGACCGAGATATGTGCAGCTCCTATCAGGATTTGTCGGCACATCCGGGCGGCTTTGCTGGTCTTGTTTTATTGCTGTCGAAATGTCTTGTAGCCGGGATGTAACGCCCCAGATTCGATGCGCCAGGTGTCTGCCAGTTATTCGCCGTCGTTGCCATGTCATTTGCTTGCGTGTTGCATTTTGCCATGTCATCATATGCATTTCATATCATGTCATCATATGCATCTCATTTTGCATACGTGTTCGTCTCATGCATCCGAGCATTTTCCCCGTTGTCCGTTTTGTAATCCGGCACTCCTATGTCTCCCGGCGCCCCCTTTACCTCTTTTCATGTGCGGGTATTAAACTTTCTCGGAATGGCCCGAGGTTTGCCAAGCGGCCTTGGTATAGCACCGGTAGACCGCCTGTCAAGTTTCGTGCCATTTGGAGGTCGTTTGATACTCCAACGGTTAACCGGGTAACCGTACAAGCCTCTTTTGTGTGCAGCCCAACAACCCCTTCAAAGTGGCCCAAAACCCAGCAAACTCCCCTCCATGCTCTTGGTCGTTCGATCACGATCGTGTGGGCGAAAATCGCACCTCATTTGGACACTCCTAGCTCCCTATGCCTATATAAACACCTCCCCCTCCGAAATTCGCGGTCAAATTCCCCCTAACCCTAGTTTTCTCCTTCTTACTTGACGACGCGTCCGTCTTGCGCCGGACACGCCCGCCGCCCCTCGTCTAACGGTAGGCCACGTGGCCCCCTCGCGTCTCGCCGCCATGCTCGGCTCTGGGCCGGCAAGCCCGCTGAGCCCATCGGGCCCGGCCGCCAGGCCGCCGCCGCGCTTGCTCCTCGCGCCGGCCGGCGCCGCTGGCCGCCTCGTCCGGCCAAGACCGCCGCCTCCTCCCGTCGTCGCCGGCCGACCCGCCGTGCAGGCCGCCGCCGCCGAGGCGGCCGCCTCCTCCTCCTAGTCCCGCCGCCTCCTCACCATCGGCCGCTGGCCGCCTGAGCCTCCCGCCGCCGCCGCCCGGCTCCCGACCGCCTCCGTCGCCGGGAAGGCCGCCGCCCTGGCCGTGGAGCTCCGGCCAAGCGCTTGTCCCCGCCCCGCCACGCTGCCTCCTCCGGCTAGATCCGGCCGAGCCGCTGATCCGCCGCCCGCGTCATCCCCGGCCATCTCCGACCCCACTCCGGCCACTGGCGCCGCGGATCCGGCGAGATCCGTCGCCGCTTCAATTTCCGTGCCATGAGGTTGACTTCCCCCCCTCAAATCCACTAAGTCCCCGAATCTGCTAACATTTTCATGCATTTTCATCGCATCATAACTCTGCATCCGTAGCTCCGTTTTGCGCGTGTAATATGTCAAATTGTTCGTCTCGACGAGTACATCATTTCATCTCATTGCATCATTTTCATTTGAGTACATATTGATGCACGAAATGCTGTTAGAAGAGGGCTATGTGATGTTAGTTTCTGATTCTTATCAGAACATGCACTTTTGTCATTTTTGCCATGATTGATGTGTGCATCCTATGAACTTGAGTCCTACATGTGTTTTGTAATATGCCATGCCATCTTTCCAGGGGTGTATGCCATGTATTTTTGTGATCTCTGTGGTGACTAGCACAAGCATACAAACTAGGCTTCATGATGTTGCTGATTTCAGCCCCTGTTCTGCTGATATTTTTATGACATGTTAACTTGATGCTACCGGGAGAGCCATGCATATTTTGAGATACTTCAGTAAGGATGTTTTGAACATATGGTTATTCTATATACATCCATGCCCTTGTTTGAAATTATGGAGTGCCATAGCTTGAGTCAATTGAGCTCTACTTTTGCTATAAAATGTTTCCTGGCA
This sequence comes from Aegilops longissima, assembly GCA_021605205.1. NCBI lineage: Eukaryota > Viridiplantae > Streptophyta > Magnoliopsida > Poales > Poaceae > Aegilops > Aegilops longissima. The sequence continues at coordinate 155,380,486 of CM038678.1, read as the reverse complement.
AGTTGTTTACATGTTATTCAATTTTGCCAAGGTTGTTGTAGCTGATCCGTGTATGCTATGATGTTGTTCTTGCCATGTATAGCTTCTATGCCATGTATTCGTACTGTTGGTTGCCTTTCCATGCCATGTATTGCTCTGTGGTGAGTGGTTCAAGCTCACCAACATGCCTACTTATTGTTGTTCTTGCCATGTATGAATCTGTAATATAACTTGCCATGTTTACATGGGTGCCATCATATTTTCTGATCATTTTTGGCTCATGGTCAGTAAGGGACTTTTGTTCTATGCAATTATTACATTCATGCCATGCCTTTGTTGGCCATGTTAAGTTCCTGTAACATGTTGTTTCATAGCTCTAAACATTGCAACCTAATGTTATTTTCTGCAAAGTCTGAAACTGTTATTATTTGCAATCTTGCCATGTCATTTTGAGCATGTTCTAGTGATTTCTGGAGATAGTTCAGTGTTCGTGTTTTGTAATGCTTTACCTGTACATCATGTCCATGCCTTTTGTTCTCATGTTAAGGTCCTGTAGCATGTTGTTTTGATGCTTGCAATATGCCTAGTTGCTGTTTTGGTCAGATTGTTGTCATGACTTGTATTGTGTGTATGTGTTGAACCGTTGCTCCGTTTTGAGTGTGCTCTACATGAAACTTGCTTGATTTTTCATGTAGTTTCATATTATAATGTTGCATCCTTGTTCCGATGTGTTCTCTTGATGTTTGTATGCATTTTGCATCAATGCCATGCTTATCTTGTTTTGCTCATATCTTCTAGACCGTAGCTCCGAATCTAATGAACTTTATATGTAACTTGACTAGAATTTCGTGTAGATCATCGTGGTGCATTTTAACTTGCTGTTTAACAACTTGAACTTAAGGTTTATTCAGATCTGGACCAATTTCGAAATTTGCATATGAGGACTTACCGGAATTGTTATATGTTGTTCCCGGCCTCATTTAAACTTGCTTTGATGTGTTGCTCTTGTTTGCATCATCTCTTGCCATGAGTAGCCTCATCTAGATTTGTCATGCATCATGCTTGTTGTGCATCATGTCATGTTCATGTGTGGTGTGTTTACCTTGTTGTGTGCTTCTTTTTGTTAGTTCCCGTTTCGTTGCGATCGTGAGGATTCGTTCGTCTACGCTTGGTTCGGCTTCTTCCGTTCGTCTTCTTCATGGACTTGTTCTTCTTCCTTGCGGGATTTCAGGCAAGATGACCGTCACCTTGGATCTCACTACTATCATTGCTATGCTAGTTGTTTCGTTCTATCGCTATGCTGCGCTACCTACCACTTGCTATTCAAGCCATCCCAAATTGCCATGTCAGCCTCTAACTTTTGACACCTTTCCTATGCAAACCGTTGTTTCGCTACGTTACCGCTTTGCTCAGCCCCTCTTATAGCGTTGTTAGTTGCAGGTGAAGATGAAGTTTGTTCCTTGTTGGAACATGGAGATGTTGTTCCTTGTTGGAACATGTTTACTTGTTGGGATATCATAATATATCTTATATTATTAATGCATCAATATACTTGGTAAAGGGTGGAAGGCTCGGCCTTATGCCTGGTGTTTTGTTCCACTCTTGCCGCCCTAGTTTCCGTCATATCGGTATTATGTTCCCGGATTTTGCGTCCCTAACGCGGTCGGGTGATTTATGGGACCCCTTGACAGTTCGCTTTGAATAAGACTTTTCCAAAGAAGGCCCAACATTGGTTTTACCATTTGCCTCACCTATGCCCTTTTTCCTTGGGTTTCGGAGCCCAAGGGTCATCTTTATTTTAGCCCCCGGGCCGTGCTTCTCTAAGTGCTGGTTCAAACCGAAAGTCACCATGGGCCACCACGGGAAACTCGAGGCTTGGTTTTACTCGAGCCTGTCTCATCCGGTGTTGCCACGAGAACGAGATATGTGCAGCTCCTATCGGGATTGTCGGCGATCGGGCGGTCTTGCTGGTCTTGTTTTATTGCTGTCGAAATGTCTTGTAGCCGGATTCCGAGACTGATCGGGTCTTCTCGGGAGAAGGAATATCCTTCGTTGATCGCGAGAGCTTATCATGGGCTAAGTTGGGACACCCTGCAGGGTATAAACTTTCGAGAGCCGTGCCAGCGGTTATGTGGCAGATGGGAATTTGTTAATATCCGGTTGTAGGAAACTTGAAGTAAACTATTCTAAAATACACCAACCGTAAGCGTGAATCGTGAGTGTCTCTTTTCGGGTTGATCGAGAGGAGAACACGGTTTTTCTTGGGTTATGTCGACGAAGTAGGAGTTCGGATCACTTCTTGATCATTACTAGTTGACGACCGTTCCTTTGTTTCTCTTCTCGCCTCATTTGCGTATGTTAGCCACCATATATGCTTAGTCGCTGCTGCAACCTCACCACCTTACCCCTTCCTTTCCCATTGAGCTTTGCTAGTCTTGATACCCATGGTAATGGGATTGCTGAGTCCTCGTGGCTCACAGATTTCTACACCACCAGTTGCAGGTACAGGTTTGCGATGATCATGACGTGAGAGCGATGTTTGCTTGTATTGGAGTTCTTCTTCTGCTTCTTCTTCGATCAGGGGATAGGTTCCAGGTCGGCAGCCTGGGCTAGCAGGGTGGATGTCGTTTGAGTTTCTGTTTATGTTTCATCCGTAGTCGGATGTTGTTCTCATGTATGTTGTTGATGTATTCTTGTGGCAATTGTGCATTATGTATGTATCCCCATCTATTGTGTACTGTTGATGTAATGATATCCACCTTGCAAAAGCGTTTCAATATGCGGGTCTATCCTTGGTGGGACCTTCGAGTTCCTTTTGGATAGGGTCGCATATTGGGTGTGACACGAGATTCCGAGACTGATCGGGTCTTCCCGGGGAGAAGGAATGTCCTTCGTTGATCGAGAGCTTATCATGGGCTAAGTTGGGACACCCCTGCAGGGTATAAACTTTCGAGAGCCGTGCCCGCGGTTACGTGGCAGATGGGAATTTTTTAATATCCGGTTGTAGTAAACTTGAAGTAAACTCTTCTAAAATACACCAACCGTGTGCGTAACCGTGAGTGTCTCTTTTCGGGGTTGATCGAGAGGAGAACACGGTTTCTGGGTTATGTCTGACGTAAGTAGGAGTTCAGGATCACTTCTTGATCATTACTAGTTGACGACTGTTCCTTTGTTTCTCTTCTCGCTCTCATTTGCGTATGTTAGCCACCATATATGCTTTGTCGCTGCCGCAACCTCACCACCTTTACCCCTTCCTTTCCCTTTAAGCTTTGCTAGTCGTGATACCCATGGTAATGGGATTGCTGAGTCCTCGTGGCTCACAGATTACTACACCACCAGTTGCAGGTACAGGTTATGCGATGATCATGACGTGAGAGCGATGTTTGCTTGTGTTGGAGTTCTTCTGCTTCTTCTTCGATCGGGGATAGGTTCCGGTCGGCAGCCTGGGCTAAAGGTGGTGGATGTCGTTTGAGCTTCGTTTATGTTTCATCCGTAGTCGGGTGTTGATCTTGTATATGATGTTGTTGTATTCATGTGACATTGTATGTATCCCTATGCATTATGTAATGTTGATGTAATGATATCCACCTTGCAAAAGCGTTTCAATATGCGGGTCTATCCTTGGTGGGACCGTCGAGTTCCTTTTGGATAGGGTCGCATATTGGGCGTGACACTGTGCCATTCCTGGATCAGTATGCTGGCACACACAGTACATCAATGTATATATCAAAGTGCAATCACATGTATAAATAACGTAAAACTGATATATACCTCATAAGTCTCAGCAGAAACAAGTAATCGGGTGTGGAGTCCCATCAACGCCATCGGCAGGTTGAGTGTAGACCGTAACCCTGTATCGTAACTCTTAATCGTCGAGGAAATATCTGCAACATGATACGTTGCAGCCATGTAGTTCAGTAAATTGAATGTACCGGCAAGATCACAATAAGAGAAAACAGATGATAAACTATACTATACGCAGTATGGCTTTGTGGCTCTGTATCTGAGTTTTGTTTGCATAAAAGCTGGTTTTATTTTTCCCTACAACAAAGTAATATCAGGAGTCTGTACTATGGAGTTTTCTATCATGACATGGTTCCGCCAACCAATGTCTCATAGCACAAATCATCATAAGTTGCCCACAATTAAGTTATCAGTCCGGTGTTGAGAGTTCCGAGATAGATCCAAGTCCAGATGCTCAAATTGTCCATAACCCGGGACACGGCTAATCGATTAGGTTTTAACCCTCTGCAGAGGTTTGTACACTTTACCCGCAAGATTCGATCCATCTCTTTACATTCTCGCACTTCGTGGTGTTTGAGAACAAGATGACCAAACATGGTCTTCGAAGAGTTCCTCGACCACCGTCCGTGCTCATCCAATCCTACCGTAGTTCTACATCTGCTAGCACCGCTCCAGCCAAAGTCACAACTAAGGTCAACCAAGCCGAGCCCATAGTGACTTGCGGTTGCACAAGTAAGCTTCCGGGCATGAAGTATTCTTCCGTCTCTTTGAGTCTGGGTGAAGCTTTCCGCAAGATGTCATGGCGCTTCTCCATGCATCCCGCCATCCTTTGGTTTCTCCAGGTGCCCGTCAACCATCCTTCACCCAAGAGTGTGTATTGAATTCTTGTCTCGAGTCTTGAAGTCTTGAGGCCTTGAAAATGCAGTCCTTGCAGATGCCATCATGGAGTTGTCGTCATTGACGTAGAGTCCTCCTTCTTCACACCACTCTCGAGCACTAATACCAACCCCGTCTACTATAGCGTAGCATTAAAATAAATGATGTCCCGGGCTTGGTAACAGGGGATGGGTTCCTACCTCATGCATACTACTCAACTACAAGAATTCAGTATCACTACTGGAGAGTTGTTACAAAGATGCCTGGTACGTTGATGAAGATAACAACACTCTCACAAAATTTGATATAACTATTCGTCACTCTCCGGAGAAAATCTATACAAGTCAAACATAGCATTCACATAAGCAATCATTCTAGCAAGCAATACTAACACTCAAAATAACAAATAAAACAAAAAAAACTCAATAATAAAACTCCAACAAAGTCCAAAGAAGCTTCAAATAAAACTAGAAAGAAAAACTACTAACGAAAATATATGACTTTGCTACAAGCATCTAACATAGTTTTGCCCTAAGTAAAAAACTTAACAGCAATTAAAACACTAAACTAATAATTTAACAGAAAATAAAAAGTAAAACAACTAAGTTAACAGAAAGTATTTTTCATAATATTTTATTTGCAAAAGAAACAAATAAAAGCTTTTATAAAACTCTAACTATGACCTATAGAAGGTTTCATACAAAACTAAGGAAAAAAATTTAAAATAAAAATAAAATTTTCTCCTGTTGTCAACAGAAACACAACTAATTTTGTCAAAGTGAAAAAATAAAAAAAATAAAACTAATAAAAACAATAAAGAAAAGGCTAAAACAGAACTATAAGTAAAACAGTACTGTTTTGCTAAAATCCTAATTTAAATTAACCTAAAGATAAAATACTAAATACTACTGGATAAAGAAAGGTCCTAGAGACCATGAGCAAAAAGAATCGGTCGAAAATAATATTCCTAACTCAAAATAGCTCAAATCTAGTGATTTGAGAAAATTCATACAAACACAAATTTAAACTGCTCAAATATGAAATACAATTGAACTAACAGAAACTACATAAAATTTGTGATCCAAGGCAGTTGGTATCACTCAAAATACCTCGTAGATAATTAACTATCGATTTTACAAGATTGAAACTATTCCGTTTTAAAAATAGAACGAAAAAAAAGTAGGTCGGGATTTCATGTAGCGATTCACGATGATGGGGTTCGGTGGAGCTCGCGACGTCCTCGGTGGCCCTCTGGCGTCGGGAAGGGATGGTCGGGGCGGCAGAGCGGGCAGAGCGGCTGGTGGGGTCTGTGGGGCGGGATGGCGGAGGTGGTGGGGCGGGCGGCAATGGCGGTGGTCGCGAACTCCCGAGGTGGCGCGGCGACGTGGGGTGAGGAGAGGAGGGACTAGGGGGAAATGGGTGCGGAGATGGCCATTTATAGGGGGCAGGTCGGTTTGGAGGAGGGCAAGGGATTTCGCGATCTCCGCAATGGCCGACGCTGGGTGTGCTCGGGAACGAAATCCATTCGTGAGGAAGGAGATGATCTGCACGATTGGGCGGATTTGGCCCCAATAAAAGCAGTACCTTTCTTTTTTTAATAACTCATGAAGAAGAATCATTTTAGGAAATAAAATGAAAATAAAATATAGGAGTATTATATATCAAAATGATCGAAAAATAAGCCCAATTTAATGGTATATTTTGCAGGGCAAATAAAATACTTTTGAAAAATCATTTTTTAATTCAAACAAAAATCAAAATGACTCCCAAAACTCTATGGAAAATTTATTCCAACATTTTTGGGGTGTCATGTTACTCCCTCTCAACACTTTTGTTAAAGTGTTCTTTGTCAGAAAAGTTTTTGAATAAAACTCAAATGCCACTTTGAGTTAAAACAAAATTTAAAATGACAAATTCAAAATGAAATTTTTCTTTACTTCCCACTCTCTTTCATTGAAGAAATCATGAGGATCATTGAGTGGCATGAAGTTTGAAATATTTCCAAATTCAAATATTTTCAAACAGAAGCATTTTTTGGGAAGTCCTTTATTCCTCTCAACAAAACTTCAAAAGTTTAAAATTCCAATCAATTTCACATAATCGATCACTCTACAATCAATCAAACAATCATATATTTTAATTATTATAACATTCCAAAATTTAGAATTTTGGGATGTTACAAACTACCACACTTAAAATGAATCTCGTCCTCGAGATTCGAAGAGGCTAGCAAGAAAAGGTTAGGGTTTGGAGGTCTTCCAGCAAATCCATCGATCGGAATGGTCTAGTGTGCTACCACACTTAAAAGCAGGGTTATGGTTCCGACGGAACTCAGGTACTCCATCCCTTTGGGTTGACAGTGTCGCTCTGGGATAACTCTTTCACTGAGGCTCTTTCGGTAGGGGTATAACCTTTTTCTCAAAATCTTGTGTCCTCTCAATCCTGGTGAGGTTCTTCCGAAGGGTGGGTCTTCATATCTGACATGTCTGTCATCAATACTAAGAAACTATCGGAACCTCCTGGCGGTCAACAATTTATGGCTTCTCCTGCAAGAAAAAAAATGGTGGGGGTTGAATCTCACCGTATATCCTACGATTGGCATCGGCTGCCTGTAAGGGTTCCATCGCCCTACCATTCTATGGTTTTATGGCTTGACATGTCGACACTCTTCTAAGGTTTTCAAGGCTCTCTGATTTTCCATCAACATATGATAGTTCATGATAGAAGTCTCCGTATGGGGCCAATCCATCCTGCACTTGAACCATTACTACATATGCGGACATCGAATCACGTATTCTAACACTTGGGCATACTCACAAGCATTGCGAATTTCTCTTGTTGATTGAACCGAGTTCAAGAAATCCATGGTTTCGCAAGCTGAACAAGACATCTAACGTTTCTTCACAACCCTCGGTTTTCGATCCTCCTAAAAATGTCGGATGATTAACTCAGAGTTTTCTTCCGAAATATCTTCCTTCAGCAAGAGTGTGCTTGCTTCTTATTAACTCCTGGGCCTGTGGGTTATGGCCCACTTCAACTCTTGTACAAGTTTAACTCATCCTTCCGAGGATCATCATTCCATATTCCAACATTACATCTCCTGTAAATCCAATAGTACTTCTTCCTTCATACCCTTGTGGTGATGATCATACAAAACTCCAACTTATTTGGTCCAGCTCCCTTCTATGGACCGTCATGAATAACACATTTCTTTCTTCATTGATCCTGTGGCTTTACGGAGTACTACCACACCAAAAAAATGCACTAGTTTATCCATAAATCACATTATTTTCATATCAATCTTTTATTACATCCTTAACCATTTTTCGTAAATCCAAATTCCAAAAGGTTTATTACAAATGCTGCCACCCACATGGTTCGGTATGGTCAGACATTACTTCCAACTTTATTCATTTTTCCTCCTTGAGGATTCTTCAGTCCCACTGGAATTGTGCGACATGCGCCTTGAAATCTTCAATCTTCTGTTTCATCATGGTGGCCTTGAGCTTCATCTCCATCATCTCTGCATGCACTTCTCTTAGGTATTCCTGAGTATAACGAAGTCTTGCTTCAAGTATTTCTCCGATCTGGCGTATGGCTTCCATGGCTGCTTCACGAACAGCGTTGAAGAAAGTTGCTTGTGGTACACGTGAGATGAAAAAGTACTTCCCATCCTCTTTGGGCAAACTCCTTTCATACGGTGGAGGTGTACCTCCACATACCAAAGTTCCACTCCCTTTTGCATGAAGGGGTAGCCTTTGTAGACTACATCTCCTTCAAGGTGAATATGCTTCATCATGTCCTTCAGGATCTTCGGGTAATCATGATCACTTGTCAGGGTCATGATCGTTTCAGGGCCCTTAAGGAAAGACTCATAAAGGGTTGTCATCTGCATGTGTAGGATAAGAGGGGTACTCAGAACAAAGAGTGTATCTCCATGGGGAAATTTTTTTTGTCTCCAGAAAAGTTTGGTGTTCAGCTCTCCATGGGTTCGAGGTTTCGGGGTCTGGTTGAGATAGAAAGAGAAAGAGAATACCCACCCATCAACAAACAAATCCGAGCTCAAAAGAAAAAAAATCGTTTGTAATGGGCCGTTCTACTATGGTTTCGTTTCTAAGTCTTCATTTCTCCAGGTCTTCAATGCTCGAGAGTTTCCAATTCCTGATGCTTTTCCCATATGAAGGCCTCCTACCATTCTTCCGTAACTTACGTCTCTCAAGGTTGACATAACAAGCCTACGAATATCGCATCTATCCAATCATTCAATAAACACAGAAAATAATAGCAACCAAGCATTCATTTATTTAATCAATTCTATAGTATCGCCACCCACATAAGTTGGTATGGTCAGATACTTAAATCGAGAAAGCGTTCATCTTTATTTTTCTCATGGTGGGCTACTACTAAGCTAATTTATCGGGAACTTGATCATTGTCCCCACTGGGGCTTCATTTGTGTGGACTTGATCTCCTCCAATTTTTCTGCTAGATTTTCCCTGTCGACGCGGAGTTTCTTGTGACGACCCTGTATGTCCTGAAGTTGTTCCTTGAGATTCTGGATCTCAACGTCCTTGGCATGAGACATGGTCCTGCTGCTTTTCAGTTCCTGACGCATTCTCGGGATCTCGAGGTTCTCCTCCTCCAGGTTGTCTACCTTCAGTCTCTGAGTCTCAACCTCTTCTCGTAGTGCTTCATTGTCAAATAGGGCTTCCAGGAGGTCCATCTGAAGATTCTTGATGTATTGTTCTAGATCCTGATTGTACACTAACAAGTGGGGAGAACTTCATCTTTGCACTTCCGTCAAGGAAATAGTTGCTCCATCAAACTTCTGCCATCCAATCCTTCCAAAGAAGTGTGGGTTTAGTGCAGCACGATGACGATAGCATAAGCGTGCAATAGTATCATGGACGGCAGTGTTGATGCCCATATCACAGTCACCATTTATGGTGCCGAGGCTGATGTCTGCAGTCTTGGGGTCTTCTTTACGGCCAAAAACTTAGGTCTTGACTCCCCATGATCTAGACGTCCTCCTAGTTGCCTTGATCTCAGGTATCGGTAGCTTCAGCAGCCTGACTAGCTCCACAAGGAAGGGGCCTCCAAGAACCTTCTCGTAGTGTTCTCTTTTGTTCAGAATGTAGCTCTCCATCTATAGTTTGAAATAAGGAAGGTTCAGTAAAAGGAATCAGGTGTTACAAGAGTAGTAACAAAAACAAAGGTCGTTCCTGTTGGGGTCTTCATATTACTAAGTCATTTCCTAGGGTCACGTCCTACAGTCAACAAGTGCTCTGATACCATATCTGTAGCGACCCGACCTCAGACGGTCAAGCCTCTGTGTATCCGTGCCATCCCTGGATCAGTATGCTGGCACACACAGTACATCAATGTATATATCAAAGTGCAATCACATGTATAAATAACGTAAAACTGATATATACCTCATAAGTCTCAGCGGAAACAAGTAATCGGGTGTGGAGTCCCATCAACGCCATCGGCAAAGTTGAGTGTAGACCGTAACCTGATCGTAACTCTTACTGTCGAGGAAATATCTACAACATGATACGTTGCAGCCATGTAGGTCATTACATTGAATGTACCGCAAGATGACAATAAGAGAAAACAGATGATAAACTATACTATATGCGGTATGGCTTTGTGGCTCAGATATCGAGTTTTGTTTGCATAAAAGCTGGTTTTATTTTTCCCTACAACAAAGGAATATCGATGAGTCTGTACTATGGAGTTTTCTATCATGACATGGTTCCGCCAACCGATGTCTCATAGCCCAAATCATCATAAGTTGCCCACAATTAAGTTATCATCCGTGTTGAGAGTTCGAGATAGATCCAAGTCCAGATGCTCAAATTGTCCATAACCGGGACACGGCTAATCGATTAGGTTTTAACCCTCTGCAGAGGTTTGTACACTTTACCCGCAAGATTCGATCCTCTCTTTACATTCTCGCACTTCGTGGTGTTTGAGAACAAGATGACCAAACATGGTCTTCCAAGAGTTCCTCGACCACCGTCCGTGCTCATCCAATCCTACCGTAGTTCTACATCTGCTAGCACCGTCCCAGCCAAAGTCACAACTAAGGTCAACCAAGCCGAGCCCATAGTGACTTGCGGTTGCACAAGTAAGCTTCGGGCATGAAGTATTCTTCCGTCTCTTTGAGTCTGGGTGAAGCTTTCCGCAAGATGTCATGGCGCTTCTCCATGCATCCCGCCATCCTTTGGTTTCTCCAGGTGCCCGTCAACCATCCTTCACCCAAGAGTGTGTATTGAATTCTTGTCTCGAGTCTTGAAGTCTTGAGGCCTTGAAAATGCAGTCCTTGCAGATGCCATCATGGAGTTGTCGTCATTGACGAGAGTCCTCCTTCTTCACACCACTCGAGCACTCATACCAACCCCGTCTACTATAGCGTAGCATTAAAATAAATGACGTCCCGGGCTTGGTAACAGGGGATGGGTTCCTACCTCATGCATACTACTCAACTACAAGAATTCAGTATCACTACTGGAGAGTTGTTACAAAGATGCCACTAAATGCAATAAAAACATAGGTATGAAAGCATGGTCAAAGTGAACTTGCCTGGTACGTTGATGAAGATAACAACACTCTCACAAAATTTGATATAACTATTCGTCACTCTCCGGAGAAAATCTATACAAGTCAAACATAGCATTCACATAAGCAATCATTCTAGCAAGCAATACTAACACTCAAAATAACAAATAAAACAAAAAAAACTCAATGATAAAACTCCAACAAAGTCCAAAGAAGCTTCAAATAAAACTAGAAAGAAAAACTACTAACGAAAATATATGACTTTGCTACAAGCATCTAACATAGTTTTGCCCTAAGTAAAAAAACTTAACAGCAATTAAAACACTAAACTAATAATTTAACAGAAAATAAAAAGTAAAACAACTAAGTTAACAGAAAGTATTTTTCATAATATTTTATTTGCAAAAGAAACAAATAAAAGCTTTTATAAAACTCTAACTATGACCTATAGAAGGTTTCATACAAAACTAAGGAAAAAAATTTAAAATAAAAATAAAATTTTCTCCTGTTGTCTAACAGAAACACAACTAATTTTGTCAAAGTGAAAAAATAAAAATAAATAAAACTAATAAAAACAATAAAGAAAAGGCTAAAACAGAACTATAAGTAAAACAGTACTGTTTTGCTAAAATCCTAATTTAAATTAACCTAAAAATAAAATGCTAAATACTACTGGATAAACAAAGGTCCTAGAGACCAGGAGCAAAAAGAATCGGTCGAAAATAATATTCCTAACTCAAAATAGCTCAAATCTAGTTATTTGAGAAAATTCATACAAACACAAATTTAAACTGCTCAAATATGAAATACAATTGAACTAACAGAAACTACATAAAATTTGTGATCCAAGGCAGTTGGAATCACTCAAAAATACCTCGTAGATAATTAACTATGGATTTTACAAGATTGAAACTATTCCGTTTTAAAAACAGAACAAAAAAAAACAGTAGGTCGGGATTTACTGTAGCAGTTCCGATGATGGGGTTCTGGTGGAGCTCCGGCGACGTCCTCCGGTGGCCCTCTGGCATCGGGGAAGGGATGGTCAGGGGCGGCAGAGCGGGGCGGAGCAGCTGGTGGGGTCTGTGGGCGGCAGGGATGGCCGGAGGTGGTGGGGCGGGGCGGCAATGGCGGCGGTGGTCCGGCGAACTCCGGCGAGGTGGCGCGGTGACGTGGGGTGAGGAGAGGAGGGGCTAGGGGGGAAATGGGTGCGGGAGATGGCCATTTATAGGGGGGGCAGGTCGGTTTGGAGGAGGGGGCAAGGGATTTCGCGATCTCCGGCAATGGCCGACGTGGCTGTGCTCGGGAACGAAATCCAGTTCGTGAGGAAGGAGATGATCTGGCGCGATTGGGCCGGATTTGGCCCCAATAAAAGCAGTACCTTTCTTTTTTTTAATAACCCGCGAAGAAGAATCATTTTAGGAAATAAAATGAAAATAAAATATAGGAGTATTATATATCAAAATGATCAGAAAAATAAGCCCAATTTAATGGGATATTTTGCAGGGGCAAATAAAATACTTTTTGAAAAATCATTTTTTTAATTCAAACAAAAATCAAAATGACTCTCAAAACTCTATGGAAAATTTATTCCAACATTTTTGGGGTGTCATGTTACTCCCTCTCAACACTTTTGTTAAAGTGTTCTTTGTCAGAAAAGTTTTTGAATAAAACTCAAATGCCACTTTGAGTTAAAAACAAAATTTAAAATGACAAATTCAAAATGAAATTTTTCTTTACTTCCCACTCTCTTTCATTGAAGAAATCATGAGGATCATTGAGTGGCATGAAGTTTGAAATATTTCCAAATTCAAATATTTTCAAACAGAAGCATTTTTATGGGAAGTCCTTTTATTCCCTCTCAACAAAACTTCAAAAGTTTAAAATTCCAATCAATTTCACGCAATCGATCACTCAACAACCAATCAAACAATCATATATTTTAATTATTATAACATTCCAAAATTTAGAATTTTGGGATGTTACATCATTTGTGCATCACTTTGTGAGTTTTCATCCATTTGTTTTAGAAGCAGGGAGAAGTTTCAAATATTTCGGCCGCGAGGTGCGGCCACTGGCGTAGGCCTAGTTGGTATTTTAATTACATAAAATTCAGATGGAGTTCGGACATCATCAAAATCGATGTGTGCCTGTGGCGTGCTCTCACGATCCCGTGGAAAAAAATTGGTAAAGTTTGGCACAAGTTTTGATGACCGCTTCTTCCAAACCGGAGCGTCTCACATGAAGGATCATGGTTTTCCAAAAGGAGACATGTCAATTCAAACTCCTGTGGCCGGTGACTTCATCGTTTGGCCTCATAAAAATTTCCACGGTACGCACCACGGGTTTGATTTTCTAGCGCATTTCAGGTATCTTTAGCTATATTGAAGAAATTTTTTTATATTAACGTGCATTTTGTGCATAAAATAAAATTACAACCGAAACTGCATGTGCTGCCGAAAGGGATGAGGATCGCTGTTCGATCTAGGAGCATCCAATGGTGCAGATGTATGATTGTGGGGTTTGGGTTCTGGCCAATCAGAAAGCACGACTCAGATCATGGGCGGGGTGGTGGCGGGGTTGGTCGGCACACGACTTTCATCAACGAACCGTGTGCTATTCGCAAACCGGATTGCATATTTTTGTTCACACATACTGTAGTGAGATCGATTGAGTGTGCTACCTCTATGATATAATAATAATAATAATAATAATAATAATAATAATAATAATAATAATAATAATAATAATAATAATAATAATAATAACAACAACAACAACAACAACAACAACAACAAAAATAGTTCATATTCATTGCCTGAGCTGACAGCATATCAAGGTCAACTTATTAACGGTTCTTACATGAACAGAAAACCGGGCATAACTCACAAATTCAGTACACGCGACAGTTCTAAATTGAACCAATTAAGTTGCAGGGTAGGCATAAAGACTAGTCTTATAGCTTAATTCCCATGTACATGTGGGAACTGGGATCATTAAGTTGACCTCGAATGAACTTGGGGTTTTTGATGATTTTAAACTTCTTCTCTGTTGCACTGGTGCGTGATCCCTTGGCTGGCAACTCATCAAATTCATCGTACTCGTCCTAATCGGCGACATCGTCGACACCCAGTACCCTTCTCTTCCCATGCATCGCTAAATGGCCGTTCTTATGCAAGGGGTCTTCCACAAAGAAAATCTGGGTAGCATCGCTGGCAAGAATGAAAGGGTCCGCGTGATATGCCATTGTTGTCCTGTTAACATAGGTCTTCCTGTACTCATCAATCCTTACCTGACCAAGAGGGATCCATGCGCACCTGAATAATGCCACCTTAACTTTCACATAGTCAAGCTCCCAAATCTCTTTGATGGTTCCATAGTATACCCTTTTACCAGCTTCATTTACAATCATGCATTCTATTCGAACATAGCTGTTCTGATACGAGGTCTTCTTATCACGTTCCTCAGTGTAGAACGTGTATCCATTTATGTCATATGCTTGGTACGTCAGCACCGTAGGTGATAGCTTTTGTGCCAATCACATAGCAATGTCATCGATGGATCCTTGTGCCAAACGATTCTTCAACCATTCGGCGTAGTTCTTAGTGTGCTCCTTCATCTCCACCTCTTATGAAGGCACCATTGGTAAAAATCTTTGGCGTATCTCCGCCAAGTGTTCTTCGCATAAGCAATGAGAACTGGGCTGTTAAGCAGTACCATCAAATGGGCTTTCTCTGCCAATTATTCGGGTGCAGCCATTTGCGTGCCAGCAAGGACTGGCTTACCTTTCAGCCTTCCCTCGTGGCGAGAGAGGGGCAAACCTATAGGTCTTTGTTTCATGTATTCGGTGCAAAACTCAACCACCTCCTCCGCGGTATAACCTTGTAGGCTACTTGCCTCTGGATGGTTTCGGTTCCGACAAAAGCGCTTCAGGATTCCCATGAACCGCTCGAAGGGATACATGTTGTGAAGAAACACAGGACCACAATACTTTATCTCGTCGACAAGGTGCACAGTGAGATGGACCATGATATCAAAGAATGACGATGGGAAAAACCTCTCTAGGTTGGACAATATTCTTGCAATATCATCTTGCATATGATCCAACTCTTCAGGATCTACAACTTTCTGCCATAGTTGGTTGCAGAAATCATAGAGGTCAATGAGTGTGTTTCTTATATCTTTGTCCATCAGATTCCTGATGGCCACTGGGAGGGTTTGTGTCAACATTACGTGGCAATCATGTGACTTCATGTGTCCCAACTTCATTTTACCCGAGCTCACATCCACAAGACTTCTGATGTTTGCGGAGTAGGAAGAGGGTGTCTTAACTGACAACAAATAGGTGAAGATCTATGTTGCTTCTTTTGTACTGAAATTGTAACTCTGGCGAGCTTTGATGAATTTGTCATCATCTTCTGCTTCACTCTTGCGTTGTGATTGATCAGCAAGCATATCGAGCCGTGAACCGTCACCATCCTTTCTTTTACCTTTAATCTTGAGCAGAGTACCAAGGATGCTTTCACATACGTTCTTCTCTATGTGCATGACATCGATGCAGTGACGTACACGTAGAATCTCCCAGTAAGGTAATTTCCAGAACACCGATTTCTTCTTAAACACTTGATCCTTGGGTGTTAGTTTCACCGTCAAAGGGTGGTTCTTGCCAAGCACAACATTAAATTTTTCAGCCACGTTGTGGACCACCACCCCTTCATAGGGTCTTGGGGCTGCAGTTGCCTCTGCCGTACCATCAAATTCAGCTTTCATCTTTCGGTATGGGTGATTTTTCCGTAAGAACCTACGATGACGCAAATACACTGTTTTATGCGAGTTGGGAAGTCTTATGCTAGCTGTCCTATCCATGCATGTGATACACCCTACTTCTCCCCTTGTTTTCTACCCAGATGTGTTGCCTAATGCCGGCATATCTTGAATGGTGTGCACCAGCATGGCATGTAGATCGAAAATCTCCTTTCTGTAAGCATAATAACATTTTACAGCAGGCGCATCTATCCACACTGTCAGTAGTTCTTCTACCAGTAGCTGAAAGTAAATGTCGATGTCATTTCCAGGTTGCTTTGGGCCTTGGATAATCATTGACATCATAATGTATTTTTTCTTCATACACAGCCAAGGAGCTAGGTTATATATGCACAGAAGCACCGGCCATGTGCTGTGATTGGTGCTCATATCGCCAAAAGGATTCATCCCGTTAGTACAGTCCCCGAGCCTTATACTTCTAGGATCCTTGGCAAAAATTTCAAACTTTTTGTCGATTAATTCCCACTGAGCCCCATCTTTCGGGTGCCTCATATACTTATCCGCAATTCGCTCATCATGATTCCACCGCAACCTCTTTGCCTCTCTAGGGTTTGCAAACAAACGCCTCAACCTTGGAATTAAAGGCAAGTACCAAACAACCTTGAACGGGACTCCTGTCTTGATCTCGTCGTCCAATTTGTACTTGTCCTTTGCTCTCCTGCGCTTGTATCGTGCATGCTTGCATGTGGGACATGCACGATAATCTTTGTACTCACCATAGTACAATATACAATCATTCACACAAGCATGTATCTTCTGTACTTCAAGTTCCAATGGGCAAACAATTTTCTTCGCTTCATTCGTGCTTCTGGGGAGCACATTATCTTCTGGAAGAATTTGTTTCAAAAGACCTAACATCTCTGTGAAGCCCTTGTTTGATAGACCGTTTGCTGCTTTAAATCTGAGAAGCGCCAGGGTGGAACGCAACCTGGAATATTTCTTTTTGCAACCTGGATACAATTCTTTCTTGGAGTCCGCATCAATGGTTGGCAGATCCTTGTACCCAATCATATGCTTATCTGGGCCCTCGAAATCTGCAATCATAGCAGCAAAATCTGGCATATCAAAATCGTCGTCATCTGCGTTGACGTCTTGGTTTTCCAGTGGGCGTTTCGGCTTTCCGGTGTTCCATTGGTAGCTTGACGCCTCTGCCCCAATGTTAAATTCAACATCCATGTGACACTGATCGGGGTTTGGCATCTCGCTGCCCTGGGTATCTTCATCCATGACCTCCTATTCACCGTGTCTGGTCCAACGTGTATATCCATCCATGAATCCCCTAGAGACTAAGTTCATATGGACATCTACAACTTCATGTGACTCTGTATTGGCACAATCACTACATGGACACAGGATGTAATCCGCATCACCAATTCTCCTCTTCGTACTTTCAGCCAAATTCATGAACTCTGTCATGCCACTGATAAAATCTGTGGTTTTTTTATTCTTCATCCATCGAGATCGTTCCATCCGAAGCACATGAATGGTAATTTAAAACAAAACAACAACATTAATACATGGATTAACTGTTGTCCAAAGATGCGTGCATAAATCACAAGGTTTTATTTTAATAATTACTCAGGGCGCTCCATGGTGTTATCCAGCCCTGCTATGAAAAACATTAATGGCCAGTCAGTTTACACGCAGAGTACTAGTACAACACTACACTTAGGAATTGAACCTAAATTTAGCCACTAACGAAAAGAATACCTTAATTAATTAGCCGTGCGGCGACCTCCACCCAGCAGACAGACAAGGGTGATGCGGCGGCACGCTAAGACAGCAGGGTCGAGCAACAAAGCTTAGTGCGGCTGCCGCCTGAAGTTCGACCTCCACTATCCCGCCATCGACAGCGATGGATGTGCTTGAATCACACCGCTGCTGACCTCGATGGTTGAGCTCCTCCTATCTCCCGTCGCAGAACAAGGATTGACCTCCTAGGACGCCGCTGATACGTCTCCAACATATCTATAATTTTTTATTGCTCCATGCTATATTATCTATTGTTTTGGACAATATTCGGCTTTATTATCCACTTCTATATTATTTTTGGGACTAACCTATTAACCGGAGGCTCAGCCCAGATTTGCTGTTTTTTGCCTATTTCAGTGTTCGGCAGAAAAGGAATATCAAACAGAGTCGAAACGGAACGAAATCAACTTGAGAAGTTATTTTGGGAAGGAAAGCTACCATATGGACTTGGACCCCACGTCGGGAGAGAAGGGAGGTGCTCACGAGGGTGGGGGGCGTGCCCCCCTGCCTCGTGGGGCCGCCGAAGCTCCACCGGCGTACTTCTTGCACCCATATATACCCACGTACCCTAAAACTTCCAGAACAGAGATTAGATCGGGAGTTCCACCGCCGCAAGCCTCTGTAGCCACCAAAAGTCAATCGGGACCCTGTTCCGGCACCCTGCCGGAGGGGGGAACCCTCACCGGTGGCCATCTTCATCATCCCGACGCTCTCCATGACGAGGAGGGAGTAGTTCACCCTCGGGGCTGAGGGTATGTACCAGTAGCTATGTGTTTGATCTCTCTCTCTCTCTCTCTCTCTCTCTCTCTCTCTCTCGTGTTCTTGATTTGGCACGATCTTGATGTATCGCGAGCTTTGCTATCATAGTTGGATCTTATGTTTCTTCTCCCCCTCTACTCTCTTGTAATGGATTGAGTTTTCTCTTTGAAGCAATCTTATTGGATTGGGTCTTTAATGATTTGAGAACACTTGATGTATGTCTTGTCGTGCGTATCTGTGGTTACAATGGGATATCACGTGATTCACTTCATGTATGTTTTGGTGATCAACTTGCGAGTTCCGCCCATGAACCTATGCATAGGGGTTGGCACACGTTTTCGTCGTGATTCTCCGATAGAAACTTTGGGGCACTCTTTGAGGTTCTATGTGTTGGTTTGAATAGATGAATTGAGATTGTGTGATGCATATCGTATAATCATGCCTACGGATACTTGAGGTGACATTGGAGTATCTAGGTGACATTAGGGTTTTGGTTGATTTGTGTCTTAAGGTGTTATTCTAGTACGAACTCTAGGGCTGTTTGTGACACTTATAGGAATAGCCCAACGGATTGATTGGAAAGAATAACTTTGAGGTGGTTTCGTACCCTACCCTAATCTCTTCGTTCGTTCTCAACTACTAGTGACTTTGGAGTGACTCTTTGTTGCATGTTGAGGGATAGTTATATGATCCAATTATGTTATTATTGTTGAGAGAACTTGCACTAGTGAAAGTATGAACCCTAGGCCTTGTTTCCTATCATTGCAATACCGTTTACGCTCACTTTTACAACTTGTTACCTTGCTGTTTTTATATTTTCAGATTACAAAAACCTATATCTACCATACATATTGCACTTGTATCACCATCTCTTCGCCGAACTAGTGCACCTATACAATTTACCATTGTATTGGGTGTGTTGGGGACACAAGAGACTCTTTGTTATTTGGTTGCAGGGTTGCTTGAGAGAGACCATCTTCATCCTACGCCTCCCACGGATTGATAAACCTTAGGTCATCCACTTGAGGGAAATTTTCTACTGTCCTACAAACCTCTGCACTTGGAGGCCCAACAACGTCTACAAGAAGAAGGTTGTGTAGTAGACATCAAGCAGTTTCTGTCGCCGTTGCCGGGGAGGTGAGTGCTTGAAGGTATATCTTTAGATTTTCCAATCGAATCTTTTTGTTTCTTGTTTTAGCACTAGTTTAGTTTATAAAAGAAAACTACCAAAAAAATGGAATTGAGTTTACCTCATACGCTTCATCTTTTTAATATCCTTCGTGAGTATGATGGAAAGGAAAATTGTGCCAAAGTGTTAGAAGAAGAATGCATTAAAATGTTTGGCACTAAATCTTTGAATGATGAGCATGATTGCAATGTTGTTAGTATAAACTCCTTGAATATCCATAGTACTAATGATGATTGCACTAGTTATGATGAAAATGTCTCCTATAAACATGTCAATTTTTGTGGAGTGCATTGGGTTTGCAAGGACACACCAAATAGGGAAGATAGATATTGCAAGAGGCATAAGTACTTAGAAACTAAATGGTTGCAAGAAAGGCTAGATGCATGTGCTAAAATTTTATTTTTTCTTAGCCATACTTGTGAACTTTGCAATGAATGTGATCATTTTAGTAACCAATTCAAATTGTTTCATGATCTTATCGTGTCCAAAAATTGTGATGACTTGATTTCCCTTGCACATCATAATGAACTTAGTTTGCTCTTGGGTTATGAAGAAATTAAACGTATAACTAAGGACATTCCAAAATTTGCCCTTGATGGAGTTGTTCATTTTGATCTAGAAGAAATTTATATGTATTGTGCGGTGAATTGCATTGAAAATACTTATATTGCCAATTACATAAAGAAAAGAAAACAAATAGAGGATGAAGATAATACTAATGAAAGGGAAGAGACTTCCCAATATCCTCCTATTATTTCTTATGATGAATCAAGTAACGGGGAGGAGCCTTCCATTCAACCAATCTCATTAATAAGGAGCTCCAAAAAGAAGATTGAACAAACACATGATGTGGTGAAGAAGAAGAAAAGAAAAAGGAAGAGAGGTAAAAAGGTATCTCTTCCAAACAAAATTGCTCCTATTATTGTTGTGCCTCATGAAAATGAAGATGATACACTTGATGATGATCTCGTTATGCCTATTGCTTGTTGTGATGATTATGATTGGGAAGATAATGATACTTCTTATGATCTTGAAAATATTTTTGGCACTTGCTTGGAAGAATATAATAATTGCTATACTATCGGTGCTATCTATACTATTAATGATGAGAGTGATTATGCTTATGATATGAAAAGGCCCAAGATTGGGGAAGCTATGTTTGATGAGGATGACATATTTGGGAATATATTTTCTGTAATTAATGTTTGTCCCAAGCTTGGGGATGCTATGCTTAATAATGATAATATTTTTAGCCTCCCAAGTTTTGATATGCAAAGTTGTTATGATGATAGCATGCCTTCTGCCTATGATGATTATATTGATGAAAGTGGGTTTGGAAGAGTGTCAACTTTAGAAAGTAATGATCCCACTATTTCTTAGGATGTTGAATCATATAATATTTATGAAAGTGGATTTGGAGAGGTCATGACTTTATTTAGTGATGTATCCACTATTTCGAAAGAGGTTTCAATCGATTATGATGAGAACAAAGTTGCTACTTATGATGATTATCGTGATAAAACTTATGCTATAAAGAGTAGTGATGATTATATTTATAAAACTTGTCATGAATATGAGTACCCTTTCTCTGAACATTACTCTTTTAATGTGGAAACAATTTATTGTATTCAAGTCTCTTATGATACTCCCACTATTCCGAATGAGAAGAATTTTGCTTATGTGGGGAGTAATAAAATTTCTATGCTAGTAGATCATGAAAAGAATGCTTTAGGTGCTGGTTATATTGTTGAATTCATTCATGATTCTACTGAAAATTATTATGAGGGAGGAATATATGCTTGTAGGAATTGCAATAATATCAAGTTTCCTCTCTATGTGCTTAAAGTTTTGAAGTTATGCTTGTTTTACCTTCCTATGCAAGTTGATTCTTGTTCCCATAAGTTGTTTGCTCACAAAATCCCTATGTATAAGAAGTGGGTTAGACTTAAATGTGCTAGTCATATTCTTCATGATGCTCTCTTTATGTTTCAATTCTTATCTTTTATGTGAGCATCATTGAAACCATAATGCCTAGCTAGGGGCGTTAAACGATAGCGCTTGTTGGGAGGCAACCCAATTTTATTTTATTTTCTTGCTTTTTGGTTCTGTTTAGGAATAAATAATCCATCTAACTTCTTTTTAGATGTGGTTTTACGTTTTTAATTAGTGTCTGTGCCAAGTAGAACCTTTGGGAAGACTTGGGTGAAGTCTCTATGATCATGTTGTAAAAAACAGAAACTATAGCGCTCGCGAGTTTAGCTAAAACTTTTTACTGGAGAGTGCTATTTAGTTGATTCTTTTTGCAGATGATTACTTGAAAAATTCCTCAGGTCCATCAATTTATTTTAGAATTTTTGGAGTTCCAGAAGTATACGTTTGATACAGACTACTACAGACTGTTCTGTTTTTCGTGTGTTGTTTGCTTATTTTGATGAATCTATGGCTAGTAAAATAGTTTATAAACCATAGAGAAGTTGGAATACAGTATGTTTAACACCAATGTAAATAAAGAATGAGTTCATTACAGTAACTTGAAGTGGTTTTTTGTTTTCTTTCGCTAACGAAGCTCACGAGTTTTTTGTTAAGTTTTGTGTTGCGAAGTTTTCAAGTTTTGGGTAAAGATTCGATTGACTATGGAATAAGGAGTGGCAAGAGCCTAAGCTTGGGGATGCCCAAGGAACCCCAAGGTAATATTCAAGGATAACCAAGCGTCTAAGCTTGGGGATGCCCCGGGTGGCATCCCCTCTTTCGTCTTCGTTCATGGTAACTTTACTTGGAGCTATATTTTTATTCACCACATGATATGTGTTTTGCTTGGAGCGTCATTTTATTTTCTTTAGCTTTGCTTTCTGTTTGAATAAAATACCAAGATCTGAAATTCTTAAAATGAGAGAGTCTTCACATGGTTGCCTAATTATTCGACTACTCATTGATTTCACTTATATCTTTCGGAGTAGTTTGTCATTTGCTCTAGTGCTTCACTTATATCTTTTAGAGCACGGTGGTGGATTTGTTTTATAGAAAATATTGATCTCTCATGCTTCACTTAGATTATTTTGAGAGTCTTAAATAGCATGGTAATTTTCTTAAATAATTCTAATATGCTAGGCATACAAGATTTGTAAGAATTCTTATGAGTGTGTTGAATACTAAGAAAAGTTTGATGCTTGATAATTGTTTTGAGATATGAAGATGGTGATATTAGAGTCATGCTAGTTGAGTAGTTGTGAATTTGAGAGATACTTGTGTTAAAGTTTGTGATTCCCGTAGCATGCACGTATGGTGAACCGTTATGTGATGAAGTCGGTGAGGGAGTCCTGGATTAGGGGGTATCCGGACAGCCGGACTGTGTACAATGTCCGGACTATTGAAGCGTGAAGATACAAGACTCAAGACTTCGGCTCGTGTCCGGATGGGACTTTCCCTGGCGTGGAAGGCAAGCTTGGAGATCCGGATATTATATTTCCTTCCTTGTAACCGACTCCATGTAAACCCTAGCCCTCTCCGGTGTCTATATAAACCGGAGAGATTGGTCCTTAGAAGGCCGATCACAATTACAATCATACCATCATAGGCTAGCTCTTAGGGTTTAGCCTCTACAATCTCGTGGTAGATCTACTCTTGTATTACCCATATAATCAATATTAGTCAAGCATGAAGTAGGGTTTTACCTCCATCGAGAGGGCCCGAACCTGGGTAAACACCTGTGTCCCTTACTTCTTGTTACCATCAGCCTTGACGCACTGATCGGGACCCCCTACCCGAGATCCGCCGGTTTTGACACCGACATTGGTGCTTTCATTCAGAGTTCCTCTGTGTCGTCACCGTCAGGCTCGATGGCTCCTTCGATCATCATCAACGACGCTGTCTAGGGCGAGACTTTCCTCCCCGGACAGATCTTCGTGTTCGGCGGCTTCGCACTGCGGGCCAACTCGCTTGGCCATCTGGAGCAGATCGACAGCTATGCCCCTGGCCACCAGGTCAGGTTTGGAAACCTGAACTACACGGCGGATATCCGCGGAGACTTGATCTTCGATGGATTTGGGCCTATGCCAGGAACACCGGACAGTCTCGACGAGCACGGCTTAGACCTGCCATCGGACGAAGCCCGGGTATCGCCCCCGTAGTGTCTCCGGACCTAGATCCGGAGCAGGCTGCGCTGCCTAAGGACGGAGGGATGGACCCCGCCCCCCAGGTCGCGCCCTCATCGGCGGTGGAGCCGAACATGGGTCTTACCTCTGTGGTGGCCCGCGACTCCGAACCCCTGGATTCGTATCCGGACGTTGGTTCCAGTACGCACACTCCCGAGCCCGTCGGGCCAGGATGGGCTCCGGTAATGGAGTCCACCGCCGCGGATATCTTCCAGCACTCGCCCTTTGGCGACATCTGACTCATTAAAGTCTCTCTCTTTGTCGGGGCTCTTGGCGAACTATGTCCGGCTCGAGTGGGAGGCAGATGGCGAAGGAATTCGTGCCACCCACCACCCACTTCATTGCCACGGTCGATGACTTAACCGAGGTACTGAACTTCGACTCAAGACATCGCAAGATGGACGACGATATGGAGAAGAACATGAACCACCGCACACTGGGCGGTGGACAGCCACCTCTACTTATGACATATATATGGTGGACACTCCAAAGGAAACAAATGGCGATGAGGCAACGGAGGATAAAACCTCGGGGAAAAAAGCAAAGAATGGGCATCGTCGGCGCCACTCCAAGCCTCGCCACACCAATACCGGCCCAGGACACGAAAACAATCCGAATGGTGCCAAAGAAGAATACAACCCCGATCAGCCCGCCTTCGAGCAGGCCGAACAGGAGGATGAGCAGGTCAGCCCAGAAGAACAGGCAACGGACGATTACCCGGAGGAGGACAGCTACATGCCCCCCTCCGAAGACGAAATTAGCCTCAGCGACGACGAGTTCGGCGTGCCTGAGGATCCCGTAGAGCTGGAGCGCTTCAAGCGTCGGCTTATAGCCACTGCGAGGAGCCTGAAAAAGAAACAACAGCAACTCCAAGCTGATCAAGATCTGCTCACAGATAGATGGTCGTAAGTCCTGGCAGCCGAGGAATATGGACTCGAGCACCATACGGCTGACCGGCTACCTCGTGGCCGGGATAAAACGGCATACCAGTCCGCATACCAGCCAACACCCCCACGCCAACATACTACGGCCCGAGGCAACAAAACGGGACAGCCAAGATCGATCTACGGATCGCGGGGGCGCGCCTCGGTACGCGACGAGGACCGTCACGCCGGACACACCTTCAACAAGTCCGGCCGGGCCGAATATAGCCATCCAGAGCAATTCGACCTGCGTAGCCACATAGCCCGGCACAGAGGCGCCGCGCACCCCCTCTGCTTCACTGATGAAGTAATGGATCACGAATTCCCAGAAGGGTTTAAACCCGTAAACATCGAATCATACGATGGCACAACAGACCCCACAGTATGGATCGAAGATTTCCTTCTCCACATTCACATGGCCCACGGAGACGATCTACACGCCATCAAGTATCTTCCACTTAAGCTCAAAGGACCAGCCCGGCACTGGCTAAACAGCCTGCCAGCAAATTCCATTGGCATTTGGGAAAACCTGGAGGACACATTCCTCGACAACTTCCAGGGCACATATGTGCGACCACCTAATGCCGATGACTTGAGCCACATCACTCAACAGCCCGGAGAGTCAGCCAGAAAATTCTGGACTCGGTTCCTAAACAAAAAGAACCAAATAGTCGATTGTCCGGACGCCGAAGCCCTAGCGGCTTTCAAGCATAATATCCGTGACGAGTGGCTCGCTCGACACCTCGGCCAGGAAAAACCCAAGTCCATGGCAGCCCTCACAACATTAATGACCCGCTTTTGCGCGGGCGAGGACAGTTGGTTGGCTCGCAGCAGCACTACGCCACAGTCTGGAAATTTGGATGGCCGCGACAATAACGGCAAGCCACGGCGTAACAGACATAAGCGACGAAACAATGGCGACAACACTGAAGACACGATAGTCAACGCCGGATTTAGTGGGCCCAAGCCCGGTCAGCGAAAGAAGCCGTTCAAAAGAAATAATCAGGGACCGTCCAGACTGGACCGCATACTGGAGCGCTCGTGCCAAATTCATGGCACCCCCGACAAGCCAGCCAACCACGCCAATAGAGATTGTTGGGTATTCAAACAGGCCGGCACGATAAACGCCAAAGACAAGGACAAGGGGCTGCACAGCAACGACGATGAGGAGCCCCGATGTCCGAACATGGGGGGACAGTAGAAATTCCCCCCCCCCCCCCCAAGGTGAAAACGGTCAACATGATCTACGCCATGCACATCCCCAAGCGGGAAAGAAAGCGGGCACTAAGGGACGTCTATGCGATGGAGCCAGTCGCCCCCAAATTCAACCCATGGTCAGCTTGTCCGATCACTTTCGATCGTAGGGATCACCCTACTAGCATCCGTCACGGTGGCTCAGCCACATTGGTCCTAGACCCAATCATTGACGGATTCCACCTCACGAGCGTCCTTATGGACGGCGGCAGCAGCCTGAACCTGCTTTACCAGGACACAGTGCGCAAAATGGGCATCAACCCTTCAAGGATCAAGCCCACTAAAACCACCTTTAAAGGTGTAATTCCTGGAGTAGAGGCCCGCTGTACGGGCTCTATAACATTGGAAGTGGTCTTCGGATCTCCGGATAACTTCCGAAGCGAAGAGTTAATCTTCGATATCGTCCCCTTCCGCAGTGGTTACCATGCACTGCTCGGACGAACCGCACTTGCCAGACTCAATGCGGTACCACACTACGCATATCTCAAGCTCAAGATGCCAGGACCGCGCGGGGTCATAACGGTGAACGGAAATATGGACCGCTCCCTACGAACATAAGAACATACTGCAGCCCTTGCGGCGGAAGTACAATGCGGCCTTCTCCAACAAACCAATCTGCGACAACAACTTCGAGCACAGTCAAGTGAGTCTGGAGCACCCCGCAACAGGATCGTCAGGCACGCCAAGAGCGCGACTAGCAGTCCTGCCTCCGCTTAAGCCCCATCAAAGCAGCATTCGTGCCACGTGCACACAATTACGCACTTAAAATACCATGGGCATAGGCGGAGGCGCATCAACGCCTCAGTCAATAGTGCGGGTAACCGCCAAATACTTTCATACTCTTTCCCTCTTACCTTTCAGCACACCGCGTTGGCGCAGCATCCTCAAAAGAGCCGAATCGCCGGATTTACAGGGAAGAGACATCCAAGGAGGCAATAGACGTTGTGCATAGAAGGAAATACCCAGGTGGAATCTATTTACGATCATTATACCTACTTTATCTACCTGAACACAGCCTGCCCCTGGATAGGACATGTCAAATAGTCCTATTTTATCTCTGCTTAACGCACCCATCGTAAATGTACGCTTAAACATATTTTTCGTAAATGGGAGATTATATATAGCGTCAGCTTATTTTTCTTATTTGAGCATTTTTTATTTTTGCATCCGTACACCTTGGTGTGGCCGGTTTGCCAGGGGCTTCTTATGGCGCCCCGCTATGTGGCAACTAAAGTCCGAACAGTTTCAACAGTGCGGCACCCCGAACTTATAACACTATATGCATCAGCTCCGAATCATGTCTTGGGTCTACAGTTGGGATATCCCGGCTCCCTTGTTTTTGTGCCTTACGTTCCGTTATATCGGCTAAGGTAGCGCAGGGAGAACTATTGCGATTGTGTCCCGGTTCTTCCGGACGAGCACCTCAGTAGAGAAAGCCGAAACTGACCGACATGATGTGGCGAGAGCTGGTCGCTATTCGAGAGGTTTTAAAATCCTTAAAAGATTCCACTTTAGGAGATAAATCGGCTTTGTCCGATCTAGGCGTGTATAGCGCCCCAATTCGGCCTTCCGGATTCTAGGGGCTTCGCCGAAATTTAAAATTGTAGACTTCTATGGCTAAGTGAAATTTATAAAGCCGCATAGTCCGATAGCCTAGTTCGCTGCGCCGGACACCTCCTTAAGGGACCAAACATTTGGGTAAAGAGTGTCTGGGTTTTCCACGAACACCCCAGTGCTAGTCACGTGGGGGCAGAAGCCGACGAGTGGCCTACTTTCAGGATTTTATAAACAGCCGCAGAGAAGGTAATATTTTAAATAACAAAAGCGCTACATAGCGCAAGTAACTTCCTCTTTAATTACAAACATGACAGAACTGAATTCATTCAAATATGGCGTCCTTGGTACACTCATTGGCAACGAGACGAGCACCCTTCATCACGCCATCGTAGTACATTTCGGGATGGCGATGCGTTTTACCCTCTGGCGGACCGTCCTTTACCAGCTTCTCCGCATCCAGCTTGCCCCAATGCACCTTGACGCGGGCAAAAGCTCGGCGGGCACCTTCGATGCAAACAGATCGCTTGATCACTTCAAGCCGCGGGAAGGCAGCCACCATCCGCTTGATCAGGCCAAAGTAGCTACTGGACAGGAGCTCACCAGGCCACATCCGGACTATGAAGTCCTTCATAGCCAGTTCGGCCGCTCTGTGGAGTTTGATCAACTGCTTCAGTTGGTCGCTCAGAGGCATGGATGATCGGCCCCATCATACTGGGACCAGAACAGCTTCTCCGTTGAGCTCCCCTCCTGGGCACGGTAGAACTCCGCAGTGTCTGAGATGCTGCGTGGCAGATCTGCAAATGCCCCTAGAGAGCTCCGTATTCGAGTAAGTAAAAGAAACGCCTCCTCCACATGTTTGCTTTGCATAAAGAATTTCTTACCCGCTGCTATCTTTTTGGCCTCCCGGATCTCCTGCTGTGCTTTCTCGGCTTCGGCCTTGGCATCTTTCAAATTCACAAGGGCCTTCGCAAGCTCTGCCTCCTTCATCTTCAAATTATGCTCCACGGACTCGCACTTCTTGCCAAGGTCCTGGAGCTCCTGCTGTACCTCGCCCACTCTAGCACTTTGCTTTTCGCGCTCCTTACACTCCGAGGCCGCCTTGTCTTGACCTCGGACAGCGCTTTCTTCAGGACGCCAATTGGCGGTGGCCCTGTTACACAGTCACGACACTTAAGTGTTAGACTCGTCAATTCTGCCTATCCTTAAATTCATAAGAGCGGGAATTACTTACCCTTGTTCTCTTCGAGCTGCCTCTTCGTGAGGATGAGCTCTCCCTACGCCTGCTCCAGGTGCCGCTTCATTCGGCAACCTCGGCAATCTGGGCAGTAGAGCAAGCAAAGCACAGCCACGCTTATTCACAACAATACTTATTATTAGACTCCTGTGCATTATAATTGACCCTCCGTTTGGCTTTTCTCTCCGGACACCAAACAGAGTATCAGGGGCTACTACCTATCAGGTGGTAATTTTATACATTTTTATTACTTACCTCAAAGCCCGTCAGGAGGCTTGCGCAGGCTTCGGTTAGTTCGCTTTTGGCAGACACGACCTTTTGAATCACCGCACTCATAAGAGTACAGTGCTCCTCTTCCATGGAAGCGCCTCGAAGCGCTTCCAGCAGACTATCCGGCGCAATTGATGCGACAGAAGTCCTTGGCACGGGCGGCTCGCCCTCCCTCATGAGGGGCTGCCTGCCAAAGTCCGGAACCGTTAGAGGTTCCGGGGCAGTGTTCGGTCGGGAGTCCGCCTTGTTGCGGCTCTCGTCGACGCGATCTGCGGGGATCTTGAACCCCGCATGCCCGACATCTGGAATCCCGCCATGGGGTGTCTCCAGAGTCACCTCCCCCTGCTCTGAGAGCTTTCGGGACAACACCTCTGTGTCATCCGCGTGTGGAGGGGTAGTGGTTGTCGGGAGAGAATTTATCGCCGAATCGCTCAGGGACCCAGAGGAGGATTCCTCGGGGTAAGCCCTAGCCGGACTGCATATATGTTCGGCACTATAAGTACAAAAACTATGAAGTAAAACCACGATAGGACGTGGGTACTTACGATCGCACCGGGGGCTTCCCCCGGGGCAGCCACCCCTCCTCGCTGTAAGCGGCCGTGGCGGAATAGTCCGGAAGGGTTACCTTCCCTTCTTGGGCCTTGACCTCCCTCCGGGCGGTTTCCTCTTCTCCCCCCTAGTGCGGGGAGGCGGAATTTCTTCTTGATTCCCCCCGCCTCCGTGAGAGGAATGTGTCTCGTCGTCATCGGACGACAGAGGAATAACAGCCTTGCGCCGATGGCCTTTTCCAGCCCCCTGGCCCGCTTCGCCGGGCCCCTCATCCTTCTCGGATGGGGCGTCTTCTTCTTCTTCCTCCTCCCCTTCGTGGGAGGAGTCCGCCTCATCGTCTTCGGACGAGGCTTCGGACGTAACCTTACGCCGCAGACCCTTCCTGGTCCCCGGGGCCTTCTTCTCGGCCTTCTTCTCCGGCACCTTGTAGGGTGTCGGGACTAGCATCTCCGTCAGGAGAGCATCCGCTGGATCTTCCGGCAACGGAGCCGGACAGTCAATCTGCTCCGCTGTCTTCACATAATCCTGAGGCAAATATATATATATATATATATATATATATATATATATATATATATATATATATATACTTAAAACTACCCCATAAATGTATTGGGAAAAAACTAAACCCAGTGGTGGTCCCAAAACTCACCGGATTCGGGGGCCGCCGCTGCTTGAAGTCCACGGTCCTCGGATGTGGGAGGAGGTACTTCGGAGGCCTTGAACAACACTTTCCATGCGCCTTTGTGCGTCATGCCAGAAACTCGGGCGTCTGGTGTTCGGCCGGGACGAGCTCCCACAGATTTACGGCCCGCCTTTGGCAGGGCAGGATCCGGCAAACGAGCATGACCTGGATCACATTGACAAGCTTGATGTTCTTGTCCTTCATGCTTTTGATGCATGTCTTGAGTCCGGCCAGCTCCGTGGAATCACCCCAGGACAGGCCCTTCTTTTCCCAGGAGGTGAGCCGCATGGGGATTCCGGATCGGAACTCGGGGGCTGCCGCCCAGTTGGCGCAGCGCGGCTCGGTGATATAGAACCACCCCGATTTCCATCCTTTTACGATCTCCGCAAAGGAGCCGTCCAGCCAAGTGACGTTAGGGCATCTTGCCCACCATGGCCCCTCCGCACCCCGCTTGTTGGCCGCGTACAATCTTCGGCTTCACGCAGAAGATTTGCAGCCACAGGCCGAAGTGAGGCCGAATGCGGAGGAAAGCCTCGCAAACGACGATCAACGCCGAGATGTTGAGGACGAAATTCGGGGCTAGATCGTGGAAAACTAGCCCATAGTAGAACATGAGCCTACGGACCAAGGGATGGAGTGGAAATCCCAGTCCACGCATGGAGTGGGCGACGAACACGACCCTCTCGTAGGGTCCCGGGGTCGGAATGACCTGCCCAGCGTCCGGTAGCCGGAGCGCTATGTCTGCGGCCAAGTATCCGGCCGCCCGAAGATCTGTGATGTGCTTCTCCTCGACGGTGGAAGCCACCCACTTGCCTCCTGCTCCGAACATGTCTAGCTGTGCGGAGGAGACTTGGGCTTGGGCGCTGGAGCTCGAGGAGGCAAGAGTGGGCAGAGAACGAAGGAGGCGTGGGTAAAAATGAGGAAATCTTATCCCTTTATAGAGGCGACGAAAGCGGTGCGCCTCCCCACTTGCCCGTTGGGAATCGCTTGCTTCCCAAGCACCACGATTAATGAAGTGGTGGGATTACCCGTACCCGTATTGATGAGAATCCCGTAATGAGGGGGCATGATCTCTGCTTTGACAAGACGTGTCAAGGAAACCGCCTCGCAATATGCGCTGTGGCTGGTTGTGGAAAGACGGTTCGAATAATGACCTGACCGTAGTGACACGTCGCGTTGCCTAAAAAGTTGTCAGCAGATTGCATTTGTGAAACATCATTCTCTCTACGGTGGGATACGGAGATCATCTTGTGGATCCGGACACGGTTTGAGTGTTCGATAATTACCTTGGAGTATTCGGAGAAGGAACCCGCCCTGCAATGCCGAAGACAAGACTGCGCACCGGACTCGTCGCCATTGAATCCTGGTTCAGGGGCTACCGAGGGAGTCCAGGATTAGGGGTTATCCGGACAGCCGGACTGTGTACAACGTCCGGACTATTGAAGCGTGAAGATACAAGACTCAAGACTTCGGCCCCTGTCCGGATGGGACTTGCGTGGAAGGCAAGCTTGGCTATCCGGATATTATATTTCCTTCCTTGTAACCAACTCCATGTAAACTCTAGCCCTCTCCGGTGTCTATATAAACCGGAGAGGTTGGTCCTTAGAAGGCCGATCACAATTACAATCATACCATCATAGGCTAGCTCTTAGGGTTTAGCCTCTACGATCTCGTGGTAGATCTACTCTTGTATTACCCATATCATCAATATTAATCAAGCAGGAAGTAGGGTTTTACCTCCATCGAGAGGGCCCGAACCTGGGTAAACACCTGTGTCCCTTACTTCTTGTTACCATCAGCCTTGACGCACAGATCGGGGCCCCCTACCCGAGATCTGCCGGTTTTGACACCGACAGTCGGAGCATGATTTATTTATT
The DNA here is from genome assembly GCA_021605205.1 of Aegilops longissima. Classification (NCBI taxonomy): domain Eukaryota; kingdom Viridiplantae; phylum Streptophyta; class Magnoliopsida; order Poales; family Poaceae; genus Aegilops; species Aegilops longissima. The sequence goes on along the minus strand of CM038678.1, from coordinate 155,348,303 downwards.
GATTGTCCTCCTTATGAGTGGCGGTCGGGGACGAGCGATGGTCTTTTCTTACCAATCTATCCCCCTAGGAGCATGCGCGTAATACTTTGCTTTGATAACTTGTAGATTTTTGCAATAAGTATATGAGTTCTTTATGACTAATGTTGGGTCCATGGATTATACACACTCTTCTTCCTTCCACCATTGCTAGCCTCTCTAACACCGCGCACTTTTCACCGGTATCATACACCCACCATATACCTTCCTCAAAACAGCCACCATACCTACCTATCATGGCATTTTCATAGCCATTCCGAGATATATTTCCATGCAACTTTCCACCAATCGTTCTTCATGACACATGCGTCATTGTCATATTGCTTAGCATGATAATGTAGTTGACATCGTATTTGTGGCAAAGCCACCGTTCAAAATTCTTTCATACATGTCGCTCATGAGTCATTGCACATCCCGGTACACCGCCGAAGGCATTCATATAGAGTCATATTTTGTTCTAAGTATCGAGTTGTAATTCTTGAGTTGTAAGTAAATAAAAGTGTGATGATCATCATTATTAGAGCATTGTCCCAGTGAGGAAAGGATGATGGAGACTATGATTCCCCCACAAGACGGGATGAGACTCCGGACAAAAAATTAAAAAAAGAGAGAAAAAAAGAGGCCATAAAAAACGAAGAAAGGCCCACATAAAAAAATAAAAAAATGAGAGAAAAAGAGAGAAGGGACAATGTTAATATCCTTTGACCACACTTGTGCTTTAAAGTAGCACCATGATCTTCATGATAGAGAGTCTCTCATTTTGTCACTTCCGTATACTAGTGGGCATTTTACATTATAGAACTTGGCTTGTATATTCCAATGATGGGCTTCCTCAAAATGCCCTAGGTCTTCGTGAGCAAGCGAGTTGGATGCACACCCACTTAGTTTCCTTTGTTGAGATTTCATATACTTATAGCTCTAGTGCATCCGTTGCATGGCAATCCCTACTCACTCACAATGATATCTATTGATGGGCATCTCCATAGCCCGTTGATACGCTTAGTTGATGTGAGACTATCTTCCCCTCTTTTTGTCTTCTCCACAACCACCATTCTATTCCACATATAGTGCTATATCCATGGCTCACGCTCATGTATTGCGTGAAGATTGAAAAAGTTTTGAGAATGTCAAAAGTATGAAAAAATTGCTTGGCTTGTCATCGGGGTTGTGCATGATTTAAATACTTCGTGTGGTGAAGATAGAGCATAGCCAGACTATATGATTTTGTAGGGATAACTTTCTTTGGCCATGTTATTTTGAGAAGACATGATTGCTTTGTTAGTATGCTTGAAGTATTATTATTTTTATGTCAATATGAACTTTTGTCTTGAATCTTTCGGATCTGAATATTCATGCCACAAGTAAAAGAACTACATTGAAATTATGCCAACTAGCATTCCACATCAAAAATTATCTTTTTTATCATTTACCTACTCGAGGACGAGCAGGAATTAAGCTTGGGGATGCTTGATACGTCTCCAATGTATCTATAATTTTTGATTGCTCCATGCTATATTATCTATTGTTTTGGACAATATTGGGCTTTATTATCCACTTTTATATTATTTTAGGGACTAACCTATTAACCGGAGGCCCAGCCCAGATTTGCTGTTTTTCTTTGCCTATTTCAGTGTTTCGAAGAAAAGGAATATCAAACGGAGTCGAAACAGAATGAAATCAACTGGAGAAGTTATTTTTGGAAGGAAAGCTACCGGGTGGACTTGGACCCCACGTCAGGAGAGAAGGGAGGTGTTCAGGAGGGTGGGGGCGCCCCCCACTAGGGCGCGCCCCCTACCTCGTGGGGCCCCCGAAGCTCCACCGACGTACTTCCTGCACCCATATATACCCACGTACCCAAAAACTTCTAGAACAGAGATTAGATCGGGAGTTCCGCCGCCGCAAGCCTCTGTAGCCACCAAAAGTCAATCGGGACCCTGTTCCGGCACCCTGCCGGAGGGGCGAACCCTCACCGGTGTCCATCTTCATCATCCCGGCGCTCTCCATGACGAGGAGGGAGTAGTTCACCTTCGGGGCTGAGGGTATGTACCAGTAGCTATGTGTTTGATCTCTCTCTCTCTCGTGTTCTTGATTTGGCACTATCTTGATGTATCGCGAGCTTTGCTATTATAGTTGGATCTTATGTTTCTTCTCCACCTCTTCACTCTTGTAATGGATTGACTTTTCCCTTTGAAGCAATCTTATCGGATTGAGTCTTTAATGATTTGAGAACACTTGATGTATGTCTTGTCGTGCGTATCTGTGGTGACAATGGGATATCAAGTGATTCACTTCATGTATGTTTTGGTGATCAACTTGCGGGTTCCGCCCATGAACCTATGCATAGGGGTTGGCACATGTTTTCGTCGTGATTCTCCGATAGAAACTTTGGGGCACTCTTTGAGGTTCTATGTGTTGGTTTGAATAGATGAATTGAGATTGTGTGATGCATATCGTATAATCATGCCCACGGATACTTGAGGTGACATTGGAGTATCTAGGTGACATTAGGGTTTTGGTTGATTTGTGTCTTAAGGTGTTATTCTAGTACGAACTCTAGGGCTGTTTGTGACACTTTTAGGAATAGCCCAACGGTTTGATTGGAAAGAATAACTTTGAGGTGGTTTCATACTCTACCATAATTCTTCGTCCGTTCTCCACTATTAGTGACTTTGGAGTGACTCTTTGTTGCATGTTGAGGGATAGTTATATGATCCAATTATGTTATTATTGTTGAGAGAACTTGCACTAGTGAAAGTATGAACCCTAGGCCTTGTTTCCTATCATTGCAATACCATTTACGCTCACTTTTACCACTTGTTACCTTGCTGTTTTTATATTTTCAGATTACAAAAACCTATATCTACCATCCATATTGCACTTGTATCACCATCTCTTCGCCGAACTAGTGCACCTATACAATTTACCATTGTATTGGGTGTGTTGGGGAGACAAGAGACTCTTTGTTATTTGGTTGCAGGGTTGCTTGAGAGAGACCATCTTCATCCTAAGCCTCCCACGGATTGATAAACCTTAGGTCATCCACTTGAGGGAAATTTGCTACTGTCCTACAAACCTCTGCACTTGGAGGCCCAACAACGTCTACAAGAAGAAGGTTGTGTAGTAGACATCAGCCGCCACCGCCCACCGACCGAGGATTGACCTCTTCTCCGATAGCCGCTGCCTAGACCGCCGCCGCCATCTCTATATGCAGAGCGGCTATTTTTTTACGGATATCCGCGCAGCGGCTGTTTACACGGTATCTTACCGTAACTCAATTATATGGACAGGGTAGTACATCACATATGGTTATGTAACAGCAACCGTGTCTAACCTACGTTGTCTTCTCACACTGTTTGGTGCGGAAATCGTGTGTGACGTTGTAATACCTAACACAAACGACATGTACAAACAGTGTGTCGTATACAACATATATATAGTGCCATTAGTAGTTCCTGACCGTTAGCTTATCTCCACAGTTTCCCCATTTCCCCCAAATCCCTATATAGCCTCCAAATTCCCTCGCGTGGTGCTGACATTGGGGGAATGCGGGCGAGTGGTGCTGATGGTTTCGGTGCGGCTGCTCCTGCTCGTATCGCCGCCATGAGGCGGTTGCCGTCGAGCACTTGCCTAAGGTCATCAGAAGGCCGGTGTACTACGGATCCGAATTGTCCTGTCAGGTTCCAATCTATCCCGATCTTTTTTACCATGTCCAAAGTGTGGCTCCTTACTGAATCCCTCCTGAATGACCCCCCCCAGGAAAGCGATCTGCCGCCGGATCTGGAGCTTGACCCCAGACTCCTGCAACACGAGTTTGACTCCGAGTTTTGCGCCACCGAGAAGTACCAAAAGCTGAGTTGTGTGCACGGGCACACTCCCGCTCGAAGTGTATGCACAGAGGGATTCGATATTGGCAGGCGGTTTCTAAGTTGCCCCTTAGAGGTTAGTGCTAATTAAGTTCATCATTTTACTTCAGTTAATGCCACCGCTCATCCAGAATACTATTTAACATTGGCAGGGATATGAGGCTTGTGCCTTTGTTAACTGGCTGGATGAAGAATGGCATGGCAGGGCTCGGAGTGTTATCACCAAGCTCGCAGAAGATAACGTAAAGCTGAAGAAGAAACTGGCTGATCTGGAATGTACAATCAGTACGATGAAGCAAGAAAGAATCAATCACAGGCGAAAGATGAAAGCAAGAGACAAGAAGGAACTAGCATGTGCAGTTGTGGTTGTCGCATTAGCCATGTTCTATGCGCTGTTTGCAATGATGATTAGGGGTTTTCTTTGACAGTATTGCTAAAGCACATCTGGATGTTCTCTAAGTAATGCACATCTAGGTCCTATATATGCCATTGATGTTACACGAAGATTCGTGCAGATATTTTTCTTTGTCTTTTTTCTTTTCCTTTCTAGTTTGATTTTTACTGGCTTTATCAATAAGAAGAGCTCAATGCATTGCTTGCCAACTGTCCTACTCCGTTCGTACCGGTACCGGTGCATAATCCCAAAACTCGTTCCTTGTTTTTGTCCTTAAATAGGAAACTAGCCAAATAGCCAATAGGAGTCCTGCGCAACCCCGAGAATTTGGAGCGATTGGGTACAAATAATTACGGTTGATTATATCAACGGTTAGATAATACGTCAACCCCCGCTTTAATCCCCGCTTCAATTGGCAGTTCCTCTTCTCTGCATACCCCGCTTAAGTGTCCACCATCTTCATCGTCCCCGGCAGGCCGCGCTACACACTGGCACACACTCTGCAGCCATGTCGAGCGATAGGAGGACGACAGTTCGGCCAGCAGTCTGGCGCCCGATGATAGGTCAACATCGGAATCATCCCGCTCGTCTTCCAAGAGTCCGGCGTCGAGCCCAGACCTCGATTATATCCGGCTCATGGAAGGGACGCCGCCTCCGGAGTCGTCAGACGACAACCAGATGGACGAGGAGCCGTCGGAGGACGAAGAAGAGGACGACAGCGATGATGAGGAGGAATGGTCGGACGAGGAGGAGGAGGACGACGACAGCAACGACGATGACGACGGCAGCATCAATGAAAAGCCAACGGTCAGCGGCAAGAAGCTTCCTCGCCAAGACGATGTTGCGGGGCCATCCAACAAGAACAACAACAAGAAGAAGGACTAAATTAAGAAGACTGTATATATCTCTATTTATCCTGTCAATCTCATCGCAGAGGGTTAGTAATATGTATTCGACAGAGATCTTCTACATTATCGCCAACAGGTTGGTTTGTTGAACTGTGTGCCCTGACGAGCACACAATTCACAAAAAAAGACCGTATGGGCTGTCTATAATGATCGCACACAATTCTGATTACCGACCTATTTGCCAGGTATCACACACATCTTGTTACGTCGAATCATTTGTGTTCACCTCACTCATCGGAAACGGTTCATCGGAGTGAACTGTATGCCATATATCCTTTACACCTTGATCCGCTGCCCGTTTACATTGTTACGTCTCGCCATAAACATCTCGTACAGATCAACTGTATGCCCCTCATCGCACACGCAACTAAAATCTGAACCGTGTTTGATCTATCATTCATCGCAAACGTTTTGCATCATTTCTGACGTTTTCATACAGCAACGTTTGCGATTATGGCATCCCACACAGTTTCTCGAAGGGTCTCTGATCGTAGTGTCGCGTTAGCAGTTTCCTGCAGTAGTGTCTGTATCTGCTCCTGCAATAGGTCTGTCACCTAGCGGTGCATCAAGGACATAATTCTTCTGTACAACAATGAGGATAATCCTCAGATCATGGACCTAGTCCGCATCATTGCTACTATCATCTTTCAACATAGTTTTTCTCTAGGAACATATCAAAAAATAAACGGGGAGCTACATCCCAAGCTATTGATCTACAACATAGTTATGCAAATACTATCAGGACTAAGTTCAGGATAAATTAAAGTTCAATTAATCATATTACTTAAGAACTCCCACTTAGATAGACATTCCTCTAGTCCATGTCCGATCATCACGTGAGATGGAGTAGTTTTCAGTGGTGAACATCGCTATGTTGATCATATCTACTATATGATTCATGCTCGACCTTTCGGTCTCAGTGTTCCGAGGCCATATCTGCATATGCTAGGCTTGTCAAGTTTAACCCGAGTATTCTGCATGTGCAACACAGGCTTGCACGCGTTGTATGTGAACATAGAGCTTATCACACCTGATCATCACGTGGTGTCTCAGCACGAAGAACTGTCGCAACGGTGCATACTCAGGGAGAACACTTATACCTTGAAATTTTAGTGAGAGATCATCTTATAATGCTACCGCCGTACTAAGCAAAATAAGATGCATAAATGATAAACATCACATGCAATTAATATAAGTGGTATGATATGGCCATCATCATCTTGTGCCTTCAATCTCCATCTCTAAAGCATCGTCACGATCACCATCGTCACCGGCTTGACACCTTGATCTCCATCGAAGCATCGTTGTCGTCTCGCCAACTATTGCTTCTACGACTATCGCTACCGCTTAGTGATAAAGTAAAACAATCACATGGCGATTGCATTTCAAACAATAAAGCGACAACCATATGGCTCCTGCCAGTTGCTGATAACTGTTACAAAACATGATCTTTTCATACAAAAATTTATATATCATCACGTCTTCACCATATCACATCACAGAAAGCCCTGCAAAAACAAGTTAGACGTCCTCTACTCTGTTGTTGCAAGTTTTACGTGGCTGCTACGGGCTTCTAGCAAGAACCGTTCTTACCTACGCATCAAAAGCACAATGATTTTTCGTCAAGTGTGTTGTTTTAACCTTCAACAAGGACTGGGTGTAGTCACACTCGATTCAACTACAGTTGGAGACACAGACACCCACTAGCCACCTGTGTGCAAAGCACAGCGGTAGAACCACTCTTGTGTAAGCGTACGCATAATGTCGGTCTGAGCCGCTTCATCCAACAATACCGCAGAATCAAATGTATGGCATGCTGGTAAGCAGTATGAATATTATCGCCCACAACTCTTTGTGTTCTACTCGTGCATATAACATCTACGCATAGACCTAGCTCGGATGCCACTGTTGGGGAACGCAGTATTTCAAAATATTTCCTACGTTCACGCGAGATCTATCTAGGATATGCATAGCAACGAGAGGGGAGAGTGTGTCCACATACCCTCGTAGACCGAAAGCGGAAGCGTTAAGTAACGTGGTTGATGTAGTCGACCATCTTCGCGATCCAACCGATCAAGTACCGAACACACGGCACCTCCGTGATCTGCACACGTTCAGCTCGGTGACGTCCCTCGAACTCTAGATCCAGCTGAGGCCGAGGGAGAGTTTCGTCAGCATGACGGCGTGGTGACGGTGATGATGAAGTTACCGACGCAGGGCTTCGCCTAAGCACTACGACAATATGACCGAGGTGGAAATCTGTGGAGGGGGCACCGCACACAGCTAAGATCAACTTGTGTTTCTACGGGGTGCCCCCCTCCCCCGTATATAAAGGAGTGGAGGAGGGGGCCGGCCGGCCTCAAGGGGTGCGCCCCAAGGGGGGAATCCTACTCCAACTAGGAGTAGGTTTCCCCCTTTCCTAGTCCAACTAGGAGGGGAAGGAAGGGAAGGGGGAGAGGAAGGAAAGGGTGGCCGTGCCCCCTCCCAATTCGGATTGGGCTTGGGGGGTGACGGTGTCCTGGACTAGGGGATACCCACCACGTCGTCCCCCGACCAGCTGGATCGGGTCGAGGACCCCCATGGTGGCTCATTCATGGGCCAGTTCGGACAGCCCCTGCCGCATACAAGGAAGACTCCACAAGACTTGGCGCCCAAACAAGGACTCTCCTAAAACCCTAGGCCTACGGTGCATATATAAACCGAGGCCAGGCTAGTCAATAAACAATCTGATATTCATTACTACAATCTCGTGGTAGATACTTGTACTCTGTACTACACCCATATGAATACAATCAAAAGCAGCATGTAGGGTATTATCTCTTCAAGAGAGCCCGAAGCTGGGTAAAATCCCGTGCCCATGTTACCATCGCTCCAAGACGCCTAGCTTAGGACCCCTACTACGAGATACGCCGGATATAGAACCGACATTGGTGCTTTCATTGAGAGCCGGCTGGGTGATCGTCATGAAGCGATGTGATGATCAGGTGATATTTTTTCATTAAAGATTTATTTCGTGCAAATTATCTCTTTGGCAAAATTGTTTGTTGCACCGTGCTGCTTTTTACACGTAGATTGGGCTTGAGAAAATTTTAAGCAGCGGCAGCCCTGCCCGCCGCCAGACAGTATGTCCGATCCAAGAAGCACCTGCGTGCAATCAATAGCTTGGAATTAGGCCTTGATCTAGGTCAGTACAACGACAAAATTTGCGGCGATCGGACGAGCGGCGTCCCAGCCAAGAGGATAACACATGCACGACAGTACTCCACATGGAACAGTACACAAAGTCCAATTTGAATTCAGCCATGCGGTCGACAGGGAGATCCAATTCTTCCTTTTCTTTACTTTCTTTAATTGGAGGCAATCTACGCTTTTGTCTTCTCGTATATGTCTCCCATGCACCTTTTCTAGTTCCCGATTGATTTGATCCCTGCGTAGGTAGTACTATACTAGTACTTTCTAATACCCACGTGGGATGCTATACCTCCTGCACCGTATCAATTTGGACCTGGCGTCTGATCGCTAGCTGATTACCTCACAAATCCTCAGATCACAGCACGGCCTAAGTACGCGTCTGCTGTTTGGCGATACATTGGATCCGGACTCAATCTGGCCCACGCACGATCTAGCCGAAGAGATAGTGTGAAGCAGCGCACCGATCAGAGCTCGGCTCGATGACAGCACTCCACATGGAGATTTGTTTCTTCACCTTTTTTTAATTCAATACCTCGCACCCTCGCACGGGGACCAAAACAATTGTTATCTCGTCGTTCGCCGGCATCATACTGGGGAGATCCAATCGCTGTCTCTTTTACTTGTTATTTAATTAAGATAGTATATGCTTGTTGTTAATCATCTCTCTCGTGCACTTCTCATGTGCTACTACTATTGCTAGCTCGACTTGCGTCCGCCTAACAGAAGAAAGTCCGTGAACATCCACATGTGTCTCTTCGGATTGCTACAACAAATAAACCAGTTTCTCGTCTGCAGTTCGGCGAACGCCGCATCAAGGACTCGACCTGCCCTGCGAATTCATACTTTGTCACGCCGGCGCCCTGCTTCAACATTGGCTTCGAAGCCAGGCCACATCTCTTTAAAAAAATTATTTTGCGCAAATTAATTATGCGAAGTTTTTTCTTCTATATTTATATTATTATTTTTTGGACCGCACTATTTTACATGTGTAGGTAATCGACTTCGACTGCGTCATGCGGTCACTTTGGAAAGCCGACGTCATCATCCCAATCGGCGTAAATTGGCTCACGTGATCACCTTGTCGGTAGAATTGCCATACCGACATGTTCGGTTGCCTCGGGGCTTCGACATCGCTGAGAGAGCTCTATCTCATCGAGTGTTCGGCACACTGGCCATATTTCTTTTATTACTCACTTGGCATAAATAATTTATTATGCTACGGATTTTTTTAATTTATTATTATTACTATTATCTTCGACTTGCACAATTTTCTGTGCACAGGTAAATGATCCGGGTTTGGCAACGCTGTCACCTCGGTGTACCGACGTACCACGTCACCTCGGCTGGACCGAGGGCTTCGTCATCACTTCATTAACCCACGCCGGGGACTTCAGCGTCATACTGCCGGCCTGCTCCGTCACTTCGGTGCACTGCTTGTGCCAACATTAAGCTGATGCTTGATACGTTGACCTGCTTCGTCATGTTAGCGGGGCTGGGGGATCCACCTTGCAACATTAACGGCGTTGCGTTGCCACTTCGGAGCGCCGAGCCCTTCGCCCGTCCACCTTAGGGCCAGCTCGGGGGCTTGGACCTAGTCCGATCGCAGGCTCGACTGCGTCATTTACACCGAGCACATTAACTAGCTAAGTCGCTTTCATGCTAAAAAACTTCCAGTTTTAAATTTTGTTTGATTCAACCAAGCATTATACTTTTTTGACAAAAAGTTGTTTGCGAAAAACTTTCTTTGTCAAAACCTTGTTTTTTACAAACAAATTCAAATACCCCGTTTACTTGGGGGCTTCCTTTATGAAGCATTTCCTCTTGCATATGATTATACTTGTATGGCTTCATTCCTTGTTCGTGTATTACGCCACAATATGCACCATGTTGACTTAAGTGTTCCGCAATCTGGGTTGCCTTGCTCCTATGTTTACCCCTACGTTCCTGATTGTTCGGCTAGGGAATAAAGGGAGCACCTGTGCGATTGTCACGATCGGGTCATCCGAGCTCGGACCTCAGACTGGGTGAAGCCGAAAGCTAGCGCTCTTATTGTTTTCAATCATGGTCGGCACACAACGGAACTCATGAGTAAAAAAAATCTATTGCACAAGTCTCATAGTAACAATGAGCAACCGAAGAAAGGTATCGGTGGAGGTACTATTTTCTTCGAAGATGCTTCTTACACTTCGTCAGTAATATAACATAAGTTCCCTGAGCGCGCTTTGTCTGTTATAGCCTTATGGCCTGATTGCCTGGTTATCGGAAACACCGTCGATACTCTCGACAGGTGGAGTACATAACACTTTTCGACCCTTGACCGAAGAGGGAGAAGCCGACGGTCGGTTAAGATGCGTTTAAAGTTCGTGTGAACACAAATATTATATAAGTACTTTGGTACATGCAATCATTATACATAAAATTCTTTTACCCAAATCACTTGGGGGCTCTTAAATTAATATGAGCATTTTTGTAATAGATGTTTTCTTCTTAGTCGTTGCAAAATATTTTTCTACCACTCCTTTATCGACTCAAGTGTATGATCAATAGCCAGGTAGCCTGGTTTCTCTCTAAAGCCTCTCGCGTTTAGTTCGCTAAACTGGCCTAAGAAACACTCCGCCTTCAGGATAGGGAGGTTGAAGCCGAAGGCTGACCCACTTGAAGTCTAGAGATTGGATTTGTCATGTCAAAGCACGACGGAATTACAATTTTAAGACCAATTTCTTATTGGCACCAAAACAGCTTGATTCAATCTAGACGTAAAGTTTATAACATCTTTTCATCTATTTTATGTTTTCCTTTCAGGAAGCAGGACATTCTCTTGGTTGAGGTGTTCGGCGTGAAACTCTTTTCTAAAATTATAGTTTGGCATCTTTTCTATCGAACCCCACCTCGGTATTGTCAAAACATACATGACAGTTGAACTAGTTCCCGAGGAGGTACGATCCTAGGGTTGGCCATGTTGCTCTAACCAATTCCCGGGGGGCTACTGCATTGGCAATCCAATGCAGAAAATTTAAGTGCAATATAGTTTTCGAGGAGATTATGATCCTCAGGGTGGTCAGCCGCACCCAACCTGAGTCTCGAGGACTTTGCACACCGCTTTTTGTGTCCCGAAGTATTCTGCCGAGCTAGGAGTTGATCCTTAGGCCGATTTTGCGAATCAACCTGAGTCTCAGGGGCTACTGGGATCAGCGGTCTTATGTCATCTTTCAGGTGCATCTCGGGTTTTAGACCGATACACACCTTGAGGGCTACTGGCTATATATCTCGGCAGAGAATAAATTGCACCAATAAAAAATATTGACAAAAAATCGGCCCGTGGTCAGGGTGGTGCATCACCTCGGAAGCAGTCCGGCATAAAGCTCGGGCGCCAGTGGCTGGCTCCATAGAGGGCATTTCCGGCATTAAGCTTGGCTAAACTCCTTCAACTTTTTTGAACCAAGGTGATTTATGACATCACGGATATAGTCCGGCGTTGGAGCTTGGATACATTCCGGCGTTGGAGCTCGGATACAGTCCGGAGTTGGAGCTTGGACATAGTCCGACGTTGGAGCTCGGATACAGTTTGGCATTGGAGCTCGGCTGTAACAATACTCTTCGGATACATTCCGGCGTTGGAGCTCGGATACAGTCCGGCATTGGAGATTGGACATAGTCCGGCGTTGGAGCTCGACTGTAACAATACTCTTCGGATACATTCCGATGTTGGAGCTTGGAAGCGGTCCGGTGGTGGTGCTCGGCTGCAAAAGATACCTCGAATGCAGTCCGGTGTTGGAGCTCGGACGCAAGAGGACGCCGCCGCATGGGAACAACTTCAAACCCGAGGTGTGGCGTAAAAATAATAAGGCATTGTTAAAGGCCGGAGACTTAAAGGGGCTCCTAGGATACCCGATGTGTAAAATCTTCTGATTCACTTCGGCGATCCTCAAGATTAAAGATGAGAAGATTTGTTGAACCAGTTTTCAAGACCGACGACCGAAGATGAAGAACAGTTCGGAAGAATCGAGGAGCGTCCCCAACTTGAAGACCGGTTCAGGGGGCTACTGACGGTGTCCTGGACTAGGGGGTACCCACCACGTCGTCCCCCGACTAGCTGGATCGGGTCGAGGACCCCCATGGTGGCTCATTCATGGGCCAGTTCGGACAGCGCCTGCCGCATACAAGGAAGACTCCACAAGACTTGGTGCCCAAGACAAGGACTCTCCTAAAACCCTAGGCCTACGGTGCATATATAAACTGAGGCCAGGCTAGTCAATAAACAATATGATATTCATTACTACAATCTCGTGGTAGATACTTGTACTCTGTACTACACCCATATGAATACAATCAAAAGAAGCATGTAGGGTATTATCTCTTCAAGAGAGCCCGAAGCTGGGTAAAATCCCTTGTCCATGTTACCATCGCTCCAAGACGCCTAACTTAGGACCCCTACAACGAGATACGCCGGATATAGAACCGACAGGGGGCGCCCCTCCTCTTGGCCTTCTCCTCTCTCTTCCACTAAAGCCCATGTAGGCCCATTAAGCCCCCGGGGGGTTCCGGTAACCTCCCGGTACTCCGGAAAATGCCCGAACTCATTCAAAACCTTTTCGGTGTCCAAACATAGCCTTCCAATATATCGATCCTTATGTCTCGACCATTTTGAGACTCCTCGTCAGGTCTGTGATCACATCCGGGACTCTGAACAGCCTTCGGTACATCAAAACACATAAACTCATAATACTGATCGTCATCAAACATTAAGCGTGCGGACCCTACGAGTTCGAGAACTATGTAGACATGACCGAGACTCATCTCCGGTCAACAACCAATAGCGGAAACTGGATGCTCATATTGGCTCCCACATATTCTACGAAGATCTTTATCGGTCAAACCGCATAATAACATACGTTGTTCCCATTGTCATCAGTATGTTACTTACCCGAGATTTGATCGTCGGTATCTCAATACACTGGTTCCGTAATGCATCATCGCACAACTAACTCATCAGTCACATTCCTTGGAAGGCTTATAATGATGTGTATTACCGAGAGGGCCCAGAGATACCTCTCCGAAAACCGGAGTGACAAATCCTAATCTCGATCTATGCCAACTCAACAAACACCATCGGAGACACCTATAGAGCATCTTTATAATCACCCAGTTACGTTGTGACGTTTGATAGCACACTAAGTGTTCCTTCGGTATTCGGGAGTTGCATAATCTCATAGTCATAGGAACATGTATAAGTCATGAAGAAAGCAATAGCAACAAACTAAACGATCATTGTGCTAAGCTAACAGATGGGTCTTGTCAATCACATCATTCTCTAATGATGTGATCCCGTTAATCAAATGACAACTCATGTCTATGGTTAGGAAACTTAACCATCTTTGATTAACGAGCTAGTCAAGTAGAGGCATACTAGTGACACTCTGTTTGTCTATTTATTCACACATGTACTAAGTTTCCGGTTAATACAATTCTAGCATGAATAATAAAAATTTATCATGATATAAGGAAATATAAATAATAACTTTATTATTGCCTCTAGGGCATATTTCCTTCAAATATGGGTACAAGGGTTCTGATATTACAAAGGTTACAGGGGCACAGCGACACTATGCCTACTAAGATAGCTCTATGCTAGCAATGGAACAACTTGTAGCAGCAGAATAACTTACAGTAGTGGAACGACGATGAGGGTGATGGACTCCACTCCAAAGGGACACTGGTTGGGACATGACCTAGCTCACACACTCGGAATCCTCGATCGACAAGCAATCAATCATGGCATCACCAACAAATCTCGCATGACACGCCAGGTGAGGACTTTACTCGCAAGCTCAAAACAACCAAAAGCATCAAGGAAAGACAAAAACATAGTATTAGAGGTTAAGCAATGAACAATTACTATGATGGTGGAAGTAAGCAATCATGATAAGATAAACTAGAAGTACTGGATAACCATCATTAAGGTCACATGGACCATCTCAATCTTAACCATCCAACCGTGCAATGTACCATCGTGATCACCACGTGACCTCATAAGCGATACACCCTCGTGAACAACTCGTGATCTCATACCATCCAATGATCATCCTCAAGATCATCACAATATCACTGAGTTCATGCCAAGCTGTTATTGTACTCATCTAATACTAAACATCATTCTGTCATCATGGTGGCGATCGAACAGTGTCACCTACTACAAACTTCCTAATACCATGGACACGGCCACCCGGATAGTTTCGTACACTCTACAGAGGTTGCACACTTTACCCAATCTCTGAAGCAACTGGCCTCGTACATTAGTACATATTCTCATTCGGGTGGACCGGTACTGCTTCAACTGACATGCCTATCGAATGCCTCTTTTATGGTACCACTGACATACCCCGTAGGTCATGTCTTGGGTGACCCCATGTCACCGCGTGCCACCCTGCTGCCGCGTGGCTAAACAAAGTCCCTGTCAGGACCTGAGCTCAAAAACAAAACTGGGTACACAATGTTATAGTCGCCTACCTGATTAGGGTAACACTTCTGTATAAGCTTCCCTCTTTGAAAGTATCGATAAAAGAGCACATTGATAGACCAAGCCAGGCCTCCCCATAAAAACAAATGTGGCTGCACTAGGTAGTTCGGTTCAGCGGCACTTGACCATCGAATGACAGAATTTATCCCCGAAATATAACCCTGCAATAACTGTTACTCCAATATTGTCGGCGTTCTGGGAACGGGGGTCCCCAGACTTGCCTGCCTACGGCCCGTGGCGGCTAAGCCAGCAGGCCGTACGACCCATCTTCATCAACAAGGCATCCAAGACCCTCGCGAGGGGCCAATCCTTGCGAGGCGGACGACCCAAGACCTCCTCAGGAGTGGCCTAGTCAGGCAGCCTCACGAGGAGCAGAGATATCAAGGCGGCGCGAACCTCACAAGGCTCTCGTGACATGAGCCATGACGATCGACGCCAGGCGGGCGCCAGCGCGCGCAGCATCCTTGTTTCCTCTTTGGTGCTAAGGGAACAGGCGCAGGCAAGGAGTACCGAGGCATCAGGTAAAGGTTCCTATATCGGTGCAACGAGACCAAGACCAGGAGGACGGCAAAACGGAGGTCATCGTGGAGCCCAAGACGGAGTCACCACCAGAGCCTTTTGCAGGCGAAGACCACTTTTGTCAAGATAGCTTGTACTAGTTGTCCCCCTTCAAATTTGCCCGCCATTGTTGTCTCCCTTCCCGCTCAATATTTGGGAAGAGGACCAGGGCCTATATAAGTAGAGCTAGCCACCACAGTAGGGGGATCGAGCAGTTCATCCAGCTCTCACCCGCTAAGACACCAAGCACAAGAACACCTCAACCTCAGGAGGTTGTTCTTCCCTCTGTATTGTTCATCATCAGCCCAAGAGGCAATCCACCACCACCACACTGGAGTAGGGTATTACACCACAACGGTGGCCTCAACCAGTATAAATCTCGTGTCTTCCTGTCTTGTGAGTTCGTCGAGTTTGTCCGCGAGATCTTAGCGAGCTAGGGCGTAGATCGGTAAGAGGGAAAGACTTCCCGCGCACCCCAGTGCTTGAACCTTAAGGGTTTGCCGGAACCCCACATCCGACATTTGGCGCGCCAGGTAGGGATGCGCCGTAGCTTCCCTCTAGTCGATCAGCCGATCCGTCGCTCCGTCGTCTCCATGGCGGATGCTCGCCGAGCTCGAGCTGAGCGCCGGGCTGCCCTCACCGCCCGCGTTGCTCAGACAGCTCCCGTCGGCGGGCCACCTCGTCGCTCCCCGTCTCCCGTAGACAATGCTGCCACTGGCCCGGCAGGGAACAAGCAGCAGGCATCCTTGCTGCATCCTTCGGTGCGGTAGGACGGCCGCACCACCACTCCATCGCTGACCCCAGCCGGTTCTTCATCTCACGCACGCCGCGCTCCCATGGAGGCGCGGGCCGCACTCCTTGCTGCAAACGAACTCCTGCGTTACCGCCCAGTTGACGACCTCTACGAGGAGTGGCTCGACCGTGTCATCGAGCTTGTCCACGCCGCAGGGGGCTCCCCGGTGTCGGTGTCAAAACCGGCAGATCTCGAGTAGGGATTCCCAAGCTGTGTGTCATGGATCGATGGGAAACAGGAGACAGGGGACACGATGTTTACCCAGGTTCGGGCCCTCTCTATCGAGGTAATACCCTACTTCCTGCTTGATTGATCTTGATGATATGAGTATTACAAGAGTTGATCTACCACGAGATCGTAGAGGCTAAACCCTAGAAGCTAGCCTATGATTATGATTGTTGTATATCTCTACCGACTAGCCTGGCCTCAGTTTATATAATGCACCAGAGGCCTAGGATACCAAGAGTCCTAGCCGAATACGCTGGTGGGGAGGAGTCCTTGTCTTGATCACCAAGTCTTGTGGAATCTTCCTTGTATGCGGCAGCTGTCCGAACTGGCCCATCAGTATACGACCATGGGGGTCCTGGCCCCAAACCAACTGATTGGGAGACGACGTGATGAGTACCCCCTAGTCTAGGACACCGTCAGTAGCCCCCTGAACCGGTCTTCAAGTTGGGGACGCTCCTCGATTCTTCCGAACTGTTCTTCATATTCGGTCGTCCGTCTTGAAAACTGGTTCAACAAATCTTCTCATCTTCGATCTTGAGGATCACCGAAGTGCATCCGACGAGTTTACACGTCGGGTATCCGAGGAGCCCCTTTAAGTTTCCGGCCTTTATCAATGCCTTGTTATTTTTATGCCACACCTCGGGTTTGAAGTTGTTCCCGGGCGGTAGTGTCCTCTTGTGTCCAAGCCCCAACGCCGGACTATATTCGAGGTATCTTTTGCAGCCGGGTACCAATGCTGGACTATGTCTGAGCTCCAACGCCGGACTATATCCAAGCTCCAATGCCAGACTGTATCCAAGCTCCAACGCCGGACTATGTCCGAGCTCCAGCGCCAGACTGTATCCAAGCTCCAACGCCGGACTATGTCCGAGCTCCAACGGCGGACTGTATCCGAGGTGTCATAGATCACCTTGGTTCTAAAAAGTGGAAGGAGTTTAGCCGAGCTCAATGCCGGAAATGCCCTCTATGGAGCCAGCCACTGGCGCCCGAGCTTTATGCCGGGCTGCTTCCGAGGTGGTGCACCACCCGACAGCAGGCTGATTTTTTGTGAATATTTTATTGGTGCAATTTATTCTCTATCGAGATATATAGCCAGTATATGTATATCCAGTAGCCCTCAAGGTGTGTGTCGGTCTAAAATCCGAGATGCACCTGGAGGAAAAATATGAAACCGCTGATCCTAGTAGCTTCTGAGACTCAGGTCGTGAAATCGGCCTGAGGGTCAACTCCTAGCTCGGCAGCATACATAGGAATAAAAATGCAGTGTAATATATTAGAGATTATAGTGATCGGTGAATGGGCCCCCGAGAGAGGGTCGTGAGAATTCGCCGCAATATACTAGCTTGATGCCGGATATGTCCATATGGTACCTATTATTGTCTGAAGACGCGTATGTGCACAGTTCGGTCAAGCTGAACACTGAGCACTTTGAATTCTCTACATTGAATAACCAATGCAGTAGCCCCCGAGACACTGGTCGGGTGGCAACACCAAATCATGGGATCGATGTGCCCTTTAATATTTATAAATAATGAGCACGAAGCCCAGTAGCCCCAGAGCCTTAATGTGGGCACGGGTGGCCGAATTAAGGATCGATATCCAGAGTAAAATCACAGATTATGTGTAATGATTCTATGTGTCCAAGTACTTTTCATCATTATTTTGACTCCATTGCGACCGTTTATCAGTTGAAAGTGGCCCATCGTCGGCTTCTACCCCTTGGTAGATACTACACAGGGTGTTTCCGCACTAACAAAACAACCCTCAGCCGAAGTCTCGGTGCCCGCAGAAATGAGGCAATCAGACATGCGGGCTTTATAACTTTCACTTAGTCATGGAGCTTAAAGTTGGAAGGCCAGTTACTAGCCTCCGGTAAGTGTTCGACGACAGTCGAGGTCAAGCCGTAAACACTTCGGCCAATATTACAAACGGCCCGTCATTTAACATAGTCATCGGATCGCTGACCAGTTTATGCTTATTGTGACAGTTAGTTTTTGGCTTTCTCCACTGAGGCGCTTAACCATGCTAGCTGGAAGCACAATCGTAGTGGTTCTCCCGTTGCGCACCTAGCCGAACAAAGCGGAACATAGGAGGCAAGCATAGGAGCCGGGCAACCCAACTATTGACCAAAGACGCAATTCGAAACCGATGCATATACATCAATGTCCGAGAATGTTTTTGCCGAATCCCTAAAGGTGTCCGGCGCTGCACTATGAGACTAATGCTGGAAACGCACAAATAGCTTAAAAGTGCCATAGGCTTGGAAAACCAAAAACTTCAGTAAAAACTGGACGCCCGAACTAGATCAAGTGTTCGGTGCCAAATCGAAAATTGGTCTTAGAAAAAGAAAATTGTGTTGCTGTCGTGCTTTACAATGACACATCCTATCTCAAGACTTCAAGCGGGTCAGCCTACGGCTTCAACCTCCTTATCCCGAAGGCGAAGTGCTTCTCCGAGGCTAGTTTATCAAACTAAGTTCGAGCGGCTTTAGAGAGAAGCAAGGCTATCCGGCTATTGACCACACACTTGCGTCGAGAAAGGAGTGATAAATAATAATAATAATAATAATAATAATAATAATAATAATAATAATAATAATAATAATAATAATAATAATAATAATAATAATAATAACTTTGCAATGACTAAGAAGAAGAACACTTATTATAAAACGGCTCATTTAAGAGCCCCCAAGTGACTTGGGTAAAAGAATTTTATGTATAATGATTGTATGTACCGAAGTACTAATATCATCTCTTTGTTCACCTAAACTTTAAACGCGTCTTAACCAACTGTCGGCTTCTCCCTCTTCGGTCAAGGACCGAAAAGTGTTATGTACTCCACCTGTCGAAAATATCGACGGTGTTTCTGATAACCAGGCAATCAGGCCATAAGGCTGTAACAGACAAAGCACGCTCAGGGAACTTATGCTATATTACTGACTAAGTGTAAGAAGCATCTTCGAAGAAAATAGTACCCCCACCGATACCTTTCTTCGGTTGCTCATTGTTACTATGAGACTTGTCCAATAGATTTTTTGTACTCATGAGTTCCATTGTGTGCCGACCATAATTGAAAACAATAAGAGCGCTAGCTTTCGGCTTCACCCAGTCTGAGGTCCGAGCTCGGATCATCCGATCGCGACCATCGCAGAGGTGCTCCCTTTACTCCCTAGCCGAACAATCGGGAATGTAGGGGTAAACATAGGAGCAAGGCAACCCAGCTTGCACATCGCTTAAGTCAATATGGTGCATATTATGGCGTAATACACGAACAAGGAACGAAGCCGTACAAGTATAATCATATGCAAGAGGAAAGGCTTCATGAAGGAGGCCCTCAAGTGAACTGGGTATTTGAATTTGTGTGTCACAAACAAGGTTATGACAAGGAATTTTTTCACAAACAACTTCTTGCCAAAAAGGTATAATGCTAGGTCGAACCGAACACAAGTTAAAAATTTAAAAATTTGAGCATGAAGGCAACATAGCTGGTTATTCGGCATTGACGACGCGGTCCGAGCTTGATGCGGGACAAGGTTTCATCCCCCAAGCCGGTCCCGAGGTGGCGGAGCGAAGAGCTCGGCACTCCGAAGTGGTGACATAGCACTGCCAATGCAGGCCGGCAGAGTGACACCGAAGTCCCCGACGTGGGGTAATGAAGTGTTGACGAAGCCCCCCGTCCAGCCGAGGAGACGTGGTATGTCAGTACACCGAGTTGACGATACTGCTCGACCCGGATCATTTTCCTGTGCACAAAAAATAGTGCAAACCGGAGATAATAGTAATAATAATAATTAAAAAAATCATTGCATAATAAATAATTTATGCAAAGTGAGTAATAAAAGAAATATGTCCTGCATGCCGAAGTGAATGTCGATGCAGGGCGTGGCAAAGCACCAATGTCGGTGTGATGCGGTAAAGGCGTGGCAAAGCCAGAATTCACAGGTCGGTCCGAGTTCTGGTTGCGGCGTGCGCCGAACTATGTACGAAACCTGACCGAACCACCATGCGACCGTCGTTAGTGCGGCCATCATTCGATAGACCTGTGTACAGATGATGGAACAAACCAGAGTAATAATTTCTTGGGAACAATAAACCCAAACAAGCAAAAATTACTAGGATTAATAGCACATGGTTTATTTGTTGTAGCAATCTGAAGAAAGGTGACTCCCAAAATTGGGACTCGATCCGCACACCCATTGCCTGATGGGCGATAAAGCGACGGCATGGAGATGCTGGCAAAGGTTGGCTTGCCGAGGCAAAGCCCTCAGTACAGCTAACGTCACGAAGCCGGTCGGCTAGCGACACTGAAGTCTCCGGAGTAGGTTGATGAAGAGATGGCAAAGCGCCTGGTCCAGCCGAGATGTCAAAGCCTCGATGTCAGCCGATGAGTCGAAGTAGGTCGGCGTGATGGACATCGGCTTGAAGAAGCAACAGTGCGGCCCTGCCGATGCCGGTCGTGACGTGGTCAATGTCGGCTTGATGAAGTGACCGTGCGGCGATGCCGGTGTGCCCGCTCCGTGTAATCCGTGGGGCGGCGATGTTGGTGATGATTTATCCTTCGCGATGCTGAACTCTTGTTCAGCTTGCCGAGATGATGATCCGAAGAAGTTGAGCTCGGCTCAATAAATTGACAATGTGTCTAGCGCAGGTCGGCAGCCGTAGAGCAACGTTGTCGGGTTGGTTTGACACCAACGCGATGGTGAAGATCATATTGGAAAAGACTTCAAAATTAGCGGGATGTGTTTGGGAACAAAACACAATACCCCATACAAAACTTCCTTCAAAAAGGATGTCCGGAATCCCGTTCATAAAAAAGATGAATTCGGGTCGGATTCGTTCTCGCGTAGAAAACAGATCCAAAAAGTGATGCACTAATCGGAAGGTTCCCGGAGTTTGGACGGTCGGATCGAGCTGAAATTTTGAGGGGTGGTAGATATAGGAATTCTGCAGCCGATCAATAGTTGGATCTTCCAAAGGACGTCTGAGCTAGAAGCTGAACACCACGCCCTAAACTCGTCCAGATTCCTGTCCAGATTTGACAGGGCTCCGGTATATCATGGACTGCCAGAGATTCCTCTATCGGAACTCGGCGAAATTTTCCAGGGTTGTTGTAGACTCAATTCCGCACAATTCCACCGAAGCAATCATTAAAATGACACTTGAGGAGGCGGTGGCGGCGGATACAAGTTCGCTTAGAAAAACAGCACGGTCGCCCGAGGGCAATGTTGACATTAAGCCCCCGGGCTCCATGGATGATTCCTCCATGATCTTGATAGAGATCGGAGTTGATGTTGATGAAGGCCCTCCTCCGAACATGACGATCGGAGGTAGGGCGCAGTCCTCGGTCCAGCCAAGGTGACCAGTCGAGCCGGTGATGAAGAAGCCGACGTCGCAGTTCATCTGCAGTCGAGCCATTGATCCTTTTGCGGATCACACAGCAGAACTCTCAATGAAAGCACCAATGTCGGTGTCAAAACAAGCAGATCTCGGGTAAGGGGTCCCAAGCTGTGTGTCATGGATCGATGGGTAACAGGAGACAGGGGACACGATGTTTACCCAGGTTCGGGCCCTCTCTATCGAGGTAATACCCTACTTCCTGCTTGATTGATCTTGATGATATGAGTATTACAAGAGTTGATCTACCACGAGATTGTAGAGGCTAAACCCTAGAAGCTAGCCTATGATTATGATTGTTGTATATCTCTACCGACTAGCCTGGCCTCGGTTTATATAATGCACCAGAGGACTAGGATAACAAGAGTCCTAGCCGAATACGCCGGTGGGGAGGAGTCCTTGTCTTGATCACCAAGCCTTGTGGAATCTTCCTTGTATGCGGCAGTTGTCCGAACTGGCCCATGAGTATACGGCCATGGGGGTCCTCGGCCCAATCCAACTGATCGGGAGATGACGAGGTGAGTAACCCCTAGTCAAGGACACCGGCACCCGGCGCCGTCCCTCTCTCTGCCCTACCCTCAGCCAGCCACGGGCGACGAGGCTCATGGTGCGCTTCCACCAGCTCTGCCCCAAGACGGTGCCTTGGCACCAAGGCGCGCGGCCCCGCGGCATGATCCGCCACGCCCGACACCCGCGCGCGAAGAGAGAAGCTGCCAAGAAATCCCGCGACCGCGAGAAGCTGCACCCGCGCTTCCCGCGCCGCCTCGTCAAGACCACGCACTGCCCGCGGCGGCGCCGCGCAGACCTCATCAAGACCAAGCTCCACCTACAAAGCGGGCCCCAGCAACCACGGCTGGCTGCCGCGCCTTCACCCCCGAGCTTCATAGTGATACGTCTCCAACGTATCTATAATTTTTGATTACTCCATGCTATATTATCTACTGTTTTGGGCAATATTGGGCTTTATTATCCACTTCTATAATATTTTTGGGACTAACCTATTAATCGGAGGCCCAGCCCAGATTTGCTGTTTTATGCCTATTTCAATGTTTCGAGGAAAAGGAATATCAGACGGAGTCAAAACGGAACGAAATCAACTGGAGAATTTATTTTTGGAAGGAAAGCCACCGGATAGACTTGGACCCTACGTCAGGAGATGAGGGAGGTGCTCACGATGGTGGGGGGCGCGCCCCCTGCCTCGTGGGGCCCCCGTAGCTCCACCGATGTACTCCCTGCACCCATATATACCCACGTATCCTAAAACTTCCAGAACGGGGATTAGATCGGGAGTTCCGCCGCCGCAAGCATCTGTAGCCACCAAAAACCTCTAGGGAGTCCGTTCCGGCACCCTGCCGGAGGGGGAACCCATCACCGGTGGCCATCTTCATCATCCTGGCGCTCTCCATGACGAGGAGGAGTAGTTCACCCTCGGCTGAGGGTATGTACCAATAGCTATGTGTTTGATCTCTCTCTCTCTCTCTCTCTCTCGTGTTCTTGATTTGGCACGATCTTGATGTATCGCGAGCTTTGCTATTATAGTTGGATCTTATGTTTCTTCTCCCCCTCTTCTCTCTAGTAATGGATTGAGTTTCCCCTTTGAAGTAATCTTATCGGATTAAGTCTTTAAAGATTTGAGAACACTTGATGTATGTCTTGACGTGCGTATCTGTAGTGACAATGGGATATCACGTGCCACTTGATGTATGTTTTGGTGATCAACTTGCGGGTTCCGCCCATGAACCTATGCATAGGGGTTGGCACACGTTTTCGTCGTGATTCTCCGGTAGAAACTTTGGGGCACTCTTTGAGGTTCTATGTGTTGGATTGAGTAGATGAATTGAGATTGTGTGATGCATATCATATAATCATACCCACGGATACTTGAGGTGACATTGGAGTATCTAGGTGACATTAGGGTTTTGGTTGATTTGTGTCTTAAGGTGTTATTCTAGTACGAAATCTAGGGCTGTTTGTGACACTTATAGGAATAGCCCAACAGATTGATTGGAAAGAATAACTCTGAGGTGGTTTCGTACCCTACCATAATCTCTTCGTTTGTTCTCCGCTATTAGTGACTTTGGAGTGACTCTTTGTTGCATGTTGAGGTATAGTTATATGATCCAATTATGTTATTATTGTTGAGAGAACTTGCACTAGTGAAAGTATGAACCCTAGGCCTTGTTTCCTAGCATTGCAATACCGTCTCCGCTCACTTTTACCATTAGTTACCTTGCTGTGTTTATATTTTCAGATTGCAAAAACCTATATCTACCATCCATATTGCACTCGTATCACCACCTCTTCGCCGAACTAGTGCTCCTATACAATTTACCATTGTATTGGGTGTGTTGGGGACACAAGAGACTCTTTGTTATTTGGTTGCAGGGTTGCTTGAGAGAGACCATTTTCATCCTACGCCTCCCACGGATTGATAAACCTTAGGTCATCCACTTGAGGGAAATTTGCTACTGTCCTACAAACCTCTGCACTTGGAGGCCCAAGTCTACAAGAAGAAGGTTGTGTAGTAGACATCAAGCCCTTTTCTGGCGCCGTTGCCGGGGAGGCTAGGTAAGTGAAGGTATATCTTTAGATCTTGCAATCGAATATTTTGTTTCTTGTTTTAGCACTAGTCTAGTTTATAAAAGAAAACTACAAAAAAATGAAATTGAGTTTGTCTCATACGCTTCATCTTTTTAATATCTTTCGTGAGTATGATGGAAATGATAATTGTGCTCAAGTGCTAGAAGAAGAAATCTCTAAATTGTTTGTCACTAAATATTTCAAATGATGAGCATGATTGCAATGTTGTTAGGACGAATTATTTGAATATCCATGATGCTAATGATGATTGCACTAGTTATGATGAAAATGTCTCCTATAAACATGTCAATTTTTGTGGAGTGCATTGGGTTTGTAAGTACACACCAAATAGGGAAGATATATATTTCAAGAGGCATAAGTACTTAGAAACCAAATTGTTGCAAGAAGAGCTAGATGAATCTGCTGAAAGATTCAATATTTATAGTACC
Organism: Aegilops longissima; assembly: GCA_021605205.1. NCBI lineage: Eukaryota > Viridiplantae > Streptophyta > Magnoliopsida > Poales > Poaceae > Aegilops > Aegilops longissima. The sequence goes on along the minus strand of CM038678.1, from coordinate 155,323,389 downwards.
CCTTGTGAACTTTGGAATGAACATGGTCATTTAAAGCTCCAATGCTATTTGTTTCATGATGAAGTAGTTTCCAAATATTGTGAAAATTTCATTACCCTTGAGCATCATAAAGAGCTTAGCCTTCTTTTGGGTTATGAAGAAATGAAACGTATAACTGAGGGTATTCCAAAATTTAATCTTGATAGATTTCTTGATTTTGATCTAGAGAAGATTTATATGTATTGTGCGGTGAATTGCATTGAAAATCCTTATATTGCCAATTACATAAAGAAAAGAAAACAAATAGAAGATGAAGAGAATGCTAACGAAAGGGAAGAGACTTCCCAATATCCTCCTATTGTTTCTTATGATGAATCAGGTAACGAGGAGGATTCGTCTATCCAACCAATCTCATTAATAAGGAGCTCCAAAAAGAGGATTGAACCCACACATGAGGTGAAGAAGAAGAAAAGAAAAAGGAAGAGAGGTAAAAAGGCATCTCTCCCAAATAAAGTTGCTCCTATTATTGTTGTGCCTCATGAAAATGAAGATGATACACTTGACGATGATCTCGTTATGCCTATTGCTTGTTGTGATGATTATGATTGGGAAGATAATGATAATTCTTATGATCTTGAAAATCTTTTTGGCACTTGCTTGGAAGAATATAATAATTGCCATACTATTGGTGCTATCTATACTATTAATGATGAGAGTGATTATGCTTATGATATGAAAAGGCCCAAGCTTGGGGAAGCTATGTTTGATGAGGATGACATATTTGAGAATTGTAGCGACCCGACCTCAGACGGTCAAGCCTCTGTGTTGCTGTGCCATCCCTGGATCAGTATGCTGGCACACACAGTACATCAATGTATATATCAAAAGTGCAATCACATGTATAATTAACGTAAAACTGATATATACCTCATAAGTCACAGCGGAAACAAATAGTCGGGTGTGGAGTCCCATCAACGCCATCGGCAGGTTGAGTGTAGACCGTAACCCTGTATCGTAAATCTTACTCGTCGAGGAAAATATCTGCAACATGATACGTTGCAGCCGTGTAGGTCAGTACATTGAATGTACCGGCAAGATCACAATAAGAGAAAACAGATGATAAACTATACTATATGCAGTATGGCTTTGTGGCTCTGTATCTGAGTTTTGTTTGCGTAAAAGTTGGTTTTATTTCCCCTACATCAAAGGAATAAATGAAGTCTGTACTATGGAATTTTCTATCATGACATGGTTCCGCCAACCGATGTCTCATAGCCCAAAATCATCATAAGTAGCCCACAATTAAGTTATCAGTCCGGTGTTGAGAGTTCCGAGATAGATCCAAGTCCAGATGCTCAAATTGTCCGTAACCGGGGACACGGCTAATCGATTAGGTTTTAACCCTCTGCAGAGGTTTGTACACTTTACCCGCAAGATTCGATCCTCTTTTACGTTCTCACACTTCAGGTGTTTGAGAACAAGATGACCAAACATGGTCTTCCGAAGAGTTCCTCGACCACCGTCCGTGCTCATCCAATCCTACCGTAGTTCTACATCTGCTAGCACCGCCCAGCCCGAGTCACCACTAAGGTCAACCAAGCCGAGCCCATAATGACTTGCGGTTGCACAGGTAAGCTTCCGGGCATGAAGTATTCTTCCGTCTCTTTGGGTCTGGGTGAAGCTTTCCACAAGATGTCATGGCGCTTCTCCAAGCATCCCGGCCAACCACTGGATTCTCCAGGGTGCCCTTCAACCATCCTTCACCCAGTAGTGTGTATTGAATTCTTGTCTCGAGACTTGAAGTCTTGAGGCCTTGAAGATGCAGTCCTTGCAGATTCCATCATGGAGTTGTCGTCATTGACGTAGATCCTCCATTCTCACACCACTCCCGAGCACTCATACCAACCCCGTCTACTATAGCGTAGCATTAAAATAAATAACGTCCCGGGCTTGGTAACAGGGTGATGGGTTTCTACCTCATGCATACTACTCAACTACAAGGATTCAATATCACTACTGGAGGGATTGTTGCGAAGATGACACTAGATGCAATAAAACACATAGGTATGAAAAACATGGTCAAAGTGAACTTGCCTGGTAATACTTGATGAAGATAACAACGCTGTCAGAAAATGACTTGGTAGAACTAATCGTCACTCCGTTGAAAATCTATATAGTCAAACATAGCATTCACATAAGCAAACATCCTAGCAAACAATTTTAGCACTCAAATAACAATCAAAACAGCAAGGAAAATCGATAATAAAACTCAAACAAAATCAAAAGAATCTTCAAATAAAACTACAAAGAAAAACTACTAACGAAGATCTATGACTTTGCTACAAACATCTAATATAGTTTTGCCGTAAGTAAAAACTTAACAACAATTAAAATACTAAACTAATAAATTAACAGAAAATAAAATGTAAAATAACTAATTTAACAGAAAGTATTTTTTCATAAAATTTTATTTGCAAAAAGAAACAAATAAAAAGCTTTTATAAAACTCTAACTATGACCTATAGAAGCTTTCATACAAAACTAAGGAAAATATATTTTTAAAATAAAATAATTTTTTCTCCTGTTGTCTAACAGAAACACAACTAATTTGGTCAAAAGTGACAAAAAGAAATAATTTAAAACTAATAAAAACAATAAAGAAAAAGCTAAAACAGAACTAATAATAAAACAGTACTGTTTTGCTAAAAACCTAATTTAAATTAACCTAGAAATAAAATACTAAATACTACTGGATAAACAAAGGTCCTAGAGACCAGGAGAAAAAAGAATCGGTCAAAAATAATATTCCTAACTCAAAATAGCTCAAATCTAGTGATTTGAGCAAATTCATACAAACACAAATTTAAACTGCTCCAATGTGAAATAAAATTGAACTAACAGAAACTTCAGCAAATTTGTGACACATAGCAATTGGAATCACTCAAAAATACTAAAAACTCTAAAAGATATGAATTTTCTAAGATTGCTATTTTCTGAAAAAAATGAATTACGGGATTTCGGGGATCTCACCGGAGTAGTCGTCGGAGTTGGGGAAGAAGATCGGATCCGATGTTGCGGTTGATCCTAGAGGAAAGGAGATCACGGGACAGTGGAGAGGAGATCATATAAACCTCAGGAGAGGTCGAGGGCGCGGCGGCAGCACTTGGCGGCGGCGGTGGCAAGCGGCGGCGATGGTGCTGCACTGCTGCTGCTGCGGAGAGGAGAGGAGAGGAGAGGAGAGGTGTTGGTTTGATGTGTTGGAGGGGGGGTGTGCTTGGGTATTTATAGTGGGGAGGGGAGGGTTTTGCTTGGGGTAGGGGACAAGAAATAGACTAGGATTAGGAAACAAAAGGGAAAAGATCTAGAAACAAATCGGAATAAACGGAAGTAGGACAAAAGTCCTACTAGGAAAGGAAAAGGAAAAGGAAAGGAGCGGCTCCCTCCTGGCTTCCTGTGCGCGCGTGGGCGTTGGCCTTGGCCGGCCAGCCGCTGGCTTGGCCTTGGGCCTTGGGCCTTGGCCCGGCGGGGCGCAGCGAAATTTTTTTTTTCTTTTTTTTTTGACAGAGACAACAAAAAAAAAATTATATAGGCATATAATATATCAAAATTTTCAGAAAAAGATTTTCTACAACATGAACACTATTTTAGCTTCAAATAAAATACACACAAATTTTAATAATTCACACAGTGCTACTGGTCCAATAAAATCCTATAAAAATCATTTTAAAATACCAAAATGACTTCAAATTAATTTCTCTCCAATTTTCTCGATGTAGGGAATCATGTTACCCTATTTTCCATATATTTTGTTTTTGAGAAAAATAATTTGAATAAAATTCAAATAACTCCAAATTGGAAATAAATTCAAAAGAACTTTGAATTTAATTCTTTTAAAACTCCCAACTCATATTTCATTTAATTTGAAGAAGTCATTTTATCTTCTCTCGTGAAAATCATTGAGTTGCATAAAGTTTCAGAATTGGAAATATTTTCCAAATGAAATTCAAATATTTTCAACACCCCTTGTCATTTAAATAAATGGAAGAAGTCATGTCATCTTCTCTCCAGGGTTTTGTGATGAAAAGAATTTGAATTCCCGAAGATCATAAAAGCAAAAATGAAGGTTTGGAAAATTCCTTTTATTCCCTCTCATTCAACTTTCAAAAAGTTTCAAATTTCACTCAATTTCACACAAGCAACCACACCACTATCAAACAAACAAGCATAAATATTTATTTAATATAACATTCCAAAATTTAGAATTTTGGGATGTTACAAGAATATATTTGCTGCAATTAATGTTTGTCCCAAGCTTGGGGATGCTATGCTTAATAATGATAATATTTTTAGCATCTCAAGTTTTGATATGCAAAGTAGTTATGATGATAGCATGCCTTCTACCTATGATGATTATATTTATGAAAGTGGGTTTGGAAGAGTGTCAACTTTAGGAAGTAGTGATCCCAAAATATTGGAGGATGTTGAATCTTATAATATTTATGAAAGTGTATTTGGAGAGGTCACGCCTTTATTTAGTGATGTATCCACTATCTTGGAAGAGGTTTCAATCGATTATGATGAGTACAAAGTTGCTACTTATGATGATTATTGTGATAAAACTTATGTTATAAAGAGTAGTGATGATTATATTTATAAAACTTGTCATGATTATGAGTACCCTTTCTCTGAACATTACTCTTTTAATGTGGAAACAATTTATAGTATTCAAGTCTCTTATGATACTCCCACTATTCCGAATGAGAAAAATTTTGCTTATGTGGAAAGTAATAAATTTCTATGCTTGTAGATCATGAAAAGAATGCTTTAGGTGCTGGTTATATTGTTGAATTCATTCATTATCTACTGAAAATTATTATGAGGGAGGAATATATGCTTGTAGGAATTGCAATAATATCAAGTTTCCTCTCTATGTGCTTAAAGTTTTGAAGTTATGCTTGTTTTGCCTTCCTATGCTAGTTGATTATTGTTCCCATAAGTTGTTTGCTCACAAAATTCCTATGAATAGGAAGTGGGTTAGACTTAAATGTGCTAGTCATATTCTTCATGATGCTCTTTTTATGTTTCAATTCTTATCTTTTTGTGAGCATCATTGAAATCATCATGCCTAGCTAGGGGTGTTAAATGATAACGCTTGTTGGGAGGCAACCCAATTCTATTTTACTTCTTGCTTTTTGGTTCTGTTTAGTAATAAATAATCCATCTATCTTCTGTTTAGATGTGGTTTTATGTTTTAGTTAGTGTTTGTGCCAAGTAGAACCTTTGGGAAGACTTGGGTGAAGTCTTTATGATCATGCTGTAAAAAACAGAAACTTTAGCGCTCACGAGATTAGCTAAAACTTTTTACTGGAGAGTTCTACTTAGTTGATTATTTTTTCAGACGATTACTAGACACATTTCTCAGGTCCACCAATTTATTTTAGAATTTTTTGAGTTCCAGAAGTTTGCTTTAGTTGCAGATTACTACAGACTGTTCTGTTTTTGACAGATTCTGTTTTCATTGTGTTGTTTGCTTATTTTCATGAATCTATGGCTAATAAAATAGTTTATAAACCATAGAGAAGTTGGAATACAGTAGGTCTAACACAAATATAAATAAAGAATGAGTTCATTACAGTAACTTGAAGTGTTGTTTTGTTTTCTTTCGCTAACGGAGCTCACGAGTTTTCTGTTAAGTTTCGTGTTGTGAAGTTTTCAAGTTTTGGGTAAAGATTCGATGGACTATGGAATAAGGAGTGGCAAGAGCCTAAGCTTGGGGATGCCCAAGGCACCCCAAGGTAATATTCAAGGATAACCAAGTGTCTAAGCTTGGGGATGCCCCGGAAGGCATCCCCTCTTTCATCTTCGTTCATCGGTAACTTTACTTGGAGCTATATTTTTATTCACCACATGATATGTGTGTTGCTTGGAGCGTCATGTCATGTTATTTTGTTTTGCTTGCTGTTTGAATAAAGTATCAGCTGAAATTCTTAAATGTTAGAGAGTCTTCACATAGTTGCGTAATTATCCGACTACTCATTGATCTTCACTTATATCTTTCGGAGTAGTTTGTCATTTGCTCTAGTGCTTCACTTATATCTTTTAGAGCATGGTGGTAGTTTTATTTTGAAGAAATAGATGAACTCTCATACTTCACTTATGTTATTTTGAGAGTCTTAAATAGCATGGTAATTTGCTTAAATAATCCTAATATGCTAAGCATACAAGATTTGTAAGAATTCTTATGAGTGTGTTGAATACTAAGAGAAGTTTGATGCTTGATGATTGTTTTGAGATATGAAGATGGTGATATTAGAGTCATGCTAGTTGAGTAGTCGTGAATTTGAGAGATACTTGTGTTGAAGTTAGCAAGTCTCGTAGCATGCACGTATGGTTAAAGTTGTGTAACAAATTTGAAACATGAAGTGTACCTGGCTTGTGCATCCTTATGAGTGGCGGTCGGGGACGAGCAATGGTCTTTTCCTACCAATCTATCCCCCTAGGAGCATGCGCGTAGTACTTGGTTTTTGATGACTTCTAAATTTTTGCAATAAGTATATGAGTTCTTTTGACTAATGTTGAGTCCATGGATTATACGCACTTTTACCTTTCCACCTTTGCTAGCCTCTTCGGTACCGTGCATTGCCCTTTCTCACCTTGAGAGTTGGTGCAAACTTCGCCGGTGCATTCAAACCCCGTGATATGATACGCTCTATCACACATAAACCTCCCTATATCTTCCTCAAAACAGCCACCATACCTACCTATTATGGCATTTCCATAGCCATTCCGAGATATATTGCCATGCAACTTTCCACCTTTCTGTTCATCATCATCATGACATACTTTACATTTGTCATATTGCCATTGCAGGATCATGTAGTTGACATCGTATTTGTGGCAAAGCAACCATGCATTATTTTTCATACATGTCACTCTTGATTCATTGCACCATCCTGGTACACCGCCGGAGGCATTCATATAGAGTCATATCTAGTTCTAGTTTCGATTTGTAATTCATTTGTTGTAATCAATAGAAGTGTGATGATCATCATTATTAGAGCATTGCCCAAAGAAAAAAAAGAGAAAAAAAAGAGAAAGGCCAAAAAGAAGAAAAAAGGAAAGGCCCAAAAAAAGAAAAAAAAGAAGAGAAAAAGAAGAAAAGAAAAAAACAAAATAAATAAAAAGGGCAATGTTACTATCTCTTTTTCCACACTTGTGCTTCAAAGTAGCACCTTGTTCTTCATGTAGTGATTCTCATGTTTTGTGCTTCAAAGTAGCACCATGTTTTTCATATAGTGAGTCTCATAAGTTATCTTTTTCATACTAGTGGGAATTTTTCATTATAGAACTTGGCTTGTATATTCCTACGATGGGCTTCCTCAAATGCCCTAGGTCTTCAGTAGCAAGCAAGTTGTATGCACACCCACTAGTTTTCTTTTGTTGAGCATTTATAGCTCTAGTGCATCCGTTGCATGGCAATCCCTGCTCCTCATGTTGACATCAATTGATGGGCATCTCCATAGCCCGTTTATTATCCTCGTCAATGTGAGACTTTCTCCTTTTTTGTCTTCTCCACACAATCCCCATCATCATATTCTATTCCACCCATAGTGCTATATCCATGGCTCACGCTCATGTATTGCGTGAAGGTTGAAAAGTTTGAGATTATTTAAGTATGAAACAATTGTTTGGCTTGTAATCGGGGGTATAGAAGTTGGGAACATCTTTGTGTGACGAAAATGAAGCATAGCCTAACTATATGATTTTGTAGGGATGAACTTTCTTTTGCCATGCTATTTTGAGAAGACACGATTACTTTGATTAGTATGCTTGAAGTATTACTATTTCTTTTATCAATATGAACTTTTATTTTGTATTCATTTGGATCTGAACATTCATGCCACAATAAAGAAAGTTACATTGAGAATTATGCTAGGTAGCATTCCACATCAAAAATTCTGTTTTTATCATTTACCTACTCGAGGACGAGCATGAATTAAGCTTGGGGATGCTTGATACGTCTCCAACGTATCTATAATTTTTGATTGCTCCATGCTATATTATCTACTTTTTTGGGCAATACTGGGCTTTATTATCCACTTTTATATTATTTTTGCGACTAACCTATTAACCGGAGGATTTGCTGTTTTATGCCTATTTCTGTGTTTCGAGGAAAAGGAATATCAAACGGAGTCAAAACGGAACGAAATCAACTGGAGAAGTTATTTTTGGAAGGAAAGCCACCAGATAGACTTGGACCCTACGTCAGGAGATGAGGGAGGTTCTCACGAGGGTGGGGGCGCGCCCACCCCCCTAGGGCGCGCCCCCTGCCTCGTGGGGCCCCCATAGCTCCACCGACGTAGTCCCTGCACCCATATATACCCACGTATCCTAAAACTTCCAGAACGGAGATTAGATCGGGAGTTCCACCGCCGCAAGCCTCTGTAGCCACCAAAACCTCTTGGGAGTCCGTTCCGGCACCCTGCCGGAGGGGGAACCCATCACTGGTGGCCATCTTCATCATCCCGACGCTCTCCATGACGAGGAGGGAGTAGTTCACCCTCGGGGATGAGGGTATGTACCAGTAGCTATGTGTTTGATCTCTCTCATTCTCGTGTTCTTGATTTGGCACGATCTTGATGTATCGCGAGCTTTGCTATTATAGTTGGATCTTATGTTTCTTCTCCCCCTCTTCTCTCTTGTAATGGATTGAGTTTCCCCTTTGAAGTAATCTTATTGGATTGAGTCTTTAAAGATTTGAGAACACTTGATGTATGTCTTGCCGTGCGTATCTGTAGTGACAATGGGATATCACGTGCCACTTGATGTATGTTTTGGTGATCAACTTGCGGGTTCCGCCCATGAACCTATGCATAGGGGTTGGCACACGTTTTCGTCATGATTCTCCGATAGAAACTTTGGGGAACTCTTTGAGGTTCTATGTGTTGGTTTGAATAGATGAATTGAGATTGTGTGATGCATATCGTATAATCATGCCCACGGATACTTGAGGTGACATTGGAGTATCTAGGTGACATTAGGGTTTTGGTTGATTTGTGTCTTGAGGTGCTATTCTAGTATGAACTCTAGGGCTGTTTGTGACACTTATAGGAATAGCCCAACGGATTGATTGGAAAGAATAACTTTGAGGTGGTTTCGTACCCTACCATAATCTCTTCGTTCGTTCTCCACTATTAGTGACTTTGGAGTGACTCTTTGTTGCATGTTGAGGGATAGTTATATGATCCAATTATGTTATTATTGTTGAGAGAACTTGCACTAGTGAAAGTATGAACCATAGGCCTTGTTTCCTATCATTGCAATACCGTTTGCGCTCACTTTTACCACTTGTTACCTTGCTGTTTTTATATTTTCAGATTACAAAAACCTATATCTACCATCCATATTGCACTCGTATCACCACCTCTTCGCCGAACTAGTGCACCTATACAATTTACCATTGTATTGGGTGTGTTGGGGACACAAGAGACTCTTTGTTATTTGGTTGCAGGGTTGCTTGAGAGAGACCATCTTCATCCTACGCCTCCCACGGATTGATAAACCTTCGGTCATCCACTTGAGGGAAATTTGCTACTGTCCTACAAACCTCTGCACTTGGAGGCCCAACAACATCTACAAGAAGAAGGCTGTGTAGTAGACATCACATAGCGTCACCTGGCCAGGCAAGTTCAAGCCGGATTTGCCTCCTCGCTACAACGGCACCGCCGCCCCCGCGGAGTTCCTGCAGCTCTACGAGCTGAGCATCGAAGCGGCCAACGGCGATGAGAAAGTCATGGCGAACTGGTTTCCCATGGCTCTCAAGGATGGAACCCGCTCCTGGTTCCTGAACCTGCGGCACGGCTCGATCTTCTCCTGGGGCGAGATGCGTGACCGCTTCGTCGCCAACTTCCAGGGCACTCGCGACCGCCCGCCGGTCGCGGGTGACCTGCGCCGCATCAAGCAACAACCAGGAGAGACCCTCCAGAAGTACATCCAACGCTTCAACAACACTCGCCTCAAGACTCCCAAGGTCACGGATGAGGCCATCATCTCCGCGTTTTCCGACGGTGTCGGTGATGTCAAGATGAAGGAAGAGCTCACTATCCACGAGGAGCTCTGCACATCTCAGGAGCTGTTCAACCTGGCGACCAAGTGCGCAAGAGCTGAGGAGGGGCGCCTCTCCCTCCTCGAGCTGCCAGCTGCGAAAGCGGAGGAGAAGAAAGCCAAGGCCAAGGACGTGAAGCACAAGGAAGCGGCAGTGCTCGCAGCAGAGCCCGACACCAAGCGGGGCAGAGATCAGCCCGAGTCATCCAAGAATAGCCGACCGTTCTGCGCCTTCCACAACCTGAACACTCACAACACCAGTGACTGTCAAGAGCTCAGAGCCATTCGCGAGGGACGCTTCGGTCGACGCCCCGAGCGTAGCGACCGGGGCTACGACCATGGAGGAGGACGTGGAGGCAGACGCTGGGACGACCGTGGACCGCTCCAGGAGTGGCGCGACAGGCCTCGTGAGGACCGCTGGCAGGACCATCATCGTGAGGGGGCCTGGAGGGACCAGCCTCGTGAGGATCGCCCCCAAAGCAACGTCGGTCTTCCCCCACTGCCGCCAGCAAGAAGGAGCGACAACCACCATCAGGACGAGGTGGCTGGGGGCTTCCAGGAGCCGCGTGCAATCGCCTGCATCTTGGGCGGCACCCAGGCCCCAGCCTCTCAGCGCATCTTCAAACAGTTCGCTCGCGAGGTGAATGCGGTGCTCCCCAAGCTCGACGCCACGCGCCCGCTCAAGTGGTCCCAATGCGCCATCACTTTCAACTCGGCAGATCAGCTCAAGTGCGCGGCCACCGCTAGCGCCCTCCCGATGCTGTGCTCCCCAGTCATCAGCAATGTGCAGGTTACCAAGACCCTCATCGACGGCAGCGCAGGGATCAACGTCCTGTCCGTCGACACGTTCGACAACCTCCAAGTGCCGTATGAGCAGCTCCAGCCTACCAAACCTTTCTCAGGGGTGACCGACGGTTCCACCACACCGATAGGGCAGGTCCGCCTGCCTGTCACCTTCGGAGAGCGCAAGAACTACCGCACCGAGCTCATCGACTTCGGTGTCGCGCACATCCGCCTGCCGTACAATGCCATCCTCGGGTATCCGGCCCTGGCCAAGTTCATGGCAGTCACCCATCACGGCTACAACGTCCTCAAGATGCCAGGAAGCGGAGGAATCATCACGGTCACATGTGAAGAGAGAGACGCGGTGTGCTCCCTCGAGCGCGCCTTTCAAGCTGCAGCAATCAACGATCCCGACAGCAGAAGTGAGGGCCCTCCTGAGGCCCTCCCCAAGAAGAAGAAGCAGCTGCGCCGTGCAAGATCTCAGGAGGATGGCATCGTAACTGGAACCACGTCAGGGTCAGTGCCCGCTCCAGGGGCGCCTCCCTCCATCGCATAGGAAGGCGTGCCCGACGCCCTCCTCGGGCAAGGCTCGGGGGCTCTCTTCTGGAGGGCCTCAGACCTTGCCAACCTCACGAGGGAGGCGCTTGGGCACCACTTGAAGGAGTGCTTCGCGGCATGCGTCCCTCAGGAGAGCACAGGGCAAGGAGTGCCCACCACTCAGGAGTTCATCACCAAGACCACTCAGGAGCTGCAAGACGCAAGAGCCATGCGCGGCGACAGCCGCTCACGAGGCGCAGCTCCTCATCCAGGCTAGGATGCTGGGCTGCGTGTCTGCATCGACATCCCAGGGCTCAATAGGGCCGCATCACAGGAGCGCTTTTGGCCTTCGCGTGTCGGCCACTGCGAGGGCCCGCCACACAGCTACGTTCGCATGCCCTTCGGCTTGCCGAGCATGGCGTCAGCCTATCAGCGCAACATGCGGCGTGTCCTGATGGCTCAGGAGGCCAGGTACCATGCCGTCCTGGAAGAGATGGAGACGGTCTTGAGGGAACCTCCCGAGCCCCCAGAGCCTCCCGAGGCTCAGGGCCCCAGTGGCTCGTGAAGAGTTATTCCTTCGACGCACGCCTTCAGCTGCACCAACTCCACTTCATCTACGGAACCAGGTGACATCTTCCAAGCTCGTTTAGTTGGGAGCGCCCCTCGGGCTGCATTATTCCCAGGCCTCGTGGGTTCGTCCCTGCGGCATGTATCCCTTTTGCCTATGTCTTTAGCTTACCTTGCTGGGGGTGCCCCTCGGGCTGCATCATCCCCAAGCCGCTCGGGCCGGACCCAGTGGCATGTATCTTCCTGCATTTACCCAAGTTGATTTGCTCTCCATGCTTAACCTGCCTACGGCTATCGCCTGCTTGACCATCGCCTCCCACGGGGCCTTCTCACAGGCACGGCGCTAGTGCATGGGTTCGTCCCTGCCATGTTGACAAATCTGAGCAGTCGAGCTCTGGCTCGCGGCACGCCCCGCGCACGTCACCTCACCAGGCCCTCAGTGCCTTCACTTCATCTAGAGCAACCAGCGGCGGGCTGGCAGCTATAATGGTAAACCATGTTCTTCTATGGCACCGCGAGTCTCCTTTTCTCTCGTGCAATTCGCTTGCACGTTAAAGGGGGGGGGTCCTGAGCATCGCGACTCAGGAGCTCTTACTGGCTCTCCAGCCCACACCCCTTGGCCTTGACCACGGCATCGCGACCTGGCATACCAGTGGCGGCTGAGCTCGCTCGAGGGGCCGGGACCTGAGGACGTAGAGCACTAAGGAGAGCACGGGAGAAGGGAAACTCGCATGGGCCGGCCTAGCTATGCCGCACAAGTTGGCGCGCAGCCCTAGCGCAACGTCAGGAATCGCCACGAAGTCAACTAGATAAGTCCCGCTCTCGGATCGGCTAAATGTTTGGGCCTAATGGTCACTCACACCTTGCCGCAACCCCGTTGTGGCCACGTCAACTCCCTTTCTTGCCTTACCATGGCCGCTTGGGCGCTAAGGGGGACCTCCTGAGCATCGCGCCTCAGGGGCTCTTACTGGACCCCGGGCCGCACACCTCCTGGCCTTGACCACGGCACGCGACCTGGCATACCAGCGACGGCTGTAGCCTGCCTGGGGACCGGGACCCGTCAGTGTAGAGCAACAAGCTATCGCGAGGAAAGAAAGGGGGGACCGAGCCTTAACGGGACATGCGTTCACCAAATTTTCATAACAGGGAAGATAAGCACAAAAGACATTACAGACCCTTACATGCCTCCACGGGGCACTTCATGACTCTTCTCAGGGAACAAAAACTAAAACTAAGGGGATCCTATCTACACCCGTCTGTGGCGGACGCCATCATCAACAGTGGGCCACGGGAGGCCGGCGCTAACCCCATCCAGATCAGCGGCGACGACGGCCGGACACCGTAGCTCTGCTCGGAGCACGGCGAGAGCTCGGGGGCACGTAGCTGTCATCGCTCGTCTCCGGAGTCTCATAGAGCTCAGGAGAGCTGCTGGATTCCCAAGGGCTGCTGCTGCTGGAGTGGCCGCGAGCGGAACGCGCGTCAGCCTCACGCCCTTCTCCGGAGCAGCACTCCAGGCGGCGGCCCTCCGCATCGAAGACCTTGAATAAGAGCGTGAAGGCGCCTTCGTACTCAAAGTGGATCGCGAGGGCGCCCCTCGCACGGCAGACCCGCGCGATCTCGCCCCAGCCGCGAGTCATAAAGATCTTGCCGAGGAGCAGGGAGGAAAGGGCAAGCAAGCAAGGAAGAGATGGGCAACGGGGGCTCCGCCCCCTCCCCATTAATAGCAAGAGAAGGCCAACCGGCACCTCCCATGATCACAGGTAATGATGGTTTTCCTTGCATGTCGCAGGGACTTGTCAAGTCGAGCAGTCGCCGAGGCAGCATGGGGAAGCAAAGACGCCCACGCCCAATCAACCGCCACGCGTCAACCGAGGCCACAGGCTTTTGGGGCCCGCGGCACTCTGAACTTGACCCTTGGCTTCGCCGTGAAGCCAAGCCCGAGCACACCTTGGGCCCAGGGGCTACTGTCGGCGTTCTGGGAACGGGGGTCCCCAAACTTGCCTGCCTGCGGCCCAAGGCGTGGCTAAGCCAGCAGGCCGTACGGCCCATCTTCATCAACAAGGCATCCAAGACCCTCGCGAGGGGCCAAGCCTCGCGAGGCGGACAACACAATACCTCCTGAGGAGTGGCCTAGTCAGGCAGGCTCACGAGGAGCGGAGATATCAAGGCGGGGCAAACCTCACGAGGCTCTCGTGACGTGAGCCATGACGATCGACACCAGGCGGGCGCCAGGCGGGCACCAGTGCACGCAGCATCCTTGTTTCCTCTTTGGTGCTAAGGAAGCAGGCGCAAGCGACGAGTATCGAGGCATCAGGAAAAGGTTGCTATATCGGTGCAACGAGACCAAGACTAGGAGGACGGCAAGACGGAGGTCATCGTGGAGCCCAAGACGGCGTCACCACCAAAGCCTTTTGCAGGCGAAGACCACTTTTGTCAGGATAGCTTGTACTAGCTGTCCCCCTTCAAATTTTCCCGCTGTTGTTGGCTCCCTTCCCGCTCAATATTTGGGAAGAGGACCAGGGCCTATATAAGTAGAGCTAGCCACCACAGTAGGGGGATCGAGCAGTTCATCCAGCTCTCACCCGCTAAGACACCAAGCAAAAGAACACCTCAACCTCAGGAGGTTGTTCTTCCCTTTGTACTATTCATCATCAGCCCAAGAGGCAATCCACCACCACCACACTGGAGTAGGGTATTACACCACAACGGTGGCCCGAACCAGTATAAATATCGTGTCTTCCTGTGTTGGGAGTTCGTAGAGTTTGTCCGCGAGATCTTAGCGAGCTAGGGCGTAGTTGGTAGGAGGGAAAGACTTCGCGCGCACCCCAGTGTTCGAACCTTAAGGTTTTGTCGGAACCCCACATCCGACAAATATGATATATAAACCTATGATCCAAGTCATCGCAACATACAACTAATAATCCAAAGAATAATATAGACAATTCAATATTATTAACTCCATGGGAAAAATAATAAATATGATCATGATTAATCATTAGCAATATCAAGATTGTAAATTACTGATCAATCCAATCCATCCATCAATATGACAGTATCAAATTCAATAATACTGCAATAAGCATAACCAATATGATCATAACGAAACATAAGTGTTGATACTAATAATCCAATGTTAGCATAGCATCATCCAACTTGCAAGATAGTAGTCATGTAGAATCCAAGCATTATCATGCAGTTGCAAGATCAAATATTTTGCCAAGTATGCCATGAAGAAATCATTTCTAGCTAATTCAAATTTGAAGCAAGATTATTAATTAAACCATGGTATTGCATTGAAATCATGCAAATGGAGGTTCTGTTTTGCCTTGCTCCAAGAGGATGAGGATAATACTCCTGGTCTTCAACACTCAATCAAACCACTCCGGAAAACATTTTTGTAAGCATTTGTAAATAACGCATAAAGAAAATTCTTCTGTCTAGAAATTCTAGACAGAAAAGAAAAATACCAAACTCTACCAGAAAATAAAAGAGCTAAATGAAAAATATTGCAAAAAAGAATGAACTCCATTAGACTTATAGATTAAGAGATATTACTGGTCAAAGTTGTGTTCAAACTGGACTTAAATATGATGAAAATGAATTTCTAGAATTTCTTGGAGAGGCTGACGTCGAAGGCGTAAACTAAAAATATGCCTTCACTTGAAAACCGTTTCGGGAGGGACTGAGGGGCTGATAGGTGGGGTCGCTTAGCCAGCTTTATAGAAAGGGAAAGAGAAACAGAGGAAACGACACTCACCGGCGATGGAACGATGACGAGGAGGCAGCGCCGGAGTTGGGAGAAGGCAGGGATGGGTCGAGGGCAGCACGATGAAGCTTCCCGTACCCGCGCTTTGCGAATAGTGGCCAGACGGTGTCGCGGGCACATTCTCCGGCGGTGGTGAGCTACGGGCGCCGGCAAGGCCGATGATTCCGGCTTGGATTCAAGCCTTAGAGGAGTTGGGAAGGTCTATCGGATTGATGGAGACTCGAGGGAGGGCTTGGTTGCGGCCCAAATCGATCAGAGCGAGCTTGATGCGGGAAAGGCTAAGTGGCAGAGCTGTTGGCTGAAGAGGAGGAAGATGGCCTCCCTGGCTCTGGTTCTAGGTGTTGGGCGTCGATTGAATGAGGAGGAAATTGGAATGGTGAGGCGAGGGGGTACCGGGGACGGCTCAAATAACCAGACGAGGATGCCGCGGCCGAGAGCCACCATGGGCTTGCAGTTGATGCCCCAGCGATGGTAGTGCATTGTGGGGCCATTGAGGGTGATGTGAGAGAGCGGAGAGGTATGTGATGCAGGCTGGGCGGCACAAGGGACGCGAGGCAAGGAGACGAAGGCGGGCAGGGGCTGTCGGCCACCACAGCGTACTGTACACTCATGGGCCGTGAGGACTGGGGTCTGGCGAGGGAGCGTCTCGATGGGAAGATGAGCCAGGGGGGTACGTGGGAGGAGGAGGAGGGTGGATGGAACCAGGGGACGCGCGGACGAGGCCGGGGAGACGAAGCCCGACGTTAGTCGACGCATAGAGTGTGTACACGATGACCCACAAGTATAGGGGATTAATTGTAGTCCTTTCGATAAATAAAATGTTGAACCCAACGAGGAGCAGAAGGAAATGACAAGTGGTTTTCAGCAAGGTATTCTTTGCAAGCATTGAAATTATAAGTAACGAGTAGTTGGATAGCAAGATAATTTGTAACGAGCAAGTAACGGTAATGGTAAAAAAGGTGCAGCAAGGTAGCCCAATCCTTTTGAGGCAAAGGACAGGCCAAAACGGTCTCTTATAATAAGCAAAACATTCTTGAGGGTACACGGGAATTTCATCTAGTCACTTTCATCATGTTGGTTTGATTCGTGTTCGCTACTTTGATAATTTGATATGTGGGTGGACCGGTGTTTAGGTGTTGTTCTTACTTGAACAAACCTCCTACTTATGATTAACCCCCTCGCAAGCATCCGCAACTATGAGAAAAGTATTAAGATAAAATATAACCATGGTGTTAAAGTTTTTGATCCAAATCAGCCCCTTACGAAGTAGCGCATAAACTACGTTTAAGCTTCTGTCACTCTCGCAACCCATCATCTAATAACTACTCCACAATGCATTCCCTTAGTCCCTAATAAGGTGAAGTGCCATGTAGTCGACGTTCACATCACACCACTAAGGGAATCACAACATACATATCATCAAAATATCGAACACGTACATATCAAGTTCACATGATAACTTGCAACAAGATTTCTCCCGTGACCTCAAGAACAAAAGTAACTACTCATAAATGATAATCATGCTCAAGATCAGAGGGGTATTAAATAGCATAATGGATCTGTACATATAATCTTCCACCAAATAAACCATATAGTAATCAACTACAAGATGTAATCAACACTACTAGTCACCCACAAGCACCAATCTAAGGTTCCGGTACAAAGATTGAACGCAAGAGATGAACTAGGGTTTGAGAGGAGATGGTGATGTTGATGGAGATTTCCCACCCAAAGATGGTAGAGTTGTTGGTGATGACGATGACGACGATTTCCCCCTCCGAGAGGGAAGTTCCCCTAGCGGAATCGCTCCGCTGGAGGCCAAAAGTGCTCCTGCCCAAGTTCCGCCTCGAGACGGCGGCGCTTCGTCCTGAAAGTCCTCCTCTTATTTTTCTAGGTCAAAATGACTTATATACCAGAAGATGGGCATCGGAGGTAGGCCGAGGAGGGCACCACCCAGCAGGGCACGCCTGGGGGCCCTGGCGCGCCCAGGTGGGTTGTGCCCACTTGGTGGGCCCCCTTTGGTAGTTATTTGCTCCAATAATTCTTAAATGTTCCATAAAAAATCTCTGTGAAGTTTCAGCTTATTTGGAGTTGTGCAGAATAGGTAGCTCTGACGTGCTTTTTCGGATCCAGAATTCTAGCTGCCGGCATTCTCCCTCTTTGTATAAACCTTGCAAATTATGAGAGATAAGACATTAGAATTACTCCCAAAAGCATTATTATGCATAAAAACATTATAAATAACAGTAGCAAAACATGATGCAAAATGGACGTATCAGTACACAACGAGCAGAGCATGCGCACTTGCATGCCAGTGGCGTGGCCACCCCGTGGCATGGCGAGGAAATGGCATGAGGGCCAGGAAAAAGATGTCTAGGGTGTAGTCCATTCATCCTGGAGCACCTCTGTCGTATTACTTCGATTAAAGGAACTTTGTGCTGATGGATAGCATCAACTGGACTTTGCTACAACAAGATTAGAATGGATGTTGGGGTAAAATGACTTGATCAATGAGGGAAGCAAGTTGTCACAGGGGTTTAGGGTAGGAAAGACTATGAGCTGGTGGAATTTGAGAGGGTTAGGACAAGATTTGGGGGTAGTTGCCTCACAACTGCAAATCTGGTCCAGAATCTTGATTTTGAAGCTGCACTCACATGGAGTGTTGGATTGAGCTGAAATTTGAAGGGAAATGATTTAGGACCATGTAGGCACTGGTAAAATTTTCATGCCATTTATAAGTACCTAGATGGTACTTCCTTCACAAAGGTCCTCTCTAGGCAGAAACTTGAGAGAATTTGGAGAGAGATTGGCTGCATGAATTGAGCTCAAACTTTAGGGTGGGATGTTATATGGGTGGGAGCATGTGCTGAAAAAAATTCAGCAATTATGAAGCAATATAAAATATAGTTGCTTCACAAACAGAGAATGAGTCCAGAAACTAGAATTGGATGGTGAGCATACCATGAGCATGAAATCTTGAATATTTTTACATATCCAAGGTCCATAGGATTCAAAGTATTTATGAGAATTTTGTGAAAATTTTGGGGAAGACAGAAACATAGGTTGCTTCACAATCTAGGGCAAACAAGATTATCCCTTTAATAGAATATATGATAAAATAGAATATATGGTTGAGCTAAGATGGAGATGACATGATCTTGGAAAGGATTTGAGAGTATTGAACCACTTGGGAGAAGAAGGAATGGGGATATTCCCAAGTTTTAAGTCCATAGAGCCAACTCAAAAGAAATCCAAATTAAAATCCAAAGAAATCGAAAAGAAAAGAAAAGGGCCAAAAATTGGGGTGTTACACAAGTTTTGCTCGGCTATGGCGACGGAGAGGCGATCACGACGGCATGCGTTCGGCTCGCTCTAGTGCTTGTAGTCGTTGCTAAGTGGACTACGGATCCGGACGTAATTTTTATTATGTTTTATGTTCGTTGTACTATCATGATTAAAAATGAATAGATCACACGTTTTTCCAAAAACGAGAGACTAAGGCCAACTCCAGCGTGCGGCCCCATCCCGTCCGGCCCTGTCTGTTTGGGGTAAAATAGACAGACCCCAGGGCCCAGTGTGCGACGGCCTGGACCCATCTTGTCTGTTTTGTGTCCGACCAGACCCATTTCGAGCGCAAACATGCGCCCGGTTTGGGTCCAGGCGGACAGCAAACGGACACGCCGCTCGTTCGCCTCAGGGCCGCGTGGCAGGCGGCCACCTACCTCCCACCTCCCAACATAAATGCGCAAGCGTGGTCGGCCCCATCCGTCATCCGCCCAGGCGCGCAGTAGGTGTCATTCTTAAATGTGAAGCCGTGGACCGGTCGCAGTCCACACTCCCACTCCAGTCGCTGCTGCCTCCTCGAAATTCGACACCCAAACCCTAGCTCTCCCTTCCCCTTCCTCGCGCTTGCCGGCTGCCGACAGCCATGGTGTGCTGGAGCACTGGCCGCAAGGGGGGCGCACGACCACGAGGCTGGTTCGTCATCGGGCCGCCGCCGCGGCGACGTTAAAGCAGAGCCCGCATCACCCCCACGGAGGGCCCCCGCACCTCCACCATTCACCATCGCCCCTACGGCCGCCGGCGAGAGCGACCGGCACTACATCCACGCGGATGTTTGTCGTTGTTATTGGGAGACGAGGACGCCGCTCCCCTTGAGAGACGTTCACCTACCCAATAACTGGCATCTGTCCGCGGACCGGGTGTTGATCCCGCCAGTCCCGATGAGCGGCCGTGCCCGCCGCGAGGAGATCGAACACCGTCGTCGCCTTCTGCTAGAAGACCTGTTCTACGACCCTAGGTACGCCGTCGACTCCGCTCTCTGGGACACATGGTTTCGGGACGAGCACGACGTGCAGCGCACGTCCTTCTTTGCCGGCACCTCATCCGGGCCGCGACGGCCATGTACAAAGCAATGTGCGTGTGCTCTGATCCCTCCCCAGGTGCGTGGGTGCGCGGCATCATGCCGACATCGTCGCCTTCGCCCTCTCGGTCGCCAACACCACCTCCTCGCATGACAGAGGAGGAGGAGTGATACGTCTCCATCGTATCTATAATTTTTGATTGTTTCATGCTGATACGTCTCCGTCGTATCTACTTTTCCAAACACTTTTGCCCTTGTTTTGGACTCTAATTTGCATGATTTGAATGGAACTAACCCCGGACTGACGCTGTTTTCAGCAGACTTTCCATGGTGTTATTTATGTGCAGAAATAAAAGTTCTCGGAATGACCTGAAACTCCATGGATCGTCTAGTTAAAAATAATAATAAAATTCTTGCCAAAGATGAAGACCAGGGGGCCCACACCCTGTCCACGAGGGTGGGGGCGCCCCCCCCCTAGGGCGCGCCCCCTACCTCATGGGCCCCCTGAGGCTCCTCCGACGCCAACTCCAACTCTATATATTTTATTTTGCAGAGAAAAAAAATCTAGGAGAAGAAATCATCGTGTTTTACGATATAGAGCCGCCGCCAAGCCCTAAAACCTCTCGGGAGGGCTGATCTGGAGCCCGTTCGGGGCTCCGGAGAGGGGGATTCGTCGCCGTCGTCATCATCAACCATCCTCCATCACCAATTTCATGATGCTCACCGCCGTGCGTGAGTAATTACATCGTAGGCTTGTTGGACGGTGATGGGTTGGATGAGATCTATCATGTAATCGAGTTAGTTTTGTTAGGGTTTGATCCCTAGTATCCACTATGTTCTGAGATTGATGTTGCTATGACTTTGCTATGCTTAAGGCTTGTCACTAGGGCCCGAGTGCCATGATTTCAGATCTGAACCTATTATGTTTTCATGAATATATGTGTGTTCTTGATCCTATCTTGCAAGTCTATAGTCACCTACTATGTGTTATGATTCGCAACCCAAGTGACAATAATCAGGACCACTCCGGTGATGACCATAGTTTGAGGAGTTCATGTATTCACTATGTGCTAATGCTTTGTTCCGGTTCTCTATTAAAAGGAGGCCTTAATATCCCTTAGTTTCCATTAGGACCCCGCTGCCACGGGAGGGTAGGACAAAAGATGTCATGCAAGTTCTTTTCCATAAGCACGTATGACTATATTCGGAATACATGCCTACATTATATTGATGAATTGGAGCTAGTTCTGTGTCACCCTATGTTATGACTGTTACATGATGAACCACGTCCGGCATAATTATCCATCACCAATCCAATGCCTACGAGCTTTCCATATACTGGTTCTCGCTTATTTACTTTCCCGTTGCTATTGTTACAATCAGTACAAAACACCAAAAATATTACTTTTGCTTCCGTTACCTTTTATTACCGTTACCACTACTATCATATTACTTTTCTACTAAATACCTTGTTGCAGATATTAAGTTATCCAGGTGTGGCTGAATTGACAACTCCATTGCTAATACTTGAGAATATTATTTGGCTCCCCTTGTGTCGAATCAATAAATTTGGGTTGAATACTCTACCCTTGAAAGCTGTTGCGATCCCCTACACTTGTGGGTTATCAAGACTAATTTCTGGCGCCGTTGCCGGGGAGCATATCTCTATTTTTTGAGTCACTTGGGATTTATATCTGCTGGACACTATGAAGAACTTGAAAGACAAGAAAACAAAAAATTATCCCTCATCTACGAGGGGAGGTAAGGAACTGCCATCTAGCTCTGCACTTGATTCACCTTCTGTTTTGAGTAAGCTTGCGACACCTAAACCTGCTTCTGCTATAAGTTCTGATATGTCGCATGTTATTGATGATGCCACTTCTGCTATGCATGATACCTATGATGAAACTACTTCTATGCTTGATACTATTGTGCCCCTTAGTGAATTTCTTGATGAACAAATTGCTTGGGCTAGAGAGAAAGAAATTATTGATACTGGTTATAATGATGAAAGTGATGATGAAGATAGGCATGTTATTCCTGAGGGTTATATTTTTGATAAAGAAGCTTCTGCTGCTATTTTGGCTTGCAAAGATAGCGATGAGCTTATAAGGTTATTAGCTAAATGGAATAAGCAATCTCTTAATGATAGAATGAGGCCCGACCCTGCTTTTGATACTTCACCTATTTGTGTTGCCGATAAGGATTATGAATTCTCTGTTGATCCTGATATAATTACTTTGGTTGAATCTGATCCTTTTCATGGTTATGAATCTGAAACTATTGTGGCACATCTTACTAAATTAAATGATATGGCCACCTTGTTCACTAATGATGAGAGATCTCGCTACTTTTATATCCTTAAAATATTTCCATTCTCATTAAAGGGTGATGCTAAGATATGGTTTCATTCTCTTGATCCTGGTTGTGTGCGTAGTCCCCAGGATATGATTTATTATTTCTCCGCTAAATATTTCCCTGCTCATAAGAAACAAGCTGCCTTGAGGGAAATATTCAACTTTGTGCAAATTGAAGAAGAGAGTCTCCCACGAGCTTGGGGGAGGCTTCTCAAGTTACTTAATGCTTTTCCCGATCATCCTCTTAAGAAAAATGAAATACTTGATATCTTTTATAATGGACTAACTGATGCTTCCAGAGATTACCTGGATAGTTCTGCTGGTTCTCTTTTTAGGGAAAGAACACCGGATGAAGCTGAAGTTCTATTGAATAATATGTTTACAAATGAAAATAATTGGGCACCTCCTGAGCCAGCCCCTGAGCCAACTACTGAGCCAACTACTGAGCCTATTCCTAAACCAACTCCGAAGAAGAGAGGTGTTCTATTTCTTAGTCCTGAAGATATGCAAGAGGCAAAGAAATCTATGAAAGAGAAAGGTATTAAAGCTAAAGATGTTAAGAATTTACCTCCTATTGAAGAAATACATGGTCTTAATCTACCGCCTGTCGAAGAAACATATGATCTTAATTCATTACCTATTGAAGAACCTCATGGTCTTGATAACCCGACACAGGTAGTAAAGGTAAATTCTCTCTATAGATATGATAGGGCTGAAATCCCTCCTACTAAAATTGCTAGCCAATGCTTGGATGAGTTTGACAACTTTATGTTTAAGCAAGAAGATTTCAATGCTTATTTATGTAGACAATTAAAACAAAATGCTTACATGATTAAACACTTGGGTGATTATATGGCTAATATTAGAGGTGAACTTAAACTTGTTAGCAAACATGCTTCTATGGTTGCCACTCAAGTAGAACAAGTACTTAAGGCTCAAAATGATTTGCTCAATGAAATGAATAGTAAGAAAAATGATTATGCTGTTAGAGTGGCTACTAGAACTGGTAGAATGACTCAGGAACCTTTGTATCCTGAAGGCCACCCTATGACAATTGAGCAAGATTCTCAGAGAAATAATTTTGATGTACCTAGTCCTTCTAAAAGGAAGAAAAAGAAAAATGATAGGACTTTGCAAACTTCTAGTGAACCTATTGCTGAATCACCTGAGAATCCAAATGATATCTCTATGTCTGATGCTGAAATACAATCTGGTAATGAACATGAACCTAATGAAAATGTTAATGATGATGTTCATGATGATGCTCAACCTAGTAATGATAATGATGTAGAAGTTGAACCTGCTGTTGATCTTGATAACCCACAATCAAAGAATCAACGTTATGATAAGAGAGACGTTGTTGCTAGGAAACATGGTAAAGAAAGAGAACCATGGGTTCAGAAACCCATGCCTTTTCCTGCCAAACCATCCAAGAAAAAGGATGATGAGGATTTTGAGCGCTTTGCTGAAATGATTAGACCTATCTTTTTGCGTATGCGATTGACTGATATGCTCAAAATGAATCCCTATGCTAAATATATGAAAGATATTGTCACTAATAAAAGAAAGATACCGAAAGCTGAAATTTCTACCATGCTTGCTAATTATACTTTTAAGGGTGGAATACCAAAGAAACTTGGAGATCCAGGAGTACCTACTATACCATGCTCCATTAAAAAAACTATGTTAAAACTGCTTTATGTGATCTTGGAGCCGGTGTTAGTGTTATGCCTCTCTCTTTATATCGTAGACTTTATTGAATAAGTTGACACCTACTGAAATATTTTTGCAAATGGCTGATAAATCAACTACTATACCTGTCGGTATTTGTGAGGATGTGCCTGTTGTGGTTGCTAACGTTACTATTTTAACAGACTTTGTTATTCTTGATATTCCTGAGGACGATAGTATGTCTATTATTCTTGGCAGACCTTTTCTGAATACTGCAAGGGCTGTTATTGATTGCAAAAAAGGCAATGTCACTTTTCATGTTAATGGTAATGAGCATACAGTACACTTTCCGAGGAAACAACCTCAAGTTCATAGTATCAACTCTATTGGAAAAATTCCATCGATTATATTTTGAGGTTTTGAATTTCCTCTCCCTACTGTCAAGAAGAAATATGATATTCTTATTATAGGGGATGTGCATATCCCTGTCGGTGTCAAAACCGGCGGATCTCGGGTAGGGGGTCCCGAACTGTGCGTCTAGGCGGATGGTAACAGGAGACAAGGGACACGATGTTTTTACCTGGTTGGGCCCTCTCGATGGAGGTAATACCCTACTCCTGCTTGATTAATATTGATGATATGGGTAGTACAAGAGTAGATCTACCACGAGATCGTAGAGGCTAAACTCTAGAAGCTAGCCTATGGTATGATTGTTGTTCGCCCCACGGACTAAAACCCTTCGGTTTATATAGACACCGAATAGGGTTAGGGTTACAGAGTCGGTTACAATGGTAGGAAATCTACATATCCAGACGCCAAGCTTGCCTTCCACGCCAAGGAAAGTACCATCCGGACACGGGACGAAGTCTTCAATCTTGTATCTTCATAGTCTAGGAGTCCGCCAAAGATGATAGTTCGCTATCCGGACGCCCCTAGTCCAGACTCCTCAAGAGCCCCCGAACCAGGCTTCAATGACAGCGAGTCCGGGCGCGATATTGTCTTCGGCATTGCAAGGTGGGTTCCTCCTCCGAATACTTCATAGAAGGTTTTGAACACAAGGATAGTGTCCGGCTCTGCAAAACAAGTTCCACATACTACCGTAGAGAGGATAATTTTTGCACAGATCCGCTGACGTATTCCGCGGTGTGACATCACACCACGGTCAGGCCTTTATACGAATCGTTTTTCACTGTTCCACCTTAGCGTGTTTAGCGAGGCGGTTTCCTTGGCACATCTTATCAAAGCGCAGATCATGCCCCCTTATTCCGGGATTCTCATCAATACGGACGTGGGTAACCCATCCGCGCCATTGATTACGGCGCTTGGGAGATAAGCGAGTTTTACCAGGCTGGCGGGGGACGCATAGCTTCGTCCGTCCATATAAGGGGATAAGGATCCATCTTTTCACCTACGCCTTCTTCCTCCTTTGCTCATCCATTTCCGCACACTCGAGCTCCAGCGCCCAAGTGCGCACACTCCACGTCAACCTTCTCCAACTATGTCCGGAGCAGGAGGCAGGTGGATGGCCTCCTCCGTCATGGAGGGGCACATCAAAAAGCTGCGGAAGGCCGGATACTTGTCCAGCGACATCGCGCACCGGCTACCCGATGAGGGGCAGCTCATTCCCACCACCGGGCCCCATGAGAGGGTGGTGTTCCTCACCCACTTCCTCCGCGGACTAGGTTTTCCACTTCACCCATTTGTCCGGGGGCTCATGTTCTACTACGGCCTGGATTTCCACGATCTGGCCCCGAACTTCATCCTCAACATCTCGGCGTTTATCGTCGTGTGCGAGGCCTTCCTCTGCATCCAGCCCCACTTCGGCTTATGGCTGAAGATCTTCAATATCAGGCCGAAGGTAGTGGGCAGCCGCCAAGCAGAGTGCGGAGGCGCCATGGTTGGCAAGATGGCCAAAGTCCTATGGCTCGAGGGCTCCTTTGTGGAGACCATAAAGGGGTGGCAATCGGGGTGGTTCTACATCACCGAGCCGCACGACTCTCAATGGGCGGCGGCCCCCGAATTCCGATCTGGCTCCCCCACGCGGCTCACATCATGGAAAGAGACGGGCCTGTCGTGGGGTGATTCAGACGAGCTATCCGGACTCCAAACCTGCGTCCGAAACCTGGCGGACAAGAATCTCAGGCTTGTCAACGTTATCCAGGTGATGCTCATCCGCCGGATTCTTCCATGCCAACAACGGGCCTTCAAATTGTGGGAGTTCGATCCGGCACAGCACCCAACGCTGAAAAGGCTCTTCGACACTACGTGCGAAGATGCCCGGAAGGTGCTGTTCATACGCCGAGGTTCTACATCCGCCATCAAGATCGCGGATTTAGCTCGCAGCGTCAAGCCAGTAAGGTAAGTTATTTTACCCTTTATGGGACTCTTTTTTCATAGTTTGACTCTATGCGGGATCTAAAACTCCCTATCCTTTGACAGGACTGGTTGAAGACGTCCGAAGAGATTAACTGTCCGGCCCCTTTGCCAGAAGACCCAGCGGACGCCCGATTGACGGGGCTGCTGGCTCCGGCACCTCACGTGGTGCCGGAGAAGAAGGCCAAGAAGGAGGCCACGGGAACTCGAAGGAGCTCCCGGCGCCAGGGGCTGTTGGACTCATCGCCCGACAACCCTGAGGCGGAATCCTCCTCTGAGGAAAAGGAGGAGGAAAGAGAAGTCTCTCCCCCAGCGGGGGGAGAGAAGAAAAGGAAGGCCGCCCCAACTAAGGAGGCGGGAGGGTCCAAGAAGGGAAGGACCCTTCCTCCGGACTTCTCCACCAACGCCGACAACGACGAGGAGGAGTGGCCAACAAGGGCCAAGCCCCTGGCGAGATCGTAAGTGTCCGGATACTCATGGCTTTTTTTTCATTGCATAGTGTTCTCTAATGCCGAACAATCATGCAGCCCGCCCAAGGACGAGCTCGCCGCTTCGTCGAGCGGGTCCCTGAGTTCGTCGGAAGTGGAGAGTACTTCACTTCCGGCTGCCTTCTCACCTCACGCTGCGGACAACGCCGAGGTGGGGCCCCAAGGGAGCCTGGTCAAGAGGAGGTGGCGGAGGAGGCGCCGCAAGGCAACCTCCCGGACTCCAGGGGCGAGGGGAGCGAGACCCCCAGGGGCTGTAAGCCCGGCCCTCGTCCGGACTCCATACCGGAACCTTTAGCGGTTCCGAAGTCCGGCAAGCGGCCCCTTCGTAGGAAGGTAAGACGCCGGTGTCCTTCGCCCAACCAAGGCACCGGATAGCATCGGAGGCGCTTAACGGCGCCTCCATCGACGAGGAGCACCGCACTTGTCATGAGTGTGGTGATCCAGAAGTTCATCCGCCAAGAGCGGGCTGATCAAGCTCTGTACCAGCCTTCTAACAGGCTTTGAGGTAAGTTTAGAATATTTAAAAATATTACCGCATAGACAGTAGCCCCTGATGCTTAGTTCGGTGTTTGGAAAGAAAAGCTGGACTAAGGATCTAAAAAGATATACGCAGGAGTCTAACATAAGTATGTCAATGTGCGAATGCAGACTGCGCTACTGACCTCTGCCGCACTGACTGCGGAGGTCAATGCATTGAAGAAGAGCCTCGAGCGGTCCAAGAACGAGCTCGGCCTTGCCAAGAAGCAGCTCGAGGACAGGGAAGGTAAGCAATACCTTATTAAAGAAATACCTTAAAGAAAGGATTCGGTTGCAAAAAATGACAGGAATAACGTGGGTATTTTAGGGGCCACGAACGGGGTGGCGACCCTGAAGGAAGCGGTGTCTGCGGCCGAAAGCAAAGCGGCCGCGGAGCGCACCGAGCGAGAGAAGCAGGAGGAGCGGGTGGCTAGGTGCGGCAAGAGCTCTAGGCTCTCGTGGAAAAACACGAGAGTTTGGAGCGTGACTCGAAGACTCAAGAGTCCGAGCTCGCCTCGGCTCTTGAGAGTGCCAAAGCCGCTAAGGCCGAAGCCCAAAAAGCCCTCCAAGAAACGAATCATTGAAGAAGATAGCGGTGGGTAAGGCATTCTTTATGCAAAGCAAGCATGTGAAAGTGAATTACCTATTACTTACCCGAATCCGGAGTTCTCCAGGAGCATTCGCAGATCTGCCCTGTAGTGTGTCTGATGCTGCCGTGTTCTACCGCGCCAAGGAGGGGAGCTTGACGGAAAAGGTGTTCTGGTCTCAGTATGCTGAGGCCGGACATCCGGTGCCCCTAAGCGACCAGCTGAAGCAGCTGGTCGAGCTCCACAAGGTCGCCGAACAGGCCATGAATGGCCTCATAGTTCGGCTGTGGCCATTGGAAGCCATGCCTGGGAGCTACTTTGGGCTAGTCCGGCGGCTGGTGGATGCCTGTCCATGGATTGAAGTCATCAAGCGCTCCGTCTGCATTGAAGGTGCCCGTCGGGCCCTTGCCCGTGCTAAAGTGCATTGGGGCAAGCTGGATACGGAGAAGCTTGTGACGGACGGGCCACCGAAGGGCAAGGATCATCGCAAGCCCGAAATGTACTATGAGGGCGTCCTGAAGGGTGCCCGCCGTATAGCGGATGAGTGCTCCAAAGATGTAATTTTTGAATAGACTCGCATTTGTTATCCTGTACGCTGAAAACTTGTTCATATGCACTAAGCAACGCTTGTTAATTTAAAATATTACCTTCTGTGCGGCCGTTTATCAAATTTTAGAGATGGCAAGTCGTTGGCTTCAGCCCCCATGCCACGAGTGCTGGGGTGTTCGGGATAAACTTGAGCGCTCTTGTTCCCATTCTTGGGTCCGTCGAGGGAGGCGCTCAACGCAACGAACAAGGCAACTAGACTTATAGTGCTTGAACACTCTCACTTAGCCATAGAATTCTATAATTTTAAATTTTGACGAAGCCCCTGGTATTCGGAAGACCGAGTTCGGGGCGCTATCCACGCCTTGGCCGGACAATGCCGGTTCTTCGCTCTAAGCGGCATAAGTCTTGAGGGACTTGAAGAAACCTATCGAACAGCGACCGGCTCTCGCCTTATCATGACGGTCAGTTTTAGCTTTCTCCACTGAGGTGCTCAACCCAGCTCAACCGGGGCACAATCACAGTGGTTCTCCCAGTGCTACCTTAGCTGATATAACGGAACGTAGGGTACCAAAACATGGGAGCCGGGCAAACCCAACTATTGACCCAAGACATGATTTGGAGCCGATGCATATAATGCTATAAGTTCGGGGTGCCGCACTTGTGAAAGTGTTCGGGCTTATCACACCATACTTTTGGGGTACTTAAGCCCCTGGTGTATTGGCCTTACCAAATTGTACGGTTGCGCAATGTCATAAATGAACATATATAATGGGAAACAATGCAATAATATGCAAGAGCTATATATTGGTTATTAAAAAGAAACTGCAAATAAAAGCAGAACGATACAAATTGTGCGATAAGCAAGGGATCGGACTATTTAACATGTCCCCCTCCAGGGGTAAGCTGCGGGATGGTATGTAAAACAGGTATAATGCTCGTAGTAGGGACCACCTGGACACTCGACGTAGCTTTCTGTTTCCCTGGCTGTTGCATCGTGAGTTCGGAGCGAATGCCGGACATGGCTTCTGGAGAACAGAGTCCTAAAAGTAAGAAAAAGGAAAAAAATAAAAAGAATGACACAATCGGGAGCCCCTGGTGCGGTTGAGCCGCATTATGGGCGTGCCGTGGTCGTGCCCCTCCCCTTATGCCCATGGTATCTCCAGAGCGTAGTTATGTACGCATAGTACTGGCTTCGCAATTTTGCGAGGGCTGGGGTTGGGGCCAGATTGCTACGCGTGCTTGGATCGTGTCAGGCGGTCTTGTTGTAGGTTACTCCGGGCGCGCTTGACAGTGTCCGGGCGTTTAGTGGCCGGACAAGAGAATTGCTGTGAGAGGCTGCCTTGCACCTTTGCCGCGAGGGCCGCCGTGTGCTCCTCCGTTCGGAGAGAGCGTTCGGTGTTTCCATTGACCGTGATTACTCCTCGAGGGCCTGGCATCTTGAGCTTGAGGTATGCATAGTGCGGCACCGCATTGAACTTTGCAAATGCGGTTCGTCCGAGTAGTGCGTGATAGCCGCTGCGGAACGGGACTATGTCGAAGATCAACTCTTCACTTTGGAAGTTATCCGGGGATCCGAAGACCACTTCGAGTGTAACTGAGCCTGTACAATTGGCCTCGACACCTGGTATTACGCCTTTAAAGGTCGTCTTTGTGGGTTTAATCCTTGAGGGGTCTATGCCCATTTTGCACACTGTATCCTCGATAAAGCAGGTTCAGGCTGCTACCGCCGTCCATCGGGACTCTAGTGAGGTGAAATCCGTCGATGATTGGGTCAAGAACCAATGCGGCGAATCCGCCGTGACGGATGCTAGTGGGTAGTCCTTCGATCAAAGGTGATCGGGCAGGAAGACCATGGGTTGAACTTGGGCGATCGCTCCATCGCAGATATCGCCCCTTAGTGCACGCTTCCCCTCCCTTTTGGGTATGTGGGTTGCGTATATCATGTTCACCATCCACACTTGTGGGGGGAAGCCCTTCTGTCCTCTATTGTTCGGCGGCCGGGGCTCTTCCTCGTCATTGCTATGTAGCCCCTTGTCATTGTTTTCGGTGCTTAGCATGCCTGCTTGCTTGAACACCCAACAATCCCTGTTGGTGCGGTTGGCTGGTTTTTTGGGGGTGCCATGTATCTGGCACAAGCGATCGAGTATTTGGTCCAAGTTGGACGGGCCCTGGGAATTTCTTTTGAATGGCTTTTTCCGCTGACCGGGTTTAGAGCCTCTAAACCGCATTGACCGCCGATCTTCAGCATTATCGATGCATAATCTGGCGTTTGTTCTTATTGCGACGCGACCGCCATTGTTGTCCTTGGTATCCGAACTACCGTGGTGTTTGGCCAAGTTGTTGCTTCGAGCTAGCTAGCTGTCCTCTCCCGCGCAAAAGCGGGTCATGAGTGTGGTGAGGGCTGCCATGGATTTCGCTTTTCCTGTCCTAGGTGCGGGCTAGCCACTCGTCGCGGATGTTGTGTTTGAAGGCTGCTAGCGCCTCGCATCCGGACATCGATGATCTGATTTTTCTTTGTTAGGAACCGCGCCCGTAATTGTCCGCCGATTCTTCCGCTGCTGAATTATATGGCTAAGGTCATCGGCGCCCGGTGGTCGCACATATGTGCCCCGGAAGTTATCAAGGAATGCGGCTTCCGTGTCCTCCCAACAACTGATTGACTCTGATGGCAAGCTGTTGAGCCAATGCCGAGCTGGTCCTTTAAGCTTGAGTGGGAGGTATTTGATGGCATGTAGATCATCACCGCAGGCCATGTGGATATGGAGGAGATAGTCCTCGATCCAAACCGCAGGATCTGTTGTGCCATCGTATGAGTCGATGTTTACGGGTTTGAAACCCTCGGGGATTTGATGATCCATTACTTCATCTGTGAAGCATAGTGGGTGTGCGACGCCTCTGTATTGGGCTATATCACGACGCAGCTCAAATGAGCTTTGTCTACTGTGTTCGGCCCGGCTGGAGTTGTTGTATCCGGCGTGACGGTTATCATCACGTGTCGTGGGGCGCCCACGCGATCCGTAGATTGATCTTGTTTGCCTTGCCTTGTCCTCCAATATGTCTCGCAGGTCTGGCGCGTTTCCCCGTGCCTTGGTCGAGTGGCGCCGGGGTGCGTCTTGAATGGAGGGTCTAGAAGCCTCTCTATCGCGGCCACGGGGTGGTCGGTCGGCCGCATCATGCGCTGGTGATGTAGGTTTGGGTGTTGCTTCCTCTAATTGGGGTAGCAGCCTGCGTTTTAGGTATCTCTTGGAGGGGCGTTCGAGTTCATACTCTTCGGCTGCAAGGACTTCAGTCCATTTGTTAGCTAGCAAGTCTTGGTCAGCTTTAAGCTACTGCTGCTTTTTCTTGAGGCTGCTTGCCGTGGCCATAAGCCTGCGTTTGAAACGCTCCTGTTCGGCGGGGTCCTCAGGCACGACAAATTTGTCGTCGTCGAGGCTTGCCTCATCCTCGGAGGGAGGCATATAATTATCGTCCTCCACCTCCCTGTCTGCCGCTCTATCATGAGGGCTGGCTTCTCCCTCCTCCTATGCTGAATCCTGCTGGAGGGGGTTGTCTTCGGCACTGTCCGGTGTATTATTGTCTCCCGTGCCGGAATCTCCGTTTTTACTGTGGCGGGATTTAGAGCGGCGCCGCTGACGTCGGCGCTTGGGTTGTTTCTTGGAGGGGTCATCCTCCGCCGCTCCATCGCCATTCCCATCTTTTGGGATGTCCACCTTGTATATGTCGTATGACGAGGTGGCCTTCCAGTGCCCTGTAGGCGCTGGTTCTTGGTCGTCTCCAGCATAAATCGTCCATACCGTCGATGTCTTGAGTCAAGTCGAGCATGTCGGTTAAATCATCGACAGTGGCTACAAAGTGGGTGGTGGGTGGGCGTTGAATTTCTTCGTCGTCCGCATCACAACCTTCCTGACCGTAGTCCGGCCAGGGCTCTCCTGATAAAGAGAGAGACTCTAGTGAATTCATGATGTCGCCGTAGGGCGAGTGCTGAAAGATGTCCATGGCAGTGAACTCCATGACCGGCGCCCAATCGGATTCGATTGGCAGGGGCGCGGAGGGTTCGGAGTCCGGAGAGGAGTCACGAGCTTCGCAAAGGACAGGGATGGAGTTCGGCTCACTCACCGTAGAGATCGTAGCCCCCGAGGCGGTGTCCAACCACTCGTCCTCGATCGGCGAAACCGGCTCCGGATTAATGGTCGGAGCGGACACTAGTGCGGCCTCCCGGACACTGTTCGGCGGCAGAGTTAGATCATGCCCATCGAGATAGTGTGGCGCGCTTGGCTGCAGCTCGAATCCGTCGAAGATCAAGTCTCCACGGATGTCGGCCGTGTAGTTTAAACTTCCAAACCTGACCTGATGGCCAGGGGCGTAGCTTTCGATCTGCTCCAGATGGCCAAGCGAATGGGCCCGCAGTGCAAAGCTGCCGAATACGAAGATCTGTCCGGGGAGAAAGGTCTCACCCTGGACCGCGTTGTTGTTGATGATCGAAGGAGCCATCGGGCCTATAGGTGACGATACAGAGGAACTCTCAATGAAAGCACCAATGTCGGTGTCAAAACTGGCGGATCTCGGGTAGGGGGTCCCGAACTGTGCGTCTAGGCGGATGGTAACAGGAGACAAGGGACACGATGTTTTTACCCAGGTTCGGGCCCTCTCGATGGAGGTAATACCCTACTCCTGCTTGATTAATATTGATGATATGGGTAGCACGAGAGTAGATCTACCACGAGATCAGAGAGGCTAAACCCTAGAAGCTAGCCTATGGTATGATTGTTGTTCGTCCTACGGACTAAAACCCTTCGGTTTATATAGACACCGAATAGGGTTAGGGTTACACAGAGTCGGTTACAATGGTAGGAAATCTACATATCCGTATCGCCAAGCTTGCCTTCCACGCCAAGGAAAGTCCCATCCGGACACGGGACGAAGTCTTCAATCTTGTATCTTCATAGTCTAGGAGTCCGGCCAAAGATGATAGTTCGGCTATCCGGACACCCCCTAGTCCAGGACTCCCTAATCCCCGTTGAGGTAACATAGTGTTATTCGAAATTTCTCCGGTTTCATGTTATTCGGAATGAGTTTATTAACAAGACCTGATCAACCTTGTTAGTGGAATCCTTTTGACGAGCATGAGATGGATGAAACTAGAAGGCACAACCTTCTGTACCCTCTTTATACTTTCTGTTATTTAGTTGAAATAAAGTAAAAATAGTATTTTTCTGTCTGTTTTCTGATTTATCCGTGCAATATAAAAATACCTCAAAAATAAAAGTCCTCCAAATGCCATGCCAATTTAATATGATTTTTTCTGGAATATTTGAGGATTTATGGTACTGAAAACACAGCGGGGGAGCTGCCACCTGGCCACGAGGGTGGAGGGCGCGCCTACCCCCCCAAGGCGCGCCCCCTGCCTCGTGGGCCCACGGTGGCCCTCTTCCACTTATTCCTGCACCCATCCTCTTCTTCTTCCTCCAATAAACACGAATATCCAACTCAAGCACGAGTTCTAGCTCACTTTGCTGTGATTTTCGATCTCCTTGCTCAAAGCACCTCTCACAAAACTTCTTGGGGAGATTGTTCCTTGGTATGTGACTGCTCCAATGGTCCAATTAGTTTTTGTTCTAGTGCTTTACTCATTGAAAATTTGTGCTGCATAGGTGACCATGTTCTTGAGCTTGCATGTCAAATTTATATGGTTCCAAGTAGTTCTAATGCATGATATATCCTCTAGGCACTTGTAGGAGTAGTTGCTATCAATTTTGTTGAGCTTTGTTCACTTTTGTTTGAAGCTACTAAAAATTTTAGAATATTTCAGAAAATGATGAAGAGACTTTTGAGGGGCTCATCGAGCCGAAGCTCGAAGGAAAAGCAAAATGAAGAAGCACAGAGGCCCAAATATAATTTGCCTCGTACCGAAGAGGTCCGGCCGTGTGAATGGCCTTCCGATGACTTCTTGAGACAAGCCGGGATTTATGAGGATTTTTATTCATTGGTTGGGGATGCTGGCCTCACCGACTTCCTCCGCGACCAACGTCATCAGTATCTTTTACTCACTAATACTTTTGTGCAAAACTTCTACTATTTCCCTAAGGAATCACCTCCTTCAGTAGAGTTTCATTTATATGACGTTGTTAACAAAATGCCACTAGATGAATTTTGCAAGGTTTTCAAAATACCCTTTGAGGGTACCTTAGATGAACCACACCGTAAAGATGTGGAAGAATTTATTGACACCATCACTGTGGGGGAAACTAGGAAGGTTTCTGATGCAAGAATCACTAGCATACATTTTCCTGTTTTACGCTACCTTGCCTTATTTCCTAGTCGTTGCTTGATTGGTCGTGGAAACTGTGGAAACCTTAGTGTTCCTGATATTATAATTTTGTTCCATGGTTTATACCGTGATAACACTGTTAGTATGGGCGGAATTATTACTAAACAGTTAAGTTTGAATCGTACTAAGGGTCCCATCTTTCGAGGTATTTATGCTTCGCGCCTAGCTGCACATTTTAACATACCATTAGGCTTTATGAGAAAGAAGAAAATTTCTGCCTAGTGCTTATTTAGATTATAAGAGTATGCTAGTGCATGATTTTATTGTTAAGGGCAAGGAAGAGGAGCTTAAATATAAATTGTACTTTAATAAACATCACCCTGAGACTATTACCTTGCCTTCTCCTTCCTTGTTTAATTTGTCTGAAGGTCCTTACCTCGTTCCGTGGGCGGCAGTTCAAGCCTATCGGAACCCTACACCAGCCCCGGAGCCGGAACCACAAGATGAGCCTCCACGACAGTCTGTTTATTCTTGGGATCCGGAGATGGCTATCACCCGATGGCGATCGAGTCCTCTTCATCACGATCGACCCCAGCTACACTGCGGGTATCCGCCAGGCCATACCTGGCAATAGACCAACTTAGGCCAAAAGCCTAAGCTTGGGGGAGTACGTATTTCCCACCGACATTACATTTATGTTTACAGACACTCATTGCTAGATGTCGGTGCTCATACTCTTTCACTGTAATATCCATGCTATTTTATTTTTTATTTTTCCTGCTTTCTTCTTGTGTGCTTGTTAAACCGTAAGAAAAACCAAAAAAAATAGTAGTAGTTATTAGTAGTTTACTTTTCTTGCTGTAGTAGTAATAATTAAGAAGAAAACCCAAAAATATTTCATGTTCTTCTTTTGCTTGTTGGGAGCTTTCCCGTGTAAATAGTTTTTATTTCTTTTCTTTTCTTTGGGGGTCGATAGGAGAAGACCATGATTAAATTGTTGAAGTGGCTCTTATATGCATTATAGTTGATTTAACCAAGAGCCCATATTGCCTTGTCTTCTCCTGTTTATTGAATGCTCGCAGAATCCAGCTTAGTCCAATGCACGTGCACTCTTATTATTATTCACATCGTTCGGTTGTGCAAGTGAAGTGCAATTATGATGATATATGATGGACTGACTGAGATGAGAAAAGCCGGTATGAACTCGACCTCTCTTGTTTTTGTAAATATGATGAGTTCATCTTTCTTGATTCAACTTGTTATGAATAAACATGTTTGGAATGACAATTAGAGATCATAGTTGGTCGTGCCATGCTTGATTAGCTATGAGTTATAATGGTTTACCGTGCGTGCCAACATGCTATTAAAATGGTTATGATGTGATATAGTGGGATGGTATCCTCCTTTGAATGATTTAAGTGACTTGACTTGGCACATGTTCACACATGTAGTTGAAACAAAATCAACATAGCCTTCATGATATTTATGCTCATGGTGGATTATATCCTACTCATGCTTGCATCCAATGTTTATTAATTTTAATGCATGTTCATGGCTGTTGTCGCTCTATAGTTGGTTGCTTTCCAGTCTTTTGCTAGCCTTCACTTGTACTAAGCGGGAATACTGCTTGTGCATCCAATGACCTTAAACCCCAAAGTTATTCCATATGAGTCCACCATACCTTCCTATATGCGGTATTTACCTGCCGTTCCAAGTAAACTTGTATGTGCCAAACTCTAAACCTTCAAATAAACATTCTGTTTTGTATACTTGAATAGCTCATGTATCAACTAGGGCTGCCCTTATCTTCCATGTTAGGCAGGTTATTCTCACGAGGAGTGGACTCCGCTCCACATTCACGAGAAAATGGCTGGTCTCCGGGATGCCCAGTCCCATTCTTTATGCAAACTAAATCAAAATAATTGCAAACAAAACTCCCCCTGGGACTGTTGCTAGTTGGAGACACTCGTTGTTTCGAGCAAGTCATGGATTGATGCTTGTTGGTGGAGGGGGAGTATAAACTTTACCATTCTGTTTGGGAACCGCCTATAATGTGTGTAGCATGGAAGATATCGCCATCTCTTAGTTGTTATGTTGACAATGAAAGTATGCCGCTCAAAATATTATTTATCTCTATTTCAAAACCGAGATCGGGCACCTCTACAAATCTCTGCTTCCCTCTACGAAGGGCCTATCTATTTACTTTTATGTTGAGTCATCACCCTCTTATTAAAAAGCACTAGCTGGAGAGCACAGCTGTCATTTGCATTCATTACTGTTAATTTATATTGGGTATGACTATGATTGGATCTCTTTTACCATGAATTACAATGTCTAGTCAGTCCTTGATCTTTAAAGGTGCTCTCCATTTATGTTTTGCGGTCTCAGAAAGGGCTAGCGAGATACCATCTTGTTATATCATATTATGATTGTTTTGACAAAGTGTTGTCATCCGAGATTTATTATTATGACTCGCTAGTTGGTTATGCTATTGATATGAGTAAACATGAGACCTGAGAGTTATTGCAAGTGTGGTTAGTTATAATCTTTGCTAAAAACTTGAATGCTGGCTTTACATATTTACAACAACAAGAGCAAACAGAGTATGTAAAAGTTTTTCTTTATCACTTTCAGTTTATCAACTGGATTGCTTGAGGACAGGCAAAGGCTTAAGCTTGGGGGAGTTGATACGTCTCCGTCGTATCTACTTTTCCAAACACTTTTGCCCTTGTTTTGGACTCTAATTTGCATGATTTGAATGGAACTAACCCCGGACTGACGCTGTTTTCAGCAGACTTTCCATGGTGTTGTTTATGTGCAGAAATAAAAGTTCTTGGAATGACCTGAAACTCCACGGATCGTCTAGTTAAAAATAATAAAAAAATCCTCGCCAAAGATGAAGACCAGGGGCCCACACCCTATCCATGAGGGTGGGGGCGCCCCCCCTAGGGCGCGCCCCCCTACCTCGTGGGCCCCCTAAGGCTCCTCCGACGCCAACTCCAACTCTATATATTTGCTTTCGGAGAGAAAAAAATCGAGGAGAATAAATCATCGCGTTTTACAATACGGAGCCGCCGCCAAGCCCTAAAACCTCTCGGGAGGGCTGATCTGGAGCCCGTTCGGGGCTCCGGAGAGGGGGATTCATCGCCATCGTCATCATCAACCATCCTCCATCACCAATTTCATGATGCTCACTGCTGTGCGTGAGTAATTCCATCGTAGGCTTGTTGGACGGTGATGGGTTGGATGAGATCTGTCATGTAATCGAGTTAGTTTTGTTAGGGTTTGATCCCTAGTATCCACTATGTTCTGAGATTGATGTTGCTATGACTTTGCTATGCTTAATGCTTGTCACTAGGGCCCGAGTGCCATGATTTCAGATCTGAACCTATTATGTTTTCATGAATATATGTGTGTTCTTGATCCAATCTTGCAAGTATATAGTCACCTACTATGTGTTATGATCCGGCAACCCCGAAGTGACAATAATCCGGACCACTCCCGGTGATGACCATAGTTTGAGGAGTTCATGTATTCACTATGTGCTAATGCTTTGTTCCGGTTCTCTATTAAAAGGAGGCCTTAATATCCCTTACTTTTCATTAGGACCCCGCTGCCACGGGAGGGTAGGACAAAATATGTCATGCAAGTTCTTTTCCATAAGCACGTATGACTATATTCGGAATACATGCCTACATTATATTGATGAATTGGAGCTAGTTCTGTGTCACCCTATGTTATGATTGTTACATGATGAACCGCATCCGGCATAATTATCCATCACCAATCCAATGCCTACGAGCTTTCCATATATTGGTTCTCGCTTATTTACTTTCCCGTTGCTATTGTTACAATCACTACAAAACACCAAAAATATTACTTTTGCTTCCGTTACCTTTTATTACCGTTACCACTACTATCATATTACTTTGCTACTAAATACCTTGTTGCAGATATTAAGTTATCCAGGTGTGGCTGAATTGACAACTCAGTTGCTAATACTTGAGAATATTCTTTGGCTCCCCTTGTGTCGAATCAATAAATTTGGGTCGAATACTCTACCCTCGAAAGCTGTTGCGATCCCCTACACTTGTGGGTTATCACATGCCAATATTATACCACTTTCACATACTTTTGGCAACTTTTTATATGATTTATTGGACTAACCTATTGATCCAGTGCCTAGTGCCATTTCCTGTTTTCTTCATGTTTTTTGTATCGCAGAGTATCCATATCAAACGAAGTCCAAATGCAATAAAATTTCACGGAGAATTATTTTGGAATATATGTGATTTTTGGGAGTTCGAATCACCGCAAACGGAGGCCCGTGGTGGGCACAACCCACCAGGGCGCGCTAGAGGAGCCAGGCGTGCCATGGTGGGTTGTGCTGACCTCGTACGTCGGTTGGTGATCTACTTCGGGTGCAAGGAAGCTTATATCCGGAAAAAAATCATGTAAAAATCTCAGCGCAATCGGAGTTACGGATCTCCAGGAATATAAGAAATAGTTTTCGGCCAGATCTGGAGAACGCGAAACAGAAGAGAATAGAGAGGGAGATCCAATCTCGGAGGGGCTCCTGCCCCTCCGCGGCCATGGAGACCAAGGACCAGAGGGGGAACTCTCCTCCAACTAGGGGGTAGGCCAAGGAAGAAGAAGAAGGAGGGGGCTCTCCCCCCTCGCTTCCGGTGGCGCCGGAGTGCCACCGGGGCAACGATCGGGACGGCGATCTACATCAACAATCCTGCTACCGTCACCACCAACTTTCTCCCCCTCTATGCAGCGGTGTAACACCTCTTCTCCCCATTGCAATCTCTACTTAAACATGGTGCTCAACTCATATATTATTTCCCAATGATCCATGGTTAGCCTATGATGTTTGAGTAGATCCGTTTTGTCCTATGGGTTAATCGTGATCTTGGTTGGTATGATTGTATATTTTATTTATAGTGATGTCCTACGGTGCCCTCCGTCTCACGCAAACGTGAGGGGCCCCTGCTGTAGGGTGTTACAATATGTCCATGGTTTGCTTATTGTCAGTGTTGCGGGGGATGACAGCAGCCCAAACGCGGATAGGTGGGTTATGGCATATGGGAGTAAAGAGGACTTGATACTTGATGCTATGGTTGGGTTTCACGACCTTAATGATCTTTAGTAGTTGTGGATGCTTGCTAGGCGTCGAATCATAAGTGCATATGATCCAAGTAGAGAAAGTATGTTAGCTCATGCCTCTCCCTCATTTAAAATTGCAAGAATGATTACCGGTACTTGTTATCGATTGCCTAGGGACAAATAACTTTCTTGTTGACAAAAGCTCTCTACTAAAACTAACTAAGTTGTGTCTTTATCTAAACAGCCCCTAGATTTTATTTATGTGCTCTTTATTATCTTGCAAACCTATCTTATCACACCTACAAAGTACTTCTAGTTTCATACTTGTTCTAGGTAAAGCGAACGTCAAGCATGCGTAGAGTTGTATCGGTGGTCGATAGAACTTGAGGGAATATTTGTTCTACCTTTAGCTCCTCATTGGGTTCGACACTCTTACTTATCGAAAGAGGCTACAATTGATCCCCTATACTTGTGGGTTATCAAGACCTTTTTCTGGCGCCGTTGCCGGGGAGCAATAGCATGGGGTGAATATTCTCGTGTGTGCTTGTTTACTTTATCACTAAGTAGTTTTTATTTTCTGTTCTAAGTTGTTCTCTATATTTAGTTATGGATATGGAACACGAAACACTAAAAAAATAGTGGTACTTGCTACTCATGGAGATGGGGAACCTCCTAAAACCCTCGATGCTCATTATGTGAAAAATATTATGCACTACTTTGATAATCCTGAGAAAAACCCATTCAACTTGATAATGGGAGTAATGTTGGATCAATGTGAATACTTTAGGGAAGGGAAAACTTTTATGGGATCAAATTGAAATGTTGCAATGGTATGCTTGGGATTTATGTTTGAGATATGATTTTACTTGTTGTTCTAGAATGAACGCTCCACATCTTCCCTTTTCATGTGAATTTAGTGATAATGAAACCTTGGCTTCTTATGCCAATGGTATATATGATTATTATGATGTGGAACGAACAGAATACTTTGTTTCTTTTAAGGGTGCTTATGAAATTGAATCTTTGTTTGAAAAGTATGAAGATTATGATGATTCAGTTTATAGACCTGAAAATCTTGCTATCCTTAAATATTGCTATGATAATTATAAATACAATTACGATATTGATGTATTTATTGATAATAACTCCGCTGTCCAAGAAAAGATTAATATTTAGCAGGAGTCTATGGAAGAAGAAATTGATGAAACTGTGAGCTCATTGGATGAAAAAGATGATGGGGAGAGCGAAGAACAAAAGGAGGAAGATCGGATTAGCTACTCGTGCCCACCTTCTAATGAGAGTAACTCTTCAACTCATACATTATTTAATTTCCCTTCGTGCTTACCGAAGGATGATTGCCATGATAATTGCTATGATCCCGTTCATTCTTTTGAAATATCCCTTTTTGATGAACTTGATGCTTGCTATGCTTGTGGCCAAGATGCCAACATGAATGATGCTTATGGAGATAAACTTGCTATTGTTCCTTATGTTAAACATGAAATTGTTGCTATTGCACCCACACATGATAGTCGTATTATCCTTTTGAATTCTCCAAACTACACAATATCGGAGAAGTTTGCACTTGTTAAGGATTATATTGATGGGTTGCCTTTCACCGTTGCACATGATGATTTTGATGAATATAATATGCATGTGCTTGCTTCTCCTACTTGCAATTATTATGAGAGAGGAACTACATCTCCGCCTCTTTATGTTTCCAACACGAAAAAATTGCAAGAAACTGTTTATGCTATGCATTGGCCTTTACTTGATGTGCATGAATTGTTCTTGTATGACATGCCGATGCATAGTAAGAGAGTTAGATTTCGTCATTTCTTGATATATGTTGCTTTGTGCTCACTACTAAATTCTAAACCATTGTTGATTCAAATTGGCTGTGCCTAGCTTAATGGCGTTAAAGAAAGCGCTTCCAGGGAGACAACCTGGAAGTTTTAGAGAGTCATTTATTTCTGTTGAGTTCTTTTATAAAGTTTAAAAACAAAAAAAAAATATAGAGGGGAACTTAAAAACTTTTTCACAAAAGAGTAGCGATTGGAAGTTATGCATTGGAGAAGTGAGGGTCGACCTTGAACACTTGTGTTCATGCTCATGGAAACAATGTAGAAATTTTTCATGAAGATTCTCACAAAAATAATTATCCCCTTGTACAATTCCATTGTATTATAAAAATAATGTGCCAAGGTTTGCCTTTAGGATGTTTAGACTGCTTGTTGGTTTGTGCGGTGCAAAACAGAAACTTTGGCTATAGTGCGCGATTTTACATCTTTTACTGGAACGTCAAACAGTTCTAAATTTTTTTTGCAGTGTCTTTCTATACAAAATGTTTATTTTTCCTATTTGTTTCAGAATTTTTGGAGTACCAGAAGTATGGTTAATGTTCAGATTACTACAGCCTGTCCTGTTTAAGACAGATTCTGTTTTTGATGCATTGTTTGCTTGCTTTGATGAAACTATCGATTTCTATCAGTGGATTAAGCCAT
Organism: Aegilops longissima; assembly: GCA_021605205.1. Taxonomy (NCBI): domain Eukaryota; kingdom Viridiplantae; phylum Streptophyta; class Magnoliopsida; order Poales; family Poaceae; genus Aegilops; species Aegilops longissima. Next base: position 155,280,868 of record CM038678.1, on the reverse strand, counting down.
GGAAAAGTTATATTATAGTAGCTACAATGCAAAAACAAAATATGAATTGGTTTGCAACAGTACTTAGAGTAGTGATTTGCTTTATTATACTAACGGATCTTACCGAACTTTCTATTGAGTTTTGTGTGGATGAAGTGTTCGAAGATCGAGGAGGTCTTGATGTGAGGAGAAGGAGGAGAGGCAAGAGCTCAAGCTTTGGGATGCCCAAGGCACCCCAAGTAAATATTCAAGGAGACTCAAGCGTCTAAGCTTGGGGATGCCCCGGAAGGCATCCCATCTTTCTTCAACAAGTATCGGTATGTTTTCAGATTCGTTTCATTCACATGATATGTGCAAATCTTGGAGCATCTTTTGCATTTCGTTTTCATTTTTATTTTATGCACCATGCTGGTATGAGATAGTCCATGGTTGATTTATATAATGCTCATTGCACTTCACTTATATCTTTTGAGTATGGCTTTATAGAATGCTTCATGTGCTTCACTTATATCATTTGAAGTTTGGATTGCCTGTTTCTCTTCACATAGAAAACCGTTATTTTAAGAATGCTCTTTTGCTTCACTTATATTTGTTAGAGCATGATCTTTTTTAGAAAGAATTAAACTCTCATGCTTCACTTATATCTATTTAGAGAGTCAAGAGGATTTGGTCAATTGCATGGTTAGTCATAAAATCCTACATAAAACTTATGGATCGCTAAATATGATATGTTTGATTCCTTGCAATAGTTTTGCGATATAGAGATGGTAATATGTGGAGGTACTAGTGAATGGCTGTGTTTAGTAGGAATATTGGTGTTAAGGTTTGTGATTCCCGAAGCATGCATGTATAGTCTCTCGTTATGCTATGAAGTTGGAGCATGATTTATTATTGATTGTCTTCCTTATGAGTGGCGATCAGGGAAGAGTGATGGTCTTCTCCTACCAATCTATCCCCCTAGGGGCGTGCGTAATAGTACTTTGCTTCGAGGGCTAATAAACTTTTGCAATAAGTATACGAGTTCTTTATGACTAATGTGAGTCCATGGATTATATGCACTCTTACCTTCCCACAATTTGCTAACCTCTACGGTACCATGCATTGCCCTTTCTCACATCGAGACGTGGTGCAAACTTCGCAGGTGCATCCAAACCCCGTGATATGATACGCTCTATCACACATAAGCCTTATTATATTTTGCTCAAAACAGCCACCATACCTATCTATTATGGCTTTTTTATGGCCATTCCGAGATATATTGCCATGCAACTTCCATCGCTTCCGTTTGATGACTTGAGCATTCATTGTCATATTGCTTTGCATGATCATATAGCTGACATAGTAGTTGTGGCTTAGCCACCGTTCATCATTTTTCATGCATGTTACGCTAGATCATTGCACATCCTGGTACATTGCTAGAGGCATTTGTCGGTGTCAAAACCGGCGGATCTCGGGTAGGGGGTCCCGAACTGTGCGTCTAGGCCAATGGTAACAGGAGACAAGGGACACGATGTTTTTACCCAGGTTCGGGCCCTCTCGATGGAGGTAAAACCCTACTCCTGCTTGATTAATATTGATGATATGGGTAGTACAAGAGTAGATCTACCACGAGATCAGAGAGGCTAAACCCTAGAAGCTAGCCTATGGTATGATTGTTGTTCGTCCTACGGACTAAAAACCCTCCGGTTTATATAGACACCGGAGAGGGTTAGGGTTACATAGAGTCGGTTACAAATGGGAGGAGATCTACATATCCGTATCGCCAAGCTTGCCTTCCACGTAAAGGAAAGTCCCATCCGGACACGGGACGAAGTCTTCAATCTTGTATCTTCATAGTCCAGGAGTCCGGCCAAAGGTTATAGTCCGGCTATCCGGACACCCCCTAATGCAGGACTCCCTCAGTAGCCCCTGAACCAGGCTTCAAGGACGACGAGTCTGGCGCGCAGATTGTCTTCGGCATTGCAAGGCGGGTTCCTCCTCCGAATACTTCATAGAAGATTTTGAACACCAGGATAGTGTCCGGCTCTGCAAAATAAGTAACACATACCACCGTAGAGAGAATAATATTTACACAAATCCAATCACGACGATTCCGCAAGCGTGACATCACACCACGGCCAAGCCTTTATTCAATCGCTTTTCTTGTCCCACCTCGGTAGCGTTTAGCGAGGCGGTTTCCTTGGCACGTCTTGTCGAAGCAGAGATCGTGTCCCCTTATTCCAGGATTCTCATCAATACGGGCGTGGGTAACCCAGCCGCGCCATTAATTACGGCGCTTGGGAGGTAAGCGAGTTTTACCAGGCTAGTGGGGACGCATAGCTCCGTCCGCCCATATAAGGGGATAAGGATCCACCTTTTTCATCTACGCCTTCTTCCTCCTTCGCTTATCCATTTCCGCGCACTTGAGCTCCATCGCCCAAGTCCGCACTTCCCACCTCAACCTTCTCCAGCCATGTCCGGAGCGGGAGGCAGGTGGATGGCCTCCTCCGTCACGGAGGGACACATCAAGAGGCTGAGAAAAGCCGGATACTTGTCCAAGGACATCACGCACCGGCTCCCCGACAAGGGGCAGCTCATCCCCACCCCCAGGCCCCATGAGAGGGTGGTGTTCCTCACCCATTTCCTCCGTGGACTAGGTTTCCCACTTCACCCATTTGTGCGAGGGCTCATGTTCTACTATGGCCTGGATTTCCACGATCTGGCCCCGAACTTCATCCTCAACATCTCGGCGTTTATCATCGTGTGCGAGGCTTTCCTCCGCATCGAGCCCCACTTCGGCTTGTGGCTGAAGACCTTCAATGTCAAGCCGAAGGTAGTGGGCGGCCAACAAGCGGAGTGCGGAGGTGCCATGGTGGGAAAGATGCCCAACGTCCTATGGCTCGAGGGCTCCTTCGTGGAGACCGTAAAGGGGTGGCAATCGGGGTGGTTCTACATCACCGAGCCGCGTGACCCTGAATGGGCAGTGGCCCCTGAATTCCAATCTGGCATCCCTACGCGGCTCTCCTCCTGGAAAGAGAAGGGCCTATCGTGGGGTAATTCGGAAGAGCTAACCGGACTCCAAACCTGCGTCCAAAGCCTAGTGGACAAGAAGGTTAAACTCGTCAATGTAGTCCAGGTCATGCTCATCCGCCGGATCCTCCCGTGCCAACAACGGGCTTTCAGCTTGTGGGAGTTTGATCCAACCCAGCACCAAACTCTGAGCGGGCTCTTTGACACAACGTATGAAGACGCGTGGAAGGCGCTATTCAAGGGCGCCGAGGCTCCCGCATCCGCTACCGAGGATCGCGGATACAGCGCGCAGCATCAAGCTAGCGCGGTAAGCTGTTTTTCCTCTTACAGGATATTTGTCTTTTATAGTTTGACTCTATGCGGGATCTAAGCCCCATGCCTTCGACAGGATTGGCAGAAGAAGGTCGAACAGGTCAACTGTCTGGCGCCTTTGCCCGAAGACCCAGCGGATGCTCGCTTAGCGAAGCTGCTGGTCCCGGCACCTTACGTGGTGCCGGAGAAGAAGGCCAAGAAGAAAGCCACGGGAACTCGAAAGAGTTCCCAGTGCCTGGTGGTGTCGGACTCATCGTCCGATGACTCCGAGGCGGACTCCTCCCACGAAAACGAGGAGGAGGAAAAAGAGGTCTCTCCCCCAGCGGGGGGAGATAAGAAAAGGAAGGTCGCCCCAACTGGGGAGGCCGGAGGGTCCAAGAAGGGAAGGAACCTTCCTGCAGACTACTCCACCAACGCCGACGACGGCGATGAGGAGTGGCCATCCAGGGCCAAGCCCCTGGCAAAATCATAAGTATCCGGATACCAGAATAACTCATGGCGTTCCTTTATTGCACAGTATCTCCTGACGCCGAATATAATCATGCAGTCCGCCCAAGGCCGGGCTCGACGCTTCGTCGAGCGGCTCCCTGGGTTCGTCGGATGTGAATAGCACTTCACTTCCGGCCGCCTCCTCCCCTCGCGCTGCGGATGATGCCGAGGTGGAGTCCCAAAAGGGGACAAGCCAGGAGGAGGTGGTCCTGGAGGCGCCGCAAGGCGACCTCCCGGACTCCAAGCGCAAAGGGGATAAAACCCCAAAGGGCTCTAAGTCCGGCCCCGGGCCGGACACCGCACCGGAACCTTTAGTGGTTCCGAAGTCCGGCAGGCGGCCCCCTAGCAAGAAGGGCAAGCCTACGACGCGGTGACCTCCGTCCAACCGGAGGCACCGGATAATTTGCTGGAGGTGCTTAACGGCGCCTCCATCGATGAGGAGCACCTCACTATTATGAGAGCGCCAAATCTGCCAAGGCCGAAGCCCAAAAAGCCCTCCAGGAAATTGACGCGATGAAGAAGATAGCGGCGGGTAAGGCATTCTTTATGCAAAGCAAGCACGTGAAAGTGAATTACTTGTTACTTACCCGAGTCCAGAGCTCTCCAGGAGCATTCGCATATCTTCCCCGCAGTGTGTCCGATGCTGCCGCATTCTACCGAGCCGAGGAGGGGAGTTCGACGGAAAAGGTGTTCTGGTCTCAGTATGCTGAGGCCGGACACCCGGTGCCCTTGAGCGACCAGCTGAAGCAACTAGTCGAGCTCCATAAGGTGGCCGAACAGGCCGTGAAGGGCCTCATAGTCCGGCTGTGGCCTGGGGAGGCCATGCCTGGGAGCTACTTCGGGCTGGTGAGGCGGCTGGTGGATGCCTGTCCATGACTTGAAGTCATCAAGCGCTCCGTATGCATCGAAGGTGCCCGTAGGGCCCTTGCCCGTGCTAAAGTGCACTGGGGCAAGATGGACGCTGAGAAGCTTGTGACGGACGAACCACCGCCGGGCAAGGAGCATCGCAAGCCCGAGATGTATTATGAGGGCGTCCTGAAGGGTGCCCACCTTATAGCGGATGAATGCTCGAAAGATGTAAATTGTGAGTAAACTCGCATTTGTGATCCTGTACGCTGGAAACTTGTTCATATGCGCTAAGCAACGCTTTTGAATTTAAAATATTACCTTCTGTGCGGCCGTTTATTAAATTTGAGAGATGGCGAGTCGTCGGCTTCTGCCCCCATGCCACGAGTGCTGGGGTGTTCGGGATAAACTTGAGCGCTCTTTTTCCCATTCTTGGGTCCTTCGAGGGAGGCGCTCAACACAACGAACAAGGCAATCGGACTATAATGCTTGAACACTCTCACTTAGCAATAGAATTCTATAATTTTAAATTTCGGCGAAGCCCCTAGTATTCGGAAGACCGAGTTCGGGGCGCTATCCACGCCTAGGTCGGACAAAGCCAACTCCTCGCTCTAAGCGGCATAAGTCTTTAGGGACTTGAAAACCTCTCGAACAGTGACCAACTCTCGCCCTATCATGCCGGTCAGTTTTAGCTTTCTCCACTCAGGTGCTTAACCCAGCTCAACCGGGGGCACAATCTCAGTGGTTCTCCCAGCGCTACCTTAGCCGATATAACGGAACGTAAGGTACCAAAACATGGGAGCCGGGCAAACCCAACTGTTGACCCAAGACATGATTTGGAGCCGATGCATATAATGCTATAAGTTCGGGGTGCCGCACTTGTGAAAGTGTTCGGACTTATCACACCGTATTTTGGGGTACTTAAGCCCCTGGTGTATTTGGCCGTACCAAAGTGTACGGGTGCAACATGTCAATAATGAACATATATAGGTAAAAAAGGAATGCAATAATAGACAAAAGCTATGTATTGTTTATTCGAAAAGGGCTGCGGTAAAAGCAGAACGATACAAATAGTGCAATAAGTAAAAGATGGGACTATTTGACATGTCCTTTCCAGGGGCGAGCTGCGGAATGGTATGCAAAACAAGTATACTGCTCGTTATAGAGACCACCTTGGACATTCGACGTAGCTTTCTGCCTCCCTGGCTGTTGCATCGTGTGTTCGGCGATTGTACTGCCGAACAGGCCTTCCAGAGAGTGGAGTCCTAAAAGTAAGAAAAAAGGAATGACAAAATCGGGAGCCCCTAGTGCGGTTGAGCCTCATTTTGGGCATGACGTGGTCGTGCCCCTCCCCATATGCCCATGGTATTTCCAGAGCGTAATTATGTACGCGTGGTACTGGTTTCGCAATTTCGTGAGGGCTGGGGTTGGGGCCGCATTGCTACGCTTGCTCGGAACGCGCCAGACGGTCTTGCTGTAGGTTACTCCGGGCGCGCTTGACGGTGTCCGGACGTTTGATAGCCGGACTGGAGAATGTAGCGACCCGACCTCAGACGGTCAAGCCTCTGTGTATCCGTGCCATCCCTGGATCAGTATGTTGGCACACACAGTACATCAATGTATATATCAAGGTGCAATCACATGTATAAATAACGTAAAACTGATATATACCTCATAAGTCTCAGCGGAAACAAGTAATTGGGTGTGGAGTCCCATCAACGCCATCGACAGGTTGAGTGTAGACCGTAACCCTGTACCGTAACTCTTACTCGTCGAGGAAATATCTGCAACATGATACGTTGCAGCCGTGTAGGTCAGTACATTGGATGTACTGGCAAGATCACAATAAGAATAAACAGATGGTAAAACTATACTATATGCAATTTGGCTTTGTGGCTCTGTATCTGAGTTTTGTTTGCGTAAAAGCTAATTTTATTTTCCCTACATCAAAGGAATAAATGAAATCTGTACTATGGAGTTTTCTATCATGACATGGTTCCGCCAACCGATGTCTCATAGCCCAAAATCATCATAAGTTGCCCACAATTAAGTTATCAATCCGTGTTGAGAGTTCCGAGATAGATCCAAGTCCAGATGCTCAAATTGTCCGTGAATCGGGACACGGCTAATCGATTAGGTTTTAACCCTCCGCAGAGGTTTGTACACTTTACCCGCAAGATTCGATCCTCTTTTACGTTCTCGCACTTCGTGGTGTTTGAGAACAAGATGACCAAACATGGTCTTCCAAGAGTTCCTCTTACCACCGTCGGTACTCATCCCATCCTACCGTAGTTCTACATCTGCTAGCACCGCCCCAGCCAGAGTCACCACTAAGGTCAACCAAGCCATAGCCCATAATGACTTGCGGTTGCACAGTAAGCTTAGGGCATGAAGTATTCTTCCGTCTCTTTGAGTCTGGGTGAAGCTTTCCGCAAGATGTCATGGCGCTTCTCCATGCATCCCGCCAACCTTTGGTTTCTCCAGGTGCCCGTCAACCATCCTTCACCCAAGAGTGTGTATTGAATTCTTGTCTCGAGTCTTGAAGTCTTGAGGCCTTGAAGATGCAGTCCTTGCAGATTCCATCATGGAGTTGTCGCCATTGACGAGATCCTCCATTCTCACACCACTCCCAGTACTCATACCAACCCGTCTACTATAGCGTAGCACTTAAATAAATAATGTCCCGGCTTGGTAACAGGTGATGGGTTCCTACCTCATGCATACTACTCAACTACAAGGATTCAATAACACTATCGAGGGGTGATTGCAAAGATGCCACTAAATGCAATAAAACATAGGTATGAAAGCATGGTCAAAGTGAACTTGCCTTGTTGACGATCTTCGAAAACTAGGGACTCGTGGTAGCAAACTTCGCACTCCGGAAATTCTACCGAGACAAACAATAATCAGCATAAGCATATAGCATATGATCACTTAACACAATAGCATAGCAACATAACACATCAAAACAAACGAATCAAAACCCAAAGGAAAACTCGAAGAAATCCAACTCAAAGTTTTTCCTATTTCAAGCAACAACTAAAATAGTTTTACATAACAAAAATTTTCTCAACATAACCTAATCATGGATTTATGTTAACTTAACAGAAAAGAATGCATTAAGCAATTAGGAGCAAAAAGAATCAATTTAAAATCTATTATGAAACTCCTATTAGGCCTAATTCAATTTCTATTAAGAAAAATAAAATAAAAGTTTTATTTATTATAAATAAAAGTTCATCCTATATAGTGACAGAAACTATCCTAGAATAATCAATCACATGTGAAAAATAAATTGTTTTACTAATTAAAATAATAGGAAAACAGTAGCTAGTTAATTAATTAGGATTAACAAGATTCTGCTTAAAACTAAATTTTTATTAATCCTAAAATACCCAAATTAATTCCTATGGTTAGGTAATGTCAAAACAAAGTTGGGACAAAAAGAATCATATAAAAACAATTTTCCTAGCTCATGTTATAACAGATTTACTATTCTGGCTAAAACTAAAATAAAGCAATTATAAATAATTTTAACATAGCTAAATATATTTTCTACAGAAACTATAGAAAATTTGCAAACCAACAAAAAAAGAATCACTTAAAAATATTAAGTAGAATAAAAGTTATGAATTTTTCAAATCAGGAACTATTCTGCTAAAACAGAAAAACAAAAATAAAGAAAAAATGGCCTAATGGGCCTAACCTACGCACTGAGCGTAATATAAACTAAACGGGCCTAGGGTTAAACTGAATCGGGCCGGGCTAAATAAAAATAAACCCTAACTTAAATTAAACCGGACTAAACCGGAGCGAACCGGTTTTATCTAAAAGAACCTACCCCTTCGGGGGTGTTCTAATCTACACCGTAGATGTGAGATCGGACGGGGGAGGGCAACTCCGGCGACTCACCGGCGTTTGGACGGCGGCGGCGGCTCGGTGGCGAGTGTGCCGACGGCTCCGGTCGTCGGGGAGGTCGGCGGAGTCGTCCGCGGGTCGGGCGACGAGGGGGGTCTTGGTGGAGTCGACGAGGCTCGGGGGTCTAGGGCGACGGCGGCGCAGGCGAATGGCGGCGGAGATGAGCTCGGGCTCAGCGAGCTCGTGAGGAGGAGGAGGGTTCAAGCGGGCGAGGGGGAATGGGGTGCGGGAGGGTATAAATAGGGGGGCGCCTCGGCTTGGCAAGGGGGCGATCGGGAGGATCAATCTGCGGGTAAAGTGTACAAACCTCTGCAGAGGGTTAAAACCTAATCGATTAGCCGTGTCCCCGGTTACGGACAATTTGAGCATCTGGACTTGGATCTATCTCGGAACTCTCAACACCGGATTGATAACTTAATTGTGGGCAACTTATGATGATTTTGGGCTATGAGACATCGGTTGGCGGAACCATGTCATGATAGAAAACTCCATAGTACAGATTTCATTTATTACTTTGATGTAGGGAAAATAAAATTAGCTTTTACGCAAACAAAACTCAGATACAGAGCCACAAAGCCAAATTGCATATAGTATAGTTTTACCATCTGTTTATTCTTATTGTGATCTTGCCAGTACATCCAATGTACTGACCTACACGGCTGCAACGTATCATGTTGCAGATATTTCCTCGACGAGTAAGAGTTACGGTACAGGGTTACGGTCTACACTCAACCTGCCGATGGCGTTGATGGGACTCCACACCCAATTACTTGTTTCCGCTGAGACTTATGAGGTATATCAGTTTTACGTTATTTATACATGTGATTGCACCTTGATATATACATTGATGTACTGTGTGTGCCAGCATACTGATCCAGGGATGGCACGGATACACAGAGGCTTGACCGTCTGAGGTCGGGTCGCTACAGAGAATTGCCTTGAGAGGCTGCTTTGTACTTCCGCCGCGAGGGCCGCCGTATGCTCCTCGGTTCGGAGAGAGTGTTCGGTGTTTCCATTGACCGTAATGACTCCTTGAGGGCCTGACATCTTGATCTTGAGGTATGCGTAGTGCGGCACCGCATTGAACTTTGCAAATGCGGTTCTTCCGAGCAGTGCGTGATAGCCACTACGGAACGGGACTATGTCGAAGATTAACTCCTTGCTTCGGAAATTATCCGGGGATCCGAAGACCACCTCCAGTGTGATTGAGCCTGTACAGTTGGCCTCTACACCTGGAATGACGCCTTTAAAGGTCGTCTTTGTGGGTTTAATCCTTCAGGGACTTATGCCCATTTTTCGCACTGTGTCCTAGTAAAGCAGGTTCAGGCTGCTGCCGCCGTCCATAAGGACTCTAGTGAGGTGAAATCTTCAATGATTGGGTCTAGAACCAATGCGGCGAATCCGCCATGGCGGATGCTAGTGGGGTGGTCCCTTCAATCAAAAGTGATCGGGCAGGAGGACCACGGGTAGAACTTTGGGGCGACTGGCTCCAACGCATATACGTCCCTAAGTGCACGCTTCTGCTCCCTTTTGGGGATGTGGGTTGCGTATATCATGTTCACCGTCCGCACTTGTGGGGGGAAGCCCTTCTGTCCCCTGCTGTTCGGCGGCCGGGGCTCCTCCTCGTCATCGCTATGCAGCCCTTGTCTCTGTTTTGCACTTAACTTGCTGCTCGCTGAACACCCAACAATCCCTGTTGGTGTGATTGGCTGGTTTTCGGGGTGCCATGTATCCGCACGAGCGATCGAGTATTCGGTCCAAACCGGACGGGCCAGGAGTATTTCTTTTAAATGGCTTTTTCCGCTGACCGGGTTTAGAGCCTCTGAATCCGGCATTAACTGTCGTATCCTCCGCATTGTCGCCGTTAATGTGGCGCTTGTGCTTGTTGTGACGCGACCTGCCATTGCTGTCCTTGGTATCCGAATTACCAGGGCTCTTGGTCATGTTGTTACTACGAGCTAGCCAGCTGTCTTCTCCCGCGCAAAAGCGGGTCATGAGTGTCGTGAGGGCTGCCATAGATTTCGGCTTTTCAAGTCCTAGGTGCCGGGCAAGCCACTCGTCACGGATGTTATGTTTGAAGGCTGCAAGGGCCTCTGCATCCAGACAGTCGACTATTTGATTTTTTTGGTTAGGAACCGTGTCCAGAATTGTCTGGCCGATTCCTCTGGCTGCTGAATTATGTGGCTTAGGTTGTCGGCGTCTGGTGGTCGCACATAGGTGCCCTGAAAATTGTCGAGGAATGCGGCTTCCAGGTCCTCCCAGCAACCAATTGACTCTGCTGGCAAGCTGTTAAGCCAATGTCGAGCTGGTCCTTTAAGCTTGAGTGGGAGGTATTTGATGGCGTGTAGATCATCACCGCGGGCCATTTGGATATGAAGGAGATAATCCTTGATCCATACCGCAAGATCTGTTGTGCCATCGTATAATTCGATGTTTACGGGTTTGAAACCCTCGGGGATTTGATGATCCATTACTTCATCTGTGAAACATAGTGGGTGTGCGGCGCCCCTGTACTGGGCTATATCACGGCGTAGCTCAAATGAGCTTTGTCTGCTGTGTTCGGCCCGGCCGGATTTGCTGTATCCGGCATGACGATTATCGTCACGTGCCGTGGGGCGCCCACGCGATCCGTAGATCGATCTTGTTTGCCTTGCCTTGTCCTCCAATATATCTCGCAGGTCTGGCGCATTTCCCCGTACCTTGGTACTTTTTGTGCGACGCCGGGGTGCGGTTTGAGTGGAGGGCCGAGAGGCCTCTCTGTCGCGGCCACGAGGTGGCCGGTCAGCCGCGTCGTATGCTGGTGATGTAGGTTTAGGTGCTTCCTCCTCTAATCTGGGTAGCAGCATGCGCTTTAGGAAGCTCTTGGATGGGCGTTCGAGTTCATACTCTTCGGCCGCAAGGACTTCAGTCCATTTGTCGGCTAGCAAGTCTTGGTCAGCTCTAAGTTGTTGCTGTTTTTTCTTGAGGCTGCTCGCCGTTGCCATAAGTCTGCGCTTGAAACGCTCTTGTTCGACAGGATCCTCAGGCACGGCAAATTCGTCGTCGTCGAGGCTTGCCTCGTCTTCGGAGGGAGGCATGTAATTATCGTCCTCTACCTCTCTGCTCGCCGCTTCTCATGAGGGCTGGCTTCTCCATCCTCCTGTGCTGAATCCTGCTGGAGGGGTTGTCTTCGCACCGTCCCGGTGTTATTATCTCCGTGCGGAATCGCCGTTTTGTTTTGGCAGGATTTAGAGCGGCGCCACGACGCCGGGCGCTTAGGTTGCTTCTTGGAGGGTCATCCTCCGTTGTTCCATCGCCATCCCCTTCTTTTGGGATGTCCACCATGTATATGTCATACGATGAGGTGGCCTTCCGATTGCCTCAGAGGCGCTGGTTCTTGGTCGCCTCTGCATCAGCGCCCATACCGCCGATGTCTTGAGTCGAAGTCGAGCATGTCGGTTAAATCTTCGACGAGTAGCTCTGAAGTGGGTGGTGGGTGGGCTTTGAATTTCTTCGTCATCCGCATCCCAACCTTGCCGACCATAGTCCGCCAGGCTCTCGATAAAGAGAGAGACTTTAGTGAATTCAGGATGTCGCCGAAGGGCGAGTGCTGAAAGAAGTCCGCGGCGGTGAACTCCATGATCGGCACCCAATCGGATTCGACTGGTAGGGGCGCGGAAGGTTTGGAGTCCGGAGAGGAGTCCGACACCTTGGAGTCACAAGGTTTGCAAAGGACAAGGCTGGTGTTCGGCTCGATCGCCGTAGAGATTGCAGCCCCCGAGGCGGTGTCCAGCCACCCGTCCTTGATTGGCGCGGTCGGCTCTGAGCTAAGGGTCGGAGCGGACGCTGGTGCGGCCTCCAGGGCACTGTTCGGCGGTAGAGCTAAATCATGCCCATCGTGATAAAGGCGGGCGCTTTCGGTGTGGCTCGAACCCGTCGAAGATCAAGTCTCCGCGGACGTCAGCCGTGTAGTTCAAACTTCCAAATCTGACCTGACGGCCAGGGGCGTAGCTTTCGATCTGCTCCAGATGGCCTAGCGAATTGTCCTGCAGTGCAAAGCCGCCGAATATGAAGATCTGTCCGGGGAGAAAGGTCTCACCCTGGACCGCGTTGTTGTTGATGATCGGAGGAGCCATCGGGCCTAAAGATGACGACACAGAGGAACTCTCAATGAAAGCACCAATGTCGGTGTCAAAACCGGCGGATCTCGGGTAGGGGGCCCCGAACTGTGCATCTAGGCGGATGGTAACGGGAGACAAGGGACACGATGTTTTTACCCAGGTTCGGGCCCTCTCGATGGAGGTAAAACCCTACTCCTGCTTGATTAATATTGATGATATGGGTAGTACAAGAGTAGATCTACCACGAGATCAGAGAGGCTAAACCCTAGAAGCTAGCCTATGGTATGATTGTTGTTCGTCCTACGGACTAAAAACCCTCCGGTTTATATAGACGCCGGAGAGGGTTAGGGTTATGTAGAGTTGGTTACAAATGGGAGGCGATCTACATATCCGTATTGCCAAGCTTGCCTTCCACGCCAAGGAAAGTCCCATCCGGACACGGGACGAAGTCTTCAATCTTGTATCTTCATAGTCCAGGAGTCCGGCCAAAGGTTATAGTCCGGCTATCCGGACACCCCCTAATCCAGGACTCCCTCAGCATTCATATAGAGTCATATTTTGTCATAGGTATCGAGTTGTAATTTTTGTTTCTTTTGAGTTATAAGTAAATAGAAGTGTGATGATCACCATTATTCATTTTTAAAGCAGTGCCCCAGTGAGGCAAGGATGATGGAGACTATGATTCCCCCACAAGTCGGGATGAGACTCCGGACAATGAGAGAGAAAAATATAAAAAGGAAAAAAAAGAAAAAAAGAAAGGAAAAAAATAAATAAACAAAGAGAGAAGGGCATTGTTAGTATCCTTTACCACACTTGTGCTTCAAAGTAGCACCATGTTTTTCATATGGAGAGTCTCCTATGTTGTCACTTTCATATACTAGTGGGAATTTTTCATTATAGGATTAGACGCACACCCACTTAGTTTTCATATTGAGCTTTCATAGACTTATAGCCCTTAGTGCATCCATTGCATGGCAATCCCTACTCCTCGCATTGATATCAATTGATGGGCATCTCCATAGCCGTTGGTTAGCCCCATCGATGTGAGACTTTCTACTTTTTCTCTTCATTATATTTACCTCTATCATCATACTCTATTCCACCCGTAGTGCTATATCCATGGCTTGCACTCATGTATTGTGTGAGGGTTGAAAAAGCTGAAGTGCGTTAAAAAGTATGAACCAATTGCTCGGCTTGTCATCGGGGTTGTGCATGATAAATACTATGTGTTAAGAAGACAGAGCATGACAAGACTATATGATTTTGTAGGGATAACTTTCTTTAGAGTTGATATTTTGAAAGACATGATTGTTTGTTGGGATGCCTGAGTATTGATGTCTTTATGTCAAATTATAGACTATTGCTTTGAATCACTTATGTCTTAATATTAATGCCATGATTAGATATATGATCAAGTTTATGCTAGGTAGCATTCCACATCAAAAATTATCTTTTTTATCATTTACACGCTCGAGGACGAGCAGGAATTAAGCTTGGGGATGTTGATACGTCTCCATCGTATCTATAATTTTTTATTGTTTCATGCCAATATTATACCACTTTCACATACTTTTGGCAACTTTTTATATGATTTATTGGACTAACCTATTGATCCAGTTCCCAGTGAAAGTTCCTGTTTTTTGCATGTTTTTTTATCGCGGAGTATTCATATCAAACGAAGTCCAAATGCAATAAAATTTCACGAAGAATTATTTTGGAATATATGTGATTTTTGGGAGTTGGAATCACCGCAAACGAAGGCCTGTGGTGGGAACAACCCACCAGGGTGCGCCAGAGGAGCCAGGCATACCGTGGTGGGTTGTGCTCACCTCGTACGTCGGTTGGAGCTCTACTTCAAGCGCAAGGAAGCTTATATCCGGAATCGTGTAAAAATCTCAACGCAATCGGAGTTACAGATCTCCGGGAATATAAGAAACAGTTTCGGCCAGATCTGTAGAACGTGAAACAGAAGAGAGTAGAGAGGGAGATCCAATCTCGGAGGGGCTCCCGCCCCTCGGCGGCCATGGAGACCAAGAACCAGAGGGGGAACTCTCCTCCCATCTAGGGGGGAGGCCAAGGAAGAAGAAGAAGGAGGGGGGCTCTCCCCCTCGCTTCCGGTGGCGCCGGAGTGCCACCGGGGCAATGCTCGGGACGGCGATCTACATCAACCATTTTGCTACCATCAACACCAACTTTCTCCCCCTCTATGCAGCTGTGTAACACCTCTTCTCCCCGTTTTAATCTCTACTTAAACATGGTGCTCAACTCCATATATTATTTCCCAATGATCTATGGTTATCCTATGATGTTTGAGTAAATCCGTTTTTCCCTATGGGTTAATCGCGATCTTGGTTGATATGATTGTATATTTTATTTTTGGTGCTGTCCTACGGTGCCCTCCATCTCACGCAAACATGAGGGGCCCCTGTTGTAGGGTGTTGCAATATGTCCATGGTTTGCTTATTGTCAGTGTTGCAGGGGATGACAACAGCCCAAATGCGGATAGGTGGGTTATGGCATATGGGAGTAAAGAGGACTTGATACTTAATGCTATGGTTGGGTTTCACGACCTTAATGATCTTTAGTAGTTGCGGATGCTTGCTAGGGGTCCAATCATAAGTGCATATGATCCAAGTAGAGAAAGTATGTTAGCTCATGCCTCTCCCTCATATAAAATTGCAAGAATGATTACTGGTATTTGCTATCGATTGCCTAGGGACAAATAACTTTCTTTGTTGACAAAAGCTCTCTACTAAAACTAACTTAGTTGTGTCTTTATCTAAACAGCCCCTAGATTTTATTTACGTGCTCTTTATTATCTTGCAAACCTATCTTATCACACCTACAAAGTACTTCTAGTTTCATACTTGTTCTAGGTAAAGCGAACGTCAAGCGTGCGTAGTAGTGTTGTATCGGTGGTCGGTATAACTTGAAGGAATATTTGTTCTAACTTTAGCTCCTCATTGGGTTCGACACTCTTACTTATCGAAAGAGGCTACAATTGATCCCCTATACTTGTGGGTTATCAAGGAGGCCCGACTCCTTCAACGTGTCATGGAAGACTCCATGAACACGCACTATGAGCGCCAATGGGAGGGCCTGGACACCATGATTGCCCTCTCTGCGGCCGGCGACGTGGCCGTGCCAGAGCTGGAGATGAGGGACGTCAACGAGGGGGTGAGGAAGGAGGTGCTGGGGGAGCAGCCGGTCGCCGTGTTCCACCCGCACCTGGTGGGCCAGCGATGGAGCTGATCGTGCACGGCCACGGACATGGCCGACGCCGTGGGGGCCGTGAACTGGCACCCCACGCCGCCACGGTCACCGGAGCGCGAAACATCGGCACGGGGTGAGGTGGTGCAGGCGCCTCCCACCTTCGAGGAGCCTCCCACCTTCCAGGGACCGGCCCACCTCTGGACGTTGCTGCCCTACATCGACCTCACTGGCGACAAGGATGACAACGGCGACGCGTGAGGAGACGGCGACGGGCACGGCAGCAGTGCACGGGCGGCGCCTTTCTTTTGTTTTATTTTTATGTTAATTATGTTTATATTAAGAACTGTGGAATGGGGCCGTTCTAGGGCCGTGAAGACTGTTTAATTATGATTTTATGTTTTTATGGTTGCGTTTATTTGATTTTTTCGGCATTTTTTTGAGTTTTTGTGATTTTTTATATCACGTCCACCCCGGACATAATATGGGTCGCGGGCCGTGCGTTGGGCACACTGACACGGCAACGGCCCCAAACGAACACGAACGACTCCATTGCCGTCCCAAACAAACGGAAGCAGGGCAAAACGGACGTCCGTTTGAGGTCGTGCGTTGGAGTTGGCTTAATGAACGCACGAACGAAAACCCAGGCAGTTCAAGATCAGGCTATCAGCGTTCAGCAGGAACGAGTTCAGCAGGAACGAGTGAACCGACACTTTGCGGAAGATGGGGGTAGTTGGGAAGGCACGAAAGGGTGACGCCGGTGGCCGCGCGCGTCCATGGTCTTTCTCCTCTTGGATGCCTACGCCGCTGTGTGTACGTCCTTGGATACTAACCATTTCGTCGTTACTAAGATCGACGAACCGCTTGACGGCGACGGCTCATCGCGCGCACCTCATTGCTGTTTCGCCTCAGTTGTTTATATGAAACGTATCGATTATTGGCAGTTGCTCCTAAAAATATGTACATGGAACAACCTTGCGAGAGTTGACATTTTGGGTCGAGTCCATCCATGATGCACACGATCTATGCGCATGCATGTCCTTTTGACACGGTCGAGCACACATATGGTTGCAACTTGCATGTAGAAGAAAGCACAATCTATCGTAAGACTGCCAAAAATGCACACGTGACACCGAAGAAATCCTTGACAACGGAAACTTCTGAACAAATCACAGGTCTCGCGAACCATTCAAAGACCGGCATTCCTAATTTCGGACAGGGACATGAATGTAACTGAATTTCAAAACGTGCCATCAGTTGCATGTATTAACGCGTGTTTGATCCACCAGTGAAACACCGTTCGGCATGAATGGAGTATATAAAAACATTGATCCACCAGTGAAACGCGAATGGTTAGAATTTGCAGTACATGCGATCGTATACGCGGTTGTTTTGCGGTAGGTTTGCTAGCTACTCCAGCAAACTACCGTCGTTGACGATTGCAAAACAATGCTTACAAAATAATGATTAGGTGATTTGGTTGGTGGACACTGCATTATTCATCAGTTTGATGTTGTGTTGACGTGTTCTTGCGTCAATTTCATTGGTTTCGTTAAGTTATAGAATAGGGTACGAACAACTTGCTCTCGCGCCAGCTTGTTTATTTTCGGATTGAAGTGTTAGTACAAACCTTCGACTTGGTATACGTGTCCCATTCTCTTAAACTAATTTTCTGAAGTGCTCCATGGAAAAGTTCAGTCGTGATTTCAAATTTAAAATAAAATAGACCGGAGTATAGACTTGCACAACATCGAGACGTTGGTGTGGTCAACAAATTACTATCAAAAATCCACTTGCAATTAAGATTTACCGCCCGTTGTGCAATCCTAATCTAGGAGATAAGAGGAGGACAAAATAACTTCCATGATACAATCTTAAGGGACATATAAACGATCATGAAATTATTATGCACAACACACCTTTCCTGCCCTCATCCTAGGTGACTAGTGCAAACTCTCCCCTCCAGACTTCACCGACAAGTCCGTTGACTCACCTTCTCTCTGCCTGCCGCTCTGATGGCCGATGCCTTCGCTTTTAGTAGTTTAGATTAGGATTTTTGCACAGCAGACCCATTTTCTTTACGAGGAGCGCATTAGAGCATCTCAACATGAATAGGCAAATCTGGGCCCTCAAACGCCCGTGGACGCGCCGACCTATGCCTGGGCGTGTCTGCGGGTAGTGACCGTCCAGTCCTCAAATTAGCGCATATGCATTCGGATATCTCATATTGTAAATCTTAAATCCATATAAAAGCATGCAAAGAATAAAATCCACGTACTACGTAGATCAACTACCCTAGTTCTCATCGAAGATGTCCACTATCTCTGTGCTCGGCTCCGGGTACATGAGTGGCAGCCGTAGCTCCGCCTCCTGGAGCTCCTCGGAATCGCCTCCGTATCCATCTCCGCTTCGACATCGTCGAAGAGCGCGTCGGTCGCCGCCTGTTCCTGTCGATTGGCCTCCACATATGCCTCATCCTGGTTGGACTCCAGGATGGCCTCCTGCTCCACCATCTCGGCCGCTTGGGCGACGGCGGACTCCGCCTCCGCGTCCTCTATGTTGAAGCCCAGAGCCGGCACTAGCTCCTACTCCGGCTGCTCTGCCTCGTCCTCGCCCGGATCGCCACCTCCATCGGAGCCGGCTACTGCTCCTCTCCTCCTCCTCCTCCTCCTCCTCCTCCTCCTCCTCCTCCTCCTCCTCCTCCTCCTCCTCCTCCTTCGCATGCTCCAGCGAATCCAGAGGTAGCCCGACAGCGATATGCGGGCGGCGCGCGCGGCACGTCTCGCCTGGATCTCCTGCTCGATCTGGTACCGGTGCTCCGGCATGAGCATAGCGTACGTGGTTATCCTCTGCTGGACCATGGCGAAGCTGGAGATCGTGTGAAGAGTGGCGGAGCAGGAGAGAGAAGGTGGATGGGCTCGGGTTGACGGCATGGAGAGGGAGGAGGTGGGTGGGCTAGGTTTGGGGGACACTGGCTTGCTTACATAGCCGGATTTAGCCTCGGGCGGCGAGCTGGAGTGGCGCCATGCAGTGTTCACAGCCCCATTGGAGGAGATGTCTGTCGGACCGCTGGGTTTCTGGGTGATTCTGCATGGGACCTCATCGTTAGTCTGATGTGGCAGACGCGTCCAGGCGCCCCCATATTTGGGCTAGATATGAGGGGTGCTGGTAGCCCGAGTGTTCGAGGCGCCCGTCCGGGTCGAATTTTCATGACCAGTCACTGACCGGGCCGTTCGCCCGAGATTTTGAGGCCGGTTTGGGGTGCCCGGCTGTAGACGCTCTTAGGACACTTGTGTTTTTATCACTATGTTGTGTTTTGCACATCAGAGTGTTTTTTAGGGCCTAAAGTCCAACAAATTATGAGATTTTTGTACTCCCTCCGTCTAGGTGTGTAAGTCATCTTACGTTGTGCACCGAGACCAAGGCGGAGAGGAAAACGAGTAAATTTAATGTTTTTTTTACTAATTAATAGCATTGTATGCAATGAACTAACCACTGCATGTCATATTTGGTAGTCTCAAGTCATTGAAAGCATGCACGGCCCACATCTCTTATTGGTTGATATGTCACAAAACAAGAAACTAGGATGGAGTTAATGTACTGTGCCTAAGTGTTTTGGGATTATTGGGTTTTCATAAGGTGACTTACACACCTAGACGGAGGGAGTAGTGATTTTCTTTTTACGTAGTCTGAGTCTCAATTTCTTTTCTAGGTATTATTTTGCGACGGCGATAGGTCTGCGGGTTGTTCTGCAGTGATTGGTGTGTTGTGGCTGCAACGACTTGTGCTGTGGAGGCGGCGTGAAGCGTGTCGACGACTCGGTAGCGAGGTGCAAGGACGATGACACGTGAAACATGGGCAAATTTGACAAATTTGACCTATAGACGAAATCAAATCATAAAATGAACTATCCGTGAAACTATTTCACGCGGCTGACCATTTTGTGTGACGCCTGACACGAAGGCGCCACACTACACTGTGCAACGCCTCACAGATAGGTGCTACACGGCCAGCGTCACACACGTGTGATCAGAAAATTACTAAGTCGTGTGCAGCGCGTGAGAGCTAGGCGCCACACTATACACCTAGGCGTTGCACTAGTGCAGCGCCTAGCTCCCAGGCGTTGCACTAGTGCAGCGCCTGAGAGCTAGGCGCCATGGGTCAGCCGCGTGAAATAGTTTCACGAACAGTTCATTCTGTGATTTAATTTCGTCTATAGGTTAAATTTGTCAAATTTGCCTCAAACATGGCTCAAGGGCGTGCGATGTGGCCGTGACTTGGTGGTGGCCACCATCGGATCATGAAGAAGGGATGGGATTGTCCTTTAGATACGACTGTGGTGGTCCTGGCCAGCCACTGAAGTGCGGATGCGGATGGGATGGACACCAAGGGTTTTCACAGGGTTTGTGCCTCCAGACCCGATGGCCTACTAGATCCGACCCAGATCTGGCGCCTACTCCAATAAAGGTCATCAGTTGAAGGGAGCATGCCTCTTTTTATGGCCTTTTCATGGCTCTCACTCTGGTTGGTCTGCATCGTATGTGCAACAACATCCGCAGGTTGTCCATGACGGTGGTTGGCTCCTCCCGCTGTTCCTCAGCGCCCGACATGTTTAACGATCTCTGAGGACCAGATTTCGAGTTTAGAGGTGAAGACCCCTCTATGACCCTGAGCTTAGAATCCAAATCTAGCATAGGAGATCATACGGGAAGCCGAGATTAGCGCCGGGATAAAACAACCATGTCTGACTAGCCAAGCATCATCTCCTCTCGGCAAGCCCACAATCATTGGTTCAACAGTCCCATCAGGAACCGCATCTGATGGGGGAACCAAGATTCCCAAACTAGATGAGATGGGTGATGAATTCCCATCTCATAGGCAAGTCGCTTCACCCCATAATTTGATAACCCGCTAGTAGATGCATAGAAAAATTCCGAGACCCTGTCTAGAAATTTTGAAACCCGATAGAAGATGCATAGCAATGATTCCATGGCCCTACCCACAATGTGCACTTTATATCCATACACATATCTTGCAAGCCGTGGGGTGGGAACAAACGGTATCACAACACATCTCTATGATTGAAGCATATATATAATCGAAAGCTCATAAAGGAGCAAGATAGCAAATTGTTACATGAACGATCGCATTATCCATCATTACATCATTCAACGGTAAGAAAATAGTTTGGCTACAGTAGCAAATGTGCTTAAGGGGCTGGAAGATAAATGATGCTCCGCCCATATGCTCAGGCTACCACCTAGGATGCGATTCCAGTAGTGAACCTTCTATCTACTCATTTTTGGTTAGCACAACGAAGTAGCTACCCTCCTAGCTAGTGAAGTCATTTGCAACAGCCAACAAGCTCGTTTGAAATAGCAACGTGAGTACATACTCGCATACTTACATCAGATCTATACTATATGTGCAACTTTCTCAAAAGAAAGGTACATGTTTGGAGAGGCAACAAGCGGTAGGATCCTAGAAACACTACAACTTGTGCCTAATAGAGATGTGGTAAGAGAACGCATAATCGAGCCATTTACTCTATCCACCTAACCTATTGATACGTCTCCAATGTATCTATAATTTATGAAGTATTCATGCCATGTTTAAAATAGTTTTATATGGTTCTGGTGCACTTTTTATATAACTTTTATATGATTTTCATGGACTAATGTATTGATCTAGTGCCGGTGCCAGTTGTTTTCTGCTTGTTTTTTGTTTTCCATAAAATCCATATTAAATAATGTCAACATGCAGCGGAACTTTTTGACAACTTTTTGGAACAAAAGAGACCCCCGAAGCTTCGTGGGAGGACCAGAAGAGCGACGAGGGCCCACAAGCCACCAGGGCGCACCCAGGGGGGTGGTCATGGCCTGGTGGCTTGTGGGCCCATCTTAGCTCCTTTTCGCATGATTCCAACTCTAAAAATTATGATAAATAGGGAAACCCCCAAAAGTAACCCTATATATTTGACTCCGCCGCCACAAGCCTCTCTACTAAAGGGGTCCCATCTGGAGCCCTGTTCCGGCACCCTGCCGGAGGGGGAAATCATCACCGGAGGCCATCTTCATCATCCCGGCGGTCTCCCTGATGAGGAGGGAGTAGTTTACCCTCAGGGCTGAGGGTATGTACCAGTAGCTATGTGTTTGATCCCTCTCTCTCGTGTTCTTGATTTGGCATGATCTTGATGTACCGCGAGCTTTGTTAATATAGTTGGATCATATGGTGTTTCTCCCTATCTATTTTGTTGTGATGAATTGAGTTTTTACCTTTGAGGTTTCACTATTATCGGATTGAATATTTTGTATTTGAGAACACTTGTATGTCTTGCATGTGGATACCCGTGGTGACAATGGGGTGTTCTACTGATTCACTTGATGTATGTTTTGGCACTCAAATCACGTATCACACATGCAACTCCTATTTCAATTGTGCTTGATGGATCAACTACCGCACACAGTTCATTTTAGTAGAGGCGATTTTATTACCATGCCGTTTGCAATTCATGCATCGCATACAGTTTGGTCGAATGGTCTCCTATACATGATGCGTCTTAGGACATTCCTGCAATAGTGGTGTATTATTAGTTTGTTTCAACCATGTTTGCCACCTCTATTCGTATGATGTTTGTCGTCTCTATGTGTGAGTAGTTCCCTTAGTTATCGGGGATATGGAAGAACCTTGGTATGTATAGGAGCTGAAATGTTAATAAGGATTTGCGACTATTTGTTGAATATTTGGTTTAGTAGCCTTTCTGAGTGTTGTGAAGGGGCCCACTTATCATTTTCGCCGCAAGGCCACGGAGCATATTACTGCCGGTTTAAAGGTTAGGGTGTGGAGGTAATTTGAGGTGACAGTATAAGCCTCTCTACCATGCCTTTGCAATTGATAGGGGAACAACTGACAACCCTTGGTGTGGCCGTGTCCACATGGAAACCCCTACTTACCATAGTGAGAACCGGGGCTAGGAAACTAGTTAGTGGCGTGCATGGTACGAAGTCTACCTCGAGTAGAACATATTTTGTACTCGGATCAACCCAATCACAAATATCAAGAGTGACTCAAGTCCAATTCCCATGCTTTTTGTGGGATCGACAATCTTACTTTGAAAAGGCTAGAACTAAACTATGTGCACTTGTAGGCCTCTCACCTGAGTTCACAGCTAGATTGGTGTCCATATACGTCCTCGCCATCCTCCTTTCATGTATTGTCCTTTCATCCGCACATGTTAATACCTTTCCAATTCAATTTTGCACATGCGATGCATGTTGCTTCATATATTCTAGTTAATTTGATGATTGTTGAGCATTCCAAACCACTAGTAACCATGTACACGCAAATACATAGAAATTTAATGTACACATTAAATAAAACATTCCTTATTCAATTCATTAGCTTTACATCAACATATAGAGTTAGCCTGAAATACCTTACCAAACACACCCTCCATTCCAAAATATAATGTGCATCGATTTTGTGATACTCAAACGTTTGTATGTTTGACCAATATTATAGAAATTAGATATCAACATCTAGAGAAGTTCAAGGTCTTTACTTTCAGGGTGAAAATCCAAGATCTGAGCATAATTGGTTGTGCCTGGCAATGGCCTTTTTGAAGGCATTGTTTTGAGAGAGTGGATTTTCTTCAGGGTGAAAACCCTATGATCTATGATCGGGCAACGATGGCTCTTGTGCATTGTTTCCTTCTTGAGGGCATCGTTTTTAGAGAAGTTTGACTTCAAGTGTTGTCTTGGTGGTGTTTGTACTGCTGCTTCAAGGACTAGATCACTATAGCGGGACTTTTCTTTTCTAGCTTCTTATTTTTTTTTGGTTGTGTGCATCTGTAGTGCCATTAGGGTATTGCGTTGTTCCAGATGCTTGGTGTAATTGATATCTCCACGATATTAATATATTCCCTTTGTCGAAAAAATCAACATATTGCAATACCTAATAGATAAACAATGAAAATAATTTTAGAAAACTTGGTCAACACGCACATGTTTGACTTTTGAAAAAACTAACCCACCTTGTTTTTTCTGGAATGGAGGGAGTAAAAGATATCTGTTATTTGAAATTTGTGTTTGCACTAGGAAGTCCAAAGGAAAAAAATTGGTTCTCATTCACAGTCTAAATGAATTCACATCACAATTAATAAAAACAATGAAAATAATCAACCACGCACATTTTATAGACCACTTCTTCAAATTTTAGACACCACTTCTTAATTCAAGATAATTCAAGAAGCAAGACTATTTATCGGTCTTCATATGGCTTATACGTGTGAACAACCTTGCTGCTACACCATTTGTGAATTTTTTCTCTTATTCGCTCAACACACTATCTAATATTAGCTAGTTAGTACCCATTTTTTCATTACTGTGGATGGCTGGAGGATGGTCTACGCAAAATGTGCACTTGCACCCCTCAGCAGCACACTCGCCAGATTTGTATTGCTCTGTACGTTTGGAGCATGCGTCTTCGCAAGTTTTGTTATCACATGGTGGATTTGTCAATTGTTTTGACACACATGTGACAAATTTAATGCTATCTCTTGATGCCTCCACTACCACATCTGCAAAATCTCGCGATGAAGAAAAGGGACAATCACAACATGATCATTATTTGTTGGGAGAGATTATGCACAAATGTGTTACATGAACAAATGAGTACCTGATGCTAGCACAAGAAAGACTAGGGCAACAAGCCACACATGGGTAGTCCTCATTTCAACTAGTCGTTTGTGCTGAAGGAATGCGTTGTTGATTTTTGTATGATATGTAAGTTCTGACGATAACAAAAGAAATGGGCAAGCCTTTTATAGTGGTTTATCACATTAAACTAGTGATTTGGTGAGATTTTCGTAATTAATAGCTACCAAGTGAATTTCTATATATAATATTAATATATTATACCTATTTTATTTTTAGATCCACCAAATTAATAGTCATCAACTGAAGATATGTGCACATATATTCTATTTATTTCGATTACGGATGAGCATTCCAAGCCACAAGTGATAATGTACATAGAAATGCACATAATTTATTGTACATATGAAATAAAATATTCTTTATTCAATTCTTTAACCTTATATAACGAAACACCCTACTAAATAACAAGGATATCTTATTTGAAATTGTTGCTTCACACAAGGAACTACAAAGGAAAAAAATCATTCTTATTCACCATCTACACCGAAGCCAGACCACATTATTACTCCTATAAAGGATGGTGGAGTACCCGCCCTCATGGGATGTTCGCGGGCAAAGAGAGCCTCTTGGTCATCTGTCGTGTCGTGGCTTCTGATGGCAGCTTCTCGGGGCTGATGCAAGCCGTCCGAGCTGCCTGGAAATGTCACACACGTGTGACCGAGCTTGTAGGTCAATGATGGGTGGACCAAGGGCGCATGATCGCTACAGTCGGTGCACGTCCATGAGGGGTGGGTCGGGCATTACCAGATTGCCTGCGGCAGGAGCGGCGAGGCGAGCCATCCGATCTGCCCGGATGGCTCGCACTAGGGTGACCATGCTGGAAGTTCGATAATGGGTAGACCGCGGGGGCATGCCTAGGGCCACCGTCATTGGGCGGCGTCACCCGCGAGAAAGACCCCACGCGCTGGCTCACGCGCGACGGGCTAGCCGGACCCGCCTGCCAGCATCCTCGCCCCGTGCCGGGCTGGGTCAGTCGCTACAGTAGGGGCATGCGTTGTGGTCAAAGTGTCGGCTCATGCATGGGGCCCTTTCGAGGTGTTTCGTTGACCCCACATGGGTACACGCGTTTGGCTCGTGTGCTACGACATCTGTGTGCCCTGACGCTACGTCTAGCCGGCTGTGGAGAGGGCCCTCTAATCGGCTGTGTGGAGGATCATCCAGCCGGTCCGGACAGTTGGCCTCAAGGTGGCCTGTTTCGCTCGGAGCCCTGCTATACACACGACGATTCCAGACGATTTGAAGACGATGCACAAAATCACACCATGCAGTGCCCAGCAGCAGGACAGGTCCACCGTTGGATACAGTGTCGGCTGGTTGTCGTGTATGAAGTGTCGTCTACAGAGCAGTTTCGTTTCGCTCGTGCCAGTCGAGTTTGTTGCTACATCCGCAGTGCCGACTGCTTATGGGGCCAGCCGGTCAGGCAGTTCCATCAGAGCCGGGTCGCCCGAGTCCGAGCTGTTCGAGCAGGTCGGATGGCTCAGAGCACCGTGTTGGGGTGTTTCAGCATTTTTACTAAGTTGGATCAGTTTTTGTGCCCTCCTCGGCGTTTTCCTAAGACCAGTTGCATTTCCCCATAAGTTTGTTCTTTTGTGTGGCAAAAACGACAAAATTGACCCGTGGATGAAATTAATTCACAAATTAAACTGCTTGTGAAAAAAATTCGCTCAACTGACCATTTTGTGTGGCGCCCGACACGGAGGCGCCACACTCTACAGTGCAACGCCTAGCACTCAGGCGCTACACTTCTGGCCAGCATGGCACCCCCGGGGCCCGCACCCAGTAGTGCAGCGCCTCAGAGCTAGGCACCACACGTGTAAAGTGCCGCGCCTGCGAGCTAGGCACCACACTTGTTATGTACAACGCCTAGATCTTAGGCATTGCACACCTTGTTACTAGTTCCCTGGCCCTCCACCACACACCCCCAACCCCCACCCCCCTGTGATTTGCCCTCCCCCCCCTCACAAATCCTTCTCCAAATTTGAAGATTTTCTCCGTGGATTTGGAACCCAATCCCTCCCTCAAGGTAATCTCCTCCGATCCCATTGTTTTGATCCAAAAAATACTAACGGATCACATGAAGGTTTTGTTAAGTTTTGTGTGATTGAAGTTTTCAAGTTTTGGGTGAGATCACGATGGATGAAGGAATAATGAGTGTGAAGAGCCTAAGCTTGGGGATGCCCCATGGCACCCCAAGTTAATATCCAAAGAGAGACAAGCAACTAAGCTTGGGGATGCCCCGGAAGGCATCCCCTCTTTCTTCTAACGACCATTCTCTGTAGCGACCAGACCCGAATGGATCCGATCTACGTGCTCGGTGTCATCCCCGGATCGATGTCGACACCACACAAGCTTGAAGGATTTATTGCGAGTAGCAATCACACACTTATTACATCGTTGTCCACAAGGGAACTTATTACAATAATATGGCTTAAGGCCATCTAATAATAACAGCGGAAGGCTTGGAAGATAAGCGAGTCCATCAACTCCAACGGCATCACCGAGTATAGACCCACGACCTAACACCTTACTGTCGTTCGAAAAGTCTGCAACGTGAAAAGTTGCAGCCCGAAAACGGGTCAGCACATGGAATATGCTGGCAATGTAACACATAAGAGCAATGAATGAATAAGCCTACACTACATGCATATATGGCTGGTGGTAAGGCTCTATGGTTACATTTGCATAAAGCTGATTTTTCCCTACATCAAAGGAATAGTTTTATTTAACTATCATGGTGGTTGTTAAACATTGAGAATGGTTGACAGCATCCTCAATCCCAATTAAAAGTACTCATCAAAACCCAATAACTTTTATTTAGAAGTAACATGTTGAGATTCACATGATATTCAATTACAGGATACTCAAATTGTCCATAACCGGGGACACGGCTAATCATGATTAGTTTATACACTCTGCAGAGGTTTGCGCACTTTTCCCCACAAGACTCGATCGCCTCCGCTTGGTTCTCGTGACTACATGGTGTTTGAGAAACGGATGACCGAGACATAGTCTTTCGAAGCGCTAGCACCTTACATGTGGGTAGACCGTACCAACCTACATCCCTACATCAGCTAGCCTACCCGTAAGAGTTCGACGACTTAGTCAACTACGCCAGAGCCCATAATTGGCTTGTGGCTGCACACGGAAGTTTCAGTTTGAATAATCTTATGATCCCTTAGAGCACAGGTGGCGGTCCAAGAAATACAGCAAATCTCGATGGAAACCAGGTGCCTCAATCCACCCAGATGTGTGTTTAGGTTGCCACCTTAGATAAACCATTAATTAACAATCTCACATCTGTCATGGATATTCACTCACCCAATCCACGTCTACTAGCATAGCATGGCATAATAAGCAAACGAGAAGTGACTCCCAAGGTTTCATAAGTAAAACAGTAATAGGTACTACTCAATCTACTTCCCAAACCCACAATTTAATTAGATCCTAATCATGCAAGTGTTTGAGGAATAGATCTAATGCATAAAACTGGGTATGAGAAGGGTATGATCAAAGTGTTACTTGCCTTGCCGATGATCCATGAGACCTAGAGATTCGAAGTAACAAGCGGCGCACTCCGGGTGATCTAACGCAGACAAACAACAAGCATACAGTAAGTACTCATCTAATGCACGGGGAAATCTCGAATAAAAGATCTAACCAGAAAGTTCAACTTAAGAACCCTGGTTGCAAAAGAATCGAATCAAAATAAACTCCGAAAGTCGAAACTCGAGAGAGAACGACTCGGTTTAGCGATATGAAATTAGGTCAAAATTTCACAGTAGCAAAACTCTGTGAAAGTAGGGTGGTCGGAACGGCGGTTTCGTTACGAAACTCCAGGCGCTTGAATCACCTGATTCCGATAAACGAGCGAGAAATAAAACAGTTTTGAAAATCGGATCTGAAATCGAATCAGAAAAATAACGGATTAAATCCGATTAAAAGAAAAACGACGAACGGTTTAAATAGCGGACGTTCGTTAACAGAACGAATCCAACGAACGCGTTCATTAAAACGAACGGTTCGGTGAACGTTCGTTAAATAAGAAAACCGAAAAAAATAAAACCAATCTAGGTTTTTTTAAACCGAACATTTTTTTTAAAATAAACCGGATCGGGTTATTAGGGAAACCGGATCGGGCGGGCTACTCGGTGATCTCGCCGCGAAGCTCCGCGGGCTCGGCGGGCGGCGAGGGACGGCGGGGTCGGGAGGCGAGGGGGCGGCGGGTTCGGCGGCGGCGAGGGCGGCGGCGGCGTGGCGGCTCCTCATGGCGGCGGGCTGCTTGGGCGGCGGCGGCGGGTCGAGGTGAGGGAGAGAGGGGGGGGGTTATAAGGGGGGAAGGGCGCCGGGTGGCTTGGGAGGGGGCAAGGAGGCGGCTCGGGGGTCGGGCGGCGGCGGCGGCTCGTGGCGGGCGGCGGAGTCCGCGAGGCGCGTGTGTGTGAGGGAGAGGAGAGGAGGTGGGGCAGGGGCTGGCCTGGGGCTGGCTCATTGGCCGGCTGGGCCTCGGCCAGGGGTATGAAATTTTTTAAATAAAATTTAAACCAAATGAATTAAAAAATTACCAAATGAACTCCAAATTAAATAAAACAAATTTTCCCCGACTCCTAAAAATGAGTCGAACAAAATGAACTTTAAAACGGCAAACATGCATATTTTTTTTTAAATGCTCATTTTTGCCTAAGCAAAATAAATCTTCCAAAACCAAATTTTGATTTACTTATAATATCTTCATTTTTCCTAAATGTTGGGAAAGTCATATTATTCCCTCTCGAAATATTTTTATAGGAAAAACTTTATGAAGATAATTTAAATAAATCCAAATGATCCCATTTTCAAAATTTGAGAAATCCCAAATATGAAAATAATGAAACTTCCAACTCTCTCCGAGGGTCCTTGAGTTGCGTGAAATTTCTAGGATCGGAAAAATGCGAGAAAAATATGATATGCATGATGACCTAATGTATAACATTCCAAATTGAAAATTTGGGATGTTACAATCGGTAATTTTACTTGGAGCTTATTTTTATTCGTCACATATCATGAGTTTTGCTTGGAGCGTCTTGTATTATTTGAGTCTTTGCTTGTTTTACTATTTACTTTGTCACGGGTATCCTTGTTGAACACACCTATTTGAGAGAGCCAAAATTATGCTATGATTTGTTAGAATTGTCTATATGCTTCACTTAAATTTTTGAGCTATGGGAATTGCTCTAATTCTCTATTAATACCTTTTTGAGCACGGTGTGCTTTATTATTTTTGAATAAACACTGTCATGCTTCACTTAGATTTGTTTGAGAGTTAGTGTTTCTTTTAAAGAAATTCTCTCATTCTTCACTTATATTATTTTGAGAGATGAAAATCTTTATGCTCATGTTCTTCACTTAAATATGTTTGAGCTTGTCAAAAGCAATTGCAACATATGAAACTAGTCCCATAGTGATAGATATTCAAGAGGGATATAATAAAAACTTTCATGAAGATCATTGGACAAATTAAACTTGATTCCTTGTAATAGTTTTGAGATATGATGATAGTAATATGTGAGTCATGTTGGTGAGTAATCATGCTTTAGTAAGACTATTGGTGTTAATGTTTGTGATTCCCTATGCAAGCGCGAAAGTCAATAGTTATGCAATGAAATTACATCCTACTTGTGGTGCATTATTCAGTGTTAGTTATGCTTAACGCTCGTTTATGAGATATTTAGTTTCTTGATTGGTTGCTTCTCAATTTTTTGCTAGCCTCCACTTGTACTAAGTAGAAATACTACATGTGCATCCAAAACCTTTAAACCCAGTTTTGCCACATGAGTCCACCATACCTACCTATATGCGGTATTTCCGTGCCGTTCTAAGCAAATTTGTATGTGCCAACTCTAATTTTCAAAATGAATTTCCTTTTTGTGTGCCCGTACCGCTCATGAAGCGGCAGGGGGTGGCCAATATATTCCATGCTAGATGTGTTATTCTCAAGATGAGTGTTTATTCACTTGTCATTGCACGAGAGTACGGCGGTAATAGGGGTGCCTAGTCCCGAAATGAAAAATGAATATACTTTATGTTGTCAAATAATAAGTTCCTTGGAAAGTGTTGGTATGGACGGTACTCGTGGATACGGCTAGCCGTGGAGTGTGAAAGAATGGTGGAAAAAGGAATAAACTTTCTTTTAAGTTTGGGAACCGCCTATGGTATATCTAGCATGGAAAGTGTTGGGAATTACTCAGTGGTTTCGTTGACGGGAAAATCATGCCTCTCAAAATATTTTATCTCTCAAATTTAAGCTTTGAGCTCTACACCTCTACAAATCCCTACTTCCCTCTATGAAGGGCCTATCTATTTACTTTCTGCAATTTTTATTTTATTTGAGTCTCCATCTTCTCTTATAAAACACCAAATAAGGGGCACTCTGATTGTAATTGAGCATTGGATGTAGCTAATATTCAAGTGTGTTTCATGAATGGGTCAATTATTGAGGATGATGGGTTAGGGATAACTTTCTTTAGTGTTGATATTTTCAAAGACATGGTTGCTTGTTGATATGCTTGAGTATTGAAGTCTTCATGTCAAATATTGACTATTGCTTTGAATCATCTAAAATTCGAAATGTCCATGCTACAAAAGAAAAGAATGTGAGATGAACATGTTAGGCAGCATTCCGCATCAAAAATTCTGTTTTTATCATTTACCTACTCGAGGACGAGCAGGAATTAAGCTTGGGGATGTTGATACGTCTCCAACTTATCTATAATTTTTTATTGTTCCATGCTATTATATTATCATTGTTGGATGTTTTACAATCATTTTATAGCAACTTTATATCATTTTTTGGGGACTAACTTATTGACATAGTGCCCAATGCTAGTTGTTGTTTTTTGCTTTTTTTACTTCATAAAATATCAGTACCAAATGAAGTCCAAATGCCAAGAAACTTTTTGGAGAATTTTTTGGACCACAAGACAACTTGGGAGCCAAGGAAGCACCTGGGAGGAGGCCCATGGGGCCCACAAGACATCACTTCTAGGAAAATGCTTATAGGTAGACATTTAGCAGTAGCGTTGGTTACAGACCCCACGCTCCTGCTATTTAGCAGTAGCGCTGGACAAAACCAGCGCTGCAAGCGCACGTTAGCAGTAGCGCGGGATTTCCCGGCCAGTGCTGCTATTGATGGGCCGCGCTCTCGGCCCCCTCTTGCAGCTTTAGCTATAGCGCTGGGCCTCCTCCCCCGCGCTGCCGCTAAGACCACCTCTGCTTCCTCCTGCGCCGGCCCGCGCGCCCCTCCCCTCTCACTCACTAACACTCACATGCTCACACTCACAGATTGAATCCCTCAATCCCGGCCCTGATCCGGCCACCGCCCCCGCGTCCTACTCCGGCCGCCCTCCCCTGCGCGGGCCCTCTTCCCATGTCGGTCGCCCTTCCCCTTGACCCTCCTCCTGCCCCAAGACCGCCATCCTCCCCGCCGGTCACCCCCAGCGTCGGCCCTCCTCCACCAAGAGGTACTCCTCCCTCCCTCCCTAGTTATAGTTATTACAGAGTAGTTATTTTGAATCCTATATAGTTGAAAAGATGTAGGTTCTTAGAATAATGTAGGTTATGATCGAACCCTAGCTAGGACAGATTAGGTATGAACCCTAGTTAATTCGTATGAACCCTAGGTTTTTAAATTTAGCTAGGTTTTGAAGTTAGGTGCTACCTCTTGAGCACTGCGTTGGATTTCCCCGAAGAGGAGAGGATGATGCAGCAAAGTAGCGTAAGTATTTCCCTTAGTTTTTGAGAACCAAGGTATCAATCCAGTAGGAGGCTACGCGTGAGTCCCTCGTACCTACACAAAACAATAGCTCAACGCAACCAACGCGATTAGGGGTTGTCAATCCCTTCACGGTCACTTACGAGAGTGAGATCTGATAGAGATGATAGATAATATTTTTGGTATTTTTGGTATAGAGATGCAAAGTGAAAAGTAAAAGACAAAGTAAAAAAGCAAAGCAATAATAAAGTGATGGAGATTGATATGATGAGAATAGACCCGGGGGCCATAGGTTTCACTAGTGGCTTCTCTCAAGAGCATAAGTATTCTACGATGGGTGAACAAATTACTGTTGAGCAATTGACAGAATTGAGCATAGTTATGAGAATATCTAGGTATGATCATGTATATAGGCATCACGTCCGAGACAAGTAGACCGACACCTGCCTGCATCTACTACTATTACTCCACTCATCGACCGCTATCCAGCATGCATCTAGAGTATTAATTTAAAAACAGAGTAACGCCTTAAGCAAGATGACATGATGTAGAGGGATAGTTTCATGCAATATGATAAAAACCCCATCTTGTTACCCTCGATGGCAACAATACAATACGTGCCTTGCTGCCCCTTCTTTCACTGGGAAAGGACACCGCAAGATTGAACCCAAATCTAAGCACTTCTCCCATTGCAAGAAAAACCAATCTAGTAGGCCAAACCAAACTGATAATTCGAAGAGACTTGCAAAGATAACCAATCATACATAAAAGAATTCAGAGAAGATTCAAATATTATTCATAGATAGACTTGATTATAAACCCACAATTCATCGGTCTCAACAAACACACCGCAAAAAGAAGATTACATCGAATAGATCTCCATGAGAGAGGGGGAGAACATTGTATTGAGATCCAAAAAGAGAGAAGAAGCCATCTAGCTACTAACTATGGACCCGAAGGTCTAAGGTAAACTACTCACACTTTATCGGAGGGGCTAGGATGATGTAGATGCCCTCCGTGATGATGGCCCTCTCCGGCGGAGCTCCGAAACAGGCCCCAAGATGGGATCTCGTGGATACAGAAAGTTGCGGTGGTGGAATTAGGTTTTTGGCTCCGTATCTAATCGTTTGGGGGTACGAGGTATATATAGGAGGAAGGAGTACATCGGTGGAGCTTGAGGGGCCCCGAGGAGGGGGCGCCATAGGGGGTGCCTCCACCCTCGTGACCGCCTCGTGGCTTTCTTGACGGAGGTTCCAAGTCTCCTGGGTCTTATCAGATGAGAAAATCATGTTCAAGGTTTTATTCCATTTGGACTCCGTTTGATATTCATTTCTCCAAACACTGAAATAGGCAAAAAACAAAGATTCGAAATTTGGGCCTCCGGTTAATAGGTTAGTCCCAAAAATAATAAAAAAGTGGAAAATAAAGCCCAATATAGTCCAAAATAGTAGATAATATAGCATGGAGCAATCAAAAATTATAGATACGTTGGAGACGTATCAGGCATTCCCAAGCTTACTTCCTGCTCGTCCTCGAGTAGGTAAATGATAAAAAGAGAATTTTTAATGCGGAGTGCTACTTGGCATAATTTCAATGTAAATCCTCTTAATTGTGGTATACATATTCAGATCCAAAAGATTCAAGACAAAAGTTCATATTGACATAAAAATAATAATATTTCAAGCATACTAACAAAGCAATCATGTCTTCTCAAAATAACATGGCCAAAGAAAGTTATCCCTACAAAATCATATAGTCTGGCTATGCTCTATCTTCACCACACAAAGTATTTAAATCATGCACAACCCCGATGACAAGCCAAGCAATTGTTTCATACTTTTGAAATTTTCAAAACTTTTTTGAACTTCACGCAATACATGAGCGTGAGCCATGGATATAGCACTATATGTGGAATAGAATGGTGGTTGTGGAGAAGACAAAAAGAGGGAAAGACACATCAACTAGGCGTATCAACGGGCTATGGAGATGCCCATCAACAGATATCAATGTGAGTGAGTAGGGATTGCCATGCAACGGATGCACTAGAGCTATAAGTATATGAAAGCTCAACAAAATAAACTAAGTAGGTGTGCATCCAACTCGCTTGCTCATGAAGACCTAGGGCATTTTGAGGAAGCCCATCATTGGAATATACAAGCCATGTTCTATAATGAAAAATTCCCACTAGTATATGAAAGTGACAAAATGAGAGACTCTCTATCATGAAGATCATGGTGCTACTTTGAAGCACAAGTGTGGTAAAAGGATAGTAACGTTGTCCCTTCTCTCTTTTTCTCTCATTTTTTTATTTAGGCCTTTTTTATGGCCTCTTTTTTTTTCGTCCGGAGTCTCATCCCGACTTGTGGGGGAATCATAGTCTCCACCATCCTTTCCTCACTTGGGACAATGCTCTAAAAATGATGATCATCACACTTTTTATTTTTCATACAACTCAACAATTACAACTCAATACTTAGAACAAAATATGACTCTATGTGAATGCCTCCGGCGGTGTATCGGGATATGCAATGAATCAAGAGTGACATGTATGAAAGAATTATGAACGGTGGCTTTGCCACAAATACGATGTCCACTACATGATCATGCTAGCAATATGCTAATGATGGAGCGTGTCATAATAAACGGAACAGTGGAAAGTTGCATAGCAATATATCTCGGAATGGCTATGGAAATGCCATGATAGGTAGGTATGGTGGCTGTTTTGAGGAAGGTACATGGTGGGTGTATGATACCGGCGAAAGGTGCGCGGTATTAGAGAGGCTAGCAATGGTGGAAGGAAGGAAAGTGCGTATAATCCATGGACTCAACATTAGTCATAAAGAACTCATATACTTATTGCAAAAATCTAGAAGTTATCAAAGCAAAGTATTACGCGCATGCTCCTAGGGGGATAGATTCGTAGGAAAAGACCATCGCTCGTCCCCGACCGCCACTCATAAGGAAGACAATCAATAAATAAATCATGCTCCGACTTCATCACATAACGGTTCACCATACGTGCATGCTACGGGAATCACAAACTTTAACACAAGTATTTCTCAAATTCACAACTACTCCACTAGCATAACTCTAATATCACCATCTTCATATCTCAAAACAATTATCAAGCATTAATCTTTTCTTAGTATTCAACGCACTCAAAAGAAAGTTTTACAAATCTTGAATACCAAGCATATTATTATTAAGCAAATTACCATGCTATTAAAGACTCTCAAAATAATCTAAGTGAAGCATGAGAGATCGATAGTTTCTATAAAACAAATCCACCACCGTGCTCTAAAAGATATAAGTGAAGCACATAGAGCAAAATTAGAAAGCTCAAAAGATAT
This sequence comes from Aegilops longissima, assembly GCA_021605205.1. Lineage (NCBI taxonomy): Eukaryota > Viridiplantae > Streptophyta > Magnoliopsida > Poales > Poaceae > Aegilops > Aegilops longissima. The sequence continues at coordinate 155,245,194 of CM038678.1, read as the reverse complement.
AAGTGAAGCACTAGAGCAAAACTATATAGCTCAAAAGATATAAGTGAAGCCCATAGAGTATTCTATCAAATTCTAAATTCATGTATGGCTCTCTCAAAAGGTGTGTACAGCAAGGATGATTGTGGCACACTAACAAACAAAGACACAAATAACACAAGACGCTCCAAGCAAAACACATATCATGTGGTCAATAAAAATATAGCTCCAAGTAAAATTACCGATGGAAGTAGACGAAAGAGGGGATGCCTTCCAGGGCATCCCCAAGCTTTGACTTTTTGGTGTCCTTGGATTATCTTGGGGGTGCCATGGGCATCCCCAAGCTTAGGCTCTTGCCACTCCTTGTTCCATAATCCATCAAAAGAATTCACCCAAAACTTGAAAACTTCACAACACAAAACTCAACAGAAATCTCGTGAGCTCCGTTAGCGAAAGAAAACAAAAGACCACTTCAAGGTACTGTAATGAACTCATTATTTATTTATATTGGTGTTAAACCTACTGTATTCCAACTTCTCTATGGATTATAAACTATTTTACTAGTCGTAGATTCATCAAAATAAGCAAACAACACTCAAAAAACAGAATCTGTCAAAAACAGAACAGTCTGTAGTAATCTGTAACTAACGCGAACTTCTGGAACTCCACAAATTCACCCAAAATAAGAAGACCTAGGCAATTTGTTTATTGATCATCAGCAATTGGAATCACTATTTTATCACGTTCTGGTGAATTTAAATAATTTTTTTCGTGAACCGAAAGTTTCTGGAAATTACAGCAAGATCAAATAACTATCATCCAAGAAGATCCTATAGGTTTAACTTGGCACAAACATTAATTAAAACATAAAACCACATCTAAACAGAAGGTAGATGGATTATTTATTCCTAAACATAAGCAAAAACAAAAAAACTAAAAATAAAATTGGGTTGCCTCCCAACAAGCGCTATCATTTAACGCCCCTGGCTAGGCATAAAAGCGAGGATAGATCTAGGTATTGCCATCTTTGGTAGGCAATCCATATGTCGCTCTCATGATAGATTCATATGGTAATTTTATTTTCATTCTAGGGAAGTGTTCCATGCCCATCTTTAATAGAAATTGAAATATAATATTCCCTTCCTTCATATCAATAATTGCACCAACTGTTCTAAGGAAAGGTCTACCGAGAATAATAGGGCAAGAACGATTGCAATCTATATTAAGAACGATAAAATCTATGGGAACATAATTACTATTTGTAACAATAAGAACATCATTAATTTTTCCCATAGGTTTCTTAATAGTGGAATCCGCAAGATGCAAGTTTAGAGAGAAATCATCAAAATCACGGAAGTCTAGCAAATCACACAAAGTTTTGGGAATAGTAGAGACACTAGCACCCAAATCACATAAAGCATAAAATTCATGATCCTTAATCTTAATTTTAATAGTTGGTTCCCACTCATCATAAAGTTTCCTAGGGATAGAAACTTTCAACTCAAGTTTTTCTTCATAAGATTGCATCAAGGCATCAACGATATGTTCGGTAAAGGCTTTATTTTGACTATAAGCATGAGGAGAATTTAGCACGGATTGCAACAAGGAAATACAATCAATTAAAGAGCAACTTTCATAATTAAATTCCTTGAAATCCAATATAGTGGGTTTAGCAACATCTAGGGTTTTATTTCTTTCAATCCCACTTTTATCAATTTCATCATCAAGATCTAAATACTCCGAATTATTGGAACGCCTACTAGGTAAAGGAAGATCGTACTCAGTTTCATCAAGATTCATATTGCAAAACAAAGATTTAATAGGAGACACATCAATAACTTTTAGATCTTCATCTTGATTTTCATAGGAATTGGAAGAACACACTTTAATAAAGGCATCTTTCATAGCACGCGTCCTAGCGGTTCTTTCCTTGCACTCATCAATGGAAATTCTCATGGCTTTGAGAGACTCATTGATATCTTGCTTAGGAGGAATAGATCTAAGATTTAAAGAATCAACCTCAAGAGAAATTCTATCAGCGTTCCTAGCCAAATCATCAACTTTAAGCAATTTCTCTTCAAGCAAAGCATTAAAATTCTTTTGTCAATTCATAAACTCTTTAACACTATTCTCAAATTCAGAGGGCATCTTATTAAAATTTCCATAAGAGTTGTTGTAGGAATTTTCATAATTATTAGAAGGATTACTAGGATAAGGCCTAGGATTAAAATTCCCTCTATACGCGTCGTTACCAAAATTATTCCTACCAACAAAATTCACATCCATAGATTATTATTACTCTCAATCAAAGTAGACAAAGGCATATCATTAGGATCAGAAGAAACACTCTTAGTAGCAAATAATTTCATAAGTTCATCCATCTTTCCACTCAAAACATTAATTTCTTCTATCGGATGCACTTTTTTATTAGTGGATCTTTCATTCTCTCCCAAGTTTGTGCAACATGTTCATGATCAAGTTGCTTAAAATTCATAATGTCGTTTCTAAGAGAGATGATCTTAGCGGGAGGAAAATACTTAGAGACAAAATCATCTTTGCACTTGTTCCAAGAATCAATACTATTTTTAGGCAAAGACGAAAACCAAGCTTTAGCATGATCTCTAAGCGAAAAAGGAAATAGCTTGAATTTAGCAATATCGTTATCGACATCTTTCTTCTTTTGCATATCACATAAATCAACGAAGCTATTCAGATGAGTAGCGGCATCTTCACTAGGAAGGTCGGCGAATTGATCTTTCATAACAAGATTCAACAAAGCAGTATTGATTTCACAAGATTCAGTATTGGTAAGAGGCGAAATCGGAGTGCTAAGGAAATCATTATTGTTGGTATTGGTGAAGTCACACAATTTGGTATTATCTTGAGCCATCGCGACAAACAAGCAATCCAACACACGGGCAAACAAAAGGGCAAGCGAGAAAAGGCAAACGGAAAAGAGAGGGCGAATAAAACGGCAAGGGTGAAATGGGGGAGAGGAAAACGAGAGGCAAATGGCGACTAATGTAATGCGAGAGATAGGGATTGTGATGGGTACTTGGTATGTTGACTTTTGCGTAGACTCCCCGGCAACGGCGCCAGAAATTCTTCTTGCTACCTCTTGGGCACTGCGTTGGATTTCCCCGAAGAGGAGATGATGATGCAGGAAAGTAGCATAAGTATTTCCCTTAGTTTTTGAGAACCAAGGTATCAATCTAGTAGGAGGCTACGCGCGAGTCCCTCGTACCTACACAAAACAATAGCTCAACGCAACCAACGCGATTAGGGGTTGTCAATCCCTTCACGGTCACTTACGGGAATGAGATCTGATAGAGATGATAGATAATATTTTTGGTATTTTTGGTATAGAGATGCAAAGTGAAAAGTAAAAGACAAAGTAAAAAAGCAAAGCAATAATAAAGTGATGGAGATTGATATGATGAGAATAGACACGGGGGCCATAGGTTTCACTAGTGGCTTCTCTCAAGAGCATAAGTATTCTACGGTGGGTGAACAAATTACTGTTGAGCAATTGACAGAATATAGCATAGTTATGAGAATATCTAGGTATGATCAGGTATATAGGCATCACGTCCGAGACAAAGTAGACCAACTCCTGCCTGCATCTACTACTATTACTCCACTCATCGACCGCTATCCAGCATGCATCTAGAGTATTAAGTTAAAAACAGAGTAACGCCTTAAGCAAGATGACATGATGTAGAGGGATAGTTTCATGCAATATGATAAAAACCCCATCTTGTTATCCTCGATGGCAACAATACAATACATGCCTTGCTGCCCCTTCTGTCACTGGGAAAGGACACCGCGAGATTGAACCCAAAGCTAAGCACTTCTCCCATTGCAAGAAAAACCAATCTAGTAGGCCAAACCAAACTGATAATTCGGAGAGACTTGCAAAGATAACCAATCATACATAAAAGAATTCAGAGAAGATTCAAATATTATTCATAGATAGACTTGATCATAAACCCACAATTCATCGGTCTCAACAAACACACCGCAAAAATAAGATTACATCGAATAGATCTCCATGAGAGAGGGGGGAACATTGTATTGAGATCCAAAAAGAGAGAAGAAGCCATCTAGCTACTAACTATGGACCCGAAGGTCTGAGGTAAACTACTCACTCTTCATCGGAGGGGCTAGGATGATGTAGAAGCCCTCCGTGATGATGGCCCTCTCCGGCGGAGCTCCGGAACAGGCCCGAAGATGGGATCTCGTGGATACAGAAAGTTGCGGCGGTGGAATTAGGTTTTTGGCTCCGTGATTCGATCGTTTGGAAGTGCGTGGGTATATATAGGAGGAAGGAATGCGTCGGTGGAGCTTCGAGGGGCCCACGGGGCAGGGGGCGCGCCCTCCACCCTCGTGACCGCCTCGTGGTTTTCTTGACGGAGGGTCCAAGTCTCCTGGGTCTTATCTGATGAGAAAATCACGTTCCCGAAGGTTTCATTCCGTTTGGACTCCGTTTCATATTCTGTTTCTCCGAAACACTGAAATAGGCAAAACACAGCAATTCTGGGTTGGGCCTCCGGTTAATAGGTTAGTCCCAAAATAATATAAAAGTGAAAAATAAAGCCCAATATAGTCCAAAACAGTAGATAATATAGCATGGAGCAATCAAAAATTATAGATACGTTGGAGACGTATCATTAGGACAGAAATTTAGCTAGGTTTTTAATTGGGTGTAGTTAATAGAATTTAGGTCTTTTAGGTGTAGTTAAAAAAATTAGGTGTTTTTAGTTGTTTTAGGTGTAGTTAATAGAATTTTAGGTGTTTTAGTTGTTTTAGGTGTAGTTAACAGAATTCTAGGTATTTTTTTAGTTAAAGCAATTGTTGTTATTTTTTAGTTAAAGCAATTTTTCCTGTTATATGCAAATTTGCAGTGGACATGTTATATTTTGAACATGTCACATTTTGGACATGTCATATTTTTCTGAGTGGCCTATGTTTTGCCAAAAATGTCGATTCATTTACGTTCTGGCAAATTTCAGGCGCTCGATATGTCCTGCTTTTAGCAAAGGTCATGCCGAATTTTGCTAAGTGTTTATTAATTTTGTTTTCAATTAAGCATTTTGTTCTCGACGTCGATGATGCCTATCCCGCATCCTCGTCGTCGAATCGGCGGAGGACTCCTGCTTGAGCCGAGGGGCCATGTCCGGGAATGGGCTCCGTCGGGCTGGTACTGGGTTGTGCTACCTTCTGGTGAGCGCAGCTTAGTGAGGAGCCAGCCCGTCGTCGACCCGGAGCTTCTTCGGTGGCGGTCACGTGGGCCTGCATCGGTGCAGAGGCTTGAGTCCGCCGCGCAGGTGGTACAGCACCGTGTCGCGGAGGAGGACGCGCACGTCCAACGCTACATGGTTGCGTTGGCGGACAACAGGTTCTCCAATACCTGGCAGATTCTTTGGGGATCTCACCGGAGCTATGATCCTGTGATGGTTCCTTCTCTTTGGGTGTCCACCGCGGCCCACTGAACCTAGAGGAGCTATTATTCGACATGTATTAGTGATATTATATGATGATCTTTGCTACAAACTACTATATATGTATTCGATGATGGATTATTAATTACCTATTAGGAAATGTCTGACGATGAAAGGGAATTCGCTATGTGCGAGTACTGCGAAGATGAGCATGGTCTGTGCGACAGGCCTCACCTGGTAGAAGGTCGGCGCTTCAGCATCAAGCTCCAAGTGACCTTCGATGTTGAAACGGTACACAACGACGACAAGTGTTTTTTGTTATTTTTTGCATGACTTCTCTGCTTCTTCAACGTGTAATTTCTGTCTTTTACAATTCGACTAGCTTATCCCATGCCATGCAAGATGCTTTGTCTTGGAGAATATGGGTTTTGAAGATCATGAAAGCATGGAGACAAAGATAGTTCAACTAAGGACCCATCATGGTTATGATTTTGCTGTAAATCTATGCATTCATGTGAACTCATCCAATTTTGGTTGCATGAATTGGGAAGCTCTTTGCAAGGCGTATGATTTTCATGAGGGTATACTTCTCATCTTCGATCTTGGTGATCCTGACATCGACAAAAAGAATATGACCATTTGGGTCCTTGTTGACACGCTTCCAGTTCTACTAATATGTGAGTTTCTCAAATATATTTATTAAGTAATTTATATTATTTATTTCAAAATATTTGACAGCTTATTTTCATTCTTCAAAAAATGTAGGGAAAATGGTAGACAAAACCTACTACTACAATGATGAAGCGCAATTAACTTATAAGGAGAAAGATGGTCTGATCGCATTTTTTACTGATCTTGAGAATTACAATAGCTATTATCAAACTCCTCCACATTATGGTCAATACGTGCCACTAGTGCACGTGTTGAACTACGGTAACATCAATGGAGATAGCATGGTAAGATTTTCTACTATTACAACATCCATGCATCTTTTGCATAAATTCTTCTAAAACTAAACTACATTTCTAACTATAAAGTTATTACTATGTTTTTGAACAAAAAATCCCGATGGATTGTGTGCCCCATCTGATGTTGCCGAGAGGTCACGTTGATGTTATGAGCTTATGGCCGCCACGGCCAGGTCAGACGCAGTATCCACATCACACATGTCCATACACTACTAGGGAAAAGCCTATACACAGAATCTTAGCAGCAGCGCGGCTCAAGAAGGAGCGCTGCTGCTAATTAGTAGTAGCGCGTGTGCGGGAAACTCGCTACTGACAAGTTTTTAGCAGTAGCACGCTCGGTGTAAACTGCGCTGCTACAAATATCGACCGACGGTGTCCACCAAACTCCAATTAGCAGCAGCAGGTGCCGCATGAGCAGCGCTCTGCTATGGATGTAGTAGTAGCGCGCTTTTTCTGAGGTCGCTGCTGCTAAATTTCAAATTGGCACACTTTTTGGTCCCGGTTAGCAGTAGCGCCGTTGCCCAAAGCGCACTGCTGCTCCTTCCTTAGTAGCAGCGCGTTTTAACTCCCGCGCTATCGCTAATCTGCACCAACCCACCACCTTTTCCCCACCCGTCCCCTCCCTCCCCTCCTCTCTTCCCTTTCCCTACCTCCCACATGCTCCCACTCTCACTCTTCTTCTTCCTCAATACTTCTCCCCCATTACTCTCCCTCTTCTATCTACCTTTCTCTCTCTTCATTACTCCTACCTAACTACACCACCTCCATTAATGCATCTCCTTTCTCTTTTTCCTTCCCCCTCCACTAGTTGAAGTTGTCTCCTCCCAAATTAGGTAGCTAGGTAGATGTAGGATTTAGTTAAGTGACCTATTTGCCCCTAACTAGATCTATCTTTGTCAAGAAGAGCTTTGTGCACTTTTGATCTCCCTACAACATCATCTCCACCATGTGCTCGTTCTCGAGATAGAGGTGATTAAAATGTCATGCTTTTGCAAAATGGAAATATGTTTATGAGTGTGTGATATGTTTATGGAAATTGTGTGTGTGGCATGAGTTGACGCCAAATTGTGCTTTTGAGTTGCCTATGTTTTGCCGAAATGTCGATTTATTTCCGTTTCGGCGAATTCCAGGAAAACTCTAGATCCATATATGTCCTATTTTTAGGAAAGGTCATGCCGAATTTTTGTATGACTTTAATGCATGCACGCATTTTTATAATCAATTTGTTTTGTTATTACCATGCAGACGTTCATGATGGTCGATTGGAGCGATGGTGGACAGGTGGTTGCGGTCGGTGATGCAGGACATGAAAGAAAATAACTTTGACAGAGGTTTTATGTCCGTGTCGAAAATGCAAAGGAATAGTTTGGCTCGACCCCTATGGCGATGGTCGTGTCGAGCGCACCTGCTCATGACTGGTTTCATGGATGGCTATACTCGGTGGATAACGAAGATGAGGATGACGATGTTGAGGATGCCGACGGGCAGGCAATGATGACACGGGCAAGACGAAGAGATGATCGATAATGGCGACGGGAAGAGGCGGACATGGCGGCGGAGAAGGGGCGGACATGGCGGAGGAGAAGGGGCGGACATGGCGGCGGAGAGAACGACATGGACTCCACGCAGCAGAGTTAAATCGGTACTAAGTTTAATCGCAAGGGACCCTCATGTTCAAGCATTGCTTCGCAAGGAGAGGCAATCTTGAGAGAGCTGCTTCTAGAGAGGAGGCTAAGCTGGAGCAACTGGTGGTAGACTTGAACACTCCATTGTATGATGGTTGCAATCCTGAGGTGACCCGCTTGAGCTTCACGCTCCAACTCCTGAAGAGGAAGGCTAAAAACAAATGGACCAACACTAGCCTCGATGAGCATCTCAAGTACCTAAAGGATGTTCTTCCCGCGGGTAATCTATGTCCTACTAGTGTTGATGAGGCCAAGAAGATCGTGTGCCCTCTTGATCTGCCACACGTTAGATACCATGCATGCATCAACGTTGCATAATTTATCGGAAGGAGCACGCAGAAAAAACAAGTTGTCCGATGTGCAATGCTTCTCGATACAAGAAGGCCAGGAAGAAATGTCCCCAGAAAGTTGTATGGTACTTACCGATCACTCCCCGTCTCCAGAGGTATTTTGTAGATCCCAAGGAAGCAAAGCTAATGCGCTGGCACGCGGAGAGGAAGAAGCCTGACGATGGAGATGACCCGAAGCTGAGACACGTGAAGGATGGAAGCCAGTGGAGAGCGTTGAACAGCTTCTATCGGTATTTTGAATGTGATGCAAGGAACATCGTTCGCGGCGCGTGTACCGATGGCATGAATCCGTTTGGCAACCAGAACACCAACCATAGCACATGGCCCGTGTTTGTATGGATGTACAACCTCCCCCTGGTTGTGCATGAAATCAAAGTACATTCACATGAGCATGCTTATTCAAGGGCCAAAACAACCAGGAAATAATATTAATTTGTATCTGGGGCTACTTCAAGAGGAGTTAGACACGTTATGGAAAACACCAGCCAAGACATGGGACGCCAGCAAAGGCGAGTATTTCAACATGAGAGCTACACTGATCACGACAGTGCACGACTATCTCTGTTACGGATATGTGGTAGGCCAGGTGTGCCATGGATATTGCGGATGCACGCGGTGCATGGATGATACAACGTCTCAGCAGCTAATGTCAAGGAAAGATGGTGGGTTTGGGAAAATTGTGTACATGGGGCATCGAATATGGCTTGAACAGGACGACCCGTGGAGAAACCGTGGAGATCTATTCAATGGTCACGCTGAGCATCGAGGACCTCCACGTAAGCGGAGTGGTGCCGAAATCGATGAGCTGTTGAAAAACTGGAAGGAGTGCCGCGCGCCGGGAAAGACGATGAGAAAGGCGCCGGAGCCGCTGCTGAAGGTATGGAAGACGAGATCTGTGTTCTGGGACTTGGAGTACTGGCACAAACTCGATACACCTCATTGCCTTGATCAAATGCATATATGTAAGAATGTCCTTAAGAGCTTGCTCGCAACACTGATGAACATGCCGGATAAGACCAAGGATGGGCCGAAGGCAAGAAAAGACTTGCAAGATTTGAAAATCAGGGAAGATCTGCACATGCCGCCCCGTAAAATGTCAGACGAGACATAGACGGAGACAGAGGCACGGGAGAAGAAGGGCAAGAAAATAAAGAGAGATGATTATTGCCCCCCTTCTTGCTTCACCTTAAGTCGGGCTGAGATCAATCAATTCTTTAAGTGCCTTACCGGAGTCAAAGTTAGTTCCGGTTACTATGGCAAGATAAGCAGATATCTAGACACGGACAGGAAAAGGTTCAGCGGGATGAAGTCTCATGACTGTCATGTGATGATGATGCAGATACTACCTGTTGCCCTTAGAGGGATAATGGACAAGCACGTCCGTGACACGCTTATTGGTCTCGCAACTTTTTGGCGTCATCTCGAAAGTCGATCGTGTGAAGCAGCTCCGAAGGCTACAGGAAGAGATCGTTGTGATCTTGAATGAGCTTGAGATGTACTTCCGCCGCGTTCTTTAACGTGATGGTGCATCTGTGTGTCCATATTGTGGATGACATAATAGACTGGGGCCGTCATTCCTGCACAACATGATGCCGTTCGAGAGGATGAATGGGATCATCAAAGGATTTGTTCAGTAACATGTCCCGTCCGGATGGAAGCATCGTCCGGGCTATTTGACACAAGAGTGCATCTCTTTTCGTGAGAATTTTCTATATGGCACAGACCAGCCGCTGGTGTTAGTGTTGGTTTGCCCGTTAACAAGCACGATGGGAGGCTCGAAGGAGATGGTCATCGCAGCGGTCGCAGGAACTGCACGTGGCATACTCAGATCGACGCAGCGACTTTGACAGAGCAAACTTGGTAGTGCTACAACACCTAGACGAGGTAGATCCTTTTGTGGCACTGCACAAAGAAATTATCGCAAAGAAGCATCGTCACCGGGGGGTATGCAGGACGAACGCCGAAGTTACCAGAGAGCACAACTCCACTTTCCTGCATTGGTTCAAAGAGCATATTATTGCTAATCCCCCGGAGAAGGGCTCTAAGGACGGATTGCTCATATACGCCTTAGCACATGGCCCCTCGCCCAACCTCGTAACCTATCAGGCATATGATATCAACGGATACACGTTCAACACGGAGGCCAAATATATGGACAGCGATGATCAGAACTCAGGGGTGACGATGGAATGCATGACCGGCAGCGGCAACGGCGCAACTGAACGATTTTATGGAAGGGTCGAGGAGATCTAGGAGCTTGACTACTCTGAACTGCACAACACGACGATGTTCCATGTCAGATGGGCTAAGAATGTCGAAAGAGAAAACCGGATTTTCACTACCATGACTATGCCCGACGCCAAGAGCGCTACCGTGAACGCTATCGCAAAAAACAAGCCATGGGTACACGCTAAGCATGTGACACAATGCTTCTTCATAACCGACCCATGCAATCCCAGTCGTGTTGTCGTAAGGAGAGGCAAAAGGAACATCATTGGTATGGATGGAGTCGCCAACGAGGAAGACTATGATCAGTACGGCAACCCAATGAGGGAAGATGACGATGATGATGAAGTATACGTCAAAATAAGAATCAATACTACATTACCTAAGAAAAATAATACTCCATGGAAAAGGCAAAGTCCCAATGAGGGGCTCAATTATTCTTCGACGAACAAGAAGGGAAAGAAGCTGACTCAAAAACAAAGACGCCAGCGCTGAGGAACCGTATGTTATCAGTCAAATGATGTAATATATATATAAATATATATATATATATATATATATGTATATATATGTACCTATTTTGTACACACACTTAGCCATTATTATGCATGGGTCCAATGATGTAATATATATGTTCATATTATGCATACATATTTAACCGTCAAATGATGCAATATATATCGCCCTCCCTTCGTTCACTGCTCTCGGGAAATAAAAGTGGGAGAAAATAAAGGAAAAGAAAAAGGAAACTGGCAGTAGCGAAGGTAGTAGCAGCGCTTTTGTCTAAACCGCTACAGCTCATGAAGGTAGTAGTAGCGCATTTCAGTATAAACCGCCATAGCCATCGAAGGTAGTAGCAGCGTTTTGTCCAAACGCAACGCTACTGCTACGTCCACTTAACCCAAAATTCTCACTCTCCTGCTTCATCCCACCTTTTCCCCCAAATCCCCTCTCTTCCCCGTCGACCGCCTTGCCTGACCAGCCCCGGCGCTCACCCCGACCCGGCGCTCGCCCCGACCGGCCCTCGCCCCGACCCGACCCGCGCTCGCCCCGACCGGCCCTCGCCCCGACCCAGCGCGGCCTCGCCCCGACCCGGCGCTCGCCCCGACCCGTCGGCCCTCGCCTCCCTCCTCTTCTTCCTCCCCTCCCAACCTCGGCCGTCGTCGGGCCTGCATCCTCGCCCCTGCACCCTCTGTAAACACCCCACTCTCTCTCTGCTAGGGTTCTTCAGTTAATTTACTTAGGTTTTAGTTAGGGCAGTATGTTAATTAGATTATCTATTTAGCTATGAATTTAGCTAGGTTTCAAAATTAGCTAAATTTATATGCAAATTTGACCTGGACATGTGATATGTGAATATGTCATGTTTTGGACATGTCATGTTTGAAAAATGATCCGAGTGGCCTATGTTACGTCTGAATGTTGATTCATTTCCGTTCCGGTGAATTTCAAGCGCTCGATATGTCCATTTTTTAGTAAAGGTCATGCCGAAATTTCCCGTGAATAAAGGCATGATTTGTGCTACATAGTTGGCATATCGAGTGCTGGCACATAGATTTCTTTTTTATGTCATTTCTCATTTATTCATAATTTTAGAAATAAATGAGGACACTTAATCATAGGAAACACGTATGTTGCCTCTAGTTGCTGACCCTTTCGTTTTCGGTGTTGCTCTAGTATATTTTGTTGCATATATATGATTGTACATCCTCTTCATGAACATGCATCTCTAATAGGTACCTAGTTTCTTGATGGCGAGATGGAATGGCTATGTCGTGTACAAAGGGATGGTTCCGGGGGTGTAGAACGAGTGGCATGAGTATCAGGCGCAAGTGAATGGGTTCACGGGCGCTAGCCATAAAGGCATCAAAAGCAGACAAGAAGGAGAAGCTAGTTACTTGAGGTTCACGCTACCGCGAGAGAGGACTCGTAACCGCCACCTCATGTACTGCATAGTTCTGCTCTCACTCATAGTGATAGCTCTTCTTGCGTATACCTTTGTTTAGATGGATGACGTTGTTGTAGTTGCAAGTATTCGAGACTTGCATATATCGCTATTTTCGAGATGATGACAAGATACCACTTTGTGTTGGATGATGATTATGATGAGACTATTTGTATGTATATGCTATGATTACATTTGTGGTCTCATGAGCATTTGTATGTGTATCATGATGACATTTGTATGTGCTAAAGATTCTTCTATAAAGCCTGTTCAAATACAAAACAAATATGCCAAAAAACAAAAAATACTAAAATTAGCGATGGCGAGTGTATAAAAGTTAGCAGCAGCGCCGCGATAGCGATAGCGTCCGGGCAAAAGTGCGCTAGAGCTACTAGCGAGCGAACTTCCACTAAGCGCTGCTGCTACACTTGTGTAGCAAGAGCGCTGGTGAGCACGCGCTACTGCTATGTGTTAGATGTAGCGCCTTATTAGTAGCGCCACTCCCCGCGCTACTGATACACCTAAAACCCACGCTGCTGCTAGCCTTTTCCCTAGTAGTGATACCGGATTTCTAAAAGCGAGGAAGCCATGATAATAAATGATTTCAAAAAATGTTTCGACCATTGTAGAGAGCTACTTGGAAGAAACATTGTGCGTAGGCCAAGACTTGGAGACAGGATGATCTCCATTCTTTATTATGGAGAGTCCATTTTCCTTAATGGAGAGTCAATGCCTATCTTGTTTTATGATATTTTACCTAAGAGAGGGTAGAGTACGTCCTATGAGAGGAGTAGGTCGTAGTTAGAATGTGTTATTATGTGCTACAATGTGTTAGAGTTGATGATGATGAGGAGGAGTTGTGATTATGACTAGTGACCAACTTGTTATATGATGTCTCATTGACGAACATTGTTTGGTGGTGATGACAAGTGGTAATGAATATGCTATTTAAATAGACTAGTTCATGATGAGTTGTTATTGTATAAAAGATATATCTGTTTAAACATGTACAGCGCCAAATTGCGAAAAAACAAAAAATTTAGCAGTGGCGCGGGCCAAAATATTACCGGCAGCGCTCATTTACCAGTAGCGCTTTCCAATGTCGCGCTACTAGTATCTGAACTTACCAGTAGCACTGGGCTAAACAAGCGCTACTGCTACAAAATAGCCGTAGCGCCGTAGCAGTAGCGCTGGCGCCCGCGCTACTGGTAGCTCAAAACCCAGCGCTACTGGTAAGGTTTTCCCTAGTAGTGCATCAGGGCGCGCCAGGCCCCTGGCGCGCCCTGATGGGTTATGGGGCCCACGGGGGTCTCCTCCACCGCCTCTTTGCTCTATAAATCCCTAGAAATTCCATAAACCCTAGGGGAGCAGACGAAACACAATTCCAGCCGCTGCAGGTTCCAGAACAACGAGATCCAATCTACCCCATCACGGAGGGGTTCATCATCCTCATTGGTGCCTCTCTGATGATGCGTGAGTAGTCCACCATAGACCTACGGGTCCATAGGCAGTAGATAGATGGCTTTCTCTCTCTTTTTGATTCTCAATACAATGGTCTCTTGGAGATCTATTTGATGTAATGACTTTTTGCCGTGTGTTTGTTGGGATCCGATGAAGATCGAGTTTATGATCATTCTATCCATGAATATTATTTGAGTGTTCTTTTGATCTCTTATAAGCATGATTACTTTTAGCCTCATATTTCTTCTTCGTATCTTTGGTTTAGTTAGGCTAACTAGATCGATTTTTCTTGCCATGGGAAGAGGTGCTTTGTGATGAGTTAGATCTTACGGTGTCCTCACCCAGTGACAGAAGGGGTAGCGAGGCACATATGTATCATTGCTATTAAGGACAACAAGAAGGGGTCTATTCCTATATGAATAGATCTTGTCTACATCATGTCACCGTTCTTGTTGCATTACTCCGTTTCTCCATGAACTTAATACACTAGATGCATGCTGGATAGCGGTCGATGTGTGGAGTAATGGTAGTAGATGCAGAATCATTTCGGTCTACTAATATTGGACGTGATGCATATATAATGATCATTACCTTGGATATCGTCATGATTATTTGATCTTCTATCAATTGCCCAACAGTAATTTGTTTACCCACCATATGCTATTTTCTTGAGAGAAGCCACTAGTGAAATCTATGGCCTTGGGTCTATCTTTCATCATATTGCTTTCCAGTCTATCTTTTTCCGCATTTGTTTTCAGATCTATTATTCCCAAAACCCAAAAATACCTTGCTGCAGTTTTTATTTGCATCTTTTATTTCGTGTTTTATTCAGATCTATCTATCCAAACTCATACTATTTAATCCATCTTTTTACCGGGGAGGGATTGATAACCCCTCTTACGCGTTGGGTTGCGAGGTTTTGTTCTTTGTGTGCAGGTAACGTTTACATAGTGCTGCCTGGTTCTCCTACTGGTTGGATAACCTTGGTTTATAACTAAGGGAAATACCTATTGTAGCTGTAATGCATCCTCCCTTCCTCTTTGGGGAAATACCGACGCGGATACAAGCAATCAGTTGTATGAAGTGAAAGAGCCAGGAGGAACCACAAACGATGGCCGCTAACATGGAGGCCAGGCTTTCAAGTTCTCCCTAACACGGTGCGATTGCTCTTTCGGGAGGCCACTGTTGCTTCATCTCCCATGCTCACACTTGTATACCGCCGGTCACGTTAGGAATGTGGACGTCAATCACCCTCTCACCGTGAGGCTCTCGGAGTTCTCAATCATGACAGTCAAGAATACATGGGCTCCCCGATTTCACCCATACTTTGACCAATCACAATGGCCAGAGTACCATGGAGTTCAACTATGGACGGATCCGGATTGGAAGGTTGTTAAATGGGGTAGACATAAGACAAAGCGTCTTAGAGGCGACATAGACGGATGGGTCCATGGTGGCGGCTGCGAATCATGCAACGGCCAATTCCAAGAGCCTCGTGAGAGGTCCTGTTGTGGGGAATGCAAATGTCAGGGCCACAATAAAAGAAAATGTATCAAACCAAGAAAGAGGTCAAAGACAAATGATGCAAGCACAAGCCAACAAGGAGGTACACAAGGTGCTAGGTGTCACACATGTGTCAAGAGGCAGAAGGTAAACAACACCTGCACATTTGCATTCCAGATTTTTTATGAAGTAATATATAAAGCTTATGACAATTTGATGAAGTAAGATGAAAATAATTAAGAAATTAGGATCAACTAACACATACATCGAACTTAAAGAAGGACCACTAGTTCAACGATATAACAAGTTCAACATTGCTACAAGTTCAACGATATAACAAGTTCAACAAAGCCTATAAGTTCGACGACATAACAAGTTTGACATAAGAAAATGACCACTAGTCGAGTTACATAAGAAAAGAAGGACGATGACTAGTTCCTTCCGTGAATGAGCAAACGGCATCGGCTCTGGTTCCCCTATTAGGGAATGTTGCATGGAAAACAAAAAATATTCTAATGGAAAACAAAAAATATTCTACGCACATGCAAGATCTATCCATGGAGATGCATAGCAACAAGAGGGGAGAGTGTGCCTACGTACCCTCGTAGACCATAACCGGAAGCGTTCAGTAACGCGGTTGATGTAGTCGAACTTCTTTGTGATCCAACCAATCAAGTATCGAACGTACGACACCTCCGTTTTCATCACACATTCAGCTCGGTGATGTCCTCGCCTTCTTGATCCAGCAAGACGGGTTAAGTAGTGGATGAGTTCCGGCAGTACGACGGCGTGGTAACGGTGATGGTGATGCTATCTCCACAGGGCTTCGCCTAAGCACTACGAAAATATGACCGAGGGACAAAACTATGGAGAGGGGCGCCGCACACGGCTAAGAGATTGTCGTGTCTTTGTGTGGCGCCCCCCTCCCACTTATATATAGATGGGGGAGGGAGGAGCAGCCAAGGAGGCGCCCCAAGTGGGGCCTAATCCCACTTGGGGTCTTTCCCCTAGCCGCGCCCCCCTTGCCTTTTTAGGCGCGCCGGGAAAGGCAGGGGAGGGTGGCGCCCCCCTTTCCTTTCTCCCATAAGAAGGGGAAGGCAGGAGGGGCTAGCCCTCCTCCCTTTTGTTCCCTAGGGCCGCAGCCAGGGAGAGGGGTGTGCCAGCCACCTTGTGGGCTGGTTTATCTCTCCCCTTGGACCATTAATCCCATAGACCTCCGGGGGTGTCCGGAACCCCTTCCGGTGACCCGATGACTACCCGGTGCAATCCGAAACTCTTCCGATGTCTGAATAGCTTCGTACTATATATCAATATTTACCTCCAGACCATTCCGGAGCTCCTCGTCATGTCCGTGATCTCATCCAGGACTCCGAACAACATTCGGTCACCAAATCATATAGCTCACGGACCCTACGGGTTCGAGAACTATGTAGACATGACCGAGACACCTCTCCGGTCAATAACCAATAGTGGAACCTGGATGCACATATTCGTTCCTACATATTCTACGGACATCTTTATCAGTCAAACCGTTATGACAACTGATGTCTACTACGCAACCTTCTTCTTGTAGACGTTATTGGGCCTCCAAGTGCAATGGTTTGTAGGACATTATAAAATTTCCCTCAAGTGGATGACCTAAGGTTTATCAATCTGTGGGAGGCGTAGGTTGAAGATGGTCTCTCTCAAACAACCCTGCAACCAAATAACAAAGAGTCTCTTGTGTCCCCAACACACCCAATACAATGGTAAATTGTATAGGTGCACTAGTTCGGCGAAGAGATAGTGATACAAGTGTGATATGGATGGTAGATATAGGTTTTTGTAATCTGAAAATATAAAAATAGCAAGGTAACTAATGATAAAAGTGAGCACAAACGATATTGCAATGCTTCGAAACAAGGCCTAAGGTTCATACTTTCAATAGTGCAAGTTCTCTCAACAATAATAACATAATTGGATCGTATAACTATCCCTCAACATGCAACAAAGAGTCACTCCAAAGTCACTAATAGCAGAGAACAAACACAGAGATTATTGTAGGGTACGAAACCACCTCAAAGTTATCCTTTCCGATCCATCTATTCAAGAGTCCGTAGTAAAATAACACGAAGCTATTCTTTTTGTTCGATCTATCATAGAGTTCGTACTAGAATAACACCTTAAGACACAAATCAACCAAAAACCTAATGTCACCTAGATACTCCATTGTCACCTCAAGTATCCGTGGATATGATTATACGATATGCACCACACAATCTCAGATTCATCTATTAAAACCAACACAAAGAACTTCAAAGAGTGCCCCAAAGTTTCTACCGAAGAGTCAAGACGAAAACGTGTGCCAACCCCTATGCATAAGTTCACAAGGTCACTGAATCCGCAAGTTGATCACCAAAACATACATCAAGTAGGTCATGTGAATATCCCATTGTCACCACAGATAAGCACATGCAAGACATACATCAAGTGTTCTCAAATCCTTAAAGACTCAATGCGATAAGATAACTTCAAAGGGAAAACTCAATCCATTACAAGAGAGTAGAAGGGGAGAAACATCATAAGATCCAACCATAATAGCAAAGCTCGCGATACATCAAGATCGTGCCAAATCAAGAACACGAGAGAGAGAGAGAGAGAGAGAGAGAGAGAGAGAGATCAAACACATAGCTACTGGTACATACCCTCAGCCCCGAGGGTGAACTACTCCCTCCTCGTCATGGAGAGCGTCGGGATGATGAAGATGGCCACCGGTGAGGGATCCCCCCTCCGGCAGGGTGCCGGAACAGGGTCCCGATTGGTTTTTGGTGGCTACAGAGGCTTGCGGCGGTGGAACTCCCGATCTAGGTTATGTTCTGGGGGTTTCTGTATATATAAGAGGTTTTGGCGTCAGGAACAAGTCAGGGGGGTCTCCGAGGTGACCACGAGGTAGGGGCGCGCCCAGGGGGGTAGGGCAAGCCCCCCACCCTTGTGGGTGCCTCAGGACTCTTCTGGCCCATCTCCGATGCTCCGTGGGCTTCTTCTGGTCCAAAAATAATCTCCGTCAATTTTCAGGTCAATTGGTCTCCGTTTGGTTTTCCTTTTCTGTAAAACTCAAAAACAAGGAAAAAACAGAAACTGGCACTGGGCTCTAGGTTAATAGGTTAGTCCCAAAAATCATATAAAATAGCATATAAATGCATATAAAACATCTTAGATGGATAATATAATAGCATGGAACAATCAAAAATTATAGATACGTTGGAGACGTATCAGCATCCCCAAGCTTAATTACTGCTCGTACTCGAGTAGGTAAATGATAAAAACAGAATTTTTGATGTGGAATGCTACCTATCATATTTATCAATGTAATTTTCTTTATTGTGGCATGAATATTCAGATCCATAAGATTCAAGACAAAAGTTTAATATGGACATAAAAACAATAATACTTCAAGCATACTAACAAAGCAATTATGTCTTCTCAAAATAACATAGCCAAAGAAAGCTCATCCCTACAAAATCGTATAGTTTGGCCATGCTTCATCTTCGTCACACAAAATACTCAAATCATGCACAACCCCGGTTTCAGCCAAGCAATTATTTCATACTTTAGTATTTTCAAACTTTTTCAACTTTCACGCAATACATGAGCGTGAGCCATGGACATAGCACTATGGGTGGAATAGAATATAATGATGGGGGTTGTGTGGAGAAGACAAAAAGGGAGAAAGTCTCACATTGACGCGGCTAATCAACGGGCTATGGAGATGCCCATCAATTGATGCCAATGCGAGGAGTAGGGATTGCCATGCAACGGATGCACTAGAGCTATAAATGTATGAAAGCTCAACAAAAGAAATTAAGTGGGTTTGCATCCAACTTGCTTCCTCACGAAGACCTAGGGCATTTGAGGAAGCCCATCGTTGGAATATACAAGCCAAGTTTATAATGAAAAATTCCCACTAGTATATGAAAGTGACAATATAAGAGACTCTCTATCATGAAGATCATGGTGCTACTTTGAAGCACAATTGTGGAAAAAGGATAGTAGCATTGTCCCTTTTTTTATTTTTTTTTATTTTTTTATTTGGCCTTTTTTTGGGACAATGCTCTATTAATGATGATCATCACACTTCTATTTATTTACAACTCAAAGATTACAACTCGATACTAGAACAAAGTATGACTCTATATGAATGCCTCCAGCGGTGTACCGGGATGGGCAATGAAACAAGAGTGACATGTATGAAAATATGCATGGTGGCTGAGGGAGTTTCGGACTAGGGGGTGTCCGGATAGCCGAACTATCATCATCGGCCGGACTCCAAGACTATGAAGATACAAGATTGAAGACTTCGTCCCGTGTCCGGATGGGACTTTTCTTGGCGTGGAAGGCAAGCTTGGCGATACGGATATGTAGATCTCCTACCATTGTAACCGACTCTGTGTAACCCTAACCCTATCCGGTGTCTATATAAATCGGAGGGTTTTAGTCCAGAGGGCGAACAACAATCATACCATAGGCTAGCTTCTAGGGTTTAGCCTCTTTGATCTCGTGGTAGATCCACTCTTGTAACACACATCATCAATATTAATCTAGCGGGGACGTAGGGTTTTACCTCCATCAAGAGGGCCGAACCTGGGTAAAACATCGTGTCCCTTGTCTCCTGTTACCATCCGCCTAGACGCACATTCGGGACCCCCTACCGAGATCCGCGGTTTTGACACCGACATTGGTGCTTTCATTGAGAGTTCCTCGTGTCGTCACCGATAGGCCCGATGGCTCCTCCGATAATCAACAACGACGCGGTCCAGGGTGAGACTTTTCTCCCCGGACAGATCTTTGTGTTCGGCGGCTTTGCACTGCGGACCAATTCGCTTGGCCATCTGGAGCAGATCGAAAGCTACGCCCCTGGTCATCAGGTCAGATTTGGAAGATTAAACTATACGGCCGATATCTGCGGAGACTTGATCTTCGACAGATTCGAGCCGCAGCCAAGCGTGCCGCACTGTCTCGATGGGCATGATTTAGCTCTGCAGCCGAACAGTGCCCTGGAGGCCGCACTAGTATCCGCTCCGACCCTTAATCCGAAGCCGGATTCCCCGACCGAGGATGAGTGGTTGGACACCGCCTCGGGGGCTACAATCTCTACGGCGATCGAGCCGAACTCCGTCCCTGTCCTTTGCGAAGACTCCGACTCCAAGGCGCCGGACTCCTATCCGGACTCCGAACCCTCCGCGCCCTTGCCGATCGAATCCGATTGGGCGCCCGTTATGGAGTTCACGGCCGCGGACATCTTTCAGCGCTCGCCTTTTGGCGACATCCTGAATTCACTAAAATCTCTCTCTTTATCCGGAGAGCCCTGGCCAGACTACGGTTAGGAAGGTTGGGATGCGGTCGACGAAAAAATTCAACGCCCACCCACCACCCACTTGGTAGCCGCTGTCGACGATCTAACCGACATGCTAGACTACGACTCTGAAGACATCGACGGTATGGACGACGATGCCGGAGACGACCAAGACCCAGCGCCTACAGGGCACTAGAAGGCCACCTCGTCATACGACATATACATGGTGGACATCCCAAAAGATGGAAACGGCGATGGAACAACGGAGGATGACCCCTCCAAGAAGCAGCCCAAGCGCCGGCGTCAGCGGCGCCGCTCTAAATCCCGCCACAGCAAGAATGAAGATTCCGGCACCGGATATAACAATACACCAGACAGCGCCGAAGACAATCCACTCCAGCAAGATCCAGCGCAGGAGGATGGAGACGCCAGCCCTCCAGAGAGAGCGGAAGAAGAAGAGGTAGAGGATTATATGCCTCCCTCCGAAGACGAAGCAAGCCTCGACGACAATGAATTCGTCATGCCTGAGAATCCCGTCGAACAAGAGCGTTTTAGACGCAGGCTTATGGCCACGGCGAACAGCCTAAAGAAAAAGCAGCAACAACTTAGAGCTGATCAGGATCTACTAGCCGATAGATGGACCGAAGTCCTCGCGGCCGAAGAGCATGAGCTCGAACGCCCCTCCAAAAGCTACCCTAAACACAAGCTGCTCCCCCGATTAGAGGAGGAGGCTTACGAACCCGCATCACCAGGAGACAATACGGCTGACCGACCACCCCGTGGTCGCGACAGAGAGGCCTCTAGGCCCTTCACTAGAACCGTACCCCGGCATCGCTCAAAAAGCACACGGCCAAAGGGGAACGCTCCGGACCTGCGAGATATATTGGAGGATAAGGCAAGACAATCAAGATCGATCTATGGATCGCGTGGGCGCCCACATGCGTGGCGACAACCGTCGACCGGACCTGATAAGTCCGGCGGGCGGAACAAAACAGACCAAGCTCTTTTGAGCTCCGTCGTGATATCGCCAAGTATGAGGCGCCAGACACCCACTATGCTTCATGAGGCGAAGTAATGGATCATAAAATCCCGAAGGGTTTAAACCCGTCAATATTGAATCCTATGATGGCACAACAGACCCAGCGGTTTGGATCAAGACTATCTCCTTCACATCCACATGGCCCGCGGTGACGATCTTCACGCCATCAAATACCTCCCCTCAAGCTTAAAGGACCAGCCGGCATTGGCTCAACAGCTTGCCGCCAGATTCAATTGGGAGCTGGGAGGACACGAAGCCGCATTCCTCGATAACTTCTAGGGCACTTATGTGCGACCACCGACGCTGATGACCTAAGCCACATAATTCAGCAGCAGACGAATCGGCGGACAATTCGGACACGGTTCTTATCCAAGAAAAACCAAATCGTCGACTGTCCGGATGCGGAGGCCCTCGCGGCCTTCAAGCATAACATCCGCGACGAGTGGTTTGCCCGGCACCTAGGACAGGAAAAGCCAAAATCCATGGCAGCCCTCACATCACCCATGACCTGCTTCTGCGCGGGTGAGGACAGCTGGCTAGCACGCAGGAACAACCTCAGCAAAAATTCTGGCAGTCCGGACTTCAAGGACCAAAACGGCAGGCCGCGTCGTAACAAAAACAAACGCCGCACTAACGGCGACAATATTGAGGATACGACAGTCAATGCCGGATTCAAAGGCTCTAAACCCGGTCAGCGGAAAAAGCCATTCAAACGAACTACTCCGGGTCCGTCCAATTTGGACCGAACACTCGACCGCTTGTGCTAGATACACGGCACCCCCGAAAAGCCAGCTAACCACACCAACAGGGACTGTTGGGTATTCAAGCAGGCAGGCAAGTTAATTGCCGAAAACAATGACAAGGGGCTGCATAGCGATGACGAGGACGAGACCCAACCGCCGAACAATAGAGGACAGAAGGGTTTCCCCCCACAGGTGCGGACGGTGAACATGATATACGCAACGCACATACCCAAAAGGGAGCGGAAGCGTGCACTCAGGGATGTCTACGATGGAGCGAAGTTGCCCAAGTTCAATCCATGGTCCTCCTACCCGATCACTTTTGATCGAAGGACCACCCACCAAGCATCCGCCACGGCGGATTCGCCGACTGGTCTTAGACCCAATCGTCGATGGATTTGACCTAACGAGTCACGATGGACGGCGGCAGCAACTGAACCTGCTTTACCAGGATACAATGCGCCAAAATGGGCATAGACCCTCAAGGATTAAACCTACCAAAACAACCTTTAAAGGCGTCATACCAGGTGTAGAAGCCAATTGTGCAGAGCTCAATTACATGGAAGTGGTCTTCGGATCCCCGGATAACTTCCGAGCGAGGAGTTAATCTTGACATAGTCCCGTTCGCAGCGGCTATCATGCCTTGCTCGGACGTGCAGCGCTTGCAAAGTTCAACGCGGTGCCGCACCACGATACCTCAAGCTCAAGATGCCAGGCCCTCGAGGAGTCATTACGGTCAACGGAAACACCGAACGTTCTCCCGCGCGGAGGAACATACAGCGGCTCTCGCGGCGAAGTGCAATGCAGCCTCTTAAGGCAATTATCGAATCCTGCCATTAAGCGGCGGACACAGCCAAAGCTACCGAGTAACTTACAACAAGACCACCGGCATGTTCCAAGCACGCCAGAGCGATGCGGCCCCAACCCCAGCTCTGCGAAACGTCAGCAGGTCCTTCGCAGACACCATTACGCTCAAGATACCATGGGCATGGGGAGGGGGCACGACCACAATACACCAGGATGCGGCTCAACCACACAAGGGGCTCTCAAGTGTGTCGTTCCTTTTCTTTTCTTTTTACCTTTTACTTTTTAACCACAGGACTCCGTTTGTCGAAGCCCTGTCCGCAGCAGAGACTGCCGAACTCACGATGCAACAGCCGGGGAAGGATAAAGGCTACAATGAATATACAGGTGGTCTCCATTACGAGGATTTTCATACACCAATCTGTAGCCTACCCCTGGAGGGGGACATGTTTAACAGTCTCCTACCTTGCTTATCGCACTATTTGTATCGTTCTGCATTCGTAGCAGCACTTATTGAATAAAACAATGCAGCACCTTTTTGCTTATAATTGCATTTCTTTTTCATACATATGTTCATTCACGACATGTTGCATCCGTACACTTTGGTACGGCTAATATACACCAGGGGCTTATGTTTCCCGCGTTATGGTGTGAGGAGTCCGAACACTTTCACAAGTGCGGCACCCCGAACTTATAGCACTATATGCATCGGCTCCGAATCATGTCTTGGGTCAATAGTTGGGTTTTCCCGGCTCCCGTGTTTTGGTACCATACGTTCCGTTATATCGGCTAAGGTAGCACCGGGAGAACCACTGCGATTCCGCGCCAGTTCGGCTGGGTTAACGCCTCAGTGGAGAAAGCTAAAACTGACCGTCATGATGAGGCGAGAGACCGGTCGCTGTTCGAGAGGTTTTCTGCGAGTCCTTAAAGACTTATGCCGCTTAGAGCGAGGAGCCGGATACTGTCCGGCCAAGGCGTGGATAGCGCCCCAAATTCGGCCTTCCGAAGACTAGGGGCTTCGCCGAAATTTAAAATTATAGAATTCTATGGCTAAGTGAGAGTGTTCAAGCATTATAAGTCCGGTTGCCTTGTTCGCTGTGTTGAGCGCCTCCCTAGATGGACCCAAAAATGGGAACAAGAGCGCTCAAGTTTATCCCGAACACCCCAGCACTCGTGGCATGGGGGTGAAGCCGACGACTTGCCATCTCTCGATTTGATAAACAGCCGCATGTAAGGTAATATTTTAAATTAACAAGCGTTGCTTAGCGCATATGAACTAAGTTTTCAGCGCACAAGATAACGAAATGCGAGTCTACTAAAATATTACATCTTTGGAGCACTCACCGCAATAGTGCGGCGCCTTCAAAGACACTCTTATAATACATCTCGGCGTGCGATGCTCCTTGCCCTCCGGTGGCGGGTCCGTCCACGAGCTTCGGGCATCCATCTTGCCCAGTGCACCTTTTGCGAGCAAGGCCCGACGGCACCCTCGATACAAGAGGAATGCTTGATAACTTCAACCCACGGGCACGCATCCACCAGCCGCCGCACCTGGGGCGAAGTAGCTCCTGTGCATGGCCTCCTTAGGCCACAGCCGAACTATGAGGCCCTTCATGGCCTGTTCGGCCGCCTTTAGGAGCTCGACCAGCTGCTTCAGCTGGTCGCTAAGGGCACGGATGTCCGCCTCGACATCTTGAGACCAGAAGACCTTCTCCGTCGAGCTCCCTCCTCGGCCCGGTAGAATGCGGCAGCATCGGACACGCTCGAGGAAGATCTGAACGCATACGAGAGCTCCGATTCGGGTAAGCAACAGGTAATTAACACTCACATGCTTACTCTGCATGAAAAATGCCTTACCTGTTGCTATTTTCTTCACCGCCTCAATCTCTGGAGGGCCTTGTAGGCTTCGCCTTAGCGGTTTTGGCACTCTCAAGAGTCGTTGCAAGCTCAGACTCGAGTCTTGAGTCACGCCCAAGTTCTCATGTATTTTCACGAGATCCTGGAGCTCTTGCTGTACCTCCGCCACCGCGCCTCCTGCTTCTCTCGCTCGGTGCGTTTCATGGTCAGATTACGCTCGGCCATGCCACCGCCTCCTTTGTGGTCACCACCTCGTTAGCGGCCCCTACAATACCCACGTTATCCTTGTCATTTTCTTGCAACCAAATCCTTTTACAGAAGGTACAATTTTCATAAGGTATTACTCACCTTCTTTTTCCTCGAGCTGCTTCTTGGCATGTCCGAGCTCGTTCTCGGACCGTTCGAGATTTTCCTTCAAAGTATTGACCTCCATGATCGATGGGCGGAGGTCAGCAAAGACAACCTGCAATCCCATATTGACATATTTTTATGACTCCTGCGTTTATCTTTCTAAAGATCCTCAGTCCGGCTTTTCTTTCCGAACACCGAACCGAGCATCAGGGGCTACTATCTATGCGGTACCATTTTACATATATTGAAATTTCTTACCTCAAAGTCTGATAGAAGGCTGGTACAGGCTTCGGTCAGCCCGCTCTTGGCGGACTGAACTGTCCGGATCACGCACTCATAATAAAGGCGGTGCTCCTCGATGGAGGCGCCGTTGAGCGCCTCCATTAAGCTATCTGGTGCCTCCGGTTGGACGAAGGACACCGGCGTCTTACCCTTCTTGCGAAGGGATCGCTTACCGGACTCCGGAACCACTGAAGGTTCCGGCATGAAGTCCGGACAAGGGTCGGGCTTAGAGCCCTGGGGTCTTGCCCCCCGCGCTCGAGTCCGGAGGTTGCCTTGTGGCACCTCCTGCGCCACCTCCTCGTGACCAAGCCCCTTTGGAGCCCCTTGTGGCGTTGTCCGCAGCATGAGGCGAGGAGGCGGTCGGAAGCGAAGTACTCTCCATTTCCGACGAGCCCAGGGACCCGCTCGATGAATCGACGAACTCGCCTTTGGGCGGGCTGCACGATTGTTCGACATTAGAGAACACTCTGCGATAATAAAAAGCCACGGGTATCCGGACACTTACGATCTCGCCAGGGGCTTGGCCCTCGTAGGCCGATCCCCCTCGTCGTCGTCGACGTTGGTGGAGAAGTCCGGAGGAAGGGTTCTTCCCTTCTTGGACCCTCCGGCCTCCCCAGTTGGGGCGGCCTTCCTTTTCCTCTCCTCCCCCGCTGGGGGAGAAGCTTCTTCTTCTTCCTCCTCGTCTTCAGGAGAAGATTCGCTTGAATCCGGCAAGACTGGCGTCGGGAGCTCCTTCGAGTTCCCGTGGCCTCCTTCTTGGGCTTCTTCTCCGGCACCACATGGGGTGCCGGAGCCAGCAGCCCCATCAATCGGGCGTCCGCTGGGTCTTCTGGCAAAGGAACCGGACAGTTAATCTGTCCGGACGTCTTCAGCCAGACCTGTCGAAGAATAGGGAGTTTTCAGATCCCACGTAGAGTCAATCTATGAAAAAGAGTCCCGTAAAGGGTAAAATAACTTACCTCGCTGGCTCGACGCCGCGAGCTGTATCCGCGATCTTTGTTAGCGGATGCGGGGGCTTCAGCGCCCTTGAACAACACCTTCCAGGCATCTTCGTACGTGGTATCGAAGAGCCGACTCAAGGTTCGGTGCTGTGCCGGATCGAACTCCCACAAATTGAAGTCCCGTTGTTGGCATGGGAGAATTCGGCGGATGAGCATCACCGGATTACGTCGACACGCCTGCGATTCTTGTCCACCAGGTTCGGACGCGTGTTTGGAGTCCGGATAGCTCGTCGAATCCCCCACTTCAGGCCCACCTCTTTCCATGACGAGAGCCGTGGGGAATCCAGATCTGAATTGGGGCCGCCACCCATTCAGGGTCGCATGGCTCGGTGATGTAGAACCACCCGATTGCCACCCCTTTATTGTCTCCACAAAGGAGCCCTCGAGCCATAGGACTTTGGCCATCTTGCCGACCATGGCGCCTCCGCACTCTGCTTGGCTGCCCTTCACAACCTTCAGCTTGACACTGAAGGTCTTGAGCCACAAGCCGAAGTGGGGCTGGATGCAGAGGAAGGCCTCGCACACGATGATAAACGCCGAGACGTTGAGGACGAAATTCGGGTCCAGGTCGTGGAAGTCCAGGCCATAGTAGAACATGAGCCCCTAGACAAATGGGTGAAGTGGAAAACCTAGTCCGCGGAGGAAGTGGGGGAGAAATACCACCCTCTCATGGGGACTGGGGGTTGGAATAAGCTGCCCAGCTGTCGGGCAGCTGTGGCTGTGATATCGCCGGACAAGTATCCGCCTCCCAGAGTCTTGTGATGTGCCCCTCCGTGACGGAGGAGGCCATCCATCGCCTCCCGCTCCTGACATGGTTGGAGAAGGTTGAGGAGGAAAGTGCAGACTTGGGCGCTAGAGCTCAAGTGCACGGGAATGGATGAGCAAAGGAGGAAGAATGTGTAGGTGAAAGGGTGGATCCTTATCCCCTTATATGGGCGGACAAAAACTTGTGTCCCCACCGGCCTGGTAAAACTCGCTTATCTCCCAAGCATCACAATCAATGGTGCGGTTGGGTTACCCACGTCCGTATTGATGAGAATCCCGGAATAAGGGGAACACGATCTCTGCCTCGACAAGACGTGCCAAGGAAACCGCTTCGCTAAACGCTACTGAGGTGGAACAGTAAAACAATTTGAATAAAGGCTTGGTAGTGGTGCGGCGTCACGCCACAAAATACGTCACAGATTGATCTTGTGTAATATTATTCTCTCTATGGTGGTATGTGGAATTTATTTTTGCAAGAGCGGACACTATCCTGGTGTTCACAATCTTCTATGAATTATTTGAAGGAAGAACCCGCATTGCAATGCCGAAGACAACATGCGCCGGACTCATCGTCATTGAAGCCTGGTTCAGGGCTACCGAGGAGTTCGGACTAGGGGTGTCCGGATAGCGAACTATCATCATCGGCCGACTCCAAGACTATGAAGATACAAGATTGAAGACTTCGTCCCGTGTCCGGATGGGACTTTCCTTGGCGTGGAAGGCAAGCTTGGCGATACGGAT
Organism: Aegilops longissima; assembly: GCA_021605205.1. Taxonomy (NCBI): domain Eukaryota; kingdom Viridiplantae; phylum Streptophyta; class Magnoliopsida; order Poales; family Poaceae; genus Aegilops; species Aegilops longissima. The sequence goes on along the minus strand of CM038678.1, from coordinate 155,216,727 downwards.
ATGTAGATATCCTACCATTGTAACCGACTCTGTGTAACCCTAACCCTATCCGGTGTCTATATAAACCAGAGGGTTTTAGTCCGTAGGACGAACAACAATCATACCATAGGCTAGCTTCTAGGGTTTAGCCTCTTTGATCTCGTGGTAGATCCACTCTTGTAACACACATCATCAATATTAATCTAGCAAGACGTAGGGTTTTACCTCCATCAAGAGGGCCCGAACCTGGGTAAAACATCGTGTCCCTTGTCTCCTGTTACCATCCGCCTAGACGCACAGTTCGGGATCCCCTACCCGAGATCCGCCGGTTTTGACACCGACAGTGGCCTTGCCACATATACGATGTCAACTACATGATCATGCAAGGCAATATGACAATGATGAAGTGTGTCATAATAAACATAACGGTGGAAAGTTGCATGGCAATCTATCTCGGAATGGCTATGGAAATGCCATAATAGGTAGGTATGGTGGATGTTTTGAGGAAAATATAAGGAGGTTTATGTGTGATAGAGCGTATCATATCACGGGATTTGGATGCACCGGCGAAGTTTGCACCAACTCTCAAGGTGAGAAAGGGCAATGCACGGTACTGAAGAGGCTAGCAATGATGGAAAGGTGAGAGTGCGTATAATCCATGGACTCAACATTAGTCATAAAGAACTCACATACTTATTGCAAAAATCTACAAGTCATCAAAACCAAGCACTACACGCATGCTCCTAGGGGAAGGGTTGGTAGGAGTTGATCCCGACCTCCACACAAAGGATGACAATCAAAGAAATACCTCATGCTTCAAATTTGTTACACAACGGTTACCATACGTGCATGCTACGGGACTTGCAAACTTCAACACAAGTATTTCTCAAATTCACAATTACTCAACTAGCACGACTCTAATATTTCCATCCTCATGTCTCAAAACAATCATAAAGAATGAAACTTCTCATAGTATTCAATGCATTTTATATGAAAGTTTTTATTATATCCCTCTTGGATGCTCATCATATTAGAACTAAATTCATAACCAAAGCAAATTACCATGCTGTTATAAAGACTCTCAAAATAATATAAGTGAAGCATGAGAGTTCATCTATTTCTTCAAAATAAAACCACCGTTGTGCACTAAAAAGACATAAATGAAGCACTGGAGCAACCGACAAACTACTCAAAAAGATATAAGTGAAGATCAATGAGTAGTAGAATAATTATGTAACTATGTCAAGACTCTCTAACATTTAAGAATTTCAGATCTTGGTATTTTATTCAAACAGCAAGCAAAAAAAATGACGCTCCAAGTCAAACACATATCAGGTGGTGAATAAAAATATAGCTCCAAGTAAAGTTACCGATGAACGAAGACGAAAGAGGGGATGCCATCCGGGGAATCTCCAAGCTTAGGCTCTTGGTTGTCCTTGAATATTACCTTGGGGTGCCTTGGGCATCCCCAAGCTTAAGCTCTTGCCAGTCCTTATTCCATAGTCCATCGAATCTTTACCCAAAACTTGAAAACTTCACAACACAAAACTCAACAGAAAACTCGTAAGCTCCGTTAGTATAAGAAAATAAATCACCACTTAGGTACTGTTGTGAACTCATTCTTAAATTCATATTGGTGTAATATATACTGTATTACAACTTCTCTATGGTCCATACCCTCCGATACTACTCATAGATTCATCAAAATAAGCAAACAACACATAGAAAACAGAATCTGTCAAAAACAGAACAGTCTGTAGTAATCTGACTTAAACAAATACTTCTGGAACTCCAAAAATTCTGAAATAAATTGTTGGAAGTGAGGAATTTGTCTATTAATCATCTGCAAAAAGAATCAACCTAAAATCACTCTCCAGTAAAAAATGGCATCTAATCTCGTGAGCGCAAAAGTTGCTGTTTTTTACAGCAAGATCGCAAAGACTTCACCCAAGTCTTCCCAAAGGTTCTACTTGGCACAAACACTAATTAAAACATAAAAACAAATCTAAACAGAGGCTAGATGAATTATTTATTACTAAACAGGAGCAAAAAGCAATGAGCAAAAATAAAATTGGGTTGCCTCCCAACAAGCTCTAACGTTTAACGCCCCTAGCTAGGCATGATGATTTCAATGATGCTCACATAGAAGATAAGAATTGAAACATAAAGAGAGGATCATGAATAATATGACTAGCACATTTAATTCTAACCCACTACCTATGCATAGCGATTTTGTGAGCAAACAATTTATGAGAACAAGAATCAACTAGCATAGGAAAGCAAAACAAGCATAACTTCAAGATTTTAAGCACATAGAGAGGAAACTTGTTATTATTGAAATTCCTACAAGCATATATTCCTCCCTCGTAATTATTTTCAGTAGCATCATGAATAAATTCAACAATATAACCATCACATAAAGCATTCTTTTCATGATCTACAAGCATAGAAAATTTACTACTCTCCACATAAGCAAATTTATTCTCATCAATAGTAGTGGGAGCAAACTCAACAAAATAACTATCATGTGAAGCATAATCCAATTGAAAATTAAAATCATGATGAGAAGTTTCATGGTTATCTTTATTCTTTATAGCATACATGTCATCACAATAATCATCATAAATAGGAGGCATGCTTTCATCATAATAAATTTGCTCATCAAAACTTGGGAGACTAAACATGTCATCTTCATCAAACATAGCATCCCCAAGCTTGTGGCTTTGCATATCATTAGCATCATGGGTATTCAAAGAATTCATACTAACAACATTGCAATAATGCTCATCATTCACATAGTTTATGCCAAGCATTCTATGTAATTCTTCTTCTAGTACTTGAGCACAATTTTCCTTCCCATCATTTTCACGAAAGATATTAAAAAGATGAAGCATATGAGGCACCATCAATTCCATATTTTCGTAGTTTTATTTTATAAACTAAACTAGTGATAAAACAAGAAACTAAAATATTCGATTGCAAGATCTAAAGATATAACTTCAAGCACTCACCTCCCCGGCAACGGCGCCAGAAATTAGCTTGATGTCTACTACGCAACCTTCTTCTTGTAAACGTTGTTGGGCCTCCAAGTGCAAAGGTTTGTAGGACAATAGCAAATTCCCCTCAAGTGGATGACCCAAGGTTTATCAATCCGTGGGAGGCGTAGGTTGAATATGGTTCTCTCAAACAACCCTGCAACCAAATAACAAAGAGTCTCTTGTGTCCCCAACACACCCAATACAATGGTAAATTGTATAGGTGCACTAGTTCGGCGAAGAGATAGTGATACAAGTGCGATATGGATGGTAGATATAGGTTTTGTAATCTGAAAATATAAAAACAGCAAGGTAACTAATGATAAAAGTGAGCACAAATGATATTGCGATGCTTCGAAACAAGGCCTAAGGTTCATACTTTCACTAGTGCAATTTCTCTCAACAATAATAACATAATTGGATCATATAACTATCCCTCAGCATGCAACAAAGAGTCACTCCAAAGTGACTAATAGCGGAGAACAAACGAAGAGATTATTGTAGGGTATGAAACCACCTCAAAGTTATCCTTTCTGATCCATCTATTCAAGAGTCCGTAGTAAAATAACACGAAGCTATTCTTTCAGTTCGATCTATCATAGAGTTTGTACTAGAATAACACCTTAAGACACAAATCAACCAAAACCCTAATGTCATCCAGATACTCCATTGTCACCTCAAGTATCCGTGGGTATGATTATATGATATGCATCACACAATCTCAGATTCATCAATTCAAACCAACACAAAGAACTTCAAAGAGTGCCCCAAAGTTTCTACCGAAGAGTCAAGACGAAAACATGTGCCAACCCCTATGCATAAGTTCACAAGGTCACTGAACCCGCAAGTTGATCACCAAAACATACATCAAGTAGATCATGTGAATATCCCATTGTCACCACAAATAAGCACATGCAAGACATACATCAAGTGTTCCCAAATCCTTAAAGACTCAATCCGATAAGATAACTTCAAAGGGAAAACATAATCCATTACAAGAGAGTAGAGGGGGAGAAACATCATAAGATCCAACTATAATAGCAAAGCTCGCGATACATCAAGATCGTGCCAAATCAAGAACACGAGAGAGAGAGAGAGAGAGAGAGAGAGAGAGAGAGAGAGATCAAACACATAGCTACTGGTACATACCCTAACCCCCGAGGGTGAACTACTCCCTGCTCGTCATGGAGAGCACCGGATGATGAAGATGGCCACGGTGAGGATCCCCTCCCGCAGGTGCCGTAAAAGGTCTCGATTGGTTTTGGTGGCTATAGAGGCTTGCGGCGGAAATCGATCTAGGTTATGTTTTGGGGTTTCACGATATAAGAGGTTTTGGCGCTGAACAAGTCAGGGGGGTCTCCGAGGCGGCCACGAGGTAGGGGGCGCGCCTAGGAGGGTAGGGTGCGCCCCCACCCTCGTGGGTGCCTCGGGACTCTTTTGGCCCATCTCTGATGCTCCGTGGGCTTCTTCTGGTCCAAAAATAATCTCCGTCAATTTTCAGGTCAATTGGACTCCGTTTGGTTTTCCTTTTCTGTAAAACTCAAAAACAAGGAAAAACAGAAACTGGCACTGGGCTCTAGGTTAATAGGTTAGTCCCAAAAATCATATAAAATAGCATATAAATGCAAATAAAACATCCTAGATGGATAATATAATAGCATGGAAAAATTAAAAATTATAGTTACGTTGGAGACGTATCAACAACATACGTTATTCCTTTTGTCTATCGGTATGTTACTTTCCCGAGATTCAATCATCGGTATCTCTATACCTTGTTCAATATTGTTATCGGCAAGTCTCTTTACTCGTTCCACAATACATCATCTCGTAACTAACTCCTTAGTCATTTTGCTTGCAAGCTTATTATGTTGTGTATTACCGAGAGGGCCCAGAGATACCTCTCCGAAACTCGGAGTGACAAATCCCAATCTCGATCCATGCAAACTCAACAAATACCTTCGGAGATACCTGTAGAGCATCTTTATGATAACCCAGTTATGTTGTGATGTTTGATATCACTGAAAGTGCGTTATATCGACTAGAGGGGGGTGAATAGGCGATTTTTTTATGAATTCTTCACTGAGGAATTTACCGGTGAGGAAATTCCTTAGCGAAGAACTACTTGCAGCGGAATAAGTACTCAGAAGTAAGCATAAGAGAATGCGGGCATGGTCATCATGATGAAATGAAGACAATCAAAGAGTGCATGTAAAGCGTAAACACAGGATAGCACAAGATGAAGACAAACAGATCAAGAAATTGAACCGAGGAAATTGAGAAAGTCTTCATCAAAGTCTTCAAACACAGATATGAATGAACACTCAACACAAGAATGAGGAAATGAGAGGGTTGAGGAAATAGAACCATAAGGTTGGTGAAGACAATGATTTGGTAGACCAGTTCCAACTGCTGTCTCGGTTATACGTCTGGTTGAGCGGCTGAGTATTTAAACTCGAGGACACACAGTCCGGACACCCGATCGCTGAGCACGCAGCTCGTAACACCAAGTCCTCACCGTATTCTCCTTGAACTAAGGTCACACAGACCTCGCCCAATCACTCGTGTTAAGTCTTGAGCGATTTCCAAACCTTCACAGACTTGGTCACTCGGCGATCCACAATTCCTCTTAGATGCTCTAGACCATGATGCCTAACCGTCTGGAAGAAGCACAGTCTTCAAAGGTAACAAGCGTCGGATCCACGCAGGATCAATCTCTTCAGTGATGCTCAATCACTTTGGGTTTGTAGGGGTTTGGTGTTTGGGTTTTTCTCACTCGATGATTTTCGCTCAAAGTCCTCGGAGGATGGGTTGCTCTCAAATGACAAGTGTCAAGTTTCTCTCGGAGCAGCCAACCAGCTAGTGGTTGTAGGGGGCGGCTATTTATAGCCTAGGGAGCAGCCCGACATGATAAGACATAAATGCCCTTCAATGATATGACCGTTAGGTGGATAAGATATTTTGGGACAGTGCCAAGCAAGACAAGAACGGTCGGAAATTTGAATCTCAAATTCCTCGGGGCTATCATGTTCCTCATGTGTAGGCAATCCGCCTTTGGCGAATTCCTAACTCCTCGGCCGAACAAATTCTCGTGACTGTAAGAACTTCGTCTCTCACATCAAGAAATTGACTGAATCTGTATGATATTTCCAAAGGCTTCACTCGAGGGATTGGTAGGTGTAGGATTTTGAGTTGAGCATCACATGGAAATTTTCCTTAGTATTTCCTCGACCCCCTTTAACAAAGACGGTGTTTCCTATGACTCAAGAAAGAGAAAACGAAACTACGAAAACAAAAGTCTTCACGTTTCATGTTCCTCAAATGAATACCAAGTCTTCAAGGTCACACCAATTTCTTCACTTTCAAAGTCTTCAGAAAGTCTTCAGAATATCAAAGTCTTCAGTCGAAGAACTTCAATTTTAGGGGTCGACTTCCTCTGTAAATATCAAACTCCTCATAGACTTATAGACCTGTGTACACTCACAAACACATTAGTCCCTTAACCTATAAGTCTTCAATACACCAAAATCACTAAGGGGCACTAGATGCACTTACAATCTCCCCGTTTTTGGTGATTGATGACAATATAGGTTAAGTTTTCAACGGGGATAAACATATGAAGTGTAAATATTGAAATTGAGGAATTTGATTGCAAGATATAGAAGAACTCCCCCTGAAGATGTGCATAGTGAGGAATTTGCTTTTGAGGCAATGCACATTTGAAGAGTTGAATCATGGAGATCTCCCCCTATATCTTGTAATTCATACACGCATTTGACATATGAAGAATTTGAAATGCATGATGAAATATGGTGCTTCATGAAATTCAGCATGTGTGCAATAACATTAATGAGGAACAGGCATGCAAAATAACGCATCAAGAGTATCAGAGCACAGTGCATCAAAAGTATCAAAGCACCATCGGGTTTAAGATTACAACTCGATCCAATAAAAGTTTCAGAAGAACGAGAGTTGTAACTTAACAAAAAATTGCCCATATAATAGACCCGCTTGAAGACTAACTCAAATTTCTCCCCCTTTGTCATCGAATGACCAAAAGGATTGAAACTGAGGACTAACGCCCCTGAAGAATTTCAAGTTGAAGAAGGAGCGCCAGCGTTGTTGGGGTCAGTTGTCGTAGTGGGGCCTGCTGCAATGTCGTCCAAGTCTTCATTTTCATCAGTGTCTCGTGATGAAGAATAGGAGCTGGCCACCAAAGAAGGAACTTTGACCTTCTTGTATTTCTTCGGAGGAGGTGCAGACCAGTCAAATTCTTCCTTGAGACCCATTGTCTTTAGTTCTTCCATGTTGTAGACATTTGAAAGAACAGACCAGGTGCGTTTGAAGGTTTCATGGAGGTAGTAGTGGTTTTTCTTCACTGCATTGTGTGTAGAGGTCATGTTGTGAAGAATTGAACCAAATTGACGCTTGACCCATTTATGATTGCGATCAACCTTCTGATGAAGACTTAGGAGTAACTCACAATCAGTCATCACCCTGGGTGCTGTGGCTTGAGGACTTTGCTTGGCTGAGGTATTTGCGGCAGAGTCATGTGTGGCAGAGTCATCATTGGTGGAGTAGGATGCAGCTTTGCGAAACTGTCCATCCAATGGACGAATGCCTTCATCGATCACAGCAGTTTCCTTGCCCTTGTCATCAGCTGAGGTAAATGTCCGTTTGAGGACTTCAATCGGGGGCAAGTAGCTGCAGTGGTTCAGAGTATCAGCCTTGTAATTGAGTGAAGACCTTGTCCTGATGAATCTCATTATCCAAGGCGCATAAGGCTTCAGCTCAAATGCTGACATAGCAATGTTTGCCAGAGTCCTCATGAAGAAATCATGGAAGTTGACGGGAACGCCATGAATGATATTGAAAAGCATATTCTTCATGATGCCAACGACTTCTTCATCATTTGAGTCGTGGCCTTTGATAGGACTCATTGTCTTCGTCAGAATCCGATAGACAGTCCAAGGCACATACAATAATTCCTTGACGAGGAATTTGGTTCTTAGGGCCTGCCACGGCTTCAAAGGCTTCATCAAGACTTGCATATAGTGATTTGAAAGCTCAGTTCGTTGTAGATACAACGAGCACCATCAAGTGGAGGACTGAGTGGTAGGGCACGAAGCAATTCGATTCTTTGGTGACTTGTAGTGAGTATTTTCAGACATCCATCTAACACCCATGAGTTCACGTCTTGGCGTCTCCGTGATGTGCAGCGTTGCATAGAATTGAAGAATGAGTTCTTCATTCCAATCACAGATGTCAGTGCAGAAATTCAGAAGTCCTGCGTCGTGAAGAACACTAAGGACTGGCTCAAAGCCTAGCAGAGACTCCATGTCCACATGAGGAATATGTGCATGATCGAAGACTTTGTCTTTGTTGAAGAGCACTGAGGAATAGAAATTGGCTTGACTGGCAGTCCAGAAACGCCTCTTCCTTATGCGAGCAGAATCATATGGATTGTAATCTGTGAAGAATACATGCTCGCTGAAGAAATCTTCAGCCTTGAACTTTTGCTTTGTTGAGAAGGGATTCTTTGGCTTTGGCAGTGGAGTGTCAGTGAGTTGCATCACGACCTCTGGAATCGCAATCTCAGGTTCTTCAGGCTGAGGAATTTCTTGTTCCTCTACAGTGCGTACCGAGGATCAAGAAGAAGAAGTTCATCGGCGCTAGTGGCTGGAATTTCTTCATGGACAGATGAAGTGGGATGAGTTTCTTGAGCCCATTTGAACTGTTGGAGCAGGGGGGTGAGGAATCTGTTGGATTGGGGTGAAGAGTGGAGAATTTGGATCTCGACTTTCCCAAAAGTCATCGCTCATCACTGGTGTTGTGCTTCCAATATCCACATCTTCTTCAATTTCCTCAACATCGGCCTCTTCAGCTGTGAACTGAGGCATAGGCGAGGAAATGATTGGGGTTGAAGGGATTTCTTCCACTTCAATTTCTTCATCAATCTGCTCTGACGAAGCAGCAGAATGATTTTCTTTATCAGATCCGCTTGGGATCTCATAATCTTCATCAAAAGGAACAAGGTCCTTTGATGGAATTGAGGAAATTGGAACAACATCAATAGGATTCTCAAAGGAGCTGGTCATTGGCTTCATTTTCTTCGCATCCGAAGAATTTGACGCAGCTGATGCTTTCCGTTTCTTCACTACAGCTCGTTCTGTAGCCTTGGTCTTCTTCACATCAGAGGCAGATGGAAGAATTGGAGTTGGTGTTGGCGCAGGAGGAGCTGAGGAATCTGGTTGATTTTCCTCAGGTGCAACTGATGCAGTTGCCCTGACTTGTTCAGTTTCTTCAGGCGCACCACTAGTGGATGCCCTGGCAATTTCTTCGGTGGCTGGAATGGGATCATCAGCCCCGAACTAGCATTGTCTTCAGCAGCCTGAACTTCATCAGCGGTGCTGGCATGTTCTTCAGTCTGCTGAGCTGAGGCTCCAGCCTTAGGAATTTCTTGTTGCGTTGGGGCAGCAACATTGGTGAATTTCTTCGTCAGGTTGACGAATCTGACTTCGGCTCCTTGCCAATCAGCATAATAGGAGTCAAATTTGTCGCTGAGGTGTCACAGCCCCAGATCAGCCCTTGTTTGTTTTTGCTTTAGCATCCATGCATCATGTTTAATTTTCATGAAATTTGAAATGGGGATTGCCTAAACCCTAGCATCAAAGGAATCCACTAGGTTCACCTAAAATATTTTCAGTAATCCAAATGGCCTTCAAAAATGTTCATCATTTATGAGAAATGCGAAAAAAGAACTCAGAGGTGATGCACATTTTTCCTTGGCATATTTGGGCTGTGAATTAAATCATATGGTATTTTCATTTGGGCATTTAAATACTATAAAATATTTTAAATGCTCAAATAATCATAAAATTAAATTTTTCTCATTGGATATTTTCCAAACAGTGGGCTTGAGCAAGTTTCATGATTTTGGGATAGTATTAGTATTTTTAATAAAGCCCAAAAGACTACAGAATAATAGAAAAACAAAAACAATTAAGAGAGAGAGAGAGAGAGAGAGAGAGAGCTTACGGACCACCCACGGTGGGCGGCCCACCTGCCCGAGCAGGTCATCACCTACCTCTGCCAAGTGGCGAGGAGAGAGACAGCCCACGCACGCACGGCCACCGTGACGCCACCTCCTGCTTCGCCGTGTCACGCCTCCGTCAACCCAATCCAGCGCTGAGACGCCTCAAGCCCCTCTCGCCTCTCCCTCATTCGTGCACTCTCCCCTCCTCTCGCCTCTCTCTGCGTAGCCACCGAACGGAGCCGCCGCCACCGTCGCCGTTCGCCGCCACCACCGACCTCCCCACGGCCAGCCATCCCGCCCACGAGCTCCGCCTCACTGCCGCGCACCTCTACGCCGAACCACACGACCGCGGGACGCCTGAGGCGGCGCCACCGTCTTCGTTTCCATCGCCGGCCGCCGGAGATCCCCCTCGATGCTCCGCTCGCTCCGGTGCCTCCCCGAGCTCGCCGATGCCATCGCTGCACCCGCCGTGAGCTCCTCTGTCGTTTCCCCCTCTCCCCTGACTCGCTTTCTTCCTCTAGCCACCGCCCCCACGAGCTCCCGAGGCCGCCGTCCGCCATGGCCGCGTAGCTCTCCTGACCCGAGCCCCTCTGCTCGAACCCGTGGCACCAGCGTGCTTCTGGTGGCCCGCGGATGCCACCTAGCCCATCAGCTTCTCCCCTAGTGCACAGCAGCCTCGTTCCCGAGCGCAACCGAACTCCGGCCGCCGCCTGGCTCGACGCCGGCGCCGTTTCCGGCCACCCCGAGCCCAACCAATGCCACCAAGAGCTGCGGGTTGCTCCCAGCTACACTTAGACGCCCTCCGCGGCTCATTTGGTCGCCGGAGCGGCCAAACCCACTCTCACCGCCGTGTTCGGCCTCGCCGGCGGCTAAACGCCGGCGAGTTGACCCCGCTAACCTCTCGTTTGACCACGGGTGGGCCCTGGTTGACTCTCCTGAGTCAATGATAGGTGGGGCCCATCCCTGTTAACTAACCAGGATTAGTTTTAATTGATATTTAGTTAAACTAATTATGCTGACATACGGGACCCACCAGTCAGGTTTGACCTGGTCGACGCCTGTTGACCGCTGACGTCATAGTGACGTAGTGCTGACGCAATTAGTTATTTTCTGGATTTAATTTAATTCAGGAAATTCCAGAATATGTCCAAAACTTCTAAAATTCATAGAAATTCAACGGCAACTCCAATGGAAATAAGTTATATATGAAAAATGATCACAAAAATATGAAGAATCTGTTTATGCCATGATCATGCATGTTTGGACAAGTTAACCTCACTGAATAGGACAAATGATGATTAGGGCAAATCATGAAATAACATTTGGAGTTGGAATTTGTTCTTGTTTGAGTTCCACTTCAATTAACTTGGCTAGATATTGCATTAGGTGAATTCAGTACCTTAACATGACATGTCATTCATATGAATGTGCATTGCATTGATTGTGTTCTTTCTCAGTTGCCGGTGTTTGTCCCCTCTCAGTAGACGACGTACCGACGATGAATTCGATGACACCGATGAAGAACTATATTATCTTCAGAAGTGCCAGGCAACTAAAACCCCCTTGTTCATTCCGATATAATCCCACTCTCTCGCTCCTGCTCTATTTTACTGCATTAGGACAACAACGACTCATGTGTTACTTGCTGCGGTAGCTGAACCCCTTTATCCTCTCTGATGACTGTCATTCCACGGTAAATAGATGAAACCCACTAGCATGAGTAGGAGTTGTTTGAGCCCTGATGTGCCTACTCATTCATGCTTGTTTGTCATGCTTGCTACTGCTTAGAGTTGAGTCAGTCCGATTCATCGGGAATGAATTTGAATGGTGTGTGAACATGTCCTATGCGTGTGAGCTAAGTGTGTGAACACGATTTGGTAAAGGTAGCGGTGAGAGGCCATGTAGGAGTACATGGTGGGTTGTCTCATTGCAGCCGCCCTCAGAACTGAGTTCTGTGTTTGTGATCCATGAAACAGTTACTACCACGCATTGGGCCGAAACCAATGGACCCTCTCGGCTTCTTAACCACCCTTGTTCTCTGTCCGGGAGTTGCAACTAGTTTCGGTGTTTGTAGGATATGTGTTGGAGGTCGTGCGAAGCGCTGACCCTAGGGGTGGGCTATGATGCGGTAGATACACTGTGGCCGGTGTACCAATGCCCGCTTGGTATCTCGGGAACCCCGCACACATCGCTCGGGGCGATGGGAAACCTCGGCGGACTCCTGCGGATGGAACCTGAATAGGCGATAAACCCGGACTAGGGACTTGAGTGTTTAGGTAGGTTGTGGCCGACACCCACCTTGGGCTTCGCTTGAAGGTTGCCGAGTACATGTCGTAAACGGCGGTAAGTGGTGAGCGTGTGTGAAGAAGTACACCCCGCAGGTTAATATGATCTATTCAATAGCCGTGTCCGCGGAGAAAGACTTCGGGTTGCCTATATCAGTTCATAGACAAGTGAAAGTGGATACTCTAAAATGCGCAAGATAAGCGTGAGTGCTATGGATGGCGTTCTCGAGGGAGACGGAGCGGTCCATAGTAGTGTATTGATATGGTGAATATGTGGACTCGCAGCGCCACCTCAAAAGATTTACTTGCAAATCGTAGTTCAGGATAGCCACCGAGTCAAAGCTGGCTTGCTGCAGTCAAACTCCACCACCCCCTTTGTTGATAATGATGCATATGTAGTTAGTTCTGATGTAAGTCTTGCCGAGTACGTTTGTACTCACGTTTTCTTATTTTATGTTTGCCAGAGAGACGTCAGTCTCGCTAGTGTTTCCGCTTGGACTTCGACGTTTAGCTTGTTACCTCAGCTACGATCTTGTGCCCTCAGCAGGATCTGGTAGATAGTCAGGCTTCTCAGCCTCTTTTCATTTGTAGATGTCTGTACTCAGACATGTTGAGCTTCCTCTTGTGCTTTGACTTGTATGCTCTGAGTGTTGGGTCATGAGACCCATGTTTGTAATATCTTGCTCCTCGGAGCCTAATGAATAAATATTTGAGTCGTAGAGTTATGTTGTGATGCCATGTTGTATTTACACATATTGAGCATATTGTGTGTATGTTTGAAATGCTTGGTATGTGTGGGATCCGACAAACTAGTTGTTTATCCTTGGCAGCCTCTCATATGGGGAAATGTAGTCTCGTGCTTCGAGCGATAGTAGTCCGCTACAGCCCGGTTCACGAGTCCTGCTAGCCCAGACTACTGCTTGGACACTTGACTGGCGGCATGTGTTTCACTTCGTTCCTATGTCTGTCCTTCGGGAAATGTCACGGTGATATTCAAGTCCTGCCTAGCCTGCTACAGCCGGGATACCGGAGTCCTCATAGCCAGTGCTACAGCCCGAATTCATATGTTGATGACCGACATGCTCGATGTGATTCATGTATGCCTGTCCCCATGGGTTAGCGCCGCTTTGGGTTCACGACTAGCCATGTCGGCCCGGTTCTTTGTCATATGGATGCTAGCGACACTATCATATACGTGAGCCAAAAGGCATAAACGGTCCCGGCCATGGTAAGGCGACACCCGTGGGAATACCGTGCGTGAGGCCGCAAAGTGATATGAGGTGTTACCGGCTAGGTCGATATGACTTGGAATCGGGGTCCTGACAGCGTTGGTATTAGAGCCTCACTGCCTGTAGGATTACCAAGCCAAACTGGTCGAAGTTGTGTCTAGAAATGCTTTAGTTATGTAAGGGAATTGATTGTGGAAAGGAACGTAAGGCTCTTTTTACTCCTTATACCTCATGGCCTTCTGATCTGAGTCATCCTCTTCTCCTCTATGGGGTTTAAGAACTAGGCTTCTCATCTATCTATTAGGATGACGTGTTACTAATCCATAGACTTTTAAGATTGTTGGTTTTACGCCCCAGTCCAGTTCCTACTATTTCTATATCTTAACTGTTGATCTCGGAACCTTGATATGATGTTGTTAAGTGGCAATGCCACCATTTTGTATGATGTCTCAAATCTTTTTGAGCATTTACAGCCGTTATGCTGTCCGAGTCATCCCAGGTTTCTAAACTATCTGATGCATTTGCAAATCCCTTCCTCCCGTTCCTGATGTCCTTTTGGGCCAGATTAAGCACACTAACCAGTCAGTCGAGGTACTCCATTGCCTCGGCATATATGTTGGAGTTATTATTATGACCCTAGGTGTTTAGGAAGTCACCTAGCAATTTAGCAATGCTTTTGTACCCCCAGTGTGATGATTCTGGCCATTATTCTTGAAGGAATCCCGTGATGTTATTAGTTAGTAGGCATTCTATCCCTGGGTTCTTGAACCCGAGATTCACCCTACCTCATGTTGTTAGTATTTGCTAGTTCCTTTAGGATATTAGTAACCTTTGCATTAGTCCTCGAGGTCCGTGGTATTTCCTTCTTCCAAATGCCATGAACCGCTTATGGCGTAAGTTCCTCGCTGAACTAAAGGATCACAATCGAGTACTCTTGAGGAGTTCTCCATTTATAATTGTGAATCTGCCGGTTCTACTTTCCTGCATGGGTTATCCGAAGAACCTGTTGAACTTGATTCGACATACTAACCTATGCATCCACAACTCGAAAGTTATATGCTCCTCGAGTTGTTCCTCCTTAGTTGTATTCGACCCACTTTGTCAATTGATAGTCAAGGGTATGCGTGCATTCGCTTATTGATGCCTATTACTCTTGTGGTCCGTCAAGCCATTCATCTGAATGACTTGGAGAAACAAACTCGAGACCTTATCCATTTCTAGGATTGGGTCAAAGTAGTTGTATCCCGCAGATCAAAATGCCAATTCAGCTTTGTTCTGTTCTACCTTGAGTATTACCCCTTTATGTCGAAGTGTCATGAGAACTGCACCAACTCTCATGAATTCTTGACGAGTGATACTTCTCACCATCATCATTCATTCCTCGGTCCTCGTGTTGTTGTAACCGAATGCCGACAAGTGAACCATGATGTGTGAAATCAATACTCCTAGCAACCGTGTTGGTTGTTAGTTAATGGACAATATTCTCATTCTTAGCGTGTTGGTTATTAAATCATCATCCTAAGATTGATCGTGCTACCTAGTCCTTATTTCTGGTGCATTCTTCGATTGATGAGTTAGGATTTTGTCAAGTCCTCACTCATTTGATCATATCGTCTTGCCCTCAAAAGTAAGATTGTTCTCGAGCTTAGTAACATACCGGTGGTTCGTGACTTTCCAGATATCTTCTTGGAAGTGTTACCGGGTTTTTTCCTGACTGTTATGTTGAGCTCGTGATCAAGTTGGTTTCTTGTGAACCACCCTTCTCCAAGAATCTGTGTTGGATATCCCTAAGCTAGTTGGTTAAGCTAGACAACAACTTGGAGAGTTGGAAGATAAAAGCTTGCCTAACTTAGTTCGATCCAAAGGGATATTCTTGTGTAGTGTGCGTTGAAGGAAGATGATATCTTCATCGATTGGTCCCAGTGATCAGTTGTTGGACCTATTGTCTTATCAATCCTTGACTTGAGTATGGGCCATCGTCAAGTCAAATCAGAACCAACGATATTCGTAATGTTGTCTTACTCGTGGTTGATCCCTTGAGCATACACCATTACATCTTTTGGTCTGATCAATGCTATCACCGTGTTCACATGATGGTGGAAGTCCAGTGATATGGAAATTCCGATGAATTGTTGTTGAGCCCATCAGCAGCATTTTGTCTCCCCCATGATTCATGTTGAACATCAACCTAGTGTTGGAAACTTTGTAAGCAATGCCTTCGTGTTCCGTTCATGAAGCTTATGCTTGGATGGAAGAAGTGACTTCCTCGAATTCATGTGCTTTAGGTGTAAGTTGCCGCCATGAATTTGAGAAAGGTTTGTTTTTGCTTCCTCTGGAATCATCCCAAGTCAGTCATGCATGTGCGTAGTATTCTATGGTCTGATAGACTGATCATCTTCATTCCATATGAATTCCCTAGCACACCAAGCCACTAGCTGATTTGTTCAGGGGCAAGAAGTTTCTTCATAAGAGCTAATCATATGACTTATGCAAGGACTTCGATATCCTCGATGATGGCTCCTCACCTGAACTTGGTAGTGTTTAATATAAGACTACTACGTGGCCATGCTTGTCTGGGACAACGTGTTCACCTGTTTGTAGCAGAACCCGCTCATGTTTTGGAGCTTACTACCATAGTCCATATCCCGAGAATCTCGCAACGTCATCTCGTCGATTTGTGTTGTGACCTTTATTTTCGGACATGCTGAGTCCGAAGTATCCTATCACCAATCGGATCTGAATCTCAGGCAGATATGATGGTTGGAACATTCCAACAGTTGCATTTCGTTCCCAGCTTGCACCGTCGTTGTGCCATTTCACTACCGGTTGCCTTCTTAGTAATTCTTGTTCAGGGTCATCCTCAAAAGTGGTCCTACCATGGGTCCCCTCCACCTCCAATGATAAGCAAAAATCATCCATTGCGTTGTCTTCAACAAGGTAGTCCACATCATCCATTCTAGTCCGGGTGTACCATTCCTTTGCACTCCGCCAAACGATCGTTGTGAATTGCCTTAGGCTGGTATAAAGAGTTCCAACGATCTATGGATCAAAAGTAATTCTTTTTGCCACTTAAGGGAATAACTCTACGAGTCACCTTTCCTAAGGTGTCCCGTTATGGAATCATGGCAATCATCTTCTTGTTACTTTGAAACCATGCACCATTTTACTTAAGCGTGGAATGGTTGCCTACCAATTTGAACCTTCGTCATCCATTTCTTTACCATCATTCCTAATGTGTGTTGGGTGTCTCAACTCAAGAGTTGTTCTTACGTCTCTCCATGAACTGATCTTGAGTTGCTTGATCTTCAAGAAGAGTAAATCCTGTAGGGTTTTCCCCTTCTTTCCGTTGTTGTGTCGAGTGAAGATCTCGAAAGCAAAGACGTCAAAACCAAAATGATGGGATGAATCAACATCTTCGAGAAGGGCAAATGGATCATGAAGATTGTGATAGTTTTGTGACTCCCTTTTCCTCTTACTCACGCCTTGAATCTCGGGCGAGATTCTTGTTTAGTGGGGTGAGTATCTGACCCAGATCAGCCCTTGTTTGTTTTTGCTTTAGCATCCATGCATCATGTTTAATTTTCATGAAATTTGAAATGGGGATTGCCTAAACCCTAGCATCAAAGGAATCCACTAGGTTCACCTAAAATATTTTCAAGAATCCAAATGGCCTTCAAAATGTTCATCATTTATGGGAAATGCACGATTGAAAGAACAGAGGTGATGCACATTTTCCTTGGCATATTTGGGCTCAATTAAATCATATGGTATTTTCATTTGGGCATTTAAATACTATAAAATATTTTAAATGCTCAAATAATCATAAACTTAAATGTTTGCTATTGGATATTTTCCAAACAGTGGGCTTGAGCAAGTTTCATGATTTTTGGGATAGTATTAGTATTTCTAATAAAGCCCTAAAGACTACAGAATAATAGAAAAACAAAAACAATTAAGAGAGAGAGAGAGAGAGAGGAAGCTTACCGGACCACCCACTAGGTGGGCCGCCCACCTGCCCGAGAGTCATCACCTACCTCTGCCAGTAGGCAGAGGAGGGAGACAGCCCACGCACGCACGGCCACCGCACGCCACCTCCTGCTTCGCCGTGTCACGCTCTCCGTCAACCCAATCCCGCGCCTAGAGACGCCTCGAAGCCCCTCTCGCCTCTCCCTCACTCGGTGCACTCTCTCCCCCTCCTCTGCCTCTCCTGCGCGTAGCCACCGAACGGAGCCGCCGCCACCGTCGCCGTTCGCCGCCACCACCGACCTCCCCACGGCCAGCCATCCCGCCCACGAGCTCCGCCTCACTGCCGCGCACCTCTACGCCGAACCACACGACCGCGGGACGCCTGAGGCGGTGCCACCGTCTTCGTTTCCATCGCTGGCCGCCGGAGATCCCCCTCGATGCTCCGCTCGCTCCGGTGCCTCCCCGAGCTCGCCGATGCCATCGCTGCACCCGCCGTGAGCTCCTCTGTCGTTTCCCCCTCTCCCCTGACTCGCTTTCTTCCTCTAGCCACCGCCCCCATGAGCTCCCGAGGCCGCCGTCCGCCATGGCCGCGTAGCTCTCCTGACCCGAGCCCCTCTGCTCGAACCCGTGGCACCAGCGTGCTTCTGGTGGCCCGCGGATGCCACCTAGCCCATCAGCTTCTCCCATAGTGCACAGCAGCCTCGTTCCCAAGCGCAACCGAACTCCGGCCGCCGCCTGGCTCGACGCCAGCGCCGTTTCCGGCCACCCCGAGCCCAACCAATTCCACCAAGAGCTGCGGGTTGCTCCGGCTACACTTAGACGCCTCGCGGCTCATTTGGTCGCCGAGCGCCATACCCACTCTCACCGCGCGTTCGGCCTCACCGGCGGCTAAACGCCGGCGAGTTGACCCCGCTAACCTCTCCTTTGACCATGGGTGGGCCCTGGTTGACTCTCCTGAGTCAATGACAGTGGGCCCAGCCACGTTAACTAATCAGATTAGTTTTAATTGATATTTAGTTAAACTAATTATCTTTGACATACGGGACCCACCGGTCAGGTTTGACCTGGTCGACTTTGTTGACCGCTGACGTCATAGTGACGTAGTGCTGAGGCAATTAGTTATTTTCTGGATTTAATTTAATTCAGGAAATTCCAGAATATATCCAAAACTTCTAAATTCATAGAAATTCAGCCGTAACTCCAATGGAAATAAGTTATATATGAAAAATGATCAGAAAAATATGAAGAATCTGTTTATGCCATGATCATGCATGTTTGAACAAGTTAACCTCACTGAATAGGACAAATGATGATTAGGGCAAATTATGAAATAACATTTGGAGTTGGAATTTGTTCTTGTTTGAGTTCCACTTCAATTAACTTGGCTAGATATTGCATTAGGTGAATTCAGTGCCTTAACATGACATGTCATTCATATGAATGTGCATTGCATTGATTGTGTTCTTTCTCAGTTGCCGGTGTTTGTCCCCTCTCAGTAGACGACGTACCGACGATGAATTCGATGACACCTATGAAGAACTATATTATCTTCAGAAGTGCCAGGCAAGCAAAACCCCCTTGTTCATTCCGATATAAACCCACTCTCTCGCTCCTGCTCTATTTTACTGCATTAGGACAACAACGACTCATGTGTTACTTGCTGCGGTAGCTGAACCCCTTTATCCTCTGCATGACCTGTCATTCCACAGTAAATAGATGAAACCCACTAGCATGAGTAGGAGTTGTTTGAGCCCTGATGTACCTACTCATTCATGCTTGTTTGTCATGCTTGCTACTGCTTAGAGTTGAGTCAGGTCTGATTCATCGGGAATGAATTTGAATGGTGTGTGAACATGTCCTATTGCGTGTGAGCTAAGTGTGTGAACATGATTTGGTAAAGGTAGCGGTGAGAGGCCATGTAGGAGTACATGGTGGGTTGTCTCATTGCAGCCGTCCTCAGGAACTGAGTTCTGTGTTTGTGATCCATGAAACAGTTACTACCACGCATTGGGCCCGAAACCAATGGACCCTCTCGGCTTCTTAACCACCCTTGTTCTCTGTCCAGGAGTTGCAACTAGTTTCTGGTGTTTGTAGGATATGTGTTGGAGGCCGTGCGTAGCGCTGACCCTAGGGGTGGGCTATGATGCGGTAGATACACCGTGGCCCGGTGTACCGAATGCCCGTTTGGTATCTCGGGAACCCTACACACATCGTTCGGGGCCGTATGGGAAACCTCGGCCGAACTCCCTGCGGATGGAACCTGAATAGGCGATAAACCTGGACTAGGGACTTGAGTGTTTGGGTAGGCTGTGGCCGACACCCACGTTGGGCTTCCGCTTGAAGGTAGCCGAGTACTTGTCGTGTAAACGGCGGTAAGTGGTGAGAGCGTGTGTGCAGAAGTACATCCCTGCAGGGTTAATATGATCTATTCGAATAGCCGTGTCCGCGGAGAAGGACTTCTGGGTTGCCTATATCAGTTCATAGACAAGTGAAAATGGATACTCTAAAATGCAAAAGATAAGCGTGAGTGCTATGGATGGCGTTCTCGTAGGGAGATGGGAGCGGGTCCATAGTAGTGTATTGATATGGTGAATATGTGGACTCGTGTGCGCCACCTCAAAAGAGTTACTTGCAGTCGTAGTTCAGGATAGCCACCGAGTCAAAGCTGGCTTGCTGCAGTCAAACTCCACCACCCCCTTTGTTGATAATGATGCATATGTAGTTAGTTCTGATGTAAGTCTTGCTGAGTACATTTGTACTCACGTTTTCTTATTTTATGTTTTGCAAAGAGACGTCAGTCTCGCTAGTGTTTCCGCTTGGACTTCGACGTTTAGCTTGTTACCTCAGCTACGATCTTGTGCCCTCGGCAGGATCTGGTAGATAGTCGCTTCTCGGCCTCTTTTCATTTGTAGATGTACGTACTCGGACATGTTGAGCTTCCGCTTGTGCTTTGACTTGTATGTTTCGAGTGTTGGGTCATGAGACCCATGTTTGTAATATCTCGCTCCTCGGAGCCTAATGAATAAATATTTGAGTCGTAGAGTTATGTTGTGATGCCATGTTGTATTTACACATATTGAGCATATTGTTTGTATGTTTGAAATGCTTGGTATGTGTGGGATCCGACAAACTAGTTGTTTATCCTTGGCAGCCTCTCGTATGGGGAAATGTAGTCTCGTGCTTCTGAGCGATAGTAGTCCGCTACAGCCCGGTTCACCGGAGTCCTGCTAGCCCAGCACTACTGCTTGGACACTTGACTGGCCGGCATGTGTTTCACTTCGTTCCTATGTCTGTCCCTTCGGGGAAATGTCACGCGGTGATATTCGGAGTCCTGCCTAGCCTGCTACAGCCCGGGATACCGGAGTCCTGTTAGCCCATTGCTACAGCCCGAATTCATATGTTGATGACCGACATGCTCGATGTGATTCATGTATTCCTATCCCCATGGGTTAGCGCCGCTTTGGGTTCACGACTAGCCATGTCGGCCCGGGTTCTTTGTCATATGGATGCAAGTGACACTATCATATACGTGAGCCAAAAGGCGCAAACGGTCCCGGGCCATGGTAAGGCGACACCCGTGGGAATACCGTGCGTGAGGCCACAAAGTGATATGAGGTGTTACCGGCTAGGTCGATATGACTTGGAATCGGGGTCCTGACATGAGGGCTTTGATGTCAGCCTGCGTCTTGATAAGTTCTTTAGTTGTCATCTTGACAACATTTTTCTTCAACAGTTTCTCCTTTCTGTACTGCGATTTCTTGATCTCTCTGGCCGTATCAAATTTCCATTTCTCCTCTTGGATGAAATGAGTCAGCATGTGACTTTGGCCAGGTGTCAACTTGAAGCCAGGCATAGGAGTGTTTGGGTCCTTGTGCCAGAGATCAATGTAGTCTAGGATCGCCCTTGGATCCAACAGCAGTGGCACAGGTGTGCCTTTGGCTCTAGCAGCCCTTTCTTGGCGGTCTCTGATGATTTCCGCAAGTTCATCATCTTCAGGTGGCTCTTGGAAGGCGACCTGTTTCTTCTTGGGACTTGGCCGAGGACCTCGTCCAGCTGTGGCCTTAGTCTTCAGCAGAGTCGGGCCAGATGAAGAATTTGGTGCAGGTGAGGAACTTCTTTGAAACACGGAGGCAATGGAGATGCTGCAGTCCTTGGCACGTGGCGGATGCACAGTCTTGAGGACTTTGTCGGAACTGCCGAGGATTTTGTAGGAGCAGATGAGGACTTGGGAGGAGCGGAGCAGCATGAGGAATTGGCCGTGAGGGCACAGCTGAGGAAATTGGCCGTGAGAGCACTGTTGGTGAAGGACTTGGCTTGTGTGCGGGCTTCTTTGCCATAGATTTTCTTGCTTGACAGAGGCCTCAGCGGCAGCAGTAGTAGCAGAGTCCTCATTGAATTTCCTCACTGCCTCGTTGGCTTGTCTTGCCAATTTGGCTTGGCGCTTGGCCCATTCTTCAGGAAAGTCCTCACCACGCTTGATGCTGGTGGGGTTAGCTTCTTGACCAGGTGCCAATGGAGCTCTTGGGCATGGAGGATTGAGTGCGAATTTCTTCATGTACTTTGGAGTTACATATCTGTACTCCCTCCATTCCCTTGCCCATCTCCGTTCAATCCTTTGAATGCGCACCTTGCGCTGATTTTTGTTTTCTTTGCCGAACTCGGCTTCATCAGGTGTGCAATAATCAACATATATTTCCTCAGGGATTTCAAACGCAGTCATGACCTCAGGCCTCTTTCCTCCTTTCTGTGGCTTCTTTCCTTCTGCCATATTCTTCAGCTGAGGAATTTGAACAAACGATTCTCTGAAGAACTATGCAACTTTTCTTCGAGGAACGCTGCAAATGAGTTAAGTTGATGAGAACCTAGTGATTCAGCAGCGGACATGAGTACCTGTGAATAGATTATAGTTGCGAGGAATTTGGAGAGGTCATATGCGTTCTCAGAAGGTTTTTCACAAAGAACTAGTTTGAGGAATTTGACCAGATGAGCCTTGAAGAATTTCACTAAGCGATCTTTGTCTTAGGTTCCAGAGTTGTATAGATCGAGGATCCACACAATTGAGGAATCTTGAAGAAAATCATTGCTTAGAGAAACGAATCAAGAGCATATTTTGCTTGAGGTGTTCATATGTGTGAAGATTTGAAGAATAAACACCTTTGAAGATTTTCAGGAAGGTTTGAGAATCAAAGCGAGTAATAAAAGTAACTTTTAATTACCCAAAGTGAAGAACACGACGAACTAAGAAGAACAGATGGGAAGTTCGTCAGTTCACATCTTCCACGCCCTAACTTGGCGGAGGAAGACAGCTACGGCGGCGGCGGAGTGAAGATTTCCGCGGTCGGCACGAGTACGCCGGCGACGAGGTCGAGGCAGTGAAGCTCTTCCTCACCGGCGACGATGGAGTAGCGGAGGCGCTAGGGTTTGAGAAGCTCGAGCGAGAGAAAGCGGTCGGCGGAGTAAAGGAAGTGAGGAAGGGAGAGGGGTATATATAGCCATGGTGAAAAACTGTTCGCTCAAGATTTGGGACTAACGTGCCTGACCCTTCTCATTCGCTGACATGTGTCACCCACGTCTTGAAAAGTGGAGATCGTGTTAGATCGTGGGTGAATAGATAAATCCATCGTGGGATGCGGAACGGTTTGAGCGGCAAAACCGAAAGTTTGGATAAGATTAGTTTTAAAGTTCCGTTCGCAATTTCTTGGTGACAAGGACACAAAGTGAAGATTTTGAACGAGTTTCAAATAGAACGCACATGAAGAATTTGTGAATAGATTGGGTTGAGTATAGCATAGAGGGGAAGGGTCGATCACATTCACTTAGCGAAATAGCGACTTGAAGAAATAGCCATAAGTGAATGTTGTAGAGGACATAAACCATATATATATATATATATATATATATATATATATATATATATATATATATATACATATATATATATAGATAATAAAGAAAACGACGGAAACAGTGAAGATTTTGAAAAGTTGAAGAATTTGAAAAACTGAAGAATTTCAAAAGCGAGGAAAACTCAAATTGAAGATTTTCAACTTTGGTGGTGGCGTGACCCATCAGATAAGAATGATGATTTCAGACACCGCGTACAATTGTCGTAGGGTTCTGAGAATCAAATTCTTCATTAATTTCTTCACACTTAGAGTGTTATTCTTCATGGATTGAAGAAAAACGTTTCTTCATGTGTTGCACATCTAAGTCATCAATTTTGCATAAGTATCAGGATGGGTGTCCTTTTCAAAGAACATTCGAAGATTCTAAGATATTTAGCTCACATCGCAACTTGCTAAATCTCTTCTCATCCAAGGGCTTAGTGAAGATATCGGCTAGCTGTTCTTCAGTCTTCACATGCTCGATGGAGATGTCGCCCTTCAACACATGATCACGAAGAAAATGATGACGAATTTGAATGTGCTTTGTCTTCGAGTGCTGAACTGGGTTGTGAGCAATCTTGATGGCACTCTCATTGTCACAGTAGAGAGGCACATTCTTCACGTTGATGTTGTAGTCCTTGAGAGTTTGCTTCATCCACAGCAATTGAGCACAACAAGAGCCAGCAACAATGTATTCAGCTTCCACAGTAGACAGTGATACGTAATTCATTTTCTTCGAGGACCAACAGACCAAAGATCGTCCGAGGAAATGACAAGTACCAGATGTTGACTTGCGGTCCACACGATCACCAGCATAGTCAGAGTCAGAATATCCAATGAGATCAAAAGTAGAGCCCTTGGGGTACCATAATCCTAGTGTTGGTGTGTGAGCTAGATATCGAAGAATATGCTTCACAGCCTTATGGTGTGATTCCTTCGGTGTAGCTTGAAATCGGGCACACATGCAAACACTAAGCATTATATCTGGCCTAGATGCACATAAGTACAATAGAGAACCAATCATGGAGCGGTATACCTTGTGATCAAGTCAATACCATTTTCATCGATTGCATAGATGGCCATTTGTGGGCATAGGAATTTTGACGCCTTTGCAATCTTGCATGCCAATTTCTTCAGACATCTTGAGGTATTTCTCTTGAGATATGAATATGCCATTGTGTTGTTGACGAATTTGAAGACCTAAGAATAATTTCAACTCTCCCATCATAGACATTTGATATTATTCACTCATCATATAGGCAAATTCATCACTATAACGTTGGTCAAGACAGCCAAAGATAATATCATCAACATATATTTGGCACACAAACAGTTCACCATCATATGATTTAGTAAAGAGAGTAGGGTCGAGTGAACAGGTGTGAAGCCATTCTTCATGAAGAATTCCTTCAATGTATCATACCACGCCTGGCCGGGCTTGTTTGAGACCATAGAGGGCCTTGTTGAGTCTCAAGACTTTGTCGATTCTTTGGATCTTCAAAACCCGGGGTTGAGCAACATATACTTCTTCCTCAAGCTTACCATTGAGGAATGCACTTTTCACATCCATTTGATATAAAGTGATATTGTGATGGTTAGCATAGGCAAGTAATATCTGAATAGACTCAAGTCTAGCAACAGTGCAAAAGTTTCATCGAAATCAATTCCTTCAACCTGTGTGTAGCCTTGAGCTACAAGTCGTGCCTTATTCCTCACCACAAGGCCATTTTCATCTTGCTTGTTGCGGTAGATCCACTTTGTGCCAATGATATTATGCTTGCGAGGATCTGGACGTTTGACCAGTTCCCAGACATTGTTGAGCTCGAACTGATGTAATTCTTCTTGCATGGCCTGGATCCACTCAGGCTCCAGAAATGCTTCATCTACCTTAGTGGGCTCTGTGATAGAGACAAAAGCATAGTGCCCACAAAAGTTAGATAAATGTGAAGCTTTTGAGCGTGTGAGAGGACCTGGCGCTTCAATGTCATCGATGATCTTGTCAACTTGCACTTCTTTTGCAACGCGAGGATGAGCTGGTTGTCATCGAGGAATTTGATCATTTTCCTCAGCACCATTGTCTTCAGCATTATCCTCAGGTGCATCAGCTCGATGTTCTTCGCGTACAGGAATGAATTCTTCAACAGATTCTTCAGTAGGAATGACATCCTCAGTTGCCTTGAACTTGATAGATTCCTCAGGTGCTGGTTCATCTAACACAGAAGGTAGGTGCTCTATTGGGTTTCTTGTCAGTGAGGAGTTCATAGGCAGTCTTCTTGAAGAATTTGTGAAGATATACTCTGTTGATGATGTGGCACGTGGTATCAATTGCATCAATCCAAAAACGACTAGGCGTTTTGTATTCATCAAGCATAGTGCGAGCCATCTCAACAAGAGTTCTGTTCTTGCGCTCCACGACGCCATTTTGCTGAGGAGTATAGGGAGCAGATAACTCATGAGTAATACCAAGTTCATCAAGATAGGCATCAAGACCGGAATTCTTGAACTCAGTTCCATTGTCACTCCCGATGTGTCCGATCTTCACACCAAAGTTAGTTGAAGCCCTCGAGGAAAATCGCTTGAAGACTTCCTGCACTTCATTTTTGTAAGTAACAATGTGTACCCATGTGTAACGAGAGTAATCATCAACAATAACAAAGCCATATAGAGATGCATCATTAGTGACTGCTGAGTAATGATTAGGACCAAAGAGGTCCATGTGAAGCAATTCGAAAGGACGAGTAGTGGTCATGATAGTCTTCGCTGGATGCTTGGCCTTGGTCATTTTTCCAGCTTCACAAGCTCCACACAAGTGATCCTTGAGGAATTTGACATTCTCAATGCCAATGACATGCTTCTTCTTTGCAAGCGTGTGCAAATTTCTCATGCTGCGTGACTAAGTCGCCGATGCCATAGCCAGCCTTCAAGCTTTTGCAAGTAGACACACGGCTGGTTGTGGTCTGTAGAGAAATCAACAATATACAAGTCTCCTCTCCTAAAGCCTTCGAAGACTTTGGAATTGTCAGCTTCCATAATCACAACACAACGATACTTGTCAAAGATAACAACCATATCAAGATCACAAAGCATTGAGACTGACATGAGGTTGTATCCTAAGGACTCAACAAGCATGACTTTGTCCATGTGTATGTCCTTAGAGATCGCAACCTTACCAAGACCCAATACCTGACTTTTTCCTTTGTCAGCAAAGATGATATGCTTCGGATGTGACGGTGATAAGGGAGCATCCATCAATAGATTCTTGTCACCAGTCATGTGATTTGTACATCCACTATCGAGAACCCACTCAGTGGCTTTGGGTTGATCATCCTGCAGATGAATTAGTGCAACTTACGATCTCATATACTTCATCAGTGAAGAATATGATATCAAGTTCATCAGATGAATTTCATCAGGCAGTATAACAGATAAGTAGTATGAGGACGTGTGAAATGAAAGTTCATTTCATCATGATTAGCCTGCGTCCTTTCAGGCATTTTTGTCAGGCCCCCAGCAAATTCTTCAGACGTTTAATGCACGTCTGGAGACCTGACCCTGCAGAAGAGGTTAGTTCTTTTTCTTCACCACCCACATCTGAAGGGGTGGCAAAGAGTTCATCGGCATAGAGGCCAATCCATTTCGTTTCACATAAGAGGGGTTAGGGTAAGCATATGAATAAGCAGAGAAATTCTTCGAGGACTTATGAACATATTGGTTTGAAGAATAATGCACATATTCATAGCCCTTAGCTCTACCCTGCGAAACAGAGTTGTTAGCACGATGATAATCATATGAGGACTTTGATCCTTTTGAGGAATTTGATCCACGTGAGGAATTTGGTCCGAGGAGGACTTGGATCCATATGAAGAATTTGGTCCATATGAAGAGTTTGATCTGGGTTCCTATTCTTCACGTGTGGTGTCATGAGGACATTCACCAAGACTTTCAAGGCACTTCTTGGGAACCCAAATTTTCTTCATAGAGGAACCGCTCTGCAGATTAGTGCCAACATATCTAGCAAATACTTCACCATTCTGATTTTTGAACAGTTTATAGTTGAGTCAAATGACTCATCGAAGAATGAGGAGATTCGCATGTAAAGCCAGATAAGTTAGATGGATCAACTGGAGGTCCCTTTGCAGCAACCCATGAGGTTTTGGGATACTTCAAAGCTTCCAATATGTTCCATCAGCATTGAGTTTCCTCTCAAAGGCAATACCCTCTTTCCTAGGGTTCTGTTGAGGATCTGCTTTTAAGCACATCACAAAGAGTCTGATGCCCTTTGAGGCTTTTGTACATGCTGTCATGTACAATTTCTTCAGCCCTGCATCGTCAAGTGATACTAGCAATGTCCTCGATGAGGAATTAGTGATAGCAGAGGCAGGTGAAGAATTTGTAACAGTTGAAGCATTTGAACATTCGGTGAAGAATTAGCGATTCACGCTCAATGCACTTTAAGCATGGAGGAACAAATTCTTCCCGAGAAGCGCTGATTTGTTGAGCAAGTAATGAATGGCGCTCCTTCAAGATCTTCATAACTCACTCTTAGCTTCTCAAGATCTTGCTTTCTTTGAAGAAATTCATAAGAAAGTTTCTCATGATCGACAAGAGAGTGTTATGATGACCTTGAAGGCTGTCAAACCTAGGATCAAGTCTCTGAAGATTTTCAATCAGGGCTTTAGTGCGATCCATTTCTTCACCTAACATATCATCACTTTTATCTAGCATGTTTTGAACCTTTTCAAAAGCCCTTTGTTGTTTTACAGCAATCTTAGCAAGTTTTGAGTAACTGGGCTTTAGATCTTCATCAGATTCATTTTCACTAGATTTAGAGGAGGTATATTTGAGTACCTTGGCACCCTTTGCCATGAAGCAATAGGTGGGAGCGTAGTCATCACTATCTTCATCAGCTTTGTTGGTGAGGTCATTTTCTTCAGAGTTGAAGATGGACTTGCTGACGAAAGCAGTAGCGAGAGCTAGACTCACCATACCAGACTCAGATTCTTCTGATGCCTCCTCTTCCTCATGTTCCTCAAATTCAGCTTCAGAGTCCATTTCCTTGCCAATAAATGCCCGAGCCTTCTTGGAGCTGCTTTTCTTGTGAGAAGAGGGCTTTGAGGATTTTGATGATGAAGATTTCGACGATTTCTTCTTCTTCTTAGCGCCATCGTAATCTGTAATCCTTGTATTTCTTCTTCTTTAATTCCTTTTCCCACTGAGGACAATCTTGAATGTAGTGACCAGGTTTCTTGCATTTGTGGCAAAGTCTTTTTTTATAGTCACTGGATGAGGAATCACTGCTTCTTGGGGATTTTCCAAAGCGACCACGTCTTGAGAACTTCTGGAATTTCTTCACGAGCAGTGCTAGCTCCTGGCTTAATTCTTCAGGATCTCCAAGGCTACTACCAGAGTCTTCACACTCAGATTCAGACACAGCCTTGGCCTTCAGGGCACGTGTTTTTCATAGCTAGAACCATAGAGATCTCTCTTTTCAAAGAAGTGGAACTCATGAGTATTTAGCCTCTCAAGGATATCACTGGATCAAGTGACTTGTAGTCAAGACGCTCTTGTATCATCGGTGCGAGTATCAAATGAGGAATCAAGCGATCTCAATAATTTCTTCACCACCTCATGGTCGGTGATGTCATTGGCACCAAGCGCTTGAAGCTCATTTGAGATGTCGATGAGGCGATCAAGGTTTGTTGAACATTTTCGTTGTCGAGTCTTTTGAAGCGGTTGAAGAGATTGCGAAGAACATCAACTCGAGAGTCACGCTGAGTTGAGACTCCTTCATTTACTTTGGACAGCCTGTCCCGGATGAGCTTGGCAGTTTCAAAGCACTCACTCTTCCATATTGTCCTTTGCTCAGATGGCCACATATGATATTCTTCGCTTGAGAATCGAGTTGCTTGAATCTCTTCACATCGGCAGCATTCAGAGAAGGTGTGAGTGAGGGAACACCATTTTCCACAACCTACCAGAGATCGTTGTCAATTGCCTCAAGATGCATTCGCATCTTGTTCTTCCGAGAGGGGTAGTCCGTCCCATCAAAGGTAGGACACCCTGCTGAGACCTTGATCATACCTGCGGTCGACATAACTAAAACTCCAGGTGGTTAAACCAAAATCACACAGGACAAGGGAGTACCTTGCTCTGATACCAATTGAAAGTGCGTTATATCGACTAGAGGGGGGGCGGGGTGAGGAAATTCCTTAGCTAAGAACTACTTGCAGCGGAATAAGTACTCGAAGTAAGCATAAGAGAATGCGGGCATGGTCATCATGATGAAATGAAGACAATCAAAGAGCATGAAAGCGTAAACACAGGATAGCACAAGATGAAGACAAACAGATCAAGAAATTGAACTGAGGAAATTGAGAAAGTCTTCATCAAAGTCTTCAAACACAGATATGAATGAACACTCAACACAAGAATGAGGAAATGAGAGGGTTGAGGAAATAGAACCAGTAAGGTTGGTGAAGACAATGATTTGGTAGACCAGTTCCAACTGCTGTCTCGGTTATACGTCTGGTTGGAGCGGCTGAGTATTTAAACTCGAGGACACACAGTCCGGACACCCGATCGCTGAGCACGCAGCTCAGACACCAAGTCCTCACCAGATTCTCCTTGAACTAAGGTCACACAGACCTCGCCCAATCACTCGTGGTAAGTCTTCAGCGAATTCCAAACCTTCACAGACTTGGTCACTCGGCGATCCACAATTCCTCTTGATGCTCTAGACCATGACGCCTAACCGTCTGGAAGAAGCACAGTCTTCAAAGGTAACAAGCGTCGGATCCACGCATGATCAATCTCTTGATGATGCTCAATCACTTTGGGTTTGTAGGGTTTGGTGTTTGGGTTTTCCTCACTCGATGATTTTCGCCAAAGTCCTCGGAGGATGGGTTGCTCTCAAATGACAAGTGTCAAGATTCTCTCGGAGCAGCCAACCAGCTAGTGGTTGTAGGGGCGGCTATTTATAGCCTAGGGAGCAGCCCGACATGATAAGACATAAATGCCCTTCAATGATATGACCGTTAGGTGGATAAGATATTTTGGGACAGGTGGCGCAAGAAGACAAGAACGGTCGGAAATTTGAATCTCAAATTCCTCGGGCTATCATGTTCCTCATTGTAGGCAATCCAAGATGGCGAATTCCTAACTCCCGGTCGAACAAATTCTCAATGACTAGAAGAACTTCGCTTCACATCAAGAAATTGACTAAACTGTATGAGATTTCCAAAGGCTTCACTCGAAGGGATTGGTAGGTGTAGGATTTTGAGTTGAGCATCACATGGAAATTTTTCCTTAGTATTTCCTCGACCCCCTTTAATAGTACGGTGTTTCCTATGACTCAAGAAAGAGAAAACGAAACTACGAAAACAAAAGTCTTCACGCTTCATGTTCCTCAAATGAATACCAAGTCTTCAAGGTCACACCAATTTCTTCACTTTCAAAGTCTTCAGAAAGTCTTCAGCATATCAAAGTCTTCAGTCGAAGAACTTCAATTTTAGGGGTCGACTTTCTCTGTAAATATCAAACTCCTCAAAGACTTATAGACCTATGTACACTCACAAACACATTAGTCCCTTAACCTATAAGTCTTCAATACACCAAAATCACTAAGGGGCACTAGATGCACTTACAATCACACAAGGTATTCCCTGGTATCCAGGAGTTGCATGATCTCATGGTCGAAGGAACATGTATTTGACATTCAAGAAAACAATAGCAATAAACTGAACGATCATATGCTAAGCTAACAGACGGGTCTTTTCCATCACATCATTCTCCTAATTATGTGATCCCGCAATCAAATGACAACACATGTATATGGTTCAGAAACCTTAACCATCTTTGATCAACGAGCTAGTCTAGTAGAGGCTTACTAGGGACACGGTATTTGTTTATGTATTCACACATGTATTTAAGTTTCCAATCAATACAAATCTTGCATGAATAATAAACATTTATCATGTATAAGGAAATATAAAATAACAAATTTATTATTGCCTCTAGGGCATATTTCCTTCAGTTAGCTTGGTCGGAACATGGGTAGGGGAAAAGTCTGGTCTTTTTTCCAAGGGAAGAGTGCTCGATCAGTTTTACGTACTCTTATTAAGGCTCGGCCAACCGAGAGGGCTAGCTTGAAAGGAACACACGGCCATGTATGACCTTCGCTCAATTGCATATACCACAGGGTAAAAAAATGATATCATCAACGGTGACGAGTTAGTGAGGCCACTGATGTGGATAGGCTGCATGTCAAGAGAATTAGTTTAGTGGCGATGAACTATTTAGGTATCATAGATGCGGCTGTCTCCAATGCATAACCCCAAAATGATAGTGGTAATTGTCGGCGTTCTGGGAACGGGGGTCCCCAGACTTGCCTGCCTGCGGCCCACGGCGTGGCTAAGCTAGCGGGCCGTACGGCCCATCTTCATCAACAAGGCAATCAAGACCTTCGTGAGGGGCCAAGCCTCGCGAGGCGGATGATGCAAGACCTCCTCAGGAGCGATCTAGCTAGGCAGGCTCATGAGGAGCGGAGATATCAAGGCGGGGCAAACCTCACGAGGCTCTGGTGACGTGGGCCATGACGATCAACACCAGGCGGGCGCCAGGGCGTGCAGCGTCCTTGTTTCCTCTTTGGTAATAAGGAGGCAAGCGCAGGCGAGTGCTACCTCTTGAGCACTGCGTTGGATTTCCTTGAAGAGGAAAGGGTGATGCAGCAAAGTAGCGTAAGTATTTCCCTCAATTTTTGAGAACCAAGGTATCAATCCAGTAGGAGGCTACACGCGAGTCCCTCGTACCTACACAAAGAAAATAACTCCTCGCAACCAACGCGATAAGGGGTTGTCAATCCCTTCACGGTCACTTACGAGAGTGAGATCTGATAGAGATGATAAGATAATATTTTTGGTATTTTTGTGATAAAGATGCAAAGTAAAATAAAAGCAAAGTAAAAAAGCAAAGGAAATAACTAAGTATTGGAAGATTAATATGATGAAGATAGACAAGGGGGCCATAGATTTCACTAGTGGCTTCTCACAAGAGCATAAGTATTTTATGGTGGGTGAACGAATTACTGTTGAGCAATTGACTGAATTGAGCATAGTTATGAGAATATCTAGGTATGATCATGTATATAGGCATCACGTCCGAGACAAGTAGACCGACTCGCCTGCATCTACTACTATTACTCCACTCATCGACCGCTATCCAAAGCATGCATCTACTGTATTAAGTTCATAAAAACAGAGTAACGCCTTAAGCAAGATGACATGATGTAGAGGATAAATTCATGCAATATGATAAAACCCCATCTTGTTATCCTCCATGGCAACCATACAATACGTGCCTTGATGCCCCCTCATCCTTTGGGAAAGGACACCGCAAGATTGAACCCAAAGCTAAGCACTTCTCCCATTGCAAGAAAGATCAATCTAGTAGGCCAAACCAAACTGATAATTCAAGAGACTTGCAAAGATAACCAATCATACATAAAAGAATTCAGAGAAGATTCAAATATTGTTCAGAGATAATCTTGATCATAAACCCACAATTCATCGATCTCAACAAACACACAAAAAGAACATTACATCGAATAGATCTCCACGAGAGAGGGGAGAACATTGTATTGAGATCCAAAAGAGAGAAGAAGCCATCTAGCTACTAACTATGGACCCAAGGTCTCAAGTAAACTACTCACACTTCATCGGAGAGGCTATGGTGTTGATGTAGAAGCCCTTCGTGATGGGTGCCCCCTCCGTAAGCTCGGAACAGGCCCCAAGATGGGATCTCGTGGGTATGTAAGGTTGCGGCGGTGGAATTAGGTTTTGGCTCAGATTCGATCGCTTGGGGCAATGCGAGGTATATATAGGAGGAAGGAGTACGTCGGTGGAGCAACAGGGGGCCCATGAGGGTGGAGGGCGCTGAAGGAAATATGCCCTAGAGGCAATAATAAAAGTTATTATTTATTTCCTTATATCATGATAAATGTTTATTATTCATGCTAGAATTGTATTAACCGGAAACATAATACATGTGTGAATATATAGACAAACAGTATGTCACTAGTATGCCTCTACTTGACTAGCTTGTTAATCAAAGATGGTTATGTTTCCTAACCATGAACAAGGAGTTGTTATTTGATTAACAAGGTCACATCATTAGTTGAATGATCTGATTGACATGACCCATTCCGTTAGCTTAACACTTGATCGCTTAGTATGTTAATGCTTTCTTCATGACCCATACATGTTCCTATAACTATGAGATTATGCAACTCCCGTTTACGGAGGAACACTTTGGTACTACCAAACGTCACAACGAATCGGGTGATTATAAAGGAGTACTACAGGTGTCTCCAAAGGTACTTGTTGGGTTGGCGATTTCGAGATTAGGTTTTGTCACTCCGATTGTCGGAGAGGTATCTCGAGGCCTTCTCGGTAATGCACATCACCTAAGCCTTGCAAGCATTACAACTAATGAGTTAGTTGTGAGATGATGTATTACGGAACGAGTAAAGAGACTTACCGTAACGAGATTGAACTAGGTATTGGATACCGACGATCGAATCTCGGGTAAGTAACATACCGATGACAAAGGAACAACGATGTCGTTATGCGGTTTGACCGATAAAGATCTTCGTAGAATATGTAGGAACCAATATGGGCATCCAGGTTCCGCTATTGGTTATTGACCGAGAATGGTTCTAGGTCATGTCTACATAGTTCTCGAACCCGTAGGGTCCGCACGCTTAACGCTTCGATGACAGTTCATAATGAGTTTATAAGTATTGATGCACCAAGGTTGTTCGAGTCCCGGATGTGATCACGACATGACGAGGAGTCTCAAATGGTCGAGACATAAAGATTGATATATTGGAAGCCTATGTTTGACTTCGGAATGGTTCCAGTGAAAACAGGATGTTCACCGGAACACCGGGGTTACGGAACCCCCGGGGGTATATGGGCCTTCATGGGCCTTGAGGAGAAGGAGAAGGGCCGGCCAGGTGGGCTGCGCCCCCTCCCCTTCCAGTCCGAATAGGACAAGGAGAGGGGGCGCCTTCCCCTTTCCCTCCCCAATCCTACTCCAACTAGGAGAGGGGGAGTCCTACTCGGTGGGAGTAGGACTCCTCCTTAGCGCGCCTCCTCTAGGGCCGCCACCTCCCCTTGTCTCCTTTATATCTGGGGCAGGGGCACCCCAAGACACACAAGTTGATCTACGGATCTTGCCTTAGCCGCAAAGCGGTGCCCCTTCCACTATATTCCACTTCGGTCATATCGTCGCGGAGCTTAGGAGAAGCCTGCGCCGGAGAAGTCATATCGTCGCGGAGCTTAGGCGAAGCCCTGCGCCGGTGGAGCATCAACATCGTCACCACGCCGTCGTCTTGTGGAACTCATCCCCGACACTTTGCTGGATCGAGTCCGGGATCGCCATCGAGCTGAACGTGTGCAGAACTCGGAGGTGCCGTGACGCTCGGTGCTTGGATCGGTCGGATCGTGGAGACGACGACTACATCAACAGCGTTGTTATAACGCTCCGCTTTCGGTCTCACGAGGGTACGTGGACGGACCTCTCCCTCTCGTTGCTGTGCCATCACCATGGTCTTGCGTGATCGTAGGAAATTTTTGAAATTACTACGCTCCCCAACAAAGGGCATCGAGCCTGGTTTTATGCGTTGATGTCATGTGCACGAGTAGAACACAAGTGAGTTGTGGACGATACAAGTCATACTGCCTACCAGCATGTCATACTTTGGTTCAGCGGTATTGTGAGATGAAGCGGCCGGACCGACATTACGCAGACGCTTACGCGAGACTGGTTTCACCGCCCGAGCACTCGTTGCTTAAAGGTGACCGCGGGTGTCTGTCTCTCTCACTTTAGTTGAATCGAGTGTGGCTACGCCCGGTCCTTGAGAAGGTTAAACGGAGTCTATTTGACGAAGTATCGCTGTGGTTTTGATGCGAGGTAAGAACGGTTCTTGCTCAGCCCGTAGCAGCCACGTAAAACTTGCAACAACAAAGTAGAAGACGCCTAACTTGTTTTTGCAGGGCATGTTGTGATGTGATATGGTCAAGACGTGATGCTATACTTTATTGTATGAGATGATCATGTTTTGTAACCGAAGTTATCGGCAATCGGCAGGAGCCATATGGTTGTCGCTTATTGTATGAAATGCAACGCCATGTAATTGCTTTACTTTATCACTAAGGAGTAGCGATAGTCGAGAAGCAATAGTTGGCGAGACGACAACGATGCTACGATGGAGATCAAGGTGTC
The DNA here is from genome assembly GCA_021605205.1 of Aegilops longissima. Taxonomy (NCBI): domain Eukaryota; kingdom Viridiplantae; phylum Streptophyta; class Magnoliopsida; order Poales; family Poaceae; genus Aegilops; species Aegilops longissima. The sequence continues at coordinate 155,181,033 of CM038678.1, read as the reverse complement.
GCTACCGGTGACGATGGTGATCATGACGGTGCTTGGCGATGGAGATCACAAGCACAAGATGATGATGACCATATCATATCACTTATATTGATTGCATGTGATGTTTATCCTTTATGCATCTTATCTTGCTTTGTTTGACGGTAGCATTATAAGATGATCTCTCACTAAAATTATCAAGAAGTGTTCTCCACGAGTATGCACCGCTGCCAAAGTTCGTAGTACCCGGACACCACGTGATGATCGGGTGTGATAAGTTCTACGTCCATCTACAACGGGTGCAAAACAGTTGCACACGCGAATACTCAGGTTAAACTTGACGAGCCTAGCATATAACAGATATGGCCTCGAACACGGAGACCGAAAGGTCGAACGTGAATCATATAGTAGATATGATCAACATAGTGATGTTCACCATTGAAACTACTCCGTCTCACGTGATGATCGGACATGGTTTAGTTGATTTGGATCACGTGATCACTTAGATGACTAGAGAGATGTCTGTCTAAGTGGGAGTTTTAATATGATTAATTGAACTTAAATTTATCATGAACTTAGTACCGATAGTATTTTGCTTGTCTATGTTTAATGTAGATAGATGGCTCGTGCTGTTGTTCCGTTGAATTTTAATGCGTTCCTTGAGAAAGCAAAGTTGAAAGATGATGGTAGCAATTACACGGATGGGTCCGAATTTGAGGATTATCCTCATTGCTGCACGTAAAAATTACGCCCTGGAAGCACCGCTGGGTGACAGTGCTGCGCAGATGCCGAGCGAAGTTATGAACGTCCCGCAAAGCGAGCTGATGACTACTCTATAGTTCGAGTGTGCCATGCTTTACGGCTTAGAACCGGTCTTCAACGACGTTTTGAACGTCATGGAGCATATGAGATGTTCCAAGAGTTGAAGTTAATATTTCAAGCAAATGCCCGGATTGAGAGATATGAAGTTCCAATAAGTTCTATAGCTGCAAGATGGAGGAGAATAGTTCGTCGGTGAGCACATACTCAAAATGTCTGGGTATAACAATCACTTAATTCAGCTGGGAGTTAATCTTCCGGATGATAGTGTCATTGATGTAATTCTCCAATCACGCCACCAAGCTACAAGAGCTTCGTGATGAACTATAATATGCAAGGGATGACTAAGACAATTCTGAGCTCTTCGCGATGCTAAAAGCAGCGGAGGTAGAAATCAAGAAAGAGCATCAAGTGTTGATGGTCAACAAGACCACTAGTTTCAAGAAAAGGGCAAAGGAAAGAAGAAGGAAACTTCAAAAGAACAGCAAGAAAGTTGCTGATCAAGAGAAGAAACCCAAGTCTGGACCTAAGCACTGAAATCGAGTGTTTTACCGCAAGCAGACCGACATCGAAGCGGAACTGCCCCAAGTATTTGGCGGATAAAAAGGATGGCAAGGTGAACAAAGGTATATGTGATATACATGTTATTGATGTGTACCTTACTAGAGCTCGTAGTAGCACTGGTATTTGATACTGGTTACATTGCTAATATTTGCAACTCAAACAGGACTACGGAATAGACGAGCACCGCAAAGGACGAGGTGACGGCGCGTGGGAAATGGTTCCAAAGTCAATGTGATCGCGGTCGGCACGCTACCTCTACATCTACCTTCGGATTAGTTTTAGACCTAAATAATTGTTATTTGGTGCGGCGTTGAGCATGAACATTATATCTGGATCTTGTTTAATGCGAGACGGTTATTCATTTAAATCAGAGAATAATGGTTGTTCTATTTATATGAGTAATATCTTTTATGGTCATGCACCCTTGAAGAATGGTCTATTCTTGTTGAATCTCGACAAGAGTGATACACATATTCATAATGTTGAAGCCAAAAGATGCAGAGTTGATAATGATAGTGCAACTTATTTGTGGCATTGCCGCTTAGGTCATATCGGTGTAAAACGCATGAAGAAACTCCATACCGATGGGCTTCGAATCACTTGATTATGAATCACTTGGTACTTGCGAACCGTGCCTCATGGGCAAGATGACCAAAACGCCGTTCTCGGAACTATGGAGCGAGCAACTGATTTGTTGGAAATCATACATACCGATGTTTGTGGTCCAATGAATGTTGAGGCACTTGTGGCGGGTATCGTTATTTTCTCACCTTCACAGATGATTTAAGCAGATATGGGTATATCTACTTAATGAAACACAAATCTGAAACATTTGAAAAGTTCAAAGAATTTCAGAGTGAAGTGGAAAATCATCGTAACAAGAAAATAAAGTTTCTACGATCTGATCGTGGAGGAGAATATTTGAGTTACGAGTTTGGTTTACATTTGAAACAATGTGGAATAGTTTCGCAACTCACGCCACCCGAACACCACAGAGAAATGGTGTGTCCGAACGTCGAATCGTACTTTACTAGATATGGTGCGATCTATGATGTCTATTTCCGATTTACCGCTATCGCTTTGGGGTTATGCTTTAGAGACGGCCGCATTCACGTTGAATAGGACACCGTCAAAATCCGCTGAGACGACGCCTTATGAACTGTGGTTTGGCAAGAAACCAAAGTTGTCGTTTCTTAAAGTTTGGGGCTGCGATGCTTATGTAAAGAAACTTCAACCAGATAAGCTCGAACCCAAATCGAAAAATGTGTCTTCATAGGATACCCAAAGGAGACTGTTGGGTACACCTTCTATCACAGATCTGAAGGCAAGATTTTCGTTGCTAAATTCGGATCCTTTCTAGAGAAGGAGTTTCTCTCGAAAGAAGTGAGTGGGAGGAAAGTAGAACTTGATGAGATAATCAGATCTGCTCCCTTATTGGAAAGTAGTTCATCACAAGAAATGGTTCTGTGACAACTACACCAATTAGTGAGGAAACTAATGATGATGATCATGAAGCTTGAGATCAAGTTGCTATTGAACCTCGAGGTCAACCAGAGTAAAATACGCACAGAGTGGTACGGTAATCTTATTCTCGAAGTCATGTTACTTGACCATGGCGAACCTACAAACTATGAAGAAGCGATGGTGAGCCCAGATTCCGCAAAATGGCTGGAAGCCATGAAATCTGAGATGGGATCCATGTATGAGAACAAAGTATGGACTTTGGTTGACTTGCCCGATGATCGGCAAGCCATTGAAAATAAATGGATCTTTAAGAAGAAGACTGACGCTGATGGTAATGTAACTGTCTACAAAGCTCGACTTGTTGCAAAAGGTTTTCGACAAGTTCAAGGGGTTGACTACGATGAGACTTTCTCACCAGTAGCGATGCTTAAGTCTGTCCGAATCATGTTAGCAATTGCCGCATTTTATGATTATGAAATTTGGCAAATGGATGTAAAAACCGCATTCTTGAATGGATTTCTAGAAGAAGAGTTGTATATGATGCAACCAGAAGGTTTTGTCGATCCAAAGGGTGCTAACAAAGTGTGCAAGCTCCAACGATCAATTTATGGTCAGTGCAAGCCTCTCGAGTTGGAATAAACGCTTTGATAGTGTGATCAAAGCATATGGGTTTGTACAGACTTTTGGAGAAGCCTCAGATTTACAAGAAAGTGAGTGGGAGCTCAGAGCATTTCTAATATTATATGTGGACGATATATTATTGATTGGAAATGATATAGAATTTCTGGATAGCATAAAAGGATACTTGAATAAAAGTTTTTCAATGAAAGACCTCGGTGAAGCTGCTTACATATTGGGCATCAAGATCTATAGAGATAGATCAAGACGCTTAATTGACTTTCACAAAGCACATACCTTGATAAAGTTTTGAAGAAGTTCAAAATGGATCAGCAAAGAAAGGTTTTTACCTGTATTACAAGGTGTAAGATTGAGTCGACTCAATGCCCGACCACAAGCAGAAGATAGAGAGAAAATGAAAGATGTTCCTATGCTTCAGCCATAGGCTCTATCATGTATGCAATGCTGTGTACCAGACCGACGATGCTTAGCTGTAAGCTTGGCAGGAAGGTACCAAAGTAATCCAGAGTGGATCATGGACAGCGGTCAAGAACATCCTGAAATACCGAAAAGGACTAAGGATATGTTTCTCGATATGGAGGTGACAAAGAGCTAGTCGTAAATGGTTACGCCGATGTAAGCTTTGACACCGATCCGGACGATTCTAAATCGCAAACCGGATACGTGTTTTTATTAAACGGTGGAGCTGTCGGTTGGTGCAGTTCTAAACAAAGCGCCGTGGCGGGATCTACATGTGAAGCGGAGTACATAGCTGCTTCGAAGCAGCGAATGAAGGAGTCTGGATGAAAGAGTTCATTTCCGATCTAGGTGTCATACCTAGTGCATCGGGACCGATGAAGATCTTTCGTGACAATCTTGGTGCAATTGCCTTGGCAAAGGAATCCAGATTTCACAAGAGGACCAAGCACATCAAGAGACGCTTCAATTCCATTCGGGACCAAGTCCAAGTGGGAGACATAGAGATTTGCAAAATACATACGGATCTGAATGTTGCAGACCGCTGACTAAGCCTCTTCCACGAGCAAAACATGATCAGCACCAAGACTCCATGGGTGTTAGGATCATTACTTTGTAATCTAGATTATTGACTCTAGTGCAAGTGGGAGCTGAAGGAAATATGCCCTAGAGGCAATAATAAAGTTATTATTTATTTCCTTATATCATGATAAATGTTTATTATTCATGCTAGAATTGTATTAACCGGAAACATAATACATGTGTGAATATATAGACAAACAAGATGTCACTAGTATGCCTCTACTTGACTAGCTTGTTAATCAAAGATGGTTATGTTTCCTAACCATGAACAAGGAGTTGTTATTTGATTAACAAGGTCACATCATTAGTTGAATGATCTGATTGACATGACCCATTCCGTTAGCTTAACACTTGATCGCTTAGTATGTTAATGCTTTCTTCATGACCCATACATGTTCCTATAACTATGAGATTATGCAACTCCGTTTACGGAGGAACACTTTGGTACTACCAAACGTCACAACGAATCGGGTGATTATAAAGGAGTACTACAGGTGTCTCCAAAGGTACTTGTTGGGTTGGCGATTTCGAGATTAGGTTTTGTCACTCCGATTGTCGGAGAGGTATCTCAGGCCTTCTCGGTAATGCACATCACCTAAGCCTTGCAAGCATTACAACTAATGAGTTAGTTGTGAGATGATGTATTACGGAACGAGTAAAGAGACTTACCGTAACGAGATTGAACTAGGTATTGATACCGACGATCGAATCTCGGGTAAGTAACATACCGATGACAAAGGAACAACGATGTCGTTATGCGGTTTGACCGATAAAGATCTTCAGAGAATATGTAGGAACCAATATGGGCATCCAGGTTCCGCTATTGGTTATTGACCGAGAATGGTTCTAGGTCATGTCTACATAGTTCTCGAACCCGTAGGGTCCGCACGCTAACGCTTCGATGACAGTTCATAATGAGTTTATAAGTATTGATGCACCGAAGGTTGTTCGAGTCCGGATGTGATCACGGACATGACGAGGAGTCTCGAAATGGTCGAGACATAAAGATTGATATATTGGAAGCCTATGTTTGGACTTGGAATGGTTCCGAGTGAAAACAGGATGTTACGGAACACCGGGGTTACGGAACCCCCGGGGTATATGGGCCTTCATGGGCCTTGAGGGAGAAGGAGAAGGGCGGCCAGGTGGGCTGCGCGCCCCTCCCCTTCCAGTCCGAATAGGACAAGGAGAGGCGGCGCCCTTCCCCTTTCCCTCCCCAATCCTACTCCAACTAGGAGAGGGGGAGTCCTACTCGGTGGGAGTAGGACTCCTCCTTAGTGCGCCTCCTCTAGGGCCGCCACCTCCCCTTGTCTCCTTTATATACGGGGCAGGGGCACCCCAAGACACACAAGTTGATCTACGGATCTTGCCTTAGCCGTGTCGGTGCCCCTTCCACCATATTCCACTTGGTCATATCGTCATGAGCTTAGGAGAAGCCTGCGCCGGAGAAGTCATATCATCGCGGAGCTTAGGCGAAGCCCTGCGCCGGTGGAGCATCAACATCGCCACCACGCCGTCGTGGTTGACGGAACTCATCCCCGACACTTTGCTGGATCGAGTCCGGGATCGCCATCGAGCTGAACGTGTGCGTAACTCGGAGGTGCCGACGTTCGGTGCTTGGATCGGTCGGATCGTGGAGACGACGACTACATCAACAGCGTTGTTATAACGCTTCGCTTTCGGTCTCACGAGGGTACGTGGACGGACACTCTCCCCTCTCGTTGCTGTGCCATCACCATGGTCTTGCGTGATCGTAGGAAAATTTTTGAAATTACTACGTTCCCCAACAGGCGCGCCCCCCTACCTCGTGGCCTCCTAGAAGCTTCCTTGACGTAGGGTCCAAGTCTCCTGGATCATGTTCGGTGAGAAAATCACGTTCCCGAAGGTTTCATTCCGTTTGGACTCTGTTTGATATTCCTTTTCTGCGAAACTATGAAATAGGCAAAAAAACAGCAATTCTGGGCTGGGCCTCCGGTTAAAAGGTTAGTCCCAAAAATAATATAAAAGTGAATAATAAAGCCCATTAATGTCCAAAACAGTAGATAATATAGAATGGAGCAATCAAAAATTATAGATACGTTGGACACGTATCAGCGAGTACCGAGGCATCAGGCAAAGGTTTCTATATCAGTGCAATAAGACCAAGACCAGCGGGACGGCAAGATGAAGGTCACCATGGAGCCAAGACGGCGTCACCACCAGAGCCTTTTGCAGGCGAAGACCGCTTTTGTCAGGATAGCTTGTACTAGTTGTCCCCTTTCAAATTCGCCCGCTGTTGTTGGCTCCCTTCCCGCTCAATATTTGGGGAGAGGACCAGGGCCTATATAAGTAGAGCTAGCCACCACAGCAGGGAGAGGTAGAACGGACCGAGTTCTCATCCACCAGTCCACAGAGCACAAGAACACCTCAACCTCAGGAGGTTGTTCTTCCCCTTGTATTGTTCTTCATCAGCCCAGGAGGTAATCCACCACCACGGGAGAGTAGAACGGATCGAGTTCTCATCCACCAGTCCACAGAGCACAAGAACACCTCAACCTCAGGAGGTTGTTCTTCCGCTTGTACTATTCTTCATCAGCCCAGGAGGCAATCCACCACCACACACTGGAGTAGGGTATTACACCACAACGATGGCCCGAACCAGTACAAACCTCGTGCCTCTCTGTGTTGTGAGTTCGTCGAGTTCGTCGTGAGATCTTAGCGAGCTAGGGTGTGGATTAGGAGGGAAAGAACTTCGCGCGCACCCCAGAGTTCGAACCTTAAGGGTTTTGCCGTAACCCGAGATCCGACATTTGGCACGCCCGGTAAAGTGCGTGCGAAGCTTCTCTCCACCAGCCCACGCCGGCGCAGAGTCGATTTCGCTCCCATGGCAGGTGCCCCGCCATCCGTTCCCACGGCCAGCATCGACGATGGAGCCACGGGGTTCCGAGCCCTGACCCCGCCCTGCGGCGGGTGCGGTGGCCGACCAAGTTCAGGCCAGAGATGCCGCCGCGCTACGACGGCGCGGCGGACCCAACGGCTTTCCTGCTGGCATATGAGGAAGCCGTCCTCGAGGCCGGGGTGAAGACAAGATCATGGCTAACTAGTTTTCCATGGCCCTCGCCGGCGAGCCGCGCGCCTGGCTGCTTAACCTCCCCGGATCCACGGTGGCGTCCTGGGGGGAACTCCGCGGCCTCTTCACTACTCGCTACGCGGTGCCGGCACACCACGCAGTCGCGGCCCTGTTGGGCGGCTCTCAAGCACCGCCTTCAGATCGCCACATCAAGTCGTTCCTCCGTCAGATCGGGGTCGCTTCCAAGCGCCCGGGGGCTCCACCGGGTTGGGCTGCGCCGGAGGCCGACCTCACTTTTGGCCCAGAGGACCACCCCGACTCCACCGCCGGCTCGGGCATGCTCCCAATGCTCTGCATGCCTACCATCTGCAACGTGGCTGTCACCAAGACCCTTATCGACGGTGGTGCCGGCCTCAACTTGCTCTCCGTAGAGGCCTTCAGCCTTCTTCACGTGCCGCTCGAGCGGCTCAGTCACAGCAAGCCCTTCTTAGGAGTTGGTGGCGGCGCCGCTTGCTCTCTGGGGCAGATCCGTCTCCCCATCACCTTCGGCACAGGCGACAACTACCGCATCGAGCTAGTTGACTTTGACATCGCCCGCATCGGTCTCCCGTACAACGCCATCCTCGGGTACCCAGCTCTCGCTCAGTTCATGGCAGCGACTCACCCGGCCTACAACCTCATGAAGATGCCTGGGAACAGAGGTGTCCTCACCATCAAGGGGGACACCAAGGAAGCCGTGACGGCACTCAGGCTTGCCTTCAAGACCGCGGCAGCAGCACAGCCCACTAGCACCAGTACCCCCGAGGCCAAGGAGGCCGCGCCCACCAAGAAGAAGCAGCTGTTCACCCAAGACAAGGCAGAAACCAAGTAGGTGCCGGTCAATGAGGACGGATCCTCAGGGACCACCTTTACCATAGGAGCCGGCCTCGACCGGGGTCAAGAGGAAGAATTGGTGAGGTTCTTGCGCGCAAACAAGGACATATTCGCATGGGAGCCCAATCAGCTAGTGGGGGTTCCAAGAGAGGTGATTCAACATCACTTAAGGGTGTGCCCCAACATGCGCCCTGTCAAGCAACAAGCGAGGCGGCAATCCACGGAGAAACAAGCCTTCATCATCCAGGAGACCCGCAAGATGGAGGCGGCGGGTGCCATTCGCGAGGTTCGATACCCCACATGGCTGGCGAACCCCATCGTAGTGCCGAAGAAAGGCGGGAAGGAACGGATGTGCGTCGATTTCACCAACCTTAACAGAGCTTGCCCCCAAGATCCGTTCCCGCTCCCACGCATTGATCAGATCGTCGACTCCACCACCGAGTGTGACCTACTGTGCTTCCTGGATGCGTTCTCAGGATATCACCAGATAAAGATGGCGGTGGAAGATGTGGAGAAGACAGCCTTCCTGACCCCGTGCGGGCTGTACTGCTACACCTGCATGCCCTTCGGGCTGCGCATCGCGGGCACGACCTTTCAGCGGCTGATGCATATCGCCTTGGGGCGGCAGCTCGGGAGAAACATGGAGGCCTATGTCGACGACATAGTGGTGAAGTCTCGTGAGGCGAGAACCTTGATTCAAGACCTGGAGGAGACCTTCAAGAGCCTGCGCCAGGTGAACCTGCGGCTTAACCGGGAGAAGTGTGTGTTCGGTGTCCCTTCCGGCAAGCTGCTGGGATTCCTCGTGTCCCATAGAGGGATCAAGGCAAACCCGGAGAAGATCAAGGCCATCAAAGACATGAGCCCACCACAGACCCTCAAAGAAATGCAGAAGCTGGCGGGACGGGTGACTGCGTTGGGGCGTTTCATCTCCAAGCTGGGGGAACGCGCCTTACCCTTCTTCAAGCTCATGAAGAAGAAGGGCATGTTCGAGTGGACCCTGGTGGCCGACCGAGCCTTCCAAGACCTCAAGAAATACCTGACCAACCCTCCAGTGATGGTGGCACCACGACCTCTCGAGCCCCTAGTGCTCTACCTTGCAGCCACCCCGCACTCCGCTAGCGCAGCACTGGTGGCGGTACGGGAGGAGCGCCAAGCTAAGGGCTCGCTGCGCCAAGCCATAGCTGAAATAGTGCAGGGTCAGGAAGGCGCCGCTAAAGCCTCAGCAGCAGAAGACCAAGCTCGGCAGGACAACATCGCCGAAACTCCCGAAGGCAGTCAGGTCTCAGGAGCTCCTCCATCTCAGGAGGCGCCCCAACCTCCGTAAGACCCGAGCCTCAACAGTGTGCCAGCCCTCGTCGAACACCCGGTGTACTTCGTCAACACCGTGTTGCGGGACGCGAGGGCACGATACCCTATGCCCCAGAAGCTCCTGCTCGCGCTCTTAGTAGCCTCACGCAAGCTGCAGCACTACTTCTAGGGCCACCCCATCAAGGTCGTCTTGGCCTACCCATTGGAGAGGGTGCTCAGGAGCCCCAACTCAGCTAGAAGGGTCACCGAGTGGAACATCAAGCTGCAAGCATTCCAGCTCGAGATCAGCACCACCAAGGTCATGAAAGGGGCCGCGCTCGTTGATTTTGTGGCAGAATGGACGGATGCCCCAACACTTGAAGAAGGCGAAGACCGATCCACCTCACCAGGAAGTGAGGTACCGGACGGTTGGGTCATGTGCCGATGATGCCTTTCAAGGCACCCAGTATGCTGGGGCTGGAGAAGTGATCATGTCACCCACTCAGGACAAGCTCTACTACGTCGTGCAACTCTGCTTTCAGCACGGCGAGAAGGTCTCCAATAATATCACAGAATACGAAGGCCTCATAGCTGGCCTGAAGGTCGCGGCAGCTCTGGGGGTGAAGCGCCCTACCGTCAGAGGTGACTTGCAACTCCTCATCAACTTCTCCAACAAGGTATACGAGCCAAAGGACGAGTGTCGGTGTCAAAACCGGCAGATCTCGGGTAGGGGGTCCCGAACTGTGCGTCTAGGTGGATGGTAACAGGAGACAAGGGACACTATGTTTTTACCCAGGTTCGGGCCCTCTCGGCGGAGGTAAAACGCTACTCCTTCTTGATTGATCTTGATGATACGAGTATTACAAGAGTTGATCTACCACGAGATCGGAGAGGCTAAACCCTAGAATATAGCCTATGGTATGATTGTTGTTGTTGGTCCTACAGACTAAACCCTCCGGTTTATATAGACATCGGAGGGGGCTAGGGTTACATAGAGTCGGTTACAAGGAAGGAGATCTACATATCTGTATTGCCAAGCTTGCCTTCCACGCCAAGGAGTGTCCCATCCGGACACGGGACGAAGTCTTCAATCTTTTATCTTCATAGTCCAACAGTCCGGCCAAAGGATATAGTCCGGCTGTCCGGATACCCCCTAATCCAGGACTCCCTTAGTAGCCCCTGAACCAGGCTTCAATGACGATGAGTCCGGCACGGAGATTGTCTTCGGCATTGCAAGGCGGGTTCCTCCTCTGAATACTTCATAGAAGATTTTGAACACGAGGATCGTGTCCGGCTCTGCAAAACAAGTTCCACATACCACCATAGAGAGAATAATATTTCCACAAATCTAATCTGCTGATGTATTTCACAGTGTGTCATCACACCACAGCCAGGTCACCATTCGAATCGTTTTTTACAACCAACCTCAGCGTGTTTCGCGAGGCGGTTTCCTTGGCACGTCTTGTCAAAGCAGAGATCGTGTCCCCTTGTTGTGGGATTCCCATCAATACGGACGTGGGTAACCCAATCGTGCCCGTCGGTATGACCCCTCGATTGGTGGTAAGTCCTGAACGGTCACGAGGAGGGCACTTGGTATTCAATCTCTTTATAAAGAGACCAAGGCCTATTCTTTTCTTTCGATCTCAATCGAATCCGCCTCCCGCCTCGAGTTCCAACACCCAAAGCTCAGGTTTAGGCACTTCGGACCTCCGATTATGTCCGGATCCAAACTTCAAGGTCAGTGGATGCCTTCCTCCGTCACGGAGGAAGACGTAACAAAGCTAAGAGAGGCCAGATACTTGACTGGCGAAATCCCGCATAGGCTGCCTGCTCAAGGGCAGGTTATTCCCACTCCCAAGCCTGGTGAGAGCGTCGTGTTCGTATCTCACCTCCTCCGAGGGCTAGGCTTCGCGCCAGATCCCTTCATGAGGGGGCTTATGTTCTACTATGGGCTGGACTTCCATGATTTAGCTCCGGAGTCTATCCTCCACATCTCATCGTTCATCGTTGTGTGCGAAGCTTTCCTTCGTATTACCCCTCACTTCGGATTGTGGCTCAAGACCTTCAAAGTGGAGCCAAAGATGATCGAGGGGCGGCACGCAGAGTGCGGAGGCGCCGTAATAAGCAAAAACTCCGACGCCCCATGGCCCGAGGGCTCTTTTCAGGAGGTGTCCAGTTTATGGCAACAAGAGTGGTTTTATATCACAGCTCCCAGGGGTACCAAGTGGGTGGCCCCACCAGTCTTTCGCTCGGGTTCCCCGCCACGACTAACGTCATGGGTCAACAAGCGGCTGGACTGGGGGCCAGTAAAGGATGTGCCCACATTGCAGAGCCGCATCCAAGATCTCCTTGAGAGAGATGTCAGTCTGGTCACGCTGACGCAAGTCATGTTAATTCGCCGAGTCCTGCCCTGCAAACGTCGTCCCCTCCGCCTGTGGGAGTTCAATCCAGAGGGACCACGAGCTCTTCAACACTTCCTCGGCATGACGCCTGAGGAGATGTACAAATTATTCTTTGGACCACAAATAATGTGTCCGGACACCACTGAGGATGCAGGTCTGAGCTGCAATCGCTCGGATACCCAAGTAAGTAGCCCCGCATCCGAACACACTGTCTGTTTATTTATCACAATGTCGCCCTAAAAAGCCGCTTTTTGACCAGGATTGGATAGCGAAGGCAAAGTTGATCAGGTGTCCGGCCCCCCTCCCTGAGACCTCACCAAATCCCGTGTTAACCAGGATGCTGGAGATCGCGCCTTATCAAGCGCCTTCAGGAGAAGATAAAGGGGGGAACAAAGAGGCTAACGCCTCTGCGAAGGAGGTTAGCCGGGGAGGAGGAACTAAAACTTCCTCTCCCCAGGGAAGAAAGAGGACCGCCTCCGAGGACCCGGAGGCAATGGTCTCCAAACGGGGGAAGAAATCTTCGCCGGAGGGTCCTGCCCCGGGGGATACGCAGGCTGCACTATGCCCTCAAGGGGATCAGCCCTCCACCGAGCTGTGAGTAAAAGGGTACCTTAATAATGAAAATATCTTGCTTTACTTCTGAGTAAAATAACCGAAGCCTTTATTTTGCAGTTTGGATCTTAGCCCTTCTCAGCAGAGCTCGTCTTCAGGGGATCTTCTTCCAGAGATGATGGAGAGCGAAACGCCTCCCCCTGCCATACCTCCTCATGAGGCGGGCGACCCTGAGGTGTCGTCGCGGAGGGTTTCTCCTGACCCGGCAAGGCCAGAAGGTAATCGTATGGCCACCCGAAGTCCTCAGTATCCGGCTCTTGAAGAGAGCAATCGAAAGAGTCCGGCACCGCCTAGTGTGCGGTCGGACATACTGAGGGATCTGTTAGAGCAAGCGGCTATCTCAGAAGAGCACCGAACGTTGATGGGTACGGTGATTGAAAGGATCTCGTCCGCCGAAAGCGGGTTGCATGAAGCCTTTACGAGTCTACTGACGGGTTTTGAGGTACGCGAAATGATGTACATTTTTGACAGTAACGCACATTTTTACATGCGCCCTGTGGAGATAGTAGCCCCTGAGACTCTGGGTGCTGTCGAAGACGACGGCGCACAGAGGACCATAGTCCCAGGAATAATCTTGCCGCCTTAATATGCAGGTGGCGAAGTGTCCGGTGGCCAGCCGCACTGATGAGTTTGCCGAGTTAAAGCGGCAGCTTGACATGGCAGATGCCAACATCGCACTTGTCAACAAGCGGCTTGACGAGGCACAGGGTATGTGATTCCTTCGGTAATACATGGGAAGAGGAGCATGATGCCAGTATCTATAACATGAGTGTGAATGCAGATGGAGCTGCGGCCGTGGAAAACCTTCGGGCGGAACTTGCCTGAGCCAAAGAAAAAGCCAGGAAAAGCGATGCGGCTACCCTAAAGGCAATAGAGGAGCTGAAAGCCGAACAGGCTGCTCACTGCCAAAGCAAGGAAGAAATAGCCAGGATGGCTGTGGAATTGAGGAATGCCGCTGACCGTTACGAGCTTCTTGAAAAGGAAGATCGAGCAAAGAGGGCGGACCTGGAGAAGGCCACGATGGCGGCCAAAGATACCCGCTCTGCAATGAGAGCGATGAAGGAGGAGCTGCGTCAAGCCGGGGATATCGCGGCTGGGAAGCCCTTTATGCTGTGGATGAAGTTCGGAGATCCGATGTACGCCCCTTTGGACCGGTTGTGGAGTTCTGCGGACGCATATCTGGACTTAGCAGCGTGTACTGCCGATGCGGCCGAATACTTCCGAGATCAAAAAGATCGCGAAGTGGAAGAGCTGTTCTGGTCACAATTTAACGTTCCAGAGCGTCCGCCTCCATTGACTGATCGGTTGGCCGAATGGGCCGAGCTGAATAGATTGTCCGGACTCGCCATGAGGTCTGTTGTGGATCATCTGTGGCCGGAAAGGCCAAAGCCGAACAATTATTTTAGTTTGGTGCAGCAGTTCCTTGGTGCAGTGCCGCACATCAACGCGATGAAGAGGTCGGCATGCGTAGAGGGTGCGCGGATGGCCCTTGCCCGTGTGAAGACATACTGGGCGGAGATGGAGGCCACCGCCATTGCAGCCCAAGATTCGGACGAGAGCCGAGTACCTGCCGAGCACTACTTTCGAGAAGTTCTTGAGGGCGCTCGTTCAATAGAAGCGCAGTGCTCGAAGAATATTATGTTCTAATGACATGTATTCCCATTGAAAAACAATGTTTTACTGAATTGTAAAGGCTATTGTATACTTTTTCCTAAAAGAATTATAATGCCTCCTGTGCGGCCGTTTATGTATATATGTATATAACCTGAAAGATGGCAGTCGGCGGCTTCAGCCCTCAGGCATATAATGCGGGGGTGCTCGCAGAAGACGCATGTTCACACTTGATCCAACGTCTTGGTCCTATTAAGGAGGTGATAGCGCAGCGAACTAGGCAATCAGACTATAATGCTTTAACACTTTCACTTAGCCATAGGATTTTGACATTGGGGCTACTATATAGCCCCTGGTGGCTTTGCACTCATCCGAATTCGAGGTGCGTACGTGCCTGGCCGGAAACGGCCCTTCGTTAAGGCGGTGGAATCCCGAAGATTCCGCTAGGTCATCGAGTGGTTGACCAGTCTCACGCTATATCATGACAGTCAGTTTTCGGCTTTCTCTAATGAGGTGCTCGTCCGGATGACCCAGGCACAATCGCGAGAGTTCTCCGGTGCCGCCTTAGCCGATAGAGCGGAACGTAAGGCAGCAAAACACAGGAGCCGGGCAAACCCAACATTTGACCAAAGACATGATTCGGAGTTGATGCATATAAGGCCAAACTCGCGATGCCGAACACTCCCTAAGGTATTCGATCTTTATGATGTAAACCGGGCTAAATAGTGCCCTTTAGTAACAAGCCCCTGGTGTGGCGACCGGTTTTCCGGATATTAATTCCTAGAAAATGGCCGTCGTGCTCACCAGCCCCAGGATTACTGTTACCTGATGAGGCATCAACTTGATACAGAAATTCCAAGCAAAATACAAAATATGTAGTACAAGACCATTCTGGCCTGTGAGTACAACAAAAGGTTTCTAGTGGTTGATG
This sequence comes from Aegilops longissima, assembly GCA_021605205.1. Taxonomy (NCBI): domain Eukaryota; kingdom Viridiplantae; phylum Streptophyta; class Magnoliopsida; order Poales; family Poaceae; genus Aegilops; species Aegilops longissima. The sequence goes on along the minus strand of CM038678.1, from coordinate 155,165,768 downwards.
GCGGAAGCGGTTTGTGGATCATCAGCGTCTATGGGACTCCATTTCCCACAGGAACAGCTGACCAGGTTAACTCCTATCTTCACGAGGCTGCTATCACCGTGGCGTAGGTTCCGGGGCTGTCATCGCAACGCTCCTCTTCACGCAAGAAATCTGGCCAAGACAATAGCCAGGGACAAGCCAATGAGTACTTTGAATGTACTCGCAAACATTATGAACACATGTATAATATAACAACTGTTAATCATGCTTTGAAAATATTCTATGATCACAACATCAGCCATCAGTTGAAATCCTAGATACATGCAAGCATATTATTAATATGTAACAATGAATATGAAATGACAGAGTAGGAAATAAAATGCACCATTCGGATGTCTGAAGTGACGTCTCGAAATGATGGTAATTAACAAGCATGCCTCAATCGGGTGTCTGAGCGACACCACATAAAGGGCTTATAAATAAAATAAATAACAAGTAATGCCACAGTCGGGCGTCTTAGCGACACAACATAAAGGGCTTATAAATAAAATAAATAACAAGCAATGCCACAGTCGGGCGTCTTAGCGACACCACAGAAAGGGCTTATAAATAAAAGAAATAACAAGCAATGCCACGATCAAGCGCCTTAGCGACACCACTTAAAGGGCTTATAAATAAAATAAATAACAAGCAATGCCACAGTCGGGCGTCTTAGCTACACCACATAAAGGGCTTATAAATAATCACAGTGAATATCCAAGAGGTAGAACCATCCCAGGGATACTCGATAGTTCAAATAATATAACGGGTTAGTCCATAAAAAAATCATAATCATTACAAGTCTCAAGTTGCGATCCCGATTACGGTTTAACAAAGATCTCCTCCAAGACCGACACTAAGACCGACACCCGACCCATCCTGCAGACTGAAATCCTTAACCAAGGACACGGCTATTCGAATAGGTTTAATCTCTGCAGAGGGTGTACTCTTTACCCACGAGTAACGGATTCCTTTAGTCCGTCGGGACTAATTCATCTCTGGCCTTTTAGTTGAAAACACACCTAACTTGCACACACCCACTTAACTTGCCGTGTGCGGAATCACCCACGACACTTGTTAAGCAAAACTCTAAGTGGGGAGGCTACAGCCTCGCATAGCATGTGATCAAATTTATATCGCGCGCTCTAAGGGGTGGCCTCCCCTCTCGGTCTCAACCGGAAACACCCATGCCCCCGGACCAGGTGGCCTGCCTACCAGCTACAACCGGTATCTTCCACCATGGCCTCTCTGTACGGTGTGTGCTGGAAAGGGGTTGACGACTTACTGAACTGTACCCTACTTGTTGTAGAGCCAAGTGGTAGTACGAAACAAGTATGGGGGTTACTGGAACAAGACTCGATCTATGGTCGATTCAGGAGGTTTAAGTATTCCCTGCATGATTAGCATAACGAATATATTTCATCCAACAGATAGAACCATCACTCATCATACCCCTCATGCCATGCCGGACACACTCGCCTCGACGAGAAACTAGGGACAAGCTCGGGTCTACCCAAGACAGAGACTTTCCGGTTTTCCTTCCGGTAGGCATGAAAGGCATACGAGGGTGATCATTATCACAAACATGTCCATTTCCAATAGCAAGGAAAATTCAAATAAGCATTTATGCAAACGATCACATCACCACATAAAATAACGAGTTCCACGTATTGAGGTGGTGCCATAATCGTGTCAAACAAAGTATGCAACATATTATGCCAGGGTTTAGAATGCTTGCCCTTAATATGTGGAAAGGCAGGGTGCACTCCAAAACTTTTGATAGTTGCTTCTCTCTCTCCAAAGTCCTATTTTGAATAAATTTGAATTAACACACAAATTTAAAACAGCACAAAAAGTTGTCTTGAAATTTTTTCAAATAAATCTTAAAATAAACTAGATCAAATTTGAAAGAGGTAGGAAAAAGAATCAATTCATTTGGAGTCATAATTAAAAAGTTATGGGCGGTCAAAGTTTTGGTCAAAATCTGTTATTTAAAATAAAACAGAAAAAGAAAACGATTCGAATATAAACGTACACGTCAAAGGCGTATTCTGGAAACGCGCCTCCACTTATCCAGCATGGACCGAGCGTGGGTCACTGACAGTGGGCCCGCCTGGTCCACTGGTCAGGTTTGACTAGTCCACCTTCCCTCCTCTTCCTCTGCCCGAGAGGGGGCGGAACTCCGGCGATCGTCGCCGGCGAACGGCGGTTCCTTGCGGGGAGCTGAGGGCGGGGATGGATCCGCGGATCTAGGGCGATCCTTTCGGTGGTTGTAGGGTCGTTGGAGGTGGAGGGAATCGCCGTCGGCGAAGCCATGATGGCCGTGGCCGGGAGCAAAGTGAGTTTGGGGCTACTGGTGGCTCTCCATCGCAGTGGGGTCAGGCGGCTCCGCAAGACGAAGTGGAGTCGTTTGGTGGTGTTGGGAGGGCCGGGGAGGTTCGGGTTGTGACGAACTGAGCCGGGAGGCGGCGGTGGCCGAACTGGCCGGAGTCCTGGGAAGACGGCCTTCCCGGTTCGATTGCTGGCCAAGGGGGGGTCCTAGGGAGATGACTTGAGACTGACTGCGTGCGGGGACGAGCTCGGGGCTTCTTAAATAGGCGACCGCGGTCGGTTCCAACGGTGGCCGCGGATAAGGTCGTCAACGACCGCCATCCTGTAGCTAGGGCGTCGTGGCGGCGACGAGCGCTAGGGGACACACTTGTGGATGAGCTCGCGCTGCTCCAGGAGGCAGGTGGCGAGCGGGAGAGGCTCGGGCGGCGTCGACCTGAGCAGAGGCTGTCGGGCGGCCATGGCGGCTAGCTCCTGGCCTGCCGGAGACGTGGCGAGGGCTTCTTGGCGTGTTGCGGTGAGTAGGGGAGTGTGTGGCGCGGCTCTGCAGTGAGGGCAAAACCAGGGGCGCGACGCGTCGGCTCGGGCGCGGCACGTGCAAAACGCGTGCTCTGCTCGCGCCTAGAGCATGCACGGAACGTGCTCGACAAAATGCCGGGGCAGGCTAGAGGTCTCGGGTGAAGTTAGCAAGCAACAAGGCTAAGTTAGTGATAGAGGGAAGATCAAGGGACACGGTGGTTTGGTCAGGAGGCCAAGTTCATAATGCAAACAAGAACTCATGCCAAATCTGTCCATGCTCTCAAGGTGTTTGACAAAATGCCACAGGCACATAGACATTTCTTGGAGTGGCTAAATTTTCCACATTGGGGTCTCTTTAGATGCATAAGAAGGTGGTGAAGTTAGTTTGTCCAAAGCACAAACTTGCTAGTGCAAGTTTTGCAAAACTTCAATTCTGGACAGGAGATAACTGGCATTACTTCATGAACCAAAAATGATCCAAAGGGTGCATGCTCCTGGACTTAGGGGTTTATCAGGGAGGACTACAAGTAGGAAAAGGAATCAAGGCTAAAGGAGCAACTAAAAATGTGGTTGATGTACCAATCCTCAAGTTGGACCAGAATAGAAAACAGGTTGATTCACTCAAAATTCTCAAAGAACAAGGCTGGGTTTTTGCATAAGGCTGAATTGCATGCTACCACTGATCTCCCATAATTTTGGTGAATGCTCTAAAGAAATATATAAATAGGCTGTAGTGCAAATCTGCCCACTGGACCAGATTTGAAAATAAGAAGTAGAGCTCAAAATATTTCATGAATAAAGGATAAATCTGCATAAAAGTGATTTAAAAGCATCACATGACATCTCCAAATATTGGTGGGATTTTTGAATGAATTTAAGAAAGGGTTGCAGTACAAATAGGACCATAAAATCATGGGAAACCACTTTTCAAGAAAATAAAGATTAGGGAGATTATTATATAATTAATTCCTATGATGAAAAGAAAAGATTTTTCTTGAGGGGATAAACAAGTCCAATATCATATTTGAAAAGTTTTTCACTGAAAGAAATAATTCCATGATAATAAGGAAATATTTCATTAAAAAAACAAAAGGGAGCCCAGAAAATAAAAGTTTTAATTCCAGGCAAACTTTTAAATTAACAAAACAAGGTTAAAAATTTTGGGGTGTCACACCTGGTGTCCAGGTACGTGCCATATTCTGACGTGGCCACATGCCAATACGTCAGCATCCTTCTCAGTTGTACAGAGAATTAGGTGGATGTGTATCAACAAGAGACAGTAAAAAAGGTTTATGCAGGGTCTTTATCTGAAAAGAATCCTTGGAACGGGTCCCTGCTGCACGTCTGCGCCTGTGTCTCCATTGTGCCGTATCCTGGACGGGTGTAGCACGATGGTCATCTATAAAAGAGAGGAACTTAGCTGAGAAGTTGTCGTGCAGAAAGGTAGGTTATACTAAATAAACCATATACAGTTCAAGATGAATAAAGTTGAGTCTAATTGTCACTTGTTTACACGCGTTGATCCCCTTGTATTATTATGGGGGTATAGCCATCAAACCTGTCTGAATTATATATAGCTACAACGGACTCGTCTAACCGTGTCCGTGGTCTTAACGACCTGTGGGATGCTCTATTTGGTGAGGCCGTCTAGTGTGCGGCTGCCAAAGTAGCTGCACGGTCTTCCGCGCGCAAGGAGCGCTCAATATTTCCATTTACTGTAATGATGCCACGTGGACCGGGCATTTTAAGCATAAGAGAAGCGTAATGCGGTATGGCGTTGAAGCGAGCGAAATATTCGCGTCCGAGTAGTGCTTGATATCCACTTTGGAACGGAGCGATGTGGAAGGTTAACGTTTAGCTGCAGAAGTTATCGGGAAAGCTAGATATAACCTCTAGTAGCAGGGAGCCCGTGCAATGGGCTTCTGGGCCTGGCGTTACTCCTTTAAAGGTAGTATTGCTATGGCTGATTTTTTTGGGTCTATTCCCATTTTGTGGACTGTGTCCTGATATATCAGGTTTAAACTACTGCCGCCGTCCATCAGGACTCGTGTAAAGTGGTATCCGTCAATTATTGGGTCTAACACCAAGGCAGCCCATCCTGCATGCTGGATACTGGCCGAGTAATCCCGATGGTCGAAGGTGATCGGTTGGGACGACCAGTGGCAGAACTCCGCGGCAACGGGCCCTAGGGCATATGTCTCTAGGAGCGCCGCTTTGTTTCTCCCCTTCGTCACATGTAACACGTTTACTGTTTTGACTTGTAGTGGGAATTTCTTCTGCTCCCCAGTGCTTTGTTTGCGAGGCTCGTCCTCGTCTTCACTTGGTGTATCCAGCCCCTTGTGTTCGGCGTTGAGTTTGCCGGACTTCTTGAAGACCCAACATTCTCTATGGGTATGATTTGCAGGTTTATCGGGGGTGCTGTGGATTTGACATATCTTGTCCAGAATCTTGTTTAGGCTGGACAGTTCGTCCCTTTTGCCTTTGGGGGGCGGCTTTTGCTGACTTGGCCAAGAGCTTCTGAATCCGGTGTTTACCACCGTGCTCTTCGGGCTGTCTTCTTTATTCCGGCGCTTGTTTTTGCTGCGTCGAGGCTTCCCGTTTCCGTCCCTGACATCGGATGTACTTGGGTCACTGGTGCTACATCAGGCTAACCAGATGTCCTCGCGCCGCGCAAAAGCGGGTCATGAGGCTTGTTAATGCAGCCATTGTTCTCGGCTTTTCTTGGCCGAGGTGTCTGGCGAGCCATTCGTCTCAAACGCTGTGTTTGAAAGCTACTAAGGCTTCAGCGTCCGGACAGTCAACTATTTGGTTCTTTTTAGTGAGAAACCTATTCCAAAGCTTTCGGGCTGACTCTCCGGGCTGTTGAGTTATATGACTTAAATCGTCTGCATCCGGTGGTCGGACATAGGTCCCTTGAAAATTTGCCCGAAAAGCGTCCTCGAGCTCTTCCCAACTTCCTATGGTGTTTTCGGGGAGGCTTTTAAGCCAGTGTCGGGCTGGCCCTTTGAGCTTGAGGGGTTTTACTTGATGGCATGGAGATCGTCTCCTCGAGCCATGTGGATATGGAGGATGTAGTCCTCAATCCAGACCCCAGGGTCTGTCGTTCCATCGTATGCCTCTATGTTTACGGGTTTGAATCCCTCTAGAAATTCATGGTCCAGCACCTCATCAGTGAAACATAGGGGGTGTGCGGCACCCCTGTATTTGGGTGTACTGTGGTGTTCGGATGTTTGTTGTATTGCATTGCATGCTGGAGCGCGCTTTCTTGGCCCGTAGATGGATCTGGTTGGGCCGCCCTTCTGATGCGAGTCCTCGCGTGGATCGCGTACTGGCTTGTGTGCAGCGTCGTTTGCCGCTCTATGTTCACCACGAGGTCGTCTATCCGACCGGATGGCTGTTTTGTTTTTTGATTGCGGGGCCTCTAAGGCCTCATCATCGAATTCAGGTAGTAGCTTTCTCTTCGGGTAGCTCTTTGTGTGGTGACTGCCGCCGTACTTTTCTACGGTGTTGAGTACTTTACTCCATCTAATTCTGAGTGTATCTTGCGCAGCCTTGAGCTTTCGCTTCTGCTTTTTCAGACTCCGCGCAGTGGCAGCAAGCCCTTGATGGAGATTCTGTTGCTCCAGGTGTTTGTCCGATGTGATATCATCCGAATTGTTATCTTCGCCGGAGATGGGTTGTTCAGTTTGATTCTCCGTGTTGCCGTGGTCGGACGGTGGTTCAATGCCGTGTTCGTCGCCCGCTGGCTCACCCTGCTCTATCGCTAGGTCTATATGATCGTTGTTTCTGCCGAGGCGGGATTTGGAGCGGCGCTTACGCCGCCGCCTTGACTGCTTCTCGAGGGAACGATCCTTCGCTGCGTCCTTCCGCTCCTCGTCGTCGTTTCCTTTTGGTGTGTCCACCATGTATACGTCGTATGATGAAGTGGCTGTCCAGTGCCCTGTGGGCAGTGGTTCCTGTTCGTCTCCTGCATCGTTGTCCATACCATCGATGTCTTCAGAGTCGAAGTCGAGCATGTCGGAGTCGAAGAATCCGGCAGTTTGGAGTCACGGATCTCATGAAGGGTAAGGTCGATGTTCGACTCGATCGCCGCTGAGAATGCGGCCTCCGTGGCGGGGTCTATCCACCCGTCCACGGATGGCACAATTGGCTCCGAATTGAGGGTCGGAGCGGTTGCGGGTGCGATCTCCTGAACACTGTCCGACGGCAGAGCTAAATCATGCTCATCGTGACCGTGCGGCACACTTGGCAGGGGCTCGAATCCGTCGAGGATGTCGGCCGTGTAGTTTAGGCTTCCGAACCTGACCTGGTGGTCAGGGCGTAACTCTCGATCTGCTCCAGATGGCCAAGCGAGTTGGCCCGCAGTACGAGGCCGCCGAATACAAAGATCCATTCGGGGAGAAAAGTCTCACGATGGACTGCATCACTATCGATGATCGAAGGAGCCATCAAGCCTGATGATGACGACACAGAGGAACTCTCAATGAAAGCACCAATGTCGTTGTCAAAACCGGCGGATCTCGGGTAGGGGGTCCCGAACTTTGCGTCTAGGCGGATGGTAACAGGAGACAAGGGACACGATGTTTCTACCCAGGTTCGGGCCCTCTCGACGGAGGTAAAACCCTACTCCTGCTTGATTGATATTGATGATACGAGTATTACAAGAGTTGATCTACCACGAGATCAAAGAGGCTAAACCCTAGAAGCTAGCCTATGGTATGATTGTTGTTGTTGGTCCTACAGACTAAACCCTCCAGTTTATATAGACACCGGAGGGGGCTAGGGTTACACAGAGTCGGTTATAAGGAAGGAGATCTACATATCTATATTGCCAAGCTTGCCTTCCACACCGAGGAGAGTCCCATCCGGACACGGGACGAAGTCTTCAATCTTGTATCTTCATAGTCCAACAGTCCGGCCAAAGGATATAGTCCGGCTGTCCGGATACCCCCTAATCCAGGACTCCCTCAACGAGCATATGGAGGCATACCTCATGGAGGTGCGTAAGATGGAGAAGCAGTTCTCGGGCCTGGAGCTGCAGCACGTGCCCCGGGGCACCAACAAGGAAGCTGACGACATCGCCAGGAGAGCCTCCAAGCGGCAGCCGCAAGAACCCGGCGTCTTTGAAGAACGGCTCTTCAAGCCGTCAGCGACACCACCACTTTCAAGCACGGCTCAGCCTCAGGAGGAGCTCCCACAGCCGCCTGCCACGGGAGCCCCAGCCTTTGGCCCGACCACAGGAGCTCGCCTGCTCTTGGCGCTCGAGCCTCAGGAGGAATGCTGGACCAAGGAATTCAAGGAGTACCTGATCCAAGGGACGCTGCCGGAGAAAGAAGAGGACGCAGAGCGCGTGGCTCGGCAGGCCACGGCATACTGTATTCAAGATGGTGAATTGTACAGGAAGCGACCGAACGACGTCACGCTGCGCTGAATCTCCAATCACCAAGGGAAGGAGTTGCTGATGGACATACACGGTGGGGACTGCGTGCACCACTCGTCATCATGGACTCTCGTCGGCAAGGTGTTCCGCAGTGGGTTCTACTGGCCCACGACGCTCAACGACGCAGCCGAATTGGTGAAGTCCTACGAAGCTTGCCAATTCCATGCCAAGCAGATTCATCAGCCGACTCGGGGCCTCCAGACCATCTCGCTCATGTGGCCATTCGCGGTCTGGGGGCTGGACATCTTGGGCCCGTTCCCTCGAGCGCCAGGGGGCTACCGCTACCTCTACGTCGCTATCGACAAGTTCACCAAGTGGGCGGAAGTGGAAACCGTCCGTACCATCCCGGCCGGCTCTCCTGTCAAGTTCATCAAGGGCCTCGTGAGCCGCTTCGGGGTCCCCAACCGCATCATCACAGATAACGGCTCGCAGTTTACTAGTAACCTCTTCAAAACCTACTATGCTAACCTTGGAACGCAGATTTGCTACGCTTCGATGGAGCATCCCAGGAGCAATGGTCAGGCCGAACGTGCCAACGCGGAGGTCCTGAGGGGCCTCAAGACCAGGACCTTCAAGAAGAAGCTCGAGACCTGTGGCAGGGGCTGGTACGACGAGCTCCAGTCCGTGCTGTGGTCCATCCGCACCACCGCCACCAAGCCAACGGGCGAGACCCTATTCTTCCTTGTCTACAGAGCTGTAGCAGTCCTCCATCACGAGGTCAAGCATCGCTCCGCACGGGTCCTGGCGTTCGAGGAAATGCAGTAGGACGCCACGCGGGGGATGGATCTCGTGCTGGGGGAGGAACATCGTCGCGAAGCTGCACTAAGGGCGGCAAGGTACCAGCAAGCGTTGCGGCGATATCACTGCCGCAACGTCCGCTCCAGGACGCTCGAGGTAGGCGACCTCGTCCTAAGGCGGGTCCTCTCCAGGGAAGGGCTGCACAAGCTTTCACCCATGTGGGAGGGCCCGTTCAGGGTCGTCCACGTCTCCAGGCCTGGCGCCACGCGGCTGGAGATGCAGGACGGAATACCTGTCCAGAATGCCTGGAACATCCAACACCTCCGGAAGTTCTACCCATGAAGCAAGGCCCAAGGCCTGTGAAGAAGGCCCGGAGCTTGTGAAAAATAGCCACCCGTGACAATGTCACATAATAATGAGTGGGGTTGTACACGCCCCGGAGTCTCAGGAGCGCCGGCCTCAGGCCCTGGGGATCCCTCCCACACCTAGTGGCAGCACTTAGCTCCGCGCTGGTGAGAAGACTTGAAGACTAGACTAGGTGCCGGACGCGGCTTTTCATTTGCTTCCTGTAGTTGGCTCATTCTTCCTTAATCGAAGTTTGCCTTTGGTGTTCCTTGCTGATTCGATTCCCTCGCCTCTTCATCGTTTTTCGCTCGTTCTCGTGTTCTTTCTCTCTCTCGCATACCTCGCGAGGGAGCTAGGCAGGTGCCCTCGCGAGCATTTTTCTCCTCTCTGCCTTCTCGCGAGCCACCCTCGTTCGAGCCCAAAAACTGGCGCATCTTTCCTAGTCCGTGCCCCTCGGGTACCGTGATACAAGCGCTAGGTCAAGCTCGGGTGAACAGCGAATCTCCTAGCGTACCTTCTAACAAATTTTCGCAATTTCTGAGCAGGCAGGTCAAGATGGACACGAGGAAACAAACACCTCGTAAGGAAGAGGGCGTCCTGAATGCACCAGGTTAAGTTATCTTTGCACAAAATAACAACACGGCACAGGAACAACACGCATAGTGCAATAACCAAGGAACCACAGTTCGATACACGCCCCTCTGGGCCCATACTGGTTTCATCTTTGATGCAAGAAAAAGAGCAAAACAAAAGCAATGTTGCAGCGATCCATGGAGGCAGGCCCCTAGCAGCGTCCCGAGCTTAGCCAGACCCCTCCTCGCGCTTCATGGAGGCGCGGCAACGAGACGATCCACTGCCGCCTTCGAAGCAGGCGCGGCGGCTGGTTGTACCCACCGCTGCTGGAGCTATCGCCAGAGGAAGAGCCGCCGTAGGTGGACGAGACACGGTCGCCACCAAGAGTGGGCTCGCCCTCATCCGCGCCGCGGCCGTCACCAAGGCCGAGCACCTCCTCACTGTCGTTTGCCTCGGGACAACACCCGTCGCGGCGACCATCTTCCCCAAACACCCTCACATAGAGGGTTGTCCCACCATCATACTTGAAGTGGAGGGTGCACCGCCTGCCCAAGCCGCGCGCGCGGGCGAACGTCTGCCAGCCGCGGGCCAGGGCTATGTTGCCCGCGGCGGAAGTCTCGACTGGGACCCAAGAGGCCTTGCTGCAGCAACCATCCGCCTGGACCAGAGGCCGGCAGCTCGTCGACGAAGAAGCGCAGAAGCTGGAGCCAGTTGCCGGCCGGGTTCTCCGACCAGACAACGAACTCCGACGACACCTCCACCAAGTGAAAGCGCGGACGGGGAGGCCGCGCCACCATGGCACGCCTCCCTTCGTCAACTGGACCGCCATGGCTGGGGCGACCCCCTCCGCGTGTTGCGCCACCACAACAGTGGGCCACGGCGGGGGTCACGGCATGCTTGCGAGGACGGCCGCGTCCGCGCTTGGGCACCGGGGAGCCGGGCCCCTCGCGGGGGGCTTTCCCCTTCTCGGCGGCAGAGAACTTCCTTCATGGCGCCATTAGTGGCGCTGCTAGCGGTGGAGCAAAGGAAAAGAAGTGTTTAACCGGGAAGATATGGGCACGGGGCTCCGCCCTCCTCCCCATTTATAGCGGAAGGAGGCCAACCGCGCCCCACGATCACTGTAATGATGGTTTTCCTTGCATGTCGCAGGGACTTGTCAAGTCGAGCAGTTGCCGAGGCAGCGTGGGGAAGCGGAGACGCCCACGTCCAATCAACCGCCACGCGTCAACCGAGGCCGCAGGCTTTTGGGGCCCGTGGCGCCTCGTACTTGACGCTTGTCTTCGCCTCGAAGCCAAGCCCGAGCGCGCCTTAGGCCCGGGGGCTACTGTCGGGGTTATGGGAACGGCGGTCCCCAGACTTGCCTGCCTGCGGCCCATGGTGTGGCTAAGCTAGCAGGCCGTATGGCCCATCTTCATCAACAAGGCAATCAAGACCTTCACGAGGGGCCAAGCCTCGCGATGCGGACGACGCAAGACCTCCTCAGGAGAGGTCTAGCCAGGAAGGCTCACGAGGAGCGGAGATATCAAGGCGGGGAAAACCTCACGAGGCTCTCGTGACGTGGGCCATGACGATCGACACCAGTCGGGCGCCAGGCCGCGCAGCGTCCTTGTTTCCTCTTTGATGCTAAGGAAGCAAGCACAGGTGAGGAGTACCGAGGCATCAGGCAAAGGTTTCCATATCGGTGCAACAAGACCAAGACCAGCGAGACGGCAAGATGGAGGTCACCACTACAAAAAAAATACACTTCTGTGATGATACGTGTTTGTCATAATAGGCCGCGTTTTTTGTCATGCATGTACATCCATGACAAATTTATGACAGAATCAAGATAGTCATACATGTGCTGTCGTAGAAGTGTTCCATGACATTACCAAAATTATCATCACGAAGTGTCCACTTCCATGACGATAAATCGCGTCCACGTAAGTGCTTTCGTCAAGGGTGACCGACACGTGGCATCCACCGTAACGGAACGCCGTTAAGCTATCGGGTCGGGTTTTGATCCGATAACCCGTTAACAGCCCGACCAATGGGAAATTTCCACGTAAAATTCTTATTGGCGGAGGAAACACGTGTCACCGTCATGGGTCGATAGGCCACAATGATACATCGACCGCGGCACGGCCCAACAGAGGCCCATTCCTGTGAAAAGGCCGGCCCGTTTGACTTGGTCAAAAGGTGGCGGGCCGGCCCATGGAATGCCTGTTAACGGCATGTTCGCATATAGCCCATTTACAGCCCGCAAACCCAAGGCCTATTACGCCCTATCCGAATTAGGCCCAGTAGCGTCATCTGGGCCATCCAATATGATTCCAGCCCGTTTTCACTTCTTGCCCATGTATGGCCCATGACGTCTTTCGGCCCATATGAGGCCCTATGTCACTCTTGGCCTATTAACGGCTCGTGGTGAAACTGCCCCGTAATGAACAGTGTATCACTTTACACCCATTAACGCCCGTGGTGAACCGGCCCGTAATGAACAAAGGTATCACTTTATACCCATTAACGGCCCGTTATCCGTTGGGCCGTTTCCAGCCCATGTTATCTTTCGCCTTCTCGAGCCCATTTATTCTTGGGCTCATTTCAAAGATTCGTTTACTTATGGCCCATCGCTATTTTTCGCTTAGGGCCAAATTCAGCCCATGTGGTTACAATGCCCGCTTGTGGTCCGTTAACACGCTGGGCGTTTTCATAGCGCCATCAACACGGCCTATTAACGATGGCCCGTTATGGTCGGCCCATGAACGGACGATTCCAACTCTAGCCCGCTTACGCCATAATGCGGCCCGTTATTGGCCCATGTTTGCCAATCGATCATACGCCCGTATAAGGCCCATTGATGATACGCCCGTAGAAGGCCCATTGTTTCTACGGCCCGTAGAAGGCCCATTGTTTCTACGGCCCGTAGAAGGCCTATTGTTTCTATGGCCCGTAGAAGGCCCACTATTTCTACGGCCCGTAGGAGGCCCAGTGTCACTACAGTAAATATTAGCCCATGGTTATTGTGGCCTAGTTTTAAAAAATAGGTTATTGCAGCCACTAGCAAACCATGGAAAAAGAACTACACTGACTACAAGCAAACAAATAAACAAGACAACAAGGAAATAAATAAGGAAGCAACTTACACTAGGCTATCATGGCTATTACACATATTACATCCACTAGGCATCAAAGTTCGCCACCAGTGCAAATATAGGGAACACAACAGCATATAAACACCGCAGCAAAACAAGTCCAGAACTAAAACCACTTGAGAAGAGCTCAAGAAACAATATCCTGGGTACCCATAATGCTGGCAAGATGCTTAACAAGCTTATTAACTTTCTCTTGTTTGGCGCTTAAGTCCTCCAGTATTGTTGTTGCACCGTAAAGTATGCATCTGAATTCTGCAGGACTTCCTCGGTCCTTCGGCTTCTCGTCGATAACATCTCGATCGATGTCTTTCAACTTGAAGTTGAGACTCAAGAAGCCGAACTGATTCAGGCAACGAGTTCGAAGAGCTGGTGCCAGCAGTGGTAGCTAGTAACTCGAACACTACATCAAGACAGGACTTTGGGGTTGTCTTAGTGTCTTCAATGTAGTTTTTATCAGCTTTCTTGGAGACCAACAGGGATGTCTCACTATCTTGAACCTTATCTGCATTACTTCCTTTACCATTGCATAACAGGGTACTCTTCTCAAATATTTTATCCGTGTTCTAAAAGAGAAACAAACAAACTCATCCCAGGTTTACAATGTAGTATATGAAACTCATTTTGGTAAACCAGTTCAGTAGTAAGGTGGACAGGATAAAGCATGAAACAAACATATATCTATGTAGTATGGTCACTGTATGGTCTATATCATTCTAGTTTATGTTGCCAAATCAAGATAGATACAGTTCGAATCATATCTATTTAAGACAAAGCAGCATAGACAGAATATAAGTGTGGGAAACTACACAGCAATAACAACACTTGTAATGTGCATGGCATGAGAACATAACTGTTTATTCAATTGAAACTGAAATCAACATAGATCAAGTTACAACAGCAAACAGCCAAACACGTTGAAGAAACAGGTTTAAAACATACTGTTGCGCCATTGGAGTTTCAATTGCATCCTTCAAATTTGAAATTAGTTGGTATCAAGAATACAAGTGATGCAAGAGCAAAGTAGTATGAACCATAGCTACGGAACCTGACACGAGAACAATTCTTCTTCGCTTTAAGCGTTGACTTGGGTTCGGAGTGGTGGTCCTCGTGATTTGGGCAATGAAGTTGCCTTACTAACTGCTCGTGTTTGGGTGCTCTGTGGTGGAGACAGTGTTGTGTCAACGGGAACCGGGTGTCTATCTGCTAGGGTTAGGGTTAGAAGAGGTGTAGCTGGTTCTCTCGTCCAACCGGGTAGGGGTACAATCTGCATGAGTGTGGGTTATGTGTGGTGGGGCTGGTTCTTGGGCAAGTACAACCGTGGTTCTATCTGCATCGATGTGTAGCACGATCTTTTCAAGACCGTGTTTTACTCCCACGAGATCGCCATCACTCCTCCAATTGAAATGGCTGATAAACAAGAAAAGTAATTGAATGTACAGACATTGTAAGATAGACAGATGCAATGGATGGTAGGGAAGAAAACATGGCATGAAATAATTCACATTTATGTTGTCTAAGCAAACATAATAGCAGGACATAATTTCACATATATGATGGCTAATTAAACAGGATAGCATGACACAATTTCACATGTATGATGGCTAACTAAACATGATAGAATGACATACTTCAAAATATGATGACTATGTAAACAGGATGACATGATATAACTATACGATGTGTCTATTAAAGTGGTTGGCATGCCATAAATCACAAACATGCCGTCGATGGAAACATGATGGCATGATATAATTCATGGATAGAATGACATAATTTAAAATATGATGACTATGTAAACAGGATGAGATGATATAACTATATTATGTCTTTAGAAAATGGGTTGGCATGCCATAATTCAGATACATGCTGTCTATGTAAACATCATGGCATGACATAATTCAAATATATGATTTATATACTAAGGAAGTGAGCAGAGGGCAATCGCATATATGATGTGTCAACTAAGGAGATGGCATTCAATATTGTGTATATGATGTAAAAACTAAGCATTGCAATACAACATATGCATTATATGAGTAATATAACCCTGCCAAGTTTGAGCATACACCTCGGGGATAATAGGACTGGTCATCTACCTCTCAATCCTCCTCTCAAGAGCTATCTCAGAATCAGCAAGATATCTGCTTCAGCAGTAGCATTGTCTGCTCAAGACCTTGTTTTCACTCCAGATTTCTCCATCACCAATTCAAATGGCTGATGCACAGGAAGAGCAGTTGAATATACAAACATTGTCGACAAAAGCAATGAGAAATACAAAAAAGGACGGCATGATATAATTCACATATATGACGCTTGCCTAAACAGCATGGCATTGCATAATTCACATACATAATGCCTTGCAACAAGATAACATTGCATAATTCACATATATAATGTCTTGCAACAAGATGGCATTGCATAATTCACATATATGGTAATTAGACACTAAACAGTGGCATTCACACAAAGCATGTCTAAACTAAGCAAATGACATAGCAATGCAAGATACCATACGCACGATATGAGCAACATAACCCTGCCAAGTTAGGGCATGCACCTCGGGGATATGATGGTCATCGTCTCGAATCCTCCTCCGAGGAGCTATCGGTAACCAGCAAGACATGCGCTTCGTCGATAGCATTGTCTCGCTCAAGACCTTGTTTCCACTCCAGATTTTTCCATGACCGTGCGAATGGCTGATGCACAGAAGAGTAATTGAATGTACTAAAATTGTTGACAAATTTAACACGTAATAAAAAATGATGGCATGATATAATTCACATATAAGATGGTGGCTAACCAGGGTGGCATTGCAAAATTCACATATATGATGCCTGGCTAGACAAGATGGCATTGCATGATTCACATATACGATAAAGAAACTGAACAGATGGCATTGACACAAAGCATGTCTAAACTAAGCAGATGACATCTTTAATGTATACGAGAAGCAATGCAAGGCACCATATGCATGATATTACCAACATCAAGATGCCAAGTTAGAGCGAAGACCTCATGGGGTAAATAGGAGTGGTCTTCTCCTTCTGAATCCCCCTCATAACAGTTATCTTCCTCTTGATTACGATCCGAAATGGGTGGAGGGGGGCTGCCTTTGTGCCCACCATGGAACGACGTCTGCATGAAATTTTATTGCCACGCAAGGCTCATCTCTTTTGCTCTACATGATCAGTTCCATTGTGTACAATAACTGGCATGCATAGGATAAAACATAGTGAGATTATGTAAGGACTGCATGCACAAATCCAGAGTGATGGTAGCAAACTATGGATAGACCCGAAACCAATGATAGCAGGCAGATAATAGCTTTAGTTAAAAAATACAGATAATGGTTCCTTTAATGTTTGTTTGCACCCAACATGAAACTCATAGTAGACACCGGAGATTAACCAGATAGTAGACAGATAGTACCGATTGCTGCCCCAATATGTACCCCACAACCATTTAAAAACTCAAGTTTCAGCATTAGTTTGGACCTGACTCGGAGTCTAATAGGTGAACACGACGATAATGTAGCATGTCATCATATTAAGCGACGCATAACGTAAGCAGACACGGAAGAGTGTGACCTCTCTTGCGGACCCGTAGTCCTCAAGGTCATCTGCTCGCTTGATGATGGTAATGCAGTTGCCGTGGCTGCGGCAGCGGGAAGAAGATCTGAGGCGCATTTAAAGACGGTCTGGAGAGCGGATCCTGCTGTGGTGAACCCTTCCGTCATTGGAGCAGCTGAGATGGGTGGAACACAGCGCACAGCAGAGCAGGACAAACCACACAAGGTTTTCTTTGACACATATCTGTAACAGAAGTAATTGAGTAAGGGCTTGTTTGAATTTGAGAATTCTAACAATGCGGGGATAGGAAATAGACAGGAATAGGATAGGAATGCACGTGCAAAACAGAGAATTTAAAAACACAGGATTTATGCCAATCTGGGTGTTTGATTCACAACAATTGGAAGATCACAGGATGCAAAAAACCATGCTGAGATTAAGTCAAACCACAAGAAAATGTACGGCTATAATGCTATTATGCTACTATCTCTTAGTCTTGTGCTTGATGAATAGGAATATGAAAAGGAGGAGAAGTTGAAATTAGAATTCCTACGGTTTTTCTTTCAAGGAGACACTAAAGGAACAAATCCTGCAATTTTCCTTTGCTCCATTCCTTTGCACCAAATTCATGAAAAGTAGTACCATAGGAAACTTTCCAATTCCGATGTTTTTCATTCACTTTTCCTTTCAAGCCTTGGCGATTCTAGTAGGCAGGCTTGAGCAAGGAAAATCCTACACTAAAAAATGTTTTTGTGCTACTTCTATTACTTTGGACCCTGTGCCACGCCATACTAGCTCAACTCCTGTGCCCATCGACAAATGCACAGCTCAAACACGCAGAGATAAATAATGATGGCGCTCAAGAGAGTCCATCACGGATAGCTAAGTTGTTCGGTACCTCACCGCTTGTCATATAGTAGGATAAAATAATCGTATTTCCGTTACTATGAGTGCTCGATGGACAATATATATAACATGTAGAGTAAAAAGAGATGCAACAAGTGTATAACCTCTTTGGCGAAGCCATGTCGATCTCAGCGTGATTGGGTTGGCGGTGAGGATGCTCCGCTGACTTGGTTGTCGGAGGAGGGAAGAAGATCTTAGGCGCCCGGAGATGGAGCCCGAGGTACTGCTCCGCTGTGATGGAGGGTTTCGTCGCTGGAGCAGCTCCGTGAGTTGTACGACGCCGAGGCTGAAGCAGGACAAGAGAGACAACGAACAACGTTAACCTGAGTGGAATTCTAATAGTATCTCCAATACATGACGTAAAATACATAACCACAAAGTGCTAGATGTAAAATACATCAGCCGCTCATCTCTGAACTTAACTGTCGAAACTGAATTTAACTGTCGAAACTGAACTTAACTGTCAAAATTGAACTTGTCGAAACTGAATTTTGCTGTCGAAACTGAATTTTGGTGTCGAACTGAACGCACTAGCAAGGTGAGGCTACACGTCGGTCGACTGACTTTTTCATCTCTGGTCAGTCGATTTTGCAACCGTTGGATACGAAATCAAGGGCTCGCGATTCATCTTCAACCTCCACCCTCGAGCCGCCACCACCACCGGCCAAACAGCAGCCCCGCCCCCGGCCGGTGGTGCGCCGCCGCCCGCCTCAAAACACTCCCCACCACCGTCCGCCGCCTGCCATCCTCTAGGCCCCCCATGCCGAGCTTTTTCTCGGCGATCCCCACGCCACCGCCCCGCCAACGCCCGCCACCGCCGGCGCACCACCGCCCCATCCTCGAACCCTAAGATAGATAGTGGGGTACCTCTCGGTGAGCCCCCCCCGATGCGGCTGGTTCTTCCTTCACCCGATGAGCCCCCCCCACCCTGAAAATCGATCGACCCAAAAGTCGATTCAGTCGACTAAAGTGTAGCTCACAAGCATCGCAGCAAGAGCAAGAGCGAGAGCAGCAGCGAGCAAGAGCGAGAGCAGCAGAGCGAGCAAGAGCAGAGCAAGCAAAGAGCAAGAGCAATAGCAAGAGCAGACAGGCAGGGGACCGAGAGCAAGAGCAGAGCAGAGCGAAGCGAGAGCTAAAGCAGCAGCAGCCCCTACTGATGTGGACGTCGCCGCCGAGGGAGCGACGCCGTGGAGGAAGTGGACGGCGACGCCGCCGTGGATGGAGCCGCGTCGTGTCGGCTCGGGACCGAGCGTCGGCAGCACCGTGAGATCGAATCAACAAGAAAATGCAGTGATTAGTGTACGACCTCTTTGGTGGCGCCGATTAGGCCGCAGCTTCATCCGAGGAAACGGTGTTGATGATGCTCTTCCGGTGGTGCAGGTGAAGACGGCGGTGTGGGAATGGAGATGGCGCGAAAGACGAGGGGAACGTCGGGGCAGCTCCTGGGAGGTGGAGGACGGGGTGGCTGAACTGGCGGGACGATGAGATCGACGACGGATCCTCATCCGGTACGGTGGATGAGGGACGTCGAGGTGTTGCTGTGGACGACGTCGTCGGGGAAGAGGCTCCGGCTGGGTGGCGGACGGAGCAGGGTGTGGGGTTTCGTCGCGGGTTTTCGCGGCCTTGGTGTATGAATGGGTGGGCAGATGGGATGGCAGTGGGGAACCATGGCTTAGAGATGCGCTTGTCCGAAATGTGGGGTAAGTTACGAAACTACCCCCACCGATTTGAGGTGGTTCTTTCGGTTCAGGGGTACCACAGGCATTTCGCGTGTCGGGATTTCGCAGAGGTGGGAGTTTTCGCGCTGTAATTTCGGAATAGCAAGGCGCGGGTTGAGATGGAGGAGTTGTCGAGCACAATGAGACAAAGATATATCTTAAATATTTCGAGCTAACAAGGCGCGGGTTGAAGAGGCGGAGTTTCAAGAAGACGATAGACAAAGACGCTTAGCTTGAATTTTCGCATAACAAGGCGCGGCTTGAAATTTTGGAAGAACAAGCTTAACGTGTACCAAAAAGACAATTTGCACCTCAACACGCACAACACACACACAAACACCATTTAGACTAGAGTAAGGTACACGGCATTGCACGCATGAGATTTGGCAACCAAATTATGAATAAATACCACATTATAGCATGCAAGCTTTGAGTCATATATGCATGATGTAGATGTTCGCTTAATTATTATAGTTCATTTCATTCAAAATCATCTAGTTTTTATAAGAAAGCTAATCTATTTTAAGATTCATGGAATTGTGCGCATAAGACATAAAGAAAAACAAATAATGGCAAATCATGTAGAAAAACATTTGGGCAATTTGATACGGAAGATTCTAGAACAAATAAGAAGTGCTTGTGTTTTGATGTTTGTGCATTATGCTTAAGTTCAACCATGGAGTCTTCTAGATTATACATGTGGCGTAAATCTGGTGGAATCTAGATGATATCCAACGCCAATAGTGCTCAAATTTGCCATCTTTGGACCATCGGATTCGCCTCATCCAACGACCATCTTTCAAAGTTAAAGTTACCCACACAATATAAAAATATATAAATATAATATATATATATATATATATATATATATATATATAGGGTATAGATATAGATATGTGATGTAAAGCCACCATCATCTCCAATTAGAATAATGTGTCCATGCATGGATGCGACGTGGCCAAATGATGTCCGCCATCGGTATCTCAAATTCAAATCAGTCGACCTTGTTCAATGTGTATACATTACAACATGCTCGCTTCCAAACCACACCGCGCAGATCTCCGTTATATTCATGCATGCATGGGTTTCAAACATCAGGATCTCTTATTCAAATATTTGAATTCAACTTACATTGATTATGACCTCACCTATTCTTTTACACCCACACAATAGTCTTCTCTTTATAATTGTACCACTAACTTTCTCTCGTGCATGCATGCACACACACTACCAATCGGCATTATCCATCGTGACGCATGCAATCTTTTTCTTCAGGTCGGTCTCCCATGAAGGCACACACCCACATCCCCTCTCCATCATATCGGCATTCTTTATCTCTCACGCATGCATGCTAACGATCGATGTTCCTTTATGTATGTGTGTATATAGCTAGGTCTTTCATAGTTTTCCACACAAACCGATCAATCGATATATCCAAAGGAGGTCTCACCCTCTTTCCCACGCCCA
Organism: Aegilops longissima; assembly: GCA_021605205.1. Taxonomy (NCBI): domain Eukaryota; kingdom Viridiplantae; phylum Streptophyta; class Magnoliopsida; order Poales; family Poaceae; genus Aegilops; species Aegilops longissima. Next base: position 155,145,013 of record CM038678.1, on the reverse strand, counting down.
CATCGATCAATCTATACCTCTCTATATAGGATTAACATATATAGCTAATACACCCACATTAATTATATATCCAACGTCCCCTCTCATCATCCATGCCTTCGCTTCATCTCTCAGACGCTGCGTGCACAATGGCGTAAGACAGGGGGAAGGGCCCTGCCCTCCCCCTAACATCACTATATATCGAGGCTAATATGAATGTGATCATTAGACAATTGCTGCTAAAATGGTTTAAGTTCATGAATTGACCCTCCTCGTAAAGGATTAGCAATGCTTGGCCCCTAGCTCATTTATTTTTCATGGCTCCACCAAAGGCGCAACAGCGCGCGTGTTCGCCCTCTCTCTAAATATCGATCTCGCACTTGTGCATTCCTTCATAGTCTCCTCCACTCGGCCCCTCGCACCATCTTCTAGCCCCCACCGGATTTTGCCACATGTACAATCTAGCGACTCCATGGTTGAACTTAAGCATAATGCACAAACCTCAAAACAACAAAGTGGTTCTCTTTTGTTCTAGAATCTTCCGTATCATAACTGCCCAAACTTTTTCTCTAGTAGAATTGCCATTATTTGTTTTTACTTTATGCTTTACAACACACAATTCCATGAATCATAAAATAGATTAAGGGGTTCTTTGATTCAAAGGATTCTGAAAGGAATTTTGGAGGATTCTAATCATTAGGAATTTTTCCTATCTTGGTTGTTTGATTCGTAGGATTGTAAACCGTAGGAATTTTTTCATATGATTCATTTGCACTAGATTTCATAGGAAACATCCCATCCACTCAAACCTCTTTGAAAGAATTCTGCGTTTTTTCTATGCACAATCAAACACTTGTACAATCCTGTAGGATTCAAGACGACATTCCACTATAATCCCATGTTTTTCCTATTCCCGCGTTCTTAGCTTTTTTATAAAAACTAATTGATTTTGAATGAGATGAACTATAAGAATTAAACGAAGGGCTACATCAGGCATATATGACTCGGAGTTTACATGCTATAGTGTGGTATTTATTCATAATTTGGTTGCAAAATTTGATGCGGGCAATGCACGTGTACCTTACTAGTACTTCGAGTATGTGCAAAACACGTAAATTAGAATACCAATGGCACGCTACACAGTGTCTCTCTTACAGTTCATGAAGCCACGTGGCACATGTGGAGGCGTTGTCGCGACCTCCTTGTGTGGATTGATCACAGTGACGTGCTGCTGGTTCCGTAAGAATGTACTGCCCTCCCCGAGCCATCTTGGCGGTACATGCACGGTTAAGATGTGCACGCACGCCACGCACGCACTCATTCCTCACACGCACACACGGGTACACGGCGGACGCAATTTTGTACCAAGATCCACCCCATGTGATAATTTGACGTGTAAAGTCGTTCACTTCATTGATGGTCAATTAATACAGCGATGCAAATTGAGTGCACGTGAGGGCGGAAGAAAGACATTATTACTCCATCATGCAAGCATGCAGTAGTTAAATTGTGGGTTGCTAGTAGTACTTCCATTGGTCTCCTTTGTATTTTGTGCCAATTTTGACAAGAATATAATATTTACGCATTTGAGCAGTGTAGTACTTGAAATTTATGTTCCGCTAAACTCATAGGGAGCCGTTTCGGCCTCAAACCAAAACCATCAATTAATCTTTACCTTGTTCCCATCACATTCGAAAGCCTGCTCACACCTACTAGTACATACCAAACCTGAACGTGTTCCCACTATGCAGGTATTAGTACTAGTGCTAGTACTTAGGTTATAAAAAGGGGAACTAACTAACCAAAAATTACTCTACCTTTCCTCCTCATAAGTGCTTCTTCTTCGTCCATCGTTGCCATAGCTGGTGAGCAGAGCTCTAGGTCGAGAACTACTCGTAACAAGGGAGCGGCGACCAAGGCTGCGGACAAAAAAGAGAGGGCTCGCCGCCACGCAGAGACCTCGAAAGATCTCTCACGGGCAGGCGATGGCTCCCAGGAGCGCCCTAGCCGCGGAGGCAAACATGCCGAGCCGGCGGAGCTGGAGTCGTTATCCCTCGACGGCATGCCCGATCAGCTCAATAAGAAGAAGGAGTTCATCCCAGGCTTGATGGAGTTTCTGAAGGAGAGCCTCAACGACATGCCCGCTAAGCTCAATCAGCAGGGGGAGTTGACCGTCGGCTTGGTGATGCTGCTGAAGAAGAGCATTGCCTCGGAGAAGAAGGCGACCGGCGAAATCCTGCGACTTCAGGAGGACAAGGCGAAGCTCTGCCGCAAGATCGACCTGTTGAAGGAGAAGAACGCCGGCTGGAAGAAGCTGCATGAGAATAGTAGTTCCTCGATGAAGATGCTGCAGGCCCTCGTCATGGAACAGAAGGAGGAGTTGGCGAAGCTCCGCATCGAGCACCCGACTGCTGTCAAGGTACGTAATGCGGACGTGGAACAGATGATGAAGGCTCGCGTCGAGAAATCCCGCGTCATGGACACAATGATGAAGATGGCGGAGGAGACGCGCAAGGAAATGGAGGTCGTGGAGGCGATGAAGAAGCAGTTACGACTCCGCGGCATATTAGATCATTTGGGGTGATAATATTCCTTCTTCTTTTGCTCCTGTGTTTCATCTTCTGCTTCGGGTGTTTCGCCGCACGTGTCACGTTCTCTGTGAGGCATGAATAGAACAATGGTTTTTTTGAGGGAATGAATAGAACAATGCTAACAATGAGATGACTAACAAATTAGATCATTTTTTATCGCCATATGGCACTGGGCTGCCTTGTTTCGTGCTCCTCCATCGCAGTACTACTCCAGTGGAAAACTTGAGTATGCCGCACGGTTCTTTGCTCCTCCTCGATCAGGTCGTCGGCGCATTTATACGAGCAGTCAAATCACAAGGCCCCGCCTTCCAGCAGTAATGAGCCGTCAAATCACAAAGGCCCTTGCCTCTCGTGAAACCGACCAAGCTAGACTGCCCGCCTCTAGCCTTTTAAAAATGTATACTTTTGTACAGCAAGTAGTATCGATGGATTGCGCCATGGAGCAAAACTTGAAATTAAAAAAGGTGGTATATATAGAGAGCGCCGCCAAATTATGCATATAGTACTATTAAAAGGCTAGTCACAATAATGGTGTCCAGCACAACCCACCCCTCAAATAAAACTAAGAGGGTGCTTGGATACGTTTTAGTCCGATGACTAAAAGTAGTGGGACTAAAACATGCTAGCCTCACCCATGCTTGTATCCAAATACTAAAAAGGCTAAAATCAAGTTAATGTGCATTTATTATCCTCCAAACCCTCCAATCTAGAACTCGCCTGTGTTAAAGGAGAGGAGTTAAATGAGTAGAGAGAGGACTAATCCACATTTTAGTAGGGGTACCCCTGACTAAAAAAATTTAGTCTCAAGACTAGTTTTAGCCCCTCTTTAGTCAGGGGTGCTTGGAACTTTAGCCTCTTAAAGAGACTATTTTTAGTCGACTAAAATAAGTCCCTTGGATCCAAGCTAGCACCCTCTAAGCATCCTGGAATTCTTTGACAAAACTAAGCACCCTGAAATTCTTTGACAACTAAACTCTATTATATGATGTTGGCCATATATATTGTACGATATAATGTGAAGAAACGAGTGGTAGTACTATACCAACTAAAAGATGAAACGTAAGAAATACTAGTATGTATGTAATCAAGAGTTAAAGTAACGAGAAGGAACATAACATAGTTCTCATTGGGGCTCAAAGACAACACACCCTCAAATTAAATTAAGCACACCTGAAATTAAACTTTGCAACTATTCCGTAGACACCTGCATTAGAACCACCATGAGCAATGACATCGCCACCTTACTCGGAGTCCTCGCCCACGCCCCTCGACTTTGTCCTTGTCCCTCTTCCTCTTGGCCGATACTTATTTGCTTGAACCGCACACTTGGCTGTTGCTCTTCATCCAGCCCTTGTAGATATTGAAGCAAAGGTAGCCATCCATTGCAGTGTAGTGGATATGGTCTATATCTAGTACATTCCGCTGCCATGCATGACGATGAAACGTGTATGGACGTTTCTCTAGTTTACCGTACGAAGGATGAACCATGGCTCCTGCCAGGGTCAGCATTGAAGGCTGACGAGAGGACACCAGCCGATTCTTCTGGAGGTCGAAGGTGTTGCCTACAACGAGACCTATCCGGCGCAGGACTTCTTTGTCGTTACCAAAGTCTAAAGTAACGAATTTGACTAGGTTGCTCTCGAGGAAGTCCTTAAAATCCTGGCACTCAATGTCGGCATGGCATATGTGGTAGACCAAGCATAAGTCATGCACGAAAACCTGGATCACGACGAGCTTCTTCCTCTCTTTGTCCTTTAGATCCTTCTCTCGTCCCAGGACTGTGGTGTACAACATCTAGCCCAGCGACCCACTCATCATCTGAGTCTTCGAACATGCGTATGAAGCGAGAAAGGCATCCTTTCATCGTCATGGAAGAACGGGTGTAGATGACGTCGAACTCATCGCCGGTGATGGTTCTAACCTTGTACTCACCGCCGATCGGGGAGATTTGGGACGCCATGGATTTGGGAGTAGGGTTAGGATTAGTGGAACTGCCGTAATGTGAATGGACGGGACGACTAGGAGCGAACCGCCATAGTATTGAAGGATGTGCGGGGACGAGTAGGAGCGAACTGCCAGCGTGCGAACGGCAGGGTAGTGGCTTTCCATTCTCCCATGATACGGGCTTCCGGGAGCCCTTGGATCTGAGATCGAACGGTTGCATGGCGTGATTCTAGACCTATGGGTGAATATCCTATCTCGGAGGGTTATTCGCAAATTTTCAGCAACTTAGCATGCAACCGCTTGATTCAGATCCAAGGGCTGCCAGCAGCCCGTATCGTGGTCGCGCTTACCACGATCGTCGCGTCGTCGTGCGGTCGCGCCTTGGAGATTTAACATGGTGCGTTAGGCTATCCGATGTTGGCATGTCATACATAGTCATCACTTAGTCACTCATACTACAACAAGGTTTTGGCTATAAGGTTGGCTATAAGTGTATTTATTTTTTACTTCTCTCTATCTTTTTCAGTATTCCCTCCGTCCCATAATATAAGAACGCTTTTGACACTAGTGTAGTGCCAAAACGTTCTTATATTATGGGACACAGGGAGTACTAGTATTTATTGCATTTGCCAAGGAGTGACCTCTTCCAATGAAATAGTGTTGCTAAGTTTGCTTCATTTAATTAGCTATAGGCTCAAAATTGTCTTTTCACCTAGGTACACGCGCTTAGCACCGTTTCTTCCTTGGGTCACCAAACTAGTCTCTCTCTTCTTGATTAACTTGCCACATCAGACTTTATGCCTATGTGGCAAGCTTAAGCACCTGTAGGAGCAATTAAAAGTAAATACAATAGTGCGCTTTACATGGCATTTTTGCATATGTGGAAGAAAGAGAGGAAAGGAAAAAGTGGAGAAGTGGGCTCTCATGCAAGAGCCAGCCTCTACTACATGGTGGAGCATTGGGAGAGGCACCTGTATGGAGGTGGTCAGGAATCGGGAGACTTGCGCCGGTCGTAGCGCCGCAGTTAAAATGATAATGGCAAGTCAAATCACGGGGCCACACCTGTCCAGCAGTAACTCGTTATCAAATCACACAGCCCTACGTTTGCAGTAGCCTACTCCCTTGTCTTCTCGTGTCTCTGTCGAACCGACTAGGCGGAACTGCCTCGCCCCGCCTACCAGCAGAAAAGCCCCCCTCGACTTTTAAATAGTATACAGTATACTAATTTTGTATCCATGGATTGCGCCCGCGCCATGGAGCAAAGCGTCTACAAAACGGCGGTACACATGTACGGAGTATACAGCACGCCCGTCGCGTTCGCGTCGCACCCCAGACGGTCGGTCGGTCTGGAACGCTGCTCTCCGAATGCAACGCGCGTCATATTGCGTTTGCACACACATGTGGGACGGCAATTGAGAACTGACCATAGGCACACTCCCCGGCCCCGCAAGTCGGGTGACTAAATAGAAGAGGGATACGAGCGATAGTACTAGAGAAGTGTTGTACTACGTTGGTGCCTGGACGATCCCTGCAAGACACGGAAGATCAGTTCGTCCATACATGTGACCAGACTCCAATAGACATGCCTGGATTGGCTATCGTCTACATATCGTGCAGGCTGTGTTGTACATGGCTGTAGTTGTGGTGAGAAATCTAAAAAAAGGTTTCTTGTCATCTCGCAAAATTAGGTGTCATGTGATTCGGATCACTGCGAGGGTTAAACAGCGACAACTGAGTTGGGCTAGTCATTGGGGGCACATGCACGAACAGTGACTACTCGACTGCCATCTAGGTCAAGCCGGCTATGTTAATTAGGATATCCATCGACGGACCCCTTTTCTACGAGTTTATCTTTAATTTGAGCTTTTTCCCTCGTCTAGTTTGTCCGTTGGGATTCATGTTGTCTCCTTTGGGCAGTGAGGTTATGATTTCTTGTCATGTGGCATTTTTTCGTGTTATATGTTATAATCCGGTGCTTCAGATCAAAATGACGACAACTGCGCCTCCGGGCCACGTGCATGAAGACTTCTCGACAGTCATTGACGAGGTCAAGCCGGTCCGGTGGACAAAAGAAAACTAGTACTACTCCACTATATAGGCAGGAGCCTCGCGCTTGCTTGCTAGTGTTGCTCTTCACACTGCCTCGGCCTCTCGAGATCTAAACACGATAGCGGTGGCCACACTCTCTCTCTCTCTCGCTCATCGCTGGTCACAGATCCAGCCGGATCCTCTCCGCCGGGAAGGTGAGAAGGTGCAACGCTCACGCTGGTCGCCCTCGGCGACGGCTCTTACCCACCGCTGGGCGCGCCCCGATCAGCCTGCCTTGTTGTTTCTCCCAAGCACCGCATGGCGAGGGAGGGCCTCCCACCCTTCTTCCTCGCTGTGTAGTATGGGCAGATCCGGCCTCCCGCCGCCCACCTAGCGACATCCCGCGACCATCATGTATAACTTCCTTCAAACCGCCTTGTTTACTTCCCGAGCTCCTAACGTCGCTGCATTTGTATCTTTTACTATTTCTCGTGGCCCCTCGAGATAGGATCGATCGGCTGTTGAAAACCACCTAATTTTTTATGTTTGAGAGGTAAAACTAGTTCATGCACTCGAATCTAGTACTAATTGGTTCAAACAAGGAAGAAAGGGGTGGGGGTGGGGAGGATTTGTTACCTGAATCTAGGACTTGGTCGAAAGAGGAAATAATGGGGCGAAAAGTAGCAGAGTCCTGCTATCCAACTGGTCTCTAGGTCTAATAGGAAATAAAGGAAACGCAGTACAAACTCAATATAAACCCGATCTATTGGTTGAAAAAGGAAAGAAAGTGGGGATGGGGACAAGTCAATGAGTAAGTCCATCACTAGATTTGCTAGCCTCACACAAGATAAGGTGGCTATACCGAACAAAAATGGGACCAACCCAGATATCCTGTTTCGATGTTTGTTTCCCGAGCCACTCTTATGTAATGCCACCGGTAAAATGTAGCAATCGACCGTTAAAAGTAAGGACACGTTAAACCAATGTTGTTTTCAATGTAATGCCTCCAAGAATATGAATCAATGGCACTTCTTTACATGTCCTGCTAAAATTTCCCATTAAGATAAGTTGGTTCTTTTCGTTAGAAATGCAACTGTCCTGATCCGCCTACTCTCCCGTGCCCAAAGTAATGTCGTATTTAGCGGTTGTCATAGTTAATCCTAATGCCCACACTAATATCTAGCAATGCCAGTGCTTTAGAAATTGCTACTGTCCTTGTAGGATTGCCATTCAGATAAGGAACATGCTTCTTTTCATTTGATGCATGTTTCATCACTTTTTAGTCACCCTCCTTTCCACCTTTTTTGTGCAAACGGAGATATACATTTCACGCTCGATCTTAGTTGAACTGCACAAATGATATCCAAATTATAGTTGAGCATTCCAGGAGCTTCACAACCAACCTTGATGTTGCTCAATTTTATTGCAACTAATGAAGAAGAAGCTCTGTGGGTTTCGTTTTCTGATGGAAATGGAACCGGGGCTGGAGCCCTTTTCTTAAAAAAATTGAAGAAGAAGCTACTAGCTCACTGGACATTGCTTCATTTTAGGTGAACTGCACCAAAAGGTCCCATGAATTGAATCATCCATGTTGGTGACCGAAAGAGCCAGCTTCAAAGATCCCAGCCTAAGCACCCGGCCTCCATCCTTGCGATACGGTACACCTTGTTTGCCACCCGCTCGACCCTAGTGTCACTGATAAAATGAAGTAATAATACAGTTAAAATAGAGCGAGTGTCATCTCTATCATTTCATTTCCAATGTAGATAAAGAAAGTGCTTCTCTTTGTTAATGTATGTTTCATCAACTAGTCCCATTGTTAATGTTTAAGCGTTTCTGCAAACTGGGGTGCTTAATTTTAGTTGATATGTACAAAAATAGAGATTTGAATGTCTCAAGGTGCCTCCTTGTACTACCGTTGTACACTGATGTTCATTATCTGTGCAAACAGGGTTATTCAGCTGCATTTTGGTGGAACTGCACAAATGTACGTATGGAACCAGCATATATGCAGAGTGCGAGGTGTGCCAAGTAAAAATTACCGACACCAACCATGCTGCATGCACGCATTGGTATCCACCACCACCAGCGGGATGTGTGGTGCTCTCTATGGATGGATCTTTCTCGGCAGCAAATCATCTAACCAAATACTAGTAGCTTATATTGGCAGTTTTCTAGGGAGTACTCTTTTCTGAAAGAAGCACCAATCTATTTTTCTTTATTTGTACACTTTGCCACAACTTTGACCCAAAGGTCCAGAGCTATTTTAGGGTGATTGGCGTAGTACTCGGAGACTGATTGTAAGCATGATTTTCATTAGCTGTCACACTGATTGTAAGCATGAGCAGGTGGAAGATTAGGTTAGTGTGAAGCTTACCTTAAACCCTACCGCCCGTTGAAATGAGGCGAAGGCCGAGGGAACCGTGGAGAACGGCGGGAAGCGACGTCGCGCCATCCGGCCTCCTCTTGCGGTGGGAGAACGAATAATCCTGTGGGCTCGGCTGGCTCTGCACCTCATGAACGGCACACCATACTCGATCGATTCGTTATCCTCGGGTGCTCGACCTTCGACCTGCACGCCCACCACCTCCGCTCGATCGTCGCCTCGGACGAATCTGTCTGCTCCATCGCCCAGAGGAGATACTCAATGAACTCGGAGGACTGCGGCGTGACTGCCGCCGAGGAGTACATGTACATCGCCGCCCTCAGCGCCGACGTCTCGCTCTTTCACATACATTGCCACATGGCCCGCACCGTCCTCGAAATCTCCCACTCATTGTCACACCAACTAAGGATCTCCTTCAACCTCGCTAACTTTGCCTGGTCGCCGCCGGCGATCTGCCTGATTCGCTGCTGCATCCTCTCCATAGATGTCCTTCTGAGTGGTCCGGTGCTAGCTTTGGAAGATGGGAGGAGAGACGATGGTCTTGCAATAGAGAAGAGGGAGAGGTGAGACGGTGGTTTTGGAATGGAGATGATGGAGAGAAGGGGAGGTGGTTTTGCAATGGAGAAGATCAGAAGAGGGAGAGGCGAGACAGTGGTTTTGGAATGGATATGATGGAGAGGAGAGGAGGTGGTTTTGCAATGGAGAAGATTAGAAGAGGGAGAGGCGAGATGTCGGTTTTGGAATGGAGATGATAGAGAGGAGAGGAGGTGGTTTTGCAATGGAGAAGAGGGAGAGGAGCGTGCGGCAGCGATTTAGGATTGGACGAGAGGGCTGGCGTGCTGTGACTGGATCAAAATCAAAATCAATTTACCCTTCAATTAAGAAAGTGACCCCACATTAACTAGTCTCCCTTTTATTCTGGGTCATAATTGACCATGATTTTTGCACATAAAATATATGTTATACGTTGCAAAAATAATATAATTTGAAAGTACATTCAGATACGAACCAAACGATACAATTTTTGGTGACATGCATTCACATTTTGCTTGTCAAATACAGTACGTGGTCAAACTTTGACCCAAAATACGCAAAACAACAAAAAATACTTCCAAGACCAGCGCCGCTCTTCCGCTCTTCTCCTCTTAAACCACCGCCGCTCCTCTCCTGTTCCAATCTAAATGCAGCGCCGCTCCTCTCCTCTTCCATTTCAAAACCACCGCCCCTCCTCTCCTGTTCCAGTCCAAAACCAGCGTCGCTCCTCTCCCGTTCTAATCCAAAACCAGCGCTGCTCCTCTCCTCTTCCATTCAAAAACCACCGCCAAGCAGTGAAGGTGCTGTGGAGAAGTAGATTGATGGAGGAGTACAACCGATACGTGAGGATCGCAGACGGCGACCCTGTGAAGCTATCTAGGATGTTGGAGATACAGTCTTGGTTTGACAACAAGGACCAACTAGCGGCGACGGCGACATCCATGGCCAAATATCTGCAACAGAGCGAAAAGGCGGCGATACTCCCGGAGGGAGTCGCGCCGGAGTACATAGAGCTGCTCCTCTGGGCCATGGAGCAAACAGATTCACTGAATCCGATCGTGAGGGGGCGGTGGTGGGAGTATCGATCCCAGATGGAGCATCCACCAGAGATGGAAGGATCGAGCATCTACAGGGAGCCGTTTGTGAGGGCGTCCTGCCAGAGCGAGCCGGTTGAGTCTTCGTCGACCGAACCCAACTGCAAGAGGAGAAAAGCAGTTGGCCCGACGACGCTTCCCCGCCATCGCCTCCCTCACTGCTCACATCGTCTCACGGGCGGCTGTCTCCGCCGAGGAATAGGAGGGCTGCCCCCAGCCCAATAGTCGGGCAGGTTGTGAATTTTCAGGAGGAGCTTAGGGTTGTCAGTATTTGCAGGTTGTGAATTGTGTTTTGTGTTGTGTATTTTTAGAGTACTTTCAGATATGAATGTCTTTTGAATTTCAGATTTGCAGTATTGAGCATATGAAGTATTTTATGAATTCTAGAGATATATTTTTAGCACTTAAAAGAATGTAGTTTCATAGGAGTATAAAAGTGCAGACAATGTGATTCTCAGAGAAGAAACTGCAAGTCTCAGTTTCAGATAAGAAACTGCAAGTTCAGTTTCAGATAAGAAAATACGACTTTCAGAGGCAGAGCATTTATATTAACACGGCCTTTTCAAACAGGGTTAACATCATGTTGGAAGTTTTATTCATGGTCGAAAATGGAACTACCAGCCAGTTAACATCATGCTGATCAACATTCATGCATAGCACATCTCCATATGATGCACAGTCAAAATGCCCACACAATGTCGAGTGTGCGAAACATAGAGAAAACGAGGGACGAAGTTTTGGCAAGTGTTGGACGTGGTTCTGGGCTGCCCCATCTAGGCTTTCATTTTTAACATGCGCAGCCCACGACCTCGGATGGGAGGTCCATAGGCCTGTTTGTATTTTCTTTGGGCCGTCATGTATCGACCGGCCTATGGACCTCCCATCCGAGGTTTTGTTTTTGCCAGCCCAATTTATGTATTTTTTTGAAGAAAACACAGAGGTCTGTTCTATTTTTCTATATAAGAACAGGAACGCCAGGTCCAACTTATGTTTCCCTTCTAACTATATTATATATATTTAAATTATTTTATATGTTATTATATATTATTTTTATTGTCATCATATATTTAACAGATACTTACATATGTAAGAAAACAATATCCCACATCTTATTAACTTATAAAAATAATTTCTTAACAAATAAAATCCTGGATTGTTTTGGCACGAAAATCCTAGTGATTGTGTACAAAAGCTTGGTAAGATTTAAGGACGAATGTAGTAATATCACTTATTATTTAAATATATTTATAACAAAAGGCTCAGCCCCTTTTTATTTTTTGATAACATTGCTGGCCCAACCCAACATTATAATTAGAATTAGCCCAGCAAAATTGTGTATTTCGAGAAAGTGCAAATGGCCTGTAATTTTTTAGGAAATAAAATAAATGGGCAGCATGGACGCTACATTATTTGTTCACCCATCCCAGCTAATGGTTGTAATTCAAAAAAAAGATCAAATTGACTATAAATTCTACCGCGCAAAAGAAAGACTGTAAATTATGAAGAAAAAATGGGTTGAATACGTGCCACATTTTTGGAGGCTGAAATGTGGGCCAATAGGTCGAAGCCAATGCAAGTCGTTGTCAATTTAGTCAACAAATGATTCTGACATGTTAGCCGTTGGATTTACATCCAATGACCGGTATCCATCTTCAATCTCTCGTCTTCTTCCTCCAGCGCCGCCGGGACCACCTCCCGCCTCCTGCTGCTAGCAGCTCTGCTTAGCACGCTTCACTATGAAGCGCTACTCCACCGTTGGCCAGGCCATCCCTCCACCCCTCCACACCTCCTGTTCTTCTCCACCGACTACCGAACCACACCGCACTAGAACCAGTTGACCCTCGTACACCTCTCCGTCTGCGACTCTACTCCCGTGTCTTCCCATCACTGGCTCATTGCTCTCCGGGGCCTCGCCGTCGTCCACCACCTTGGATGCGCTCGACGCGGCGTGGTCAACGAACAACACCATCGGAAGTAGACTGTGCGTGGAGAGGCTGACAGCTGGGTCCACGGCCGCACACAAGGAAATGCCTCCTTATTACGCGCAAAATAATGATTCCTCCACCTGACATCTGGGACCCACCGGAAGGGCCTCTGTATTTCGTGAAAATAACACGCCCCCCGCTGACATGTTGGACCCACCAGCTATCTTCGCACGCAAGGAGGTGCCTCCTTATTACGCACAGAAAAAATGAATACTCCCCCTGCCAGCTGGAACCCAGCATAGTGGGAGGCTGACTTGTGGGCCTACCAAGTTGACGGGGACGGAGGGCTTTGTCAACTTAGTCAATATGAATGATTCTAGCTCATGTTACCGTACGATGTTCATCCAACGGCCCTAGTGCTTCTTCAACCTCTGGTCTTCTTGCTCCAGCCGCCCAAACCAGCGCCGGTTGTGCCCCGTGCTCCTGCCTCCCGTGGCCGGCTGTGATGTCGCGGAGGCCTCCCCGCCCCCTACTACTCCCACCGCTGGCCAGGCCATCCCTCTACTCACCCACACCCCCTGTTATTCTGCGGCGACAGCAGCCTCGCACCGCAGCCGAACCAGTGAACCATCGTACTCCTCTTCGCGTGGGCATCCACTGCTGCGTCTTCCCCGGCTCCGAGTCGTCCCCTTCCTAGTCCTCGCCGTTGTCCACCGCCGTGGTGCTCTCGGCGCAGCGTGGTCAACGTGGTCAAGGGCTCGTGTACATGGCTGGGTCAGAACGGAGAAACAACATCGTCGTCGTGTTCATGGGGAGGCAACGGAATGGGTCGTGTTCATGGGGAGGCAACGGAATGCGTTGTGTTCATCGGGAGGCAACGGAACGCATGGGAGCCAACCGGCTGGGTCAGAACAGAATGCGTGGTCGTGTTCATCGGGAGGGCTTGGACGGAACAGGCGATGGAAACGAGGTCTGGCGTACCGCACAACGGAGGAAATGGACCTCCTACGTTCGGAACAGGGTCCTGTTGATTGGTAGGGGTCTCGCGTACCGCAAAACGGAGGAAATGGACCTCCTACGGTCGAAACGGGGGTCATGTTGATCGGGAGGGGTGTGGCGTACCGCAAAACGGACGAAACGGACCTCCTACGGTCGAAACGGGGGTCCTGTTGATCAGGAGGGGTGTGGCGTACCGTAAAACGGACTCCACGGGATACTGTTCATCTCCATCGTCGACCTCCTCCAGCCTCCACGGGCTCCTGTTCATCCAGCCTCCACCGCGCGCTACTCCACCGGCTACTGTTCAACCACCCCTCCACCGTCTACTATTCATCCAGCCCTCCACACCATGGGGTCCTGTTCAACCACCCCTCCACGGGCAACCCTCCACCGTCTACTGTTCATCCAGCCCTCCACACCAGGGGGTCCTGTTCAACCACCCCTCCACGGGCACCCCTCCACCGTCTACTATTCATCTAGCCCTCCACCACACCACGGGGTCCTGTTCATCCAGAGGCAACGCCACCGCCCCTGCTCATCCACCCCGCAACGCCACTGCTCATCCAATCGATCGGCTTCAGCTTAGCAGCAGAGCGGCGAATCGCCGATCGGGTTCAGTTAATAGCCATCGATCGATCGCTCGGGTTCAAGAACGCGTAGCTCGCAGGCAATCGCCGGGTTCGATTAGAGCCCAATGCCTCGCTTCGGGTTCACTTAGAGCCAACGCCGCACACACGCCGCAGACGTACAAGAGAAGCGCGATCGCTTCGCCCCGCCTCCCACCGTAACCGGAACTCCCGAAATTTCCTCGCCTCGCTTCTACCACGGTTTTTTCCGTCATGGACGGCCCAAAGAATGTCATGCAGCTGCGTCTCCGCCCGCCAGACGAAAAGCCCATTTTCCGTCATGATTTTTGTCATAGAAGTAGGAGCCCACCACATCTATGATGATACCGGGTTTTGACACAATTATCGTCATAGAAGTGTCATATGTATGTCAGAAAAAAAATTCGTTCGGCCCAAAATGTCACGGACGTGTCTTTATTTTGTAGTGCACCATGGAGCCCAAGACGGCGTCACCACCAGAGCCTTTTGCAGGAGAAGACCGCTTTTGTCAGGATAGCTTGTACTTGCTGTCCCCTTTCAAATTCGCCCGCCGTTGTTGGCTCCCTTCCCGCTCAATATTTGGGGAGAGGACCAGGGCCTATATAAGTAGAGCTAGCCACCACAGCAGGGAGAGGTAGAACGGACTGAGTTCTCATCCACCAGTCCAGAGAGCACAAGAACACCTCAACCTCAGGAGGTTGTTCTTCCCCTTGTATTGTTCTTCATCAGCCCAAGAGGCAATCCACCACCACACACTAGGGTAGGGTATTACACTACAACGGTGGCCTGAACTAGTATAAACCTCGTGCCTCTCTGTGTTGTGAGTTCGTCAAGTTCGTCCGTGAGATCTTAGCGAGCTAGGGCGTGGGTCGGTAGGAGGGAAAGAACTTCACGCGCACCCCAGAGTTCGAACCTTAAGGGTTTTGCCGGAACCCGAGATACGACAGTAATACGGTAAGAGACATCATAGAACTCACCATATCTAATAAAGTACGATTACGGTGTTCGGACACGCCAATACGCTGTGGTGTTCCAGGTGGTGTGAGTTATGAAACAATTTCACATTGTTTTAAATGAAGGCCAAACTCATAACTCAAATATTCACCTCCGCGATCAGATTGTAGAAATTTTATTTTCTTGTTACAATGATTCTTCACTTCGCCCTGAAATTTTTGAACATTTCAAATGTTTCAGACTTATGTTTCATCAAGTAGATATACCCATACCTACTCAAATCATCTGTGAAGGTCAGAAAATAACGATACCCTCCACGTGCTGCAACACTCATTGGACCGCATACATCTGTATGTATTATTTCCAATAAGTCAATAGCTCGCTCCATAGTTCCTGAGAACAGAGTTTTAGTCATCTTGCACATGAGGCATGGTTCGCAAGTATCAAATGATACATAATCAAGTGATTCCAAAAGTCCATCCGCATGGAGTTTCTTCATGTGCTTTACACCAATATGACCTAAACGGAAGTGAGACAAATATATGTTGTAGTATCATTATCAACTTTGCATCTTTTGGCATCAATATTATGAATATGTGTATCACAATAATCGAGATTCAACAAGAACAGACCATTTTTCAAGGGTGCATGACCATAAAAGATATTATTCATAAAAATAGAACAAGCATTATTCTCTGATTTAAATGATTAATTATCTCGCAACAAACAAGATCTAGATATAATGTTCATGCTCAACGCTGGCACCAAATAACAATTATTGAGGTCTAAAACTAACCCCAAAGGTAGATGTAGAGGTAGTGTGCCGATGGCGATCACATCGACCTTGGAACCATTCCCGACGCGCATCGTCACCTCGTCCTTAGCCAATCTTCGTTTATTTTGCAACTCCTTTTTCGAGTTACAAATATGAGCAACCGAACCAGTATCAAATACCCAGGTGCTACTACGAGCATTAGTAAGGAACACATCTACAACATGTATATCAAATATACCTTTGTTCACTTTGCCATCCTTCTTATCCGCCAAATACATGGGGCAGTTCCGCTTCCAGTGACCACTTCCTTTGCAGTAAAAGCACTCAGTATCAGGTTTAGGTCCAGCTTTAGGCTTCTTCATGGGAGCGGCAACTTGCTTGCCGTTCTTCTTGAAGTTCCCTTTCTTTCCCTTGCCCTTTTTCTTGAAACTAGTGGTCTTGTTAACCTTCAACACTTGATGCTCTTTCTTGATTTCTACCTCCGCGGCCTTAAGCATTGCGAAGAGCTCAGGAATCATTTTATTCATCCCTTGCATATTATAGTTCATCATGAAGCCTTTGAGCTTGGTGGCAGTGATTGAAGAACTCTGTCAATAACACTATCAACTGGAAGATCAACTCCCAGCTGAGTCAAGTGGTTATGATACCCAGACATTTTGAGTATGTGTTTACTAACAGAACTGTTCTCTTCCATCTTGCAGCTATAGAACTTGTTGGAGAATTCATATCTCTCAACCCGGGCATTTGCTTGAAATATTAACTTCAACTCTTGGAACATCTCATATGCTCCATGATGTTCAAAACGTCTTTGAAGTCCCGGTTCTAAGCCGTAAAGCATGGCACACTAAACTATTGAGTAGTCATCAGATCGAGCCTACCAGACATTCATAACATCTGCAGTAGCTCCTGCAACAGGTCCGTCACCTAGTGGTGCATCAAGAACATAATTCTTCTGTGTAGCAATGAGGATAATCCTCAAGTTACAGACCCAATCCGTGTAGTTGCTACCATCATCTTTCAACTTAGCTTTCTCTAGGAACGCATTAAAATTCAGAGGAACGGTAGCACGGGCCATTGATCTACAACATAGATATGCAAAAACTATTAAGATTAAGTTCATGATAAATTAAGTTCAATTAATCAAATTACTAATGAACTCCCACTTAAATAAACATCCCTCAAGTTATCTAAGTGATACATGATCCAAATCAACTAACCCATGTCCGATCATCACGTGAGATGGGGTAGTTATCAATGGTGAACATCTCTATGTTGATCATATCTACTATATGACTCATGTTCGACCTTTCGGTCTCCAGTGTTCCGAGATCATCTCTGTACATGCTAGGCTCATCAAGTTTAACCCAAGTATTCTGCATGTGCAAAACTGGCTTACACCCGTTGTATGTGAACTAGAGTCTATCACACCCGATCATCACGAGGTGCTTCGAAATGACGAACTATAGCAATGGTGCATACTCTGGGAGAACACTTTTATCTTAAAATTTAGTGAAGGGATCATCTTATAACGCTACCGCCGTTCTAAGAAAAATAAGATGCATAAAGGATAAACATCACATGCAATCAAAATATGTGACATGATATGGCCATCATCATCTTGTGCTTTTGATTTACATATCCAAAGCATCCTCATGATCTCCATCGTCACCGGCTCGATTCCTTGATCTCCATCGTTGCGTCGGGGTTGTCTCGCCAACTATTACTTCTACAACTATTGCTAACGCATTGCGATAAAGTAAAGCAATTACATGGCGCTTGCGTTTCATACAATAATTAAGAGACAACCCTAAGGCCCCTGCCGGTTTTCGATATTACAAAACATGATCATCTCATATAACAACATATATCACATCATGTCTTGACAATATTGATGTCTACTACGCAACCTTATTCTTGTAGACACGTGTTGGGCCTCCAAGCGCAGAGTTTTGTAGGACAGTAACAATTTTACCTCAAGTGGATGACCTAAGGTTTATCAATCCGTGGGAGGTGTGGGATGAAGATAGTCTCTCTCAAACGACCCTGCAACCAAATACAAGAAATCTCTTGTGTCCCCAACACACCCAATACAATGGCAAATTGTATAGGTGCACTAGTTCGACGAAGAGATGGTGATAAAAGTGTAATATGAATGGCAGAAATATATTTTTATAATCTGAATAAATAAAAACAGCAAGGTAGCAAATAGTAAACGGGCACAAAAACGGTATTGCAATGCTTGAAAATTAGGCCTAGGGTCCGTACTTTCACTAGTGCAATCTCTCAATAGTGCTAATATAATTGGATCATATAACCATCCCTCAAAGTGCGATGAAGAATCACTCCAAAGTTCCTATTTAGCGGAGAACATAGGAATAAATTGTTTTTAGGGTACGAAACCACCTCAAAGCTATCCTTTCTGTTCGATCTATTCAAGAGTTTGTACTAAAATAACATAAAGATATTCTTTTCATTCGATCTATCCTAGAGTTCGTACTAGAATAACACCAAAGCAAATTCATATACATAATACTCAATCCAACACAAAGAACTTCAAAGAGTGCCCCAAGATTTCTACCGGAGAAACAAAGACAAGAATGTGCATCAACCCCTATGTGTAGATTACCCCAATGTCACCTCGGGAATTCTGCAAGTTGTGTGCCAAAACGTATATCAAGTGAATCAATATGATACCACATTGTCACCATGAGTATCCAATTACAAGACATATATCAAGTGTTCTCAAATCCATAAAAGCATTCAATCCGATAACAATGAAATCTCAAAGGGAAAACTCAATTCATCACAACAAGATAGATAGGGGGAAACACCATATGATCCAACTATATTAACAAAGCCCGTGATACATCAAGATCGTGGCATCTCAAGAACACGAGAGAGAGAGAGAGAGAGAGAGAGAGATTAAACACATGGCTACTGGTACAAGCTCTCAGGCCCGAGGGTGGACTACTCCCTCCTCATCGTGGTGGCCGCCGGGAAGATGAAGATGGCCATCAGAGATGATCTAGATTGGTTTTCGGTGGCTACAGAGCCTTGAGGCAACGGAACTTCTGATCTAGGTTAATCCCGAAGGGTTTTGGAATATTTGGGATTTTATAGGGCAAAGAGGGGGTGAGGTAGGCCATCGAGGTGGGCACAACCCACCTGTGCGCGCCTGGGCCCCCAGGCACGCCCTGGTGGGTTGTGCCCACCTCAGGGCACCCAACAGGTGCTGCTCTGGCCCATTGGAAGTGTTCTGGTCCATAAAAAATCCACAAAAAGTTTTGCGGTGTTTGGACTCCATTTGATATTGATTTCTTGCGATGTAAAAAACATGCAAAAAACAGCAATTGGCACTATGTCAATAAGTTAGTACCAAAAAATGATATAAAATGACTATAAATGTTTATAAAACATCCAAGAATGATAATATAACAGCATGGAACAATAAAAAATTATAGATACGTTGGAGACGTATCACATATCACATCACAGCATGCCCTCCAAAAACGAGTTAGACATCCTCTACTTTGTTATTGCAAGTTTTACATGGCTGCTACGGGCTTCTAGCAAGAACCGTTCTTACCTACGGCAAAAACCACAAGGGTGATTTATCAAGTTTGATGTTTTAACCTTCTTCAAGGACCGGCCGTAGTCAAACTCGATTCAACTAAAGTAGGAGAAATAGACACACACACTAGCCACCTTTATGCAAAACAAGTCGCATGTCAGTCGGTGGAGGTCTCATGTACGTGGATATGCAAGGTTGGTCCGAGCTGCTTCATCTTACAATACCGCTGAATCAAAATAAGACGTTCGTGGTAAGTAGTATGACTGTCACCTCCCACAACTCTTTGTGTTCTACTCGTGCATATCGTCTACGCATAGACCTGGCTCGGATGCCACTGTTGGGGAACGTTGCATGGAAAGCAAAAAAAATCTATGCACACGCAAGATCTATCCATGGAGATGCATAGCAACGAGAGGGGAGAGTGTGTCTACGTACCCTCGTAGATTGTAAGCGGAAGCGTTTAGTAACGCGGTTGATGTAGTCGAACTTCTTCGCGATCCAACCGATCAAGTACCGAACGTATGGCACCTCCGCGTTCAGCACACGTTCAGCTCGGTGGCGTCCTCGCCTTCTTGATCCAGCAAGACGGGCGAAGTAGTGGATGAGTTCTGGCAGCACAACGGCATGGTGACGGTGATGGTGATGCTATCTTCACACGGCTTCGCCTAAGCACTACGAGAATATGACCGAGGGACGAAACTGTGGAGAGGGGCGCCGCACACGGCTAAGAGAATGTCGTGTCTATGTGTGGCGCCCCCTCCCACATATATATATATATATATATATATATATATATATATATATATATATATATATATATATATATATATATATATATATATATATATATATATATATAGGTGTGGGGAGGGAGGAGCAGCCAAGGAGGCGCCCCAAGTGGGGCCGAATCCCACTTGGGGGCTTGCCCCTAGCCGCGCCCCCTTTCCTTTTTAGGCGCACGGGGAAAGGCAGGGGAGGATGGCGCCACCCTTTCCTTTCTCCCATGAGAAGGGGAAGGCAGGAGGGGCTAGTCCTCCTCCCTTTCCTTCCCTAGGGCCGGCGGCCAGGGAGAGGGGAGCGCCGGCCCCCTTGTGGGTTGGTATGTCTCTCCCCTTGGCCCATTAAGCCCATAGACCTCTCGGGGGTGTCCGAACCCCTTCCGGTGACCCGATGACTACCCGGTGCACTCCGAAACTCTTCCGATGTCCGAATATTATTGTCCTATATATCAATCTTTACCTCCGGAGCTCCTCATCATGTTCGTGATCTCATCCGCGACTCCGAAAAACATTCAGTCACCAAATCATATAACTCATATAACACTATATCGTCAACGAACGTTAAGCGTGTGGACCCTACGGGTTCAAGAACTATGTAGACATGGCCGAGACACCTCTCCGGTCAAATAAACAATAGTGGAACCTGGATGCCCATATTGGCTCCTACATATTCTACGAACATCTTTATCGGTCGAACCGTTATGACAACATACGTAATTCCCTTTGTCTGTCAGTATGTTACTTGCCTGAGATTCGATCGTCGGTATATCTATACCTAGTTCAATATCGTTACCAGCAAGTCTCTTCACTCGTTCTGCAATACATCATCTCGTAACTAACTCCTTAGTCATTTTCTTGGAAGCTTATTATGATGTGTATTACCGAGAGGGCCCAGAGATACCTCTCCGAAACTCGGAGTGACAAATCCCAATCTCGATCCATGCCAACTCAATGAATACCTTCGGAGATACCTTTAGAGCATCTTTATGATCACCCAGTTATGTTGTGATATTTGATAGCACACAAGGTATTCCTCTGGTATCCGGGAGTTGCATGATCTCATGGTCGAAGGAACATGTATTTGACATTCAAAAAAGCAGTAGCAATAAACTGAACGATCATATGCTAAGCTAATGGGTGGGTCTTGTCCATCACATCATTCTCCTAATGATGTGATCCTGTTATCAAATGACAACACATGTCTGTGGTTAGGAAACCTTAACCATCTTTGATCAATGAGCTAGTCTAGTAGAGGCTTACTAGGGACATGGTATTTGTTTATGTATTCACACATGTATTTAAGTTTCAGATCAATACAATTCTAGTGTGAATAATAAACCTTTATCATGAATAAGGAAATATAAAATAACAACTTTATTATTGCCTCTAGGGCATATCTCCTTCACCCCCTCCTCAACCTCGTCCACATAGTCATCCAAGGCCGCCATCCGCGAGGTGCCGACCATCCTCTTGCCTTTTTCGGGGAAGTCTTTGGGTGTATGCTAATCGAACTTGATAGTTCTCCAACGTCATGTCATCATCAACCTATTAATAAAAACAAATGATGTGGAAAATAACGTGCGTAAGGATGAAGTTAGCAATGCATCAAGAAATGAATATGTGCTATTGGCATACCTCTTGGGTGACTACACCCACATCCTACTCCTCCAAAGGAGCCCCAGGGTTAGAAGTGGGATCTGATGGTGTAGCCGATCTAGACCGCTGAGGTGATACATATTCAGGGTCACGACAACTGACAAGGTTCGATAACTTCCTTAACCTTTGGCCGTGACGCTGTAACATGTAGAAGTGAATGAGATATCGAACTTAGCAAGACATGTAACATGGACAATTGAAAAATATGTGTACCTTAATGAATGCTCGAAGTGCACCTTCCCCGTCACTTTTTCCAACCGGGTCTGTCTCCACAATAGTCCGGCTCTCATCAGCTGATTTTTTGATTTGGGTACACTGTGAACGGAAACAACATGAATGTTTTAGGCAAGCAAAGAAGTTAATACAAAGATGTGAATAGGGAAAATGGGAAAGCACAGAGGGGAAGTCTTTACCACAAAGTTCATCACTGGAGCTGAAGGGACTCGGGTGCCTTCCCTGACAAGTTTGTTGTACTCGTGCTGGTTTAGCTCATCAAAGACGGTGGGATCTGTAAAAATCTCCTCATTATACGTCGGCTTGCATATCTCTACACGGGTACTTGCAAGAAACCATGTGATGTAGTTGTTGAACGCGATCGGGCAGTGCTCAAGAAGCTTGGATACTTTTCCAGCCTTAACTTGCTCCACACTAAGTGCGAACTGTATGACATACTTCCTGTGATGCTTGTCCCAGTGCTTGATCTTGCATTGCTTTCTCCGATCCAACCTGCATGTTAGAAAACAGAATATTAGAACCATCAAAACCGGCGAGAAGCTGCTAAGTGCACAAGTTTCATTCTCTCTTACCCGTGTAGCAACCTGTCTGTGTCCTCCCACTCCGGCGGGTAAGGTTAGAAAAAACCAAACTGCGGAACACCCAATGTGGCATATGAAGCTCAACCGCCCAGTTGCATATGAGTGGGCACGGCATATGCCAAAGATCCCTATCTGTAAGGCACATTGGATTCAGCACGAAATCTCCAGGGTTACAAAATCTATCCCAGTGCCATACGACTTCCATTCCACTTGCAACATAGCATACAACAAGGCAACATTGATGTCAAGTTGATACGTCTCCAACATATCTATGATTTTTTATCGTTCCATGCTATTATATTATCCATCTTGGATGTTTTATGGGCTTTACTATGCACTTTTATATAACTTTTGGGACTAACCTATTGACCCAGAGCCCAGTGCTAGTTTCTGTTTTCCCCTTGTTTTAGTGTTTCGCAGAAAAGGAATATCAAACGGAGTCCAAACGGAATGAAACCTGCGGGAACGTGATTTTTGGAACGGAAGCAATCCAGGGGACTTCGAGTGCACATCAGGGAGATAAACGAGGAAGGCACGAGGCAGGGGGGCGCGCCCACCCCCCTGGGCGCGCCCTCCACCCTCGTGGGCCCCTCGTGGCTCCCCTGACGTACTTCTTTCACCTATATATTCCCATATACCCTAGAAACTTCGAGGAACAAAATAGATCGGGAGTTCCGCCGCCACAAGCCTCTGTAGCCACCAAAACCAATGGGACCTGTTCCGGCACCTGTCCGGGGGGAACCTCACCGTGGCCATCTTCATCATCCGGCGCTCTCCATGACAAGGAGGAGTAGTTCACCTTGGGGCTGAGGGTATGTACCAGTAGCTATGTGTTTGATCTCTCTCTCTCTCTCTCTCTCTCTCTCTCTCTCTCTCTCGTGTTCTTGAGGTGATACGATCTTGATGTATCGCGAGATTTGCTATTATAGTTGGATCTTATGTTTCTCCCCCTCTACTCTCTTGTAATGGATTTAGTTTTCCCTTTGAAGTTATCTTATCGGATTGAGTCTTTAAGGATTTGAGAACACTTGATGTATGTCTTGCCGTGCTTATCTGTGGTGACAATGGGATATTCACGTGATCTACTTGATGTATGTTTTGGTGATCAACTTGCGGGTTCCATGAACTTATGCATAGGGGTTGGCACACGTTTTCGTCTTGACTCTCCGGTAGAAACTTTGGGGCACTCTTTGAAGTACTTTGTGTTGGTTGAATAGATGAATCTGAGATTGTGTGATGCATATCGTATAATCATACCCACGGATACTTGAGGTGACATTGGAGTATCTAGGTGACATTAGGGTTTTGGTTGATTTGTGTCTTAAGGTGTTATTCTAGTACGAACTCTATGATAGATTGAATGGAAAGAATAGCTTCGTGTTATTTTACTACGGACTCTAGAATAGATCGATCAGAAAGAATAACTTTGAGGTGGTTTCGTACCCTACACTAATCTCTTCGTTTTTTCTCCGCTATTAGTGACTTTGGAGTGACTCTATGTTGCATGTTGAGGGATAGTAATATGATCCAATTATGTTATTATTGTTGAGAGAACTTGCACTAGTGAAAATATGAACCCTAGGCCTTGTTTCCTAGCATTGCAATACCGTTTACGCTCACTTTTATCACTTGCTACCTTCCTGTTTTTATATTTTCAGATTACAAAAACATATATCTACCATCCATATTGCACTTGTATCACCATCTCTTCGCCGAACTAGTGCACCTATACAATTTACCATTGTATTGGGTGTGTTGCGGACACAAGAGACTCTTTGTTATTTGGTTGCAGGGTTGCTTGAGAGAGACCATCTTCATCCTACGCCTCCCACGGATTGATAAACCTTAGGTCATCCACTTGAGGGAAATTTGCTACTGTCCTACAAACCTCTGCACTTGGAGGCCCAACAACGTCTACAAGAAGAAGGTTGCGTAGTAGACATCAAGCTCTTTTTCTGGCGCCGCTGTCGGGAGGTGAGTGCTTGAAGGTATATCTTTAGATCTTGCAATCAAATCTTTTTGTTTCTTGTTTTAGCACTAGTTTATTTTATAAAAGAAAACTACAAAAAAATGGAATTGAGTTTACCTCATACGCTTCATCTTTTTAATATCTTTCGTGAGTATGATGGGAAGGAAAATTGTGCCAAATTGTTAGAAGAAGAATGCATTAAAATGTTTGGCACTAAATCTTTGAATGATGAGCATGATTGCAATGTTGTTAGTATGAATTCCTTGAATATCCATGATGCTAATGATATGCAAAGCCACAAGCTTGGGGAAGCTATGTTTGATGAAGATGATATTTTTTGTGCCCCAAGCTTTGATGAGAAAATTTACTACGATGAAAGCATGCCTCCTATCTATGATGATTATTGTGATGAGACATATGCTTTAAAGAATAATGATAACCATGAAACTTGTCATCTTGATCTTAATTTTCAATCACATGATAGTTATTTTGTTGGGTTTGCTCCCACTATTATTCATGAGAAGAATTTTGCTTATGTGGAGAGTAGTAAATTTTCTATGCTTGTAGATCATGAAAAGAATGCTTTAGTGCTGGTTATATTGTTGAATTCATTCATGATGCTACTGAAAATTATTATGAGGGAGGAATATATGCTTGTAGGAGTTGCAATAATATCAAGTTTCCTCTCTATGTGTTGAAAATCTTGAAGTTATGCTTGTTTTGCCTTCCTATGCTAGTTGATTATTGTTCCCATAAGTTGTTGGCTCACAAAATCCCTATGCATAGGAAGTGGGTCAGACTTAAATGTGCTAGTCATATTCTTCATGATGCTCTCTTTATGTTTCAATTCTTTTGTCTTATGTGAGCATCATTGAAATCATCATGCCTAGCTAGGGGCTTTAAACGTTAGCGCTTGTTGGGAGGCAACCCAATTTTATTTCAGTTTCTTGCTTTTTGGTTCTGTTTAGGAATAAATGATCCATATTGATTTTTTTTTAGATGTTGTTTTATGTTTTAATTAGTGTTTGTGCCAAGTAGAACCTTTGGGAAGACTTGGGTGAAGTCTTTATGATCATGCTGTAAAAAACAGAAACTTTAGCGCTCACGAGATTAGCTAAAACTTTTTACTGGAGAGTGATATTTAGTTGATTCTTTTTGCAGATGATTAATAGACAAATACCTCAGGTCCACCAGTTTATTTTAGAATTTTTGGAGTTCCAGAAGTTTGCGTTAGTTACAGATTACTACAGACTGTTCTGTTTTTGACAGATTCTGTTTTTCGTGTGTTGTTTGCTTATTTTGATGAATCTATGGCTATTAAAATAGTTTACAAACCATAGAGAAATTGGAAT
The DNA here is from genome assembly GCA_021605205.1 of Aegilops longissima. Classification (NCBI taxonomy): domain Eukaryota; kingdom Viridiplantae; phylum Streptophyta; class Magnoliopsida; order Poales; family Poaceae; genus Aegilops; species Aegilops longissima. Next base: position 155,119,057 of record CM038678.1, on the reverse strand, counting down.
ACAGTTGGTTTAACACCAATATAAATAAATAATGAGTTCATTACAGTACCTTGAAGTGGTGTTTTGTTTTCTTTCGCTAACGGAGCTTACGAGTTTTCTGTTAAGTTTTGTGTTGGGAAGTTTTCAAGTTTTGGGTAAAGATTCGATGGACTATGGAATAAGGAGTGGCAAGAGCCTAAGATTGGGGATGCCCAAGGCACCCCAAGGCAATATTCAAGGACAACCAAGAGCCTAAGCTTGGGGATGCCCCGGATGGCATCCCTCTTTAAATCTTCGCTCATCGGTAACTTTACTTGGAGCTATATTTTATTCACCACATGATATGTGTTTTGCCTGGAGCGTCATTTTATTTTGTTAGTATTTGCTTGATGTTATTTATAATAATGTTTTGCATCTTTATTTTCAATAAAAACGTCAAGGATAGCCATGCTTATTTTGCAAGTATACATGTTGCTGTTTCAAAACAGAAAGTTTACCGCTGTTGAAAAAATTCCCTAGAAAAGTCAGAATGTGATAAAATGTTGAAACCTTTTGCATAATAAGATCTGATAAATTTACTACAGTGGGAATTTTCTTTCATAATTTTTGGAGTTAAGGAAGTAGAATGAATCTTGCATTCTTTACAGACTGTACTGTTTAGCAGATTGCTGTTATGTTTGCATTGTTTGCATGTGTTTTCTTGTTTAATGATTCTATTTGAGGATAGGAGTATTAAATATGCAGAGGAATTTAGTATGCAATGTTTAATAATAATTTTAGTGATTTGTTACAGTAGAAAATGATAAGGTTTTGCATTAGTTTATACTAACTTATCTCACGAGTTCTTGTTGAGTTTGGTGTGGATGAAGCTTTCGAGATTTAGGAAACCGAGATATAAAAGGAATTAAGGAGACACAAAATGTCAGGACCCCGATTCCAACTCACATCGATCTAGCCGGTTACACCTCATATCACTTTGCGGCCTCACGCATGGTATTCCCACGGGTGTCGCCTTACCATGGCCCGGGACCGTTTGCGCCTTTTGGCTCACGTATATGATAGTGTCGCTAGCATCCATATGACAGAGAACCCGGGCCGACATGGCTAGTCGTGAACCCAAAGCGGCACTAACCCATGGGGACAGGCATACATGAATCACATCGAGCATGTCGGTCAGCAGCGTGTGAACCCGGGCTGTAGCACTGGGCTAACAGGACTCCGGGAACCCGGGCTGTAGCAGGCTAGGCAGGACTCCGGATGTCACCGCGTGACATTTCCCCGAAGGGACAGACACAGGAACGAAGTGAAACACCAGGCTATAGCGGACTACTATGGCTCAAGGAAGCACTAGACTACATTTCCCCATAAGAGAGGCTGCCAAGGATAAACAACTAGATTGTCGGATCCCACACATACCAAGCATTACAAACATACACACAATATGCTCGATGTGTGTAAATACAACATGGCATCACAACATAACTCTACGACTCAAGTATTTATTCATTAGGCTTCGAGGAGCGAGATATTACAAACATGGGTCTCATGACCCAACATTCAGAGCATACAAGTCAAAGCACATACAGAAGCTTAACATGTCTGAGTACAGACATCTACAAATGAAAAAGGCTGAGAAGCCTGACTATCTACCAGATCCTGCCGAGGGCACAAGATCGTAGCTAAGGTATCAAGCTAAACATCGAAGTCCACGCGGAACTACTAACGAGACTGAAGTCTCTCTTCAAAAACATAAAATAGACAAATGTGAGTACAAATGTACTCAGCAAGACTTACATCAGAACTAACTACATATGCATCATTATCAACAAAGGGGTGGTGGGGTTTAACTGCAGCAAGCCAGCTTTGACTCGGTGGCTATCCTGAACTACAACTGCAAGTAACTCTTTTGAGGTGGCGCATACGAGTCCACATATTCACCATATCAATACACCACCATGGACCCGCTCCCGTCTCCCTACGAGAACGCCATCCATAGCACTCATGCTTATCTTGCGCATTTTAGAGTATCCACTTTTCACTTGTCTATGAACTGATATAGGCAACCCAGAAGTCCTTTACCGCGGACACGGCTATTCGAATATATGATGTTAACCCTGCAGGGGTGTACTTCTTCACACACGCTCTCACCACTTACCGTCGTTTACACGACATGTACTCGGCAACCTTCAAGCGGAAGCCCGACGTGGGTGTCGGCCACAACCTACCTAAACACTCAAGTCTCTAGTCCAGGTTTATCGCCTATTCAGGTTCCATCCGCAGGGAGTCCGGCCGAGGTTTCCACATACGGCCCCGAACGATGTGTGCAGGGTTCCCGAGATACCAAACGGGCATTCGGTACACCGTGCCACGTGCCTACCGCAACACAGCCCACCCCTAAGGTCAGCGCTGCGTGCGGCCCCTAGCATACTACAAACACCAGAAACTACTTTGCAACTCCCGGAAAGAGGACAAGAGTGGTTAAGAAGCCGAGAGGGTCCATTGGTTTCGGGCCCAGTGCGTGGTAGTAACTGTTTCATGGATCACAAACACAGAACTCAGTTCCTGAGGACGGCTTCAATGAGACAACCCACCATGTACTCCTACATGGCCTCTCACCGCTACCTTTACCAAATCGTGTTCATACACTTAGCTCTTAGCAGTAGGACATGTTCACACACCTCTGATTCATCCCCGATGAATCAGACCTGACTCAACTCTAAGCAGTAGGAGGCATGAAAAACATGCATGAATGAGTAGGCACAACAGGGCTCAAACAACTCCTACTCATGCTAGTGGGTTTCATCTATTTACTGTGGCAATGACGGGTCATGCAGAGGATAAAGGGGTTCAGCTACCGCAGCAAGTAACACATGAGTCGTTGTTGCCCTAATGCAGTAAAAGAGAGCAGGAGCGAGAGAGTAGGATTGTATCGGAATGAACAAGGGGTTTTTCCTTTCTTGGCACTTCTGAAGATATTATAGCTCTTCATCGGTGTCATCGAACTCATCGTCGAAACCACGTCTATCGAGAGGGGACAAATACCGGCAACAGAGAAAGAAACACAATCAATGCAATGCACAATATGATGCATGATCATTACATGGTAAAATGAGTATGTTGGGCTAATGCAACTACAACCTGATGGGTTTGAGCTATTTTGAACCAAAGATTCAAAGTTCAAACTCATTTGTGAACTTAAATAGTGCTTTATCATGTTTTGCACTAAACAGCAAGTTAACTTGTTTAAACATGCATGAAACTAGTACAGATGGATAGATTGGATTTTTCTGATCATTTTTCATATATAAATTATTTCATTTGGAGTTACAGATTAATTTCTATGAATTTTTGAAGTTTGCAACAATTTCTGGAATTTTCTATATAAAAATAAATCCATAAATTAGTTATTGCGTCAGCAGTGCGTCAAGGTGACGTCAGTGGTCAAGGGGACGTCCAGGTCAACCTGACCAGTGGGTCCCGCGTGTCAGCCGTTAATTAAACTAACCAAATTTAGGTAGTTCTAATCTGAGTTAATTAGCAGAGGGGGGCCCACTTGTCATAGACTCAGCGGAGTCAACCTGGACCCACCCAGTCAAGGTCAACGGGTCAAACCCGCCGGCGTTTAGTCGTCGGCGAGGCCAGACGCGGCGGAGGAAGTGCATTAGTGCGTTCCGGCGACCAAATGGACGGCGGAGACCTTCTACGCGAAGCTGGGAACGAGCTACGTCGTTTGGTGGCAGTGGTGGAGCTCGGGGTGGCCGGGAACGTCGCCGGCGACGACCTTGGCGGTCGCCGGAGTCGGGTGAAGATGAACCTGAGGCTACGGGGCACGGCGAGGCTCGGGAAGTGGTGCGTTGGACTCGTGGGGGTGCGGTGGAATTACTGGACAAGGTGGTGAGGCCTGTGGGTGGCCGGAGTCACGTCGGCGACGAGCTCCGCGGCGGCGCGTGCGGGTGAGCTACGTGCAGTCGATGCAGGGCTCGAGAGCGAGAACGAGAAGGGGGAGGAGGTAGCTGAGCTCACGGCGGTCACGACGGTGCAGACGACGGGGTCGGGGAAGAACTGGTGCGGCGGTGACGGCGAAGGGGATCTCCGGCAGTGGCGGAGTCGGGCGAGGTCGATGCGGTGGCTTCGGGGCTCGGCTAGCTCGACGGAGCGGACGACGGCGGGGCTCGCGGACACTGTGGAGCGGAGCGAGGACGACGGTGGCTACGGCTACGGCGGCGGGACGGCGACGTCTGCTTCGGTCATGGCGGAGGGGAACGAGGGAGAGAGGCAGGGGAGAGTGGACGTGTCCAGGGGGCCGAGGGCGCGGCGTGGAGCTCGCCCAGGTGTCCAGGGGCGAAGCAGCAAGCAGGTGGCGCCGTGGCGAGCTCGCGCTCGTCGGCGTCACCTCCACGCACTGGCGGGAGCAAGCAGCTGGCTAGCACGGGCCAGCATAGTGCTGGGCCGCCAGGTGGGCCGGGGCGTGGGTTTGGCCAGGTACTAACTCTCTCTCTCTCTCTCTTTCCTGCTTTTATGTTTCAGTTTTCTATTTTGTTCTGTTTTGTTTTGGTTTAGTAAAAATACTAAACCATTTTATAAAATCCTGAAAATAATTATGTGGCTAGAACTAAAATATACCAAACCACATAAAATGTTCCAGAATTATTGGACTTATATTAATTATATATAAAATATATATCCGATGCAAATAGTTATTGAATTAATTCAAAGGCTAGAATAAATATTTCTGTGACTCCAAAAATATTGGTTTGAATTTCACCTCATGCCAATATTTTCACAGAATATCAGGAACATTTTCTTGGACTCATTTGATGAGATTTAAATGTTGGTTATTTTTAGGGGTTTTCTGAGGCTTTGAAAATTCCTCAATTCAAATTTCATTTGAATTTAAACATGATGCACACATGGAAGCTCGCATAGGTCAGACCAGGATTAGGGATGTGACAGCTCACCCCCACTAAACAAGAATCTCGTCCTGAGATTCACGACGTGAGGTAAGAAGACAGAGGGGCACAGGCTAACACGGTCTTCACGATCCAGGTTGCACTTCATAAGAACGTTGACATGATCACCATCTTTGTCTCGGCGTCTTGCCTTGAGAACTGCATCCAACATGACAACGAGAAGAAAGGGGGGGATTTTAGAAGAATCGATCTTCTTGAGGTTCGAACAATTTAGGATCATCTTAATGATCACAAGATCAACTCACGGAATGAGACATAGAAACATCTCTGGAGCTGAGACATGAAACATACATCCGGAGGGATGGAGTGTAACAGATGACGAAGATTCACTACGTTAACACAATTCCACACTTAAGAAGGTGGTGAACGATTGTCCACATAGCGAGGAGTTGAGTTGCCATGATACCATAACGAGACATCTTAAGGAAGGTGACCCACAGAAATATTCCCTTAAGTGGCAAAAAGAATTACTTTTGATATAGAGATCATTGAGACTCTTTATACCAGCCTAAGGCAATCACAAACGATCGTTTGAAAGATCTCGAAGAAATGGCATACTCAGACTAGGATGGATGATGTGGACCACCTTGTTGAAGACAACGCAATGGATGACTTTTGCGTATCACAGGAAATGAATGGGACCCATGACAGGACTACTTTTGAAGATGAACCTGTACAGCAACTGTTGAGAAGGACATCCCATGGAGAATTGGCACGATAGGGTGCAACTGGGAACAAAATGCAGATGTTGGGAGTGTTCCAACCATCATATCTGCCTGAGATTCAGATCCGATTGGTGATAGGATACTTCAGACTCAACCTGTCTGAAAAGGAAGTTTGCAACACAATTCGACGAGATGAAGTTGCGAGATTCTCGGGAGATGGACTACGGTAGTAAGCTCCAGAACATGAGCTGGTTCTGCTAAACACATGTGAACACGCTTTCCCAAACAAGCATGACCACATAGTAGTCTTATGATAAAACACTACCGAGTTCAGGTGGGGAACCATCATCTATGGTAACGAAGTCTTGTGCATGACCTAGGATTTGCACAACAACTCCTTTTCCTTGAACAAATCAATCAGTGTCTTGGTGTGCTAGGGAATTCATATGGAGTGGAGGTAATTAATCTACCAAACCATAGAATACATTCGCTCATGCATAATTGACTTGGGACGGTACCTGAGGAAATAAAACAATCTTTCTCGAACCCACGGCGGCAACTTGCACCAAGTGCACATGAATTCGAGGAAGTCACTTCTTCCATCCAAGCATAAGCTTCATGAACAAAACATGAAGGCATTGCTTACAAAGTTTCCAACACTAGGTTGATGTTCAACATGAATCATGGGGGAGACAAAATGTTGCTGATGGACTCAATAGCAACTCATCGGAATTTCCATATCACTGGACTTCCACCATCATGTGAACACGGTGATAGCACTGGTCAGACCAAAAGATGGAATGGTGTATGCTCGAGGGATCAACCACGAGTAAGACAACATTACGAACATCGTTGGTTCTGATTTGGCTTGACGATAGCCCATACTCAAGTCAAAGTTTGATAAGACAATAGGTTCAACAACTGATCACGAGGAACAATCAATGAAGATATCATCTTTCTTCAACACACACACAAACGCAAAGATATCCCTTCAGAATGAACTAAATTCAGCAAAGCTTTTATCTTCCAACTCTCCAAGTTGTTGTTTAGCTTAACCAACCAGCTCAGGGATATCAAACACGGATTCTTGGAGTAGGGGTGGTTTACAAGAAACCAACTTGATCACGAACTTAACACGGCGGTCAGGTGACAACCTGGTAGCACTTCCAAGAAGATATTTGGAAAGTCACGAACCACCGATATATTACTAAGCTCAAGAACAATCTTGCTTTTCAAGGCAAGACGACATGATCAGAAGAGCAAGGGATGGATACAGTCCTAGCTCATTGATCGAAGGGTGCACCAGGAAAAACAGACTAGGTAGCACGATCAATCTCATGATGGTGATTCAGTAACCAACACACTAATAATGAGATTTTCATCCATTAACCACTAAGCAACATGGTTGCTAGGGGTATTGATTTCACACATCATGATTCACTTGTCGGCATTCCGGTTGCGACAACACGGGACCGAGGAATGAATAATGATGGCGAGAAGTATCATTGCATCAAGAATTCATAGGAAGTTGTGCAATTCCCATGACATTCTTGACATAAGATGGCAATACTCCAGGGTGGAACAGAATCAAAACTGAATTGCATTTGACCTGCAGAATACAACTGTTTTGTCCCAATCCTGGAAATGGATAAGGTACTGGAGTTTGTTTCTCCTAGTCATTCTGAAATAGAATGGCTTAACGAACCACAAGAATATTAGGCATCGATAACACGAATGCACAATTACTCCGGACTATCAATTGATAGACGAAGGTCGGAATACAACTGAAGAGGGACAACTCAAAGGAACCTATAACTTTTCGAGTTGTGGAGGCATGGATTAGTATGCCGAACAAATTCAACATATTTCTTCCGGATAACCCATGCAGAGAGGTAGGATTGGCAGAGTCACAATATAGAATGGGGAACTCATCGAGAGCACTCTTGTTGTTACCTTTTGGTTGAACGAGGAACTTCTGCCAAGGATGGTTCATGGTATTTGGAACAATGATATACCACGGACCTCGAAGACTATCACAAAGGTTACTAATATCCTAAAGGAACTAGCAACACTATCAACATTAGGTAAGTAGGGTGAATCTTGGGTCAAGAACCCAGGAGTAGAATACCTACTAGCTAAATTGCATCACGGGATGCTTTCGAGAATGATGGCCAGAATCATCACACTGGGAACACAAACATGGCTAGATTACTAGGTGACTCCCTAAAACACCTAGGTTCATAATAATAGCTCCAACATATATGCCGAGGCAGCGGAGTACCTCAACTCACCGATTAGTGTGGTTAATCTAGCCCAAAGGGACACCAAAATGGGAGGAAGGGATTTTGCAAATGCTTCAGATTGTATTAGAAACCTGGAATGACTCAGACAGCATAACGACTGTAAATGCTCAGAAAAGATTTGAGACATTCACAAGGATTTGCATAGTCGCTTAACAACATCATATCAAGGTTCTGGTTCAACTGAGAACATACTAAAAGTAGTAGAAACTGAATTGAGGCTTGAAACTATCAATCCTATAAGTCTCTAACATAGTAACTCGTCATCCTAGTAGATAGATGAGAAGCCTAGTTCCTAAACCCCGTAGAAGAGAACAGGATGACTCAGATCAGAAGGCCATGAGGTATAAGGAGTAAAAAGAGCCTTACGTTCCCTTCCACAATCAATTCCCTTACATAACTAAAGCATTTCTAGACACAACTTGACCAGTTTGGCTTGGTAAACCTCACAGCAATGGGCTCGATATCAAAGCTGTCAGGACCCCGATTCCAAGTCACATCGATCTAGCCGGTAACACCTCATATCACTTTTTGGCCTCACGCACGGTATTCCCACGGGTGTCGCCTTGCCATGGCCCGGGACCGTTTGCGCCTTTTGGCTCACGTATATGATAGTGTCGCTAGCATCCATATGATAGAGAACCCGGGCCGACATGGCTAGTCGTGAACCCAAAGCGGCACTAACCCGTGGGGACAGGCATACATGAATCACATCGAGCATGTCGGTCAAGGCGTGTGAACCCGGGCTGTAGCACTGGCTAACAGACTCGGGAACCCGGCTGTAGCAGGCTAGGCGGGACTCAGATGTCACCGCGTGACATTTCCCAAAATGCTGCATACACGAACGAAGTGAAACACATGTCGGCCGGTCAAGCGCCCCGAGCAAAGAGTTGGGCTAGCAGGACTCCGGTGAACCAGGCTATAGCGAACTACTATGGCTCAAGGAAGCACTAGACTACATTTCCCCATAAGAGAGGCTGCAAAGGATAAACAACTAGATTGTCAGATCCCACACATACCAAGCATTACAAACATACACACAATATGCTCGATATGTGTAAATACAACATGGCATCACAACATAACTCTACGACTCAAGTATTTATTCATTAGTGTAACATCCCAAATTTCTTATTTGGAATGTTTTACAATATTAGCTAAGCATCTATGCATATTGTTTGAAATTGAGTGGCATTTGAAGTTTCAGAAGATTTTGAGTTGATGGAATTTGAATTCAAAATTTGGCAGTTGAAATTTATTTCAAATCAATGCCTGACAAATACTTGAGAAAAGTATGGGAGGAGTAAACATGACACTCCAAATATGTCAGATGAAAAACCTTGCCAAAAAGTTTGAATTCAAATTTGATTTTTATTTGGGATTTTAGAAAAATGATTTTTTTTAAAGTTTGAGTTTTGCCCCTGGAAAAATGTTCAAATTATAGGGAATATTCCCCTGATCATTTTGATATATATATATATGTCCTATATAAAATATATATATTTAAATGTATTATCTCTCCTCTCCTAAATTCAAAAAAAAAAGAAAAAAAAGGGGACCCAGGCGCCAGCCAGCTAACTGCCCGGCCAAGACCCAGCGGCCCACCAGTGAGCCAGCCAACTGCCTAGCCGCGCCCGACCGAGCCGACCCAGCGCCGCACCCCGAAGTCCCTACCCCTCGGTCGCCCGTCGCTCATCCCCCTCCCCTCTCTCACCGACACCCCGGACCCACCTCTCCTTTCCCCTCGCCCACGCCAACCACCGCGCCGCCGCTCGCCGGAATCCCGAAGGATCCGGGATCGCCTCCCCGATCCTCGCCCGATCTGCCCCCTCCTCCAAGCCCCCCCCCCTATATATACTCCCCCCTCGACCCGTTCCCCCCACTTCCCCCTCGCCCGACCCCTCCCCTCGCCCGCAATCCGTCGCCGGAGCCCGAGTGCGCCGCCGCGCCATTGCCACCGCTCCGCCCGCCTCCGAACCCCCTCGAGCTCGCCTGACTCCACCCCGAGCTCCTTGCTCCCGCACCATGGGAGGTCTCCGCCGTCGCCCCGCCCACGGATCCCCGCACTGTCGTCACCCGAGCCGCCGTCGACCATCGCCGGCGTCGCCACCACGGTAAGCCACGGAGACCCCGCCGCCGCTCGATCTAAATCTAGGTGTAGATTAGATTAGCGAAGGGGTATGTTTTTTTAATAGACCCGGTTTTAGTTCCGGTTTATTCCGGTTTAGTTAGGTTTAGTTTAGACCGGCCCGAAGCGATTTATTTCCTCGGGCGTATTTTAGTTATATCACGCCGATGCGTTAGATAGGCCCATTAAGCGCCAGATTTCTTTTTAGTTAAATTTTTTCGTTTCTGTTTTTAACAGAATAGTTTCAGTTTTGTAAAATCCATATCTTCTAATCTACTTAATATTTTTAATTGATTCTTTTTTTGTTAGTTTGCAAATTTATTGGAGTTTCTGTAGAAAATATGTTTGGCATGTTTAAATTATTTAAAATTGTTTTATTTTAGTTTTAGACAGATTAGTAATTCTTCTATAAAATGAGTTGGGATTACTTTATTTTAGTGATTCTTTTGTCACTGCTTTATTTTGACCTTGCCTAACCGTAGGAATTTATTTGGGCATTTTATATTTAATAAAAAATAGTTTTAATCAAAATCATGTGGTTCTTATTTATTTAACTAGCTGCTGTTTTCCTATTGTTTTATTTAGCAAATAATTTTATTTTTCCTATGTGATAGTTTATTTTAGGTTAGTTTCGTAACTTTAGAACAAGAACTTTTATTTACAATAAATAAAATTTTTATTTTATTTTTTCTTGCTAGGATTGTTATAGGCATAATAGGAGTTCTATAATAGCTTTTGATGTGATTCTTTTTGCTCCTAGTTGCATGATGTTTTCTTTTCTGTTAGTTAGCAAAAACCCTTGCTTAGGTTCTGTTAAGAAAAATTTGGTTGTGTAAAACTTTTTCTTAATGGTTGTTTGATGTGGTGAAAACATTGATTTGGATTTCTTCGAACTTTCTTTGGGTTTTGGTTCAATTGTTTTATGTGTTATGTTAGCATGCTGTTATGTTAAGTGATCATATGTTTGTATGCTTATATGATTGTTGTTTGCCTCGGTAGAATTTCCGGAGTGCGAAGCTTGCTACCACGAGTCCCTAGCTTTCGAAGATCGTCAGCAAGGCAAGTCAATTGATCATGATTTATCTTACAATACCTATGATTTTATTGCATTAGAAATTATACCTCCCCACCATGCATGCAGTAGGAGAATTTGAAGTTATGTTCTTGAGTAGTATCATGAGGTAGGATGAACCCAATTCCCTTATTACCATTGCCGGGACGAAGTAGTTTATTTTGCTATGCTCAGAGACGGGTTGGTTGAGTGAATCATAAGGAGATGTGAGAGTCAAGATGATGACAACCCCATGACTTCAAGCTCAAGATGGACTTCAAAATTCACTCATTGGGTGGAGGGCGGTTGTGGGCACCTGGAGAAAACCAGCGGTTGGCGGGATGCATGGAGAAGCGCCATGACATCTTGCGGAAAGCTTCACCCAGCCACGAAGAGACGGATGTATACCCCATTGACCGGAAGCTTACCTGTGCAGCCGCAAGACATTATGGGCTCTGGCTTGGTCAACCTTAGGTGTAACTCTGGCCGGACGGTGCTACGAGATGTAGAAGAACGGTAGGATTGGATGGGTACCGGCAGTGGCCAGAGGAACTCTTCGGAAGACCCTGTTTCGTTCATCCCGTCTTCAAACACCATGAAGTGCGAAGACTTAAAGGAGGGAACGATTCTTGCGGGTAAAGTGCACAAACCTCTGCAGAGTGAAGATCTAATCGGTTAGCCGTGTCCCCGGTTACGGACAATTTGAGCCTCTGGAAACTTGGAAGTATTTCGGATATCTCAACACCAAAATTAATAAATTAATTGAGGGGATTATTTAATAATTGGGAATGAGACATTGGTTGGTGGAACCATCTCAGTAAACTACCAACATTTTGTAGTATTTGCAAACAAGTCCATTGTTGTAGGGAAAAACTGGCTTTTTCGCAAAACAATGAAACTTAGAGCCCCACAGCCAAATTGCATATAGTGTTAGTAATTTTTATTGTTATTCTCTCTTCATGACTTGCCGGCATATTCAAAATGCTGACCTACACGGCTGCAACGTCTTATGTTGCAGAGGATTATTCCGATCAGGAGTGAGGCTACGATCCGCGCTTGGCGATTGCCCTATGGAGTCGGATGGACTCGCTATTCTTCTACGCTTCCGCAGCTTTATTTAGTTTATTTCTCATGAGTTGGCCTTCGGACGAATTTATTATATTGTAATAAAGACTCGATATGAGAATTGTGTAATAAATTCAGGTGTGATTGAACTTTGATTATTACATCAATGTACTGTGTGTGCCAGCATGATCTTGGGATGGTACAGCTACACAGAGACTTGACCGATTTTGGGTCGGGTCGCTACAGAGATGGTATCAGAGCACACGCTGACCGTAGGACGTAACCCCTAGGATCGGAAAGCCATAGGAAGAGACTATTTATTTCATGTCCTTATCATTCCGTAATTCTCCCCTGTTCATTTCTGACTTCTCTCCGGTTTTCAACATTCTAGATGGCCGCCGAGTTCACCCCAGTTCTGCTACGGAGTTTTGCCACCAGATGAGACGATGCCTCTCGGCAAGAAGCTGGTTCAGATCGTGAAGAAGCTGAAGATTGCTCGCCCTCGATCACCGGAAGCCTACCAATGCACTTCCGACGGATACCCTTCTGAGATTGAGGTGCACATTCCGTGGAGGACCTTGGAGGACATTTGAGCCTATTGACTTTGAGTTTACCGATTTCAATTGGATCCTCGGAAGAGACATGGCGATTTATCATGCACTTGGACATCTCCGAGAAGAGTACAGGGCGAGCTCGACCCATCGACCTCGCCATGATTTCTCGCAGAGCTAGGAATGGAGATATCATCCGCACCGTGAGGGCGACTCCATTCTCTCATATGTCCAAGACTTGGAGTGTCTCCTCAGAAGCAGGAGATCCAAACTCGCCGAACTTCGAAGGTACACAGAGGCTGTTGTTCCGTGAACTGGGAACTGGAGGAGAAAGCACACGCAGACTTCCTTGACCATGAAGAAGAAATCAAGGATTTTATGGAGAGAGTCGACAAGCTGAAGATGGATGTTGCCGCATTAGAGGAGAAGATGGATTTGGGAGAAGACCTTTTTCCGAGTGGAGATGACGGACCTCTCGTGAGCAATGACCAGGATTATGAAGAGAGCTCCACTGAAGAAAGCCGCAAGAGGAGGCGCCGCATCAGAGGACGCCACACCGGAGGACGCCGCACCAGAGGACGCAAGGATAATTGATGAAGACATTTAGTCGACCGCCATGTTATTTTATTTTTCCATCGATCAGTTAGGCCGTTATTTTCGATTAGTCGAGAGAATTTGTAATCCGAGATTGAACCATGTTTGAGTTGATTGAATAAATGATTGGTGTGATTATGATTGTGCATTCATATGGGTAGTGATATTTTCTCATTAGACCCTTGTTCTATTCTAATTTTCTCATCCACTCCAAAACACGGATGCCTCCGAGAGGCGTGACCCGGTCTCAACTTTCCGCCAGAGCTCACCCGGCTGATCCAGCAGAGAATGCCCTCATGCGGATGCTCATCCGAACGAACAACAACAACAACAACAACAACAACAATCCACCGCCACCACCCCTGCTGACAACTTGACCCGCTTCCTAAGGCTGAATCCGCCGGTGTTCTCTAGCAGCACCGAGCCGATTGTGGCCGGCGATTGGCTCCGCAAGGTCGGAAGGAGTTAGACACCGCTGGATGCACAGATGCGAGAGAAGGTGCGCTTTGCCGCACATCAACTTGATGGACCTGCAGCCTCTTGGTGGGAGAACTACACCGCCACTTATCCCATCGCCACCATCACGTGGGATCAGTTCCAAAGAAGCTTTCCGCACCGCTCATGTTTCATTTGGAGCCATGAGTGCAAGAAGCGTGAGTTCCGCAACTTACGCCAGGGGAACCGTACTGTGGGGCAGTACATGGATGAGTTCAGCAAGTTAGCTCGCTATGACCCGGATGATGTGGCCACAGATGCCGCAAAGCAGGAAAAGTTTCTCGAGGGACTTAATGACGAGCTAGGTATGCAGCTTATGGTGGCTACCTTCAACAACTACCAGGAGCTGGTAGACAAGGCCACCATACTTGAAGGCAAGCAGCAGCAGATTGATAGCTGCAAGCGGAAGTATGGCCAGGGGAAGTACAACTCTGGAGCTCAGCAGAAACCCCGTTATGCCCCATACTCGGGAGGGCATACCCATCACACCCATGGAGGAAATGGGAACAACCGCAACCAGGATAACAAGACAGGCAATGGAAACGGCAATGGAAACGACAATGGCAACCAGCATCGTCCTGCCCCGGTTTAGAAGGATCTGAGTCACATCACCTGTTTCAAGTGCCAGAAAACAGGGCACTATGCCACCGACTGCCCGGAGGCCAAGCAGAGGAATGGAAACGGCAATGGAAGCTCAGAAAGAAGCCCAACCCTTTTCCTCGTGCTCGGGTGAACCACATTGACGTGGAGGGCGTCTATGATCAGCCGGACACTCGTGGTTGGTAAGTTTTATTAAATTCACATCCGAGATTGGTACTCTTTGATTACGGTGCAACGCATTCATTCATATCAAGGGTAGTTGTGGAAAATACGGGTTTCCACTAGAACCCTTAGAAGCCCTCTTCACGTCGGGTTCGCGGAGGAGAAATGATGGCAGGCTTAGGCTGTCATGCAACCCTCAACATCGGAAACCATAAATTTTCCGCAGACCTCATAGTATTGGAAACCGGACCTTGGATGTAATCCTAGGCATGGATTAGTTGACAAAGTTTGAAGGAAACATAGATCTGTGCCCACAAGTCGATTCTGCTCACCACCCCGGAGCGAAGAGGATCAAGTATGTATCCGGGCGTATCCCGATGAAGAATCGGTGCATTCCCTCACGGAGTTGTTCAGAGGAACCGCCATGGTGCAAGATTTTCCGATGTGTTTCCGGAGGAATCACCAGGAATGCCACCGGAAAGAGACATCGAATTTCTGATTGAGTTATTGCCCGGCACAGCCCCAATATCCAAGAGACCCTATCGGATGCCCCCGAACGATTTAAGAGAGATCAAGAATAAAATTAATGAGCTATTGGAGAAGGGATATATTCGGCCAAGCTCGTCACCTTGGGGAGCCCCAATTGTTTTGGTAGAGAAGAAGGATGGAACCCTGAGAATGGTTGTGGATTATTGTTCGTTGAACGACGTGACCATCAAGAACAAGTACCCTCTGCCGATGATTAATGACTTATTTGATCAGCTAGTTGGAGCCAAGGTATTCTCCAAGATCGATCTTCGATCAGGGTATCATCAGTTGAAGATCCGTGAGAAGGATATACCTAAAACAGCATTCACCACCAGGTATGGTTTATATGAGTATACCGTCATGTCATTCGGATTGACTAATGCCCTGCATACTTCATGAATTTGATGAACAAGGTATTTATGGAATATCTAGACAAGTTTGTCGTGGTGTTCATCGATGATATACTGATTTTCTCCAAGAGCGAGGAAGAGCATAAGGAACATTTGCGTCTAGTTTCGAGAAACTCCGAGAACATCAGTGTATGCCAAGTTCATAAATGTGAATTTTGGCTGAAGGAAGTCGGATTCCTCGGACATGTTATTTCAGGAGAAGGAATAGCAGTTGACCCCGCCAAGGTTGAATCAGTCACCGATTGGCAGTCGCCCACCTCAGTCAAGGAGATCCGCAGTTTTCTCGGACTCGCAGGATATTATCGGAGGTTTATTGAGAATTTCTCGAAGATTGCCAAGCCCATGACTGAGCTGTTGAAGAAGGACGCCAAGTACATTTGGACCGACGAATGTGAAGCCAGTTTCCAGGAATTGAAGAAACGTTTGGTTACAGCCCCAGTGCTGATTTTGCCGGACATACACAAGGATTACCAGGTATATTGTGACGCTTCTCGTCAGGGACTCGGAGGAGTACTCATGCAGGAAGGAAAAGTTGTAGCTTATACCTCCATACAGCTACGACCACACGAGATGAATTATGCCACACATGATTTGGAGTTAGCAGCGATAGTGCATGCACTCAAGACAGAGACATTTCCTCATCGGAAACCGTTGTGATGTTTACAGATCATAAGAGCTTGAAGTATATTTTCACGCAGAAGAGTTGAACCTCGAGCAGAGGAGATGGCTAGAGTTAATCAAGGACTATGACATGAAATTGCATTACCACCCAGGAAAGGCTAATGTTGTAGCAGATGCTTTGAGCCGTAAGAGTTATGTAAATACTCTTATAGTGGGAGGATTACCCTAGGAGTTAGTCGATGACCTCAGAGATCTCCGACTGGAGATAGTTCCAAGAGGATATGTTGCAACTCTGGAAGTTCAGTCCACTTTGGCCGAAAGAATTCGTGAAGCCCAGAAGTCGGACAAGGAAATTGATGAGATAAAGAAAAGGATGAATGAAGGAAAAGCTAAAGGGTTTCGTAAGGATGAATACGGAGCTATATGGTTCGAGGATCGATTTATGTCCCCAATGATCCCGAACTCAGGAAGCTAATTCTTCAGAGGCTCATGATTCACCGTACTCGATTCACCCGGTAACACCAAGATGTATCTGGATTTGAAGGAAAGTTTCGTGGGCAGTACGAAGAAGGATATTGCGAGTACGTAGCAAGTATGCGATGTTTGTCAACGAGTAAAGGCAGAACATCGAAGCCAGCAGGGTTACTTCAACCTTTGCCGATTCCCGAGTGGAAATGGGAAAAACTTGGAATGGATTTTATCACGGGATTACCGGGACCCGTTCAGGTTATGATTCCATCTGGGTAGTGGTTGATCGATTGACCAAGGTAGCTCACTTCATTCCGTGAAGACTACCTATACCAGCGCTAAGTTAGCCAAGATATACATGACCAGGATCGTATGTCCGCATGGAGTCCCGAGGAGTATCGTGTCGATAGAGGAACACAATTTACCTCAAAGTTTTGGAATCGGTTGCATGAAACTTTGGGTACGAGGCTGGAGTTCAAGATCAGCTTTTCATCCGCAGCAGATGGATGACCGAGAGAGTCAACCAGATCTGGAGGACATGTTGAGAGCTTGTGCGCTAGACTATGGGTCTAGCTGGGATGATAATTTGCCATCTGCGGAGTTCTCATACAACAACAGTTATCGACCGATCAAGATGGCCCCTTCAAGCTCTATACGGAAGGAGGTGCGAACACCATTGATGTGGGATGGTGTTGGAGATCGAAAACTTTTCGGTCCCGATCTTATCGAGATTCAAGAGAAAGTCAAGCTGATTCGAGATAGACTCAAGGTAGCTCGATCGAGACGTAAGAGTTATGCCGACAAGAACGCAAGGAAGTAACTTACGAAGCGGGAGACCGGGCATATCTTCGTGTGTCCCCACTTCATGGAATCAAGAGGTTCGTGTTAAAGGAAAGTTAGCACCCGGTTCATTGGCCCTACAAAATCCTCGAACGTCGTGGAGAAGTTGCTTACAAGTTGGAATTGCGGAAGGATTGTCCGGAGTTCATGATGTCTTCCATGTTTCTCGGTGAAGAAATGCCATGCCGACATGGCCGATATTCCGTTGAGAGACACAGTGCCCCTAGAGGCCATACAGCTCGACAATGATCTGACTTATGAGGAGAAACCAGTCCGAATTCTCGAGACTGCGAACAGAGTCACCCGCAGCAAGATCATCAAGTTTTGCAAGGTGTTGTGTGTTGGGGAACGTAGTAATTTCAAAAAAATTCCTACGCACACGCAAGACCATGGTGATGGCATAGCAACGAGAGGGGAGTGTGTCGTCCACGCACCCTCGTGAGACCGAAAGCGAAGCGTTATCACAACGCTGTTGATGTAGTCGACGCCTTCACGATCCGACCGATCCAAGCACCGAACGACGGCACCTCCGAGTTCTGCACACGTTCAGCTCGATGACGATCCCGGACTCGATCCAGCAAAGTGTCGGGATGAGTTCCACAAGACGACGGCGCAGGACGATGATGATGCTCCACCGACGCAGGGCTTCGCCTAAGCTCCGCGACGATATGACTTCTCCGGCGCAGGCTTTGCCTAAGCTCATGACGATATGACCAAAGTGGGATATGGTGGAGGGGCACCGCACACGGCTAAGGAACGATCCGTAGATCAACTTGTGTGTTCGGGGTGCCCCTGCCTCAGATATAAAGGAGCAAGGGGTGCGGCCAGCCCAAGGGGCGCTGGAGGAGTCCTACTCCCACCGAGTAGGACCCCCCTTCCTAGTTGGATTAGGATTGGAGGAGGGAAGAGGGAGAGGCGCCCCCTCATTGTCCTATTCGGACTAGAGGGGAGGGGGTGCTGCCTGCCCCGGCGGCCCTTCCTCTTCTCCCTATGGCCCATCAAGGCCCATTGACCCCGGGGTTCCGTAACCCCGGTGTTCCCAGAACTTCCTGTTTTCATCCGAACCTTCCAAGTCCAAACATAGGCTTCCAATATATCAATCTTTATGTCTCGACCATTTCGAGACTCCTCGTCATGTCCATGATCACATCCGGGACTCCAAACAACCTTCGGTACATCAAAACTTATAAACTCATAATGAACTGTCATCGAAACGTTAAGCGTGCGGACCCTACGGGTTCGAGAACTATGTAGACATGACCTAGAACCATTCTCGGTCAATAACCAATAGCGGAACCTGGATGCCCATATTGATTCCTACATATTCTACGAAGATCTTTATCGGTCAAACCGCATAACGATATACGTTGTTCCTTTTGTCATCGGTATGTTACTTAGCCGAGATTCGATCGTCGGTATCCAATACCTAGTTCAATCTCGTTACCGGTAAGTCTCTTTACTCGTTCCGTAATACATCATCTCACAACTAACTCATTAGTTGTAATGCTTGCAAGGCTTATGTGATGTGTATTACCGAGAAGGCCAGAGATACCTCTCCGACAATCGGAGTGACAAAACCTAATCTCAAATACGCCAACCCAACAAGTACCTTTGGAGACACCTGTAGTACTCCTTTATAATCACCCGATTACGTTGTGACGCTTGGTAGTACCAAAGTGTTCCTCCGTAAACGGAGTTGCATAATCTCATAGTTACGTGAACATGTATAGGTCATGAAGAAAGCAATAGCAATATACTAAACGATCAAGTGCTAAGCTAACGGAATGGGTCATGTCAATCACATCATTCTCCTAATGGTGTGATCCCATTAATCAAATGACAACACATGTCTATGGTTAGGAAACATAACCATCTTTTATTAATGAGCTAGTCTAGTAGAGGCATACTAGTGACTATCTGTTTGTCTATGTATTCACACATGTATTATGTTTCCGGTTAATACAATTCTAGCATGAATAATAAACATTTATCATGATATAAGGAAATAAATAATAACTTTATTATTGCCTCTAGGGCACATTTCCTTCACTGTGGAGTCATCATTCCGAGGAGGAAGCCACCTGGGAGCGAGAAGAAGACCACCGCCGAGACCACCCGCACCTATTTGCTAGCCAACCCGAATCTCGAGGGCGAGATTCATCTTAAGGTGGGTAGGTTTGTAACATCCCAAATTTCCTATTTGGAATGTTTTACAATATTAGCTAAGCATCTATGCATATTGTTTGAAATTGAGTGGCATTTGAAGTTTCGTAAGATTTTGAGTTGATGGAATTTGAATTCAAAATTTGGCGGTTGAAATTTATTTCAAATCAATGCCCGACAAATACTTGAGAAAAGTATGAGAGGAGTAAACATGACACTCCAAATATGTCGATGAAAAACCTTGCCAAAAGTTTGAATTCAAATTTGATTTTTATTTGGGATTTTAGAAAATGATTTTTTTAAGTTTGAGTTTTGCCTCGGAAAATGTTCAAATTATAGGAATATTCCCTGATCATTTTGATATATATATGTCCTATATAAAAGATATATATTTAAATATATTATCTCTCTCTCCTAAATTCAAAAAAATAGAAAAAGGACCCAGCGCCAACTGGCCAACTGCCCAGCCAAGACTCAAAGCGGCCCAGCCAATGGGCTGTGCCAACCTGCCTAGCCTAGCCGCGACCGAGCCGACCCGAGCCAGCACCCCAAGCCCCTACCCTCGGTCGCCTGTCGCTCATCCCCCTCCCCTCTCTCACCGACACCCCGGACCCACCTCTCCTTTCCCTCGCCCACGCCAACCCGCGCCGCCGCCGAATCCCGAAGGATCCGGATCGCCTCCCGATCCTCGCCCGATCTGCCCCCTCCTCCAAGCCGCCCCCCTATATACTCCCCCCTCGACCCGTTCCCCCCACTCCCCTCGCCTGACCCCCTCCCCTCGCTCAATCCGTCGCGGAGCCCGAGTGCGCCGCCGTGCCATTGCCACCGCTCCGCCCGCCTCGAACCCCTCGAGCTCGCCTGACTCCACCCCGAGCTCCCTTGCTCCGCCAAGACCAGCGGAGGTCTCCGCCGTCGTCCCCGACCACCGAGCCCCCTTGCACTGTCGCCGCCGAGCCGCCATCGACCATCGCCGGCGCCGCCACCACGGTAAGCCACCGGAGACCCCGCCGCTGCTCGATCTAAATCCTAGGGTGTAGATTAGATTAGCGAAGGGTATGTTTTTTAATAGACCGGTTTTAGTTCGGTTTATTCCGGTTTAGTTAGGTTTAGTTTAGACGGACCGAGCGATTTATTTCCTCGGCGTATTTTAGTTATATTACGCCGATCGTTAGATAGGCCCATTAAGCTTGATTTCTTTTTAGTTAATTTTTTCGTTTCTGTTTTTAACAGAATAGTTTCAGTTTTGTAAAATCCATATCTTCTAATCTACTTAATATTTTTAATTGATTCTTTTCTTGTTAGTTTGCAAATTTATTGTAGTTTCTGTAAAATAATATGTTTGGCCATGTTTAAATTATTTAAAATTGTTTTATTTTAGTTTTAGACAGATTAGTAATTCTGCTATAAAATGAGTTGGGATTACTTTATTTTAGTGATTCTTTTTGTCACTACTTTATTTTAACCTTGCCTAACCGTAGGAATTTATTTGTGCATTTTATATTTAATAAAAATAGTTTTAATCAAAATCACGTGGTTCTTATTTATTTAACTAGCTGCTGTTTTACTATTGTTTTATTTAGCAAATAATTTTATTTTTCCTATGTGATAGTTTATTTTAGGTTAGTTTCGTAACTTTAGAACAGGAACTTTTATTTACAATAAATAAAATTTTTATTTTATTTTTTCTTGCTAGGATTGTTATAGGCATAATAGGAGTTCTATAATAGCTTTTGATGTGATTCTTTTTGCTCCTAGTTGCATGATGTTTTATTTTCTGTTAGTTAGCAAAAACCCTTGCTTAGGTTCTGTTAAGAAAAATTTGGTTGTGTAAAACTTTTTCTTAATTGTTGTTTGATGTGGTGAAAACATTGATTTGGATTTCTTCGAAATTTCTTTGGCTTTTGGTTCAATTGTTTTGTGTGTTATGTTAGCATGTTGTTATGTTAAGTGATCATATGTTTGTATGCTTATATGATTGTTGTTTGCCTCGGTAGAATTTTCGGAGTGCGAAGCTTGCTACCACGAGTCCCTAGCTTTCGAAGATCGTCAGCAAGGCAAGTCAATTGATCATGATTTATCTTACAATACCTATGATTTTATTGCATTAGAAATTATACCTACCCACCATGCATGCAGTAGGAGAATTTGAAGTTATGTTCTTGAGTAGTATCATGAGGTAGGATGAACCCAATTCCCCTTATTACCATTGCCCGGGACGAAGTAGTTTATTTTGCTATGCTCGTAGACGGGGTTGGTTGAGTGAATCATAAGGGAGATGTGAGAGTCAAGATGATGACAACCCCATGACTTCAAGCTCAAGATGGACTTCAAAATTCACTACTGGGTGGAGGACGGTTGACGGGCACCATGGAGAAAACCAGCGGTTGGCCGGGATGCATGGAGAAGCGCCATGACATCTTGCGGAAAGCTTCACCCAACCACGAAGAGACGGATGTATACCCCATTGACCGGAAGCTTACCTGTGCAGCCGCAAGCCATTATGGGCTCTGGCTTGGTCAACCTTAGGTGTGACTCGGCCGGACGGTGCTACGAGATGTAGAAGAACGGTAGGATTGGATGGGTACCGGCAGTGGCCAGAGGAACTCTTCGGAAGACCCTGTTTCGTTCATCCCGCCTTCAAACACCATGAAGTGCGAAGACTTAAAGGAGGGAACGATTATTGCGGGTAAAGTGCACAAACCTCTGCAGAGTGAAGATCTAATCGGTTAGCCGTGTCCCCGGTTACGGACAATTTGAGCCTCTGGAAACTTGGAAGTATTTCGGATATCTCAACACCAAAATTAATAAATTAATTGAGGGGATTATTTAATAATTGGGAATGAGACATTGGTTGGTGGAACCATCTCAATAAACTACCAACATTTTGTAGTATTTGCAAACAAGTCCATTGTTGTAGGGAAAACTGGCTTTTCGCAAAACAATGAAACTTAGAGCCCCACACCAAATTGCATATAGTGTTAGTAATTTTATTGTTATTCTCTTCATGACTTGCGGCATATTCAAAATGCTGACCTACACGGCTGCAACGCCTTATGTTGCAGAGGATTATTCCGATCGGGAGTGAGGCTACGATCCGCTTGGCGATTGCCCTATGGAGTCGGATGGACTCGCTATTCTTCTACGCTCGCAGCTTTATTTAGTTTATTTTCATGAGTTGGCCTTCGGCCGAATTTATTATATTGTAATAAAGACTCGATATGAGAATCGTGTAATAAATTCAGGTGTGATTGAACTTTGATTATTACATCAATGTACTGTGTGTGCCAGCATGATCTTGGGATGGTACAGCTACACAGAGACTTGACCGATTTGGGTCGGGTCGCTACAATTAGGCTTCGAGGAGCGAGATATTACAAACATGGGTCTCATGACCCAACATTCAGAGCATACAAGTCAAAGCACATACGGAAGCTTAACATGTCTGAGTACAGACATCTACAAATGAAAAAGGCTGAGAAGCCTGACTATCTACCAGATCCTGCCGAGGGCACAAGATCGTAGCTGAGGTATCAAGCTAAACATCGAAGTCCACGCGGAACTACTAGCGAGACTGAAGTCTCTCTCGCAAAAACATAAAATAGGCAAACGTGAGTACAAATGTACTCAAAGAAGACTTACATCGTAACTAACTACATATGCATCATTATCAACAAAGGGGTGGTGGGGTTTAACTTGACAAGCCAGCTTTGACTCGGTGGCTATCCTGAACTACGATCGCAAGTAACTCTTTTGAGGTGGCACACGAGTCCACATATTCACCATATCAATACACCACTATGGACCCGCTCCCGCCTCCCCACGAGAACGCCATCCATAGCACTCACGCTTATCTTGCGCATTTTAGAGTATCCACTTTCACTTGTCTATGAACTGATATAGGCAACCCGTAAGTCCTTTACTGCGGACACGGCTATTGAATAGATGATGTTAACCTGCGGGGTGTACTTCTTCACACGCTCAAGACTTACCGCCGTTTACACGACATGTACTCGGCAACCTTCAAGCGGAAGCCCGACGTGGGTGTCGGCCACAGCCAACCTAAACACTCAAGTCTCTAGTCCAGGTTTATCGCCTATTCAGGTTCCATCCGCAGGGAGTCCGGCCGAGGTTTCCACATACGGCCCCGAACGATGTGTGCAGGGTTCCCGAGATACCAAACGGGCATTCGGTACACCGTGCCACGTGCCTACCGCAACACAGCCCACCCCTAAGGTCAGCTCTGCGTGCGGTCCCCAGCATACTACAAACACCAGAAACTACTTTGCAACTCCCAGACAGAGGACAAGAGTGGTTAAGAAGCCGAGAGGGTCCATTGTTTTCGGGCCCAATGCGTGGTAGTAACTGTTTCATGGATCACAAACACAGAACTCAGTTCCTGAGGACGGCTTCAATGAGACAACCCACCATGTACTCCTACATGGCCTCTCACCGCTACCTTTAGCAAATCGTGTTCATACACTTAGCTCTTAGCAGTAGGACATGTTCACACACCTCTGATTCATCCCCAATGAATCAGACCTGACTCAAATCTAAGCAGTAGCAGGCATGACAAACAAGCATGAATGAGTAGGCACAACAGGGCTCAAATAACTCCTACTCATGCTAGTGGGTTTCATCTATTTACTGTGGCAATGACAGGTCATGCAGAGGATAAAGGGGTTCAGCTACCGCAGCAAGTAACACATGAGTCGTTGTTGCCCTAATGCAGTAAAAGAGAGCAGGAGCGAGAGAGTAGGATTGTATCGGAATGAACAAGGGGGTTTTGCTTGCCTGGCACTTCTGAAGATATTATAGCTCTTCATCGGTGTCATCGAACTCATCGTCGAAACCACGTCTATCGAGAGGGGACAAATACCGGCAACAGAGAAAGAAACACAATCAATGCAATGCACAATATGATGCATGATCATGACATGGTAAAATGAGTATGTTGGGCTAATGCAACTACAACCTGATGGGTTTGAGCTATTTTGAACCAAAGATTCAAAGTTCAAACTCATTTGTGAACTTAAATAGTGCTTTATCATGTTTTGCACTAAACAGAAAGTTAACTTGTTTAAACATGCATGAAACTAGAACAGATGGATAGATTGGATTTTTCTGATCATTTTTCATATATAAATTATTTCATTTGGAGTTACAGATTAATTTCTATGAATTTTTGAAGTTTGCAACAATTTCTGGAATTTTCTATATAAAAATAAATCCAGAAATTAGTTATTGCGTCAGCAGTGCGTCAGGGTGACGTCAGTGGTCAAGGGGACGTCCAGGTCAACCTGACCAGTGGGTCCCGCGTGTCAGCAGTTAATTAAACTAACCAAGTTTAGTTAGTTCTAATCTGAGTTAATTAGCAGAGGGGGCCCCACTTGTCATAGACTCAGGGGAGTCAACCTGGACCCACCCAGTCAAGGTCAACGGGTAAAACTCGTCGGCGTCTAGCCGTCGGCGAGGCCAGACGTGGTGGAGGAGGTGCATTAGTGCGTTCCGGCGACCAAATGGACGGCGGAGACCTTCTACGCGAAGCTGGGAACGAGCCGCGTCGTTTGGTGGCAGTAGTGGAGCTCGGGGTGGCCGGGAACGTCGCCGGCGACGACCTTGGCGGTCGCCGGAGTCGGGTGAAGATGAACCCGAGGCTACGGGGCACGGAGAGGCTCGGGAAGTGGTGCGTTGGACTCGTGGGGGTGCGGTGGAATTAGTGGACAAGGTGGTGAGGCCTGTGGGTGGCCGGAGTCACGTCGGCGACGAGCTCCGTGGCGGCGCGTGCGGGTGAGCTACGTGCAGTCGATGCAGGGCTCGAGAGCAAGAACGAGAAGGGGGAGGAGGTAGCTTAGCTCACGGCGGTCACGACGGTGCAGACGGCGGGGTCGGTGACGAACTGGTGCGGCGGTGACGGCAAAGGGGATCTCCGGCGGTGGCGGAGTCGGGCGAGGTCGATGCGGTGGCTTCGGGGCACGCGAGCGCTCATGGCTCGGCTAGCTCGACGGAGCGGACGACGGCGGGGCTCGCGGACACGATGGAGCGGCGTGAGGACGACGGTGGCTAAGGCTACGGCGGCAGGACGGCGACGTCTGCTTCGGTCATGGCGGAGGGGAACGAGGGAGAGAGGCAGGGGGAGAGTGGACGTGTCCAGGGGGCCGGGGGCGCGGCGTGGAGCTCGCCCAGGTGTCCAGGGGCGAAGCGGCAAGCAGGTGGCGTCGTGGCGAGCTCGCGCTCGTCGGCGTCACCTCCCTTCCTGCCTGGCGGGAACGAAGCAGCTGGCTGGCACGGGCCAGCACAGTGCTGG
Source organism: Aegilops longissima (assembly GCA_021605205.1). Classification (NCBI taxonomy): domain Eukaryota; kingdom Viridiplantae; phylum Streptophyta; class Magnoliopsida; order Poales; family Poaceae; genus Aegilops; species Aegilops longissima. The sequence goes on along the minus strand of CM038678.1, from coordinate 155,093,163 downwards.
GCCGCCAGGTGGGCCGGGGCGTGGGTTTGGCCAGGTACTAACTCTCTCTCTCTCTCTCTCTTTCCTGTTTTTCTGTTTCAGTTTTCTATTTTGTTCTGTTTTGTTTTGGTTTAGTAAAAATACTAAACCATTTTATAAAATCCTGAAAATAATTATGTGGCTAGAACTAAAATATACCAAACCACATAAAATGTTCCAGAATTATTGGACATATATTAATTATATATAAAATATATATCCGATGCAAATAGTTATTGAATTAATTAAAATGCTAGAATAAAGATTTCTATGACTCCAAAAATATTGGTTTGAATTTCACCTCATGCCAATATTTTCACAGAATAACAGGAACATTTTCTTGGACTCATATGATGAGATTTAAATGTTGGTTATTTTTAGGGGTTTTCTGAGGCTTTGAAAATTCCTCAATTCAAATTTCATTTGAATTTAAACATGATGCACACATGGAAGCTGGCATAGGTCAGACCAGGATTAGGGATGTGACACAAAAGCTTAAGCTTGGGGATGCACAAGGCACCCCAAGATATTATTTCAAGAAGTCTCAAGCATCTAAGCTTGTGGATGTCCCGGTAGGCATCCCACCTTTCTTCTTCAACAACTATCGGTTAGTATCGGTTGAACCTAAGTTTTTGCTTTTTCACATTAGTTGTGCTATCCTTGCAATGTAGTTTTATTTTGTTTTGCTTGCTGTTTGAATAATATCCCAAGATCTGAAATTCTTAAATGGGAGAGTCTTAACATAGTTGCATAATTATCCAACTACTCATTGATCTTCACTTATATCTTTTGAGCTATATAGTGTCTGCTCTAGTGCTTCACTTATATCTTTTAGAGCAAGGTGGTGGATTTGTTTTATAGAAACTATTATTCTCTCATGATTCACGTATATTATTTTGAGAGTCTTAAATAGCATGGTAATTTGCTTAATCCTAATATGCTAGGTATTCAAGACTAGTAAAAACTTTCTTATGAGTGTGTTGAATACTAAGAGAAGTTTGATGCTTGATGATTGTTTTGAGATATGTACGTAGTGATATTAAAGTTGTGCTAGTTGAGTAGTTGTGAATTTGAGAAATACTTGTGTTGAAGTTTGCAAGTCCCGTAGAATGCACGTATGGTAAACGCTATGTAACAAATTTGAAACATGAGGTGTTCCTTGATTGTCTTCCTTATGAGTGGTGGTCAGGGACGAGCGATGGTCTTTTCCTACCAATCTATCCCCCTAGGAGAATGCACGTAATGCTTGGTTTTTGATGACTTGTAGATTTTTGCAATAATTATGTGAGTTCTTTATGACTAATGTTGAGTCCATGGATTATACGCACTCTCACCCTTCCATCGTTGCTAGCCTCTTGATGCAGTGCATTGCCCTTTCTCACATTGAGAGTTGGTGCAAACTTAGCGGTGCATCCAAACCCCGTGATATGATACGCTCTTTCACACATAAACCTCCTTATATCTTCCTCAAAACAGCCACCATACCTACCTATTATGGCATTTCCATAGCCATTTCGAGATATATTGCCATGCAACTTTCCACCGTTCCGTTTATCATGACACGTTCATCATTGTCATATTGCTTAGCATGATCATGTAGTTGACATAGTATTTGTGGCAAAGCCACCGTTCATAATTCTTTCATACATGTCACTCTTGGTTTATTGCATATCTCGGTACACCACCGGAGGCATTCATATAGAGTCATACTTTGTTCTAGTATCGAGTTGTAATCATTGAGTTGTAAATAAATAGAAGTATGATGATCATCATTTTCTAGAGCATTGTCCCAAGTGAGGAATAAAAAAAAGAGAGAAAGGCCATAAAAAAGGAGAAGGCCCAAAAAAATGAGAGAAAAAGAGAGAAGGGACAATGTTACAATCCTTTTACCACACTTGTGCTTCAAAGTAGCACCATAATCTTCATGATAGAGAGTCTCTTGTTTTGTCATTTTCATATACTAGTGGGAATTTTTCATTATAAAACTTGGCTTGTATATTCCAACAATGGGCTTCCTCAAGTGCCCAAGGTCTTCGTGAGCAAGCAAGTTGGATGCACACCCACTTAGTTTCTTTGTTGAGCTTTCATATATTTATAGCTCTAGTGCATCCATTGCATGGCAATCCCTACTCCTTGCATTAACATCAATCGATGGGCATCTCCATAGCTCATTGATTAGCCTCGTTGATGTGAGACTTTCTCCTTTTTTTTGTCTTCTCCACATAACCCCCATCATCATATTCTATTCCACCCATAGTGCTATATCCATGGCTCACGCTCATGTATTGCGTGAAAGTTGAAAAAAGTTTGAGATTACTAAAGTATGAAACAATTGCTTGGCTTGTCATCGGGGTTGTGCATGATGAGAGTATTCTTGTGTGATGAAAATGGAGCATGACTAAATTATATGATTTTGTAGGGATGAACTTTCTTTGGCCATGCTATTTTGAGAGGACATAATTGCTTAGTTAGTATGCTTGAAGTATTATTAATTTTATGTCAATATGAACTTTTATCTTGAATCTTTCGGATCTGAATATTCATACCACAATTAAGAAGAATTACATTGAAATTATGCCAAGTAGCATTCCACATCAAAAATTCTGTTTTTATCATTTACCTACTCGAGGACGAGCAGGAATTAAGCTTGGGGATGCTGATACGTCTCCAACGTATCTACAATTTTTTATTGTTCCATGCTATTATATTATCCATCTTGGACGTTTTATGGGCTTTACTATGCACTTTTATATTACTTTTGGGACTAACCTATTGACCCAGAGCCCAGTGCCATTTTGTGTTTTTCCCTTGCTTCAGTGTTTCGCAGAAAAGGAATATCAAACGGAGTCCAAACGGAATGAAACCTGCGGGAACGTGATTTTTGGAACAGAAGCAATCCAGGGGACTTGGAGTGCACGTCAGGGAATAAACAAGGAAGGCACGAGGCAGGGGGCGCGCCCACCCCGCTGGGCGCGCCCTCCACCCTCGTGGGCCCCTCGTGGCTCCCCTGACGTACTTCTTTCACCTATATATTCCCATATACCCTAAAATCTTCGGGGAACAAAATAGATCGGGAGTTCCGCCGCCGCAAGCCTCTCAGAGCCACCAAAACCAATCGAGGCCTGTTCCAAGCACTCGCCGAGGGGGGAACCTCACCGTGGCCATCTTCATCATCCCGACGCCTCCATGACGAGGAAGGAGTAGTTCACCCTCGGGGATGAGGGTATGTACCAGTAGCTATGTGTTTGAGATCTCTCTCTCTCTCTCTCTCTCTCTCTCTCTCTCTCTCTCTCTCGTGTTGTTGAGGTGATACGATCTTGATGTATCTCGAGCTTTGCTATTATAGTTGGATCTTATGATGTTTCTCCCCCTCTACTCTCTTGTAATGGATTGAGTTTTCCCTTTGAAGTTATCTTATCGGGTTGAGTCTTTAAGGATTTGAGAACACTTGATGTATGTCTTCATGTGCTTATCTGTGGTGACAATGGGATATTCACGTGATCTACTTGATGTATGTTTTGGTGATCAACTTGCGGGCTCCATGAACTTATGCATAGGGGTTGGCACATGTTTTTGTCTTGACTCTCCGGTAGAAACTTTGGGGCACTCATTGAAGTACTTTGTGTTGGTTGAATAGATGAATCTGAGATTGCGTGATGCATATCGTATAATCGTACCCACGGATACTTGAGGTGACATTGGAGTATCTAGGTGACATTAGGGTTTTGATTGATTTGTGTCTTAAGGTGTTATTCTAGTACGAACTCTATGATAGATTGAACGAAAAGAATAGCTTCGTGTTATTTTACTACGGACTCTTGAATAGATCGATCAGAAAGAATAACTTTGAGGTGGTTTCGTACCCTACACTAATCTCTTCGTTTGTTCTCCGCTATTAGTGACTTTGGAGTGACTCTTTGTTGCATGTTGAGGGATAGTTATATGATCCAATTATGTTATTATTCTTGAGAGAACTTGCACTAGTGAAAGTATGAACCCTAGGCCTTGTTTCCTAGCATTGCAATACCGTTTACGCTCACTTTTATCACTTGCTACCTTCCTGTTTTTATATTCTCAGATTACAAAAACCTATATCTACCATCCATATTGCACTTGTATCACCATATCTTCGCCGAACTAGTGCACCTATACAATTTACCATTGTATTGGGTGTGTTGGGGACACAAGAGACTCTTTGTTATTTGGTTGCAGGGTTGCTTGAGAGAGACCATCTTCATCATACGCCTCCCACGGATTGATAAACCTTAGGTCATCCACTTGAGGGAAATTTGCTACTGTCCTACAAACCTCTGCACTTGGAGGCCCAACAACATCTACAAGAAGAAGGTTGCATATTAGACATCACAAGTTACGGTAAAAGTATGAGAATGACTGATGCAATGTCAAGTCACCTGCTCAGCCGTAATCGTGTCCAACTCACTCGTGTACTGCTTGTACATGAGCGAGGGATCATCCATCATCTCATTTAACACATCCCACTTGTAATCCCAAGTGAGGAACCGTAGTGGGTAGTCTTTGTCGTCCCACGCCTCATACTTCACCTGCTTCGGCCGTCCAACCGGCAAGCGCTCCAAGCTCCATACAGAAAGTACGAGCATACTACCACCAATATATCCGTCCTTTGAGATCCTACAAGATGCGTCGTCCAACTACACATGAAAGAAAACATGGTTGACTTAACAGGAAGATCACATTGATAATTAAGTGCAAACAAAAAAAACTCCGTACATGTCTATATAAGTAAGCCAGTGTCGCCGAACCCCAACTCCATTTGCTATCGAAGACGGTCAACACCTTCAGCCACATCCATGGAGCATTCTTGCATGTGCTGTCAGCAAACAGAGTCCTGAAGATAACGTACCACATGTAGACACGAGCGTATGTTTGGACCTGTTCATTGCTAGCATTCTCAGGGCAATTACCAAAGTGGAATGAAATCCAGATGAAAGGAGCACCGGTTGTGACTCTTTCCCTCTTCTCGTCTCCTTCTGGTACATGAGGCTCTGGAGGAGACATACCAATAAGGGCCTCCATCTGCTGGCACCATCCATCAGAATCGGTGCTCATACAAAGAGGATTCCCCTCGATAGGAAGACCGGCAATCATAGCAATATCCTGGAGCGTCACGGTCATCTCCCTGGTCCGAAGATGGAAACTGTGTATCTCCGTCCTCCAACGATCAACAAGCGCGGTGATTGCTGCAGCATTGAGGTTTGGCGTCGAACGACTGACCAGCTGAATGAAAGGGAGCAATCTTGTCTCCCTTACGTACAGTGTGTACCGCTCATCATAGTGGATCCCACCAAGGGTGACCCCATGATACCGAATCCTCAGAGGTTGAAGCTCCTACAAACAAGCAAATCAGAATATTACATATGGGGCATGTGTGTTTCAAATAAACACAAAATCCATAATACCGACCACTTTCATTATTACCCGCTGCTTCACAGACATAAAGTAGGCCCGGTGTTCAGTGTCATAATAGTCATCTAGAAGCCACACCATCCTACAAATTTCAAACAATAAACATATGTTAGCTAGCTACCATACTTCCTAATCAAAGCATGCTAATGATCATCACAAAAAAACATGCCAACAATCGATACAAACTAAAAGGAAAATTGAATAATAATGCAATATCTACAATCAAAGCATGCCAACAATCATCACAAAAAAACATATGTATCCAAAACAATATAGGGTTCTATAATGGTTTCATCTAAAAAGCATCTCAAAATGTAGGGTTCCGCAACGAAAGCATTCTTGTCAATACAAATCTAGGATTTCATCTAACTCATCTAAAAATTCAACACAAACATCTAGACATGTATAGGGTTCATCTCAACAATCTAGGTTTTCAACATGGAATCATATATTTTCAATATAAATCGACTAAACTAGGGTTACAAAATGATTACAAATCATCTACAAATCCTAAATCCCACAAATCTATTTCAAAATACACATGCAAGTTTCTAATCCAACATGGATTCCACAAATCTTCAAAATAAGTACCATTTCTGGATAGAAGAAGGGGATCAGAGGAGAGTACCTTCTAGGGTGGACTGGTCTAGAAATCCACGCACCAAATCATCAGATCTGAAGAATTTGGGAGAGATGATTGAGAGGGGGAGAGGAGGAAGCCGCCGTCGTGTTCTTTCTGTAACTGGGGTGGGGTGGGGGAGGGCTAGGTGCGACTGCCTTTAAGTCACAGTGCAGCGCCTACAGGCTAGGCATTGCGCTTTACAGGTATGGCGCCTAGCTCTGAGGCATTGCACTGCTGGGTGCAGGCCCTGTGAATGCCATGCTGGCCAGATGTGCAACGCCTGAGAGCTGGGCGCAGCATTGTAGGGTGTGGCGCCTGCGTGTCGGGCGCCACACAAAACAGCCAGCTGAGTGAATATTTTTCCAAACCAGTTTAGTTTGTGAATTGTGTTTGTTCACAGGTCAAATTTCTCAAATTTGCCCTTATAAGCAGAAGGCTGGACCCGACGCAGACTCACATCGCAGCTTCCGTCTTTGCAGGCTTGGCCATAGTCATTATCATGTTCCTAGGGTAGGTGAGGCCGGCGGGATGATGGGCGTGGCTGCTCGCGGTTTCCGAACGAAACAAACTCGGCGAAAACTTAGAAGCTGGCAATCCCTGGTTCCAATAGTGTTTGATGTAATTATCATTTATACTATAATTATAAAAAAATTATCTATGTAATTTTTTGCGGGAACTTTTGATTTACTCATCTTCAATCATGTCTATACAACGAACACTGAAAATAATAAAAATTACATCCAGATCCATAGACCATCTAGCGACGACTACAAGCACTGAAGTGAGCTGAAGGTGCGCCACCGTCATCACCCCCTCGCCGGAGCCGGGTAACATTTGTTACAATAGACAGTCAGGAAGTTGTCATTGCTTGTGCCCCATAGGACCAATGCACCAGAATAGCAACCGCCACCGACGAAAAGAAGCGCAAATCAGAAGGATCCAACCTACAGATACACGGACATAGACACGAAGACCGGATCCGAGCAGACACCAAAGACAACAGTAATCAATATCAATGCATTTGAAGCCGGTGTTACGCCCTACACTAATGAGAGGGGGGTGATGTGGTGTAACAGTTCAAACGATTAGACCAAATCTCGCACTATCTCTTCAACAATATGATCAAACAAGAAATTTAAAACCCAATTTATGAACTTATTGCATGTGCAGTTAGTAGTGCCTATACCAGGGCATATCCGGGCCAGGCTTTGGGCCGGGCCAAAAAAAGCCCGGTGCTAAAAACCCAGGCCCGAGCCCAGCCCGGCCAGGCCATCGGGCCTACAAAATTGGGCCCGAGCCCGACACAGCCCGTTCAGCCCGGCCCGACCATGGCTAAAAATGGTGTGTTTTGTGCAGGCCCAAGCCCGGCCTGACCTGCCCGTCGGGCACAGTTTCCAGGCCTGAGCCCGACCCGATGGCACACTCGGGCTCAGCCCAGCCCGTGATTTTTGGGCCGGGTCGGGCCGGGCCGTCCTGGCCGGGCTGCCCATGGCCAGGTCTTAGTGCCCCTACTGTTATTTTAGTCAATTTTTCCTCAAGAAAGAACAAGGACAAGCAATCACTTAGCATATTCTTTTTTTTTTTTTTGCGGGAAATCACTTAGCATATCCGAAAACTATAAAGAAGCATAATCTAAGCGGAAATACTAAACAAATACTTGTCCTTCTAGTATGATTTAGTCTCTGTTTGGTCTTGTCGTGTCTTCTGAAAAGCACAACAACTTTACTTATTTATACTACTATTGAACGTCAGAGTTAGTTGGGTTGGGAGCAGATATTATGAGATGCAGCACGAATCAGTAGTCCCACAATGACAAAGTACCCAGAAAAGCACATCCATATAACCTAATTTGAGAAATTTGGAATCATGTCTCAACCCAATCCGAGGGATGTCGATTGTGTGTACGCATACCTCATAATTTTCTTAGAATAGGTGGAAACTTAAAAAATTCATCATCCCGACATAGTTCTCGTACATATTCAAAGTAAAAATACATGATATATACATTATTTTCTTGTAAAACAAACTATAGATATGTTTCTTTTTTTTTAGCATAACTATAGATATGTTTCTGCGTAACAAACTTAGGGCATTTCTAACCAATCACTTATAACTGGTTAGAGGAGTAAAAATGCGGTTTTACTCCTTTAACCAGGACCTAGCCAATCCCTTATCCGCCGTAAGAAGTAAAATTTTACTCCTTTCCTTAAAAATCTCCCTAAATATACTCTATCTTTTGGCGGCTAAGTAAAATTTCTCATGCTCCGCCCGCCTCTGCCCCTTGTCCTCCCCGAACGCCCCGCCCGCCGCCGCCCACTGCTGTCGGCACTCGCCGTGAGGAGCTTGCCAGCCAGCAGCCATGGCGTAGCTACTGCTGCTCGCTCCCGTGCAGGGCTGCTGCTGCTGCTCACCCGGCAGCGCGGGGCTGGTGGTGGTGCTGCTCGCTCCGTGCGGGGCTCGCAGGCCACCAGCCATGGTGCGGATGTTGCTGTTGCTGGTCTCGCCCGTGAGGAGCTCGCCGGCTAGCAGCCATGGCGGGGCATGGTCCAATGTTGATGGTGGCGGGCGAAGCCAATGAGGACGCCAGTGAGTAGGACGAGGAGGAGGGTGAAGGCCTTGAGCAAGCAGCACGACGACCAGCAACAGTTCTTGCGCGGCGTTGGCGATACCCTCCCTACACACCATGACGAGGGTGAAGGCCTTGAGCAGTCACCACGACGAAACCACCATGGCGCTCCTGGGCATCACCGAACACAGCTTCACACGCCACAGCCTTGCCTTGTCCGTCCTGCTGCCGTTGGGGTACGCACGACAAGTGTTCGACGAAATTCATAAACCAACTGTAAGTTTTACTCCGCTAACTTTAGGGATCGGCTAGGTGCGGCGAAATTTTAGTGAAGTATATATACTCCACTAAGGTATATACTCCGCTAACTTTTAGGTGATCGGTTAGAAATGCCCTTAATGCCATGAATTTTATTTTTATAAACGAAAACATTTTGCTTATTCAGTGGGAACGAATCATAACAAAACATAAGATCGGATTATATTCTGCATGTAAAGCCTTTCGGCCTTTCCCATCTTTCTTTACCCTCAATAAAAAAATAAAAATCGAACCATCCTACCGGGCACTGACCGTCGACCGACCGAAAAGCTCAGCTGACACCTCCATGACCCATAGTCATCCTCAAGGATTAGCTCCAGTGGCCACAACTAATGACCCAGCCTGCAGCCACAACGACGTGCTAACCCACACGCATCACCAAAGCGCCTATATAAACATTAGCTCCGGTGCATGCATTTCCACACAGCCCAAGTTAATCAACCAACATGACTTCTTCCATGCCTTGCCTTGTCCTACTCTTGGGCATCGCCTGCCTCCTGCAGGCATCGCTGACCTCGGCGGCCCCGCCGCCGCCGCCATCGTGGGAGCTGCCGGAATCCGAGGTGAGGTCCAGGTGGACGAGGTGGCAAACCAAGTACTCGAAGCGCTACCCGACCCCCGAGGAGAAGGAGAAGCGGTTCCAGGTATTCAAGACCAACACCAACTCCATCGGCGCTTTCGCCAGCCAGACTACGGTCAACGCCGTCGTCGGCGGGTTCGGGCCCCAGACCGTCACCACGGTCAGGGTCGGCATGAACAGATTCGGCGACCTCAACCCCAGCGAGGTGGCCGAGCAGTTCACCGGGTTCAACAACTCCGTCTTCACCCCAGAGCATCCCTCCCCGCTCCCCTATGACTCATGGAAGCCATGCTGCGTTGACTGGCGCTCCAGCGGCGCCGTCACCGGCGTCAAGTTTCAGGGCTCTTGCTGTAAGTCAAGCTAGCAAACTCCTGCTCAGGTAACTTTATATGTTGGTCAGTTCTTGTAGACTAACGAACGTGTGTATGTGGCAGTGTCATGCTGGGCGTTCGCGGCCGTGGCGGCCATCGAGGGCATGAACAAGATCAGGACCGGCGAGCTGGTGTCGCTGTCGGAGCAGCAGCTTGTGGACTGTGACACCGGCAGCAGTGGCTGCAGCGGCGGCCGCACTGACACTGCCCTGGGCCTCGTGGCCTCCCGCGGCGGCATCACGTCAGAGGAGAGGTACCCGTACAGCGGCTTCAAGGGCACCTGCGACGTGGACAAGCTGCTGTTCGACCACCAGGCGGCCGTCAAGGGATTCAAGGCCGTGCCGCCCAACGACGAGCGGCAGCTGGCGCTGGCCGTGGCGCGGCAGCCCGTGACGGTGTACATCGACGCCAGCACGTGGGAGTTCCAGTTCTACTCAGGCGGCATCTTCCGGGGCCCCTGCTCCGCCGGCGCCGCGACGGTCAACCACGCCGTCACCATTGTCGGCTACTGCGAGGAGTTCGGTGAGAAGTTCTGGATCGCAAAGAACTCGTGGAGCAACGACTGGGGCGACCAGGGGTACATCTACCTCGCCAAGGACGTTTTCGGGCCGACGGGCACCTGCGGCCTCGCCACCTCGCCCTTCTACCCAACAGCTTGACGGATGCCGGCTTGCCGGTGGAGCTTTTGAATTTGCGCGCGCGCAATACTTGCTTACGTTTAGTGCATCGATCGTACGGATGGTTAAGAGTGATCGATGGTTGTGTGATATTGTTTCCCTTATCGTTTATTTTTGCGGGGGGTTCCCTTATCATTGTGATGATGCAAAATAAAATATTGATTGTGTTTACCTAAAAAAATTAATAGTTGAGCAATCGGTGTACTCGTTAATATCTGGACTTGCTTCGACGAAATCTTTTCATATTTCAACATGGCGTGGTCTCATCTCAGAACGAAACACGCAGCTAGCGTCAGGGGAAGCAAAAGTTTGCTGAAAGCTAAAATAAAAATTTTATGATCGGCCTGAGGTGTCATAATTTTTTTCTTAAACGGAGGCAAAGATTGCCTCATCTATTAATTAAGCAGAAGAGAATTGTCTAGTTAATTACGAAAAACCAGGCAAAAATCGAAACAAGGGCCAAGCCCACTCCCATAGACTGAAACACACAGGCCAAAGCCCACCCTTATCGACGTCATGTCGACCTGCGGCCATACAACGCAGCTCCGACTCTGACGAAGATCGCCGAAAGGGCGCCTGCAGCCAGTCATCGTTCATCACAGGGCCCCGCCGCCGCAGCTTCGACTCCACAACAACAAACAAAACCGAGGTAATACCGTGGACATGCCGGAGAAGAGCCTACTATCGCAATCATTGTTGCGTCGCCGACATCGCCCTCACCATCATCGTTGCCACATAAGTCTGGTCGCCACAGTGATTCTCTTGGGGCCGCCGCCCCGACATCCACCGCTCCGTCGCGCCCGGCGCAATCAACCGGCACCGCCTTCCAGGACGGCCGCCCCGACATACCACCGTTCCCCTCGAGCAGCAACGCTGCACAACCCAGCTGCCCGCAGCCCACGCTGCTCAGGGAAACCGCTCACAGACCACGAATGCCGCACCACATCTGGGGCCGCTACCCCGACGTAAAGTCAGACCGCCCCCTCTGGAGTACGTCGACCGGACCGACAAGCCTGCCACCCAAGTGGCCCAAGATTGCACCCAATCAAGGCCACGCCGCCGCCCCGCCCCATGGAGTCGTCCCGCGCATCACTTTCCGAGGCCGCCGCCTCGGCGCACATCAGCCGTCCGGGGCCGCTGCCCCGGCATCCACCAAACCCGACGTAGGAGAAAACCAGAAGCACCAAGCACAAGCTAACTTTCCCAAGCAACGCCCCCAAAGGGAAAACGACGAAGACGCCGCCGCCGCCCGATCCGGAAACATCTGGAGCTTTGGTTTTCACCCGGAGAGCCCAAGCCCCACGTAGAAGAAGATGAGTTCCATAACGACGCCTCCAAGGTGGGAAACGACGCCTGAAAGCGCCGCCGTTGACGACACCGACAAAGTCGGGTCAAGGCTTTTGCCCGGAACACACACATCCCTATGGAGGCCTGCAGATCTGATCCACCCAAAAGCATGGAGATCGTTGGAGCCGTTCCTGTTGCGCCTTGCACTCTCCAACACCAACCACCAAGCTTCACCGCGCAGCACCCACAGCAGCAGCACCTCAAGCTGCGACTGAGATGCGAGCTCACACGTCACCACGGCCAAACCGCCGTGGCTCCCAGCCAGGGGCCGGCGCCCCGACTTCCTCCTCCCCTGCTCGCACATGCCCAGATCGGGCAAACTCATCGCGGCAAGGAGCAGAGCACCCAAGCAGCAGAGCACCGCCCGAGCCTCCACGCCGCACCTCCCCGCCAGGCCACGCAGCCGCCCGACGCGACCGCCCAGCACCAGCCCGCTGCCTCCCAGCGCCATGCTAGATCCGCGCCAGATCCACACGTCGCCCCGCACCTGGCGCGCGCTGCGCGCCAAGCCGGTCCCACACTGCCAAGTGCAATAGAACACCGACGCCGCCCCTAGCAGCCGCCCGAGCGCCGCCGCCCGACCTGCCCGCCGAGCCACGCGCCACCACAAGACCGGCCGCCCCCGCCCAGAGGCGCCTCGTGGGAGGGAAAAGCCCGCCGCCGCCCGCAAGACGCACGGCTTTGCCCAGCGGCGACGAGGGAGGGGAGAGGTGAGGTGAGGGGTGGCGGCGCCGGCGAGAAGGGATGCGCCCGGGCCGCTCGCGGGAGCGGCACGGGGCTCCGGCCGTAGTCTCCACACCTTTTTTTTTTCAAAAAGTGAAGCGTCATAGTGGTACAAACACTACTGGGATCTGGGATTTCACCGATTTCATTAGGCAGCTTGGCAGAGTGATATATTTGCCGAATTTCATAAAAAATTTGACTCGGCAGTGATACCCGACTCAGCAAACTTCATTGTTTACCTAGTGTCAGGGAAAGGGACTCGGCGAAAGAGAGGAACTCGGTGTGTCTCACATTCCTTGAGCTCCTCCTAATATAAACTCGGAAATGAATGACATTTTCAAAAAGAACACAAAAAACTCTGCGACAACTGACATATGAGCCCCAGAGACGACCTCATAATGACGTTACATGTTTGCTGAAACTCGGCAATCATTTTGCCTTATTATGTTTTTATTACGGAATTTCATGGGTCAGGTCTATGCCGAGCACCCGTGTAAGAGCAAGTACAATAAGGCCTAGTCAGCAGGCTATAAGGTCTGCCATGTCACTAAAATCCTATGTGGAGGAAAGAGAAAGGAAGAGAGAGAGTGAAGCGGGCGCTTCGTGAGCAGCCCGGCTACAGCACAAGCACCGAGAATTTACAGCCCGCATGCAGCTATGCATGCTAGCGCTAGGACGACGCTTGGATGTTTTCTCCAATCCCGTGTATCCGCTGCATGCATGAGTCGTAATTAAATTTGTAATGAATCCAACCTAGCAGCCAGTGTATAGCTAGCTTATTGTATGCCTTGCCTGTAAGATCAGCTTTTGGTGACATGGATTTGCTTTAGAGTCGGCAGCGGGCGGTGCTATTAACCCTGCTCTAAGTAAACTCTGACAATCATTTTGCCTTTTTATTACCGAATTCGAGGAGTCACGTGTATGCCAAGCACCCGTAGAGATATACTCGGCAAATGGCTAACAGGTGGGCCCGTGTGACACGTATCAACAACTAACTCATGATTGGGCTTCATATGCTGAGTTCCAAAACTAGGCAAAAGGCAGACCATTCGTGTACTAAATGGGGAACGGGCGCGGACTCGCGCCAAATGCAAAAGCCCTCGCCCACCCTGGCCGTCTCCCTCTCTTCCGATATATCGTCATCGTCGCACCACCCTTTCTCCTTCTAGCCGTTATTGTCGTATGGATCTAGCCACCGCAACCACTATGCCGACGGCCGCCACGGGCATAGCGTGCCCGGTTGTATAACTAGATCATGCAGCTGACATCGATAAAAAAATTGAATTTTAAAAATATGAAATTAAAATGAATAAATGATAAAAAGAAAAAGGAGGAAAATAGCATAGTCTGACTCCTTCAATTCGGGCCGGGAGGAAGTTGCATGTCGAGGATGTACATGCAACTGGGTCCGAGTAGGGATGGAAGAGGATGTGCAAGTTGCGTGTTGATAATTTTGTGTCACTGGATCGAGGTGGAAAACAAATTGTGTGTCAGAGATGGACACGCATATAAGGAGAGGTCAAAATAAAAGATTACATGGACAAAGATCACTCACTGTATCAGCATTCCCTGCGACCCCTTCCGTTCCCGTGGACAAGATCGGCCCACCTCCGATGCTTCCCGCCCTCTTGGGGCTAGGTTTCTGCTATTTGATAAAAGAGGAAATGAGAGTGAGAAGAGAAAGTGAGCAATGGTGATGGCTCATGCGATTCTTGTACACAAGTGGGGAGGGGGGCACCTATAACGCGCGCGGCGCGCTACGAGGAGGCGCAGCGTGCATCCCTCGCTCCCCAGTGCGCTTTTTTCGGGTGGCCCATGTACGGGCGCTGTATATTTTGTTTTCCTTTTTATTTCCCATTTTTTTCTACTTTAAATAATTTTTGATTTCAAAGAAGTTCCAAAAAATTTAGAACATGAGAATTTTGGAAAAAATAAATTGTTTAAGAAATCATAAAATGTCACGGATTAATAAAATGTTTGTGATTTAAAAAATGTTTGCATATTCAAAAAATGTTCATGATTTTTAACAATGTTCGCGTATTCAAAAAATGTTCATCAGTTTGGATAAACATAGAACATTCAAACAAAATTAAATTTCAAATTTGTTCAAAATACAAAACAATCTTTCCAATTTCAAACGTTGTTTCAAATTAAAAAAAAACTTCTTTGGTTCAAAAAATTGTGGCTGATCCAAAAAATGTTCATGAGTTCAAAAAAGATCATCAACCAAAACAATGTTCAGGGTTTTCAAAAAATGTTTTCCAAGATCAAAAATTGTTTGCCATTCCAAAAATATATTCATGCATTTAAGAAAATGTTCTCAAATTCAAAAATGTTTGTGAATTTTTTTTAAAATCTCAATTATTAAAGCACGGTCATGATTTCAAAACAAATGTTCACAAATTTTAAAAAATTATCAAAGTTGGAAAAATGTTCATGTTTCAAAAAAATGTTCACAATTTCAAAAACATATTCACAAATTTAAAAGATATTCACCAAAAAGAATAGGATAAATAAATAAATAAATAAATAAATAAAATAGAAAAAAAGAAAAATAAATTAAAGACGGGAAGAAAAAACAAAGAAAAGAACAAGAAAACTGGTTCAGAGAATGTTCAAGAACCCTCCTAAAACCAGTTTGGGATACACTTAAAACGGGCAGCCCAAACGCTGACTGAGCGCGATGGAGGGTTGTGCGCTAAGTCGCTCGTGGGCGACTTGCGAGCCTAATCGGAGACGCCGAATAGGAGTATACCGCTTCCAATTCCTCATCATGTTCAGCGGACAAGAAAAAGGGATCCTCTTTTACATGGTGCAGTATCATGTCTGGTCTAAAGACCCTCGGGAGGGGTGCGATTTGGAGACCGGGTAATGGGGCTTCTATAAAAATTTGGTCTGATCTTTGGATACCTTCAGCGACCCCTAGGGGTCATTGTCTTCTGGAGACAGTACAAGATCTAATTGATCCTACCACGGGTGAATGGGATGTTCAGCTTATACATGATAATTTCTGGCCTATTGATGTTTCAAGAATATTACAAATTCCACTTTCATCTCAAGATCAACCGGATTTCATTGCTTGGCAATTTTGTAAGTCTGTATGCATGCTTTGTTGGAAATATGCCCTAGAGGCAATAATAAATTAGTTATTAGTATATTTCCTTGTTCATAATAATCGTTTATTATTCATGCTATAATTGTATTGAAAGGAAACTCAGATACATGTGTGGGTACATAGACAACACCATGTCCCTAGTAAGCCTCTAGTTGACTAGCTCGTTGATCAACAGATAGTCATGGTTTCCTGACTATGGACATTGGATGTCATTGATAACGGATCACATCATTAGGAGAATGATGTGATGGACAAGACCCAATCCTAAGCATAGCACAAGATCGTAGTTCGTTTTGCTAGAGCTTTTCCAATGTCAAGTATCTCTTCCTTAGACCATGAGATCGTAACTCCCGGATACCGTAGGAGTGCTTTGGTGTACCAAACGCCACAACGAATCGGGTGACTATAAAGGTGCATTACAGGTATCTCCAAAAGTGTCTGCTGGGTTGACACGGATCGAGATCGATTTGTCACTCCGTATGACGGAGAGGTATCACTGGGCCCACTCGGTAGTGCATCATCATAATGAGCTCAAAGTGACCAAGTGTTTGGTCACGGGATCATGCATTACGATACGAGTAAAGTGACTTGCCGACAACGAGATTGAACGAGGTATTGGGATACCGACGATCGAATCTCGGGCAAGTAAAATACCGATTGACAAAGGGAATAGTATACGGGGTTGATTGAATCCTCGACATCGTGGTTCATCCGATGATATCATCGAGGAGCATGTGGGAGCCAACATGGGTATCCAGATCCCGCTGTTGGTTATTGCCCGAGAGCCGTCTCGGTCATGTCTCAGATGTCTCCGAACCCGTAGGGTCTACACACTTAAGGTTCGGTGACGCTTAGGGTTGTATGAATATGAGTATGCAGCAAACCGAATGTTGTTCGAGTCCGGATGAGATCCCGGACGCCACGAGGAGTTTCGGAATGGTCCGAGGTAAAGATTTATATATAGGAAGTCTTATTTTGGTCGCCGGAAAAGTTTCGCGTTATCGGTATTGTACCGGAGTGCCGACAGGGTCCGAGGGTCCACCGGGGTCCACCTGCGGGGGGCCACATGGGCTGTGGGGGTGCGCCTTGGCCTATATGGGCCAAGGGCACCAGCCCCAAGAGGCCCATGCGCCAAGATATAAGAAAAGGGAGAGTCCTAAGGGGAAGGCACCTCAGAGGTGCCTTGGGAGGATGGACTCCTCCCCCTCTTGGCCGCACCCCTTCCTTGGAGGAAGGGCAAGGCTGCCCCCCTCTCTTGCACCTATATAAAGGGAGGGAGGGAGGGTGGCCGCACCCATAAGCCTGGCGCCTCCTCCTCCCCGCAACACCTCCTCCTCCTCCCGTAGTTGCTTAGCGAAGCCCCGCCGGAGTTCTCGCTGCATCCACCACCACGCCGTCGTGCTGCTGGATCATCATCAACCTCTCCTTCCCCTTGTTGATCAAGAAGGAGGAGACGCCATCCGCCCGCACGTGTGTTGAACGCGGAGGTGCTATCCGCTCAAAGACTAGGTCATCGGTGATCCGAATCACGGCGAATACGACTCCATCATCCCTGCTCCATTGAACGCTTCCGCACGCGATCTAAAAGTTGTATGTAGATGCAATCACTCTCCCATGACTCGTTGCTAGATGAACTCATAGATGGATCTTGGTGAAACCGTAGGAAAAATTTTAATTTTCTCGCAACGCTCCCCAACAAAGGGCATCATGAGCTAGGTCTATGCGTAGTTCTCTATTGCACGAGTAGAACACAATTTGTTGTGGGCGTAGATGTTGTCAACTTTCTTGCCGCTACTAGTCTTATCTTGCTTCAGCGGCATTGTGGGATGAAGCGCCCGGACCGACCTTACACGACGCTTACGTGAGACCTGGTTCCACCGAATCGACATGCACTAGTTGCATAAGGTGGCTAGCGGTGTCTGTCTCTCCCACTTTAGTTGGAGCGGATTCAATGAAAAGGGTCCTTATGAAGGGTAAATATAAGTTGACAAATCACGTTGTGGCTTTCACGTAGGTATGAAAACGTTCTTGCTAGAACCCTATTGCAGCCACGTAAAACTTGCAACAACAATTAGAGGACGTCTAACTTGTTTTTGCAGCAAGTGTTTTGTGATATGATATGGCCAAAGTTGTGATGAATGATGAATGATATATGTGATGTATGAGATCATGTTCTTGTAATAGGAATCACGACTTGCATGTCGATGAGTATGACAACCGGCAAGAGCCATAGGAGTTGTCTTTATTTTTGTATGACCTGCGTGTCATTGAAGAACGCCATGTAAATTACTTTACTTTATTGCTAAACGCGTTAGCCATAGAAGTAGAAGTAGTCGTTGGCGTGACAACTTCATGAAGAGACGATGATGGAGATCATGGTGTCATGCCGGTGACAGGATGATCATGGAGCCCCGAAGATGGAGATCAAAGGAGCTATATGATATTGGCCATATCATGTCACTACTATATATAATTGCATGTGATGTTTATTATGTTTATGCATCTTGTTTACTTAGAACGACGGTAGCAAATAAGATGATCCTCATAACAATTTCAAGAAAGTGTTCTCCTAACTGTGCACCGTTGCTAAAGTTCGTCATTTCAAGCACCACGTGATGATCGGTGTGATAGATCCTTACGCTCACATACAACGGGTGTAAGCCAGATTTACACACGCCGAAACACTTAGGTTGACTTGATGAGCCTAGCATGTACGCACATGGCCTCGGAACACAAGAGACCGAAAGGTCGAGCATGAGTCGATAGTAGATACGATCAACATGAAGATGTTCACCGATGATGACTAGTCCGTCTCACGTGATGATCGGACACGGCCTAGTTGACTCGGATCATGTAATCACTTAGATGACTAGAGGGATGTCTATTCGAGTGGGAGTTCATGAGATGAACTTAATTATCCTGAACATAGTCAAAAGATCTTTGCAAATTATATCGAAGCTCGCGCTTTAGTCCCACTGCTTAGATATGTTCCTAGAGAAAATATAGTTGAAAGTTGACAGAGCGATTATGCGGACAATAGAAAGCTTATGTCCTTAATGCACCGCCAGTGTGTTGAACCCCAAACGTCGTCTGTGGATGTTGCGAACATCAGACATACACGTTTTGATAACTACGTGATAGTTCAGTTAAATGGTTTAGAGTAGAGGCACCAAAGACGTTTCTCAAAACATATAAGATGTTTCAAGGGCTGAAATTGGGATTTCAGGCTTGTGCCCACGCCAAAAGGTATAAGACCTCCGACGATTTTCTTAGCCTGCAAACTAAGGGAGAAAAGCTCAATCGTTGAGCTTGTGCTCGATTGTCCGAAAGTGCAACAATCACTTGAATCGAGTGGGAGTTGATCTTCCGGATGAGATAGTGATGTTTCTCCAAAGTCATTGCCACCAAGCTGCTAGAGCTTCGTGATGAACTATAACATATCGGGATAGATATGATGATCCTTGAGGTATTCACGATGTTTGACACCGCGAAAGTAGAAATCAAGAAGGAGCATCAATTGTTGATGGTTGGTGAAACCACTAGTTTCAAGAAGGGCAAGGGCAAGAAGGGATACTTCATGAAACGGCAAATCAGCTGCTGCTCTAGTGAAGAAACCCAAGGTTGAACCCAAACCCGAGACTAAGTGCTTCTGTAATAAGGGGAACAACCACGGAGCAGAATTACCCTAGATACTTGGTAGATGAGAAGGTGGCAAGGTCGATAGAAGTATATTGATATACATTATGTTAATGTGTACTTTACTAGTACTCCTAGTAGCACCAGGGTATTAAGATACCGGTTCGGTTGCTAAGTGTTAGTAACTCAAATAAAAGAGCTACGAAATAAACGGAGACTAGCTAAAGGTGAGTGACGATATGTGTTGAAGTGTTTCCAAGTTTGATTTGATCAAACATCGCACGCCCTCTACCATCAAGATTAGTATTAAACCTGAATAATTGTCATTTGGTGATTGCGCTGAGCATAGACATGATTGGATTATGTCTATCGCAATACGGTTATTCATTTAAGGAGAATAATGGTTACTCTATTTATTTGAATAATACCTTCAATGGTCTTGCACCTAAAGGAATGGTTTATTGAATCTCGATCGTAGTGATACACATTTTCATGCCAAAAGATATAAGATAGTAATGATAGTACCACCTGCTTGTGGCAATCGCCATTTGAGTCATATTGGTATAGAACGCATGAAGAAGCTCCATGTTGATGGATCTTTGGACTCACTCGTTTTGAAAAGTTTGAGACATGCAAACCATGTCTATTGGTGTATATGCATGAAGAAACTCCATGCAAATGGACCGCTTGGACTAACTTGATTTTGAATCACTTGAGACATGCAAATCATACCACATGGGCAAGATATTTGAAAGCCTCGCTTTTCAAAGTGAAATGGAACAAGAAAGCAACTTGTTGGAAGTAATACATTTTGATGTGTGCAGTCCAATGAATGCCGAGGCACGCAAATGGATATCGTTATGTTCTTCATGATGATTTGAGTAGATCCGAGTATATTTACTTGATGAAACACAAGTCTGAATTATTGAATGGTTCAAGTAATTTCAGAGTGAAGTTAAAGATCATCGTGACAAGAGGATAAAATGTCTATGATATGATCATAGAGATGAGTATCTGAGTTACGAGCTTTGGCACGCTATTAAGACATAGTGGAAATTGTCTCACAACTAATAATACTGGAACACCATAGTGTGATGGTGTGTCCGAACATCATAGTTGCACCCTATTAGATATGGTGCGCACTATGATGTCTCTTATCGAATTACCACTATCATTCATGGGTTAGGCATTAGAGACAACCGCACTCACTTTAATAGGGCACCACGTAATTCCGCTGAGACGACCTGTTTGAACTATGGTTTGGAGAAACCTAAGTTGTCGTTTCTTAAAAGTTTGGGGTTGCGACGCTTATGTGAAAAAGTTTCAGGTTGATAAGCTCGAACCCAAAGCGGATAAAATGCATCTTCATAGGACACCCAAAACAGTTGGGTATACCTCCTAATTCAGATCCGAAAGCAATAGGGATTGTTTCTTGAATCAGGTCCTTTCTCGAGGAAAAGTTTGTCTCGAAAGGTTGAGTGGGAGGATGGTGGAGACTTGATATGGTTATTGAACCGTCACTAAAACTAGTGTGTAGCAGGGCACATGAAGTTGTTCCTGTGGCACCTACACCAATTGAAGTAGAAGCTTATGATAGTGATCATGAAACTTCGGATCAAGTCACTACCGTACCTCCTAGGGTGACAAGGATGCGTACTGCTTCAGAGTGGTACAGTAATCCTGTCTTGAAGGTCATCTTGCTAGACAATAATGAACCTACGAGCTATGGAGAAGCGATGGTGGGCCCATATTCCGACAAATGGTTAGAGGCCATGAAATCCGAGATAGGATCCATGTATCAGAACAAAGCATGGACTTTGGTGGACTTGCCCGATGATCGGCAAGCTATTGAGATAAATGGATTTTTAAGAAGAAGACGGACGTGGACGGTAATGTCACCGTCTATGAAGCTCGACTTGTGGCAAAGAGTTTTTCACAAGTTGACTACGATGAGATTTTCTCATCCGTAGCAATGCTTAAGTCCGTCGGAATCATGTTAGCATTAGCTGCATTTATGAAATCTAGCAGATGGATGTCAAAACGAGTTTCCTTACCAGTTTCCGTAAGGAAAGGTTGTATGAGATACAATCGTAAAGGTTTTGTCGATCCTAAGGATGCTGAAAGGTATGCTAGCTCCAATGATCCTTCCATGGACCGGAGTAAGCATCTCGAGTTGGAATATACTCTTTGATAAGATGATCAAAGATTTTGGGTTTATACAAAGTTTATGAGAAACTTGTATTTCCAAAGAAGTGAGTGGGAGCACTATAGAATTTTTGATGAGTATATGTTGTTGACATATTGTTGATCGAAATGATGTAGAATTTCCGAAAGCATATAGGGTTATTTGAAAAGTGTTTTCAAGTGAAAACCTGTATTAAGCTACTTGAACATTGAGCATCAAGATCTATAGGATAGATCAAAACACGCTTAATGGTACTTTCAAATGAGCATATACTTTGACATGATCTTGAAGGTGTTCAAGATGGATCAATCAAAGAAGGAGTTCTTGCCCGAGATGTAAGGTATGAAGTTAAGACTTAAAGCTCGACCACGGCAGAAAGAGAGAAAGGACGAAGGTCGCCCCTATGCCTTAGACGTAGGCTCTATAAAGATGCTATGTTGTGTACCGCAGACCGAAGTGTGACTTGCCATGAGTCACTAGGGTACAAGAATGATCCAGAATGGATCATTGGACAGCGGTCAAAATTGTCCTTGGAGTAAATAAGGACATGTTTCTCGATTATGGAGGTGATAAAGAGTTCGTGTAAAGGGTTACGTCGGTGCAAGCTTTAACACCTATGCGAATGACTCGAGTAGCAAACCGGATACGATAGTGGAGCAACCATTTGGAATAGCTCCAAGTGGAGCGTGGAAGCAGCGTTTATAATATGACCTAGAAATTTATGAAGCACACACGGATCTGAAAGGTTCGCACCGCTGACTAAAACCTCTCTCACAAGCAAAACATGATCAAACCTCGTAACTCATTGAGTCTTAATCACATGATGATGTGAACTAGTTTACAGACACTAGTAAACTCTTTGGATGTTGGTCACATGGCGATGTGACCTATCAGTGTTAATCACATGACGATGTGGACTAGATTATTGACTCTAGTGCTAGTGGGAGACTGTTGGAAATATGCCCTAGAGGCAATAATAAATTAGTTATTAGTATATTTCCTTGTTCATAATAATCGTTTATTATCCATGCTATAATTATATTGAAAGGAAACTCAGATACATGTGTGGGTACATAGACAACACCATGTCCCTAGTAAGCCTCTAGTTGACTAGCTCGTTGATCAACAGATAGTCATGGTTTCCGACTATGGACATTGGATGTCATTGATAACGGATCACATCATTAGGAGAATGATGTGATGGACAAGACCCAATCTCGAGCATAGCACAAGATCGTAGTTCGCTTTGCTAGAGCTTTTCCAATGTCAAGTATCTCTTCCTTAGACCATGAGATCTCAGAACTCCCGGATACCGTAGGAGTGCTTTTGGTGTACCAAACGTCACAACGAATCGGGTGACTATAAAGGTGCATTACAGGTATCTCCAAAAGTGTCATTGGGTTGACACGAATCGAGACTGGATTTGTCACTCCGTATGACGGAGAGGTATCACTAGGCCCACTCAGAGTGCATCATCATAATGAGCTCAAAGTGACCAAGTGTTTGGTCACGGGATCATGCATTACGATGACGAGTAAAGTGACTTGTCGGCAACGAGATTGAACGAGGTATTGGGATACCGACGATCGAATCTCGGGCAAGTAAAATACCGATTGACAAAGGGAATAGTATACGGGTTGATTGAATCCTCGACATCGTGGTTCATCCGATGATATCATCGAGGGCATGTGGGAGCCAACATGGGTATCCAGATCCCGCTGTTGGTTATTTCCGAGAGCCGCCTCGGTCATGTTCGATGTCTCCGAACCCGTAGGGTCTACACACTTAAGGTTCGGTGACGCTAGGGTTGTATGAATATGAGTACGCAGCAAACCGAATGTTGTTCGGAGTCCCGGATGAGATCCCTGACGTCACGAGGAGTTCCGGAATGGTCCAGAGGTAAAGATTTATATATAGGAAGTCTTATTTTGGTCGCCGGAAAAGTTTCGCGCGTTATCGGTATTGTACCGGAGTGCCGAAGGGGTCCGAGGGTCCACCGGGGTCCACCTGCCTGGGGCCACATGGGCTGTAGGGGTGCGCCTTGGCCTATATGGGCCAAGGGCACCAGCCCCAAGAGGCCCATGCGCCAAGATATAAGAAAAAGGAGAGTCCTAAAGGGGAAGGCACCTCCGAGGTGCCTTGGGAGGATGGACTCCTCCCCTCTGGCCGCACCCCTTCCTGGAGGAAGGGGCAGGCTGCGCCCCCTCTCTTGCACCTATATAAAGGGAGGGAGGGAGGATGGCCGCACCCATAAGCCCCGGCGCCTCCTCCTCCGTGCAACACCTCCTCCTCCTCCCGTAGTTGCTTAGCGAAGCCCTGCCGGAGTTCTGCTGCATCCACCACCACGCCGTCGTGCTGCTGGATCATCATCAACCTCTCCTTCCCCCTTGCTGGATCAAGAAGGAGGAGACGTCATCCTCTCCGTACGTGTGTTGAAAGCGGAGGTGCTGTCCGTTCAGCACTAGGTCATCGGTGATCTGAATCACGGCGAGTACGACTCCATCATCCCCGTTCCATTGAACGCTTCCGCACGCGATCTACAAGTGGTATGTAGATGCAATCACTCTCCCATGACTCGTTGCTAGATGAACTCATAGATGGATCTTGGTGAAACCGTAGGAAAAATTTTAATTTTCTGCAACGTTCTCCAACATGCTTCACAATGAGGTCGCATATTATGAAGAATCGAAGGCGGAGTACCGAACCAGAGCGGGGTTTGTAACAAGAGGAGGAAGAAGTGATTCTCATCCTGTTTGGAAAATACTATGGGAGACGAGGGTCCCTCCCAAGGTGCACATATTTATTTGGAGGGCACTGCATGGCATTGTGCGTTGTTATTGTACCTTGGCGGACAGACATATAAAGACACATGTTATTTGTCCGGTGTGTAAAATTGATCCAGAAGACCTCCGACACATGCTTTTCATTTGCCAAAGAGCTACAGAAGTATGGGAAGAATTAGGGCTTAGAGATTGTGTGGCGGCTATCATGTCACAGTACAGGTCAGGATCACTGATACTGGATGAGATTTTATGTTCAGAACTACAGGGGGAGTGCAAGTCCCTGAAGAAAATGCGGTGGAGTTGATTCGTGTTGCGTGTTGGTACATATGGTGGGAATGGTGTCAGATTTCACATGATGAGAAGGTTGCAACGCCAGCTCGATCTGCCCTACAAATTAGAGGGATTGTTGCCAATTGGGTCGCAGATAAGAAGACAGTTCCGCAAAGGGATATTTGTTGGTCTAGGCCGGCATCGGGATGTATAAAATTGAATGTGGATGCTTCGTACCACGTGGACAGAGGTGTTGGTTCTTGTGGTGCAATTCTACGAGACTGCAAAGGAGGTTCTATTGCTGCAGCAATGGAGTTTAGGCAGCATGCTCTTGATGCTCCTACGATGGAGGTGTTTTTTGTTGAATGGGACGATGGAGGTGTTAGCTGTGCTATTAGGCTTACGACTTGATGATGGGCTGGGTATTCTCTCTATTAATATCGAGAGCAATTCTATGGAGATTGTCCAGGCTATACAAAATCCGCTCGAGTATCGGGCGTCAGGAGCAGTGATCAACGATGATTACCGGAAGTTGATGAGTTCTTTTGGCAAGGCGACTATAAGTCATTGTGTGCGTGAAGCTAATGGGTGTGTTCATAAACTTGCTCGATTTAGTTTTGAGGGACAGGGATATGGGGCGTGGAATGATAAACCTCTGGATTTCCTGATCCCATTTATTGTAAAGGACATGCTTATTACCTAATTATAGTTGCAAAAGTTAAAAAAAAAACAGGCCGAAAAGAACAGGCCCACGTGGGACAAAAACTGTACAACAAAAAATAAACATAAAAAGTCCATAGTGTGACCCCTACACGAGACAGAACGACTTGGAATGCATAGTGACAACGTGATCAAACATTTTGCACGACTATTTCAGCTTCCAATTGTGTGGATGTGCTGGTCAATTCAGATGTGACATACCTATTTCTCATCGAGATAAGAATTAGCAAATCCGTTGCCCATATTAGGCGTTGTGAAAATAAGGTCAGCAATTTTCTTGCAAACTTTGCTCGTCTAGAGAGTAGAACCGTGACCTAGTTGGGTTCTGAGTCTGCTGTCATTGAAGTGAACATTGATGATTGTAATACAGATGTGACTGAGTAATACTCCCTCCGTAAAGAAATATAAGAGCATTTGGATTACTAAGTAAAAGTCCGCACGAAGCTTTCGGAAAGACGGGTAGTCTTGTGTGTAAGTATAGCATTTCTGGTCGAACCACCGAACCACATATTTTTTTTGGGAGGATACTCAGAGTAGTGTGTACATCATAGGACCTCGACCCGCCTACTCAGGTCTTGTATGGATATGCAGGAAAGAGTGCTCCTAGGTGTGTGTAGGGGGGTGTGTTTGTTCGTGAGAATGGATTCCTTTTCAAGTCAGGGGGTGTGGACACACTTGCGCGAATTCAGGTAACGGTTACAAGGGATAAAAATAAAGGAAATTGTACCTGTCAGGGATGGACGTAAACTCGTAAGCTACCGAGGGTAGGGATGATCGTCCAGGTCTTATTTAAAAAAAGCCGCCCTGCCACTGCATACAGGTTAGTTCCTCTGTCGTTGCCGGAGAGTTTTTGGCGAAGAGATCTTAGGATAAGTTGCTAAAACAAACGGAAGTAGTGACCTAAACGCTCTTATACTTTTTTACAGAGGGAGTAAAAGTGTTCTACCCAACAAGAAAAAAAACGTAGGTAGGAATCGATTCAGGGGGACTGCTTCCTCGTGTGTGTATCGAACTCCGGTAGTCATTCAAGGTGCGCAAGTAGACCATCGTTTTATTCACGCGTAGGAAAATGCAGAGGTACATATGCGTGTACACCGTACGGATACATTCATATTTAGTGATCTTAACCTAACATAGTGGTGGGACGAACCATGCAAAAACAAATAGCGGTGGGACGAATTGCACACGTATGGCAAATTAATGTCATCAGCTGGTCGCGATCTCCTCGATGGAGGCGGTGGATCCCGAGTAGTAGTGGCGAGCCATCTGAGCCTCGGGGGCTGCCACCGACGATCGGTTGTTGACGACGCTGCAGTTGAGCCGGATCTCCCCCTGGGTGCCGGTGAGCACCTCGATGTTCCCCATCTTCACCATGGCCGCGACGAACTTCTGCTTCCAGAGCGTCTCGTTCGCCGCGAAGCTGTTGACGGACGTGTTGAGCGTGGTGTTGGTCCGCAGCTGGTTGTCGGAGAATAAGAGGCCGAGGTTGAGCGACAGCAGCTTGTAGTAGTTGTTGTCCAGCACCGTGGGCGTGCTCGGATCGACCGCCGTCGTCGTGGCCGCGTTCGGGCTCGACGGGCACAACGCCTGCAGCAGCGCCGCGTACGCCGGGCTCAGCCCCGTGTCCACCTGCACGCATACCAGTGGTTTTGCGTTACATGGTCACCATGGACAGCTGCGGCTGCAGGTGTTATTAGGGAGATCGGAGGACGTACGGTGGCGGTGGTGTTGTTCCAGATGCGGGCGAGGAAGGAGCTGCAGAAGGAGCGGCCCACGGTGTGGGCGCCGGAGAGGATGACCATCTCCTCGGCGGTGAGGGTCTTGTTGGCGAAGCGGTCGACGAGCTGCTGCGCCGTGAACGTCGGCGGAGGCAGGTTGTTGAGCGCGTCCTGGTCGAGGGAGAAGTTGCCGTCGCGCCGGCCCGAGGGCACCTGGTACGCGGCCTGCCCGGTGAGGTTGATGCTGTCGCGGGCGGCGAAGGCCACGATGTCGGCGCAGGAGACGGTGCGCGCGCAGCTCTTCTCCACGGCGGCCTTGGCGGCGTCGATCACCTCGAAGCCCCGGAGGCTCGGCTTGTTCGGGGCCGCGTCGCGCTCAGCCGTGCCGTTGGCGGACACGAGCAGCACGGAGGCGTCACATCCCTGAATGAGCAGACCAAAACGTAAGTAGTAGTGGTAACATCAAATCATGTAAAGATCTGTCCGAAGTGTAGGAGCATAATTGGTTTGCTACCGATATTTGACTTGCCAAATATTGACAATACCAAGACTTGCCAACTATTGGCAACTTTATGTGAGATAGATAAAATAACTCGTAGTCAATCAAGTAGTTGCCAATATTTGACACAATGCCAAATATTGGTGTGCCAATTTTTAGTAGCAAACCAATTATGCTCTAGCATCATACGTATAAGTGTGATGTGATGCTCTTCAATCAACCATCATTTTTTCTTGTGCCACCTTTATCCTATAACATAAGACGTTTTTGAAGTTCAAATTAAACTGCAAAAACGTCGGAGGGAGGCCCTGCTTTCACTTGTAGTCTCAACTTTCTAGCTAAATATTCACCCTTCTTCCGTGCATGGGCAAGGTGTAGATCGAATCATTGGAATAGCAAACTTACAAAGAAACTGTGAGTACGGTGTACGATCAACAAATTCGAAGTACTGTTACCTATATTTTGCTGCCAAGGTGGCTAGGTAAGAACTCGGGGAGGATGGATTGATGTGCAAAACAAGAGCGTAAGGGGCCGAGGAGCTAGGCGATACGTACCCGGACAAAGCAGTCATGGAAATGGAGGCGGATGAGGCCGGCGGCGATGCCGGAGTCATTCGCGAAGGCGCTGGCGACGGCCTGCTGGACGAGCGACTCCGCGTTGGGGCAGCTGGTGTTGTAGAAACCCACCTGGAGCTGCCCGCGAGCCACCGCCGGCAGCCGCAAGCACACCACCGCCACAACCACGGCAACTATGGCAGCCACCATCTCTAATCCGTTGGGGGCTTTGGGGCAATGTGTTCCTGATCTGCCCGGAGCTAGCTAGTGCTGGATCCCTTGCGTGATGCAGCTCACATGGCACAGTTTGAGGGGTTTATATAGAACTTTCTTGAAGCAGAGGGTTTTGTATGAATGGTAGTTGAGGTGAGTCCATACACCTCTGCCAAAAGTAGTTGGCGATACTCATGCTACCGCACCGGGTTACAGTGAACAGGACCATGTGGTTGCATGTGTTACATACCTGCTTTAGCTTTGCTTTCATAAATTTGCAACTTGTTCTCGTGGATGGGTCTTTGTGTACTTGCGTAACAGTACTCTTGACCACCCTTGCAGTGTGCCCGGAGCCTCGGGAACTAATTAGCATGTTCATAGGAAATTTTCCAGTAAAATGGATTGAGGTTTTCTGCTCGCAAGATGATGAAAAGGTACAAACATACACATGTACTTAGGGATGTATACTACATGCTTGTAAAATTTCATGATTGAATACGTTCTGATGTGAGCTACCAAAAAAAACATGACTTTCTAACACATTTCACTATAAAGTTAATGAACATTTATGTGGCCTTCAACTGCCCGTGGAATATAGGAAAACATTCATAGAGTTGCAGTCTTGTATGTTAGTTTTCTTCAGAATTTTTTGATACTTAGAAAGTTGATTTTTAAAATATTCAAAAATCAAGCTCCATGAAGCCCGAGCTCTGTTCGAAATTTTCACTAATGCATTCATATACTCCCTTTTTTCATAAATATAAGTCTTTGTAGAGATTACACTATGGATCACGTACGGATGTATGTAGATGCATTTTAAAGTGTTTATTCACTTATTTTGTTCTGTACATACTGTAGTTCATAGTGAAATCTCTACAAAGACTTATATTTAGAAACGGAGGGGATAGAATATTTTATTTTTGTTTTATATGTCGGTGCCCATGTCTAGTTGCGTGCGATTGCTGCCTTTGACTGTGGCTGTTGGTCGGAGAGGTTTGGTTTCAGACGAGGCCGAATTTGCACACATGCATCATGATGTGACCAAAAGTAGCACCTTGACTCATAATTCATTCATGGTTCCTAAAGACAAATTGTTGACTATTTGAAACAAGGACATATGCTTCTCTCGATTCATAGGCAGTGTACCCCTATGGGCAAATCTGAGCGTGAAAGCTAGCTATGATTACATACGGGGGTACATGGAACGTTAGTAATCATTGCTTTGCATTTGTTTTGTCTACTTTCGCGTGGATAGGGATATATGCGCATGCGCTTCAAGTTAAGAAGAAACTAAATAGCTTTAGAACCAAGGTGTCCATGATGCGTGACCGGACATAAAAAAGAGGGGAGGCGCAAAGTACGAGGGCTACAACACATGTAAACTAAAGATAACCACACAAAGTGTCCATAGTTAACTACTGGATGCTGATGGTGCATTAGATTCTCACACAAGACATTTGACTGCCCGTTGCGTTGCCTACCCTTTAGTTATGTTACCTTTCCTTTGCCATATGCGTATGATCTAGAGAGAATTCCTTATTTGACACTGTCTTAAAATATGGTTCCTTATTTGGCCCTAAAGAAAATTTTCTTTCCTATTTAACATCTGCTCTAAGTTTTCTTTCCCAATATGACACTCTAGTGCATTTTGTTCACTAACGGTGTTAAAGACAGACGTGAAAAGACCCTTTTACCCCTTATGCATAAGGTGACCAAAAATATGTACATGACAATATCTACAGTTATGTTACACTAGTCATCAACTCGTGCACCTGCACGGGCTAGCTATTTTGAGGAACACGGGGATGTTAAGAATATGAAATAGTTTTTAAAACTTTGTAAACTTTTCAAAAAACTTGAATATCAAGAGATAAGCTCAACATAGGAAACTTGTTACTTGAGCCGAATGTGGCAAATCTTCAGTTCTGCACTATAAGTTACTTGTTTTGTCAAGTGTACATAAGAGATTACAGAGAAAGTGCATGAAAAAAAGATAAAGTGGAAGTTATATAAATCCAAAGGCTATGTATGTTACTTCTCATAACTTCCATGGCCAGCCCAGAAATATAGAGATATGAAATCCCGTCAACAAGCTCCGTAGCGCGTATTTGTATACGTGCATGTATATAGTACTTCCTCCATTTTTAAATATAAGTCTTTGTAGGTATTTCATTATGGACCACATACGGATGTATATAGATGTATTTTATGTGTATATTCACTCATTTTGCTTCGTACGTAGTCCATAGTAAAATTTCTCCAAAAACTTATATTTAAAAACGGAGAGAGTAGAACTCAACCATATTTAACACGCCACGGCCACCCCAGACTATACTGGTGCATGCATGCATTAGTCAAGTATTTAGGTATTCGGAGAAGTATAATACCACCGGCCAGGGCGCCGGTATACGGGTATTTGGAACTGAGGCGCGGACGTTTAGATATATTTACGAATCGACGAGACGTCAACGGGAACTGCTCCGGACCTCTACATCTGCAAGGTTAGCTAGCTACATGATCAAATATGTAGACTGATGCACGTATGTAATCATCCAGTATACGTGTGTGCGAGCATGCATGGTACGTGAAGCAACCGAGCAATCAAGTGTGTGCATGCACGTAGGAATAACTCTAAATGTACGTGTAACTTGCACTAAAAAAATTGTAACTGGACTTAGCTTTCAAAACGACAAGCACAAAACACATCAAACAACATAGACTAGAGGGACGGCTAGATCGGCATCGGGATATTTCCTTTTGTTCGATGTGGGGTAGCGACTAGCATAGGGGTATTTTGGTCCATCCAATTTTTTTTTGACGGAATGGTCTAACGAAACCGACGGCAATGTCACGCAAGGAAAGAAATTTAGACTACATGTCAAATAGGGAAGAAAAGTTTCTTCAGGGTCAAATAAGGAACCACATTTTAAGGTAGTGTCAAATAAGGAACCACATTCTAAGAGCATCTGCAGCCGGACACCTGAAATCCGCTATGTATGTATATATACGCCCGGGCCGATAGCCCGGTCACTAATCGGTCATGAAAATGCGACCCAGATAGGCACCTTAAACGGATCTCAAAAGTCCGGACTGAACAACGTCCCTCATATCCAGCCTAAATATAGGGGCGCGCGGGCGCGTCCGCCACGTCAGATTGACGCTGGGGTCCGGCACGAAAACAGTTCGAAACCCGGCGATTCGAAACTCGTCTCCTTCGTCGGACCGATGTCGCCACGTGGCACCGCTCCGGCGGGCCACGTAGTGTCTAGCCCGGCTATTTAAGCCGACCGCCGAAACCGAAACCCTACCCCCTACCCCTCCATATTTTCCTCCTCCCGTCAGCCGTCGCCGCCACTTTTCACTCCCCGTCCGCCACCACTAGCAGCCATGCCCCCACGCCGTCGGGTGAGGAGCTACCCATTTCTAATGCCAGAGTGCTGGCTGCAACTCCTTGAGAAAATTCGGGCAAGCCACGAAGCCCGGATCGCCGCCGGGCTACCTGCGGATGAAGTGGATCCGGAGGAGGAGGATGTGGGGGACGCTGGGGACACGGATCTGCAGGCGGAGCAACAGGCCGTCCTCGATTCCCTCTGCCCGGAGTCAGCTGCGGAGGCCAGACACCCTCGTCGGCAGGAGATGGAGGCGGAGCACGCCGCACGGGAGGAGGAGATGCTCGCCTACATGGATGAGGTAGATGAGGAGGAGGAGCCGGAGCCCTCCTACACGCCCGTCCCCCCGGCACTGACGTCGTGGACATCTTCGATGACGAAGATTAGCAAGGGTAGTACATAGGATTTCTTTTGTATACTTTGTATGGATCTATGGGGTTGAAATATGATATACTCGCATCCAGAGTGATAAATTTGAGGCGTTACCGGTCACTGTCCGCAGACGCGTCCGGTCACGTCCGCGGGCGTTTGAAGGGCCCGGTTTGCCTAAGAGCATCTACAGCCGGACGCTCCAAACCCACCCTATACGTCCGGGCGGACAACTCGATCACTAACCGGTCACGAAAATGCAACCCAAACGGGCGCCTTAAACGGGCCTCAAACGCCTGGGCTGACCGGCACCCCTTATATCCAGCACAAATATGGGGCGGATATGGGGGCGCATGTGCGCGTTCGCCATGTCGGACTGATGTTGGAGTCCCACACGAAAATAGTTGGAATCCGGCGATCCAAAGCTCGTCTCCTCCGTCGGACCGATGTCGCCGCTCCGGCGGGCCGCGTAATGCCTAGTCGGGCTATTTAAGTAGCAACCTCACACCCATAAAGTAGCAACCTCACATATTCCACCATGACTTATGCCCACGAAAGACTAGGCTCGCTCAGATAGATCTTCACGAAGTAGGCGATCTTCAAGCCCTCACAAACTTCTTGGATTCTCCACAACGGGTGTAGACTTCCAAGCACACCTAGGCAATCTAGGAGGCACCACCCTCCGAAAAGTTATGATATAGTTGTTGATGATGAACACTTTGCTCTTGTGCTTCAAAAGATAATCTCCTCAGTGTTGGGGAACATTGCATGGGAAAAAAATTCCTACGCTCACCAAGATCAATCTAGGATATGGCCATCTACGTGAGGAGAGATTGCATCTACATACCCTTGTAGATCGCTAAGCGGAAGCGTTAAGAAATGAGGTTGATGTAGTCGAACATCTTCGCGGTCCAATCATGATCCGTCCCGCGAACTCCCGATCCAAGTGTCGAACGGACGACACCTCTGTGTTCAACACACGTACGGCTTGATGACGCCCTCACCTCCTCGATCCTGCGAGCGATGGTCAAGTAGTAGCTCGAGTCCTTCGGCAGCACGACGACGTGATGACGGTGGTGGTGGAGAAATCTCAGCAGGGCTTCGCCAAGCCTCACGGAGAAGAAGAAGGACTACGAGGGAGAGGGAGGGCAGCGTCGTGGCATAGATGGGGTGTGGCTGCCCTCCCTCTACCCCTCTATATACAGGGGGGAGGGAGGAGGAGGGGCACCCTAGGGTTTCCCCTAGGGGGGCGGCCACACAGATGGGGGGCGCCCCCTAGGGAAACCCTAGGGTGACTTGCCCCCAAGCCAGGTGGAGGCAGCCCTAGGGGGCGCCCCACCCCTTCTATTGATCATGGGAGGGGACTTGGGGGCGCACAACCCCTTAGTGGGCTGATGTGCTCCCTCCCATTGGCCCATGAGGCACCCCAACACTTGTCGGGCCCCCCGAAACCCCTTTTGGCTCTCCTGGTCATAAACTGGTACGCCCGGAACACTTCCGGACTCCGTTACCCTTCATCCTATATATCGATCTTCACCGTTGGACCACTCCGGAGTTACTCGTCATGTCTGAGATCTCATCCCGGACTCCGAACAACCTTCGATAACCACCATAACGACTCAACTATACTTATATCGTCACCAAACATTAAGTGTGTAGACCCTGCGGGTTTGAGAACTATGCAGACATGACCGAGACACCTCTGCGGTCAATAACCAATAGCAGGACCTGGATGTCCGTATTGGTTACCACATATTTTACGAAGATCTTATCAGTCGAACCTCGATGTCAAGGATTCAGCTAATCCCGTATGCAGTTCCCTTTTTCTATCGGTATGTTACTTGCCCGAGATTCGATCATAGGTATCTCCATACCTATTTCAATCTCGTTAACGGCAAGTCTCTTTACTCATTACGTAATACAGGATCCCGTGGCTAACTCATTAGTCACATTGCTTGCAAGCTCATTGTGATGATGTATTACCGAGTGGGCCCTAAGATACCTCTCCGTCAGACGGGGTGACAAATCTCAGTCTTGATCCATGCCAACTCAACAGACACCCTCGAAGATACCTGTAGAGCACCTTTATAGTTACCCAGTTACGTTGCGACGTTTGTTACACACAAGGTACTCCTCCGGTGTCAGTGAGTTGCATGACCTCGTGGTCATAAGAACATATACTTGACATGCAGAAAACGATATCAATAAAGTTTACACGATCATATGATATATTCATAGTTTGGGCCTTATCCATCACATAATTCTCCTAATGATGTGATTCCGTTATCAAATGACAACTCATGTCTATGGCTAGCAGGGCCGGCCCTGAGGGGGGCAGGGGGCGGCCGCCCCGGGCCCCCAAGATCAGGGGCCCCCTCCTAAGGTATATGCACTTAGCCCATGGGCCATGCCCAGTGAGGCAGACGAGAGATGTAGGGATCTTCGGAGGCAGCCCTTCCTTCGATCACGTGAAGAGGAAACCTTCCTACGATCGCGACTTTCCTCATCGATGTGTATCCTGTTTTGCCTTCAAAATTCAGATGGCTATTCCATATTCACAGCCCCTGATCTCGCTCTTCCTGTTTCTCTTGCCAGCGGCGGTCACCAAATTGATTTGTTGCTCTAAGGCCGAGGGGATTCCTATTCTGGACCACCTCCGCCAGGGCCTGACGCCAATTCATATTGTATCATCATTGAGTGTCGAGCGTCCGATTACCGACGCCGATTCAACCGATCCCAGGTGCATCATGTTACCATTCCTCACTTGAACTAACTAGTTTACTTCTGCATAATAACTTGCGGCATTCAACATATAAATATGGATTTAGGGTTTATTTATGTGTTTATTCAGAGCATTATATATTTGTGTCCAGATTTATTAGATCCTCTTGAATTTTGACCCAAAAATATATCACTGGGTCAGTATTCTAAGGATGTTTACTATGATTTCGTGAGATATAACACATGGTTTATTTGTCAAATTTTAGGTCAAAAATATGCTCAAAACTCGAAGGCGACTAATAAACCCAAACAATGGAAGTACTGTGCCGAGCACACAGGGCGAAAATTATGCAGACTCGTCCTGATCGCACACTTGTGGATCTCACAAGAGGATCACCTACACGCCACGACACAAAGCATGTTATGGTGGCAGGTATACAAGCGTAAGTGAGCTCCTTATAAATCTCGTATCCATTATCATTGTTATAATGTTTAAATAAGATAAGGGGCCCCGAGTTTTAGTTTCGCCCCGGCCCCCCAAAATCTCAGGACCGGCCCTGATGGCTAGGAAACCATAGTCATCTTTGATCAACGAGCTAGTCCGGTAGAGGCTCACTAGGGACATGTTGTTGTCTACGTATCCATACATGCATTTGAGTTTTTGGTTAATATAATTATAGCATGGATAATAAATGATTGTCGTGAACAAGGAAATATAATAATAACCATTTTATTATTGCCTCTAGGGCATATTTCCAACACCCGACACTTACTGTCACAGATTTTTGTTTTTGGTAGTAGAGGATTTGGGTGGAAAGCAATGAGGTGACTTGATCTCAAGGAATATATGGTTGGAGTGGAATCCATTTGAAATCAGCACAAGGAAGTGGAGCTCTCACTCTCAGAAAAATGCATATGATCTGTGTTTGATTTGAGAGACAATGGTGAAGTGGGTGGGGGTATATATAGGGATGACCAAAAATCTAACAGTTACGCACATTTTTCCACACATCGGTGAGGCCGGTTGAATTACTCGGTCAGACCGATGTGTCCAAAGGTGACAACTTTAGATTTTTCAGTCACACCGGGTGAAATTGATCGGTGGCTTCCAGATGTGATGACCTAAGCACTTTTGAACACTTTGGTGTCACCAGCCGAAACTCATCAGAAATTCTAAGTGAATTTCAGTTGATGACAGAAGGTTCGCATAGGTGCTTCGGTGAGTCCAAATGAACATCTCAGTGAGACCAAATCAACTAGGATTTTAAGAAAACGAGCATATCTGTTTGATCATTGACTATGGTAAGATATGTATAAGTGAGTTTGAGTGGAGTTTGGGTTTGATATAGTAGCCATTGTGAAAGTATCCGAGATTTTTGGAGTTTGATCTCTAAACACTGAGCAATGTACTCATCTTCTCAACCTCACCCTCTTTTGATATTATCAGCATTGCCTATGGACTTAATTGTTGGAGAACGTAGTAATTTCAAAAAAATTCCTACGCACACACAGGATCATGGTGATGCATAGCAACGAGAGGGGAGGGTGTTGTCCACGTACCCTCATAGACCGAAAGCGGAAGCTTTAGCACAACGCGGTTGATGTAGTCGTACGTCTTCACGATCCGACCGATCAAGTACCAAACGCACGACACCTCCGAGTTCAGCACACGTTCAGCTCGATGACGTCCCTCGAACTCCGATCCAGCCGAGTGTTGACGGAGAGTTTCGACAGCACGACGGCGTGGGATGATGTTGATGTTCTACCGACGCAGGGCTTCGCCTAAGCACCGTTACAATATTATCGAGGTGGATTATGGTGGAGGGGGCACCGCACACGACTAAGAGATCAATAGATCAATTGTTGTGTCTATGGGATGCCCCCCTCCTCCGTATATAAAGGGGGAGGAGGAGAGGGCCGGCCAAGGGGAGGAGGCGCGCCCACGGGGGGCAATCCTACTCCTAGTAGGATTCCCCCCTCTTTCTTAGTCCAAGTAGGAGAGGGGAAGGGGGGCCGCGTGCCCTGCCTCCTCTCTTCCACCACTTGGCCCATGAGGCCCATTGCTTCTTCCTCGTATTCCGGGAACTCCCCGGTATCCCTGAAAATACCCGAATCACTCGGAACCTTTCCGATGTCCGAATATAGTCGTCCAATATATCGATCTTTACGTCTAGACCATTTCAAGACTCCTCGTCATGTCCCTGATCTCATCCGGGACTCCGAAATACCTTCGGTACATAAAATCACATAAACTCATAATACAATCGTCACCGAAACTTTAAGTGTGCGGACCCTACGGGTTCGAGAACTATGTAGACATGACCGAGACACGTCTCCGGCCAATAACCAATAGCTGAACCTGGATGCTCATATTGGATCCCACATATTCTACGAAGATCTTTATCGGTCAAATCACATAACAACATACGTTGTTCCCTTTGTCATCGGTATGTTACTTGCCCGAGATTCGATCGTCGGTATCTCAATACCTAGTTTAATCTCGTTGCCGGCAAGTCTCTTTACTCGTTCTGTAATGCATCATCCCGCAACTAACTCATTAGTTGCAATGCTTGCTAGGCTTATAATGATGTGCATTACCGAGTGAGCCCAGAGATACCTCTCCGACAATCGGAGTGACAAATCCTAATCTCGAAATACGCCAACCCAACAAGTACCTTCGGAGACACCTGTAGAGCACCTTTATAATCACCAAGTTACATTGTGACGTTTGGTAGCACACAAAGTGTTCCGCCGGTAAACGGGAGTTGCATAATCTAATAGTCATAGGAACATGTATAAGTCATGAAGAATGCAATAGCAACATACTAAATGATCAAGTGCTAAGCTAACGGAATGGGTCAAGTCAATCACATCATTCTCCTAATGATGTGATCCCGTTAATTAAATGACAACTCATGTCCATGGTTAGGAAACTCAACCATCTTTGATTAACGAGCTAGTAAAGTAGAGGCATACTAGTGACACTATGTTTGTCTATGTATTCACACATGTACTAAGTTTCCGGTTAATACAATTCTAGCATGAATAATAAACATTTATCATGATATAAAGAAATAAATAATAACTTTATTATTGCCTCTAGGGCATATTTCCTTCAGTCTCCCACTTGCACTAGAGTCAATAATCTAGTTCACATCGCCATGTGATTTAACATCAATAGTTCACATCTTTAGGTGGTTAACACCCATAGTTCACATCGATATGTGATCAACACCCAAAGGGTTTACTAGAGTCAGTAATCTAGTTCACATCGATATGTGATCAACACCCAAAGGGTTTACTAGAGTCAGTAATCTAGTTCACATCGCTATGTGATTAACACCCAAAAGAGTACTAAGGTGTGATCTTGTTTTGCTTGTGAGATAATTTTAGTCAACGAGTCTGTCACATTCAGATCCGTATGTATTTTGCAAATTTCTATGTCAACAATGCTCTGCACGGAGCTACTCTAGCTAATTGCTCCCACTTTCAATATGCATCTAGATTGAGACTTAGAGTCATCTGGATCCGTGTCAAAACTTGCGTCGACGTAACCCTTTAGTTATTGAACCTTTTGTCACCTCCATAATCGAGAAACATATCCTTATTCCACTAAGGATAATTTTGACCGATGTCCAGTGATCTACTCCTATGTCACTATTGTACCCTCTTGCCAAACTTATGGTGAGGTACACAATAGGTCTGGTACACAGCATAGAACCTATGACTGAGGCATAGGGAATGACATTTCATTCTCTTTCTATTTTCTGCTGTGGTCGGACTTTGAGTCTTACTCAATTTCACACCTTGTAACACAGGCAAGAACTCTTTTTTGACTGTTCCATTTTGAACTACTTCAAAAACTTGTCAAAGTACGTACTCATTGAAAAAACTTATCAAGCGTATTGATCTATCTCTATAGATCTTGATGCTCAATATGTAAGAAGCTTCACCGAGGTCTTTCTTTGAAAAAACTTCTTTCAAACACTCCTTTATGCTTTCCAGAAAATTCTACATTATTTTTGATCATCAATATGTCATTCACATATACTTATCAGAAATGTTGTAGTGCTCCCACTCACTTTCTTGTAAATACAGCTTCACCGCAAGTCTCAGATAAAACTATATGCTTTGATCAACTCATCAAAGCGATATTCCACTCCGAGATGCTCGCACCAGTCCATAGATGGATCGCTGGAGCTTACATATTTTGTTAGCACCTTTAGGATCGACAAAACCTTCTGGTTGCATCATATACAACTCTTCTTTAAAAATCCATTAAGGAATGTAGTTTTGATATCCATTTGCCGATTTCATAAAATGTGGCAATTTGCTAACATGATTCGGACAGATTTACATCGCCACGAGTGAGAAAATCTCATCGTAGTCAACACCTTGAACTTTGTCAAAACCTTTTCAACAAGTCTAGCTTTGTAGATAGTAACACTACTATCAGTCGTCGCCTTCCTCTTAAAGATCCATTTATTTTCTATGGCTTGCCGATCATCGGTAAGTCAACCAAAGTCCACACTTTGTTCTCATACATGGATCCCATCTCAGATTTCATGGCCTTAAGCCATTTCATGAATCTGGGCTCATCATCGCTTCCTCATAGTTCGTAGGTTCGCCATGGTCAGAAACATGACCTCCGTAATAGGATTACCATACCACTCGTGCGGATCTCACTCTGGTTGACCTACGAGGTCCGGTAGTAACTTGATCTGAAGTTACATGATCATCATCATTAGCTTCCTCACTAATTGGTGTAGGTGTCACAGGAACCGGTTTCTGTGATGAACTACTTTCCAATAAGGGAGTAGGTACAATTACCTCATCAGGTTTTACTTTCCTCCCACTCACTTCTTTCGAGAGAAACTCCTTCTCTAGAAAGGATCCATTCTCAGCAACGAATATCTTGCCTTCGGATCTGTGATAGAAGGTGTACCCAACATTTTCTTTTGGGTATCCTACGAAGACGCACTTCTCCGATTTAGGTTTGAGCTTATCAGGTTGAAACTTTTTCACATAAGCATTCCAACCTCAAACTTTAAGAAACGACATTTTAGGTTTCTTGCCAAACCATAGTTCATATGGTGTCGTCTCAACGGATTTAGATGGTGCCCTATTTAACGTGAATGCAGCTGTCTCTAATGTATAACCCCAAAATGATAGTGGTAGATCCGTAAGAGACATCATAGATCGCACCATATCGAATAAAGTACGGTTACGACGTTCGGACACACCATTACACTGTGGTGTTCCAGGTGGCGTGAGTAGTGAAACCATTTCACATTGTTTTAACTGAAGGCCAAACTCAGAACTTAAATATTTTACTTCTGCGATCATATCGTAGAAACTTTTGTTTTTGTTACGATGATTCTCCACTTCACTCTGAAATTTTTTGAACTTTTCAAATGTTTCAGACTTGTGTTTCATCAAGTAGATATACCCATATCTGCTCAAATCATATGTGAAGGTCAGAAAATAACGATACCCGCCGTGAGCCTCAACACTCATCCGATCGCATACATCAGTATGTATTATGTCCAATAAGTCATTTGCTCGCTCCATTGTTCCGGAGAACGGAGTCTTAGTCATCTTGCCCATAAGGCATGGTTCGCAAGCATCAAGTGATTCATAATCAAGTGATTCCAAAATCCCATCGGCATGGAGTTTCTTCATGCGCTTTACACCAATATGACCTAAACGGCAGTGTCACAAATAAGTTGCACTATCATTATTAACTTTTCATCTTTTGGCTTCAATATTATGAATATGTGTATCACTAAGGTCGAGATCCAACGAACCGTTTTCATTGGGTGTATGACCATAGAAGGTTTTATTCATATAAACAGAACAACAATTATTCTCTAACTTAAATGAATAACCGTATTGCAATAAACATGATCAAATCATATTCATGCTCAACGCAAACACCAAATAACACTTATTTAGGTTTAACACTAATCCCGAAAGTGTAGGGAGCGTGTGATTGATGATCATATCAATCTTGGAACCACTTCCCACACACATAGTCACCTTGCCCTCAACTAGTTTCTGTTTATTCTGCAACTCCCGTTTCGAGTTACTGCTCTTAGCAACTGAACCACTATCAAATACCGAGGGGTTGCTATAAACACTAGTAAAGTACACATCAATAACATGTATATCAAATATACCTATGTTCACTTTGCCATCCTTCTTATCCGCCAATTACTTGGGGGTAGTTCCACTTCCAGTGACCAGTCCCTTTGCAGTAGAAGCACTTAGTCTTAGACTTAGGTCCAGACTTGGGCTTCTTCACTCGAACAACAACTTGCTTGCCGTTTTCCTTGAAGTTCCCCTTCTTCCCTTTGCCCTTTTCTTGAAACTAGTGGTCTTTTCAACCATCAACACTTGATGTTTTTCTTGATTTCTACCTTCGTCGATTTCAGCATCACGTAAGAGCTCGAATCGCTTTCGTTATCCCTTGCATATTATAGTTCATCACGAAGTTCTAGTAACTTGGTGATAGTGACTAGAGAACTCACAATCACTATCTTATCTCGAAGATTAACTCCCACTTGATTCAAGTGATTGTAGTACTCAGACATTCTGAGCACATGCTCACTAGCTGAGCTATTCTCCTCCATCTTGTAAGCAAAGTACTTGTCAAAGGTCTCATACCTTTCGACGTGGGCATGAGTCTGAAATACTAATTTCAACTCTTGAAACATATCATATGCTCCGTGGCGTTCAAAACGTCTTTGAAGCCCCGATTCTTAGCCATAAAGCATGGTGCACTAAACTATCAATTAGTCATCATACCGAGCTTTGCCAAACGTTCATAACGTCTGCATATGCTCCTGCAATAGGTCCGTCACCTAGCGGTGCATCAAGGACATAATTCTTCTATGCAGAAATGAGGATAATCCTTAGAGCACGGACCAAGTCCGCATCATTGCTACTAACATCTTTCAACATAGTTTTTTCTCT
Source organism: Aegilops longissima (assembly GCA_021605205.1). Lineage (NCBI taxonomy): Eukaryota > Viridiplantae > Streptophyta > Magnoliopsida > Poales > Poaceae > Aegilops > Aegilops longissima. The sequence continues at coordinate 155,051,349 of CM038678.1, read as the reverse complement.
AGGAACATATCAAAATAAACGGGGAGCAACATCGCGAGCTATTGATCTACAACATAGATATGCTAATACTACCAGGACTAAGTTCATGATAAATTTAAGTTCAATTAATCATATTACCTAAGAACTCCCACTTAGATAGACATCCCTCTAATCATCTAAGCGATCAAGTGATTCAAATCAACTAAACCATGTCCGATCATCACATGAGATGGAGTAGTTTCAATGGTGAACATCACTATGTTGATCATATCTACTATATGATTCACGCTCGACCTTTCGGTCTCAAAGGTTCCGAGGGCATATCTGTTATATGCTAGGCTCACAAGTTTAACCGAGTATTCCGTGTGCAACTGTTTTGCCCCGCTCTATTTGAACGAGAGCCTATCACACCCGATCATCACGTGGTGTCTCAAAGACGAAGAACTTTCGAACGGTGCATACTCGTGGAGAACACTTATACCTTGATAATTTAGTGAGAGATCATCTTATAATGCTACCGTCAATCAAAGCAAGATAAGATGCATAAAAAAATAAACATCACATGCAATCAATATAAGTGATATGATATGGCCATCATCATCTTGTGCTTGTGATCTCCATCTTCGAAGCACCATCATGATCACCATCATCATAGGCGAGACACCTTGATCTCCATCGCAGCATCGTTGTCGTCTCGCCAACTTATGCTTCTACGACTATTGCTACCGCTTAGTGATAAAGTAAAGCATTACAGTATGCATTGCATTGCATACAATAAAGCGGCAACCATATGGCTCTCGCCATTGTCGATAACTCGTTACAAAACATGATCATCTCATACAATAAAATATAGCATCATGTCTTGACCATATCACATCATTAACATGCCCCGCAAAACAAGTTAGACGCCCTCTACTTTGTTATTGCAAGTTTTACGTGGCTGCTAGGGCTGAGCAAGAACCGTTTTACCTACGCATCAAAACCACAATGATAGTTTGTCAAGTTAGTGTTGTTTTAACCTTCTCAAGGACCGGGCGAGCCACACTCGTTCAACTAAAGTTGGAGAAACCGACACCCGCCAGCCAATTGTGTGCAAAGCACGCCGGTAGAACCAGCCTCGTAAGCGACGCTGTAATGTCGGTCCGGCCGCTTCATCCAACAATACCGCCGCACTCAAAGTATGACATGCTGGTAAGCAATATGACTTATATCGCCCACAACTCACTTGTGTTCTACTCGTGCATATAACATCAACGCATAAAACCAGGCTCGGATGCCACTGTTGGGGAACGTAGTAATTTCAAAAAAATTCCTACGCACACACAGGATCATGGTGATGCATAGCAACGAGAGGGGAGAGTGTTGTCCACATACCCTCATAGACCGAAAGCGGAAGCATTAGCACAACGCGGTTGATGTAGTCGTACGTCTTCACGATCCGACCGATCAAGTACCGAACGTACGGCACCTCAGAGTTCAGCACACGTTCAGCTCGATGACGTCCCTCGAACTCCGATCCAGCTGAGTGTTGAGGGAGAGTTTTGTCAGCACGATGGCGTGGTGACGATGTTGATGTTCTACCAATGCAGGGCTTCACCTAAGCACCGCTACGATATTATCGAGGTGGATTATGGTGGAGGGGGGCACCACACACGGCTAAGAGATCGATAGATCAATTGTTGTGTCTATGGGGTGCCCACCTCCTCCGTATATAAAGGGGGGGGGGGAGGAGGAAAGGGCCGGCCAAGGGGAGGAGGCGTGCCCAAGGGGGGCAATCCTACTCCAAGTAGGATTCCCCCCTCTCCTAGTCCAAGTAGGAAAGGGGAATGAAGGGAAGGAGAAGGAGAAGGAAGGAGAGAGAGGAAAAGGAGGAAAGGGGGGCCGGCCCCCTTGTCCAATTCGGTTTGGGCTAGGGGGCCGCGCGCCCTGCCTCCGCTCTTCCACCACTTGGCCCATGAGGCCCATTGCTTCTTCCTTGTATTCCCGTAACTCCCCGGTACCCCCGAAAATACCCGAATCACTCGGAACCTTTCCGATGTCCGAATGTAGTCATCCGATATATTGATTTTTATGTCTCGACCATTTCGAGACTCCTCGTCATGTCCCCGATCTCATCCGGGACTCCTAACTACCTTCGGTACATAAAATCACATAAACTCATAATACAATCGTCACCGAAACTTTAAGTGTGCGGACCCTACGGGTTCGAGAACTATGTAGACATGACCGAGACACGTCTCCGGCCAATAACCAATAGCGGAACCTGGATGCTCATATTGACTCCCACATATTCTACGAAGATCTTTATCGGTCAAACCGCATAACAACATACGTTGTTCCCTTTGTCATCGGTATGTTACTTGCCCGAGATTCGATCGTCGGTATCTCAATACCTAGTTTAATCTCGTTGCCGGCAAGTCTCTTTACTCGTTCCATAATGCATCATCCCGCAACTAACTCATTAGTTGCAATGCTTGCAAGGCTTATAATGATGTGCACTACCGAGTGGGCCCAGAGACACCTCTCCGACAATGGGAGTGACAAATCCTAATCTCGAAATACGCCAACCCAACAAGTACCTTCGAGACACCAGAGAGCACCTTTATAATCACCTAGTTACGCCAGACGCTTGGTAGCACACAAAGTGTTCCTCCGGTAAATGGGAGTTGCATAATCTCATAGTCATAGGAACATGTATAAGTCATGAAGAAAGCAATAACAACATACTAAACGATCAAGTGCTAAGCTAACGGAATGGGTCAAGTCAATCACATCATTCTCCTAATGATGTGATCCCGTTAATTAAATGACAACTCATGTCCATGTCTAGGAAACTCAACCATCTTCGATTAACGAGCTAGTCAAGTAGAGGCATACTAGTGACACTATGTGTCGGAGTAAATGACCACGGGTAGCCTAGCCGGCTCCCCCTGGGGCTTCTGAAAAAATTACAAGCCAATCAAGTCATCCAACATCCAAGACGCTGGGCCGCCTTCCCCCGGCCGGTTGTCACTCAGGCCGGCTGTCAGGGGGCGGCCTGGCCCCAAGACCCATGGGAGAAATGGCCGGCTTCCAAGGAGCCGGCTTCCAAGGAGCCGACTAACAGAGGGCCGACTCCGCGTAGCCGGTCGCGAGAAGGCCGACTCCAAGGAGCCGGCCACCCAGCAGGCGGCCAAGGCTGCGTCCTCAGAATCTGCACCCGCATAACAGCGATGAGACGGGCGTGGCATAGATTACATGCCACCTCAAGATACCGGGAGCGCGTGGCTACAGTAAGCGTCAGACGAGGCAGCCATCACCCGCCCAGCGTGGCATCGCTGTCGTGTTGATCGTGACGCCACCCACGACAGTTGTCTCAGATTACCCGCAGCGGCGGGTCCCTCCAGTCAGAGAGATGCCCGAAGGCGGCTCGGCCTCCCCTAGTCGGCCTGGGACATGGCCGGCTCCCCATAGCCGGCTTGTTCCCTCCCTCGAAGGAAGTGCCTCATTAAGGAGACAAGACGAAGTGAGGCTATAGTGATCGCCGCCAAGGCGGCGGCACTGTAGCCACGCTTACCCCGACAAAGCCCTCGTCATCAGGATTGAGGCAACAGTAACCAGCCCCCGACAAGGCCCTCGACGGTGGGGCCAGCTTGTCGACCAGGAAGCCGGCAGCCGGCGGGACCCACCAAGTCGGCGGGCCCCAGCGGCCGGCGGAGAAGCCGGCGGATGAAGACACTGACGGCTAGGGCCCACACCTAGCCGGATTACCATTGTACCCCTGGGGGGTAGGCCTATATAAACCCCCCAGGGCACCCATGCAAAGGGTTGGACTCTGATAGTTTTAGACACCACATAGAGGGAAGAGAAGAGCTAGTCGTGCCCTTCTTCTTACTCACCTTAACAGCTCAAGGAGCCTCAGAGCCCTTGTTCATCTAGTGATCATGCGGAGACCCCGCAGAGCAGCAGAGGGTGTTATTCCACGGAGAGCCCCTGCTGGGTAAGATTCGGCGCAGCATGCATTCTTCGATCATCCTGCTTCTGTGCACCGCGATGTCTTATTGGCTCCCACTATGATTAGCCACCCGTTGGCATATGTCGCACCTACCACCCGGCATTTGGCGCCCACCGTGGAGCCAGGTGCACCGTCGTTCGGAGACCTGTTCTGGACGAACCCTCTTCCTCCCCCGCGAGCGTAGCCAGCCCGGCACGCCCGATGGCGCTTGCCCCGACGCGCTGCAAGGTGTCGCTGACGCCTGCGCGGCCAGCAGCCTCGCCGACCTTCTTGGCGAGACTCGCATCTCCGACGAGCCCAAGATCCGACGCAGCACCGCTGCCTCGAGAGCCACCTCGTCGCCTCCTCGACCAGCTCCACGCCTCCAGCCGAGCCCGCTGTGGACTTGGAGTCGGTTGGCTCCACCGACCGATGCTTGTCGACTCGACACGCATCGCCGACGCCTTCCCCACCAACGTCGTCATCTTCGACGACCCGCTTCCCCAAGCCGACAGCTGCGGCAGCGCCATCACCGAGGTGCTGGTCATCAGTCATGGTGGCCCCTCGGGCGAGAACGCCCACGACGCCCCGCCAGCGGTGCCGCATGACCTGTCCGCCCCTCTCCCGCCTGACACCGACGCCGAGGCACTGGAAGCACGCCGCCTCGCCCTCCACGCAGAGGGCCGGAGGATAGCCTCCCTAAGACGCCTCGCCGAGGCCCACCAGCGCGAAGTCGACCGCGCCGCCTCCGGCACGCCGCCTCCCGAAGGGCCGAGCCGACTTGGCATTGTCAAGAAACGCGGCGCAGCCATCGCCGACATGCTGGGCGTGGACCGCCCCATCTACGCCACGCCTGCCGAGAACTGCGCGCGCCAGCGCCAGAAGAGCTGAACGGGTTAGGGCCCGACGAAGCTTCTACATGGCAAGATGCATCCAGCAATTAATCGGGCGCGTCAGAGCGGCAAGAAGACAGCGCCTGCCTCAAAGTTTCCCGCGCCGAGAGCACGGCGCAACGTCACACACGCCGACTGCAGGCAACGCCCGTGCACGGCAAGCCAAGGAGCTGGCCGCCAGCCGAAGCCGAACCCGGATCTCCATCGAGCGCAACGCAGAAGGCCGCCCTCGAGCCGTGGAACGGTGAGGCAACCCGCCCCCTCCTCCACCTCGCGGGGAAAGATATGCTACCCCGCCGCCCATCACGCATCCGACTCTCAGTGGATGACTTGGCTGCCGCGAAGGAGTCGGCGAAAACGATGCCCGCCACAGGATCGACCACCTTGCGCGATCCCTGGCGTTAGAAGAAGAAGACGATGTCGGGCCGCCTTGCTTCGCCCTCGTGATCCGCGACGAGCCCTTTCCCAAAGGGTTCTCTCCCGAGATACGCCTAAGTACAACGGCCCGTGAAGCCGAGGATTGGCTGATCGACTACCGACCGCAGTCAAGATAGCTTAACGGCAACAGCGCGTTGTCGGAAATATGTGCCCCTCATGCTTCGTGGCACGGGCGCGAACCTCGCTCAACAGCCTCAAGCCAGACAAAGATCAACAGCTGGCTAGACTTCACCAAAGCCTTCATCCACAACTTCACCAAAGACCTACAAGCAGGCTCCCAAGCCTGCATAACTCTCCCCAGCGCATAAGGACCCACCGAGTCGACTCGCGACTACCTCACGGTTGGGCCGAGCTCCGCAACTCCCGCGAGGGGTGCACGAGGTTCAAGCGATAGAGTATTTCACCGCGGTGCCGAGAAGGCACCTCTCAAGCACAAGCTCCTTCGCGACGAGCCGGCTACCTCGACGAGCTACTCGTCATCGCCGACAAGCACGCCACCGCCGACTCCTCAATGTAGACCGAGCTCGGTAGACACCGCCGGAAGGTAATCAACCTGCCCCAAAACGCCACCGGCAACTCTAGCCGACGCCTGCACAAAGACGACAACAAGCGCAGGGTCCAATGCCGCCTCGCCACCGGCAGTGGCCACCGTCAAGACGAGCAACTCAAGAGCGCCCGCGCCCAAGAAGCCGATAGGCGGCAGGCTGCTTGGCAGCCGCTTTCCTATGAGCAAGCTCTTGACGCCCATGCAAGTTCCATAGTGGCGCCAAGCCGCCCAACCATACAACCCGAAGTGCCACTGCTCACCCAATCACCAAAGGCGAAGGGCTGGTGCCGCTCCACTGCTGGACAGCCGCCCGGCCCCCAACAGCCGACCACTCGCCAACAATGGAACCATCCAAGACGAAGTTCCCCAACGAGCACGCCGCCACGCCATCTTCATGAGCCAGCTCAAGATCGGCGCAGCCGGGCGCCGACAAAGACTAAGAAGTCAATGCAGTTGCTTCCAACAACCCGAATTCATGCATCGGTCGAGAGGTTTATCACCGGAGCCGGGCCGACCACCCAGAGGTGATGCCGTCCCCGGGCTCCTATGCCTTGGTTTTGGAAGCGACCCTAGCAACGGACAGGCTTGCTGCCTGGTTCTCCCGCATACTGATAGACGGTGGGAGCAGCATCAACATCCTGTACCGGGATACCATGGAGAAGTTGAACATCAAGGCCAAACACCTCATGCCAAGCCGGACCGTGTTCCATGGAATTGTACCCGGCCTGTCCTGTTCACCCATCGGCAAGATCAAGATAGATGTTCTCTTCGGAGACAAGGATCACTTCCGCCGAGAAGCAATCTGGTTTGAAGTAGTGGACCTCGAGAGCCCTTACCATGCGCTACTTGGCTGGCCTGCTCTGGCCAAGTTCATGGCTGGACCCCACTATGCCTACCTCAAGATGAAGATGCCGAGTACCAAGGGCATCATCACCATAGCCGGCGACTACAAGAAGTCATCCGAAAAGGCGCAGCAGCCAGCGGTCGGGCTGGCCGAGTCCCTCGAGTCGCCAAGAGAAGAAGATGTTGACCGGTCGTGGCCATGGCCGCAAGCAGCCTGCCCTGTCCCCCCGACCCCAAAGAGTGTGATGCCCAAGGTTCCTTCCAGCCGCTAAGGAAACAAAGAAGATACCTCGACCCAGAAAGACTCGAAAGGTTTGCCGCCATCGGGCAAACCTCGACAGAATAGGAAGGCGAGCTCGTCGATTTCCTTCGTGAGAATCGACATCTTCGCATGGTCCCCAAGGACATGCCGGTGTTCCAAGGATTTCGCCGAGCACAAGCTACACGTCCGATCAGACGCCAAGCTACCAAGCAGCCCTCCGCCGATCGTCAAGAGAAGAGAAGGATCGAGGAGAAGAGATAGTCCGCTCTTGGCAGCCGGCTTCATCATGGAGGTTTTCTTCCCGAATGGCTCGCCAACCCGTCCTCGTGGTCAAGAAGAATAACAAATGGCGATGTGTATAGATTACACAAGCCTCAACAAAGCCTGCCCCAAAGATCCCTTTGCCTTACCCAGGATTGATCAAGTAATAGACTCCATAGCCGGATGCGAGCTGTTGAGTTTCTTGATGCCTACTCAAAGCTACCCTCTGATAAAGCTGGACACGGCCGATCGCTCAAGACCGCCTTCATCACGCCATTCGAGCTTTTCACACCAAGATGACATTCGCTTGAGAAATGCCGGTGCCACCTTTCGTTGCATGCGTAAATGCCTCCTCAAGCAACTCGGCAGAAATGCCCACGCTCACGAAGACGATATCATGGTGAAGACGGAGAGGCGCAACACTTTGTTGGAGGACCTCAAGGAGACATTTGAGAACCCGCTACCGGTTTCAGATCAAGCTCAACCCCGAGAAATGCGTGTTCGAGTGCCACCGCCAGCTCCTAGGCTTCCCGGTCTCTCGAACGCTGCATTGAATGCAACCCAAAGGAAGATCAAGGCCATTGAGAGAATGGAGATTCCTACCAAGCTGCGTGACGCCCGTAAGTTTACCGGTGCCCGCCTCGAACCGCTTCATCACCGGCCGAGAAAAGGCACTCCCCCTCTACCGACTCATGAACAAAAGCACTCACTTTGAGTGGAACGACCAAGCCGACCAAGCCTTTCACGAGCTGAAGAAGATGCTTGCCACGCCACCTGTGTTGGCGGCGCCGACTGAGAAAGAGCCCATGCTTATTTATATCGCCGCCACCAGCCGGGTGGTCAGCACCGTCATCGTGGTCCAACGCCCAGAAGAGGGTCGAGCGCAGCCGGTCCAGAGGCCGGTCTACTACTTAAGCGAAGTACTATCCGCCTCAAAGCAGAACTACCCGCACTATCAGAAGATGTGTTATGGCATGTACTTCGCCGCCAAGAAGCTGAAGCCCTACTTTCAAGAGCACTCCATCACGGTCGTATGCACTTCCCTGCTCACCGAGATCATAGGCAGCCGGGACGCATCCGGCCGGGTGGCAAAATGGGCCATTGAGCTAGCCCCCTACACGATCTTCTACCAACCTCGCACCGCCATCAAGTTGCAAGCATTGGCCGATTTCGCCGACCGGGCCGAGACTCAAAGACCGCCGCCGCTCCCGACTCCACTCATTGGCGGATGCACTTCGACGGGTCCAAGATGCGCACCGCTTGGGAGCCGCATCGCCCTCACCTCTCCCAAAGGCGATAAACTCAGATACACGCTGCAGATTCACTTCGCCGCTTCCAACAACGCGGGTCGAGCACGAGGCGCCATACACGGACTGCCAGCTAAAGAGCTCGCATCCGCCGGATCTCGTGCTATGGCGACTCGGATTTGGTGGTCCAGCAGTCATCCGTGACCGGGACGCCAAGGACGCAAACATGGCGAAGCTATCGCTTCTCGCTCAGCAAATCAACGGCTACTTTGAAGGATGCGAAGTTCTCCACGTACACGGGCCGACAACGAGCAAGCAGATGCCCCGCACGGATAGGCTCAACCCGACAAGCTATACCAACCGGCGCTCTCTCCAACGCCTCGCCGCCTATCAAGCCATCTCGAATCCGACTCCATCTTCGTGCCGCCTAACCCCGATGCAGCCGGATCCGGCTTGGGGAGCCAAGCAGGCGGCTCGGGGACTTCGATAGGCGGCCCGGGGACTGCCAAAGTCGCACCCGGCCCGGGGACTACGGTAGTCGGCCCGGGGACTGCTTCAACACCCCAGGCGGCGACCAGCTCCAGCTCTTCACCACCCAGCCCACCCGCCCTGGTTGCAGTAGCCGTGTTGACTATAGAAGAAGTCACAGCTCCATCATGGGCTCAGCCCATCCTCAACTTCCTGATAAACAGAGAACTGCCGGCTGACGAGATCGCGGCAAGACAAGTCCAACGCCGAGCCGGTGCATATACAATTGCCAACAGAGAGCTCGTCAGGCCCAGTGTCACTGGAGTCTTCCAGCGCTGCATCGAGCCAGAGAAGGGCATAACAATCCTCAAAGACATTCACCAAGGCGAATGCGGCCACCATGCAGCCTCAAGATCCCTCATTGCCAAAGCTTTCCGCCATAGTTTCTTTTGGCCGACCGCCTTGGACGGTGCCAAGGAGTTGGTCAAACACTACAAAGGCTGCCAAGTCTTCAGCTCCAAGCAACACCTGCCGGCTTCAGAACTCAAGACCATCCCCCTCACCTGGCCTTTTGCCGTCTGGGGATTGGACATGGTGGGCCCATTCAAGACGGCGCACGGCGGCATGACACACTTACTTGTCGCCGTGGATAAATTCACCAAATGGATCGAAGCAAAGCCGATCAAGAAGCTGAATGGGCCGACTGCCGTGACATTCATCGCAGACATCACAACTCAAACGGCGTACACACAAGATCATCACCGATAACGCATACACTAATTTCGCTAAGGGAGCATTGGCACGCTTTCACGCTGACGCAGGCATCCGACCGACTCTAGCGCCCGCTGCCCACCCGCAGTCAAACGACTCGTTGAGCGAGCAAACGGCGCCATTCTTTCCGCATCAAGCCCCGGCTGGTCGTGTTGCTGAGCGCCGGTCGGCTGTTGGCTCGACGAGCTGTTGGTCGCCCCTCCGAGTCTCGCGACTACCCCAAACAAGTCAACCGGCTTCACCCCTTTCTTCCTTGTATATGGCGCCGAGGCTGCCATCCCAACCGACATCGAAGTTCGATTCGCCGGGTGACCATGTACACGAAAGCAGAGGCCAAAGAAGCACGAGAAGACGGCGTCGACCTGCTAGAAGAAAGCCGGCTGTTAGCCCTCAGCCGGTCTGCCATCTACCAGCAGGGTTTGCGCCGCTACCATAGCCGGAAGGTCAAGCCAAGATCCTTCAAGAGGGCGATTTTGTGCTCGCTGATCCAAAGGAACAGCCGGCCAACACAAGCTCTCGCCCCTTGGGAAGGTCCTTCGCCGCCGCAGAGCATTGGGAAACGACTCCTACTACCTAATTGACGCACAGAAGCCGAAGGCACGAAAGAGAGATGATTCCGGCAAGGAGTCGGAACGACCATGGAACGCCAACCTCCTCCAAAGATTTTATAGTTAAAATGCAGTATGTATCACACTACCTTTTGTACTAAGTATGAGACAATGGGCCCCCCGAGGAGCACTCGGGGATTGCCACCTTTTATCTATGAATGACGAGTATCATGCCTATGATTTTATCATTTCACCTTTTTTCGTCCGGCACCGGGTTCGACTAGTCGGCCCGGGGACTGGCCGCCTTGAGTTATATTTAAAAGTTCCACCTGCAGTCAGACAAGTAGTGTGCCGGCACCCAAGCTGTCGGTGTCAAAACCGGCGGATCTTGGGTAGGGGGTCCCGAACTGTGCGTCTAGGCGGATGGTAACAGGAGACAAGGGACATGATGTTTTTACCTAGGTTCGGCCCTCTCGATGGAGGTAATACCCTTACCCTGCTTGATTAATATTGATGATATGGGTAGTACAAAAGTAGATCTACCACGAGATCAAGGAGGCTAAACCCTAGAAGCTAGCCTATGGTATGATTGTTGTTCGCCCCACGGACTAAAACCCTCCGGTTTATATAGACACCGGATAGGTTAGGGTTACACAGAGTCGGTTACAATGGTAGGAGATCTACATATCCAGATCACCAAGCTTGCCTTCCACGCCAAGGAAAGTCCCATCCGGACACGGGACGAAGTCTTCAATCTTGTATCTTCATAGTCTTGGAGTCCGCCGTGATGATAGTTCGCTATCCGACACCCCTAGTCCAGACTCCTCAAGAGCTCCTCGAACCAGGCTTCAATGACGACGAGTCCGGCGCATTGATTGTCTTCGCATTGCAAGGTGGGTTCCTCCTCCAATACTTCATAGAAGGTTTTGAACACAAGGATAGTGTCCGCTCGCAAAACAAGTTCCACATACCACCGAGAGAGAATAACTTTTGCACAGATCCGCCGACGTATTCCGTGGCGTGATATCACACCATGGCCAGGCCTTTATATGAATCGTTTTTTACTGTTCCACCTCAGTGTGTTTAGCGAGGCGGTTTCCTTGGCATGTCTTATCAAAGCATAGATCGTGCCCCCTTATTCCGGGATTCTCATCAATACGGACGTGGGTAACCCAACTGTGCTCGTTGGCACGCCTCCTCTATCAAAGGCGAGTCCTAGTCGACCACGGGGTGGGCTCTTGGTATTCAACCTCTTTATAATGAGACCAAGGCCCTCTTCTTTTACACCTCCAACGAAGTTCGCCTCGCTCGAAGTTCCAACACCCAAAGCTTCAGATTCAGCGCTTCGACCTTCGACGATGTCCGCTCCGACCAGACGGGCCGATGGATGTCTTCCTCCGCATGTAAGAAGATGTGCTAAAGCTGCGAGACACTGTGTATCTAACCTGCGAGATCTCGTGATAGGCTGCCCGCCTGTGGCAGGTCATTCCCACTCCCGAGCCTGGCGAGAACGTGGTGTTCAGGTCTCACTTCCGCCGGGTTTAGGCTTCCGACGGATCCCTTGTGTGTGGGCTCATGTTTTATTATGGGTTTGATTTCCATGACTTGAACCGGAGTCCATCCTCCATATCTCGTCATTCATTGTCGATGTGAGGCCTTCCTCCATATTACCCCCACTTTGGATTGTGGCTCAAGACCTTCAAGGTGGAGCCAAAGATGATCGAGGGGCAGCAAGCAGAGTGTGAGGGGCGGCCATAAGCAAATGTGCTGATGCTCCGTGGCCCGAGGGCTCTTTTCAGAGGAGCTTGGTTTGTGGCAACGGGAGTGGTTTTATATCACCGCCCTGGGGCACCAAATGGTGGCGCCCCCGCCTTCCGCCAGTCCACCACAGCGGCCGCTGGCCATGGGTCAACAAGGCTCGACTGGGGCCGCCCAAGGACGCTCCCTTGCTGCAGGCCGTATTCGAGACCTCCAGAAAGAGAGATCAATCTGGCTGCAAGTGGCGCAGGTTATGGTGATCCGACGTCTTCTGCCCTGCAAGCGTCGCCCCCTCCGCCTGTGGGAATTTAATCCGGAGGGACCATGATCTCTCCAAAATTTTATGGGCACGACGCCCGTGGAGATGTATAAACTGTTATTCGGATCACAAGAGAAGTGTCCGGGCCTGACTGAGGATGCAGGACTAAGCTGCAATCGCCCAGATACTCAAGTAAGTAGTCTTGTAACCGGACAAGCTGTTCATTCATTTATCATATATATATATGCCCTTTAAAGGAGCCGTTTCTTGAACAGGAGTGGATAACCAAGGCAAAGTTAATAAGGTGTCCGCCCTCCCGAAACCACGCCGGATCCCATGTGACCAAGATGTTGAAGGTCGCGCTTTTGAAGAAGGCGAAGGGGGAGCAGGAAGCAACCGCCTTTTACGAAGGAGGCTATCAAGGAAGGAGGGATTAAAAGTCCCGCCTCTCGAGGAGAGAAGAGGACCGCTTCGAAGATCCGGAGGTCAAGGCCTCAAAGAAGGGAAGGAATCTTCGTCGGATAGTCCAATATTGAAGTAACCCAGCCGCACTGCTTCCCTAAGGGATCAGCCTCCAATGAGCCGTAAGTAAAAATAAGGGTCTTGTAAATAAGGAACATCCTGCATTTATTTATGAAGATAACCAAATTGTACCTTGTAGTTCGGACCTCAACCCTTCTCAGCAGAGCTCGTCTTCGGGGGATCTTCTTCCGGAGATGATGGAGAGTTAAATGCCTCCACCTATCGCACCCTCATGTGAAGCGGACGACCCAGATGTGTCGTCGCGGAGGGTTCCCCCAAGTCCAGCGGGGCCGGAAGGTCCGGCACCAAGTGGTGTGCGGTCGGAGGAGCTGAAGGATCTGCTCGGGCGAGCGGTTATCTCAAAAGATCACCGTGCTCTAATGGGTACGGTGATTGAAAGAATTGCATCCGCGGAGAGCGGATTGCATGAAGCCGTCAGAAGCTTACTGACGGGGTTTGAGGTATGCGAAAAATGATGTACCTTCTAACAGTTATGCATATAAAATGCGCCATGTATAGATAGTAGCCCCTGAGACTCGGTATGTTGTCAAAATTGACAACGTGCCGAGGATCAAATTCTCAGGTATAACATATCGCCGCTCCTAAACAGGTGGCGGGGCGTCTGGTGGCCAGCCGGACTGATAAATATGCCGAACTAAAGCGGCAACTTGACGAGGCGGATGCGGACATCGCGCTGTTCAATAAACGGTTTGACGAGTCACAAGGTATGCGACTTCTATGCGGACACCTGGTAAGGGAGCTTGACGCCCATGTCTCACTATTTGTATGCTTAATGCAGATGGTTCCGCTTGTCAGGAGGAGCTGGGCGGAGCTCGCCGAGCGTAAAGAGCAAGCGTAAATAGTAATGCGGCGCTTTTAAAGGCGGCCAAGAGCTAGAAGTTTAACGGGCTGCTCACCGCCAAGCAAAGAGGAAATGACCGATATGGCCGTAAAGTTGAGGAATACTACCGATCGCTGCGAGGTTCTTGAAAAGAACGTCAAGCGTAACAAGAGGGCCTAAAAAGGCCGCCGCCGAATCTAAGAATGCCTGGGCCAGCTTTGAGAGCTGCCAAGGAGGAGCTGAGTCGGGCCGGGCAATTGCGGCTGGGAAACCGCTTTCGCCATGGAGGAAATATATGGATCCAAAGTATGCTCGCTGGATAATTGTGGAGTTCGGAGGATGCTTATCTCGACTAGGCGGCGAAGCGCCGCGGATGCGGTTGAGCACTTCGGGGCCGTAAGGGGCATGTAGGGAAGAGCTATACTGGTCGCAATTCCATAGTCCTGAGCGCCCTTCCGCCACGACCGATCGGTTGGCCGAATGGGCCGAGCTGAATCGATTGTCCGGATTTGCCATGAAGCATGTCTTGATTTCACTTGTGGCCGGGCGGACCTCACCAAGAGCTATTTTGGTTTAGTGCAGCAGTTCCTTGGTGCGGTACGGCGACGACGCGATGAAGCGATCGGCGTGTATTGAGGGAGCGCTGGATGGCTCGCCCGTGTCATAACATACCGCGAGATGAAGGCCACCGACGTTGCATCCCAAGATTCGGACAGAAGCCGAGTACCGCCGAGCACTACTTTGAAGAAGTTCTGCCGGGCGCTGCTTAATAGAGACGAAAGGTCAAGGATATTATGTTTAAATGACATGTATGATTTGTGAAAACAATATTTCAATATAATATAAGAGCTTTTTATGTTGGAAAATATGCCCTAGAGGCAATAATAAAAGGATTATTATTATATTTCCTTGTTCATGATAATTGTCTTTATTCATGCTATAATTGTATTATCCGGAAATCGTAATACACGTGTGAATACATAGAACACAATACGTCCCTAGTAAGCCTCTAGTTGACTAGCTCGTTGGTCAACAGATAGTCATGGTTTTCGACTATGGACATTAGATGTCGTTGATAACGGATCACATCATTAGGAGAATGATGTGATGGACAAGACCCAATCCTAAGCATAGCACAAGATCGTAGTTCGCTTTGCTAGAGCTTTTCCAATGTCAAGTATCTTTTCCTTAGACCATGAGATCGTAACTCCCGGATACCGTAGGAGTGCTTTGGTGTACCAAACGTCACAACGAATCGGGTGACTATAAAGGTACACTACAGGTATCTCCGAAAGTGTTTGTTGGGTTGACACGGATCGAGATTTGTCACTCCGTGTTACGGAGAGGTATCACTGGGCCCACTCGGTAGTGCATCATCATAATGAGCTCAAAGTGACCAAGTGTTTGGTCATGGGATCATGCATTACGGTACGAGTAAAGTGACTTGCCGGTAACGAGATTGAACGAGGTATTGGGATACCGACGATCGAATCTCGGGCAAGTAACATACCGTCTGACAAAGGGAATAGTATACGGGGTTGCTTGAATCCTCGACATCGTGGTTCATCCGATGAGATCATCGAGGAGTATGTGGGAGCCAACATGGGTATCCAGATCCCGCTGTTGGTTATTGACCGGAGAGTCGCCTCGGTCATGTTCAAGATTTCTCCCAACCCGTAGGGTCTACACACTTAAGGTTCGGTGACGCTAGGGTTATTAGGAAGACTTGTATGTGATTACCGAATGTTGTTCGGAGTCCCGGATGAGATCCCGGACGTCACGAGGAGTTCCGGAATGGTCCGGAGGTGAAGATTTATATATGGGAAGTTGTCATACGGACACCGGAAAGTTTGGGGTCATATCGGTATTGCACGGGGCCACCAGAGAGGTTTCGGGGTCCACCGAGGGGCCACCCCTCCGGAGGGCCTCATGGGCCACAAGGCAGGGAACCAGCCCCTGGAGGGCTGGGCGCGCCCCTTGGGCCCATGCGCCTAGGGTGGGGGAACCCCAGTGGGGCGCCCCTTGCTTGGGGGCAAGCCCTCCCCGGCCGCCTCTAGATCTCATCTAGAGGGGCCGCCCCTGCCCCTTCCCCTATAAATAGAGGGGTGAGGGAGGCTGCAACACACATCCAAGGCGCAGCCCTCCCTCCCCAACACCTCTCCTCCTCCTGAGTGCTTGGCGAAGCCCCGCCGAGTATCGCCTCCACCATCATCATGCCGTCAGGCTGCTGCTGGAGCCTTCTTCCTCAACCTCTCCCTTGCTGGATCAAGAAGGAGGAGACGCCATCCGCTCCGCACGTGTGTTGAACGCGGAGGTGCTGTCCGCTCGCACTTGGTCATCGGTGATTTGGATCACGGCGAGTACGACTCCATCATCCCCTGCTCCTTGAACGCTTCCGCACGTGATCTACAAGTGGTATGTAGATGCAATCTCTCTCCATGACTCATTACTTAGATGAACTCATAGATGGATCTTGGTGAAACCGTAGGAAAAATTTTAATTTTCTGCAACGTTCCCCAACAGTGGCATCATGAGCTAGGTCTATGTGTAGTTCTCTATTGCACGAGTAGAACACAATTTTGTTGTGGGCGAGATCTTGTCAACTTGCTTGCCGCTACTAGTCTTTTCTTGCTTCAGCGGTATTGTGGGATGAAGCGCCTGACCGACCTTACACGCACGCTTACGTGAGACAGGTTCCACCGATCGACATGCACTAGTTGCATAAGGTGGCTAGCGGTGGTCTCTCCTACTTTAGTTGGAGCGGATTAGATGAAAAGGGTATGAAGGGTAAATAGAAGTTGACAAAATCACGCTGTGGTTATTCGTAGGTAAGAAAACGTTTTGCTAGAACCCAATTGCAGCCACGTAAAAGATGCAACAACAATTAGAGGACGCCTAACTTGTTTTTGCAGCAATTGTCATGTGATGTGATATGGCCGTAAGTTGTGATGAATGATGAATGATATATTGTGATGTATGAGATCATGTTCTTGTAATAGGAATCACGACTTGCATGTCGATGAGTATGACAACCGCAGGAGCCATAGGAGTTGTCTTATTTTTGTATGACTGCGGTCATTGAAGAACGCCATGTAAATTACTTTACTTTATTGCTAAACGAGTTAGCCATAGAAGTAGAAGTAGTAGTTGGACAACTTCATGAAGAGACGATGATGGAGATCATGATGATGGAGATCATGGTGTCATGCCGTGACAAGATGATCATGGAGCCTCAAGATGGAGATCGAAGGAGCTATATGATATTGGCCATATCATGTCACTACTTTATATAATTGCATGTGATGTTTATTATGTTTATGCATCTTGTTTACTTAGAACGACGGTAGTAAATAAGATGATCCCTTATAATAATTTCAAGAAAGTGTTCCCCTAACTGTGCACCGCTGCTAAAGTTCGCTGCTTCAAGCACCACGTGATGATCGGTGTGATAGATCCTTACGCTCACATACAACGGTGTAAGACAGTTTTACACATGCAAAACACTTAGGGTTAACTTGACGAGCCTAGCATGTACAGACATGGCCTCGAACACAAGAGACCAAAAGGTCGAACATGAGTCGATGGAAGATACGATCAACATGGAGATGTTCACCGACGATGACTAGTCCGTCTCACGTGATGATCGGACACGGCCTAGTCGACTCGGATCATGTAACACTTAGATGACTAGAGGGATGTCAATCTGAGTGGGAGTTCATTAAATAATTTGATTAGATGAACTTAATTATCATGAACTTAGTCTAAAGTCTTTGCAAAATATGTCTTGTAGATCAAATGGCCAACGCCATGTCAACATGAACTTCACGCGCTCCTAGAGAAAACCAAGCTGAAAGATGATGGCAGAACTATTCGGACTGGGTCCGAACCCGAGGATCATCCTCATAGCAGCCAAGAAACAATATGTCCTAGAAGCACCGCTAGGTGAAGCACCCATCCTGCAGAACCAAGACATTATGAATGCTTGGCAGTCTCGCGGTCGATGATTACTCCCTTGTTCAAAGCGGCATGCTTTACAGCTTAGAACCGGGCTCCAAAAGCGCTTTTGAGCAACACGGAGCATATGAGATGTTCGAGGAGCTGAAAATGGTTTTCAAGCTCATGCCCGGTCGAGAGATATGAAGTCTCCGACAAGTTCTATAGTTGTAAGATGGAGGAAAACAGTTCACAAGGAGCACATACTCAAAATGTCCGGGTTGCACAACCGCCTGTCCCACTGGACATTAACCTCCCGGACGAGGCGGTCATTGACAGAATCCTTCAGCCGCTCCCACCAAGCTACAAGAGCTTTGTGATGAACTACAATATGCAAGGGATGGTGAAGACCATTCCTGAAGTATTCTCAATGTCAAGTCAGCAGAGGTTGAAATCAAGAAAGAACATCAAGTGTTGATGGTCAATAAAACCACTAAGTTCAAAAAGGGCAAGGGTAAGAAGAACTTCAAGAAGGACGGCAAAGATGTTGCCGCGCCTGCAAGCAAGTTGCCGGAAGAAGTCAAAGAATGGACCCAAGCCCGAGACAGAGTGCTTTTATTGCAAAGGAAGGGCCACCGAAGCGGAACTGCCCCAAATACTTAGCGGACAAGAAGGCCGCAACACTAAAGGTATATTTGATATACATGTAATTGATGTGTACCTTACCAAGACTCGTAGTAACTCCCGGTATTTGATACCGTGCCGCTGTTCATATTTGTAACTCACAGCAGAGCTGCGGAATAAACGGAGACCGGCGAAGGACGAGGTGACGACGCGCGCCGAATGGTTCCAAGGTCGATGTGATCGCCGTCGCACGCTACCTCTACATTTACCTACGGATTAGTTTTAAACCTCAATAATTGTTATTTAGTGCCAAGTTTGAGCATGAACATTGTATCGGATCTCGCTTAATTAGATGGCTACTCATTTAAATCCGAGAATAATGGTTGTTCTATTTATATGAGAGATATGTTTTATGGTCATGTCCGATGGTCAATGGTTTATTCTTAATGAATCTCGAACGTAATATTACACATATTCATAGTGTGAATACCAAAAGATGTAAAGTTGATAACGATAGTCCCACATACTTGTGGCATCGCCGCCTTGGTCACATTGGTGTCAAGCGCATGAAGAAGCTCCATTCGATGGACTTTAGAGTCTCTCGATTATGAATCATTTGACACATGCGTAACCATGCCTCATGGGCAAATGACCAAGACTCCATTCTCCGGAACAATGGAGCGAGCAACCAACTTATTGGAAATCATACATACCGATGTGTGCGGTCCAATGAGCGTTGAGGTCATGGAGGATATCGTTATGTTCTCACTCTCCGATGACTTGAGTAGATATGGGTATGTCTACTTGATGAAACACAAGTCCGAGACCTTGAAAAGTTCAAGGAATTTCAGAATGAGGTAGAGAATCAACGTGACCGAAAAATAAAGTTCTTACGATCAGATTGTGGAGGAGAATATTTAAGTCACGAATTTGGTACACACTTAAGGAAATGTGGAATCGTTTCACAACTCACGCCTACCGAACACCTCAGCGTAACGGTGTGTCCGAACGTCAGAATCGCACTCTATTGGATATGGTGCGATCTATGATGTCTCTTACCGATTTACCGCTATCATTTTGGGGATACGCCTAGAGACAGCTACATTCACTTTAAATAGGGCACCATCTAAATCTGCTGAGACGACACCGTATGAATTATGGTTTGGGAAGAAACCTAAGTCGTCGCTTTCTAAAAGTTTGGGGATGCGATGCTTATGTCAAGAAACTTCAACCCGAAAAGCTCGAACCCAAGTCGGAAAAATGCGTCTTCATAGGATACCCTAAGGAAACCATTGGGTATACCTTCTACCTTAGATCCAAGGCAAGATCTTTGTTGCCAAGAACGGATCCTTTCTCGAAAAGAGTTTCTCTCGAAGGAGTAAGTGGGAGGAAAGTAGAACTCGATGAAGTACTACCTCTTGAACCGGAAAGTAGTGCAGCTCAGAAAATGTTCCTGTGGTGCCTACACCTACCGGAGAGGAAATTAATGATGATGATCAAGGTACTTCGGATCAAGTTGCTACTGAACTTCAGAGGTCCACAAGGACACGCTCCACACCAGAGTGGTATGGCAACCCTGTCCCGGAAATCATGTTGTTAGACAACGTGAACCTTCAACTATGAAGAAGCGATGGCGGCCCAGATTCCAACAAATGGCTTGAAGCCATGCAATCCGAGATAGGATCCATGTATGAAAACAAAGTATGGACTTTGACAGATTTGCCCGATGATCGGCGAGCGATAGAAAACAAATGGATCTTTAAGAAGAAGACGGACGCGATGGTAATGTCACCATCTATAAAGCTCGACTTGTCGCTAAGGGTTATCGGCAAGTTCAAGGGATTGACTACGATGAGACTTTCTCTCCCGTAGCTAAGCTTAAGTCCGTCTCAATCATGTTAGCAATTGTCGCATACTATGATTATGAGATATGGCAGATGGACGCCAAAACGGCATTCCTTAACGGTTATCTTAAGGAAGAGCTGTATATGATGCAGCCGAAGGTTTTGTCGATCCTAAGAATGCTAACAAAGTATGCAAGCTCCAATGATCCATTTATGGGCTGGTGCAAGCATCTCGAGTTAGAACATTCGCTTGATGAGATGATCAAAGCGCTTGGGTTTATGCGCACTTATGGAGAAGCTGTGTTTACAAGAAAGTGAGTGGGAGCTCAGAGCATTTCTCATATTATATGTAGATGACATACTTTTGATGGGAAATGATATAGAACTCTTGGACAGCATTAAGGCCTACTTGAATAAAAGTTTTTCAATGAAGGACCTTGGAGAAGCTGTTATATATTAGGCATCAAGATCTATAGGGATAGATCGAGACGCCTCATAGGTCTTTCACAAAGCACATACCTTGATAAGATTTTGAAGAAGTTCAAAATGGATCAGTCCAAGAAAGGGTTCTTGCTCAGATCGCAAGGTGTGAGATTGAGCTCGCTCAATGCCCCACCACGGCAAAAGATAAAGAAGAGATGAGTGTCATCCCTATGCCTCAGCCATAGGATCTATTATGTATGCCATGCTGTGTACTGCATCGATGTAAACCTTGCCGTAAGTTTGGTAGGAAGGTACCAAAGTAATCCCGCAAGGAACACCGGACAGCGGTCAAGAATATCCTGAAGTACCGAAAAGGACAAAGGACATGTTTCGTTTATGGAGGTGACGAAGAGCTCGTCAGAAGGGTTACGCCGACGCTTAGCTTCGACACAGATCCGATGACTCTAAGTCACAAACCGGATACGTATATGTTGAATGGTGGAGCAAGAAGCTGGTGCAGCTGCAAGCAGAAGCGCCGTGGCGGGATCTACATGTGAAGCGGAGTACATGGCAGCCTCGGAGGCAGCGATGAAGCAATTTGGGTGAAGGAGTTCATCACCGACCTAGGAGTCATACCCAATGCGTCGGGCGATCAAACTCTTCTCGTGACAACACCGAGCTATTGCACTTGCCAAGGAGCCCAGGTTTCACAAGAAGACCAGCACATCAAGTTGCCGCTCAACTCCATCCGTGAAAATGTTCAAGATGGAGACATAGAAATTTGCAAAGTGCATACGGATCTGAATGTCGCAGATCCGCTGACTAAACCTCTTCCGTGGGCAAAACATGATCAACACCGTAACTCTATGGGTGTTCGATTCATCACAATGTAACTAGATTATTGACTCTAGTGCAAGTGGGAGACTGTTGGAAATATGCCCTAGAGGCAATAATAAAAGGATTATTATTATATTTCCTTGTTCATGATAATTGTCTTTATTCATGCTATAATTGTATTATCCGGAAATCGTAATACACGTGTGAATACATAGAACACAATACGTCCCTAGTAAGCCTCTAGTTGACTAGCTCGTTGATCAACAGATAGTCATGGTTTCGACTATGGACATTAGATGTCGTTGATAACGGATCACATCATTAGGAGAATGATGTGATGGACAAGACCCAATCCTAATCATAGCACAAGATCGTAGTTCGCTTTGCTAGAGCTTTTCCAATGTCAAGTATCTTTCCTTAGACCATGAGATCGTAACTCCCGGATACCGTAGGAGTGCTTTGGTGTACCAAACATCACAACGAATCGGGTGACTATAAAGGTACACTACAGGTATCTCCGAAAGTGTCTGGGTTGACACGGATCGAGATCGATTTGTCACTCCGACACGGAGAGGTATCACCGGGCCCACTCGGTAGTGCATCATCATAATGAGCTCAAAGTGACCAAGTGTCCGGTCACGGATCATGCATTACGGACGAGTAAAGTGACTTGCCGGTAACGAGATTGAACGAGGTATTGGGATACCGACGATCGAATCTCGGCAAGTAACATACCGTCTCGACAAAGGGAATAGTATACGGGTTGCTTGAATCTCGACATCGTGGTTCATCCGATGAGATCATCGAGGAGTATGTGGGAGCCAACATGGGTATCCAGATCCCGCTGTTGGTTATTGACCGAGAGTCGCCCTCGGTCATGTTCAGATGTCTCCAACCCGTAGGGTCTACACACTTAAGGTTCGGTGACGCTTAGGGTTATTAGGAAGACTTGTATGTGATTACCGAATGTTGTTCGAGTCCCTGATGAGATCCCGGACGTCACGAGGAGTTCCGGAATGGTCCGGAGGTGAAGATTTATATATGGAAGTTGTCAAACGGACACCGGAAAGTTTCGGGTCATATCGGTATTGTACCGGGCCACCGGAGAGGTTCCGGAGTCCACCGGAGGGGCCACCTCTCGGAGGGCCTCATGGGCCACAAGGCAGGGAACCAGCCTGGAGGGCTGGGCGCCCCCTGGGCCCATGCGCCTAGGGTTGGGGGGAACCCCAGTGGGGCGCCTTTGCTTGGGGGCAAGCCCCCTCCTCGCCGCCCCCTCTAGATCTCATCTAGAGGGCCGCCCCCTGCCCCTTCCCCTATAAATAGAGGGGTGAGGGAGGCTGCAACACACATCCAAGGCGCAGCCCTCCCTCCCCAACACCTCTCCTCCTCCGCTGAGTGCTTGGCGAAGCCCCGCTGAGTATCGCTCTCCACCATCATCACGCCTGCGTCAGGCTGCTGCTGGAGCCTTCTTCCTCAACCTCTCCTTCCCCTTGCTGGATCAAGAAGGAGGAGACATCATCCGCTCCATACGTGTGTTGAACGCGGAGGTGCTGTCCATTCGCACTTGGTCATCGGTGATTTGGATCACGCAAGTACGACTCCATCATCCCTGCTCCTTGAACGCTTCCGCACGCGATCTACAAGTGGTATGTAGATGCAATCTCTCCCATGACTCGTTGTTTAGATGAACTCATAGATGGATCTTGGTGAAACCGTAGGAAAATTTTTAATTTTCTGCAACGTTCCCCAACATTTTATACTTGTACGTTCAAGTAGTAAACTACTCCCTGTGCGGCCGTTTATGTATATGTATATATAACCTGAAAGATGGCAGTTTGGCTTTCAGCCCCACGCATAGTGCGGGTTTTTTGCAAAGAAAGCGCTTTTTTCACACTTAATCCAATGTCTTGGTCCTGTTAAGGAGGTGATAGCGAGCAAACCAGGCAACCGGACTATAATGCTTTATCACTTTCACTTAGCCATCGGAGTTCGAGGGTGGGGCTACTATATAGCCCTTGGGGCACCGCACTCTCCCGAATTCAGGGTGCGATGTGCCTCGACCAAAACCGTCCTTCGTTAATGCGGAGGAATCCTAAACATTCCAAAGGAGTCATCGAGTGGTTGACCAGTCTCTCGCTATATCATGACAAGAAGTTTTCGCTTTCATCTCTTGAAGTGCTCGCCCGCCGAACCGGGCACAATCGCAGAGTTCTCCGGTGCCGCGTTAGCCGTGAAAACGGAACGTAAGGCAGCAAAACACAGGAGCCGGGCAACCCAACATTTTACCAAAGACATGATTCGGAGCTGATGCATATAAGGCCTAACTCGAGACGCCGAATACTCCCTAAGGTATTCGGTCTTTATGAAAATGGGAAGAATAATGCCCTAAGCCCCTGGTGTCCAGGTACGCACAAAAATTCTGGTGCGGCCAATGCCAAAACGCCAGCCTCCTCCTCGGTTGGGGATCTATATCAACAAGAGACGTTAAAAAAGGTTTACGCAGGGTCTTAATTTGAAAAGAATCCTTGCAACGGGTCCCTATCGCACGCCTGCTACCGTGTCTCCAAGCAGCCGTGATCCTCGGACGGGTGTAGCACGTTGTTCATCTGTAAAAGAGAGGAACTTAGTTTGAAAGAAAAAAGATCGTGCGAAAGATGTACTTTACATTAAATAAACAGAGTACGATTTGAAGAGGTGAAGAAAATTGAGCTTTATTGTCTCTTGTTATACATGCATGCAGCCCCTCGTATGGGGGTCTAGCCGTGTCTGGGGTTTGAATGATCAATTCAGGTTTTTTGACTAGCGGAGCCGGATAGGTGTGGGGCTGTCAAGGCAGTCTCCCGTTCTTCCGTGCTAGAGTAACACTTAATACTTCCTCTTAACGAGATGATGCCGCGTGGACCGAGCATTTTAAGTGTTAGAGATGCATAATGCGGTATTGCGTTAAAGCGGGCGAAAGCTTCAATATCCCAATAGTGCTTGATGGCTACTTTTAAACGGGCGACATGGAAGATTAACCTTTCGCGACGGAAGTTGTTTGATGAACCAACACAACTTCTAGCAGTATGGAGCCCGCATAATGGGCATATAGGTCTGCATTACTCCTTTAAAGGAGGTATTGCTACCGCGAATTTTGGTTGGGTCTATCCTCATCCTCATGGATTGTGTCCCGATATATCAGGTTTATGTCATCGCCGCCATCCATGAGGACTTGTGTAAATTGAACCGCCGATTATAGGATCCAATATCAAGGCAGTCCATCCTGCGCTCCGGATACTTTCGAATAGTCCCGATGGTCGAAGGTGATTGGTTTTGACAACAGCGGTGCGGCGCGCGCTTTAGTGGGCGCCCCTCTGTTTTTCCCTTTGCTCACGTGGAAGTGAGTTTACTGTTTTAACCTCTTGTGGGGAATTCTTTTGTTTTCCGGGCTCGCTTGTGGTGCTCGTCGTCATCTTCACTTGGTATGTCGAGCCCCTTGTGTTCGGGCGCTCACCTGCCGGACTGTTTGAAGACCCAACAATTTCGTGGGTATGGTTAGCAGGCCTCCCAGAGTACTGTGGATTTGACATATCTTGTCCAAGATTTTGTTGAAGTTGATAGCTCATCACTATTGTCCTTAAGGGCAGTTTTTTGTTGTTTCGCCATTAGCTTTTGAATCCGGCGCTGACCGCGCGCTCTTTGGACCGCTCCTTTAATCCGTGTTGGTCCTTGTTGTGCCGTGGTTTCCGCTTCCATCCCCGACTTCGATGTACTTGGTCGCTGGTGCTGCATCTTGCTAGCCAGCTGTCCTCTCCGCAAAAGCGGGTCATGAGGCTTGTTAATGCGGCCATTGTTCTTGGTTTTTCTTGGCCGAGGTGTCTGGCGAGCCATTCGCCTCGGACGTTGTGTTTGAAAGCTGCTAAGGCTTCGCGTCCGGACAATGACTATTTGGTTCTTTTAGTAAGGAACCTGTTCCTGAATTTCCGGCTGACTCTCCGGCTGTTGAGTTATGTGACTTAAATCGCTCTCAGATCCGTGGGCGGACATAGGTCCCTCAAAATTTGCTCAAACGCATCCTCGAGCTCTTCCCAGCTTCCAATGGTATTTTCGGGAGGCTTTTAAGCCAATGCCGAGCTGGCCTTTGAGTTTAAGGGGTAAGTATTTTATGGTGTGGAGATCATCTCCTCTAGCCATGTGTATGTGGAGGATGTAATCCTCGATCCGCACTCCAGTGGTCCGTTGTTCCGCCATATGCCTCTATGTTTACGGGTTTGAATCCACTGAAATTCATGATCCAAAGAACTCATCGGTGAAACATAGGGGTGTGCTGCGCCTCTATATTTGGGTGTGCCGTGATCTTCGGAATTTTGGCGTGTTGCATTGCTTTGACGAGCCCGCTTGGCCCATAGATGGACCTAATGGGCCATCCTTTTGATGTGAATCCTTATGTGGATCGTGATATTGGCTTGTGTCTTGGCGCCATTCGCGCTTCTTTTTGCCGTGGGTCGCCCATCCGACCGGTGGCCTTCTTACTTTTTAATTGTGGGGGCTCTAAGGCCTCCTCGTCAATTCGGCAGTAGCTTTATTTTCGGTAGCTCTTTGTTCGGCAACTGCCGCCAGCATTTGTTGTTGCGGTGCTGAATACTTTGCTCCATCTCGATCCTGAGTGCATCTTCCGCTGTTTTGAGCTTTCGCTTCGCTTTTTCAGCTACGCCGCAGGGTGACGAGCCTTTTCGAGGTCATTTTGCTCCAATAGTTTGTCCGGCGTGAGATCGTCCGGACTGTTGTCTTCGCCGGGACAGATTATTTATCCAAGTTGTCTTGTTTGGACGATTGCTCGACAGCTTGTTCGTTGTCCACCGGTTCGCCTGCTCTATGGCTGGGTCTCGTTGAGGCGGACTTGGTTCGGCGCTTATGCTGCCGCTTTGACTGCCGAGGATTTATCCTTCGAAGCGCCCCGTTGTTCCTCGCCTTCATTTCCTTTAGGTATATCCACCATGTATACATCATGGGATGAGGTGGTTGTCCAAGATCCTATAGGTGCTGGTTCATTGTTGTCTCCTACATCGCCGCCCATACCGCCGATGTCTTCGAGTCGAAATCGAGCACGCCGTGTAAGCTCGACATTGGCTACGGTGGGTGGTGGTGGGCGCTGAATTTCTTCGTCCGTCCGATCCCAACCTTCCCGACCGTAGTCCGCCAGGCTCTCCGGATAAAGAGAGAGACTTTAGTGAATTCAGGATGTCGCCAAAGGGCGAAGTGCTGAAAGATGTTCGCGTCGCGGAACTCCATGACCGGCGCCCAATCGGATTCGATTGGTGGGCGCGGAGGGTTCGAGTCCGGAAAGGAGTCCGCACCGAGTCGAGGTCTTCGCAGCGATAGGAAGGAGTTCGCTCAATCGTCAGAGAGATTGTAGCCCCGAGGCGTGTCCAACCACTCGCCCTCGATCGAGGAATCCGCCCGGATTAAGGATCGGAGCGGATGCTGGTGCGGCCTCCGTGGCAATCGCTCGCTGCGAGCTAGATCATGCCCATCGAGACAAGTGGCACATTTTGGTTGCGCTCGAATCCGTCAAGATCAAGTCTCCGCGATATCGGCCGATAATTCAAACTTCCAAATCTGACCTGATGGCTGTGGGGCGGCTTTCGATCTGCTCCAGATGGCTGCTTAATTGGCCCAGAGTGCAAAGCCGCCGAATATTTAAGATCTGTCCGGGAGAAAAGTCTCACCTGGACGCGCTGTTGTTGATCGAAGGAGCCATCGGGCCTATCGGTGACGCATACGAGGAACTCTCAATGAAAGCACCAATGTCGGTGTCAAACCGCGGATCTCGGGTAGGGGGTCCCGAATTGTGCGCCTAGGCGGATGGTAACAGGAGACAAGGGACACGATGTTTTTACCAGGTTCGGGCCCTCTCGATGGAGGTAATACCCTACTCCCGCTTGATTAATATTGATGATATGGGTAGTACAAGAGTAGATCTACCACGAGATCAAGGGGCTAAACCCTAGAAGCTAGCCTATGGTATGATTGTTGTTCGCCCCACGGACTAAAACCCACCGGTTTATATAGACACCGGATAGGTTAGGGTTACACAGTAGTCGGTTACAATGGTAGGAGATCTACATATCCGTATCGCCAAGCTTGCCTTCCACGCCAAGGAAAGTCCCATCCGTACACGGGACAAAGTTTTCAATCTTGTATCTTCATAGTCTTGGAGTCCGGCCGTGATGATAGTTCGGCTATCCGAACACCCCCTAGTCCAGGACTCCCTCACAAGCCCTCTCTTGTCAAAAGCCGCAGCTCGAAGAACCGACTGACCGGCTGACAAGAGTCAAAGGCAGGAAAGGATGCCCACACGAAAAATGGCTAAGGACTAACGAACTTATATAACAAAAGCCGGCTTCCCCCCATTGCCTACCGGCTACCAGAATAGCCGGCCGGCCGGCTTCCATTCAATCCTGCCACAATCCAACAAATCTCAAGTACTTGCCTTCCCACGAATAGTTGTTCTCCCCACCGCAGATCGCAGAGCAACTGTTCGGCTAGGAAGGCGGCAATCAAGGGAAGGCAGCAAAGGAAACGTCCTAAGGATAAAAAGCAAACTCGAATGGAAGCCAAAACACATGCATAATTATATTTACACAAAAGCCTTCGAAAGGCCGGCATTCAACATATTCTGAATGCAACCCCAGTGGGTGGAACTGCGCAAAGTTAATAAAATTTGTTCAAAGAGCAAAAGCAGAAAAGAAAGAGCGGCAGGCAGATCAAGCCAGCGGAGCAACAGGCGAGTCGGGCAGGTCGGCGGAGGCGGCAGTGCGGCTCGGAGGAGTGGCCGGCTGGCGAGTCTCGGCCTGATCTTCACCCCTGGCAGGCGGCGCGCTCGCGCGTGCCTCATTGCTAGAGGCACGATCAGGCTGAAGCTGGCTGGTCACTTCGCCGTCTGGCGCGGCGTCTCCACCGCCCTCCTCCTCGTCGTCTTCGGCCTCATCGCTGGAGGCAATCTCCTCCGCCGAATCCTCGCCTTCCGCCGGGTTGAGCCCGAACCATTCCTACGGCTGGGCGACTCCGCTGCCGTTCACTTCAGGAGCGAAAACGCTGGTGTCGGTGTACTCGGCGATAGCCGAGGCGCGCTGGATGATAGCCGGCCGCACCGCCACCAGCTCCTTGTCAGCCTCCTGCCTTCAAGTGCTCAGCTGGCGCAGGTTCAACCCAGGATACCAAGCCCGGACGAACTCCAGCACCCGCCCGGCGCCGGACCGAGCAACGAGGGCCTTCCAAGCCTCGAAGTGGCCAACCGCAACCTCCAGCCAGTCGGCAGTCCGACTGGGGGTGCGGGGGATCACCTCGCCCGGCCACAGAGCGGCCAACACTTGCGCACCGGCACGCTGAAGCCGGCGGAGCATGCGGTGAGCCGGCTGCAGCCGAGCCTGGATCGCCAAGAGCTGCTCCTCGAGCGTCCGGCTGGCGTCTGGCGCGATTGCAACCCCTGCTTGCCGGCGCGTCTCGCGGTGGGCCTCAATGGCTTGGCTTGCGGCGACGGAGTAGCCGGGGAAGTAATCTGCATGAAGAACAAGAAAACGGCACAAAAATCAGAAGACGAACAAGAGGGCAAGGAGCAAGCAAAAGAGTGAGAAGGGAAGGCGGCTTACCGTCGATCAGATCCTCCACCCGCCCATAACCCTCGCTCAACGCCTGCCTTGCTTCAGCCCAGCTCGCCGCCTCAGTCTCGAACTCGGCCTTAAGGGCGGCCTCGTTGTCCTGCGCCTTCTTCAGGGCCGCCTGGTGGCTCTCCTCCTGGTCGGCCAGCCTCTTGGCCAGGCGGTCGCGTTCCTGGGCCAAGGCGGCGATCTCGGCTTCCTTGGCGCGAAGGGCGGTCTGGGCCTCGCCTAGCTGCCCCCTCAAGTCGGCGTTAGCTCCTGCAAGCATGAAGAGAAAGGAAAAAAGCAGTAAGGGAAAAGTCGTCAGGAAGATCCGACCCGCTGCTCAGCAGCCGCCCGAATCTCGGGATTACACCAGTGGGGAAGGCTGACGAGCGCTTCCACTTGAGATAGAAGAAACCAAATTCTTACTCCGGCTATTCGTCAGATCGGCGACCTTCTGGCTCAGCTCCTGGGCCTGAGAGTTGAAGGCGGCCGCACGAAGATTGTGGTACACCTGGAAATCAGATGGAGTGCGACAATGCACCCAGTTCTTCATCATCCACGCTGGATCCAAATAGTTTGATGAGGATCCTCCTCTGGCCATTTCGCCTTGATGGCAGGCAAGACATGGTTGATGAGATACTGACGGTTAACTTGCATGTTAACTTTAGGAAGGACCTTTGTCTCCAACGTGCCTCGGCCCCTATTTTTGCTCTTCTTTTTAGCTGCCACTTCCTCCACAAAAGCCCATACTCTTAGCTTCCCATCAAACGTGCAATTACCTGCTGCATCCAACCTAGGCCTAGCAACAGCACACAAAAACATTACTTTGTCGATGTGACTTTTGTGCTTAGTGCATTTATGCGGATCGGGCTCATCGTTACACAAGTAAAACTTTTGGTTTAACTGACTACGGTAGAACCACTTTTCATCAATATGCACAGTGTTGTACCCGTCCTTGAACACCGGATTTTCCGGACAGCTCGCTGGCTCTAGGTTGGACAAGCAATAAGCAACACGAGCTTTTGTGTTCTCATCCATGAGGATAGGCTTGATGCTGCTCTGATGACGCCTTATACTTTTCTCCTTCAACCGTTTGTGAACAGTACTTTTCTTCATGTTCAATGCAATGGCAAGGTCGACAATTGTAGTCCTTCGTTTTAATGGTATGTCTCGCATAGCATCTGTATCCACCAGTACCCTTTTCCTGCCACAATTCTTAGCCTTCTTGTTAACCACTGCATTCACTCCTCCGCCATTCCCATTCTCCCATATCCGACGAAGGCACCGTGGTGGCACTTTGGTGAGGTCCGATACGACTTTAGTCACGCCATTTTCCAGACGACCCGTGCGACCATTTCTGACCAGCAACATGGTGTATATAGAGCGCTTGTCGTCGTCGGAGTACCAAGCCCTCTTTCTCTTGTTAGTAACCCGATCTGTACATGCAAAATAATGCAAACATTCAAAAACTATTTACTTGTGTGGATAAAATCATGCACAATCTAAAGATCATCTTGATAAAACCATGCAAAGTCTATGATCATCGTCATGAAGCAAACCATGCAAAATGTAAAGATAGTATTGCTAAAAAAATGGATTCCTAGAGCAACTTTAGCAGAAAGAACAAATCATGCAAAGTCTATGATCATCATGCAGCAAACCGCACTTACTGAGATCTATGCCCGTGTCTATATGGGTGTCGATGTCCATGTCGTCTGCCGTAGCATCCACCCCTGCCTCTGCGTGCACCTCCATGTCATCGTCCGCCGCGTCCGCGTCCACCTCCGGCTCTGCGTGGACCTTCATGTCGTCGTTCACCGTAGCATGGCCAGCTGCTGCGGTTACATTGGTGTCCGCGGCGTGCGCGTGCTCATCCACCTCCGCGTCCGCGTGCACATACATGACGTCGTCAGTCGCAGCTTGGTCGGCTGCTGCGTTTACCTCCGTGTCCGCGTACACTTCAGCGTCATCGTCCGCCGTAGCCTCGCAAGCTACTGCATGCACGCCCGTTTTCTCGCAAGCTGCTGCATGCACGCCCGTGTTCGCATGCATGTCGTCCTTGTCCGCAACACGCCCACCTCCAAGACAGCCGGCACCTCGCCCGCCACCTCCGCCTGCGCCACCGGCACCTCGCCCGACGCCACCGAAGGCGCCGCCCGCACGCATTATAGCCTTGCGCCCAGAGAGGATGAGTTGGCCGTGTACGCTGCTTCCGGCTCCCGTGTCGAACTGGCTACGCCCACGACCGACGAGTCCCAGGGGGCGCTGCCAGCGGCCACCTCGACGGGCCGTAGAGTCCGGCGTCTCGGAAGACCATGATACGGCCCGATCACGCCCGGTCAGACCATACCTTCCTCGCCCACGTACCATGTCGACAGCGACATGGGATGCTCCGGCATCTCCTCTGCCATCTCCTCCACCTATTCCTACTTCTCCTCCTCCTCCTGCCATACTCGACTGATCAGAATCTTCATCCGGAGGAAGGTTTAGATCAAGGAAAACCATGGTGGAAGAAAGTAGAGAGAGAGCTCAGTGAACTAGAATGTGAGGAGGCCATCGACTTATAACATGCTGTGTCCATTGAAAATTTCATAGATGGCACCGAACTCAGGAGGGAAAAATGGCGCCATGTTCTTTGATGTGTTTCCCTCCAATTTTACGTGAAAAATTTCTAATCTAGCGCCACCATGGAGGAAAAATGGCGCCATGTACTTGCAGGAGCGAGCTCTTTTTTGGCCAATACATGAAGGTGTGGAGGAGTTATTGTTGAACTACATGCAGAAAAAGAGGGAGAGGAAGTTGCATGCGAGGGATTAATAGAGAGGGAGGAGAGCGGGCTGCACGGCGCCCAAAAAAATCTTGCATGCGATTTGGTTGGCCAAGTACTATTCCCAATTTGTGCTCCTCTTTTTATGCAATAGCCTTGGTACTGTTAGCTCTGCTAAGCTCATGCAAGTGCTAGGATATTTGTTTTCTGTTGAATAACATTGCATGCACGATTGATGTGACGTGCCCATGCAAGTAGTTAGGCGGGAAGTGCGCTGTGCATGTTCCCAGTTTCCTTTCTTTGCTGTTTTCCCTTTTACCCTCTCGGACGTCGTATGCACCGTGTGACGCGATCGTGGGATGGCGCGATCTCAGCGGATCACAGCGCGGCGTCGGAGGGGTTGTTAGCTAAGGCTTTGTAATCGCATAAGGATGAGGAATACAGAGACAACAAAAAAGCTGCGACAGTTAGCGGCAGCGCAAACCCACCCTCTCTCACTCTCGTTCTCATCTCCGATCTAGCTAGTCCGGCAACCACAATTGGCATCAGAGCCGTGGTGTTCGATCCACTCTCCAGTGGCCGGCGATGTCCGATCCGCGGCGTACCATGTCGGATAGCGAGGAGGAGAAGACGAGCAAGTCCGGGACCAAGACGCCGCCGAAGACACCGACGTCCAAGGTGCCGATCGCGCGTCTCACCGGCAGCGGCGGCGGCGAGCTCCGTGTGGTGGAGCGCGTCGTGCGCGAGGAGTCGGGGACGACCATGATGCTCACCCGCACCAATTACCAGGAGTGGGCGCTTGTGATGCAGGTCAAGCTGCAAGTCGCCCGCATCTGGACCGCGGTGGTCGAAGACGGCGCTGACGAGAATGACGATCAACGCGCGCTTCAGATCATCCTCACCGGCGTCCCGCCGGAGTTGATGCGCGTTTTGGCCGCGAAGGACTCGGCGAAGAAGGCGTGGGAGACAATCAAGACGCTCCGCATGGGGAGCGAGCGGGCTCGCGAGGCCAAGGCGCAGGTGCGCCGCCGCGAGTTCGAGGATCTACGTTTCAAAGACGGCGAGACCGTCGAGGATTTTGGTCTGCGCCTCGCCGGTCTTGTCTCTGACCTGGAGCTCTACGGCGACCCCGTGACGGAGTACAAGGCCGTACAGAAATTCCTCCGCGTGGTGCCGCGGAAATATCGTCAGATGGCGATGGCGATTGAGAGCCTCGTCGATCTGAAGACGATTATGACCATCGAGGAGCTCGTTGGGCGGTTCTCGGCTTGTGAGGACCATTACAGCCTTGACAACGCGGGACAGGCCGGCGGCCGGCTTCTGTTCACCCGTGAGGAGTGGCTCGCCCGTGAACGGCAGAGCTGTGGCGGAGGCCCGTCTTCAGGTGGCAGCGGCGGCGGAGGAAAGGGCAAGTCGCCGTCCAAACCCAAGACACAGGGGGGCGGCAAGCCATCGCCGAGCAGTGGCGGCGCAAGCGGGACTGGCAGCGGATTGGGAGGCAAGAAAAAGGGCAAGTGTTATTACTGTAACAAGCCAGGTCATTGGAAAAAGGACTGCCGAACTCGGATAAGGGAAGAAGAACAGCAGGGCAAGCAGGAGCAAGCCAATCTTGCCTGAGAAGGAGGTGATCATGACGAAGGACTCCTCATGGCCGTGGTCGCCGGGCCGGTCACCACGCAGATCGCCGCGCCACAAGCAGTCTTTCTTAATGAAGAGAAGGTTATCCCAGTTCCATCCCCTAACGGAGTCTGGTTTTTTGACACTGGTGCGAGCAGCCATATGACTGGTGGAAGGGACATGTTTGCGGCCCTGGATGAAAGTGTACATGGCACGGTCAGAT
This sequence comes from Aegilops longissima, assembly GCA_021605205.1. Taxonomy (NCBI): domain Eukaryota; kingdom Viridiplantae; phylum Streptophyta; class Magnoliopsida; order Poales; family Poaceae; genus Aegilops; species Aegilops longissima. The sequence continues at coordinate 155,017,846 of CM038678.1, read as the reverse complement.
TTGGAGACGGCTCTAGTGTGGCCATCTGTGGGCGCGGATCGGTAGTATTCTGCAGCAAAAGCGGTGATCAACGTGTGCTAACAGATGTGTACTTCATTCCCAGCCTTAAGAGCAACATCATCTCGGTCGGGCAGTTGGATGAGGCGGGTTGCACCATTGGGATCGAGAAGGGTGTCATGACAGTGCAAGATCCAGGAAAGCACCTCCTAGCCCGCGTAAGGAGGACAGAGAGCAGGCTGTACACGGGAGTACTTTCTATAGCTGCACCGACCTGTCTGCTTATGCGTTCTGAAGATGAAACCTGGCGATGGCACGCCAGAATGGGCCACCTGCACTTCCATGCCTTGAGAGCCATGTCAACCAAGCAGATGGTTCGAGGGATGCCACACATAGACCATGTCCAGGAGTACTGCGATGGATGTGCGCTCGGAAAGCAACACAGAACTCCTTTTCCACAGGCTACAACATACTGCACCGAGAAAGGCCTTGACTTGGTACATACGGATCTCTGCGGGCCGATCACGCCTACCACACCCGGAGGAAATAAGTATTTCCTACTGATAGTAGACGACTACAGCCGGTACATGTGGTTGGAGCTGCTCAAGTCCAAGGATGAGGCTTTCAGTCGGTTCAAGAAGGTGCAGATTTTTGGAGAAGCAGAAGGGAGGTGCAAACTGCGTGCTTTCAGACCGGACCGCGGCGGGGAATTTAACTCCACTGAGTTCAGAGAATATTGTGAGAACCGTGGAGTGAAGCACTACACGACCGCACCATACTCCCCCCAACAGAATGGCGTGGTGGAGCGCCGGAATCAGACAGTGGTGGAAATGGCAAGGTGTCTCCTGAAGAGCATGGGAGTTCCAGCATATTTTTGGGCGGAGGCAGTGAAAACTGCTGTCTACCTGTTGAACAGAGCCCCTTCCAGGAGCCTGGATGGAGTCACTCCTTATGAGGCTTGGCATGGGCGCAAGCCGAGCGTGCAACATCTGCGTACTTTCGGTTGCACTACACATGTGAAGAAGACAGGTCCAGGTATCACCAAGCTATCAGACCGCTCCACCCCGATGATTTTTGTTGGTTATGAGGAGGGATAAAAGGCATATAGAGTGTATGATCCAGTGACAAAGAAAGTTCAGATAACACGTCATGTGATCTTTGAAGAGAGCAGGATGTGGTCGTGGCCTCACTCGACGGCAAGCGGATCAGCATCAAGCTCAGACTCCACCGTGCCCTCGACCTTCACTGTGGTCTACACCACGGACCGCAGCGTGCGCGAGGTGGACACGGGGGGGGGGGGGGAGCACCCTGCAAGCTTCACCGAGGCGAGAAGAGACGTCCGCTACGCCACCACTGGGTACGCCCCCTTCTGAATCTACCACACCAGGATCATACTCATCATCACCTGGGATTGATGGAGCAATGCGCTGGGCCACGCCTCTCTCTGGTGACGAGGAGCGACGGGACACTGATTTTGGACCGCTCCGTTACCGCCTTCTCTCTGATGTTCTCGAAGAAACGGAGGGAGAAGCAGTGCGCGAACAGATGGAACGATGCCTCCTCAGCGCTGAAGAACCAAGAACCATTGATGCAGCTCTGGATGATTTGGCGTGGAAGGCAGCCATGGATGAGGAGATGAAGTGCATCAGTGACAACAAGACTTGGGAGATCGCCACTCTCCCACCAGGTCACAAAGCCATTGGGCTAAAGTGGGTCTTCAAGGTTAAAAGAGATCCACTAGGCAACATTGTCAGGCATAAAGCTCGCTTGGTTGCAAAGGGGTATGCACAAAGGGAAGGAATTGATTTCGAAGAAGTGTTCGCACCCGTGGCGCGCATGGAAACAGTTCGGCTCCTCCTGGCTCTCGCTGCTCACTCTCGCTGGGAAGTACACCATATGGACGTGAAATCCGCATTCCTCAACGGAGATCTCGCAGAAGAGGTGTATGTGTCACAGCCACCTGGGTATGTTGCTGCAGGCAAAGAAGGCTCAGTTCTGAAGCTAAGGAAAGCACTGTACGGGCTTCGACAGGCTCCGCGGGCATGGTATGCGAAACTTGATGAGACCTTGTCAGCTCTAGGGTTCACTCGCAGCCCCCTTGAGCATGCTGTATATCGCCGCGGTAACAAGGACTCGTATCTGTTGGTTGGAGTGTATGTAGATGATCTGATCATTACAGGCACTCACGTGGACTCGATCAAGGAGTTCAAGGCGCAGATGCAGAAACGTTTCAAGATGAGTGATCTTGGCCTCCTCAGCTACTATTTGGGTATAGAGGTGAAGCAGAAAGAGGGGGAGATCTCATTGTGCCAACAGAGCTATGCGGCGAAAATTCTCGAGGAGGCAGGCATGGACGGCTGCAACAGCTGCCACACACCTATGGAGTGTAGGCTGAAGCTGAGAAAGGAAGATGGGTCAAAGCCCTGTGATGCTACTCTTTACAGAAGCGTGATCGGGAGCCTTCGCTACCTTGTGCACACTCGACCTGACATTGCTCATGCAGTCGGGATTGTTAGTCGTTTCATGGAGAACCCAAGCAATGATCACTGGACAGCCGTGAAGCAGATATTGAGGTATGTTCAGGGCACTAAACACTATGGCTGTCACTACAAGGCGGGTACTGGTGATGCTGCACTGGTCGGGTACAGTGATAGCGATCACGCCGGCGACATTGGCGACCGCAAGAGCACTTCTGGGCAAGTTTTTTTCCTTGGTGAGAATCTGTCATTTGGACTTCCTGTATAAAGAGTGGTTGCAATCAGCTCGTGTGAAGCGAGTATGTCGCTGTCGAGCTGCCACATGCCGGGCATATGGTTGAGTCGACTCCTAGCGGAGCTGCAGGGACAGAAACCAACGAGGTTCAAGCTCTTGGTGGACAACAAATCTGCCATATAGTTGGCCAAGAATCCAGTCCACCACGACCGCAGCAAGCATATTGATGTGAAGTTCCATTTTATACGAGACTGCGTTGAAGAAGGGATTGTTGAGATTGATCATGTTGGCACTCAAAACCAGCCAGCAAATGTCTTGACGAAGGCCCTGGGACGAGTCCGGTTCATCGAGATGAGACAGAAGCTGGCGGTCATGGAAGGCAGCAAGTAGGCATGAGCTTAAGGGGGAGAATTGTTAGCTCTGCTAAGCTCATGCAAGTGCTAGGATATTTGTTTTCTGTTGAATAACACTGCATGCACGATTGATGTGACGTGCCCATGCAAGTAGTTAGGCGGGAAGTGCGCTGTGCATGTTCCCAGTTTCCTTTCTTTGCTGTTTTTCCTTTTACCCTCTCGGACGTCGTATGCGCCGTGTGACGCGATTGTGGGATGGCGCGATCTCAGCGGATCACAGCGCGGCGTCGGGAGGGGTTGTTAGCTAAGGCTTTGTAATCGCATAAGGATGAGGAATACAGAAACAACAAAAAAGCTGCGACAGTTAGCGGCAGCGCAAACCCACCCTCTCTCACTCTCGTTCTCATCTTCGATCTAGCTAGTCCGGCAACCACAGGTACGAAAGATTCAAAACTTAGGCCTTATATAGATGGAAGGAGGGAGTATCTCAACATTGATCGATTGTTTGATGGCAACAAACTGTAGATCGGGAAGTTGTCTCCCGAGTGGGCGAGGTGCCTTGCCCCGCTGGTGAGTTCTTCCAAGGTATGATCCAGGGGAAGATGGTGTTTCCGATGATGGAGCTCAGGCTGATGCAGGAGGTGTTGTTGTATGTCAGGTAACGACTCTGAATGTCTCTGAACATGATTGCTACTTGTATTCCTGTACTTATTGACGCTAAATTTCCATTTGTTTCGCAGCTTCTACATCCACCGCTCGTCCTTGTACCTGATTTCTCCTAAAAATGAATGTCATCCAAACAATACCCTCCGTGGCCTCTTCAAGTTGCTTCGACGATTCGGCGTAGCTGAAGCCTGAAGCCCGAAGCTCCCGACGAGGCGTTTGGGTCAACATGGAGCGACATACACTGACTTGCTTATGGTAGCATCAGGATCTCGTTAGAATGTCAGGATCTCGTTAGTGTACCATTGCGTCGGGTAATTTTGGTAATGTAATGGGGGAGCTAGCTTAGCTTGTGCTTGGTACGTCTGCTTCTCTCCTGGCGTCCGGTTTGGTGGATGCCGGGGCTGCGGCCCTGGACGGCTGATGTGCGTTGAGGCGGCCCCCTTGGAAAGCGATGCTTCACGCGGCTCCATAGGACGAGGCAGCGGCTCGGCCTTTGCTTGGATGTCAATCTTGGGACACTTGTGGTTGGGTTGTCGGCTTGGTCCATGTGCCCCAACGCGGACGGTTGAACGGTCGGGGAAGCGGCCCCGGATGTGATGTGGCATTCGTGGTCTGTGTGTGGTTGTCCTGTGGAGTGTGAGCTGCAGGCATCCAATTTGTTCGACGTTGCATATCAAGAGTGAGCGGTGGCATGTCGTGGCGGTGGCCTCGGATATAATGCGATGTTCGTGGTTTGCGTGCGGTTGCCCTGAGCAGCATGGGTTGCGGGCATCTGGGTCGTGTGGTGTTGTAGATCAAGCGTGGGCGGTGGCATGTCGGGACGGCGGCCCCAAGGTGGTGTTGGTGGCCGCGCAGGGCATGGTGATTGGAAGTCGGGGCAGTGGCCTTGAGATTTCGGTGGCCTCGAGAGCGTTTGACCTCGTCGTGTGAGCAATGAGGTTGCCCACGATGTCGGTGTTGGCGTTAATGCCTATGTGGCAAAGATGGTGATGCAGCTGTTGGAGACGTAGCAATGATTGTGATAGTCGGATCTTCTTCGATGTTTTTCTATGGGATTGCCTCGGCTGGTTTGCTACTGCTGTGAAGTCGAAACTATAGTGGCGGGGCCCAGTGGTTTGTTTAGTGATCTTCTGCGGCGCTAGATGTGTTTGGTTCTCCTTCACAGTTTTTCGTTAGAGTTAGAGCTGTGTTGCCTTGTCGCAGGTGGTTGAGTCCTAGGGTAGATCTTCATGTGTAAGGACCCGGGTTTGGTAGAATCTAAGTCTTTGTGCTTATTGTGCTATCTCTAAATGGTAATTAGTACACATAGTAACAAGTGTGAATATTAGTAAAACATACATCATTTTACTACAATGACAGATCTAGAATTATTTAAACACATAGCTTAGGCATAGCTCAAGATGGTCATTAATACAACGGAAACATATGTAGCTACTATGTTAGGGCTCCATCAACGCCATTAGGCCAATTGAGCGTAGACTGTAACCCTATCGTCTCTTAATCTGTCGAGATTTGCACATCACATGTGCACATGAGTACATGGAATGTACTAAAAAATTGCAAAGGAAGGTATAACAGAATTTATATATGCAGGGTTAGTATTGTTGGAGGTTTGGTTTTGTATAAAGCCAATTTTCTCCCATACTATTTTTCTATAAACTTTCTATGAATTCAAAAATATTTTCTAGCATAAAAGATAGGAGTGAGACAATTGGATATACACACCAAAGCTCATTCTCCGAATTTGGGGAAAACGTACATAGAGTTGAAGTGAAACACATTCCATGTGCGCAATCCACAACCTATACCCTTAAAACATATTTTTCAAAAAGAAAAATGGATTTTTCTTCAGTCCAAGTCCTCAGTTGCTCAAATTTGCTTGTAACTGGGGCAGAAATAATCGGTTAGGTTAAACTCTCTGCAGAGGTCGTACACGTTACCCACATGACACTACCAACCCTGTTTATCATTACACACTTGGGTGTACGATTAGGAGGAGATTGTGACGAAGCCTTTTTGTAACAGTCCACTATACCTGACCAAGCCGCACGCAACTTAGGCAATCTAAGCCCCTCTCCGATGGTTGTCCCGAGGTAAGGGTTTCCTATTAGTACCGAGCTAAGCTAGAGCCATAGTAGCATGTGGCTGTACTGGAAGCTACATCAAACTGTACTTGGAAGATCTCGGTCCCTTGGACGACGGTCCTCATCAAAAACCTGTGTGCAAAACCCCAATCCGGCGCATTCATTGCAAGACCATGATGGACGCAATCACTTGTAGACGCTCTTGTCATACCTATTCGCCTAAAGAGTAAGTAAAATAACATGTAATTTGTTTTCAAATGTTTTTCACAAAACGTTGCTCCAAAAGAGACCAAATTTAATGTATAAAACTTGTTTGATTTTCAACCCACCCATTTGTGCAAGCGTGGCCAAGCATAGATATAAATTTGAACACAAGGCCCTAGCTAACAATAATACTTTACGGAACTTTTTAATAAAACATGCATGCCATGAAAGTTAGAGAGTTCATGCATATTTCAAAAGCATAGGACAAAGTATGATCAAGTTGCAACTTGCCTGAGTGTTTTTTTTACAGAAAGACTGTAAGGGAACCCCCTACAGTATAATTGGTGCAACAAACCCAAATTGCAAGTACCGTGCCTTGAACCTGGGTGGGTGGAAATACATCAGCCCCTTCCCACCACTATAACTTGCCTGAGTGTTGAGAAACGTAGCATGCAATTTCAAAAAAATTCCTACGCTCACGCAAAATCTATCTAGGAGATGCATAGCAACGAGAAGGGGAGAGTGTGTCCATGTACACTCGTAGAGCGGAAGCGGAATCGTTTGACAACACGATTGATGTAGTCGAACTTCTTCTAGATCCGACCGATCAAGCACCGAACGTACGACACCTCCGAGTTCTGCACACGTTCAGCTCGATGACGTCCCCCGTCCTCTTGATCCAGCAAAGGTGTCGAGGAAGAAGATGAGTTCCGTCAGCACGACGGCATGGTGACGGTGATGGTGAAGTGATCTGCGCAGGGCTTCACCTAAGCACTACGAAGATACGACCGGAGGCGTAAACTGTGGAGGGGCGCCGCACACGGCTAACAATTGTTGGTGTATGTTCTAGGCTGATGGGGAACGTAGTAATTTCAAAAAAATCCTACGCACACGCAAGATCATGGTGATGCATAGCAACGAGAGGGGAGAGTGTTGTCCACGTACCCTCGTAGACCGAAAGCGAAGCGTTAGCACAACGCGTTGATGTAGTCGCACGCCTTCACGATCCAACCGATCAAGTACGAACGTTACGGCACCTCCGAGTTCAGCACACGTTCAGCCCGATGACATCCCTCGAACTCCGATCCAGCCGAGTGTTGAGGGAGAGTTTAAATCAAGACGACGGCGTGGTGACGATGTTGATGTTCTACCGACGCAGGGCTTCCCCTAAGCACCGCTACAGTATTATCGAGGTGGACTATGGTGGAGGGGGGCACCGCACACGGCTAAAAGATCAAATGATCAATTGTTGTGTCTTTGGGGTGCCCCCGCTTTATATATAAAGGAGCAGGGGGAGGCCGGCCGGCCCTCTATGGCGCCCCAAGAGGGGAATCCTACTAGGACTCCAAGTCCTAGTAGGTTTCACCAAAAGGAGAGAGGGGGAAGGAAGGAGAGGGAGAGGGAGAAGGAAAGGGGGGCGCCGCCCCCCTCTCCTAGTCCAATTCGGACCAGAGGGGGAGGGGCGCGCGGCCTGCCCTAGGCCGCCCCTCTCTCCCTCTCCACTAAGGCCCATCGAGGCCCATTAGTTCCCCCGGGGGTTCCGATAACCCTCCGGCACTCCGGTTTTATCCGAAACTTCTCCGGAACACTTCCGGTGTCTAAATATAGTCGTCCAATATATCAATCTTCATGTCTCGACCATTTCTAGACTCCTCGTCATGTCCTCCTCGTCATATCCGTGATCACATCCGGGACTCTGAACAACCTTCGGTACATCAAAACACATAAACTCATAATAAAACTATCATTGTAACGTTAAGCGTGAGGACCCTACGGGTTCGAGAACTATGTAGACATGACCGAGACACGTCTCCGGTCAATTACCAATAGCGGAACCTGGATGCTCATATTGGCTCCCACATATTCTACGAAGATCTTTATCGGTCAGACCGCATAACAACATACGTTGTTCCCTTTGTCATCGGTATGTTACTTGCCCGAGATTCGATCGTCGATATCTCAATACCTAGTTCAATCTCGTTACCGACAAGTCTCTTTACTCGTTCCGTAATACATCATCCCGCAACTAACTCATTAGTTGCAATGCTTGCAAGGCTTAAGTGATGTGCATTACCGAGAGGGCCCAGAGATACCTCTCCGACAATCGGAGTGACAAATCCTTATCTCAAAATACGCCAACCCAACAAGTCCCTTCGGAGACACCTGTAGAGCACCTTTATAATCACCCAGTTTCGTTGTGACGTTTGGTAGCACACAAAGTGTTCCTCCGGTAAACGGGAGTTGCATAATCTCATAGTAATAGGAACTTGTATAAGTCATGAAGAAAGCAATAGCATCATACTAAATGATCGTGTGCTAAGCTAACGGAATGGGTCATGTCAATCACATCATTCTCCTAATGATGTGATCCCGTTAATCAAATGACAACTCATGTCCATGGTTAGGAAACATAACCATCTTTGATCAACGAGCTAGTCAAGTAGAGGCATACTAGTGACACTCTGTTTGTCTATGTATTCACACATGTATTATGTTTCCAGTTAATACAATTCTAGCATGAATAATAAACATTTATCATGATATAAGGAAATAAATAATAACTTTATTATTGCCTCTAGGGCATATTTCCTTGATCTCCCACTTGCACTAGAGTCAATAATCTAGATTACGAAGAATGATTCTAACACCCATGGAGCCTTGGTGCTGATCATGTTTTGCTCATGGAAGAGGCTTAGTCAACGGGTCTGCAACATTCAGATCCGTATGTATCTTGCAAATTTTCTATACCTCCCACCTGGACTAGATCCCGGATGGAATTGAAGCGTCTCTTGATGTGCTTGGTTCTCTTGTGAAATCTGGATTCCTTCGCCAAGGCAATTGCACCAGTATTGTCACAAAAGATTTTCATTGGACCCGATGCACTAGGTATGACACCTAGATATGATATGAACTCCTTCATCCAGACTCCTTCATTTGCTGCTTCCAAAGCAGCTATGTACTCCGCTTCATATGTAGATCCCGCCACGACGCTTTGTTTAGAACTGCACCAACTGACAGCTCCACCTTTCAATGTAAACACGTATCTGGTTTGCGATTTAGAATCGTCCGGATCAGTGTCAAAGCTTGCATCAACGTAACCATTTACGATGAGCTCTTTGTCACCTCCATATACGAGAAACATATCTTTGTCCTTTTCGGGTATTTCAGGATGTTCTTGACTGCTGTCCAGTGATCCACTCCTGGATTACTTTGGTACCTCCTGCTAGACTTATAGCAAGGCACACATCAGGTCTGGTACACAGCATTGCATACATGATAGAGCCTATGGCTGAAGCATAGGGAACATCTTTCATTTTCTCTCTATCTTCTGCAGTGGTCGGGCATTAAGTCTTACTCAACTTCACACCTTGTAACACAGGCAAGAACCCTTTCTTTGCTTGATCCATTTTGAATTTCTTCAAAACTTTGTCAAGGTATGTGCTTTGTGAAAGTCCAATTAAGCATCTTGATCTATCTCTATAGATCTTAATGCCCAATATGTAAGCAGCTTCACCGAGGTCTTTCATTGAAAAATTCTTATTCAAGTATCCCTTTATGCTATCCAGAAATTCTATATCATTTCCAGTCAACAATATGTCATCCACATATAATATTAGAAATGCTACAGAGCTCCCACTCACTTTCTTGTAAATACAGGCTTCTCCAAAAGTCTGTACAAAACCAAATGCTTTGATCACACTATCAAAGCGTTTATTCCAACTCCGAGAGGCTTGCACCAGTCCATAAATGGATCGCTGGAGCTTGCATACTTTGTTAGCTCCCTTTGGATTGACAAAACCTTCCGGTTGCATCATATACAACTCTTCTTCCAGAAATCCATTCAGGAATGCAGTTTTGACATCCATCTGCCAAATTTCATAATCATAAAATGCGGCAATCGCTAACATGATTCAGACAGACTTAAGCATCGCTACGGGTGAGAAGGTCTCATCGTAGTCAATCCCTTGAACTTGTCGAAAACCTTTCGCAACAAGTCGAGCTTTGTAGACAGTAACATTACCGTCAGCGTCAGTCTTCTTCTTGAAGATCCATTTATTCTCAATTGATTGCCGATCATCGGGCAAGTCAACCAAAGTCCACACTTTGTTCTCATACATGGATCCCATATCAGATTTCATGGCTTCAAGCCATTTTGCGAAATCTGGGTGTCGGTGTCAAAACCGGCGGATCTCGGGTAGGGGGTCCCGAACTGTGCGTCTAGGCGGATGGTAACAGGAGACAAGGGACACGATGTTTTTACCCAGGTTCGGGCCCTCTCGATGGAGGTAAAACCCTACTCCTGCTTGATTAATATTGATGACATGGGTAGTACAAGAGTGGATCTACCACGGATCGAGAGGCTAAACCCTAGAAGCTAGCCTATGGTATGATTGTTGTTAGTCCTATGAGACTAAAACCCTCCGATTTATATAGACACCGGATAGGGTTAGGGTTACACGAGTCGGTTACAATGGTAGGAGATCTACATATCCGTATCGCCAAGCCTGCCTTCCACGCCAAGGAAAGTCCCATCGGACACGGGACGAAGTCTTCAATCTTGTATCTTCATAGTCCAGAGTCCGCCAGCGGTGATAGTTCGCTATTCAACACCCCTAATCCAGACTCCTCGGTAGCCCTGAACCAGGCTTCAATGACGACGAGTTCGGCGCGCATATTGTCTTCGACATTGCAAGGCGGGTTCCTCCTCCGAATACTTCATAGAAGATTTTGAACACAAGGATAGTGTCCGGCTCTACAAAACAAGTTCCATATAGCACCGTAGAGAGAATAATTTTTGCACAGATCTGTTGACGTATTCCGCGGCGTGACATCACACCACGGCCAGGCCTTTATAGGAATCGTTTTTACTGTTCCACCTCAGCGCGTTTAGCGAGGCGGTTTCCTTGGCACATCTTATCAAAGCGGAGATTGTGCCCCCTTATTCCGGGATTCCCATCAATATGGATGTGGGTAACCCAACCGCGCCATTGATTACGGCGCTTGGGAGATAAGCGAGTTTTACCAGGCTGGCGGGGGAAGCATAGCTTCGTCCGTCCATATAAGGGGATAAGGATCCACCTTTTCACCTACGCCTTCTTCCTCCTTTGCTCATCCATTTCCGCGTACTCGAGCTCCAGCGCCCAAGTCTGCACATCCTACCTCAACCTTCTCCAACTATGTCCGGAGCGGGAGGCAAGTGGATGGCCTCCTCCGTCACGGAGGGGCACATCAAAAAGTTGCGGAAAGCCGGATACTTGTCCGGCGACATCACGCATCGGCTCCCCAATAAGGGGCAGCTCATCCCCACCCCCAGGACCCATGAGAGGGTGGTGTTCCTCCCCCACTTCCTCCGCGGACTAGGGTTTCCACTTCACCCATTTGTCCGAGGGCTCATGTTCTACTACGGCCTGGATTTCCATGATCTGGCCCCGAATTTCATCCTCAACATCTCGGCTTTTATCGTCGTGTGCGAGGCCTTCCTCTGCATCCAGCCCCACTTCGGCTTATGGCTGAAGACCTTCAATGTCAAGCCGAAGGTAGTGGGCGGCCGCCAAGCGGAGTGCGGAGGTGCCATCTTTGGCGAGATGGCCAATGTCCTATGGCTCGAGGGCTCCTTTGTGGAGACCATAAAGGGGTGGCAATCGGGGTGGTTCTACATCACCGAGCCGCGCGACTCTCAATGGGCGCGGCCCCCGAATTCCGATCTGGCTTCCCCACACGGCTCACATCGTGGAAAGAGACGGGCCTGACGTAGGGTGATTCGGAAGAGCTATCCGGACTCCAAACCTGCGTCTGAAACCTGGTGGACAAGAATCTCAAGCTTGTCATCATAATCCAGGTTATGCTCATCCGCCAGATTCTCCCATGCCAGCAATGGGCCGTCAAGTTGTCAGAGTTTGATCCGGCACAACACCAAACCTTGAGTCGGCTCTTTGACACTACGTATGAAGATGCCTGGAAGGTGCTGTTCAAGGGCGCCGAAGCTCCAGCATCCGCTACCGAAGATCGCGGATTCAGCTCGCAGCGTCAAGCCAGCGAGGTAAGTTATTTTACCCTTTATGGGACTCTTTTTTCATAGTTTGACTCTATGCGGGATCTAAAAACCCCCTAACCTTTAACAGGACTGGCTGAAGACGTCCGGACAGATTAACTGTCCGGTCCCTTGCCGAAGACCAGCGGGACGCCCGATTGACGGGCTGCTGGCCGGCACCTCACGTGGTGCCGGAGAAGAAGGCCAAGAAGAAGGCCACGGGAACTCGAAGGAGCTCCCGGCGCCAGTCTTGTCGGACTCATCGTCCAAGCGACTCGAGGCGGAATCCTCCCCTGAGGATGAGGAGGAGGAAAAAGAAGCCTCTCCCCCAGCGGGGGGAGAGAAGAAAAGGAAGGCCACCCCGACTGGGGAGGCCGGAGGATCCAAGAAAGGAAGGACCCTTCCTCCGGACTTCTCCACCAACGCCGACAACGACGAGGAGGAGTGGCCACAAAGGGCCAAGCCCCTGGCGAGATCGTAAGTGTCCGGATTCCAGAATAGCTCATGACTTTTTATTTGTCGCATAGTGTCTTCTAACGCCGAATATAACCATGCAGCCCGCCCAAAGACGAGCTCACCGCTTCGTCGAGCGGCTCCTCAATCGTCGGATGTGAATAGCACTTCACTTCGACCGCCTCCTCCTCGTGACGCAGAGCGACACGCGGTGGAGTCCCGTAAGGGCCCAGCCAGAGGAGGTGGTCTGGAGGCGCCGCAAGGCGACCTCCGGACTCGGCGCAAGGGCGCGAAACCCCAGAGGGCTCTAAGTCCGGCCTGTGCGGACTGCATCGAATCTTGATGGTTCGAAGTCCGGCAAGCGGCCCCTTCGTAAGAAGGATAAGACTGCAACTCCGGTGACCTCCGTCCATCCGGAGGCACCGGATAGCTTGCTGGAGGCGCTTAACGGCACCTCCATCGACGAGGAGCACCGCACGGTTATGAGTGTGGTGATCCAGAAAGTTCAGTCCGCCAAGAGCGGGCTGACTGAAGCCTGTACCAGCCTTCTAACAGGCTTTGAGGTAAGTTTAGAATATGTAAATATATTACTACATAGACAGTAGCCCTCGATGCTTAGTTCGGTGTTGGAAAGAAAACCCGGACCGAGGATCTAAAAGATATACGTGAGAGTCTAACATAAGTATGTCAATATGGGAATGCAAGCTCCCTTGCTGACCTCCGCGTTGATCTGGAGGTCAATGCATTGAAGCAGAGCCTCGAGCGGTCCGAGAACGAGCTCGGCCTTGCCAAGAAGCAACTCGAGGACAAGGAAGGTAAGTAATACCTTATTAAAGAAAGACCTTATAAAAAGGATTTGGTTGCAAAAATGACAGGACTAACATGGGTATTGTAGGGGCCACGAACGAGGTGGCGACCCTGAAGGAAGCGGTGTCCACGGCCAAAAGCAAAGCGGCCGTGGAGCGCACCGAGCGAGAGAAGCAGGAGGCGCGGGTGGAGGAGGTGCGGCAAGAGCTCCAGGCTCTCATGGAAAAACACAAGAGTTTGGAGCGTGACTCGAAGACTCGAGAGTCCGAGCTCGCCTCGGCTCTTGAGAGTGCCAAAGCCGCTAAGGCCGAAGCCCAAAAAGCCCTCCAAGAAATTGAATCATTAAAGAAGATAGCGGCGGGTAAGGCATTCTTTATGCAAAGCAAGCATGTGAAAGTGAATTACCTATTACTTACCCGAATTCGGAGCTCTCCAGGAGCATTCGCAGATCTGCCCCGTAGTGTGTCTGATGCTGCCGTGTTCTACCGCGCCAAGGAGGGGAGCTCTACGGAAAAGGTGTTCTGGTCTCAGAATGCTGAAGCCGGACATCCAGTGCCCCTAAGTGACCAGCTGAAGCAGCTGGTCGAGCTCCACAAGGTCGCCGAACAGGCCATGAAGGGCCTCATAATTTGGCTGTGGCCATTGGAAGCCATGCATGGGAGCTACTTGGGCTAGTCTGGCGGCTGGTGGGCCTTTGTCCATGGATTGAAGTCATCAAGCGCTCCGTCTGCATTGAAGGTGCCCGTCGGGCCCTTGCCCATGGTAAAGTGCACTGGGGCAACCTGGATGCTGAGAAGCTTGTGAAAGACGGGCCACCGAAGGGCAAGGAGCATCGCAAGCCCGAAATGTACTATGAGGGCGTCATGAAGGGTGCCCGCCTTATAGCGGGTGAATGCTCCAAAGATGTAATTTTTGAATAGACTCGCATTTGTTATCCTATACGCTGAAAACTTGTTCATATGCGCTAAGCAACGCTTGTGAATTTAAAATATTACCTTCTGTGCGGCCGTTTATCAAATTTGAGGAATGGCAAGTCGTTGGCTTCAGCCCCATGCCACAGTCTTTGGGGTGTTTGGGATAAACTTGAGCGCTCTTGTTCCCATTCTTGGGTCCTTCGAGGAGGCGCTCAGCATAGCGAACAAGGCAACCGGTCTATAGTGCTTGAACACTCTCACTTAGCCATAGAATTCTATAATTTTAAATTTCGTGAAGCCCCTAGTATTCGGAAGACCGAGTTCGGGCGCTATCACGCCTTGGCGGACAATGCCGCTCCTCGCTCTAAGCAGCATAAGTCTTTAGGGACCCGAAAAACCTCTCGAACAGCGACCGGCTCTCGCCCTATCATGACGGTCAGTTTAGCTTTCTCCGAGGTGCTCAACCCAGCTCAGCGGGGCACAATCGCAGTGGTTCTCCCAGCGCTACCTTAGCCGATATAACGGGCGTAAGGTACCAAAACATGGGAGCGGGCAAACCCAACTATTGACCCAAGACATGATTGGAGCCGATGCATATAATGCTATAAGTTCGGGTGCCGCACTTGTGAAAGTGTTCGGACTTATCACACCATATTTTGGGGTACTTAAGCCCTGGTGTATTGGCCGTACCAAAGTGTACGTGTGCAACATGTCATGAATGAACATATATATAGATAAAGAAAGGAGTGCAATAATAGGCAAAAGCTATGTATTGTTTATTCAAAAGGTACTGCAATGAAAGCGAGCGATACAAATAGTGCGATAAGCAAGGGATGGGACTATTTAACATGTCCCCTCCGAGGGTAAGCTGCGGGATGGTATGTAAAACAGGTATAATGCTCGTAGTAGAGACCACTGGACACTCGATGTAACTACGCTTCCCTGGCTGTTGCATCGTGAGTTCGGCAATTATAGAGCCGGACAGGGCTTCGAAAATGGAGTCTGAAAGTAAGAGAAAAGAAGAAAGAAAAGAATGACACAATCGGGGCCCCAGTGCGGTTGAGCCGCATTTTGGGCGTGCCGTGGTCATGCCCTCCCCTTATGCCCATGGTATCTCCGGGCGTAGTTATGTACAGCGTAATCTGGCTTCGCAAGTTCGCGAGGGCTGGGGTTGGGGCGGATTACTCGCGTGCTTGGATCGTGCCAGGCGGTCTTGTTGTAAGTTACTCCGGGCGCGCTTTTCGGTGTTCGGACGTTGAGTAGCCGGACTCGAGAATTGCCGTGAGAGGCTGGTTTGCACCTCCGCCGCGAGGGCCGCCGTATGCTCCTCCGTTCGGAGAGAGCGTTCGGTGTTTCCATTGACCGTGATTACTCCTCGAGGGCCTGGCATCTTGAGCTTGAGGTATGCGTAGTGCGGCACCGCATTGAAGTTTGCAAATGCGGTTCGTCCAAGCGAGGCGTGATAGCCGCATGAGCGGGACTATGTCGAAGATTAACTCTTCGCTTCGGAAGTTATCCGGGGATCCGAAGACCACTTCGAGTGTAATTGAGCCTGTACAATTGGCCTCTACACCCGGTATGACGCCTTTAAAGGTCGTCTTTGTGGGTTTAATCCTTGAGGGATCTATGCCCATTTTGCACATTGTATCCTGATAGAGCAGGTTCAGGCTGCTACCGCCGTCCATCAGGACTCTAGTGAGGTGAAATCCGTCAATGATTGGGTCAAGAACCAATGCGTTGAATCCGCCGTGGCGGATGCTAGTGGGGTGGTCCCTTCGATCAAAGGTGATCGGGCAGGAGGACCATGGGTTGAACTTTGGGGGGACTGGCTCCATCGCATATACGTCCCTTAGCGCACGCTTCCGCTCCCTTTTGGGTATGTGGGTTGCGTATATCATGTTCACCGTCCGCACTTGTGGGGGAAACCTTCATCCTCTATTGTTCGTGGCGGGGCTCCTCCTCGTCATCGCTATGCAGCCCCTTGTCATTGAGTTCGCATTTAACTTGCTGCTGTTTGAAGACCCAACAATCCCTGTTGGTGTGGTTGGCTGGTTTTTGGGGTGCCGTGTATTTGCACGAGCGATCGAGTATTCGGTCCAGATTGGGCCGGGCCTGAGTATTTCTTTTGAGCGGCTTTTTCCGCTAACGGGTTTAGAGCCTCGAATCCGGATTGACTGTCGTATCCTCAGCATTATCGCGTTAATGGCGCTTGTGCTTGTTGCGACGCGACCTGCCATTGCTGTCCTTGGTATCCGAACTACCGGGTTTTTGGTCAAGTTGTTACTCTGAGCTAGCCAGCTGTCCTCTCCGCAAAAGCGGGTCATGAGCGTTGTGAGGGCTGCCATGGATTTCGGCTTTTCCTGTCCTAGGTGCGGGCAAGCCACTCGTCGCGGATGTTATGTTTGAAGGCTGCAAGGGCCTCTGCATCCGGACGATCAACGATTTGATTTTTCTTGGTTAGGAACCGTGTCGAATTGTCCGGCCGATTCTTACGGCTGCTGAATTATGTGGCTGAGGTCATCGGCGTCTGGTGGTCACACATATGTGCCCTGGAAGTTATCGAGGAATGCGGCTTCCACGTCCTCCCAACAACCAATTGATTCTGCTGGCAAGCTGTTAAGCCAATGCCGAGCTGGTCCTTTAAGCTTGAGTGGGAGGTATTTGATGGCATGTAGATCATCACCGCGGGCCATGTGGATATGGAGGAGGTAGTCCTCGATCCACACTGCAGGATCTGTTGTGCCATCGTATGATTCGATGTTTACGGGTTTGAAACCCTCGGGGATTTGATGATCCATCACTTAATCGTGAAGCATAGTGGGTGTCTTGGCGCCTCAGATTGGGCTATATCACGACGCAACTCAAATGAGCTTTGTCTACTGTGTTCGGCCCGGCTGGAGTTGCTGTATTCGGCGTGACGGTTATCATCACGTGTCGTGGGGCGCCCACGTGATCCGTAGATCGATCTTGTTTGCCTTGCCTTGTCCTCCAATATGTCTCGTAGGTCTGGCACGTTTCCCCGTGCCTTGGTACTTTTCGAGCGGCGCCGGGGTGCGGCTTGAATGGAGGGTCTGAAGGCCTCTCTATCGCGGCCACATAGTGGCCGGTCGGCCGCATCATGCGCTGGTGATGTAGGTATGGGTGCTGCTTCCTCTAGTTGGGGTAGCAGCCTGCGTTTTGGGTATCTCTTGGAGGGGCGTTCGAGTTCATACTCTTCGGTTGCGAGGACTTCAGTCCATCTGTCAGCTAGCAAGTCTTGGTCAGCTCTAAGCTGCTGCTGCTTTTTCTTGAGGCTGCTTGTTGTGGCCCTAAGCCTGCGTTTGAAACACTCTGTTCGGCGGGATCCTCGAGCACGAAAAATTTGTGCGTCGTCGAGGCTTGCCTCATCTTGGAGGAGGCATATAATTATCGTCCTCTACCTCCCTCTCTGCCGCTCTATCATGAGGATGGCTTCTCCCTCCTCTGTGCTGAATCTCGATGGAGGAGGTTGTCTTGACCTTGTCAGGGTGTTATTATCTCCCATGCGGAATCACCGTTTTTTTTGTGGCGGGATTTAGAGCGGCGCCACGACGCCGGGCGCTTGGGCTGTTTCTTGGAGGGTCATCCTCCGCGGTTCCATCACCGTTCCCATCTTTTGGGATGTCCACCATGTATATGTCGTATGGCGAGGTGGCCTTCGGTGCCTGTAGGCGCTGGTTCTTGGTTGTCTCCAGCATCGTCGTCCATACCGTCGATGTCTTCGGAGTCGAAGTCGAGCATGTCGGTTAAATCATCGACAGTGGCTACAAAGTGGGTGGTGGGTGGGCGTTGAATTTCTTCGTCGTCCGCATCCCAACCTTCCTAACCATAGTCCAGCCAGGGCTCTCCGAATAAAGAGAGAGACTTTAGTGAATTCAGGATGTCACCAAAGGGCGAGTGCTGAAAGATGTCTGCGGCAGTGAACTCCATAACCGGTGCCCAATTTGATTCGATTGGCAGGGGCGCGGGGGTTCAAGTCCGGAGAGGAGTCCGCACCTTGGAGTCACGGTCTTCGCAAGGACAGGGATGGAGTTCGCTCAATCGCCGTGAGATCGTAGCCTCGAGGCGGTGTCCAACCACTCATCCTCAATCGGCGGAGTCGGCTCCGAGCTAAGGGTCGAGCGGACGCTGGTGCGGCCTCGTGGCCTTTGTTCGGGCGGCGAGCTAGATCGTGCCCATCGAGACAGTCTGGCGCGCTTGGCTGTGGCTCGAATCCGTCGAAGATCAAGTCTCCGCGGATGTCGGTCGTGTAGTTCAAACTCCCAAATCTGACACGATGGCGGGGAGTAGCTTCGATCTGCTCGGATGGCCAAGTGAATTGGCCCTTGATTGCAAAGCCGCCGAATACAAAGCTCTATCCGGGAGAAAAGTCTCACCCGGACCGCGTCGTTGTTGATGATCGAAGGAGCCATCGGGCCTAAGGATGACGACACAGAGGAACTCTCAATGAAAGCACCAATGTCAGTGTCAAAACTGGCGGATCTCGGGTAGGGGGTCCCGAACTGTGCGTCTAGGCGGATGGTAACAGGAGACAAGGGACACGATGTTTTTACCCAGATTCGGGCCCTCTCGATGGAGGTAAAACCCTACTCCTGCTTGATTAATATTGACTATATGGGTAGTACAAGAGTGGATCTACCATGAGATCAGAGAGGCTAAACCCTAGAAGCTAGCCTATGGTATGATTGTTGTTCGTCCTACAGACTAAAACCCTCCGGTTTATATAGACACCGGATAGGGTTAGGGTTACACAGAGTCGGTTACAATGGTAGGAGATCTACATATCCGTATCGCCAAGCTTGCCTTCCATGCCAAGGAAAGTCCCATCCGGACACGGGACGAAGTCTTCAATCTTGTATCTTCATAGTCAAGGAGTCCGGCCAACGGTGATAGTTCGGCTATCCGGACACCCCCTAATCCAGGACTCCCTCACTGGGCTCACCATCGCTTCTTCATAGTTCGTAGGTTTTCATTGGACTTGATACACTAGGTATTACACTTAGATCAGATATGAACTCCTTCATCCAGACTCCTTCATTCGCTGCTTCTGAAGCATCTATGTACTCCGCTTCACACGTAGATCCCGCCACGATGCTCTGCTTGGAACTGCACCAACTGACAAGTCCACGATTCAATATAAATACATATCCGGTTTGTGACTTAGAGTCATCCGGATCAGCATCAAAGCTAGCATCGACGTAACCGTTTACGACGAGCTCTTTGTCACCTCCATAAACAAGAAACATATCCTTAGTCCTTTTCGGTGCTTGGGATGTTCTTGACCACCGCATCGATGATCCACTCTGGATTACTTTGGTACCTCCTGCTAGACTTATAGCAAGGCACACATCAGGTCAGTACGAGCATAGCATACATGATAGAACCTATGGCTGAGGCATAGGGAATGACTTTCATTGTCTCTCTATCTTCTGCAGTGGTCGAGCATTGAGTCTGACTCAATTTCACACCTTGTAACACAAGCAAACCCTTTCTTTGACTGATCCATTTTGAATTTCTTCAAAACTTTATCAAGGTATGTGCTTTGTGAAAGTCCTATTAAGCGTCTTGATCTATCTCTATAGATCTTGATGCCCAATATAAAAGCAGCTTCACCGAGGTCTTTCATTGAAAAACTTTTATTCAAGTATCCTTTTATGCTATCCAGAAATCTACATCATTTCCAATCAACAATATGTCATCCACATATAATAATAGAAATGCTACAGAGCTCCCACTCACTTTCTTGTAAATACATGCTTCTCCGAAAGTCTATATAAAACCATATGTTTGAGCACTTCATCAAAGCGTATATTCCAACTCCGAGATGCTTGCACCAGTCCATAGATGGATCGCTGGAGCTTGCACACTTCGTTAGCACCTTTAGGATCAACAAAATCTTTTGGTTGCATCATATACACTCTTCTTTATGAAATCCATTAAGGAATGCAGTTTTGACGCCCATTTGCCAGATTTCATAATCATAAAATGCGGCAATTGCTAACATGATTCGGACAGACTTAAGCATCGCTACGGGTGAGAGAGTCTCATCGTAGTCAACTCCTTGAACTTGTCGAAAACCTTTCGCGACAAGTCGAGCTTTGTAGACAGTAATATTACCATCAGTGTCAGTCTTCTTCTTGAAGATCCATTTATTCTCTATGGCTCGCCGATCATCGGGCAAGTCAACCAAAGTCCACACTTTGTTCTCATACATGGATCCTATCTCAGATTTCATGGCCTCAAGCCATTTATCCGAATCTAGGCTCATCATAGCTTTTTCATAGTTCGTAGGTTCATCATGTTCTAGTAACATGACTTCCAGAACAGGATTACCGTACCACTCTGGTACGGAACGTGCTCTGGTTGACCTACAAGGTTTGGTAGTAACTTGATCTGAAGTTTCATGATCATCATCATTAGCTTCCTCTCTAGTTGGTGTAGGCTTCACGGGAACGGTTTTCTGTGATGAGCTACTTCCAAATCCGGGAGAAGGTACAATTACCTCATCAATTTCTACTTTCCTCCCACTCACTTCTTTCGAGAGAAACTCCTTATCTAGAAAGTTTCCATTCTTGGCAACAAAGATCTTGCCTTCAGATCGGTGGTAGAAGGTGTACCCAATTGTTTCCTTAGGGTATCCTATGAAGATGCACTTCTCCGATTTGGGTTCGAGCTTATCAGGCTGAAGCCTTTTGACATAAGTGTCGCAACCCCAAACTTTAAGAAACGACAACTTAGGTTTCTTTCCAAACCATAGTTCATACGATGTCGTCTCAACGGATTTAGACGGTGCCCTATTTAACGTGAATGCAGATGTCTCTAATGCATAACGCCCAAAAGATAGTGGTAAATCGATAAGAGACATCATAGATCGCACCATATCTAATAAAGTACGGTTACGATGTTCAGACACACAATTACGATGTGGTGTTCCAGGTGGCGTGAGTTGTGAAACTATTCCACATTGTTTTAAATGAAGGCCAAACTCGTAACTCAAATATTCGCCTCCGCGACCAGATCATAGAAACTTTATTTTCTTGTTAAGATGATTCTACTTCACTCTGAAATTATTTGAACTTTTCAAATGTTTCAGACTTGTGTTTCATTAAGTAGATATACCCATATCTGCTCAAATGATCTGTGAAGGTCAGAAAATAACGATACCCGCCGCGAGCTTCAACACTCATCGGACCGCATACAATGGTATGTATTATTTCCATAAGTCATTAGCTCGCTCCATTATTCTGGAGAACGGAGTTTTTGTCATCTTGCCCATGAGGCATGGTTCGCAAGTATCAAATGATTCCAAAAGTCCATCTGCATGGAGTTTCTTCATGCGTTTTACACCAATATGACCTAAATGGCAGTGCCATAAATATGTTGCACTATCATTATCAGCTTTGCATCTTTTGGCATCAGTATTATGAATATGTGTATCACCACAATCGAGATTCAACAAAAATAGACCACTCTTCAAGGGTGCATGACCAGAAAAGATATTACTCATATAAATAGAACAATCATTATTCTCTGGTTTAAATGAATAACTGTTTCGCAGTAAACAAGATCCAGATATAATGTTCATGCTCAATGCTGGCACCAAATAACAATTATCCAGGTCTAAAACTAATCCCGAAGGTAGATGTAGAGGTAGCGTGCCAAAGGCGATCACATCGACCATGGAACCATTCCCGACGCGCATCGTCACCTCGTCCTTAGCCAATCTTTGTTTAATCTGTAGCCCCTGTTTCGAGTTACAAATATGAGCAACCGAACTAGTATCAAATACCCAGGCGCTACTACGAGCATTAGTAAGGTACACATCAATAACATGTATATCAAATAGACCTTTGTTCACTTTGCCATCCTTCTTATCCGCCAAATACTTGGTGCAGTTCCGCTTCCAGTGACCAGTCCCTTTGCAGTAGAAGCACCCAGTTTCAGGCTTGGGTCTAGCTTTGGGCTTATTCCCGGGAGTGGCAACTTGCTTGCCATTCTTCTTGAAGTTACCCTTCTTTCCCTTGCCCTTTTTCTTGAAACTAGTGGTCTTGTTAACCATCAACACTTGATGCTCCTTCTTGATTTCTACCTCCGCAACTTTGAGCATTGCCAAGAGCTCGAGAATTGTCTTATCCATACCTTGCATATTATAGTTCATCACGAAGCCTTTGTAGCTTGGTGGCAGCGGCTGAAGAACTCTGTCAGTAACACTATCATCTGGAAGATTAACTCCCAGCTGAGTCAAGTGGTTATGATACCCAGACATTTTGAGTATGTGTTCACTGACAGAACTGTTATCCTCCATCTTGCAACTATAGAACTTGTTGGAGACTTCATATCTCTCAACTCGGGCATTTGCTTGAAATATTAACTTCAATTCCTGGAACATCTCATATGGTCCATGACGTTCAAAACGTATTTGAAGTCCCGATTCTGAGCCATAAAGCATGGCACACTGAACTATCGAGTAGTCATCAACACGCGACTGCGAGGCGTTCACAATGTCTGCAGTTGGTGGAGGGGGTGGCACACCTAGCGGTGCATCAAGGATATAATTTTTCTGTGTAGCAATGAGGATAATCCTCAAGTTACGGATCCGTCCGTGTAGTTGCTACCATCATCTTTAAACTTAGCTTTCTCTAGGAATGCATTAAAGTTCAAGGGAACGGTAGCACGGGCCATTGATCTACAACATAGATATGCAAAACTATTAGGACTATGTTCATGATAAATTAAGTTCAGTTGATCAAATTACTTAAGAACTCCCACTTAGATTGACATCCCTCAAGTCATCTAAATGATACGTGATCCAAATCCACTAAACCATGTGTGATCATCACGTGAGATGGAGTAGTCATCAATGGTGAACATCTCTATGTTGATCATATCTACTATATGATTCATGTTCGACATTTCGGTCTCCAGTGTGCCGAGGCCATGTCTGTACATGCCAGGTGTTGGGGAACATGGTAATTTCAAAAAAAATCCTACGCACACACAGGATCATGGTGATGCATAGCAACGAGAGGGGAGAGTGTGTCCACGTACCCTCGTCGACCAAAAGCGGAAGCGTTAGCACAACGTGGTTGATGTAGTCGTACGTCTTCACGATCCGACCGATCCAAGTACCGAACGTATGGCACCTCTGAGTTCAGCACACGTTCACCTCGATGACGTCCCACGAACTCCGATCTAGTAGAGCTTCACGGGAGAGTTCCATCAGCACGGCGGCGTGATGACGGTGATGATGTTGCTACCGACGCAGGGCTTCGCCTAGGCACCGCTATGATATGATCGAGGTGGAATATGGTGGAGAGAGGCACCGCACAAAGCTAAGAGATCAAGAGAACAATTGTTGTGTCTAGAGGTGCCCCTGCCCCCGTATATAAAGGATGGAGGAGGGGAGGCCGGCCAGCCCCTAGGGCGCACCAGAAGTGTGGAGTCCTACTAGGACTCCCTAGTCCTAGTAGGATTCCTCCTCCCACATGGAATAGGAAAGAGGGAAGGGAAAAGGAGAAGGAAGGAAGGGGGCGCCCCCCTCCCTAGTCCAATTCGGACCAGACCATGGGGAGGGGTGCGGCCACCTTTTGAGGCCTTTCTCTCCTTTCCCGTATGGCCCATTAAGGCCCAATACGAATTTCCGTAACTCTCCGGTACTCCGAAAAATACCCGAATCACTCGGAACCTTTTCGATGTCCGAATATAGTCGTCTAATATATTGATCTTTACGTCTCAACCATTTCGAGACTCCTCATCATGTCCCCGATCTAATCCGGGACTCCGAACTACCTTCGGTACATCAAATCATATAACTCATAATACAAATCGTCACCGAACGTTAAGCGTGCGGACCCTACGGGTTCGAGAACTATGTAGACATGTCCGAGACACGTTACCGGTCAATAACCAATAGCGGAACCTGGATGCTCATATTGACTCCTACATATTCTACGAAGATCTTTATCGGTCAAACCGCATAACAACATACGTTGTTCCCTTTGTCATCGGTATGTTACTTGTCGAGATTCGATCATCGGTATCTCAATACCTAGTTCAATCTAGTTACCGGCAAGTCTCTTTACTCGTTACGTAATACATCATCCCGCAACTAACTCATTAGTCACATTGCTTGCAAGGCTTATAGTGATGTGCATTACCGAGAGGGCCTAGAGATACCTCTCTGACAATCGGAGTGACAAATCCTAATCTTGAAATACGCCAACTCAACAAGTACCTTCGAAGACACCTGTAGAGCACCTTTATAATCACCCGATTCGTTGTGACGTTTGGTAGCACACAAAGTGTTCCTCCGTAAGCAGGAGTTGCATAATCTCATAGTCATAGGAACATGTATAAGTCATGAAGAAAGCAATAACAACATACTAAACGATCAAGTGCTAAGCTAACGGAATGGGTCAAGTCAATCACATCATTCTCCTAATGATGTGATCCCGTTAATCAAATGACAACTCATGTCTATGGTTAGGAAACTTAACCATCTTTGATTAACAAGCTAGTCGAGTAGAGGCATACTAGTGACACTATGTTTGTCTATGTATTCACACATGTATTATGTTTCCGGTTAATACAATTCTAGCATGAATAGTAAACATTTATCATGATATGAGGAAATAAATAATAACTTTATTATTGCCTCTAGGGAATATTTCCTTCAGTCTCCCACTTGCACTAGAGTCAATAATCTAGATCACATCGCCATGTGATTCAACATCAATAGTTCACATCACCATGTGATTAACACCCATAGTTCACATCATCATGTGGCCAACACCAAAGGGTTTACTAGAGTCAATAATCTAGTTCACAGTGCTATGTGATTAACACCTAAAGAGCACTAAGGTGTGATCATGTTTTGCTTGTGAGAGAAATTTAGTCAACGGTCTGCAACATTCAGATCCGTTTGTATTTCGCAAATTTCTATGTCTACAATGCTCTGCACAGAGCTACTCTAGCTAATTGCTCCCACTTTCAATATGTATCCAGATCGAGACTTAGAGTCATCTAGATCGATGTAAAAAGCTTGTATCGACGTAACTCTTTACGACGAACTCTTTTATCACCTCCATAACCGAGAAATATTTCCTTAGTCCTCTAAGGATAATTTTGACCGTTGTCCAGTGATCTACTCGTAGATCACTATTGTACTCCCTTGCCAGTATCATGCAAAGGTATACAATAGGACTGGTAAACAACATAGCATACTTTATAGAACCTACGACTAAGGCATAGGGAATGACTTTCATTCTTTTTCTATCTTCTGCCATGGTCGGGCTTTGAGTCTTACTCAATTTCACACCTTGTAACACAGGCAAGAACTCTTTCTTTGACTGTTCCATTTTGAACTACTTCAAAATCTTGTCAAGGTATGTACTCATTGAAAAAACTTATCAAGCATCTTGATCTATCTTTATATATCTTGATGCTCAATATGTAAGCAGCTTCACCGAGGTCTTTTTTTGAAAAATTCCTTTCAAATACTCCTTTATGCTTTCCAGAAAATTCTACATTATTTCTGATCAACAATATGTCATTCACATATACTTATCAGAAATGTTGTAGTGCTCCCACTCACTTTCTTGTAAGTACAGGCTTCACTGCAAGTCTGTATAAAACTATATGTTTTGATCAACTCATCAAAGCGTATATTCCAACTCCGAGATACTTGCACCAGTCCATAGATGGATCGGTGGAGCTTGCACATTTTGTTAGCACCTTTAGGATCGAAAAAAACCTTCTGCTTGCATCATATACAACTCTTCTTTAAGAAATCCATTAAGGAATGTAGTTTTGACATCCATTTGCCAGATTTCATAAAATGTGGCAATTTACTAACATGATTGAGACAGACTTAAGCATCGCTACGAGTGAGAAAATCTCATCGTAGTCAACACCTTGAACTTTGTCAAAACCTTTTTGACAAGTCTAGGTTTGTAGATAGTAACACTACTATCAGCGTTGGTCTTCATCTTGAAGATCCATTTATTTTCTATGGCTTGCCGATCATCGGGCAAGTCAACCAAAGTCCACACTTTGTTCTCATACATGGGTTCCATCTCAGATTTCATGGCCTCAAGCCATTTTGTGGAATCTGGGCTCATTATTGCTTCCTCATAGTTCGTAGGTTTGTCATGGTCTAGTAACATGACCTCCAGAACAGGATTACCGTACCACTTTGGTGCGGATCTTACTCTAGTTGACCTACGAGGTTCGGTAGAAACTTCATCTGAAGTTTCATAATCATCATCATTAACTTCCTCACTAATTCGTGTAGGCATCACTGGAACTGATTTCAGTGATGAGCTACTTTTTAATTCGAGAGAAGGTACAATTACCTCATCAAGTTCTACTTTCCTCCCACTCACTTATTTTGAGAGAAACTCCTTCTCTAGAAAGGATCCAAATTTAACAACAAATGTCTTGCCTTCGGATCTGTGATAGAAGGTGTACCCAACTGTCTTCTTTGGGTATCCTATGAAGACACATTTCTCCAATTTGGGTTTGAGCTTATCAGGATGAAACTTTTTCACATAAGCATCGCAATCCCAAACTTTAAGAAACGACGACTTTGGTTTCTTGCCAAACCATAGTTCATATGGTGTCGTCTCAACGGATTTAGATGATGCCCTTTTCAACGTGAATGCAGCTGTCTCTAATGCATAACCCCAAAAGTGGTAAATCGGTAAGAGACATCATAGATTGCACCATATCTAATAAAGTACGGTTACGATGTTCGGACACACCATTACGCTGTGGTGTTCCAGGTGGCGTGAGTTGCGAAATTATTCCACATTGTTTCAAATGAAGACCAAACTCGTAACTCAAATATTCTTCTCCACGATCAGATCGTAGAAACTTTATTTTCTTGTTACGATGATTTTCCACTTCACTCTTAAATTATATGAACTTTTCAAATGTTTCGGACTTATGTTTCATCAAGTAGATATACCCATATCTCCTCAAATCATCTGTGAAGGTTAGAAAATAACGATACCCGCCGCGAGCCTCAATATTCATCGGACCACATACATCAGTATGTATGATTTCCAACAAATCTGTTGCTACTCCATTGTTCCGGAGAACGGCGTTTTAGTCATCTTGCCCAAGAGGCATGGTTGGCAAGCATCAAGTGATTCATAATCAAGTGATTCCAAAATCCCATCATCATGGAGTTTCTTCATGCACTTTACACCAATATGACCTAAATGGCAGTGCCACAAATAAGTTGCACTATCATTATTAACTTTGCATCTTTTGGTTTCAATATTATGAATATGTGTATCACTACGATCGAGATCCAACGAACCATGTTCATTGGGTGTGTAACCATATAAGGTTTTATTCATGTAAACATAACAACAATTATTCTTTAACTTAAATGAATAACCATATTGCAATAAACATGATCAAATCATATTCATGCTCAATGCAAACATTAAATAACACTTATTTAGGTCCAACACTAATCCTGAAAGTATAGGGAGTGTGCGATGATGATCATATCAATCTTGGAACTACTTCCAACACACATCGTCACCTTGCCCTTAACTAGTTTCTGTTCATTCTGCAACTCCTGTTTCGAGTTACTAATCTTAGCAACTGAACTAGTATCAAATACTGAGGGGTTGCTATAAACACTAGTAAGGTACACATCAATAATATGTATATCAAATATACCTTTGTTCACTTTGCCATCCTTCTTATCCGCCAAATACTTGGGGCATTTCCGCTTCTAGTGACCAGTCCCTTTGCAGTAGAAGCACTTAGTCTCAGGCTTAGGTCTAGACTTGGGCTTCTTCACTTGAGAAGCAACTTGCTTGCCGTTCTTCTTGAAGTTCCCCTTCTTCCCTTTGCCCTTTTCTTGAAACTAGTGGTCTTGTCAACCATCAACACTTGATGTTTTTCTTGATTTCTACCTTCGTCGATTTCAGCATCATGAAGAGCTTGGGAATCGTTTTCGTTATCCCTTGCATATTATAGTTCATCAAGAAGTTCCAGCAACTTGTTGATAGTGACTAGAGAACTCTGTCAATCACTATCTTATCTGTAAGAATAACTCCCACTTGATTCAAGTGATTGTAGTACTCAGACAATCCAAGCACATGCTCACTGGTTGAGCTATTCTCCTCCATCTTGTAGGCAAAGTAATGTCAGAGGTCTCATACTTCTCGACACGGGCATGAGTATGAAATACCAATTTCAACTCTTGGAACATCTTATATGCTCCGTGGTGTTCAAAACATTTTTGAAGTCCCGGTTTTAAGCCGTAAAGCATGGTGCACTAAACTATCAGTCATCATACCGAGCTTTTGTCAAAACTTTCATAACGTCTGCATCTGCTCCTGCAATAGTTCTGTCACCTAGCGGTGCATCAAGGACATAATTCTTCTGTGCAGCTATGAGGATAATCCTCAGGTCACGGACCAACTCCACATCATTGCTACTATCATCTTTCAACTTATTTTTCTCTAGTAACATATCAAAATAAACAGGGAGCTACATCGCGAGCTATTGATCTACAACATAGATATGCTAATACTACCAGGACTAAGTTCATGATAAATTAAAGTTCAATTAATCATATTACTGAAGAACTCCCACTTAGATAGACATCCCTCTAATCATCTAAGTGATCACGTGATCCAAATCAACTAAACCATGTCCGATCATCATGTGAGATGGAGTAGTTTCAATGGTGAACATCACTATGTTGATCATATCTACTATATGATTCATGCTTGACCTTTCGGTCTCAGTGTTCCGAGGCCATATCTGCATATGCTAGGCTCGTCAAGTTTAACCTGACTATTCCGTGTGTGCAACTGTTTTGCACCCGCTGTATTTGAATGTAGAGCTTATCACACCCGATCGTCACGTGGTGTCTCAGCACGAAGAACTTTTGCAACGGTGCATACTCAGGGAGAACACTTATACCTTGAAATTTAGTGAGAGATCATCTTATAATGTTGTCGTCGGTCTAAGCAATATAAGATGCATAAAAGATAAACATCACATGCAATCAATATAAGTGGTATGATATGGCCATCATCATCTTGTGCTTGTGATCTCCATCTCCGAAGCACCGTCATGATCACCATCGTCACCAGCGCGACACCTTGATCTCCATCGTAGCATCATTGTCGTCTCGCCAACTATTTCTTCTACGACTATCGCTACAGCTTAGTGATAAAGTAAAGCAATTACAGGGCGATTGCATTGCATACAATAAAGCGACAACCATATGGCTCCTGCTAGTTGCTGATAACTCGGTTACAAAACATGATCATCTCATACAATAAAATATAGCATCATGCCTTGACCATATCACATCACAACGTGCCCTGCAAAAACAAGTTAGACGCCCTCTACTTTGTTGTTGCAAGTTTTACGTGGCTGCTACGGGCTGAGCAAGAACCGTTCTTACCTATGCATCAAAACCACAACGATAGTTCGTCAAGTTAGTGTTGTTTTAACTTTCTAAAGGACCGGGCGTAGCCACACTCGGTTCAACTAAAGTTGGAGAAACTGACACCCGCCAGCCACCTGTGTGCAAAGCACGTCGGTAGAACCAGTCTCGCGTAAGCGTACACGTAATGTCGGTTCGGGCCGCTTCATCCAACAATACCGCCGAACCAAAGTGTGACACACTGGTAAGCAGTATGACTTGTATCACCCACAACTCACTTGTGTTCTACTCGTGCATATAACATCTACGCATAAAACCTGGCTCGGATGCCACTGTTGGGGAACGTAGTAATTTCAAAAAAAATTCCTACGCACACACAGGATCATTGTAATGCATAGCAACGAGAGGGGAGAGTGTGTCCACGTACCCTCGTAGACCGAAAGCGGAAGCGTTAGCACAACACAGTTGATGTAGTCGTACGTCTTCACAATCCGACCGATCCAAGTACCGAACGTAAGGCACCTCCGAGTTCAGCACACGTTCAGCTCGATGACGTCCCGCGAACTCTGATCCAACAGAGCTTCATGGGAGAGTTCCGTCAGCACGACAGCGTGATGACGGTGACGATGTTGCTACCGACGCAGGGCTTCGCCTAAGCACCGCTAAGATATGATCGAGGTGGAATATGGTGGAGAGGGGCACCGCACATGGCTAAGAGATCAAGAGATCAATTGTTGTGTCTAGAGGTGCCCCCTGCCCCCGTATATAAAGGATCGAGGAGGGGAGGCCGGCCAGCCCCTAGGGCGCGCCAGAAGTGTGGAGTCCTACTAGGACTCCCTAGTCCTAGTAGGATTCCTCCTCCCACATGGAATAGGAAAGAGGGAAGGGAAAAGGAGAAGGAAGGAAGGGGGTGCCCCCCCTCCCTAGTCCAATTTGGAGCAGACCATGGGGAGGGGTGCGGCCATGCTACGTCTTGAGCTTGCGTTGGTTTTCCCCGAAGAGGAGAGGATGACGGAGCACAATAGCGTAAGTATTTCCCTCAGTTTTTTAGAACCAAGGTATCAATCCAGTAGGAGGCCACACACAAGTCCCTCGTACCTGCACAAAACGATAGCTACTCGCAACCAACGCGATTAGGGGTTGTCAATCCCTTCACGCTCACTTACGAGAGTGAGATCTGATAGAGATAATATTTTTGGTATAAAGATGCAAAGCGAAAAGTAAAAGCAAAGTAAAACAAAGCAAGTATAAAAGTGATGGAGATTGATATGATGAGAATAGACCCGGGGGCCATAGGTTTCACTAGTGGCTTCTCTCAAGAGCACAAGTATTCTACGGTGGGTGAACAAATTACTGTTGAGCAATTGACAGAATTGAGCATAGTTATGAGTATATCTAGGTATGATCATGTATATAGGCATCACGTCTGAGACAAGTAGATCGAAACGACACTGCATCTACTACTATTACTCCACTCATCGACCGCTATCCAGCATGCATCTAGAGTATTAAGTTAAAAACAGAGTAACGCCTTAAGCAAGATGACATGATGTAGAGGAATAAATTCATGCAATATGATAAATACCCCATCTTGTTATCCTCGATGGAAACAATACAATCGTTCCTTGCAACCCTTTACATCCTTTGGTAAGGACACGCAAGATTGAACCCAAAGCCATGCACTTCTCCCATTGCAAGAACTACCAGTCTAGTTGGCCAAACCAAACGGATAATTCGAAGAGACTTGCAAAGATAACTCAATCATACACAAAAGAATTTAGAGAAGATTCAAATATTATTCATAGATAAGCTGGATCATAAACCCACAATTCATCGGTCTCAACAAACACACCACAAAAAGAAGATTAGATCAAATAGATCTCCACGAGAGAGGGGGAGAACATTGTATTGAGATCCAAAAAGAGAGAAGAAGCCATCTAGCTACTAGCTATGGACCCGAAGGTCTGAAGTAAACTACTCACACTTCATCGGAGAGGCTATGGTGTTGATGTAGAAGCCCTCCGTGGTGGATGCCCCCTCGTGAGCTCGAGAACAGGCCCCAAGATGGGATCTCGTGGATACAGGAAGTTGCGGCGGTGGAATTAGGTTTTGGCTCCTGTTACGATCGTTGGGGGTACATAGGTATATATAGGAGGAAGGAATGCGTCGGTGGAGCAGGGGGGCCCACGAGGCAGGGGGCGCGCCCTAGGGGGGCGCCCCCCACCCTCGTGACCGCCTCTCTGGTTCCTTGGCGTAGGGTCCAAGTCTCCTGGATCACGTTCGGTGAGAAAATCACGTTTCCGAAGGTTTCATTCAGTTTGTACTCCGTTTGATATTCTGTTTCTTCGAAACACCGAAAAAGGAAAAAAAACAGCAATTCTGGGCTGGGCCTCCGATTAATAGATTAGTCCCAAAAGTAATATAAAAGTGGAAAATAAAGCCCATTATAGTCCAAAACAGTAGATAAAGTAGCATGGAGCAATCAAAAATTATAGATACGTTGGAGACGTATCAGGCATCCCCAAGCTTAATTCCTGCTCGTCCTCGAGTAGGTAAATGATAAAAAGAGAATTTTGATGCGGAGTGATACTTTGGCATAATTTCAATGTAAATCTTCTTAATCATGGTATGAATATTCAGATCCGAAAGATTCAAGACAAAAGTTCATATTGACATAAAAATAATAATACTTCAAGTATACTAACTAAGTAATTATGTCTTCTCAAAATAACATGGCCAAAGAAAGTTATCCTACAAAATCATATAGTGCGGCTATGCTCCATCTTCCCCATAAAATAATTAAATCATGCACAACCCGATGACAAGCCAAGCAATTGTTTCATACTTTAACATTTTCAAAACTTTTTCAATCTTCACGCAATACATGGCGTGAGCCATGGATATAGCACTATATGTGGAATAGAATGGTGGTTGTGGAGAAGACAAAAGAGGTAAGATAGTCTCACATCAACTAGGCGTATCAACGGGCTATGGAGATGCCCATCAATAGATATCAATGTGAGTGAGTAGGGATTGCCATGCAACGGATGCACTACAGCTATAAGTATATGAAAGCTCAACAAAAGAAACTAAGTGGGTGTGCATCCAACTCGCTTGCTCACGAAGACCTAGGGCATTTGAGGAAGCCCATCATTGGAATATACAAGCCAAGTTCTGTAATGAAAAATTCCCACTAGTATATGAAAGTGACAAAATGAGAGACTCTCTATCATGAAGATCTTGGTGCTACTTTGAAGCACAAGTGTGGTAAAAGGATAGTAACATTGTCCCTTCTCTCTTTTTCTCTCATTTTTTTATTTTTTTATTTGGGCCTTTTTTTGGCCTCTTTTTTCTTTTCTTTTTTTCTCTTTTTTCATTTTTCGTCCGGAGCCTCATCCCGACTTGTGGGGGAATCATAGTCTCCATCATCATTTCCTCACTTGGGACAATGCTCTAATAATGATGATCATCACACTTTTATATACTTACAACTCAACAATTACAACTCGATACTTAGAACAAAGTATGACTCTATATGAATGCCTCCGTGATGTGCGGGATATGCAATGAATCAAGAGTGACATGTATGAAAGAATTATGAGCGGTGGCTTTGCCACAAATACGATATCAACTACATGATCATGCTAGCAATATGACAATGATGGGCGTGTCATAATAAGCGAGCGGTGGAAAGTTGCATGGCAATATATCTCGGAATGGCTATGGAAATGCCATGATAGGTAGGTATGGTGGCTGTTTTGAGGAAGGTGTATGGTAGGTGTATGATACCGTGAAAAGTCGCGGTATTAGAGAGGCTAGCAATGGTGGAAGGATGGGAAAAAGTGCGTATAATCCATGGACTCAACATTAGTCATAAAGAACTCATATACTTATTGCAAAAATCTACAAGTTATCAAAGCAAAGTATTACGCATGCTCCTAGGGGATAGATTGGTAGGAAAAGACTATCGCTCGTCCCGACCGCCACTCATAAGGAAGACAATCAATAAATAAATCATGCTCCGAGTTCATCACATAACGGTTCACCATCGTGCATTCTACGGAATCACAAACTTCAACACAAGTATTCTTTAAATTCACAACTACTCAACTAGCATGACTCTAATATCACCATCTTCATATCTCAAAACAATTATCAAGAATCAAACTTATCTTAGTATTCAACGCACCCAAAAGAAAGTTTCACATATCTTGAATACCAAGTATATTAACATTAAGCAAATTACCATGCTATTAACGACTCTCAAAATAATCTAAGTGAAGCATGAGAGATCAACAGTTTCTTTAAAACAAATCCACCACCATGCTCTAAAAGATCTAAGTGAAGCACTAGAGCAAAAATTATCACGCTCAAAAGATATAAGTGAAGCACTGTGAGCAAAACTATCAAGCTCAAAAGATATAAGTGAAGCACATAGAGTATTCTAACAAATTCCAATTCATGTATGGCTCTCTCAAAAGGTGTGTACAGCAAGGATGATTGTGGTAAACTAACAAGCAAAGATGCAAATAATACAAGACGCTCCAAGCAAAACACATATCATGTTGGTGAATAAAAATATAGCTCCAAGTAAATTACCGATGGAAGTGGACGAAAGAGGGGATGCCTTCCGGGGCATCCCCAAGCTTTGACTTTTTGGTGTCCTTAGATTATCTTGGGGGTGCCATGGGCATCCCCAAGCTTAGGCTCTTTCCACTCCTTGTTCCATAATCCATCAAAATAATTCACCCAAAACTTGAAAACTTCACAACACAAAACTCAATAGAAATCTCGTGAGCTCCGTTAGAGAAAGAAAAGAAAAGACTACTTTAAGGTACTGTAATGAACTCATTCATTATTTATATTGGTGTTAAACCTACTGTATTCAAACTTCTCTATGGATTATAAACTATTTTACTAGCCATAGATTCATCAAAATAAGCAAACATCACACGATAAACAGAATCTGTCAAAAACAGAACAGTTTGTAGTAATCTGTAACTAATGCAAACTTATGGAACTCAAACAAATCTACCAAAATTAGACAACCTGGACAATTTGTTTATTGATCAGAAGCAATTGGAATCAGTATTTTATCACGTTCTGGTGATTTTTAATAATTCGGGCACTGAGCGCAAAGTTTCTGGAAATCACAGCAAGATTAAATAACTATCATCCAAGAAGATCCAATAGGTCTAGCTTGGCACAAACACTAATTAAAACATAAAACCACATATAAACAGAGGCTAGATGGATTATTTATTACTAAGCAGCAAGGAAAAATATTGGGTTGTGTCTCAACAAACGCTTTTCTTTAAAGCCTTTTTAGCTAGGCATTGAGATTTCAATGATGCTCACAAGAAAGACAAGAATTGAGGCACAAAGAGAGCATCATAAAACATGTGACAACACACTTAAGTCTAACATACTTCCTATGCATAGGCATATTATAGGCAAACAAATTATCGCAGCGAGCAAAAACTAGCATATGCAAGGAAGCGGAAAGGAACAATAGCAATCTCAACATTACGAGAGGTAATTTAGTAACATGGAAATTTCTATAACCATATTTCCCTCTCTCATAATAATTAAATGTAGGATCATAGGAAAATTCAACAAAATAGCTATCTCAAAGTATATTCTCAAGACGATCCACATGCATGCAAAGCTGATACTCTTCCAAAATAGTGGGATTATCATTAATTAAAGTCATGACCTTTCCAAACCCACTTTTATCAAAAACTTCATAAGATTGAACATTCTCTAAATATGTGGGATCTAAAGTTGACACTCTTCTGAACCCACTTTCAATATTATTGCAAACAATATTATCAAACTCATATTCATCATAAGAAGAATCACCCCAATCATGATCATTGCAACAAGTAGTAGACATAGCAAAAGTAGCATCCCCAAGCTTAGGGTTTTGCATCTTATTAGCACAATTGACATCAAAGGAATTCATAATAAAATCATTGCAATCATGATTTTTATTCAAAGATCTATCGTGAGTCACTTCACGGATTTCAGGCAAAACCTCATAAAGATAATCTAGTGCATCCAAATCACTAGGAATTGGTTCATCATAATTGGATCTCTTAAAAAGATTGGCAAGAGGATGAGGATCCATAGACATTAGCTTCTATGTTTAGGCATAAATACCCAACTATTTCAACCAAACAAGCAAACGAGCCAAGTAAGACATGAAGGCAAACGAAAAGAGGGGGCGAATAAAACGGCAAGGGTGAAGTGGGGGAGAGGAAAACGAGAGGCAAATGGCAAATAATGTAATGCGAGAGATAGGGATTGTGATGGGTACTTGGTATGTTGACTTTTGCGTAGACTCCCAAACAACAACGCCGAAATCCTTCTTGCTACGTCTTGAGCTTGCCTTGGTTTTCCCGAAGAGGAGAGGATGATGCAGCACAAGAGCGTAAGTA
The DNA here is from genome assembly GCA_021605205.1 of Aegilops longissima. NCBI lineage: Eukaryota > Viridiplantae > Streptophyta > Magnoliopsida > Poales > Poaceae > Aegilops > Aegilops longissima. Next base: position 154,981,743 of record CM038678.1, on the reverse strand, counting down.
TTTCCCTCAGTTTTTGAGAACCAAGGTATCAATCCGAGAGGAGGCCACGCACAAGTCCCTCGTACCTGCACAAAGCGATAGCTACCGCAACCAACGCAATTAGGGTTCGTCAATCCCTTCACGGTCACTTACTTAGAGTGAGATCTGATAGAGATAATATTTTTGGTATAAAGATGCAAAGTGAAAAGTAAAAGCAAAGTAAAACAAAGCAAGTATAAAAGTGATGGAGATTGATATGATGATAATAGACCCGGGGGCCATAGGTTTCACTAGTGGCTTCTCTCAAGAGCATAAGTATTCTACGGTGGGTGAACAAATTACTGTTGAGCAATTGATGAATTGAGCATAGTTATGAGTATATCTAGGTATGATCATGTATATAGGCATCACGTCCGAGACAAGTAGATCGAAACGATTACGCATCTACTACTATTACTCCACTCATCGACCGCTATCCGGCATGCATCTAGAGTATTAATTTAAAAAGCAGAGTAACGCTTTAAGCAAGATGACATGATGTACAGGAATAAATTCATGCAATATGATAAATACCCCATCTTGTTATCCTCGATGGCAACAATACAATCGTGCCTTGCAACCCTTTACATCCTTTGGGTAAGGACACCGCAAGATTGAACACAAAGCCATGCACTTCTCCCATTGCAAGAACTACCAATCTAGTTGGCCAAACCAAGCGGATAATTGAAGAGACTTGCAAAGATAACTCAATCATACACAAAAGAATTCAGAGAAGATTCAAATATTATTCATAGATAAGCTGGATCATAAACCCATAATTCATCGGTCTCAACAAACACACCGCAAAAAGAAGATTACATCGAATAGATCTCCACGAGAGAGGGGGAGAACATTGTATTGAGATCCAAAAGAGAAGAAGCCATCTAGCTACTAGATATGGACCGAAGGTCTGAAGTAAACTACTCACACTTCATCGGAGAGGCTATGGTGTTGATGTAAAGCCCTCCATGGTGGATGCCCCCTCGGCGTGAGCTCAAACATGCCCCAAGATGGGATCTCGTGGATACAAGAAGTTGCGGCGGTGGAATTAGGTTTTGGCTCCTGTTACGATCGTTTGAAGTGCGTAGGTATATATAGGAGGAAGGAATGCGTCGGTGGAGCAACAGGGGCCCACGACGCAGGGGCGCGCCTAGAGGCCGCACCCCCACCCTCGTGACCGCCTCTCTGGTTCCTTGGCGTGAGGGTCCAAGTCTCCTGGATCACGTTCGGTGAGAAAATCACGTTTCCGAAGGTTTCATTCCGTTTGGACCCCGTTTGGTATTCTGTTTCTTCGAAGCACTAAAAAAGGCAAAAAACAGCAATTCTGGGCTGGGCCTCCGGTTAATAGGTTAGTCCCAAAAGTAATATAAAAGTGGAAAATAAAGCCCATTATAGTCCAAAACAGTAGATAAAGTAGCATGGAGCAATCAAAAATTATAGATACGTTGGAGACGTATCAGGCCACCTTTTGAGGCCTTTCTCTCCTTTCCCGTATGGCCCATTAAGGCTCAATACGAATTCCCGTAACTCTACCATACTACGAAAAATACCCGAATCACTCGGAACCTTTCCGATGTCCGAATATTGTCGTCCAATATATCGATCTTTACGTCTCAACCATTTTGAGACTCCTCGTCATGTCCCCGATCTCATCCCGGTCTCCGAACTACCTTCGGTACATCAAATCATATAACTCATAATACAAATCGTCACCGAACGTTAAGCGTGCAGACCCTACGGGTTCGAGAACTATGTAGACATGACCGAGACACGTTACCGGTCAATAACCAATAGCGGAACCTAGATGCTCATATAAGCTCCTACATATTCTACGAAGATCTTTATCGGTCAAACCGCATAACAACATACGTTGTTCCCTTTGTCATCGGTATGTTACTTGCCCGAGATTCGATCGTCGGTATCTCAATACCTAGTTCAATCTCGTTACCGGCAAGTCTCTTTACTCGTTACGTAATACATCATCTCGCAACTAACTCATTAGTCACATTGCTTGCAAGGCTTATAGTGATGTGCATTACCGAGAGGGCCCAAAGATACCTCTCCGACAATCGGAGTGACAAACCCTAATCTTGAAATACGCCAACTCAACAAGTACCTTCGGAGACACCGATAGAGCACCTTTATAATCACCCAGTTACGTTGTGACGTTTTGGTAGCACACAAAGTGTTCCTCCGGTAAACGGGAGTTGCATAATCTCATAGTCATAGGAACATGCATAAGTCATGAAGAAAGCAATAGCAACATACTAAACGATCAAGTGCTAAGCTAACGGAATGGGTCAAGTCAATCACATCATTCTCCTAATGATGTGATCCCGTTAATCAAATGACAACTCATGTCTATGGTTAGGAAACTTAACCATCTTTGATTAACGAGCTAGTCAAGTAGAGGCATACTAGTGACACTATGTTTGTCTATGTATTCACACATGTATTATGTTTCCGATTAATACAATTCTAGCATGAATAATAAACATTTATCATGATATGAGGAAATAAATAATAACTTTATTGTTGCCTCTAGGGCATATTTCCTTCACCAGGCTCGTCAAGTTTAACCTGAGTATTCCGCATGTGCAAAACTGTCTTGCACCCGTTGTATGTGAACGTAGAGTCTATCACACCCGATCATCACGTGGTGTCTCAACACGACGAACTTTCGCAACGGTGCATACTCAGGGAGAACACTTATACCTTGAAATTTTAGTTAAGGAATCATCTTATAATGCTACCGCCGTAGAAAGCAAAATAAGATGCATAAAAGATGAACATCACATGCAATCAAAATATGTGACATGATATGGCCATCATCATCTTGTGCTTTTGATCTCCATCATCACCGACTCAACACCTTGATCTCCATCGTAGCGTTGTGGTCGTCTCGCCAACTATTGCTTCTACAACTATCGCTAACGCATAGTGATAAAGTAAAGCAATTACATGGCGTTTGCATTTCATAAAATAAAGCGACAACCATAAGGCTCCTGCTAGTTGTCGATAAATTTTACAAAACATGATCATCTCATTCAATATGTATATCACATCATGTCTTGACCATATTACACCACAACATGCCCTGCAAAAACAAGTTAGACGTCCTCTACTTTGTTGTTGCAAGTTTTACGTGGCTGCTACAAGCTTCTAGCAAGAACCGTTCTTACCTACGCATCAAAACCACAACGGTGATTTATCAAGTTTGATGTTTTAACCTTCAACAAGGACCGGCCGCAGTCAAATCGATTCAACTAAAGTAGGGGAAACATACACCCGACATCCACCTTTATGCAAAACTAGTTGCATGTCTGTCGGTGGAACCGGTCTCATGAACGTGGTCATGTAAGGTTGGTCCGGGCCGCTTCATCCAACAATACCGCCGAATCAAAATAAGACATTGGTGGTAAGCAGTATGACGATCACCGCCCACAACTCTTTGTGTTCTACTCGTTCATATCATCTACGCATAGACCTGGCTCGGATGCCACCGTTGGGAAACATAGCATGCAATTTCAAAAAAAAATTCCTACGCTCACGCAAGATCTATCTAGGAGATGCATAGCAAAGAGAAGGGGAGAGTGTTTCCACGTACCCTCGTAGAACGAAAGCGGAAGCGTTTGACAACGTGGTTGATGTAGTCGAACTTCTTCTAGATCCGACCGATCAAGCACCAAACATACGGCACCTCCGAGTTCTGCACACGTTCAGCTCGATGACGTCCCTCGTCATCTTGATCCAACAAAGGTGTCGAGGAAGGAGATGAGTTCCGTCAGCACGACGGCGTGGTGATGGTGATGGTGAAGTCATCCGCACAGGGCTTCACCTAAGCACTACGAAGATATGACCGGAGGCGTAAATTGTGGAGGGGGGGGGGCGCACACGGCTAACAATTGTTGATGTGTGTTCTAGGCGCACCCTCCCCATGTATATATTGGTGGGAGGGGGAGGGAAGCAGCCTTGGGGCACCCCAAGTAGGAGCCTATTCCAATTCGGCTCCCCCCTACCATATTTGCTGGAAGGGAAAAGGAATATAGGGGAGACGAAAGGAAGGGGGAGGCCGACTGTCGGTGTCAAAACCGGCGGATCTCGGGTAGGGGGTCCCGAACTGTGCATGTAGGCGGATGGTAACATGAGACAAGGGACACAATGTTTTTACCCAGGTTCAGGCCCTCTAGATGGAGGTAAAACCCTACTCCTGCTTGATTAATATTGATGATATGGGTAGTACAAGAGTAGATCTACCACGAGATCAGAGAGGCTAAACCCTAGAATCTAGCCTATAGTATGATTGTTGTTCGTCCTACGGACTAAAACCCTCTGATTTATATAGACACCGGAGAGGGCTAGGGTTACACAGAGTCGGTTACAATGGGAGGAGATCTACATATCCTTATCGCCAAGCTTGCCTTCCACGCCAAGGAAAGTCCCATCCGGACACGGGACGAAGTCTTCAATCTTGTATCTTCATAGTCCAGAGTCCGCCAAAGGTTATAGTCCGCCATCCGGACACCCCTAATCCAGACTCCTCGGTAGCCCTCGAACCAGGCTTCAATGACGACGAGTCCGGCGTGCATATTGTCTTCGACATTGCAAGGTGGGTTCCTCCTCCGAATACTTCATAGAAGATTTTGAACACAAGGATAGTGTCCGGCTCTGCAAAATAAGTTCCACATACCTCGGTATAGAGAATAATATTCACACAAATCCAATCTGCTGACGTATTCCGCAGCATGACATCACACCACGGCCAAGCCTTTATTCGAGTCGTTTCACTGTCCCACCTTAGTGCGTTTAGCGAGGCGGTTTCCTTGGCACGTCTTGTCGAAGCAGAGTTCGTGTCCCCTTATTCCGGGTTCTCATCAATACGGGCGTGGGTAACCCAATCGTGCCCGTTGGTATGTCTCCTCGATCGAAGGCGAGTCCCAAACGGTCACGGGGAGGGCTCTTTGGTATTCAACCTCTTTATAAAGAGACCAAGGCTCGACTCCTTTCTTTCAATCTCAATCGAATCCGCCTCTCGCCTCGAGTTCCACCCAAGGCTCCAGATTCAGGCGCTTCGGACCTTCGATGATGTCCGGCTCCGACCTTCAAGGTCGGTGAATGCCTTCCTCCGTTATGGAAGAAGACGTGCTAAAGCTGAGATATGCCAGGTATCTAACCGGCGAAATATCGCATAGGCTACCTGCTCAAGGGCAGGTTATTCCCACTCCCAAGCCTGGTGAGAGCGTGGTGTTCGCGTCTCACTTCCTTCGGGGGCTTGGTTTCCCGACGGACCCCTTCGTGAGGGGGCTCATGTTTTATTATGGGTTGGAATTTCATGACTTGGCTCTGGAGTCCATCCTCCACATCTCGACGTTCATTGTCGTGTGCGAAGCCTTCCTCTGCATTACCCCTCACTTCGGATTGTGGCTTAAGACCTTCAAAGTAGAGCCGAAGATGATCGAGGGGCAGCACGCGGAGTGCGGAGGTGCTGTTATAAGCAAGAATGCTGACGCTCCATGGCCCGAGGGCTCTTTTCAAGAGGAGTTCCTCTTATGGCAACGAGAGTGGTTTTATATCACAGCTCCCAGGGGCACCAAGTGGGTGGCGCCACCCGCCTTTCGTTCGGGTCCCCCACCACAGCTAGCGTCATGGGTCAATAAAGGGTTTAAATGGGGGCCGTCCAAGGACGTGCCCTTGTTGCAGGGTCGCATTCGAGATCTCCTAGAGAGAGAGAGAGAGAGATCAATCTGGTCGTAGTGATGCAGGTCATGTTGATTCGCCGCACCTTGCCCTGCAAACGTCGCCCTCTCCGCATGTGGGAGTTTAATCCGGAGGGACCGCGAGCTCTCCAACATTTTACTGGCGCGACGCCCATGGAGATGTATAAATTGTTCGTCGGATCACAAGCAATGTGTTCGGACTCGACCGAGGACGCAGGTCTGAGCTGCAATCGCCCGGATACTCGAGTAAGTAGCCCTGTACCCGGACACGCTATCCGTATATTTATCATAAAATTGCCCTTAAAAGGGTTGTCCCTTAAATAGGAGTGAATAGAGAAAGCAAAGCTAATCAGGTGTCCGGCCCCCCTCCCTGAGACCACGCCGGATCCCGTGTTAACCAGGATGCTGGAGGTTGCGCCTTTGGAAGAAGGCAAAGGGGGGAACAAGGAAGCTACCGCCTCCCCAAAGGAGGCTGTCAGGAAAGGAGGAATCAAGAATTCCTCTATCCAGGGGAAGAAGAGGACCGCCTCTGAAGACCCGGAGACCATGGTCTCAAAGTGGGGGAAGAAATCTTCGTCAGAGGGTCCTGCGCTGGGGGATGCCCCGGCCGTACTGTGCCCCCAAGGGGATCATCCCTCCACCGAGCCGTAAGTAAAGAGGGGAGTTTTAAAATAAGAGACATCCCTGTTCTATTTCTGAGGAAGATAACCGAAATTAACCTTGTAGTTCAGATCTCTGCCCTTCTCAGCAGAGCTCGTCTTCGGGGGATCTTTGTCCGGAGATGATGGAGAGCGGAACGCCCCTGCCGCATCGCTTTTGCAGGCGGGCGACCCCGAGGTGTCGCCGGAGGGTTTTCTGAATCCGCAGGGCCGAAGGCAGTCGATGGCCCCCAAAGCCCTCCGTGTCCAGCCTTCGAAAAAGGCCATCAGACGAGTCCGGCACCGTCCGGTGCACGGTCGGAGGAGCTGAAGGATCTGCTCGGGCGAGCATCTATCTCATAAGAACACCGTGCATTGATGGGCACGGTGATTGAAAGGATTTCATCCGCGGAGAGCGGGTTGCACGAGACCGTCAGGAGTTTACTGACAGGTTTTGAGGTACGCGAAATGATGTACCTTTTGACAGTTCCGCATATATAAGATGCACCCTCTATGGATAGTAGCCCCTGAGACTCTGTGCGTTGTCAAAAAATGACGGCGCATGGAGGATCATAATCCCAGGTATAATATGTTGCCTTTCCTATGTAGGTGGCGAAGTGTCCGGTGGCTAGCCGGACTGATGAATTTGCCGAGCTAAAGCGGCAACTTGATGTGGCAGATGCCGACATCGCGCTTGTTAACAAGCGGCTTGACGAGGCACAAGGTATGTAATTTCTCCGAAGACACCTGGTAAGAGGAGCTTGATGCCCGTATCTTACAACATGTGTGCTTGATGCAGATGGTGCCGCTGCCATGGAGAACCTTCGGGCAGAACTTGCCCGAGCCAAGGAGCAAGCTAGGAAAAGCGATGCGGCTGCCTTAAAGGCGACTGAAGAGCTGAAAGCCGAACAGGCTGCTCACTGCCGAAGCAAGAAGGAAATGGCCGAGATGGCTGTGAAGTTAAATAATGCTGCCGACCGCTGCAAGCTTCTTGAAAAAGAAGATCGGGCAGAACAGAAGGACTTGAAGAAGGCCTCTACCGAGGCCAAGGATGCTCGCTCTGCGATGAGAGCTATGAAGGAGGAGCTACGTCAGGCCGGAGATATCACGGCTAGAAAGCCCTTTATGCTGCAGATGAAGTTCGGGGATCCTAAATATGCTCCGTTGGACCGGCTGTGGAGGAGTGCGGGGGACCCTTATCTGGACTTGGCGGCGAGTGCCGCGGACGCGGCCGAACACTTCCGAGATCAAAAGGATCACGAAGTGGAAAAGCTTTTTTGGTCGCAGTTCCACAATCCAGAGCGCCCACTTCCATTAACCGATCGTTTGGCCGCATGGGCGGAGCTGAATAGGTTATCCGGACTCGCCATGAAGTATGTCGTGAGTCATCTCTGGCCGGAAAGACCCGAGCCGAAGAGTTATTTTAGCTTGGTGCAGCAGTTCCTTGGTGCGGTGCCGCATATCAATGCAATGAAGAGGTCAGCGTGCATAGAGGGTGCGCAGATGGCTCTTGCCCGTGTCAAGACATACTGGGCGGAGATGAAGGCCACCGCTGTTGCATCCCAAGATTCGGACGAAAGCCAAATACCTGCCGAGCACTATTTTCAGGAAGTTCTGCAGGGCGCTCGTTTAATAGAGACGCGGTGCTCGAAGGATATTATGTTCGAATAACATGTATTATTGTGAAACAATGTTTCGATGGAATATAAAAGCTTTTTATACTTGTGCTTTCAAGAATTAAAATACCTCCTGTGCGGCCGTTAATGTATATGTGTATATAACTGAAAGATGGCAGTCTTGCTTCAGCCCCACGCATATAATGCGGGGTGTTATGGCGATTTTCACACTTGATCCAACGTCTTGGTCCTATAAAGGAGGTGATAGCGCAGTTAACCAGGCAAGCGGACTATAATGCTTTATCACTTTCACTTAGCCATAGGAGTTTGACGGTGGGGCTACTATATAGCCCCTAGTGGCACCGCTACCACCCAATTCGGGCGCCAGATGTGCCCGGCCGAAACGGCCCTTCGTTAATGCAGAGGAATCAGAAGATTCCGGCGGGTCATCAGTGGTTGACCAGTCTCACGCTATATCATGACATCAGTTTTCGCTTTCTCTCGAGGTGCTCGCCTGGCGAACCGAGGCACAATCGCATGAGAGTTCTCCGGTGCCGCCTTAGCCGATAGAGCGGAACGTAAGGCAGCAAAACACGGAGCCGGGCAAACCCAACATTTGACCAAAGACTTGATTCGGAGCTGATGCATATAAGGCCAAACTCGCGACGCCGAACACTCCCTAAGGTATTCGGTCTTTATGAAAAGGGCTGAATAACGCCTTGGTAATAAGCCCCCGTGTCCGTGTGCGCCAAAATTCTGACGTGGCCACATGCCAAGACGCCAGCCTCCTCCTCGGTTATACCAAGAAACCGGGATGTGTATCAACAAGAGACAGTAAAAAGGTTTACGCAGGTCTTAATCAAAAAGAATCCTTGAATGGGTCCCCTCGCACGCTCTGCGCTGTGTCTCCGTTGCAGCCGTATCCGGACGGGTGTAGCACGGTGTTCATCTGTAAAGAGAGGAACTTAGTTGAAAAGATCGTATGAAAATGTATGTTATAATAAATAAACAAAGTATAATTCCAAAAAATGGGTAAAATTGAGCTTTATTGTCTCTTGTTGTATATGCGCGGAGCCCCTTGTATGGGGGTATGCGGCTAGTAAGCCCTTGTATATTTATGCCGGACTCGTCTAGCCATGTCCGGGGTCTGAACGACCTGTTTAGGTGCTTTGATTAGTGAAGCCGATTTAGTGTGTGGCTGTCAAGGCAGCCGCACAATCTTCCGCGCTCGAGGAATACTCGATATTTCCCTTTAATGAGATAATGCCTCGCGGACCGGGCATTTTAAGCGTAAGAGATGCATAATGTGGTATTGCATTAAAGCGGGCGAAAGCTTCGCGTCCCAGTAGTGCTTGATAGCTACTTGTAAATGGGGCGATATGGAAGGTTAGCTGTTCACGGCGGAAGTTGTCGGGGGAGCCGAACATAACTTCTAGCAGGAGAGAACCCGTGCAATGGGCGTCTGGGCCTGGCGTTACCCCTTGAAAGATAGTGTTGCTATGGCGAATTTTTGTTGGGTCTATCCCCATTTTGCGGATTGTGTCCTGATGTAGCAGGTTTAAATCACTGCCGCCGTCCATTAGGACTTGTGTAAAGTGGAGTTTGTCAATTACCGGATCTAATACCAAGGCAGTCCAGGCTGCGTTCCGGATACTTCTAGAGTAATCCTGTTGGTCGAAGGTGATTGGTTTTAACAACCAGTGGCGGGACTCCTCTGGGATAGGCCGTATGGCGCGTATCTCTATAGGTGCCACTCGGTTTTTCCCTTTTGTCACGTGAAGTGAGTTTACTGTTTTGACTTCTTGTGGGAAATTCTTTTGTTTTCCGTGCTCGCTTGTGGGGTTCGTCATCGTCCTCGCTGGTGTGTCGAGCCCTTGTGTTCGGGCGTTGAGTTTGCCGGATTGCTTGAAGACCCAACAATCTCTGTGGGTATGGTTTGCAGGCTTCCCGGGAGTGCCGTGGATTTGGCATATCTTGTCCAAGATTTTGTTTAGGTTGGATAGCTCGTCCCTGTTATCTTTGAGGGGCAGCTTTTTCTGATTCTGCCGAGAGCTTTTGAATCCGGCGTTGATCGCCGTGCTTTCGTGCTGTTTCCTTGGTCCGCGCTGGTCCTTGCTGCGTCGGTTTTCCGTTCCATCCCTAACTTCGGATGTACTTGGGTCGCTGGTACTGCATCTTGCCAACCAGCTATCCTCTCCTACGCAAAAGCGGGTCATGAGGGTTGTTAATGCAGCCATTGTTCTTGGCTTTTCTTGGCCGAGGTGTCTAGCGAGCCATTCGTCTCGAACGCTGTGTTTGAAAGCTGCTAGGGCTTTGGCATCTGGACAGTCGACTATCTGTTCTTTTTAGTAAGAAATCTGTTCCAGAGTTTCCGGGCTGACTCTCCGGGTTGTTGAGTTATATGACTTAAATCGTCTGCATCCGGAGGTCGGACATAGGTCCCTTGAAAATTTGCCCGAAAAGCATCCTCGAGCTCTTCCCAACTTCCAATGGTGTTTTCGGGAAGGCTTTTAAGCCAATGCCGGGCTGGCCCTTTGAGCTTGAGGGGTAAGTATTTTATGGCGTGGAGGTCATCTCCTCTAGCCATGTGTATGTGGAGGATGTAATCCTCAATCCAGACTCCAGGGTCTGTTGTTCCGTCGTATGCCTCTATGTTTACGGGCTTGAATCCCGCTGGAAATTCATGGTCCAGCACCTCATCGGTGAAACACAGGGGGTGTGCGGCACCCCTGTATTTGGGTGTGTCGTGACGTTCGAATGCTTGTTGTGCTGCGCTGTTTACTAGAGCTTGCTTTCTTGGCCCGTAGATAGATCTAGCTGGGCCATCTTTTTGGTGCGAGTCCTTCTGTGGGTCGCGTGTCGGTTTGTGTGCGGCGCTATTTGCCGCTCTATGTTTGCCATGGGGCCGTCTATCCGACCGGGTGGCCTCCTTATTCTTTGATTGCGGGGGCTCTTCGGCCTCCTCATCAAATTCAGGCAGTAGTTTTTGCTTCGGGTAGCTCTTTGTGTGGCGACTGTCGCCGTATTTGTCTGCGGTGTTGAGTACTTTGCTCCATCTAATTCTGAGTGCATCTTCCGCTGTTTTGAGCTTCCGATTCTGCTTTTTCAGGCTACGCGCAGTGGCGACGAGCCTTTTGTGGAGGTTCTTCTGCTCCAGCAACTTGTCTGGTGTGAGGTCGTCCGGACTGTTATCTTCGCCGGGGACGGGTTGTTCGGTTTGTTTATCCAAGTTGCCCTTTTCGGACGGTTGCTCGATGGCATGTTCATCGTCCGCCGGCTCGCCCTGCTCTGTGGCTGGGTCTGTATGGCTGCTATCTTTGTCGAGGCGGGACTTGGAGCGGCGCTTACGTCGCCGTTTTGACTGCTTTTCGAGGGAATGATCCCCCGTGGCGTCCCTTTGTTCCTCGTCGTCGCTTCCTTTAGGTGTGTCCACCATGTATACATCATGAGATGAGGTGGTTGTCCAGTGCCCTATAGGTGCTAGTTCCTGTTCGTCTCCTACATCGTCGTCCATACCGTCAATGTCTTCGGAGTCGAAGTCGAGCATGTCAGTTAAATCATCGACAGTGGCTACGAAGTGGGTGGTGGGTGGGCTTTGAATTTCTTCATCATCCGATCCCAACCTTGCCGACCATAGTCCGCCAGGCTCTCTCCGAGAAAGAGAGAGACTTTAGTGAATTCAAGATGTCGCCAAGGGCGAATGCTGAAAGATGTCCATGGCAGTGAACTCCATGATCGGCGCCCAATCGGATTCGATTGGCGGGCGTGGAAGGTCGGAGTCCGGAGAGGAGTCCGCACCTTGAGTCACAGCTTCGCAGAGGACAAAGCTGGTGTTCGCTCGATCGCCAGAGAGATTGCAGCCCCGAGGTGGTGTCCAGCCATCCGTCCTCGACATGCGATCGGCTCCGAGCTAAGGGTCGGAGCGGACACGGTGCGGCCTCTGTGGCACTGCTTGGCGGCAGAGCTAGATCATGCCCATCGTAATAAGCTGGCGTGCTTTCGGCTGTGTCTCGAACCCGTCAAGATCAAGTCTCCGCGACGTCGGCCGTGTAGTTCAAACTTCCAAATCTGACCTGATGGCCAGGGGCGTAGCTTTCGATCTGCTCCAGATGGCCAAACGAATTGGCCCATAGTGCAAAGCCGCTGAATACGAAGATCTGTCCGGGGAGAAAAGTCTCACCCTGGACCGCGTCGTTGTTGATGATCGGAGGAGCCATCGGGCCTAAAGATGACGACATAGAGGAACTCTCAATGAACGCACCAATGTCGGTGTCAAAACCGGCGGATCTCGGGTAGGGGGTCCCGAACTATGCGTCTAGGCGGATGGTAACAGGAGACAAGTGACACGATGTTTTTACCCAGGTTTGGGCCCTCTCGATGGAGGTAAAACCCTACTCCTGCTTGATTAATATTGATGATATGGGTAGTACAAGAGTAGATCTACCATGAGATCAGAGAGGCTAAACCCTAGAAGCTAGCCTATGGTATGATTGTTGTTCGTCCTACGGACTAAAACCCTCCGGTTTATATAGACACCAGAGGGGGCTAGGGTTACACAGAGTCGGTTACAATGGGAGGAGATCTACATATCCATATCGCCAAGCTTGCCTTCCACGCCATGGAAAGTCCCATCCGGACACGGGACGAAGTCTTCAATCTTGTATCTTCATAGTCCAGGAGTCCGACCAAAGGTTATAGTCCGGCCATTCGGACACCCCCTAATCCAGGACTCCCTCACCGACTCCCTCCCTTTCCTTATCCCACTTGGCCCGCGTTCTAGGAGGGGTGCGCCAGCCCCTTGTGGGCTGGTGTGCCCCTTACCCTTTGGCCCATATGGCCCATTAACCTCCCGGGGTGTCCGGTAACCCCTCTGGTACTCCGATAAATACCCGATATATTCTGGAACACTTTCGGTGTCTGAATATCATCCTATATATCAATATTTACCTCTCGACCATTTCGAGACTCCTCGTCATGTCCGTTATCTCATCTGGGACTCCGAACAACATTCGGTCACTGTTGGGGATATAACTATTTGTGTAAGCCACCCAGGAGGGGCCGGGTTACGCAAAGAGAGACTCATTAGAAGAAGCCCAAGACCAAGCGTGAATATGGCGGTTCATTAAGGGGTCTAAGGCCCATAGGCGACTTAAAGCCCAAGACCAAGCATGAATATGGTGGTTCATTAAGGGCATGACTTGTATTGTAAGGTAGAATTAACTAGTCACCGAGCCGACACCGCCTATAAGCCGCCGACTCTATAGGGTCAAGCGCCAACCCGTATATAAGGGGACGACTACTGGCGGCTTAGGGCAAGAAACAACTCATCGAGAGCCGGGCATAGCGTATCTCGCTCCCTGGTCATCGAAACATCAAGCAATACCAACCCAACTAGACGTAGGCCTTACCTTCACCGTAAGGGTCCGAACTAGTATAAACCTCTCATGTCCTTTGTCTCGATTAACCCCTTTAAGCTTCCTAGTTGCGATGGCTCCACGACTAAGTCCTTGCAAGAGGACATCTGCCATGACAATTCCATGATAGTTGGCGCCCACCGTGGGGCCAGCGCACGGTGGATTTGAGTTCTTGAAGGGCAGCTTCGAAGGGCTCAAGGGATACGCAGTGGGCCGGATGACCAAGAGTCGTCGCGGAAAGATCTACATCGAAAACGAAGGTTGGCCCCCGATGCCGAATCAATTGAGTACGGGTACCGGGTCCCCTTCGGCGGAATCCACGTCTTCATCGGCCGAATTGGTGAGCCGGGCCCTGAGCCGGACAAGTGCACCGACCTCGTCGAGACGGCTCAGCGTGCGAGACCCGCCCGGGCTCAACCTGTCATGAAGCGTGCCTTCGTGGGCTGCGTCCACGGAGAAGAACTTTCTGAAGGATCTAAAATGGTGGTGAGACGGCCGTCCCCTTGGATGATGATTCGTCTGCCGGTTCAACAGATTCGTTATATCAAGTACAAGATGGCGTGCTCGGGGGCTGTTCCGATGGCTCCAGTATTCCGGACCCCTATGAGCCGCCAAGCTGGGCAGGAGTCTTTATGGCTGGTACTCAACCCGGTCAAAACTCAACGGCTGCAACAACAATAACATCCGGGTCAGGAGCGGCCGGGGCAGGAGGCCCTGTGTGCCCGCCGGCTCAGATACTGATGGATCTCATGGATAAGCTTACGGCCCTGTTAACCGCCACGGTTATTCCTGCAAATCAAGATGAGCATAACGCGGAGGTGGCAAAGGTGCATGAGGAGATAGCCCGGGCCAAGGAGGCCTTGGCAGCCGAGGACACCAGGTTAGCTACAGAACGAGCGGCTTTAGATGCACGGGTGCAGCGGCTCCAGTCAGAGGCTTTCTAGCTTAATATGAGCCTGAACGCATCTAATGAGGTAATGAGAAGGAGGCACCAGAAAACTCAATCCCGTTTGCCTCCGGTTTACGACCCTCGGAACCTTTTCACTACACCCGGTGCCGGTCCTAGCAACCCGCCCGAAGCCAATCAGTTTATGACACCCGGAGTGGGAGGACCGGCTCAGCCTCGAGAGATGGCACCTCCTCATGGGAGTATGGCCCCGCCCCGCTATGTGCCAATACCACCGTGTCACTTTTCCAACCCCATGGAGAACTTAATTGCAGCATCGGTGCGTTTGGAGGCTCTCCCAGTGGACGGTGATGATCCAACGGCAGTGGAGACCCGAAGGATCAGAGACCTCGTCCAGACAGCCCTAGCTCAGCAAGAGACTTATTCTTACAGCCGGGACATGATTCATTCAACTCCTCCGCCTTGGCTAGCTCCGACTCGTCAAAACCGGAGTCTGAGTTACAGCAGGCACATGGAGTCAGAAGCTTTGTCAAGCAATGCCCAGCATCGTAACCAGCCCGGTGGCTATAACCCGGTGCAAGACCGAATACGTTAGGAGGACGAGCGGGCGGCTCAATTAGCGGCTCAGCTAGCGGCTCAGCAGGCGGCTCATCAAGATTTCCCAGAGTATCCAACGACTTCTGTTGGGGCAGGAGTGGCTACTAGAACCGGCGGTGTTCCTTGCTTGGTGCCGGCTCTGCGGGATGTACGTCTACCCAAGGATTTCAAGGGACCTCGAAAGGTGCCGAATTATACGGCCGACTTACAGCCCGGAGCATGGATCAAAAGTTACGAGATGGACATGGAGCTACTGGAGGTCAACTACGCAACAATGGCTAAGTACTTCACCATGATGTTAGACAGAACAGCCCGGTCTTGGTTAAAGGGTTTGCCACCCAATTATATAACTCATGGGCAGACCTGAAGGCTCGGTTTATCCAGAACTTTAAGGACACTTGCAAGCAATCTATGTCAATTGTAGACTTGACCAATTGTAAGCAGGAGGAGGGTGAATCCACAACTCATTGGGTGCGTCGGGTCAAGGAAATAATACACTCATCTGATAAGATGGATGCCGGCTCTGCAGTACTCATGTTGGAGAAGAATTGCCACTTTGAGCCGCTGAGGCAGAAGCTGGGGTGCCTTAAGCGTGATTGCAATGATATGGGTACGCTGATGGCGGCCTTAATCAAATACGCCGATTCTGATAGTACCAAGGATCCCGCGCCTGATGAGGAAAAGACAGGGAAGGGAAAGAAGAACGGCAATGGAAAGGGTCAGCAGCATAACCCGGCAAGTCAAGGAGGCAACAAGCGTAAGTCGGACAGTAACCCGGAGTTTGTGGCCAATGCCAATGCACAAGGTAACAACCAGAAATGTAAGGGAAGACCGCCCCTCGATCTGGCGGTTCAGGCCCATCTCTTGAGCAGCTTCTCAATGAGCCTTGCCCGAGACACGGCACTCGGAAACGACCCGCCACCCACTTATGGAAAGATTGCGCGATCATGAAGGCTTTCAAGAATTCCAACATGTTTGATGGCAATCACGGATCGGGCGGCGGCTCAGGGGCCGGTGGCTTTCATGGCCCGGGTGGCGGTTCAAGTTACGGCTTTCAGGGAAGTCAAGGTGGCTATAATCAGCAACAGCCCGGTCAAGGGGGATAGCAGCAGCAGCAGTCAGGTTATCAGAGCCATCCAAAGCAGCTGAATGGTGGGCAATACCATGTGTTCACCACTAATTTGTGCAAACGTGACCAGAAGGTTCATAAGAGGGCCATGAATTTTGTTGAGCCGGCGGTTCCCCGTTATTTGAGGGGGTCAGAGCAGCCCATCATATGGAGCAGGGAAGATCACCCCCTCCGGGTTGATAACCCGGGTCAGTTGGCCTTGGTGGTAGCACCTCAGGTTGGTGGATATAAATTCACTAAGGTACTCATGGACGGAGAAAGCAGCATCAATATTCTCTATTATGAGACCTTTCGTCGCATGGGTTTGACTGATAAGGACTTGAGGACGTCCAACACTGTCTTTCATGGAGTGGTGCCTGGTAAATCAGCATATCCAGTTGGTAAGATTGAGCTGGAAGTGGCCTTTGGAGATGAATATGATTCCAGGGCTGAGAAATTGACGTTTGAGGTAGTCAAAATCAAGATCCCGTATCATGCTCTGTTTGGACGGCCGGCTTATGCCAAGTTCATGGCGCGACCATGTTATGTTTATCTGCAGCTCAAGATGCTGGGTTACAAGGGCACCATCACTGTGCATGGGAGTCGAAAGGTAGCTTTGGAATGTGAAGAAGGCGATGCGGCTTATGCTGAGTCTGTTTGCGCAGAAGAGGAGCTAAAGTTTTGTCAAAATAATGTTGACCCGGCGGATATGACCTCTTTAAAGAAGCCAACTACATAGCAAGACTCGGCATTGAAGTTTAAATCGGCCGCTGAAACAAAGCTTGTTGACTTCACTCCAGGCGACTCTTCCAAGTAGTTCAGCATCAGTACCAATTTGGATCCTAAATAGGAAAGCGCGCTCATCGAGTTCATACGTGAGAACCGGGACATCTTTGCATGGAAACCTTCTGACATGCCGGGTGTCTCGAGAGAACTCACTGAGCACACTCTTAATATTGATCCGAAGTATAAGCCGGTCAGGCAATTTATTCGGCGGTTCAACGAGGAAAGACGTAAAGCTATTGGGGAAGAGGTCGCTCGGCTCTTAGCGGCTGGGTTTATCGTGGAAGTTTTTCACCCAGAGTGGTTGGCTAACCCGGTGCTTGTGCTCAAGAAGAACGGCACCTGGCGGATGTGTGCAGATTACACGGACTTAAATAAGGCTTGTCCGGCTGATCCCTTTGCTCTACCCCGTATTGATCAAATCATTGATGCTACGGCGGATTGCGCGCGTTTGAGCTTTTTGGATGCTTACTCTGGTTATCATCAGATTAAGATGGCAGTTAAGGACCAGGAGAAGACGGCTTTCATTACTCCGTTTGGAGCCTTCTGCTATGTATCTATGTCGTTTGGGCTCAAGAGTGCCCAGGTGACTTATCAGCGGTGTGTACAGAACTGTCTCCACGATCAGATTGGGCGCAATGTTCATGCTTATGTGGATGACATTGTGGTGAAATCCAGAGAGAAGGAAACCTTGATATCTGATTTGAAGGAGACCTTTGATAATCTCCGAGTTTATAAGATGATTCTTAACCCGGACAAGTGTGTGTTTGGTGTACCTATAGGCAAGCTTCTGGGTTTCCTGATTTCACAGAGGCATCGAAGCTAACCCGGAGAAGATCAAGGCGATCACCTCCTTAGCCAAGATGGCGTGCATCAATGATGTTCAGCGACTGGCGGGTCGTGTTGCTGCTAAGCCGGTTAGGTGAGAAGGCCTCGCCGTTATATCAGATGATGAAGAAAACAAACACTTTTGTCTGGAGTGATGCTGCTGATGCTGCCTTTGAAGATTTAAAGAGACAGTTGTCTGAGCCGCCGGTCCTCACGGCTCCCATTGATAAAGAGCCGTTGATGTTGTATGTCGCAGCTAACTCATGAGCTGTCAGTGCTGCCATTGTGGTGGAGCGTAAGGAGACTGGTAAAGAGCATCCGGTTCAACGGCCGGTTTATTACATCACTGAGGTGCTCATAGAGTCCAAGCAAAGGTATCCACATTGGCAGAAACTTGTTTACGGAGTGTTTATGGCAAGCCGGAAGCTGAAGCAGTACTTCCAAGGTCATCCTATAACTGTGGTAAGTTCTGCCCCCTTGGGAGACATCATCCAGAATAGGGAAGCCACAGGACGAGTCGCCAAGTGGGCTATTGAGCTTGGGCCTCATGGTTTGAAGTACATGCCACGTACAGCTATTAAGTCTCAAGCCTTGGTGGACTTTATCAATGATTGGACAGAGTTACAGGCACCTGAGGAGAAGCCAGATAACACATATTGGACTATTCACTTCGATGGGTCTAGGCAGTTAGAAGGCTCGGGGGCTGGAGTCGTTTTAACTTCCCCTCGAGGTGACAAATTTTGTTATGTGCTCCGGCTTATGTTTCCCTGTACTAACAATGCAGCTGAGTACGAGGCTTTACTCCATGGTCTCCGGATGGCCAAAGAGATGAATTTGAGCCGGGTAAGGTGCTTGGGCGATTCAGACCTCGTCGCTCAACAGGTGTCAGGCACGTGGGACTCCAAGGATCCCCTTATGGCGGCTTATCGTCGTGAAGTTGATGCGGTGGCTGGACACTTCAAAGGTTATCAAGTGGAGCACATTGATCGGAGGAAGAATGAGGCTGTTGATGCTTTAAGCCGGCTGGGGTCTCAGCGTAAGCCGGTGCCGCCTAACACATTTCTTGATGTTTTGCATAACCCTTCTGTCAAAGTGCCTACAGAGGAAGAACTAGCAATGCTAGACCCGGAGGCAGAACTGGTGGCAGCTCTCCATGCTATCCCAGATTGGACAGTCCCATATTTGGCCTATATGACTCGGGGAGAGTTGCCTGAGGATGAGACTTTGGCAAGACAAATCATCAGGCGGTCCAAATCTATGACAATTGTTCATGGCGAGTTGCATCACTGCAACGTCACTGGGGCATCTCAACGTTGTGTATCGCCTGCGGAGGGTCAGGAGATACTTCATGAGATCCATGAAGGAGATTGTGGTCATCATGCCGGCTCAAAATCTCTGGTGGCCAAGGCTTTTCGTCATGGTTTCTATTGGCTGACGGCTCATGCTGATGCGGAGGATCAGTCGACAAATGTGACGGATGTCAAAAATTCTCACGACGAGCTCATGTGCCGGCTCAAGAATTGAGGATGATTCCAATTACTTGGCCGTTTGCAGTCTGGGGGCTTGACATGGTTGGACCTTTCAAAAGGTCTAAGGATAAGAAGACACACCTTTTGGTGGTAGTGGATAAATTCACCAAGTGGGTTGAGGCAGAGCCGGTCAGTAAGTGTGATGCAGCCACGGCGGTTCAGTTCATGAAAAAGGTGATCTTTCATTTTGGCTTTCCACACAGCATTATAACTGATAATGGTACTAATCTCTCCAAGGGTGCCATGGAAGAGTTCTGTCAATGAGAACATATCCGGCTTGATGTTTTGGTTGTTGCTCACCCTTGATCTAATGGTCAAGCAGAGAGAGCTAATCAAGAGATCTTGAAGGTTATCAAACCCCGACTCTTGGTTCCCTTACAGCGAACTCCGGGTTGTTGGGTGGAGGAGTTACCCTCTGTGCTATGGAGCATCAACACAACACCTAACAGATCTACAGGTTATACACCTTTCTTCATGGTGTACGGAGCAGAGGCAGTTCTGCCAAGTGACATTTGGCATGACTCACCCCGAGTGGCGGCTTACGTTGAGGCTGATAATGAAAGAGCTCGTCAGGATGCACTTGACTTGTTGGATGAGGAGCGAGACTTGGCAATAGCCCGCTCGGCGATTTACTGAAGAAGACTGCGCCGCTATCACAGTAGCCCGGGTTAGAAGCAGAGCCTTTCAGGAAGGTGATTTAGTGCTCCGGCTCATCCAGGATCAGTCTGATATGCACAAGCTATCCCCTCCTTGGGAAGGACCTTTTGTGGTCAGTAAAAATCTGAACAACGGGTCATACTACCTTATTGACGTTCGAGAGCACAAAGACTCACGTAAGTCGGAGGAAGAGACCCAGCGATCGTGGAACATAGCTCATCTTCGACCTTACTATACTTGAGCCACCGGCTCTCAGGATATTTTTCTTTTTCTTTTTTAGCAATGTATATATTATATAAAGCAATAAAGCAGGACCTCTTTTTCTTTCCACCCTCAAAAGTTTATATATCTTCTTTACCAGGTGGTGACCAACAGGGAGCGGATCATATATGAATCCGGCTTTCCCTTTGGTCCGGCTTATGATCATATCTGAATCTAGCCATGGTCACTTAGGGGCTTCCTGTTCAAACATAGGTCGTATTCGAACCAAAGAGAACATAGCTGTCGATACCCAATTGATTGACATACTGCCAAACCCACTTGGGGGCTCCTTGATCATATTTGAATCATAGCTTAACCCCTTTGGGTCTGACGTGGATCGTATTCAAATCAGCGTCATTAAACAACTCTCATGGTCACTTGGGGGCTTCCTGTTCAAACATAGGTCGTATTCGAACCAAAGAGAACATAGCTGTCGATACCCACTTGATCGGCATCGCCAAAGCCATTGGGGGCTATATGATCGTATTCGAATCTTAGCTTAACCCCTTTGGAACGGTTTACTGATCGTATTCGAATCAGAGGCCTTTGAAAATTAAGTTTACTATTCATTATACTCTGTAAGTATAAATGATATTAAGGGCTAGGTAAACATTATATGTGCCAACTTTCAGGAGTTAAACTAACTCTTTGTTTTTGGTCGCATAAGCCGGTGAAGTATATACCAAATAAGATAGCAGGTATGTTATTGTGGTTAGAATCATAAACCGGCTTTATATGATGTTCATACTCCAGATTATCAATACTTTATGTGACCCCGGACGCGATAAGTCGCCAAGGGAATTCTATTTTTGTTTTATACGCAGGATAAAGCAAGAAGGTTTTGGACATCAAGGAAAAATTAACATAAGTATATAAGATGGTGGCTTACGACAATATTAAGCGCCACAAACATGCACGAAGGCATGACAAAGTTAAGAGGTTTTTCTACCCTATTACAAGACTCCCCGAGTCTGAATAATGAAGCATCGTTTTTGCAAAGTCATAGCGCCAGGCGATTTACTCCTTTGGTGGGCTTGAAGACTCCGGGTTATCCTTCTCCGCCTCTCCGTCTGCTGCTCTGTCCTGGAAGGTTGACGAGGTCCAGTCGATGCCGCTTAAGGCTTCAAATTCAGCTTCATCATCTATTAAACCGGCTGGGTCAACTTCAGGAGCAAAGGTATGCTTACGAGTTGGAGGGATCAGGCTGACGTCATCGTAGTGAGGTGTTGGAATTCTCCGGTTCTCGCTATCATAACCCGGCTGATACTTGGTAAGATCAATATCATTTCCAATACTGGTAGCCACAGGACGTACGACTCTCACACGGGCGGTAAAGTCTGATTCATCGAATACAGAGCCGTCTTCCTTCAAGCTGGGATATCCAAAAGCAACGTCTGCTAGGTCTAACTCTAGAAGCAACGCCTTGGCCCGACTTAAGGCAGCTATGGCCCCGGTTCTGGCAGATGCCCGCCTTAGCTCTTGAATCCGCTGGGGTAGCACGGCAAGCCGCTTGAGCACATCCTGCAAGAGATAGGGAGCATCATTTGATAAAGCCACAACGGCCAAAGCATCGCCAGACCCGTGTATAGCTGTTCCACCAGAGTGTACACCGCCTTAAGCTTGATCAGCATATTCTGCTTGAGGTTTGTGCTCCTGGGGCCTGCGTTTATACATATAAGGTGAGCCGGAGTTAACAATTAAAATAGTCATCAAAGGAACCATTGTGATATTCAAGATTATATATAGTAACTTACCGAAGATTGCTGAGACCATTTGAGATATCTGGCGCTTTAAGCCGGACAGCTCGGCGGTTGCTTCGACAAGAGATGCTTCTGCTGTCTCGGCCTGGGTCACCAGTGAGGCCTTTTCATCAGCCCAGATTTTCTTTTCCGCATCGAAATTCTTCTTCAACTTTTCTTGTTCTGAGACGCTGAATGCAAATTTGGAGTTGGCCTTTTGAATTTCAAGTTCCTGGGCTGCCAGGTGATTCTTCAGGTCAGCAATCTCCGACTCAAATTAACTTGTGGAGGCCTGTGTTGATGCCGGGTTATAATCAAGGTTATGGTAAGATATCAGTAAGTCCCAAGCACTTTGCAAGCAAAGATACTTGACACTTGGGGGCTAATGTATGCTGAAGAAATTTTAATGTACATTGCCGGATCAAGAGAAATTAAGTCCCAAGCACTTTGCAAGCAAAGATACTTGAGACTTGGAGGCTAATGTATATTGCAAATTCAAGGTATCATGTTACAACCAGGTTAAATATTTTCATATAAACCGGACAAGGCAGTGCTAAGCAGGTTTCTAAAGTCTACATCATATTCATTCATAAGCAATAGACTTGGGGGCTAATACAGTAAGTATGATTAAGGAAGATAGCATAAGTTGTACCTCAGATTTTTGCTGTATCTGCTTCACCATATCAATTTCCAGGTCGCGACTGTTATGCACTTGATTGATATAGCCAGAGACTATATCACCAATGCTCAAGTGAGTATAATCTGCAAGGTCTAATTTTGCCTTTCGGCGCTCCGAAAGTTCCTCCTTGGCAGAACACTTGGCAAGGACGGTGGGCTGTCTTGGCTCGACAAACTGAGTTTTGGTAATTTCAACTTCCGGGTCATTGGTCTTGTCTGGGCTAAGAGTTTCTGGTTTATCAGAGCCGCCAAGAGTTTCTTCAACGGGCGGATCAGAGGATGGTGCTGGAATTTCATATGCCGGTTCAGGCGGCGGTTGATGAGTGGAAGCGTCAGGGGCAGTTGTTCCAAGTTCCGGCTCAATTGCTACCGGGTCTTCGGATGGTTTATTCTTTTTTGCCCTCTTACTGGGCTTCACCTGCACGCCGTGGACAAAACAGAAGGGTGAGTACAAAAATATGAGTAAGGTAAAGCATAAGGATAACAAAATTATATTACCCAGGGGCAGTCTTGAAGGCCGACATGTTAGATTGCATAGACTCGCCGGAGGAAGGAGAGGTATCCTGATAATTGGAGTCAGATGAATTGAGAGGTTGACGAATTAAACCTGCCAAAGGGTAAACAAAAAGTAAATCGGAGATGACCTCAGTCCGACGTTTCCTGGTTACGTCGGGTAAGCCGGAAGAGAGTTCTGCATCCTAGCTAGTCCGGGTCTGCCTCCGGCTTTCAAGTCGTTGTTGCTTCAAAAGAAATTGAGGATCTTGATAAGCTAGAGGATGTGAAAATCTTACTTTCCGGGTCACCCTTCGGATTTTGTGCTTTGGCAAAGGCTCTGAGTCGGAGGAGATGATAGTTACCTCTTCGTCAATCGCTTGGTTGTTTCCTGTATCCTCCTGAAAGGATAAGAATGTCAATAAAATAACGACAAAGGAGTTAGGAGAATTAAAAGATTACCTCTTCGTCATCATCAGAGGTATCATCCAGTTTGAATAAATCTAAAGCACTTGGCTTCTTCTTCTTTGAGGTTCCTATTCGGGCGGCTTTCCTTTCGGTTTTCTTGGCTGCCTTGGCTTGTTTGGCAGCCTCATGGTCATACTCGACCTTCCAGAAGTCGTCATCGGCCTGTAGAAAAAGATAAGGGGTTGTGAGTAAACATAAGGTGTAATATAGTAAGGAATATTTGTTAAGGCTGATGATTTACTGCAGGAGCCGGGTTCTTCTTGCAGAAAGGAAGTAAGCTGAAGGCATTACTTGTCACTGTGCCCTCCTTCAGCAGCGTTTGGGTCGTAGCCTCCACCACCTCATCTGCTAAGTCGTCGGAGCTATGACACAGTGGATCATCTTTTTCGCCTGTATAAGTGCACATTAAACCGGGACGGCGGCTTAACGGAAGCACTCGCCAAGTGACCCAGACTCGGACCAGGTCGGTGCCGTTTAAGCTGTTGCCCAAAAGAGCTTTGATTTTCTTGATGGTGGGAGAGAGAGGCAGACACTCGGTAGCAGACAGTTTATCCGCCAGCGGGTGATTGGACTCAAGACGCAGAGCGCGGAAGCCGGGTAGAGGGTTCTCATCAGCCGGAGAAGTGTCCTGACAATAGAATCACGTCTGGTTCCAATCTTACGGATGACTCGGCGCTCAAAGATAAGGAAAAAGGCGCCTCCGCCGCTGAATTGAGATGCCGCCGAAGTTCAAGGCGGGTCGTTAGCACGTTCATTCTGCCGCTTATAGAAAAGCTCTCTAAACAAGAGCAGATTGGGTTCTTCCCTGTGTACACCTCGCAGAAGACTTGGAAATTGCAAATATTTGACACGGAATTGGGTCCAATGTCTTGCGGTCTAAGGTCAAAGAAATTCAAGACATCCCTGAAGAATTTTGAACCGGGTGGTGCAAATCCCCGGCTCATATGATCCGTAAAAACTATCACCTCCCCTTCTTTGGGTTGAGGTCTCTCTTCAGACGGGTCAGGAGCACGATAAGACATGACCTCCTTCTTGGGCAGATGGCCAGACTTTACAAATTCTGACAGTTTGCTCCTTATGACTGTGGATGGGACCCAATTACAGGTCACAGGGGCCTTGGTTGCCTTAGGTGCCATGACGGCAGTTGACCTATGATAAAATTAGAGGCTCCGGTTCAAATTTAATCCGGAGGTAAACATTTTAAAAACTGTTCAAAGTGGCGGCTTAAGAAGGGGCCTAATGATATATGGGTAACTATGCAACAATGTTTAAGCCGCTACAGGTGACAAGAGAAGTTAGACCACCGGAACAAGCGAAGCTGACAATTGGTGTTGTCTTAAACCGGCCGTATGGGCCACCATGGCTAAACAGATTCAACAGATGCAATTTTTGGCTAAGTGTGGAACAAACAGGTTTCACAACTTTCTGAAATGATTTTGGATCAAACGGTTGCTCTAAAAAGAAAAATTTCTAGACCTAAAAACAATGCAGAGAAGCTCATACCCTCGAAGAGGGCTTCCAAACAAGGGAAATGAGGTCTGTTTCTATGCAAAACGGGCACAAACAATTACCGCATCAGTTTTATGTTGCTTTTATGATCTAAACGGTGCGTTGGAAGTGAAAACTGGCAAGGGTTGGCATCGGGCGGCGATGAACGCCGACGAACTCAAGGCAGTTCCAATGCAGATCTAAGAAAGGGAAAGAGAGGAACTCACTGAGGTGGACGAGCTGCGGAGATTCGCCGTCGAGTTCTGGTCAGAATCAGGTCGATGCAGCGGCCTGAGTCGATGAAGACGAGGGGTTCGACGGCGGCGGCGGCGGAGCTCGAGAAGAGGCAAGAGGAAGAAGACGACTGAAGGAGGGAAGAATGGAAGACCTAGGTCGTGCCTATTTATAAGGGAAGGCCGACTGAGACGGCGCGAGAAACGAGGAGACCAAGTATCATTATTCAGCGACCCCGACGCCTCGATTTTCGGGATGGTCAGTAAAGGCAGAGACCCGTTGAAGATATCATGGAATAAAATAGGGATTTAATAGAAGATGACGTCACAATGGGTTAAACCGGATCCAGAAGATGACGTCACGATGGGTTATGACCTTTTCACGGACAGAAGACAGAAAGACTGGTTGTCAAGATACTTTAAGATTGACATGAACCGGTTCAAATCAATCTGGGGCCTAATGTTGGGGATATAACTATTTGTGTAAGCCGCCCAGGAGGGGCCGGGTTACGTAAAGAGTGACTCATCAGAAGAAGCCCAAGACCAAGCGTGAAGATGGCGGTTCATTAGGGGTCTAAGGCCCATAGGCGACTTAAAGCCCATAGAGATAAACCGCCATGATGGCATGACTTGTATTGTAAGGTAGAATTAACTAGTCACCGAGCCGGACACTGTCTATAAGTCGGCCGGGACTCTATAGGCCGCAGGGCATCAACCCGTGTATATAAGGGGACGACCCGTTGGCGGCTTAGGGCAAGAAACAACTCATCGAGAGCCGGGCATAGCGTATCTCGCTCCCTGGTCATCGAAACATCAAGCAATACCAACCCAACTAGACGTAGGCCTTACCTTCACCGTAAGGGGCCGAACTAGTATAAACCTCTCGTGTCCTTTGTCCCGATTAACCCCTTTAAGCTTCCTAGTTGCGATGGCTCCACGACTAAGTCCTTGCAAGAGGACATATGCCGTGACAATTCCACGACAGTCACCAAATCACATAACTCATATAATACTAAATAGTCATCGAACGTTAAGCGTGCGGACCCTACGGGTTAGAGAGCTATGTAGACATGACCGAGACACCTCTCCGGTCAATAACCAACATCGGAACCTAGATGCTCATATTGGTTCCTACATATTCTACGAAGATCTTTATCGGTCGAACCGTAATGACAACATAGTTATTCCCCTTGTCATCGGTATGTTACTTGCCCGAGATTCGATCGTTGGTATCTTCATACCTAGTTCAATCTCGTTACCGTCAAGTCTCTTTACTCGTTCCGTAATACATCATCACGTAAATAACTCATTAGTCACTTTGCTTGCAATGCTTCTTACGATGTGTATTACCGAGAGGGCCTAGAGATACCTCTCCGATACTCGGAGTGACAAATCCTAATCTCGATCTATGCCAACCCAACAAACACCTTCGGAGATACCTGTAGAGCATCTTTATAATCACCCAGTTATGTTGTGATGTTTGATAGCACACAAGGTATTCCTACGGTATTCGGGAGTTGAATAATCTCATAGTCAAAGGAATATGTATATGACATGAAGAAAGCAATAGCAATAAAACTAAACGATCAATATGCTAAGCTAACGGGTGGGTCTTGTCCATCACATCATTCTCCTAATGATGTCATCCCGTTCATCAAATGACAGCACATGTCCATGGTTAGGAAACTTAACCATATTTGATTAACGAGCTAGTCTAGTAGAGGCTAACTAGGGACACGGTGTTTTGTCTATGTATCCACACATGTATCAAGTTTCCGGTTAATACAATTCTAGCATGAATAATAAACATTTATCATGATATAAGAAAATATAAAATACCAACTTTATTATTGCCTCTAGGGAATATTTCCTTCATTGAGTTCATGCATATTCCATGAGAGGCATTTACTTCTTGCGGAGGCACGATTTTGCATCCGCGAGAGGCACAGTCGTGCCTCTCGGAAAGGGAAAAACGTGCTCCTGGTTCGGTAATTTTCGTTCGGATTTTTTGTGAAAAAAGTTCGCCAAAGTCTATCAACATGAGATCTAGTTTTGAATATCTCGACGCGGGGAATCTAGCGGTGAAAACGGTTCGAGATTTGATGCCTGATTGAGAGATAAAACGTTTTGAATAAACGAATCTACGAAAAAAGAGAAAACTCACAGGTTGTGACAAGTGACACACATGCAGTGTGACGCTTGTCGCAACCTGAGAAATGGGAGTGATCTTTTTAGAGAATACTTCTCAATCAATGATTTCGTTGAGATCGCCGCTTGAAGCCCTCTCGTGCCCCATCCAATGTAATAGATTGTAAGACATGCCCAAATTTTAGACAAAGAAAATGATAAGCCCATGGCGATTCTACCGTTCGGGCATCCTGGGCATGTGGGGCGCCCCTATGTCTCGCTTTAAGGGAGACCTAGGGAAACCCTCGCGTCAGTGCAGCTTTAGATGGGCCGGCCTAGCTGCACTAGAGGGCACATCCTTGTTTTTGTTCTGTTTTTCTTTCACGTTTCTTGTTTCGTTTTTTACTTTTGTTTACACTTCCAAAAATTACAAACATATATATATATATATATATATATATATATATATATATATATATATATATATATATATATATATATATATATATATATATATATATATATATATATATATATATATATATATATATATATATATTAAAATATATAATGTTTAAAAAATGTTAATTATGCATTTGAAAATGTTAAATGCGTATAGGGAAAAATGTTGACCATGTATATGAAAAATGTTGAACAAGTGTTTAAAAATGTTGAAGAAGTATTTCAAAAATGTTGAATCGGCATTAAAATATGTTGAGCGAGTATCTAAATAATGTTGAACAAGTATTTGAAAAAATGTTGAATAAGTATTAAAAATGTCGAACAAGTATTTGAAAAATATTTAACATGTATACAAAAATGTTGATCACTATTTAATAAAAGGATAATTTTTGATCATGTATATAAAAATGTTAATCAAGCATTTGATATAAAAATGTTGAACAAATATATAAAAAATGTTAATCAAGCATTTGAAAATATTAAATGTCTATAGAGAAATGTTGACGGTGTCCAAAAATGTTAATATTGCATTTCGAAAATATTAATCAAGCATTTGAAAAAATGTTAAATGTTGGTAGAAAAATGTTGATCATGCATTAGAAAATGTTAATCAAACATATGACAAAGTTTGAAATTGTGTTCAAAAAATGTTGACCATGTATTAAAAAAGTTAATCTTGTATTTGAAAAATGTAATCGAGCATTTAAATCTTTTGATCTTGTATCTGAAAAATGTTAGTCAAGGGTTTAAAATGTGTATATACAAAATGTTGACCATGACTTAAAAAGGTTAAAATTGTGTTTGAAAATGTTAAACATGTATTATAAAATGTGTTAGATATATCATAAAAATATGTATAGAAAAATTTTGTAAAACCAAGGAAAAAACCAAGAAAAACAAAAAAAATAAAGAAAAAGGAAAGAAAAGAAGAAAGGCATTGAAATTCGGGAAAGAAACAAAGAATACCAAAACGAAACAATAAGAACCGTGAAAAGAAATAAAATAAAACCAAAGAAAAAGAAAGAACATGAAAACAGTAAAATTGGAGAAAAACGAAGAAAAACTGTGAAAAAACCAAAAAAGGGAAACCTTATGAAAATCCTGACCTTTTCCCTTAAGTAGGAGACACCCTAATGTATTCGACGAACATGGCCCTAACTCATTTGTTGGTAGCGCTCACTTTTATCCGTGAGATCCAGGGAGCAACTAGTTGACGAGCGCTCCTTCGGGAGCCTCACAACGATCATCGCCACTTGGCGCACTGTCAGCCGCCGCCACCTGTCGCGATCTCGGCACTTTCTCCTGATTTTATTTTTTTTATTTTTCCGCACGTGTTTTTGGCTTTTAAACACTAGTTTCGACTTTTTGGTTTTCCATCAGTCTTCCTTAACTTCTGAACCAAATTTTTTATTTTATTTCAAATAAAATCGTTTTTGCGCAAAAAAATACATTTTTTGCTTCCGCGAGAGGCACGGTTTTGCTTTTGCGAGAGCCAAAGTCATGCCTCTTGGAAACTAGAAAAACGCGTTTTCTGTTTTTTTCTTCCGCGAGAGGCATGGAAAAACATGTTTTCTATTTTTTTTCCTTCCGCGAGAGCAACGGTTGTGCTTTTCCGAGAGGCATAGCCGTGCCTCTCAAAAATGGAAAAAGTGATTTTTTTTCTTTTTTCCTTCCGCGAGAGGCAGGGTTTTGCTTCCACCAGAGGCACGGCCGTGCCTCTAGGAAACGAAAAAATACGGTTTTTTTCCTTCTGCGAGAGGCACGGTTATGATTTTACGAGACGACCGTGCCTCTTTCGGAAAGGAAAAAAATCATGCTCCCGGTTCGGTTTTTTCGTCTGGTTTTCTTTGACCTGTTTTTTTTCGTGAAAAAAGTTCGTCAAAACCTATCAACATGGGATCTAGTTTTGAAGATCTCGACGCGAGAAATCCAATGGTGAAAACGGTTCGAGATTTGGACGCATGCTTTAAGAGATAAAACATTTTGAATAAATAGATCTACGAAAAAAAGAGAAAACTCACAGGTTGTGGCAAGTGGTGCACATGCAGCGGGCCACTTGTCACAACCTGGAAAGATGGGAGTGATCTTTGCAAGGAGTACTACTCAATTAGTGATTTCGGGAGATCTAGGATCGAATTCATGTGCCTCCAATTTTTATCTCCACTACTTTTTGAAGTTGCTATTGGACCGGTAAAGCACAAGTGCTCCCTGGGTGATTTTGGTAATTAATGTCAACATATCTCTTGTTGGACTAATGTTTCTACCTAGTATGTTTCAGATAAGTTCAACAATGGAGTGGCATGGACTAGAGGATGTGGAACCCCTTCAAAGTGCTAAGGACTAAGGATTGGCTCAAGCTCAAAGCTCAGGACTCTACATTTTCTATTTTAGTGATCCAAGATCACATTGAGTCCATAGGAAACCAATACTATTAAGAAGGGATGAGGTGCTGCTTAATGGCTTGCTTGCTCAAAGTGCTTAGTGATATGCTCCAAAGCCCTCAACCACTTTCTCACATCCACATTTGTCCCAAACCAAAAAGTCCAACTCGGCCCCACCGATTCTTTCTATCCAGAGCCACAGAGTTCAGTTGACATAGCCACTGCCAGAAACCCTAATCAATTCGGTCTCACCGAGATGGGCATGCAAACTCTCTGTTGCCTATTACAATATTTTTGGTCCCACCGAGATATGCAATCGGCCCCACCGAGTTTGCCTGGCCAACTCTCTGTTTCACTTATTACCCAAATCGGTCCCACCGAGTTTGAGTAATCGGTCAAACCGAGTTTTGGATATACCCTAACCCTAGCACATCGGTCCCACCGAGTTGATCCAATCAGTCCCATCGAAACACCTAACGGTCACGTATGAACCAGATCGGTCTGACCGAGTTCTTTGAATCGGTCCCACCGAGTTTGGTGATTTGTGTGTAACAGTTAGATTTTGTGTGGAGGCTATATATACCCCTCCACCCACTCTTCATTCATGGAGAGAGCCATTAGAACATGTCTACACTTCCAATACATATTTTCTGAGAGAGAACCACCTACACTTGTGTTGAGGTCAAGATATTCCATTCCAACCACATAAATCTTGATCCCTAGCCTTCCCCAAGTTGCTTTCCACTCAAATCTTCGTTCTACCAAATCCAATCCTATGAGAGAGAGTTGAGTGTTGGGGAGACTATCATTTAAAGCGCAAGAGCAAGGAGTTCATCATCAACACACCATTTGTTACTTCTTGAGAGTGGTGTCTCCTAGATTGGCTAGGTGTCACTTGGGAGCCTCCGTCAAGTTTGTG
Organism: Aegilops longissima; assembly: GCA_021605205.1. Taxonomy (NCBI): domain Eukaryota; kingdom Viridiplantae; phylum Streptophyta; class Magnoliopsida; order Poales; family Poaceae; genus Aegilops; species Aegilops longissima. Next base: position 154,950,683 of record CM038678.1, on the reverse strand, counting down.
GAGTTGAACCAAGGACTTTGTAAGGGCAAGGAGATCGCCTACTTCGTGAAGATCTACCCTAGTGAGGCAAGTCCTTCATGGGTGTCGGTGTACTAGAGTAGGGGTACCCTAGTACCCCGAACTCGTGCACGGACAGTTGCAGCGCCCCACGGCCGGGCCGGCCTGATGGCCGCAAGATCCTCAGTAGCTCCCTTGGAGCCATTCAAGAACAAAGCAGTCAAGACCCCGGCAAGAGGAGCTCGCCGGGAAGGCCACTCAGGGCGCGAAGGAAAATAAGGCCCCGACAAGAGGAGCTTGCCGGGAAGGCTTGGCGGGCGCTGAACCCCCAAGCGCGACAAGTTTCCCGCCGCGGCAAGGCGCTTGCCGGGGCGGGCGACCTCTCTTCATCTCCGCTCCAGCTCACCCGCCAACGTGTCACCACGGGGCTCTCCCGAGTACGCGTGTCGACGGGCTGTGCAGCCAGCGGGGAGTAGCGACAAACGGCGCTGACAAGCCACCATCGTGGCGGACGGAGGCGCACTTAACGGTCCTGTTATAATCGTTCGGGCGATCGAGATGGGCATTGATGACTCTTGTCCCTTGCCGTCGAGTTAGGTATAGATTTCTGTACCCGCATAAAGCGGTGTACCAACCTATGTTTTTACCATTGTAACCTTGTCTACTTGCCACATGTGGTAACCCCTTGTGCCTATAAAAGGAGGCCCAAGGGCAACGTAGAAAGGGTTCGCTGGTTTCGATCCAGCTCTAGGTTAGTTCATCACACTCGTGCTAGGTCTTGTAGCTAGCATTGCTCCCTAGCAAGAATGTAAGATAATCCACAGAGCAGCGGAGGGAGTATTATCTCTCGGGAGAGCTCCGAAGCTGGGTAAATCCGCTCGTGTGCACCGCCTCGATCCGCTCTTTGCGCAATCTCCGCCCCCCTCCGAACCACAAGGGACCCAGGTCCCATAGGTGCTCGTGGGGCACGATCAGCTCTCCCCCGACATCTTTGGCGCGCCAGGTAGGGGGCGTCGAGACTGTGTGAACCCGATCCGGCGGTCGCACGAGCAATTCCATCGGCATCTTCGTCAACATGGCACCGAAGAAGAAGCCTTCGGCAGCAGCTGAGCCGTCGCGTCGAACCCACCACCACCGGAGCCGTCGGTGGTGGGAAACGCCGCGGAGGGACCGCGTCGTCGAAGAGCCCACGATGCCGCCAGGTCCAAAGACAACGCGCGCTGGCATCAGCGTCCGAATCTGCACTGGCCCATCGCAGAGGCGCGACGCATAACGCCACGATACCCGCGGCACCATACGATCTTTGGACCAAGGCCAAAACTGGAGGATCCCGAGGCCCTCGAGACCCGCATGCACCTCAAAGATGCCGCACGAGTGGGTACGGTCGCTGGGCGGATGCTGCTCCTCCTAACTTGGTTAGGAGTCCGAGCACATCCCGTTCTTCGCCCGACGCCGTTGCCGCCAACCACACCAGCGGAAGCCTTGGCGAGCTCGCCACTACTAGATTACCCTCCGACGGCCGACAAGGTCGACGAATGGAGGGCCGCAATTAAAAGTCTCATCGGCTTTGCTAACGGCGACGCCCCGCGGCAACCGAAAGTGCCGCAGCCGCGACGGGCGATAAGGCGCGAGCCGATGGCGACGAGACTTGCGGGGTGCACCCACCAGACACTCCCTTCCCGAAGGCCAAGATCGCCGACTCGCCGGATCCACCTCGACAGCGACTCCACGGCGTCGCCGGATCCGCGAGCTCGTCGCGACCAACGCCAAGTTCTTCGAACGACAAGAAGAGGACGCTTGAACCCGTGACGAGCGCCAAGAGAAGCGCGCCATCAATCGACCAACGCGCGGGCCCCTGTCGATATGCACGCGCCCGGGAACCAGCGACTTGCCAGACGTGTGGGTTGCCCTGCGCTCACTCGTGAGCTGCGGCAAGTCCGGTGGCCCGACAAGAAAAACTTCAAACCAGATGTGCCGAGAAGTACGACGGCAGGACACACCCATCGGAGTTCTCAAGATCTACACCATCGCGGTGCAAGCTGCGGGGACGAGACGACAAGATCCTCGCCAACTACTTCCCTTGGTGCTCAAGCCAAACGCCGATCTTGGCTCATGCACTTGCCGGATGGCTCTATTTCTTCTTGGCAGATTTGTGCCATCGGTTTGTTGGCGCCTTCACAGCGCCACAAGCCTCATGGCCAGGAGAGTGATCTCCACCTGCTTGCCTGTATGAGGGGAGTCTGCGCAAATTCATCCAGAGATTCAATGAGTGCACTAGAACATCCAGACGTCCACCCTGCTGCAGTGATTAGTGCATTCCATCGTAATGTACGAAATCGCAGGATGAGGGAGGAGATGGCGATGTGCAAAGTGAAAGACGTCGCGAGCTCACGCCCTGGCCGACAAGTGTGCACACGCGAAGAAGGAAGAAGGCTCCTGTGAGAGAGTGTGGGAGCAGAGTCTGACGGTGAGGGACCGCCCTGCAAGGAATAGTCAATGGCGGAACAACAGGAGGAAGAAAAACCAAGAAGTACTAGTTGTCGAGCAGTCCGGCAAGGATGGTGCCGCCAACAAAGCCAAGGCCGGTGGCTCCGGCAAGGAGGTTGCTGTTGATGCCGACCGCTAAGATGTGGCGGCCGCCGACAAGCCTGACAGCTCCAACAAGCAGTACTGTAAAATCCACCGCACTAAGGGCCACGATCTCCAAAGCTGCAAGAAAGTCGAGCAGCTTGTTGAGCTACAGAGAGCTGAATACGAGCGGCAAGACAAGGAGAAGGCCCAAGAAGGTGCTGGTGCAGCGAGTAAAAAGAGACCCGGTCGGGGAGGACGCCGCGGCAAGGCCAAACAGCGGCAAGGAGACAGACCTCCCCGTGGCCGCGTCAAGGAAGAAGATGAAGATGAAGATGACGAGGACTATGAAGACGATGAAGCTGATGAGCAGGAGTTTCAAAAGGCAACAGAGGTCCTTTGCGTTGACGGTGGTGCGTCTCTGCATACCTCACACCGCCAACTCAAGCAATGGATGCGTGAGGTCAATGTAGCAGAACCATCCATAGAGTCACGCAAACCTCTAAAGTGGTCCAGCACGCCCATCATCTTTGACATTGAGGATCACCCTGATCGCATCACTGCGGTCGGGTGTTTGCCGATGTTGGTCTCACCAACCATCCGCAACCTCAAGGTCACAAAGATGCTGGTTGACGGCGGGGCCGGCCTGAATTTGATCTCCTCTTGCAGTGCTCCAGAAACTTCAAATCCTCGACGGTGAGCTCAAGAAACTGGTACTTTCAAGGAATCAACCCAGGAAGGAGCAAGCCCAAGGGAAGATCGCGTTGCGGTAACATTCGCAGCGAGCTCAACTTCAGAATCGAGAGGGTCACGCTCGACGCCTCCGATTTCCCATTGCCCTACAATGGCATACTTGGCCGTCCGCACTCGCCAAGTTCATGGCCGCCCTCATTATGCATACAACCTACTCAAGATGCCCGCCCGATAAGCGTCATTTCCATCCATGGCGACAAGAAAGACGACTTATCTGCGCCGACAAGATTTACCGGATGCAGCAGCCGCGACAGATAGCAAACCACTTACCGCTGAAGCTCCCGGCGAAGAAGAAGACCACTAGGTCCGCAAGAGCTCTGTTGCCCACTCCGCAAGCGCACCTCTTGAGTGTTGCGCCACCGCCGAGGACGCACCATCGAGCTCCACCGCAAGTGCAACAAGACAATGACAGCTCCGCCAAAGACCAAGAAAGTGCCCACTAAGGAGGACGGCATCGGGCGGTACCTTCACCATCGGTGCCACGCTTGATCCTAAATAGGAAGGCGAGCTCGTTGCATTCCTGCGGCGAATGTCGATGTGTTTGCGTGGCAACCATCGATATCCCGGTGTTCCTGTGAAAGTAATTGAGCACCACCTAGCTGTCTGTCCTCACGCCGAGGCCCGTCAAGCAAAGAGTTAGGAAACAGCAAAGGAGCGCCAAGAGTTCATAGCAGAGGAAATCAAGAAATTGGAAGCAGCGGGGCTTGTCGAGGAGTCCTCCACCCCACGTGGTTGGCCAATCCGGTAGTGGTACGCAAGGCTAATGGGAAATGGAGACTTTGTATTGACTTCACAGATGTTAATAAAGCTTGTCCCAAGGACCCATTTCCTTGCTGCGATCGACCAGATTGTAGACTCCACGGTGGATGCGATCTGCTTCGCTTCTTGATGCATATTCAGGATATCATCAGATCTTCATGGCAGAAGAGGATGAAGAGAAAACCGCATTCATCACACCATGTGGCACGTACTGCTTTATACGGATGCCTTTCGGTTTGAAGAATGCTGGTTCAACCTTTGCAAGGGTAGTCCATGATGCTTTTGGACCATAGATACACAGAAATGTAGAAGCTTACATGGATGATATAGTGGTCAAGAGCAAAAACAGGGCAACTTTGGTTCAAGATTTGGACGAGACGTTTGCCAACCTGCGCAAGATCAACCTCAAGCTCAACCCCGAGAAGTGCGTGTTCGGAGTCCCTTCCGGCAAGCTTCTCGGGTTCTTTGTATCTCAGCGGGGAATCGAAGCCAATCCCGACAAGATCAAGGCCATTGAGCAGATCGAAGCACCAAAGCGCGTCAAGGATGTCAGAAGGCTTGCCGGTTGCGTGGCTGCTCTCAGCAGGTTCATCTCTAAATCTGCTGAGCTACCGCCGCTTTTTCAGATTTTGAAAAGGCAGGTCCAATGAAATGGACTCGAAGCGGAGGCTGCGCTGCAGGACTTGAAGAGATACCTGTCCTCCACTCCAATACTTGTCGCACCTAAGCCACAAGAGAAGTTGCTGCTGTATATAGCAGCAACCAATCAATTGGTTAGTGTTGCGTTAGTAGCGGAGAGGGAGGCGGATGATGAGCCGGCAGCCGAGGCAGGTGCGTCCAGCGACAAGCGGGGGGCTTCGCCGTCAAGCTCCGGTCCCGACAACGACGGATCAGCGCAAGGTTGCGACAAGATACGGAAGAAGATGGTGCAGCACCCAAAGATACTTTGTCGGTTCCCTTTCGCAGGGGCTAGATCGAGGTACTCGGTGTGCGTAAACTGCTTCGGCCTGCTCATGGCCTCGAGAAAGCTGCGCCATTACTTCCAAGCACATGAGATAACAGTTGTCACCGCTTTCCGCTAAAGAGGATTTTGCAAAATCCGAAGCAAGTGCAGGATTGTTGAGTGGGCACTTTGGAACTGTCAAGCTTTGGTCTCAAGTTGAAAGCACTTCAACTATCAGAGCAGGGCATTGGCAAAATTCATAGCAGAGTGGACGCCAACGCAGGATGAAGAGATTCCGAGACGAGCATCCCGTCAAGGAGGCAAATAAAGAATGGCTGATGTACTTTGACGGTGCCTTTCGCTGCAAGGCGCCGGTGCGGCGTCTGCTTATCGCACCCACCGGGAACACCTCAAATACATAGTCCAAATGCACTTTCCCAAGGAACAAGCAACAAATAATACTGCAGAGTATGAAGGCTTGCTTGCCGGTCTCGAGATTGCGGTGGACCTTGGGATTAAGAAGCTCATTGTCGTGGAGACTCACAACTTGTCGTCCGCCAAGTAAATAAAGATTACCAGAGTCCGTTGATGGAAGCGTACGTCGATGAAGTGAGGAAGCTGGAAGAGCACTTTGAAGGCCTGCAAATGGAAGACGTTCCAAGAGCACAGAATGATATAGCTGATGGCCTCTCCAAATGTGCTGCACTTAAGTTACCTGTGGAACCAGGGATTTTTGTGATCAAGCTGACTCAGCCAACCGTGACACCATCAACGGGACAGAGCAAGAAGAGAAAATTGGTTTCCAGCGACTACTTTCCGGCAGAGCTCTCTGAAGCCGCCGCCAAGAAGGTCCCTAAAACCGACGCAAATATCACTGAGGAGCAGTCTGCTCCGACAAACCATGCGGTTTGTATCGTTGAAGCAAACGCTCCCGACAAGCTTAGCTCCGGCAAGCTTGACGGAGATCGTCGAGCTCCGGCGGACCCGCAGGTCCTTGCCGTAGAAGCTGATGGTCCCGCAGTGATAGATGAGCCTTTAGTCCTTGTTGTCGAGCCACATGCTCCAACATGGGCACAGCAGATCGTCCATTTCCTTCAGACAGGAGAACTTCCCAAAGAGCAAGAAGAAGCGGAAAAAGTAGCCCGGCAGTCAAGTATGTACCAGTTTGTTGACAACATCCTGCATGTAAGAAGACTCAACGGAGTGAAATTGAAGTGTATTTGCGGGAAGATGGATGAAGCTGTTGGCGAGATACACGGAGGCATATGTGGTCACCACATTGGCGCAAAGAGCACTTAAAGCAAAGCCTTCCAAGAAGGTTTCTTCGCCGAAGCCCTCCAGATGCAACTCGCACAAGTAACCAAGTGTGAAGCGTGCGAGGCCCATTCAAGACAGATACACCAGCCAGCTCAAGCTCTCCAGACGATCCCTTTATCCTGGCCCTTCTCGATGCGGGGCTCGACATCTCGGCCCCTTCCCCGAGCTGTCGGGGCTTTGAATACTTGTACGTCGAATCGACAAGTTCACAAAGTGGCCGGAAGTGGAACCAGTGAGGAAGGTGACAGACAATACCGTCAAGTTCTTCAGTCAATTGTTTGCCGTTTCGGGATTCCTAACCGGATCATCACCGACAACGGCACACAGTTCACGAGTCGCACCTTCATGCAGTACGCCCAAGTTCTTGGCGCCAAGATCTGCTTTGCTTCCGTTGCTCATCCGAGGAGCAACGGTCAAGCAGAGAGGGCAAACGCTGAAGTGCTGCGAGGACTCAAGACCAGAACTTTCGACAGGATGCACAAGTGCGGAAGGAACTGGATCGAGGAGCTACCAGTGGTTCTTTGGTCGATCAGGACGACGCCGAATCGAGCCACTGGCCAGACACCCTTTGCTCTAGTCTACGGAGCAGAGGCAGTTCTCCCCACGGAACTCGTATACGGGTCACCTCGAGTGCTCTCTTATGATGAGCTTGAGCAAGAGCAGCTGCGACAAGATGACGCGCTGCTCCTCGAGGAAGATCGTCTTGAGCTGCTGACGAGCTGCTCGTTACCAGCAAGCTTTGCGCCGCTACCATAGCCGCAGTTAATGCCGAAGCTTCGAGGAAGGCGACCTTGTTCTTCGCCGCTCAATCCGCCAAGAATTCCAACAAGTTGACGCCAAAGTGGGAAGGCCCTTATCGGGTAAAACGAGTCACTAGGCCCGGCGATGTCCGCCTTGAGACCAAGACGGCTTTCCGTGAGCAATTCCTGGAACATAGAGCATCTTCGCAAGTTTTACCCATGAGGCGCGGTTGCCGGAACCTGCTCCGCAACCACCCTTTTGTACAAGTCTTGCCGCTGTTGCATGTAATCCTTTGTACAAAGCCGGGCGCAGACCCCGTGCATCAGTAAAGCCTATGGTTGCGCACATTTTTGTTAATACATGCCTTCATAATCAAATATGCATGTGATTACTAACATCTTGTGCAGCACCGCTTTTGAAGTTTATAATGAGCCATTAGGCTCCACAACTTTCTTTTTCTCTTCTTTCTTCTCAAACAAGAAGAAGGTTCATCCACCCACAAGTTAACCGGGGGGAGAGAAGGAGATAGTGGTGTGGGCCGACAAGCGTCGCTCGAGGAACTGTCGCCTTGCCGGAAGACGGACAACAGAAAAGCTAAGTTGCTAAGTTCAAACGGCCAGTTTTAAATTTTTAAGTTATCTTCCTCGAACGATAGTACTTTGTATGGAAAACCTGTGCGCGGAGGAACCAAGTTGTGACTGGTCGCGCCCTTACTTTGTTTCGAGTCCGCTCAACAACTTAAGTGAGCTGCGGCTAGTCCGCGACAAGGTTGCTTGTCGGTAGCGACCCCGCCAAAGAAGGTTGAAGTTCAAGACTTCGGCGCTTTCATGGCAGGGTGCTCGCACCGCAAGTTTCCCTGAAAGCGTAGGGTGAAAACATACAAGGGAAGAAATCGAGTAAAGGAAATAACATTGCATTTGACGGCCTAAGATAGTGTATATTACAAAAATAACTTATCACAACACTAGCTAAATTGTTCTCGAAACTGAAATAACAGCGAAGAGAAGAAAGGTGCGCCGACATCCAAGCCCCGGCAAGCTAGAGTTGTCGGGGGCTGCGGCAAGCTAGAGTTGCCGGGGGCTACGGCAAACTAGAGTTGCCAGAGGCTACGGCAAACCAGAGTTGCCGGAGGCTACGGCAAACCAGAGTTGACGGGGGCTGCGGTATCAGATAAGCCTTTTCGCCCTTTCTCAAACATCCCTCTTTCATTAGAAACATTCTTCTCGGATACAGTCCGTGGAGAGTAAAAAAAACATGAAAGAGAGGGTTACAAGTTCTTAAATGCAGATAAGGCCCGAAGGCTTACAAATTAAAAAGATAAGATGCCCGTAATCCTTTTCTGTCCCTATCTTCGTGGAGGTAGGTTAAGGAGGCGGAAGGGCAAAGGGCGCCTCTACGCTGAGCTACAGGTGCCGAAGGCACCAAGGGAACATGCGGGGCTCTCCAAGGCTTGACGGGATGGCGGCGCCGAAGCGAGGCTCAAGACGGGCGGCAGGACGTCAAGACGCTGTCGAGGGCACCACGCCTCAGACTCGACTTGAAGGCCTTGTCGCCATCCTCTTCCCCTTCCGCAGCCTCCCCACGCCAGCCGCCCAAGGAGACGACCCGGGAGTTCAAGGAGCCGCGACACGGATGATGGGGTCGCCGGTGACGCGCTGAGCGGCGCCCGCAACTAGTTGGGCCCGCTACCTCGCCGTCGCTATCGCTCTCCTCCTCGCCACTCGCCGAGGAGGAATCGCCGCTGTCGGAGGAGCTATCCACGCAGCACCTTGCCCGAAAGTGCCAAGATCCTCAAGACCTTGACGGAGAGGAGGTCACCCTCCATTAACTTAAAATGGAGGGTAAACCCCGCCAGCAGGTTGTGGATGCGGGCGAACGTCTTCCACCCACGATCAAGATACATCACATTAGGGGCTGGGGATACAACACGGACTCGCGTGCCGCTGATCCCACAGCCCCTCATGTGCAACCTCAGCGTCTCGGGTGGATCCGACTCCATCGCCATCGCGAACGGAGCTGGAAGCCGGAGACGACGACGAGGCGCCCGGCGCAGCTTGACGAAGAACTCGCAAGGGTCGTCCCCCGTATGGACCGCCGCGGGGAAAGGAACCGCCGGCGGGGGCGGAGACGACACGCCGCCCCGCCCGCCTCTTCCCCGAGCGCCTCGAGCTCGTCCACGACCTCGCCCGCGGAGGGGAACCGCCGACGGAGGCGGAGACGGCGCACCGCCTCGTCGGCCTCTCCCCCGGGCTCCTCGACCTCGTCCGCGACCTCGCCCCCTCCCTCTTCCCTTGCGGCGGCTCTGCCACCCCGGGCGTGGGATTGGGAGGGTGCGCTGTCTAGCTGCGACCCCGCCGCCATCGATGGAGAACCAAGGTTCCCTTTCTCCATGGCGAGTGGGAGAAAGGGAGCCAAGCTGAAGAAAGGAAGGATGGGAGAGTGCGGGCCTCGCTCCCCTTCCGCCTTCTTAAAAGAAGCAAGGTGGGGATCGCCGCCCGCCGGCGAATCAAGGCACAGGAAGAGCAAGGAATCAGGACAGACCTGCTGCCTCGCCGCAACGCCCGCTTCCCACTTCCACCGCCTGTGACCCCGAGTGCATGGGAACCACGGTCGGAGATGCGAATCGAGGCGACAGATGAGGCGACCCCTCAAGACGCCGCCCACTTCACCCACGACACCACAATTAACGCGTGCTGTTACAGAGGAACGCGGTGGGTGCGTGCTGCTCGTGGGAGACGTGGTGGGTCCAAGGCAAATAACGGCGTAATCAAGACCATGCGTGTCGTGCACTGTTTTGGGCCTGGCCCAACAGAGCTTGGCGCAGTGTGGCCCAGTTCGGGGCTCTGCCGGTGTACTAGAGTAGGGTACCCTAGTACCCCGAACTCGCACGGACAGACGAGCAGCGCCCCACGGCGGGGCGGCCTGATGGCCACCAAGATCCTCAAGAGCTCCTTGGAGCCATTCAAGAACAAAGCAGTCAATACCCGGCAAGAGGAGCTCGCCGAAGGCCACCAGGCGCGAAGGAAAACAAGGCCCCGCAAGAGGAGCTTGCCGGGAAGGCTTGGCGGGCGCTGAACCCCAAAGCGCGACAAGTTTCCGCCGCGGCAAGGCGCTTGCGGGCGGGCGACTCTCTTCATCTCCGCTCCAGCTCACCCGCCAACGTGTCACCACGGGCTCTCCGAGTCTGGCGATGTCGACGGGCTGTGCAGCCAGCGGGGAGTAGCGACAAACGGCGCTGACAAGCCACCATCGTGGCGGACGGAGGCGCACTTAACGGTCCCTGTTACACTGTTCGGGCGACTGAGACGGGCATTGATGACTCTTGTCCCTTGCCGTCAGAGTTAGGTATAGATTACTGTACACTGTACAAAGCGGTGTACCAACCTATGTTTTTACCATTGTAACCTTGTCTACTTGCCACATGTGGTAACCCCTTGTGCCTATAAAAGGAGGCCCAAGGGCAACGTAGAAGGGGTTCGGCTGGTTTCCAGTCCAGCTCTAGCTTAGTTCATCACACTCAGGCTAGGTCTTGTAGCTAGCATTGCTCCCTAGCAAGAACAGAAGATAATCCACAGAGCAGCAGTAGGAGTATTATCTCTCCGGAGAGCTCCGAAGCTGGGTAAATCCGCTCGTGTGCACCGCCTCGATCCGCTCTTTGCGCAATCTCCGCCCCCCTCCGAACCACAAGGGACCCAGGTCCCATAGGTGCTCGTGGGGCACGATCAGCTCTCCCCCGACAATGGGCGACGGACATGGTGGGATAGAAAAGCTTGCTTCTTCGTGGAACCTTCGTGGGTGGAGTCCTCCGTGGACTCGCGCCACCGTTACCCTTCGTGGGTTGAAGTCTTCATCAATGTGGATGTACGATAGCACCACCTATCGGAACCATGGATAAAAAATCTCCATGTCTCCAAATTGCGTTTGCACACTCCAATCCCTTCTCTTTACATTCTTGCAACTTGCATGCTTTACTTTCCGCTGCTCATATACTCTTGTATGCTTGCATGTTTGCTTGATATGTATTGTGAATGCTTAAACTTGTGCTAAAACTGCGCATCAACTTAAGTGAAATTAAATAGCTGCAACTTTACTTGATTAGAGTCTATTCACCCCCCCCCTCTAGACACCTCTTCTCGATCCTTTCAATTGGTATCAGAGCATTGGTCTCCATTGCCTTGGTTTAAACACCTTTGGAGGAAGATGGATGTGTCTACTTTGGGGAGTCTTAGACGTAGAGTGCCTATTCTCGATGGAGAGTTTTTCTATGAGTGGAAAAATGAAATGCTTGAGATTTTCAATGAATATCATTTGAAGAAGTACATTTCTAGCCCTTGTGCACCTCATATTGATCCTTTGCATCCTACACCCGAAGAGGATCTTGACATGATTCGCAATCTTACTACCATCAATCTTATCATTAGAGGATTGCCCAAAATTTTGATTGCTAATTTACCTACTCTTGATTGTGCCTATACTATTTGGAGATTTCTTGAGGAACGATTTCCAGATTATTCCTTGAAAAATTTAGACGAAATCCTTCATAAATCTATCGCCTTGAGTAAGATGAATTCTAGTGATCCTAGCTTTGGTGATTGTCTATTTGAGCTTACCAATCTCATGTGTGCCAAAGGAGATGTTGGAATCATTAGCAATATCATTTCCGAAGCAATTAGAATTCATAAAGATAACCATAGGAATGATCATTTATCTAATGATTTACCCTCTCTAGGAATTGATCGATCACAAGATGATGTTAAACATGGATACTATAATGAGGATGAGGATGAACTTGATGATGCAATGAGACACTTTGGTCTTATGGCAAATCTTCGCGGCTACATGGCTGGAGGAAAGGAATGGGTCCTTGATAGTGGATGTACTGATCATATGACCGGAGATAAAGATATGTTCCGAGAGCTTGCTGAAAACAAAGGCCCGTGAAAGTAAGTCACCTTTGGTGATAACTCAAAGGGTAAGGTGGTTGGCCTCGGTAAGGTGGCCATCTCACATTATAGCTCCATACAAAATGTCATGCTCGTTGAATCTCTTGGGTACAGTTTACTTTCAGTATCTAGACTTGCTGATTTCGGTTTCAATGTCCTATTTACTGAGGTAGATTGCCAAGTGTTTCATAGAGATAATCATAAAATGGTCTTTACCGGTATACGTAGAGGTGATCTTTACATTGTTGACTTCACTAAAAAGGCTCAACCTAGAACTTGCTTAATTGCTAAATCTTCTAAAGACTGGTTGTGGCATAGAAGACTAGGTCATGTGGGCATGCGAAATCTTGATAAACTTAGTAAAGGTGATCATATCCTTGGAATAAAAGATGTCATATTTGACAAGGATAGACTTTGTAGTGCTTGTCAGGCAGGGAAACAAGTTGGAGGAAGTCATCGCGCAAAGAACATCATGACCACGAGAAGACCACTCGAGCTACTTCACATGGATCTCTTTGGTCCAAATGCCTACAAGAGTCTCGGTGGTAACTCATTTGGTCTAGTTATAGTTGATGATTTTTCAAGATTTACGTGGGTGTTCTTTCTTGATGACAAGTCGCAGGTCCAAAAGATCTTCAAAAACTTCACTAGGAAGGCCCAAATCAATTTGGTGTGAAGATCAAGAAGGTTCGGAGCGACAACGGAACGGAGTTCAAGAACACAAATGTGGATACCTTTCTTGACGAAGAGGGGATTTCACATGAGTTCTCGGCTACGTACACACCTCAACAAAATGGAGTTGTTGATAGGAAGAAGCGGACTCTTATTGAGATGGCAAGAATGATGCTTGATGAGTACAAAACTCCAAAACACTTTTGGGCGGAAGCGGTTGAGACAGCTTGTCATGCAACAAATCGCTTGTATCTTCAGAAGCTACTCGGCAAGACGGCATACGAGCTCCTCACCGGTAACAAACCCCAACTTGGATACTTTCGAGTATTTGGCTCAAAGTGCTACATTCTCGATAAGCATCGACGTTCTAAATTTGCTCCTAAATCTCATGAAGGTTTCCTACTTGGTTATGGCTCAAACTCTCACACTTACCGTGTCTACAACAACTTCACCCGAAAGGTTGAAGAGATGGTAGATGTGAAGTTTGATGAATCTAACTGCTCGCAAGTAGAGCAATTGCCAATTCATGTAGGAGACAAAGACCCTTCGGAAGCAATCCAAGACTTGTCTATTGGCAAGATTCGCCCAACGGAGGTGAAGGAGAATACCTCGTCCGTCCAAGTGGAAGCTTCTACCTCACGACAAGGTGAACCAAGAATTGATACAGAAGCATCCACAAGTGAGACACACCAAGACGAAGAAAACGAGGAAGTACACCAAGATGAACATCAACAACCTCCTTCTCCACCACGACAAGAGAATGACAACGTCAACAATGAAGAAGGCCAAGAAGAAGAACAATATGAAGAGGATGTTCCACCCCGAGCCAAGCCAAAGCTTCCACGAGTTCGAGCAAGAATCGCCGAGGACCATCCCATCGAGCAAATCTACGATGATATGCAAACCGGGAGAATCACTCGCTCTAAAACTCGTTTGGCTAACTTTTGTGAACATTACTCATTCATATCTAGCATTGAACCTATGAAGATTGAAGAAGCATTGGAAGATCCGGATTGGATAAACGCTATGCATGAAGAGCTACACAACTTTGAGAGAAATCAAGTGTGGACATTGGTCGAGAAGCCCGACAACAACCACAACATCATTGGTACCAAATGAGTGTTTCGCAACAAGCAATATGAAGATGGTCAAGTCGTCCGCAACAAAGCACGCCTAGTCACCCAAGGCTAAACTCAAGTCGAAGGTATGGACTATGGTGAGACATATGCTCCCGTTGCTAGACTTGAGTCCATTCGAATCTTACTTGCTTATGCTAATCACCATGATATCACCTTGTACCAAATGGACATTAAAAGTGCTTTTCTAAATGGTGAAATTGAGGAGGAAGTTTATGTCAAGCAACCTCCCGGCTTTGTCAATCCTAAGAAACCTAATCATGTTTACAAACTTCGTAAAGCCCTTTATTGTCTTAAATAAGCTCATAGAGCGTGGTATAAATGCTTGACCAAGTTTCTTATTGAAAAAGGTTTTGAAATTGGTAAAATTGATTCTACTCTTTTCACTAAAAGGGTTAATGGAGAACTATTTGTGTGCCAAATTTATGTTGATGATATTATATTTGGTTCAACTAACCCTCATTTTAGTGAGAAGTTTGGAAAGCTAATGTCGGAGAAGTTTCAGATGTCTATGATGAGTGAACTCAAATTCTTTCTTGGTTTGCAAATCAAGCAAACTAAGGAAGGTACCTTTGTTTCTCAAACAAAGTACACCAAGGACTTATACAAGAAGTTCAATATGCAAGAATGCAAAGGTATGTCTACACCCATGCCTACTAGTGGACATCTTGACTTGACTAAGGATGGCGAACCGGTTGATCAAAAAGTTTACCGCTCTATGATTGGTTCATTGTTATATCTATGTGCCTCCCGTCCTGACATTATGCTAAGTGTGTGCATGTGTGCACGATATCAAGCAGCCCCTAAAGAGTGTCATCTTAAGGCTGTGAAAAGGATAGTGAGATACTTAATACACACACCAAATTTTGGCATTTGGTATCCTAAGAGGTCTTCTTTCGATCTTGTTGGTTACTCCGATTCGGACTATGCCGGAGACAAGGTTGATAGAAAGTCCACTTCGGGTACTTGTCAATTTCTTGGTAGATCTCTTGTGTCTTGGTCCTCCGAGAAACAAAACTCGGTATCCTTATCCACCGCTGAAGCGGAATATATTGCCGCTGGATCATGTTGTGCTCAATTAATTTGGATGACCCAAACTCTTAAAGATTATGGGATATATGTGAAACATGTTCCATTGCTTTGTGACAACGAAAGTGCTATCAAGATTGCTCACAATCCCGTGCAACACTCTCGAACTAAGCATATTGAAGTTCGTCATCATTTTATTCGAGATCATGTTGCCAAAGGGGACATTGATCTAAAGCATGTTCGCACCGATAAACAAATAGCGGATATATTTACCAAACCGCTTGATGAGAAAGTCTTTTGCCGTTTGAGAGGTGAATTGAATATCATTGATGCTTCAAACTTGGAGTAGGGACTCCATTTGGATACATGCAAGGCATGAGCCTTTGACTAATCCTTGATATTTCTTTCATGATGCTATATATACGTCTTGGATATCCTTGCACCCTTGCATGCTATCTAACCCTTGTAGGTACTTGGATGAATCTAAATCCACGAAATTGCAACTCACTCATATCTTGAGCAATTTCTACATCACCAAGTCTCTACACAATGGTGGTTGAAGACAAGGAAGAACAAAACTGCTCACACATATCCTTTGACAAATTCTACATTAAGATTTATGATTGTCATTTTGGATACACAAGTGCTTTTTCTTGCAAGGCTACCTCATGTAGGAAGATGGACTCAAACTTCAAGTGGTGCTCCCAACTCTTGATGAGCTACATCAACCTTGAGCAACCCACACAAGTTCGACTACATGATCAAGCTCATCACCACCACCCAAGGTATGTTGTTCCACCTTAGAGAAGCTTTACTCCAAGACATGGGTCAAAGCAACTCAATAAGATGAGAATACATCAAGATGCTTAAACGAAAAATGGCAACCCCATTTTGCGCTTAAACGATGAGTACGACCAAAGATCAAGTGATCTCACTTGACTCTTATCAATACACTCTAACATAGGTGACTTTGTCACCGCCCGTTTCTAGATGAAGTTCTCTTGTGTTTCCTCTTGCATTTGTCTCATGCATATGTGTTCCCCCTTTCAAAAAAAAAACTTCATCTAGATCTTTTCTTTCTTCTCTTTTCTATTCTGCATTTTCTGCATCCAATTCGTTGCAAATCTTTCAGCAAATTCCTTGCAAATCCTTGTGAGATCTTAATTGCCTAGTGAGCTGAGGTGACAAGTGTTTTCTTTGTAATGAACTCGGTCACACCGGTTTGTTTTCTTCGGTCCAACCGAGATCTTTCGGCGCCACCAAAGCACACAACTCGGTGCTACCGATTTCACTATAGGAAAGACAGCTTGCCACTTATTCCTGCATTCATTCTTGCTCTAGCTCCACTCAGTGATTCTTGTCCTCTACCAGCATCACATTCAATTTGCCTTGTGACTCAAGGACCAAACCCTTCTGAAACAAAAAAAATCCAGAAGAGCCCTTCTTGGAAATTGATGTCAAAGGGGGGGAGAGAGATCACATCAAAGCTCTATGTTTGATCATTTCTATAGGGAGAGAGGACACTTAGGGGGAGTGTGACCCCAGATGTTTGGTGTTCAAGAGGAGATAAGTTACATGTCTTCAAGAGGGGAAAAGACATGTTCATATTTGATCATATTTGATTGCTTGCATTAGCTCAAGCTCTGTTGTTTTCTTCTTTTGCTCTGAGCTTCTGTTCCCTATCTTCTCCCAATATCCCATGCAAGATTCAAGGGAGCAAGACATCTAAGGGAAGGAAATCTATGATTTTATTGCACATCTTTACCTTTGGGGACATGTCTATATCCAATGGAGTACTCAGTGCTCACTCTCTACATGTCATCCCAGTCTTGGTACCTTTGTGGTTCTTTTGTTTGCTTTGGCTAGTACATGGATCTGTGTTATCTAACCTTGTTTACTCAGGTTCATTCCCGTCTAAGCCAACTCAAGACCATAGGGTAAGTACATGCATTACAGTCATGTGCATGAGGATTTCTTGCTGATGTACATACTATTTGCAAGAAGGACTCATGAGCATGAGGGCACATTTCCTATATTCACATCATTTGCTATGATGCATATAGCCAAGATACATGTAACACATGGCTTACTTTGTCATGCTTATGCAGTCACATGCTCCTATGTTCCATATTTACATGAGTGCATACATATAAGGGGAGCCTATGCATGTTGCATGTCTTTCCAAAGCTTTACTTGTTGCTCTCTATATCTTTATCTAAAGCTTCGATGTATTTGCCATCAATTACCAAAAAGGGGGAGATTGAAAGCACAAGTGCTCCCTGGGTGATTTTGGTAATTAATGTCAACATATCTCTTGTTGGACTAATGTTTCTACCCAGTATGTTTCAGATAAGTTCAACAATGGAGTGGCATGGACTAGAGGATGTGGAACCCCTTCAAAGTGCTAAGGACTAAGGATTGGCTCAAGCTCAGAGCTCAGGACTCTACATTTTCTATTTTAGTGATCCAAGATCACATTGAGTCTATAGGAAAGCCAATAATATTAAGAAGGGATGAGGTGTTGCTTAATGGCTTGCTTGCTCAAAGTGCTTAGTGATATGCTCCAAAGCCCTCAACCACTTTCTCACATCCACATTTGTCCCAAACCTAAAAGTCCAACTCGGCCCCACCGATTCTTTCTATCCGGAGCCACCGAGTTCAGTTGACAAAGCCACTGCCAGAAACCCTAATCAATTCGATCTCACCGAGATGGGCATGCAAACTCTCTGTTGCCTATTACAATATTTTCGGTCCCACCGAGATATGCAATCGGCCCCACCGAGTTTGCCTGGCCAACTCTCTGTTTCACTTATTACCAAAATCGGTCCCATCGAGTTTGAGTAATCGGTCAAACCGAGTTTTGGATATACCCTAACCCTAGCACATCGGTCCCACCAAGTTGATCCAGTCGGTCCCACCGAAATGCCTAACGGTCACATTATGAACCAAATCGGTCCGACCGAGTTCTCTGAACCGGTACCACCGAGTTTGATGATTTGTGTGTAACAGTTAGATTTTGTGTGGAGGCTATATATATCCCTCCACCCACTCTTCATTCATGGAGAGAGCCATCAGAACATGCCTACACTTCCAATACATATTTTCTGAGAGAGAACCACCTACAGTTGTGTTGAGGTCAAGATATTCCATTCCAACCACATAAATCTTGATCTCTAGCCTTCCCCAAGTTGCTTTCCACTCTAATCTTCTTTCTACCAAATCCAGTCCTATGAGAGAGAGTTGAGTGTTGGGGAGACTATCATTTGAAGCACAAGAGCAAGGAGTTCATCATCAACACACCATTTGTTACTTATTGGAGAGTGGTGTCTCCTAGATTGGCTAGGTGTCACTTGGGAGCCTCCGTCAAGTTTGTGGAGTTGAACCAAGGAGTTTGTAAGGGCAAGGAGATCACCTACTTCATGAAGATCTGCCCTAGTGAGGCAAGTCCTTCGTGGCCGACGACCATGGTGGGATAGACAAGGTTGCTTCTTCGTGTACCCTTCGTGGGTGGAGCCCTCCGTGGACTCGCACAACCGTTACCCTTCGTGGGTTGAAGTCTCCGTCAACGTGGATGTACGATAGCACCACCTATCGGAACCACGGATAAAAAATCTCCATGTCTCCAAATTGCGTTTGCACACTCCAATCCCTTCTCTTTACATTATTGCAACTTGCATGCTTTACTTTCCGCTGCTCATATACTCCTGTATGCTTGCATGTTTGCTTGATATGTATTGTGAATGCTTGAACTTGTGCTAAAACTCCACATCAACTTAAGTGAAATTAAAAAACTACAACTTTACTTGATTAGAGTCTATTCAATCCCCCTCTAGACACCCCTTCTCGATCCTTTCAACCGATCCAAAACAGTGTTCCTAGAAAAAGGTTACTGAATTTCAAAAATTGTGTCCAAATTTCAAAACATGTTCACGTGTTCCAAAAAATGCATGCAATTTCAAGGAATGTTCGTGATTTTAAAAAAATGTTCACGAATTTGTAGGAAATATTCACGCATTTTAAAAATATTCTTGATTTTGAAAAATGTTCACTATTTCAAAAAATATGAATTTGAAAAGATGTTCATGTTTTACAAAAATGTTTTTGAATTTGAAATAATGTTTGTCAATTTAAAAAATATTCATGATTTTGAAAATGTTTGCGTATCCGTAAATTTTTCCGGGAATTCGAAAAAAATAGTTCACGATTTCTATGAACGTTCACAAGTTCAAAAAGTGTTGACAATTTGAGAAACATGAACATTTGTGGGATACCAAAATAGGTTGGCCCAAAAAGAAGCAGACGCTGTAGGGGGGGGGCACGCGCCAAATAGTAGTGGCCCGCACATACGCATGGAACATTTGTGGGATTCTCAGAGAGATGGGTAAGCACTGTCATGAGTTTGGTGACTGCCGTAAAAAAATTTTTCCAGTTTAATGGCAAGAAGCTTGAGGAGTTTAAACCGCCACGAGGAATCAGACAAGGAGATCCAATATTACCTGTTTGTGTTAGTAGGAGAGGGCCTGTCGTGCCTCCTAAAATCAAGGAGTCATCTAATTTGAATGGTTTGCAAGTGGCATCATCGGCGGCGCTAGTGAATCTTTTATTCGCTGATGACAGCCTACTGTTTTTCAAGGCAAATAGTGTGGGTGCTAATGAGGTGAATCTGGTTCTGGATACATATTGCGAGGCAACAGGACAACGAATAAATTATAATAAATCACCAATCTTCTTTAGCAAAGGGGTCCCGAAGAATACCCGCAATGAGATCAAGACCATACTGGAAGTGCCAAATGAGACGCTTAACAAGAAATATTTGGGGATGCCATCCAACATTGGAAGCTCTAAGAACGGAGCATTCAAATATCTTAAAGATCGCCTATGGAGTAAGATACAGGGATGGATTGCGAACACCATGTCCACATCAGGGAAGGAAGTCCTAGTGAAAGCAGTTGCATAGGCAGTTCCTGTTTATTCTATGTCATGTTTTAAACTTCCACAAAGCTTATGTGAGCATTTGAACATGCTAATAAGAAAATTCTGGTGGGGAAGTAAAGAAGTCAAGTGCAATCGCACTGGGCTTCCTGGAAAATAATGACGCAACCGAAAGGCATGGGCGGACTTGGTTTCAAGGATTTTGAGCTGTTCAATATGGCTATGTTGGCGAGATAGGCTTGGCACCTATTACAATCACCAGTCACTTTGTGCTCAACTTCTAAAAAGCATATATTATCCAACAATACTATTTTGAGTGCAACTCTTGGTGGTCACCCAAGTCAGGCGTGGAGGGCATTGATAGAGGGTCGTGATACTCTGAGATTGGGCCTGATTAGGCGCATTAGTAATGGTGCGACCACACGAATATGGGATGAAAATTGGTTACCTAGGGGAGGGATGATGAGACCCTACAGGAGTATCACCCAAGACCCCCCCCCCCCTTGTTTTAGTCTCGGAACTAATTGACCCTACTTCAGCGTCATGGAACAAGCATATGGTGGAAGAAGTGTTCATGCCAATGGATGTCCCTTCCATACTCGGGATACCCTTGTATACAAGGAATATATTAGACTTTTGGAGTTGGAGCTATGAAAACAATGGATTTTTTTGGTAAAATCGGCATATAGGATGTTGGTGTCAACAAGACAGCGGAGCGAGGCGTGGTTGGAGAACATGGTTGGCCTGTAGCGACCCGACCCGAATGGATCAAGTCTCTGTGCTTAAGTGTCATCCCTGGATCGGTATGCTGACACACACAGTACTCGAGGATTTATAACAGAGGTAAATCACATGTATAAAATAGCATAAAAACTATTACCTCAATCCAAATAGCGGAAGTAACAAGGTTGTGGATTCCCATCAACACCAACGGCAAAGTTGAGTGTAGAAATCGTTACACTAACGTATCACTTACTCGTCGTAAGATCCTGCAACATGAGACATTGCAGCCACAGAGGGTCAGTACATTGAATGTACTGGCAAATTCACACCATAGAGCAATGATGAATAATGGCTATCTCTACATGCATATTTGGCTGGTGGAGGCTCTATGGTTACAATGTTTTTGCGAAAAGCCAATTTTTCCCTACTGCAAAGGAATAAATTTTATTTAACTATCGTGGTGGTTGTTAAACATTGAGAATGGTTGACAGCATTCTCAATCCCAATTAAAAATATCATCATTAACCCAACAAAATTAATTAAAGTAACATGATGAGATCAACATGATAATCCAAGAACCAGATACTCAAGATGTCCATAACCGGGGACAAGCCTAATCATGCTTAGTTTGTACACTCTGCAGAGGTTTGTGCACTTTTCCCACAAGACTCGATCTCCTCCGTTTGATTTCTCGCACTACATGGTGTTTGAGAAACGGATGACCGAGACATAGTCTTTCAGAAGCGCTAGCACCTTACGGATGGGTAGACCGTACCAACCTACAACCCCTACATCAGCTAGTCTACCACTATAAGAGTTCGCACGACTTAATCAACTATGCTAGAGCCCATAGTAGCATGTGGTTGCACACGGAAGTTTCTAGCATGAATAATCTTATGATCCCTTTGAGCCTGGGTGGCGGTCCATAAAAAAATAGGCAAATCCTGGTCTACCCAGGTGCCTAGATAGGCAAATCCTGGAATAGCCAGGTACCTCAATCCACCCAAATGTGTGTTTAAGTTGCCACCTTAAGTAAACCATTAATTAACAATCTCACATCTGTCATGGATACACTCACCCAATCCACGTCTACTAGCATAGCATGGCATAATAAGCAAACGTAGAAGTATCTCCCAAAGGTTTGATAATAAACAGGTAATAGGTACTACCTCATCTACTTCCCATCCCGCAATTTAATTAGATCCTAATCATGCAATGTTTGAGGATTGATCTAATGCAATAAAACTGGGTAGTAGAAAAGGTATGATCAAAGTGTGAACTTGCCTGCAATGTTGATGAAGATGATTCGCACTCAAAACTCTTGATAGTTCTACTCGTCACACTCTGGTCAATCTATCGTAAGCAAGCAATAGTAACCACACATAAGCAATCACTCAAAAGATCAGAAAGAACGAAGAACGAGTCAGAAAACAACAAAATCAAGAAAATAACTCTTGCAACATAAAACAATTTCTAACAGTACCAAATTATGCGAATTTGGCCTTATCAGAAAGTTTAGGTCAAGAGCTCCGATTTGCAAAAAGAATCAACTAAATCGGAGTTACGAAACTCAAATTATGATCAAACGAAGTTCAAATACTAATCTGTTTGAAATTCAAATTTTAAACTTTCAAAAACATGTTTGAGTTGGATTACTGGATAGAGGAGATCATAACGAAGAAGTGGGCGTTGGTTTCGTTGGATTTGGACAAACGAGCAAAAAGTTATAGTTGTTTCAAAAACAGGGACTACACTGTAAAATAAAACAACTACAACTGGGTCCCTGGCAGAAATAAACAGAAAACGAAAAGACTAAATAATGAACGCTAAACAGTGGACGTTCGTTGTTTAATAAAACCTAAAAAACAGATCTAGTCTAGGGTTTTAAGAAAAACCGAAATTAAGAAAAACCGTATCAGACCGGTGTCGGTTTTATACCGGTTGGCATCGGTTTTCGACGAAGAACCGGCGACGGAGGCGGTTAACTCCGGTGAGGCGGAACGACGGCGGCGACTCGGGTCCGGCCGGGGCGGCGGCTCCGGTGGCCCTCCGGCTCGGCGGAGTGAGCGGAGAGGTGCGACACGGGACGACGGTAAGGTGGGTGGTGGATGTGGGGGTCGGGGAGGTGCGGGGCGACGACGAGGAAGCTCGGCGGCGGCGACAACTCCGGCGCGGCGGCGGCAGATGCAGAGGTGGCGACGGCTTGAGGCAAGGGCGGCGGGGCGGCTCTATTTATGGAGGGGAGGGGCGGCGCGATGCGTGGAGGAGGGGGCAAGGCGCGGCGGCGTCCGGGAAGGACACGGCGGCGGCGGCGGTGGTGTCGTGGTGGCTGCGGTCTCCCGCTCGGGAGCTCAGGGGCGGCGACGCGTGGGCTGGCTGGGCCGTGGCCTGGCTGGCTAGCTGGGCCAGCCCAGTCGGCGGAAGTCTTTAAAAAAACAGACAAATAAAAATAAAAACAAAAGAAATAGAAATATTATATAGGCCTATAATATATCAAAATTTTCAGAAAATGATTTCCTACATTGTGAACATTTTTGTAATATCAAATAAATTCCATAGAAATTCAAATAAAGCAAAGAGTGCTTCTGCTCTAGTAAAATCCAGTAAAATCATTTTAAAAATACCAAATTGATTTCAAATTTATTTATCTCCAATTTTCTGATGTAGGGAATCATGTTACCCTATTTTCCATATATTTTATTTTTGGAGAAAATAATTTGAATAAAATCCAATAACTCCAAATTGAAAATAAATTCAAAAGAACTTTGAATTTAATCCTTTGAAACTCCCAACTCATATTTCATATAATTTGAAGAAGTCATTTTATCTTCGCTCGTGAAAATCATTGAGTTGCATAAAGTTTCAGAATTGGAAATATTCTCAACTGAAATTCAAATATTTTCAACACCCCTTGTCATTTAAATAAATGGAAGAAGTCATGTCATCTTCTCTCCAGGGTTTTGTGGTGAAAAGAATTTGAATTCTCGGAGAGCATAAAGCAAAAATGAAAGTTTGGGAAGTCCTTTTATTCCCTCTCATTTAACTTTCAAAAAAAAGTTTCGAATTCACTCACTTTCAGTCAACCAATCAAACAATCAATCAAAACTATCTATTTGTTTATAACATTCCAAAATTTAGAATTTTGGGATGTTACAAACCTACCACCCTTAAAATGAATCTCGTCCTCGAGATTCGGAGAGGCTAGCAAGAAATTGGTTAGGGTAGGGGGTCTTCTCAAAATCCATCGATCATCTCTGGGTCTCGGGTGCTACCACCCTTAGAAGCATGGTTACGGTTCCATCAAAACTCATATACTCCATCCTTATTACTGACAGTGTCGGTCTTCTCAGATCTTAAGGATAATTCCTTCTCTGGGCTCTTCCGGTAGTGGCATAACCTTTTCCTCAATTCTTCTGTAGTTTCATCCTGGTAAGGTTATTCCGGTAAGGTTATTCCGAGACTGGGTCTTCTTAGCTGACGGGTCTGGCGCCAATGCTAAACAACTATCGATATCTCATGGTGGTCAACAATTTATGGTTTCTCCTGCAGAAAATGGGTCTGGGTTGAACCTCACCGTATGTCCTACGGTTGGCAACAACTGCCTTGTACAAGGGAAAAATACTTATACCATTCTAAGGTTTAAGCAAGGTTTTGATCGTCGTCTCTCTACTATAGGTAAGTCACTCAGATTTACCATCCCATATAGCAAAGCGAAATAATAAGAGTAAGTCGGTATGGTGATCAATCCATCCCTTTTAAAACATTACCTTGTACATGGTTTAGCGAATCTCGCATTCTAACACTCGGTCATCCTCACAAGCATTGCAGAATTTCTCTTGTCGACGAACCAAGTTCGGAAAATCCATTGATTCTGCAAGCCAAACAAACATCTATCGTTCCTTAACAACTCTCAGGTTTTGCGTAAACTCCTATAGAATCGTCGGTTGATAAAATCGTAACTTCTTCCAGGGTTTTTCCTTCAGCAAGAATGTGCTTGCTTCTTGGCAGGTCCTGGGGCCTGTGGGTTATGGCCCATCTCATCACTTGTAGTCCTTGAACTTATCCTCGGTCTTCTGATCCTTATTCCAACTTCCAACTTCCTAGTATTCTTAAATCCATCTAATTGTGCTGTCTTCCTTCATTCTATTGGCACCAAACTAGGACATGATTACTCAGACTCATCATGGAATTTCCATTGATCCATATTTCCAACATCATACCTCCTTTATATCCAATAGTAATTCATCTCTTCATCCACGTGGGATATCCCACATACCGAGATAAAAACTTATACTTATGAAGTCCATACTCCACTTCGTGGAACATCATTATCCTTTCCAGGGTCAAGCGTCCTTACAGGGGAATATTGGCCATCTCTGCATGGCACTTCTTCAACTGGGAAACGTGAAACACATCATGAACTCCTGACAGTCCTTCGGGTGACTCTAACTTGTTGGCCACTTCTCCCATACGCTCCAAAACTCGGTATGGTCCTACAAATCTTGGGGCTAACTTTCCCTTAACTCCAAATCGTTTAACTCCTCGCAGAGGGGACACACGAAGACATGCTCTGTCTCAAATTTCATTGTGGGGACCCCGACTCATAAGTCGTGATCACCGAATGCACGTGTACAGTGATCCCAGAGATCAATGCTCACTGAACACACAGAAGCTGAATAACAAGAGTCTTACATCCATACATACCGTTTTACACAAGTAGGACCATTATGGTCAAGTCTTGAGTATATCATCGCAGCGGAAATCTTCATTGATAACTTGGACCCATGCCATCCGCCTTAACCCTCGGGCATTACATTGGGAGCGTCCTAGCTCACATGTTCGTCACCGAAGTATTCTTCCTCATATCCTGTTCTTTCATGCCTGGCCAATAAAATAACCAGTGGCAAGTCAATGAGTACTTTGAATGTACTCGCAAGCAACCCAAGAGTGATAACAAAATAATCATGCAAAGCTCTACTGCTTAGTTGGCATTTTTGCGGAAAGCTAGTTTTTCTCATGCAAGTATGATCAACACATATCAAGGACATGAATGCGTCTGCAACCAGTATCAGGAGGTTATAGACATCAACGTCGAGGAAGAGTTATGAACAACTCATGCTCAAGCTCATCGTGACTTCCTCACGAGTCACATCATCAATATCACCAAACTGTGTTGTTTGTTAGAGACATACGGACATAGTCTAAGCAGCACCACCCAACTGTCCTTGACCGCGGACACGGCTATTCGAATAGTTTGACACTCTACAGAGGTTGCACACTTTACCCACAAGATCCGGGGAACTTCCGTGTCATCCACGACCCGCGGTACCTCAAGTACCCGGGGTAAGCACCCGATCACTACTTTCCCTAGTCGTGACCAACATAGAGTCCACTCGATTGGTAACAGCCCCCGTGCCAATCATTTTCACAATTTAATCTGGTGGAGCCACGCTCCCATACTCATCACATCTCACACGCACGGGGGTACCAACAGTGTGTCCGGTGCCCTGTGAAAACAGTCATGGCCGCCTATCCAAGCACGACCCCGTCCCGAGAGCGACCACGTCACTCCCGTCACTAGTGATGTGGGCATCCATGCTAGCACGAACTAGGTAATCAATAATGCCCCGTCCCATAAGGGGTAGTGTGGTTGCGCACGTAAGGCTGGGACAGTCGACAAATCTTAAATCTAATCCGTTTTTGTAAACAACACTTTCATCAAGCATCGGTACACTACCTCTCCACCATGTAGTGACCTAGATCATCATCATCTCCCAGGGGCATTAGTGGCACCCACTGGGGCTATTTGCAAGTATGTCAAACCACACTTGTTCCTTACCATGCATAACTCCGACCCATTTTGCTCAGCCAACAACTATAGCGTATTTCTACAATCCAACAACACAACTCTAAACAAGGATAGAGTTATGAACAATGCAAGTATCAACAGGTTGTGCAACGAAGGCAAACCTGGCAAGGTTGCCATTCAAGATATCATGCATTCAACAATAACGGAAGGACATGTTATTATGATAAAAAGGGTTCATCATGGTCAAAGGGCTGCCTGCCTGGTTCATCTGAGTCTTGAAATCTTCTGGTCCTTCTCCATGTACTCCGTCTACTTCGTCAACTAATCGTCGGAAACAATCACAATAAGCAACACAACAAGGCAGAAAATATAAGTGCTCTAAAATTGCAAGTTGGACTTTTCTAGGATACCTTTGGTCATATGAGGTATGACCAAAGTGGTTTAAATGGGATTTGATCAATGGATATCTCTGAATATTTCAATATAATGGAATCAAGGGATTTGTGGATTTGCAAGAAGTGTACAGAAATATATTTTTGAAACCTGAGCAGAGGCACCCATTTAGCAAATCATGATTTTAGAAGCATCTAGGAGTTGGTTTCACTGGATTTGGAGTTCAAATGAATTTCCTATGAATTTGCAAAGTTGACAAACATGAAGAAATGGCTCATTATTTTGTGGGGTACAGAAGGTATTAAGAAAAATGTTCATAAACTAAGTTATGAACTTAGAAACATCTAGGAATTTGAATCATGGCATTTGGATCAATTTTGAGCTCTCTGTGATTTTCTAAAGTTCATCACAGAAATAGGAAAAACAAGATTTGATAAATGTTTGTGAAGAAAAGGTCTCTGGAAAAATGTGCATGTTGCACCAACAGGTAGATCATGATTTATAGAGTCACTAGAAATTTGAATCATCAAATTTGGAGTCCATTTGAATTGTTTATGGATTTTACAAGTCTACAGAAAAAGAAAAAGGAGAGGGATTTACCTAAATGGGCCAAATCTGGGCAGCGGCGGCGCGCGCTGGGCGAGGTTTAGCATCGAGGCGCAACTGGGCCGGCCCATCGGCTCAGCCGCACACGCGCAGGGTCCACGCCGGAGGCGTATTTGCCCAGTGCGTCTCCACTTAAACGGAGGGGCCTGCGGACGGGGTCAGCGACTGCAGGGGTCCACCAGGTCGTCTCCTCCTCCGCTGCACGAAGGAGACAGAGGAGGCGGGGCCGAGCGCTTGCCGGCGCCCGTTCCGGTGGCTCCGGTCACCTCCGATGACGCCCAGCACACCGGCGGGCTCAGGGAAGAGCGGCGCATCCGACGAGGTACTCCATGGAGGCAGGGGTGGTCGGATGCGGGCGGTGCATCACCCGCGGCGGACGGAGGCGACGGTGAGGTTGGGGCATGGCGCTGCAGCCGCGGAGGGAATGAAACAAAGAGGGGGAGAGCTCTGCCGTTCATCTGCGGTTCTACTGGTGGCCAAAGGAGGGGCGGGGAGGCTTCGGGTTGCGTGAATTTAGGCGGAGGCCGACGGCGGCACTCCGGCCATGGAAGGAGCAGGAGGGCACGAGAGGAGGTGCAGGTTGGTCCAGGGGGTTCACGGGGGAGAGAGAGATCAAAGGAGCTCCAGAGGGAGGTCAGGGGCGGCCTTATATGGCGAGGCCACGGCTCACGGTGGACGTGGCCTACGGGCACCCGCGGGAATGGCTGTTGTGGCCACGGGAGGAGGCCCGGGGCTGTCTACGGCGTTCGTGGGAGTCGAGTAGGGTGCCAGGAAGAGAGAGAGAGGGAGCGGGGAGAGGCCCTGGTGCTAGCGCGTGCGAGGCCGGGCATTGGCCGAGCCACGCGGCTCTGGGCACGCACCGCAGGAGGTGAGAGAGAGGGAGGGACGAGGGGGCCTGCACGGTGGCGTGTTGTGGACGTTGAGGCACCTCGACTGGCGCGAGGGGGAGGCTCGAGGTGGTCGGGGGACGCGGCGTCAACGGTCGGGAGCACGCTGACATGCTCCAGAGCGCGTCTTTGGACGGCATCCGCGGCTTTTCCGCGCGCACTCGCGCGTCCACTTGTGTCTGGCGTATGTAGGAGGAATAAACAAGAGGGGTGGAGGCTTTGGATGCTCTGGGACTTGCTAGGAGTGAGAGAGAGATGAGAAAGGGAGGGGAAAGTGGCTGTCTAGAGAAGAAAAATGGGTTCCTTCCCCCCTTCATCATTGCCTCTCGGGCAGGGAAGCACACCAGAGGTAGAGGGGGACTAGGAGGGGCTGTGGTAAAAAGGAGAGCTCATGGAGATTAGTGGAAGTGGACAAAACATACATTTTTAATTTCTGCCAGAAGGTGTTTGATGGTGGTTTGGGCAAGAAGATGAACTCCTCTTGTCATGAGGCTTGACAGGGTCAAATGGTATGATAAAATAATAGGTTCCACCAATATTGAGTCCATTTGGGCAAAGTTGCCAATGCAACTTTTGTAAACCCTAGAAATCAACAGAAATGGACTTCCCAAGATTTAGTCATGCAAACCTATTCTCCTTGATGCACCACTTGGTGTAGTGTCATCATTTGAGGTTCTGAACATGTCCACAAAAGTTGAGATCAACAGGAGAAAGTTTCCAATGTAGAGTTGTTCAAATTTGGTTCTGGACAGGAAAGGTTTTGGGGCACTTTGATCAAGTTAACTTGTTCTCCAACTTGTGTCATTTTCTCTAGATGAATTATTAGACCATTTGAGCATGTTCACAAGGTTTGAGAACATTTGGACATGTTTGGCAATGTAAAGTTGCTCAAACTTCAAAATGGACAGAAATGGTTTTGAGGGGGTTTCATGGGGTTATACTATTCTCCATGACATCATACTTGTCAAGATCATCCAACATGTCATATGTGACATGCTAGAATTTTCTTGGAATTTTTGGAGAATATTTCCTTTGTAAATATTTCAAAAGCTTGAAATATTCAAAAAGGGTTTTTGAGGAGTTTGACCAATATTGTGAACATGACCATGTGTTGAAACTCTTATATATGGAAAATATATGTCCATTGAGTCTCCCTAATTTTTCCCAAATATTTTTAAAGCTTTAAAATAATTTTAACCTATTAAAGACAATTTCTGGCCTAAAGAAAAGCCTTTAAATAAAATAGGAAACTTTTATAATTATATTTTATGGTTTATGGGTATCCTATATCTAATAGGAGTCAAATATATTTTTGGAAAGATTTTTACTACCCTTAATTAAGTACTTGCAGTGCAAATCTCAATTCAGGGGTTTTTGGAAAACAAATTTTTGAAAATACTATTTGGCCAAATTATTTTTGTAAGAAAATATTTTTTATGTCCTATACACATGGCATGATCATTGGGCAGAAGTTTTGGATCAAGGAGAAGGAGTATAAGAGTTGGAGGGTTTATTTGATTTTTAGAGCACTTGCAAACAACAGACAAAAAGCCAATCAAGGCAAAGTCCAAAACACACAAAAGTTTTTGTCAAACCACATTTTATCATGATTTATCATCTTAAGTGTTGTGCCATGAAAATCAGGGTGTGACATTCATAGACTACCTCCTTGCGTTTTTGAGTCTGCATAACTCTTCTGCCTGGACTAAGCTACCTTCAGTCTATCTCGAATCAACTTAACATTCTCTTCTGACTCCTTGATCACATTTGGTCCAAACAACTGACGGTCTCCAACTTCATCCCACATCAACGGTGTCTGGCTCCTTATCCCATACAAAACTTCAAAAGGGGCCATCTTCAAACTAGCTTGGTAACTGTTGTTGTATGAGAACTCTGCGTAAGGTAGATTATAATCCCTACTAGATCCAAAATTTAGTGCACACGCTCTCAACATGTCCTCCAGAATCTGATTGACTCTCTCGGTCTATCCATCTGTCTGCGGATGAAAGGCTGTACTGAACTCTAGCTTGGTTCCCAAAGTTTCACGCAACTGATTCCAAAACTTTAAAGTAAACTGGGTTCCTCTATCTGATACAATGGTCCTCGGAACTCCATGCAGACATACGATCCTGGTCAAATATGTCTTGGCCAACTTCGCACTTGTATAGGTGGTTTTCACTGGGATAAAGTGAGCCACTTTGGTCAAGCGAGTCAACTACTACCCAGATAGAATCATATCCCGTTCGGGTTCTGGGAAATCCGGTAATGAAATCCATGCCAATCTTATCCCACTTCCATTCGGGTATCGGCATAGGCTGTAGTAATCCTGCTGGATTCTGATGTTCTGCTTTTATTCTCTCTGGCATTCATCACCTACGACTACATACTCCGCAATATCCTTCTTCATACCAGTCCACCAGAAACACTCCTTCAAATCCAAATACATCTTGGTGTTTCCAGGGCGAATCGAGTATGGTGAGTCATGAGCCTCCTGAAGTATTTACTTCCTGATCTTTGCATTATTGGGAACATATACACGATCCTCGAACCATAAGATGCCGTGCTCATCCTTGCGAAAACCTTTGGCCTTTCCTTTACTCATCCTCTCTTTTACCTCAGCATTCTCTTTGTCATCCTTCTGAGCTTCACGGATCTTTCCCAACAATGTAGACTGAACTTCCATTGCTGCAACAAAACCTTTGGGAACAATCTCCAACCGAAGTTCCCTGAGATCCTCGGCTAACTCCTTTGGTAGTCCCCCACTTATGAGGGTATTCATCCTGGTGTTCTTTATGGTTGTGTCCTATTTCTCCACAAATCTTGCATGCACTTTCTCCATATCATTTCCATAAGGCTTCAACTTCTGGGACACAAGCTGAGACTTTAGCAGAGTCAACTTAAATTCTTCCCAAACGGTTACTCCTTGCCATCCATTGATGGTTTGGTACATCCTCCACCGGGTAGAAGCACCTCTTACAAAGAATGGAAGAGCATGTTGTGCCATATCCTTTCTGACTATAGGGTTATTCTTCATGTGATCCTCCATGTTCTGAATCCATTGGTCTGTCTCCAATTGACTCATTGGTTGTAATAGCCTGGCTTATTAGGGATGATAGACTACTCATATCAATAAGGAATTCCTTCTTTTCCGGGATCCCATTCGGACAGAACTCCAAAGTTAAGCGTGCTCAGCTTGGAGTAGTTTTAGGATGGGTGACCGACCGGGAAGTTGCTCCCGGGTGCGCACGAGTGAGGACAAAGTGCGCAGAAAAGACTAGTATTGATCTGTGGGGCCAGTCTAGATCCCGCCAGGAGTAACGACCACCGCGGTGTGTCCGGGCGTTATAAGTTGGTATCGAGCCGACCCTCGCGGTTACGGATGGTTGCGGACAGGTGCGTGGTTATGTTGTTCATGACGTTTGTGACCCGTCGTGGCACCCGACATGGCACATGTACGGACTGGAAGCCTGACGTTTGTGCCAAGAGGAACGTTTCGTGGCCCGACGAGGACGTCGGTTCCTCCGAGTGGGGTGTATGTAATAGCTCGGCTTATTAGGGATGATAGACTACTCATATCAATAAGGAATTCCTTCTTTCCGGATCCCATTCGACGAACTCCAAAGTTAAGCGTGCTCAGCTTGGAGTAGTTTTAGGATGGGTGACCGACCGGGAAGTTGCTCCCGGGTGCGCACGAGTGAGGACAAAGTGCGCAGAAAAGACTAGTATTGATCTGTGGGGCCAGTCTAGATCCCGCCAGGAGTAACGACCACCGGCGGGTGTGTCCGGGGCGTTACATTGGTCCAGACAATACGAGCTCATCTCCATTCATCCTCTATGGGTCCATGGGTATTGGGGTGGGATAAGAGAGATAGAGAGGGATGCACACAATACAAACAAAAGTTTTGAAAAGACATTTTTTTATTGTGGCTGTTGAAAAAACATCAAACAAATGACAGCTCACAATCATCGCATCTAACGCAGGTATATAATAGGGGTTTGGGCTTCTAATGGTCAATAAATCTTCAAGGTCATCAAACTCTTCAAGTCTTGGTCATGTCTCCGATAACTTCTTCTGATTCGTGCTCGTCCTTCTCAAGTTCTTTTGCTAGATCATCTCTGTTGACGCGAAATCTCTCGTGGTGTCCTTTAATATTTCTGAAGTTGCGTTCCAAACTTCTGGGTTTCAACATCCTTGACATGAACCATGGCATTACGGTCCTTCCGTTCCTGACGAATCTCCTGTATCTCGAGGTTTTGCTCCTATAGCTTGGCTACTTTAGCTTCTGGGTCCTGAGTTTCTTCACGAAATACTTCTTTGTCGAATATAGCTTCCTGCAAGTCCATCTTAAAATCCTTGATGTAATGCTCCAGATCCCGGTGTTACATCAGCTAAGGTTAAAACTTCACCTCTTGCTGATAGGTGCTCCATCAGCCTTCTACCATCCAATCCTTCCATGCATATGCATGCTTAACTCAGCACGGTGACAATAGCATAAGCGGGCGATAACATCATGGCTAGCGTGTTTCTGCTCTTGTCATTTCCATGAGCTATCATTCCATAGTTGATATCTCCTGCCTTAGGGTTTTCCTAGCAAAACTTTGAGTTTCTAACTCTCCATGTTCCGGTCTTACTCCAATACACCTTGATCTCGGGTATTGATAACTTCCATAGTCTGTCAAATTCCATAAGCGTAACCTTCCTAGGTCATAAAAATCTGGGAATTCTTTAGAGCCTTCAAAATCTCCTAGTCTTCGGAGTCTTCAACAGTTGTAGTTTCCATTTACACGGTAAAATCCTCTTCATTCCAAATGGTCTTAGTTGTCCGATATCTTATCTCCTTGGAGTGGTCTCATTGGTCAAATCTTCGAGTGGTCAAAAGGGGAAAAGGGGTATGGTCTCACTAAAAGGGAATATTTGAATAAGCTCAGAAGAGAAGAGAGGTAAAAGATCTTTTTGAAATTGAAGTTGTAGAGAAAAACCTTTCCTATGGGCTTGTCAGTTTCTAGGGTCACCTCCTACAGTCAACATGTGCTCTGATACCATCTTGTAGCGACCCGACCCGAATGGATCAAGTCTCTGTGCTTAAGTGTCATCCCTGGATCGGTATGCTGACACACACAGTACTCGAGGATTTATAACATAGGTAAATCACATGTATAAAATAGCGTAAAAACTATTACCTCAATCCAAATAGAGGAAGTAATAAGGTTGTGGATTCCCATCAACACCAACGGCAAAGTTGAGTGTAGAAATCGTAACCCTAACGTATCACTTACTCGTCGTAAGATCCTGCAACATGAGACGTTGCAGTCACAGAGGGTCACTACATTGAATGTACTGGCAAATTCACACCATAGAGCAATGATGAATAATAGCTATCTCTACATGCATATTTGGCTGGTGGAGGCTCTATGGTTACAATGTTTTTGCGAAAAGCCAATTTTTCCCTACCGCAAAGGAATAAATTTATTTAACTATCATGGTGGTTGTTAAACATTGAGAATGGTTGACAGCATTCTCAATCCCAATTAAAAATATCATCATTAACCCAACAAAATTAATTAAAGTAACATGATGAGATCAACATGATAATCCAAGAACCAGATACTCAAGATGTCCATAACCGGGGACACAGCTAATCATGATTAGTTTGTACACTTTGCAGAGGTTTGTGCACTTTTCCCACAAGACTCGATCTCCTCCATTTGATTTCTCGCACTACCTGGTGTTTGAGAAACGGATGACCGAGACATAGTCTTTCAGAAGCGCTAGCACCTTACGAATGGATAGACCGTACCAACCTACAACCCCTACATCAGCTAGTCTACCACTGTAAGAGTTCACACGACTTAATCAACTATGCTAGAGCCCATAGTAGCATGTGGTTGCACACGGAAGTTTCTAGCATGAATAATCTTATGATCCCTTTGAGCCTGGGTGGCGGTCCATAAAAAACAGCAAATCCTGGTCTACCCAGTGCCTAGATAGGCAAATCTGGAATAGCCAGTACCTCAATCCACCCAGATGTGTGTTTAAGTTGCCACCTTAAGTAAACCATTAATTAACAATCTCACATCTGTCATGGATACACTCACCCAATCCACGTCTACTAGCATAGCATGGCATAATAAGCAAACGTAGAAGTATCTCCCAAAGGTTTGATAATAAACAGATAATATGTACTACCTCATCTACTTCCCATCCCACAATTTAATTAGATCCTAATCATGCCATGTTTGAGGATTGATCTAATGCAATAAAACTAGGTAGTAGGAAAGGTATGATCAAAGTGTGAACTTGCCTGCAATGTTGATGAAGATGATTCGCACTCAAAACTCTTGATAGTTCTACTCACCACACTCCGGTCAATCTATCGTAAGCAAGCAATAGTAACCACACATAAGCAATCACTCAAAAGATCGAAAAGAACGAAGAACGAGTCAGAAAACAACAAAATCAAGCAAATAACTCTTGCAACATAAAACAATTTCTAATAGTACCAAAATTATGTGAATTTGCCTTATCAGAAAGTTTAGGTCAAGAGCTTCGATTTGCAAAAAGAATCAACTAAATCGGAGTTACGAAACTCAAATTATGATCAAACGAAGTTCAAATACTAATCTGTTTGAAATTCAAATTTTAAACTTTCAAAAACATGTTTGAGTTGGATTACTGGATAGAGGAGATCATAACGAAGAAGTGGGCGTTGGTTTCGTTGGATTTGGACAAACGAGCAAAAAGTTATAGTTGTTTGAAAAACAGGGACTAAACTGTAAAATAAAACAACTACAACTGGGTCCCTGGCAGAAATAAACAGAAATCGAAAAGACTATATAACGAACGCTCGTTTATAAGATCTAAACAGTGGACATTCGCTGTTTAATAAAACCTAAAAAACAGATCTAGTCCAGGGTTTTAAGAAAACCGAACTTAAGAAAAACCGTATCAGACCGGTGTCGGTTTTATACCGGTTGGCATCGGTTTTCGACGAAGAACAGGCGACGGAGGCGGTTAACTCCGGCGAGGCGGAACGGCGGCGGCGGCTCGGGTCTGGCCGGGGCGGCGGTTCCGGTGGCCCTCCGGCTCGGCGGAGTGAGCGGAGAGGTGCGGCACGGGACGACGGTGAGGTGGGTGGTGGATGTGGGGGTCGGGGAGGTGCGGGGCGACGGCGAGGAAGCTCGGCGGCGGCGACAACTCCGGCGCGGCGGCGGCAGATGCAGCGGTGGCGGCGGCTTGACGCAAGGGCGGCGGGGCAGCTCTATTTATGGAGGGGAGGGGCGGCGCGATGCGTGGAGGAGGGGGCAAGGCGCGGCGGCGTCCGGGAAGGACACGGCGGCGGCGGCGGTGGTGTCGTGGTGGCTGCGGTCTCCCGCTCGGGAGCTCAGGGGCGGCGGCGCTTGGGCTGGCTGGCTAGCTGGGCCGGCCCAGTCGGCGGAAGTCTTAAAAAAACAGACAAACAAAAATAAGAACAAAAGAAATAGAAATATTATATAGGCATATAATATATCAAAATTTTCAGAAAAAGATTTCCTACATTGTGAACATTTTTGTAATATCAAATAAAATCCACAGAAATTCAAATAAAGCAAAGAGTGCTTCTGCTCTAGTAAAATCCAGTAAAATCATTTTAAAAATACCAAATTGATTTCAAATTTATTTATCTCCAATTTTCTGATGTAGGGAATCATGTTACCATATTTTCCATATATTTTATTTTTGGAGAAAATAATTTGAATAAAATCCAATAACTCCAAATTGAAAATAAGTTCAAAAGAACTTTGAATTTAATCCTTTGAAACTCCCAACTCATATTTCATATAATTTGAAGAAGTCATTTTATCTTCGCTCGTGAAAATCATTGAGTTGCATAAAGTTTCAGAATTGGAAATATTCTCAACTGAAATTCAAATATTTTCAACACCCCTTGTCATTTAAATAAATGGAAGAAGTCATGTCATCTTCTCTCCAGGGTTTTGTGGTGAAAAGAATTTGAATTCTCGGAGAGCATAAAAGCAAAAATGAAAGTTTGGGAAAGTCCTTTTATTCCCTCTCATTTAACTTTCAAAAAAAAAGTTTCGAATTCACTCACTTTCAGTCAATCAATCAAACAATCAATCAAAACTATCTATTTGTTTATAACATTCCAAAATTTAGAATTTTGGGATGTTACATGGCCCCTCTAGCTCGGCTGCTGATGAGAGTGCATAGAAAAACTTGTGGAAAACTCAAGTTCCGGGAAAGGTCCGTATGTTCTTGTGACGTTTATCAAGACAATCAATTCCTACAAACGATGTAAGGGCCCACAGACACATGTCAGACTCAAGTTCTTGCGGCATGTGCGGGTCTCCAGACTTTTGGAGGCATTCGTTTATTGGAGTGCACTATGTCAAGGTGCACCTGGGCACTTGTTGACAATGACCTGGCCCAAATTCTTATTGCCGCAACCGAGCCAAGTGCCAAGTAGTAGCTTTTTACACTAATGGAGTTATTATCACATGATGTGTTTGTGAAGCTTTCAGTCACTCTATGAGCGATTTGGGCAGCGAGACGCAAGGCTATCCATGAAGGTATATTTCAAAGCCCACAAACAATACATTCCTTCATAAGCAGATTCATTGACAAGCTAGATGCGATCAACGAAAACCATTAAAGTCAAAGGCACGAGTCAACGGCCATGAACCAGCACACGTGTCCAAGGGCTCCACCACCGGGTTTTGCAAGAATACACATCGATGCCAGCGTCATAAGGGGAAGGGGAGGATCAGCTGCATCAGTTTGTAGGGACAGTACCGGTGCATCCTTGGGCAGTTCTGTACTCGTAATAGTGGGAGTTGATGATCCACCAACACTAGATGTGATTGCGTGCCGGGAGGCAATTGCACTAGCCGAAGATCTCCACATCCAACATTTTGTCATCGCATCAGACACAAAGAAAGTGATTGATCATATCAACAAGGGCAGCTGAGGCAACTACGAAGCTATCATTAGTGAGATTAGACTTCGAGCAATTTTATTTCAATGTAATTTTACTTTTGAAGATCGTGCTTCCAATTCGGATGCTCATATTTTAGCCAAGTTCTCTCTCCCTCTCTAGGTCAGGGGTGTCATGTCTGGCTTGGCCAACCTCATGACTTGAACTGTATCCCACGGACTGTGGTTTTTGATGAATACGAATTTGGTTTACCCTTTAAAAAGAAAAGGTCGTGTTTCACCCGCAGCGAGGCACAACCATGCCTAGCCTCGCCAGCAGCTAGACACAAGCATGTCTCTCCTCAAGGATTCTATGAATGGGGCGGCTCGTAATATCGTAGGTACATGTACACCACTTTTAATTTGTTTTCTTCATTATTTATTTTTGTTTATATTTCAGAAATATTACAAATACATATATTTTGAGAAACTTAATGTATTTTAAATTCTTAAATGATCACCTAAAATTTAAAAAATGTTAAAGCAATGTAAAAATATCATCTAATTTCTAAAATTATTGATATCACTCAAAAATTGTTCCTGGCATTTAAAAATGCACACTTTTCAAGAAAATGTAAATGACATTTTTATGGAATGTAAAAAATGTTTGTGTAATTCAAAATTATATTTCATAGCATTAAAAATGTACCTTAGATTTAAGAATGTTGACATTTTTGAAAGAAATATGTTTGTGGAATTTTAAAAATGTTTATACAATTCAAAAATATTCACATAGATCAAGAAAATTGTTTCGTATCATTCACAAACAAATTAAACGTCTATTTAAAATGTATAACATGTGTTCCAAATAAATGCTCAAAACATCTATTTGCTAAAATCTTAAATATGTATGTGAAAAATGTTAAACATGTATAAAAAATTATTTTGAGGTATCTGAAAAATGTGCAATGTGTATGAAACAAGTAGACATCTAAACATATATTTGACAAAATGTTAATCATGTATTTCAAAATGTTAATGGTGTATATGAAATGTTCCTGATGTATATAAAATGTAGACATTCGTTGAACAAAGCTCCGAAAGAAAACTGGTGAAAACGAAGAAGGAAACAAAGAAAACCAAAGAAATAAAAAGAAACAAAGAAAACTAGAGAAAATCGAAGAAAATCGCTAGAATAGCAAAAATCCCGATAAGAAAGGCACATAAAAAACTCGTGTCGCTGGCACAAGGTTGGGTTGGCCTAGTAACACTGCACGAGAGGCGAGCCAAAGCTATGTCTCGCAATAAGCTGCATAGGTCAGATCGTCGCTATGTTTATTGGCTGCTAGCTGCCGATCAGCGCTTAGGGGTTGGGGGTTTGGGGGCATGTAGTGCAGTTCTTGATACATTACTTGCATCTTCAAATCAAAGTTATGAATTCCTGGAGAGGGTGAGGGCGAGGTGATCCACACCTTGCGCGAATGCATGACCGATCGGCTTGCCGGATAGCCAGGATGATAGGTAATGAGGCAAGGACAAATGGTTATGTCACTTTTTTCTCTCTCACTCTCATTACTTAATCCATGGCTTTTGTTTCAATATTAAACTATTCCATACCTTTGGAACTACAAGATTTGACATGCAGAAACTACAAGAAATTAATTAGGGAATATTGATGACCATGAGACAAGGTTTACATTGTTTATCCCCTCATGTAGTAAAAAGATTTAGTCCATATATGTAAATTGCTTTTCACATTTGCTTGATGGAAATTTTGGATTAATATTGAATTGTTCAAAGCTTGGCTATTGTCCCCTTTAAAATCGATTTAGTTCATCCACGAAATCAATTTTCTTGGCTTGATTAAGCTTTAGTTTATCAACCGAGGCTATAGGTTTTGGTGATATCTCCTCGGGAACGGCGCCAGAAATTCTTCCTGCTACTTGTGAGATGCGTTGGGATTTTCTCAAAGAGGAGAGGCTGAAGCAGTACAGTAGAGATAAGTATTTCTCTCAGTTAAGAACCAATGTTATCAATCCAATAGGAGAATTACACAGAACCTCGTTAGCGGCACCTGCACACACAAAAGCAAATACTTGCACCCAACACGATCAAGGGGATTGTCAATCCCCTTGACGGTAATTTGCAAGGATCAAATCTCATAGTGCTAGATAAATAAAATACAAAATAAAACAAAATAGAAAAGTGCGGCAAGGTATTTTTGGATTTTATATATGATAAAAGTAGACCCAGGGGCCATAGTTTTCACTAGAGGCTTCTCTCTCGAACACAAAGGATATAGTGGGTAAACTAACTACTGCTGGGCAATTGATAAAAAAAGTGCATACTTATTACGATATTCAAGACAATGATCATGTATATATGAATCACATCCGAGACAAGTGGACCGACTCCTGCCTCCATCTACTACTATTACTCCACCCATCGAGCGCTATCCAGCATGCATCTAGGGTATTAATTATAAAACAAAGTAACGCCATAAGCAAGATGACATGATGTAGACAAATCAAATCCAAGCAATATGAATAAACCCCATCTTTTTATCCTTAATGGCAACAATACAAATACGTGTCCTTTCCCTTGTTGTCACTAGGATGGAGCACCGCAAGATTGAACCCATCACAAAGCACCTCTCCATTGCAAGATATATCAATCTAGTTGGCCAAACCAAATGGACAGACCAGAGAGAAATACAAAGCTATAACAATCATGCATAAAAGAGTTCAGAGAAGACTCAGTTAATATTCATAAATATTCAGATCATAAACACACAATTCATTGGATCCCAACAAACACATCGCAAATAGAATTACATCGGATAGAACTCCAAGAAGATCGAGGAGAACATTGGTATTGAAGATCAAAGAGAGAGAGGAAGCCATCTGGCTACTAGCTATGGACCTGTAGGTCTGTGGTGAACTACTCATGCGGTAAGGCAGCAAGGATGATATAGAAATCCTCCATGATCAATTCCCCCTCTGGCAGAGTACCAGAAGAGGCTTCCGGATGGGATCGCGGAAGATAATAGACTTGCGGCGACGGGAAAAGTGTTTCGGGTGGTTCTCTGGTGTATTGAGAATATTTGAGAATTTGTAGAGGCGAAATTAGGTCAAGATGTGCCACGAGGGGCCTACTAGCTCAGTGGGCGTGCCTGACCCCCTGGCCGCGCCCCTAGAGCTTGTCGCTCCCTCGTGACTCGTCTGGTATTCTCATGAACCTTCTAGGGTCTCTCTTGGTCCAGAAAAAGTTATCAAAAAGTTTCGTAGCGTTTGGACTCTGTTTGGTACTGATTTCCTGAAAAGCCAAAAAGACAACTGGCACTAGGCACGTGGTTAATAGGTTAGTCCCCCCAAAACGATATATAGTTTCATATAAACATTCAAGATTGACACTATAATAGCATGGAACAACAAAAATAATAGATACGTTAGAGACGTATCACCCTCCTGGTCCACCGAGACTGGCTGGGGATGTAGTGTGGACACCCCCTACCGTGGGGGCATTGACCCAAATCTTGTGACTGATGCCAGGCTAGGAGTGAAAGGAGTAACCTTTCTCTCCTCCTTCCGTGGTTGGTGCTCCGATGTAGACTGATGGTGGTGGCTTGGACATGGATGATGGAGCGGTCACTCCGGATGGCGGTCCACATGGCTGGCTCATCGGCGTACACTATGTCGAGATGGTGGCTTTCCCTCATGGTCGTGTGGACGACAGGAGGGTGGAGGCAGGTGGCTCGAGCGCTCCCTGTCTTTGGCAGTGGCGTCGCTCTGATCCGGACCTAGGAAGTTGCACTCATCACACTTGTCGTGAAGACCTCGTGGTGGCATGGAGGAGCTGCCAAGCGAAAGCTTGGCGCTTTGTCGCCGACGACCGTGTGCGAGCGCCACTTTCTTCCTGAAGACGTCATCGTGGTGCTCCTCTTCGTGCCGGGGCTCCGGGTGAAGACCCTTGTCCCTTTGGACTCGGCAGCGGCGGCGCTTTTGCGCCGTTTTCCCTCCTAGGGGCGTTGTCGTGGAGCTTAGGTCTTTAGGGTGTTGTGTGGCATTGTACTCAGTTTTTCCAATGCTTTCTTTCGGTAGCGTAATCATGTGCGTTCTGCGTGATCCGGTTACCTTGGGATCGGTATTGTATGAGGCCTACCTCATCTTCTTGTATCGTTTAGCCGTGTACTTTATTCGGTGGTTGCTTTATTTATAAAGCGGGGTGAAAACCTGTTTCGAGGAAGCTTCTTAATGTGTGGCCAGACGTACACTTGTTTTTTTCAGTTAACCATACTAAAAAGTAAACTGACAGATTTACATTCGGCTAGCAGAGGTATAAACAGCATTTCCCTATGTTAATATTAAAAACTAAAAATTAAGTATTTTCAGTTTCGGTATCGGTTCGTCGGTTTTATGCCCACCTTGAGTTGGGCCAAGGCCTAAGTGTTTTTTTCTTTTCTATTTTTTCATTTTTCATTTTTTGTTAATTGATTTATCCTTTTTAAACATTATTATTCTTTTAAAAACCTGTTCAAAATTCGACATATTTTTGGAATACCAAAAAATGTTTTTTTAATATTCTTTACTATTACAAAAATGCTCCAAAATTTCAAAAAATGTTCCTTTTTCAATTTTTTAGTTCACAAGTTTAAGAAATGTTAGTGTTTCAATTTGTTTAATAAATTACATAAAATTATGTGTTTTTCAACTTCTGTTCAATTTTTTCATGGATTTTGTTAATTTGTTTTGAAAAAGTGTTCAAGTTTATAAAATTTCCATACGCAATTTAAAATTCCAATTTTTTGATAAATTTTGAAAAATGGTTAGAACACAAGAAAATGTTCATGTTGATTGCAAATAATAGAAGCATTCAAATTAGAAAAAACCACATGATCACTAATGCACCCTTCTGGCGTAGTGTGGCACACTCCTCTAAACTGGTGGCTTTTTTGACTATGGATAAATGACCCCAACTTCTTGAAGTAGCCTGGCATGGTCATATGCGGCATCCATACCAGGTTTGAATAACTTCCGACACCGTTTGCACGTTGTGACACGTCTGGCTATTTATCGGCCCTTTTTCACTGAGAAAACTTTGAAAAATGCAAAAAAAATTTAAAAATCGAAATAACTTGGCATGATGCCGTGAATTGGTCATAGAATATGGTTTAAATTTTTTTGAGGCCATTCGACGGACATCGAAAAATAATACGCTTTCAAACGAACCCTTCTGGCCTACTCGAACACCCTCTTTTGAACATGTCTATTTTTAACATCCCTCAAATGAATCCAATTTTTGCAAGCAGGTGTGCATGCTCATGGTAGGCATCAATGCCTGGTATGAACAACTTTGCCATTCTATGCAAGTTGCGACACGTCCGACCATTTATCGGTCCTTTTTAACCAAGAAAACTCCAGAAGACATAAAACTTGTCAAAAACCTAAACAATTTGGAATGATACGTTGAATTGCTCATACAAGGCCATGAAAAAATTGGGGTCATTTAAGGGATGTCAAGAGACGAGGTGCTCCCAAACGAATCCTTCTAACCTACCCGAACACTCTCCATTGAACATGGCATTTTTTAAATAATCTGACGACTAACCCCAACTTTCGTAAGCAGGTGGGCATGCCATGTTAGGCATCTATGTTGGGGTGAGATGACTTCTGAGACCATATGCAAGTTGCGACACCTTCGACCATTTATCGGCCTATTTTAACCGAGAAAATTTCAGAAAATGCAAAACTTTTCAAAAACCCAAACAACTTGACATGTTGCCTTAAATTGGTCATACAAGGTCATGCAAAAAATTAGGGTCATATAAGGGATGTAGAGAAATAATGTGCTCCAAAACGGAGCCTTCTAGCCTACCTGAACACTCTCCGTTTAGTTTGTTTTTTTAGTCAATCTCAGGAATAACCCCAACTTTGCAAGCAGCTGGGCATGCCCATGTTAGGCATTCATGTCTGGTTGAACGAGTTCCGACACCATATGCATGTTGCGACATGTCTGGCCATTTATCGGCCTTTTTCACTGAGGAAACTCTAGAAAATGCAAAACTTGACATGTTTGGCCATTTATCGGCCTTTTTCACCAAGGAAACTCAAGAAAATGTGATACTTGTCAAAAACCTAAACAATTTGGCATGGTGCCTTGAATTTGTCATACTAGGCCATGGAAAAGTTGGGGTCATTTAAAGAATGTCCAGAAACAACGTGCTCTTAGACGTAGTCTTCTCCCCTACCCGAACAACCTCCGTTCAACAAGGTTTAATTTTGGACATCCTTCAAATGACCCCAACTTCTGCAAGTAGATGGGCATGCCGATGGTATGCATCCATGGTCGGTTTGACGAATTCTGACACCGTTTGCACGTTGCGACACATTCGGCTGTTTATCGGTCTTTTTCACAGGAAAACTGCAGGAAATGCAAAACTTGTCGAAAATCCAAGAAACTTCGCATGGTGCGTTGAATTGATCATACAAGGCCACATAATTTTTTGAAGCCATTTCAACGATGTCGAGGAAAATGGACATGGTTTTGACATTCTGAGCAATCTTTAAAGACATGTTTTTTTGAAATTTTATTAGAATTTGTTTAACTATGAATATCTGTATTTTTTGAACAAAATTTGAAAAGGTGAACATTTTTTGAAATTTTGAACAACTTTTAAAAGCACGCGCATTTTTTGAAAAGAAAAAAGGAACAAAAGAATGAAAAAGAAACAAAAACAAACTAAAGGAAAAACAGAAATAATGAGAAAACGACCGGTTGCTATAGTAAATCAGTCGCTGAGAGATAGTTCTTGTGATCTGCATTTCCTAGTTAGACACTGAAGCTTATTAGTTCATGTGGCTAGCGACGAGCAGTCAACAGCGGGAGTTATAAGGTTTTTAAAATTTGGTTGGTAAATTAAAAATATTCGAATTTTTCAAAATTGGTTAATAAAAAAAATCATGTTTTCAAGAACTGTTCAGAATGTCAACAAATATTCCTGATTTAAACTTTCCACAAACTCAAAATCGAATAATTTTTGAACCGGCAAACCATTCTTGAAAGCACATTTTTTGAACAATGGCAACTATTTTGAAAATTGAAAACATTTTTTAATACGTGAATAAAATTTGAAATTCCAAACATTTTGAAGAATGTTAACATTTTAAAAAAAACCTGAACGATTTTTGAATTTTCCGAACATTGTTTTTGGAAATGCAAACAAATTTTGACATTTGCAAACAGTCTGATAAAAAACAAACATTTAAAAAAATAAACTCATTTTTTATATTTTCTAAAAATGCTAACAATTTTTGAAATTTCTGACTTAGAAAAAATGAAATAGGAAAGAGAATTAAATCAAAAACCGACAGAGAAACAAGCACATACAAAATCGCATTTTTCAAAATTTTCGTGGCTGCTGGTTTTTATTATCCGTTTTATTTTTGTTAAGCAAAGAAGGTCGTTAGCTCGTCTGGCAAAAGATTAGCAGTCAGAAGTTTTTCTAAAAAAAAACAGTCAGAAGTGTGAGGTGCAGGGTTACATGTAGAAGAAAACACGGTTTACGCACAATATCAAATGCACATGCGGCACTGGAAATCCTTGAACGGCTGGAAATTTTTGAATAATGCATGAGGCGGCTCGTGAACAGCTACACTGACGTGCGCAACAATTCGGACGTATTACATGTCCACGAAGCATTCAACCATGTTTCTTCTCTAGGGTACGACTTGGTGTCTCACTCTGACAATAGTTTTTTATTTGCCGGGACACTATGAAATTAGTTCTTCTATGTGCATATACATCTAACCCTAATGATTTGGACAAG
Organism: Aegilops longissima; assembly: GCA_021605205.1. Taxonomy (NCBI): domain Eukaryota; kingdom Viridiplantae; phylum Streptophyta; class Magnoliopsida; order Poales; family Poaceae; genus Aegilops; species Aegilops longissima. The sequence goes on along the minus strand of CM038678.1, from coordinate 154,905,739 downwards.
AACCTGATGTTGAGTGGTCAACAAATTGGTAACCGAATCCACTTGTTATTACATCATTTAGTGCCAGTTGTGCCAGCCGAATCTGGCTATATACAGAAGAAGAAATAGTCCACGGTGCAATCATAGGGACACTTGAACAACACAAAACTATTTCCACCGTAGACCACTAAAAGATTGGTTTTATGCTGGTTTCCTATACCGTGCCATCTTGCGGATCCAGCTAATTATGTAATTTTGTTTGTCTTATTTGTTTGAGTGAAAAAGAAACACATTTTTTGGACAGGTAAAGAATAAGTCTTCCAATCACCGCATCAGAAAATGCAGACAACCAATTATTACAATGTCTTGGATTGACAAGTCCCACAAAGTAATCAAAGGATACCCGCAAAAAAAAGGAATCAAAGGATAAAAGCAGTACATCAATGACACACTGAGAGCTCAGTTTTAACAAGCCTATTGTTGAGACAAAAATCTTCCAATGACTTGCTCTAACTTTTTTTTTTTGCATCCCTCCATCGTTGCCCCTCTGTCCATTCCCTGCAACACCGACTGAAGCTGCTTCCAATTGGTAGACAATAGTATAACCTGGTGGCTCATTGAGATATGTAACTTGCGTGCGACTCATAAGTTTCACCATTTTGCATAACATAATTAGCAACTGAAGTTGGTGTAGCCAAATAGGTTGCAGAACATGGTTCAAGTTTTGGTCAAATCGAGACAGACTCCACCGACCCAGGTTGGGCAGTGAAAACTCGAGGCGCAACCAAACACGCCCTAGGTGAATCCTCACGCATTTTAAGTGCGGCGCCATGCGAGAGGCAACCAGGTGTAGGTCGGCACGTGCTAGTTTCTCTGACTTCGTTCGAGAAAATGTTGCACCTACGGTCTTCCCACGGGAATCCTACGATACCTTCCCAATCAAACTACCCCCCCCCCCCCCGGTCATCAAAGGATTAAAGCACTATATAAAGCAAGCCTATTGCTAAACTGTCGCCCATGTTGAGACCTAAATCCCATAATGACTTGGTCTAACTTTTTTGCTTCCCTCCATCATTGCCTCCCACTAGTCCATTCACTACAACACTGCCCAAGACAGTTTCTAGTTGATAGACAAGAACATAACCTGGTGGCTCGTTGATATTCGTACCTTGTGTGTGACACATAAGTTTCGCCATTGAGCAGATCACCAACCTCGGTTCGTGTAGGCAAACGGTTTGCAGAACATGGTTCATGTTTTGGCCCAATCGAGACAGACTCCACAGAGCCTGGCTGGGCGGAAACGTGAAAGCTCGATGAGCAACCACACACGCCCTAGGTGCATCCTCTCACGCAGTTTCTACGAAGTGCCATGCGAGAGGCAACCGGGTGTAGGTGGGCACCTGCTGGCTTTTCTAACTTCCTTCGCAAAAATGCTACACCTAAGAGCTTTGTACATGAATCCTACCAAACCTTCCCAATAAACCCCCCCCCCCAAACATTGGTCCTTCCTTTGGCTGGTCTAGGGGACTCGAGACCGTATTGGCATATGACTCATCTTGGCTTTGCTTCCTTAGCCAGGGTGTTGTGTCTAATTAGGAATAAATCATGCATTGACGATATTTTTAGTATCGAAACCCAACTAATGGCCTATTATAAATTGGTGATTTTTCCTGTAGCTGTTGGAATGCCTTGAGTGGGCAAAAGGACTAATCGCATCTTAATCATCTCATCACCAACCTTCGTGCACTGGGATTGAGTCCTTCAGACTTCCACCTAGATCTAGACAACTAGCTAGAAGGTTGTCAGTGGTGCGAGAAGTCGGTTAGATGACCTTTTTGGAGTGAGTAAATAGAAAAAAAAACTACCTACAATTTGCATTAGGATTCTATATAACTACCACTTATTTTTTTTCATGATAACTATCGATTTTGTCTAGTTTTTTCAAAAAAAAAACACTAATTATCGATTGGCTTAAAATTGATCAGGGTTATGATAGATGTGGGGCACTTATCAGATCACGTGGCACAAAAGACAACTCCATTACTGTGAACAGTTATTTTGACCGCTATAGTAGGTGGGTCTGCTACATCTTGAGCTTGTGTTGGTTTTTCCCTTGAAGAAGAAAGGATGATGCAGCAAAGTAGAGGTAAGTATTTCCCTCAGTTAGAGAACGAAGGTATCAATCCAGTAGGAGGTACAAGCAAGTCCCCAATCTATGCACCTGCACAAACAATCAAACACTTGCACCCAACGCGATAAAGGGGTTGTCAATCCCTTCACGGTCACTTGCAAAAGTGAGATCTGATAGAGATAGATAAAACAAAAAGGTAACTAAATATTTTTGGGTTTTTTGGTTTATAGATCTGGAAAAAAAAGATTACAAAATAGTAGACCAGAAACAAATATGATGGAAAATAGACCTGGGGGCCATAGGTTTCACTAGAGGCTTCTCTCTTGAAGGAAAATAATACGGTGGGTGATCAAATTACTATCGAGCAATTGATAGAAAAGCGCCAAGTTATGACGATATTCAAGGCAATGATTATGCATATAGGCATCACGTCCGTGTCAAGTAGACCGAAACGATTCTTCATCTACTACTATTACTCCACACATCGACCGACTCCTGCCTGCATCTAGAGTATTAAGTTCATAAGAACAGAGTAATGCATTAAGTAAGATGACATGATGTAGCGGGATAAACTCAAGCAATATGATGAAAACCCCATCTTGTTATCCTCGATGGCAACAATGCAATGTGTGTCTCGCTACTCCTACTTTGTCACTGGGTGAAATCACGCAAGATTGAACCCAAAGCTAAGCACCTCTCCCATTGCAAGAAAAACCAATCTAGTTGGCCAAACCAAACCAATAATTTGAAGAGAAATACAAAGATATCAAATCATGCATATAAGAATCCAGAGAAGATTCAAATAATATTCATAGATAAGCTGATCATAAATCCATAATTCATCGGATCTCGACAAACACACCGCAAAAGAAGATTACATCTGATAGATCTCCAAGAACATGGTATTGAGAATCAAAGAAAGAGAATAAGCCATCTAGCTACTAGCTATGGACCCGTAGGTCTGAGGTAAACTACTCACGCTTCATCGGAAGGGCAATAGGGTTGATGTAGACGCCCTCCATGATCGAATCCCCCTCCGGCAGGATGCCATAAAAGGCCCCAAGATGGGATCTCACTGGAACAGAAGGTTGCGGCGGCGGAAAAGTATTTTCGTGGCTCTCTCTGGGGGTTCTGGAATATATGTGAATATATATAGGACGAAGAAGTAGGTCAGGGGATCCCCGAGGGGGCGACAAGGCAGGGGGTGCGCCCTCCACCCTTTTCGCCACCTCGTGGCTCTTCTTGCTTGGACTCCAAGTCCTCTGTGTGTCTTCGGGTCCAAGAAAAATCATCATGAAGTTTTATTTTGTTTGGACTCCGTTTGATATTCCTTTTCTGCTAAACTCAAAAACAAGGAAAAAACAGAAACTGGCTCTGGGCTCTAGGTTAATAGGTTAGTCACAAAAATAATATAAAATAGCATAATAATGCATATAAAACATCCAAAACAGATAATATAATAGCATGGAACAATTAAAAATTATAAATACGTTGGAGACGTATCAGGGCCCACATGTTAGTCTTTATAAAAAAGTCCCCAAAATAGATAGGCTAGCGCCCCCACGAGCGACTTGGGGATTGATTGATCCCTCCCCCACCGGTGACTCTTAAGTCCTATATGCTTCATTATTAAAGTTAGGCAACACATCCTTTATGAAAAACAACGGCCATGTAAGCTGAAAAATTTGGCCATGGTTTGAGGGGACAAGACAAATATGAGCCATCTCATATCCTAAAATTACCATCACGAGAAGATTGATCAAAATTCAGTAAGCAAAGCATCTGAGAATGGGCAAAGAGAACTCACTTGATCCATGGAGGTAAGGAGAGACGATTTGTGGCATGCAGAGGCGGGGGGCACAGATGCAGCTGTACGACTGCGACAAGATTCGGGAAGTGGTCATGTGATTAGTGCTTAATTAATGCTTGCATGCAGTCTTTTTATGAATAAAGACACCTAAAAGGTCATCTTAGATCTGATTAATATTGAGGAATACAAAGGCCGGTACAATGGATAGATGGCTGGACATAAAACGACTAGTACACAATAAAATTACATTAAAAATCATACTAGTCTTCTTCTTCCTCTGATTGTATGCCGCCCGCCTAAGATTGAAAATTGCCAAAAACCAACAAAAAAGAAAGGCGACACTTGTGAATGCCCTTATCATATCAGGCTTTGAAGACCGCAATAGCCACTGGCCCCTTGAGACAAGGTCTTAAAATCACTAAAGCAGTATCGGCTGGAGCACCACCCCACATAGAACAGGCTTGAATCCATCAACATCAGCACAGAGGGTTGGAGAAACCGGCCCTAGCCACAGAACATCATAGAAGAATATGTTTAAGTCGTCGCACCAATAGCCAGCCATAAGCTCTCCATGAAAGACACATGAATTGCCAAGACCTGAAGGGAACCAACAGATCTGGGGACACAACCCCCATAGGCTCTTCGTAGGCGCCAGATCGGACGTCATCCAGGTAGGGAAAGACTGGAGAGACCTTATTCCAACACGCCATCGTCGCCACCACCTCGTCTATGTTGCCAGAGAAGTAAAAATGTGACAAAAAAACAACATGGATTGGTCCCCACTCCTCTTTCCACCACCAAGTATTGGTGAACGCAGTAATTTCAAAAAAATTCCTACGCACACGCAAGATCCATCTAGGTGATGCATAGCAATGAGAGGGGAGAGTGTTGTCCACGTACCCTCGTAGACCGTAAGCGGAAGCGTTATGACAACACGGTTGATGTAGTAGTATGTCTTCACGATCCGACCGATCCTAGCGCTGAACGTAAGGCACCTCCGTGTTCAGCACACGTTCAGCTCAATGACGTCCCTCGTACTCTTGATCCAGTTGAGGCCGAGGGAGCGTTTCGTCAGCACGACGGCGTGGCGACAGCGATGATGAAGTTGCCGATGCAGGGCTTCGCCTAAGCACTACGACGATATGACCGAGGTGTGTAACTATGGAGGGGGGCACCGCACACGGCTAAGAGATTGTCTGTTGTTTGTTCTAGCGGTGCCCTCCCCACATATATATAGGTGGGAGGGGGGGGGAGCAGCAGGAGGCGCGCCTCAAGTAGGAGGAATCCTACTTGGGGCCTAATCCTATTCGGTCCCTCCCCTTTCCATGTTTTCCGGAGGGAGAAGGAAAGAGGAGGGGGAGAGAAGGAAAGGGGAGGCCGAATTGCCCCCTTCCTTTATCTCCTCTCCCTTTCCTTTCCCCCACCCTATTCGGCCATATATGGGGCGCACTAGCCCACTAGGGGCTGGTCTGTCCCGCCCTAGGCCCAATAAAGTCCATATCTTGGTCGGGGGTGCCCGGAACCCCTTTCTGGTGACCCCATACGTACCCGGTACCCCTAGAACACTTCCGATGTCCAAATACTATCGTCATATATATGAATCTTTATGTCTCGGCCATTCCGAGACTCCTCGTCATGTCTGTGATCTCATCCGGAACTTCGAACAACCTTTGGTACATCAAAACACATAAACTCATAATACCGATCGTCATCGAACGTTAAGCGTGCGGACCCTATGGGTTCGAGAACTATGTAGACATGACCGAGACTCATCTCCGGTCAATAACCAATAGCGTAACCTGGCTCATATTGGCTCCCACATATTCTACGGAGATCTTTATCGGTCAAACCGCATAACAACATACATTGTTCCCTTTGTCATCGGTATGTTACTTGCCCGAGATTCGATCGTCGGTATCTCAATACCTAGTTCAATCTCGTTACCGGCAAGTCTCTTTACTCGTTCTGTAATGCATCATCCCGCAACAAACTCATTAGTCACATTGCTTGCAAGGCTTATAGTGATGTGCATTACCGAGAGGGCCCAGAGATACCTCTCCGAAACACGGAGTGACAAATCCTAATCTCGATCTATGCCAACCCAACAAACACCATCGGAGGCACCTGTAGAGCATCTTTATAATCACCCAGTTACGTTGTGACATTTGATAGCACACTGAGTGTTCCTCCGGTAATCGGGAGTTGCATAATCTCATAGTCATAGGAACATGTATAAGTCATGAAGAAAGGAGTAGCAATAAAACTTAACGATCATACTGCTAAGCTAATGGATGGGTCTTGTCCATCACATCATTATCTAATGATGTGATCCCGTTCACCAAATGACAACACATGTCTATGGCTAGGAAACGTAACCATCTTTGATTAACGAGCTAGTCAAGTAGAGGCATACTAGGGACATTTCTGTTTGTCTATGTATTCACACATGCACTAAGTTTCCGGTTAATACAATTCTAGCATGAATAATAAACATTTATCATGAAATAAGGAAATAAATAATAACTTTATTATTGCCTCTAGGGCATATTTCCTTCAGTCTCCCACTTGTACTAGAGTCAATAATCTAGTTCACATCGCCATGTGATTTAACACCAATAGTTCACATCTTTATGTGATTAACACCCATAGTTCACATCGCCATGTGACCAACTCTCAAAAGGTTTACTAGAGTCAATAATATAGTTCACATCGCTATGTGATTAACACCCAAGAGTAATAAGGTATGATCATGTTTTTCCTGTGAGAGAAATTTTTAGTCTACGGGTCTGCAACATTCAGATCCGTATGTATTTTGCAAATTTCTATGTCTACAATACTCTGCATAGAGCTACTCTAGCTAATTGCTCCCACTTTCAATATGTATCTAGATCGAGACTTAAAGTCATCTAGATCAGTGCCAAAGCTTGCATCAACGTAACTCTTTACGATGAACTCTTTGTCACCTCCATAACCGAGAAACATTTCCTTATTCCACTAAGGATAATTTTGACCGATGTCTAGTGATCCACTCCGGGATCACTATTGTACCTTCTTGCCAAACACATGGCGAGGTACACAATAGGTCTGGTACACAGCATAGCATACTTTATAGAACCTATGACTGAGGCATAGGGAATGACTTTCATTCTCTTTCTATTTTCTGTCGTGGTCGGGTTTTGAGTCTTACTCAACTTCACACCTTGCAACACAGGCAAGAACTCCTTCTTTGACTATTCCATTTTGAACTACTTCAAAATCTTGTCAAGGTATGTACTCATTGAAAAAACTTATCAAGCGTCTTGATCTATCTCTATAGATCTTGATGCTCAATATGTAAGCAGCTTCACCGAGGTATTTCTTTCAAAAACTCCTTTCAAACACTCCTTTATGCTTTCCAGAAAATTCTACATTATTTTCGATCAACAATATGTCACTCACATATACTTATCAGAAAGGTTGTAGTGCTCCCACTCACTTTCTTGTAAATACAGGCTTCAACGCAAGTCTGTATAAAACTATATTCTTTGATCAACTCATCAAAACGTATATTCCAACTCCGAGATGCTTGCACCAATCCATAGATGGATCGCTGGCGCTTGCTCATTTTTGTTAGCACCTTTAGGATTGACAAAACCTTCTGGTTGCATCATATACAACTCTTCTTTAATAAATTCATTAAGGAATGTTGTTTTGTTATTCATTTGCCAAATTTCATAAAATGCGGCAATTGCTAACATGATCCGGACATACTTAAGCATCGCTATGAGTGAGAAAATCTCATCGTAGTAAAGACCTTGAACTTGTCAAAAAACCTTTCGTGACAAGGCGAGCTTTGTAGATAGTAACACTACTATCATCGTCCGTCTTCCTCTTGAAGATCCATTTATTCTTTATGGCTTGCTGATCATCGGGCAAGTCAACCAAAGTCCATACTTTGTTCTCATACATGGATCCTATCTCAGATTTCATGGCCTCAAGCCATTTTGCGGAATCTGGGCTCATCATCGCTTCCTCATAGTTCGTAGGTTCGTCATGGTCTAGTAACATGACTTCCAGAACAGGATTACCGTACCACTCTGGTGCGGATCTTACTCTGGTTGACCTACGAGGTTCGGTAGTAACTTGATCCGAAGTTTCATGATCACTATCATTAAATTCCTCACTAATTGGTGTAGGAATCAGTGGAGCTGATTTCTATGATGAACTACTTTCCAATTCGGGAGCAGGTAGAATTACCTCATCAAGTTCTACTTTCCTCCCACTCACTTCTTTTGAGAGAAACTCCTTCTCTAGAAAGGATCCATTCTTAGCTTTTTCACATAAGCATCGCAGCCCCAAACTTTAAGAAACGAAAACTTTGGTTTATTGTCAAACCACAGTTCATATGGCGTCATCTCAACGGATTTAGATGATGCCCTATTTAACGTGAATGCAGCTGTCTCTAATGCATAACCCCAAAACGATAGTGGTAAATCGGTAAGAGACATCATAAATCGCACCATATCTAATAAAATGCGATTACGATGTTCGGACACACTATTCTGTTGTGGTGTTCCAGGTGGCGTGAGTTGCGAACTATTCCGCATTGTTTCAAATGAAGAACAAACTCGTAACTCAAATATTCTCCTCTACAATCATATCGTAAAAACTTTATTTTCTTGTTATGATGATTCTTCACTTCACTCTGAAATCCTTTGAACTTTTCAAATGTTTCAGACTTATGTTTCATCAAGTAGATATACCCATATCTGATCAAATCATCTGTGAAGGTTAGAAAATAACGATATTCGCCGCGAGCATCAACACTTATCGGACCGCATACATCAGTATGTATTATTTCCAACAAATCTGTTGCTCGCTCCACTGTTCCGGAGAACGGAGTTTTAGTCATCTTGCCCATGAGGCATGGTTCACAAGTATCAAGTGATTCATAATCAAGTGATTCCAAAAGCCCATCAGCATGGAGTTTCTTCATGCGCTTTACACCAATATAACCTAAACGGCAGTGCCACAAATAAGTTGCACTATCATTATTAACTTTGCATCTTTTTGGCTTCAATATTATGAATATGTGTATCACTACAATCGAGTTCCAACAAACCATTTTCATTGGGTGTATGACCATAGAAGGTTTTATTCATTTAAGAACAATAATTATTCTCCGACTTTAAATGAATAAAAGTATTGCAATAAACATGATCAAATCATATTCATACTGAACGCCAACACCAAATAACATTTATTTAGGTTCAACACTAATCCCGAAAGTATAGGGAGTGTGCGATGATGATCATATCAATCTTGGAACCACTTCCAACACACATCATCACTTCACCCTTAACTAGTCTCTATTCATTCTGCAACTTCCGTTTCGAGTTACTAATCTTAGCAACTGAACTGGTATCAAATACCCAGGGGTTGCTATGAACACTAGTAAAGTACACATCAGTAATCTTTATATCAAATATACCTTTGTTCACTTTGACATCCTTCTTATCCGCCAAATATTTGGGGTAGTTCCGCTTCTAGTGACCATTCCCTTTGCAGTAGAAGCACTCAGTTTCAGGCATAGGTCCAGCTTTGAGCTTCTTCATGGGAGTGGCAACTTGCTTGGCATTCTTCTTGAAGTTCCCTTTCTATCCCTTAGCCCTTTTACTTGAAACTAGTGGTCTTGTCAACCATCAACACTTGATGCTTTTTCTTGATTTCTACCTTCGCCGATTTCAGCATTGCGAAGATCTCGGGAATCGTTTTCGTCATCCCTTGCATATTATTGTTCATCACGAAGTTCTATTAGCTTGGTGATAGTGACTAGAGAACACTATCAATCACTATGTTATCTGGAAGATTAAGTCCCACTTGATTCAAGCGATTGTAGTACCTAGACAATCTGAGCACATGCTCACTGGTTGAGCTATTCTCCTCCATCTTGTAGGCAAAGTACTGTCAAAGGTCTCATACCTCTCGACACAGGCATGAGTCTGAAATACTAATTTCAACTCTTGGAACATCTCATATGCTCCATGGCGTTCAAAACGTCTTTGAAGCCCCGATTCTAAGCCTTGAAGCATGGTGCACTAAACTATCAAGTAGTCATCATATCGAGCTTGCCAAACGTTCATAACGTCTGCATCTGCTCCTGCAATCGGTCTGTCACCTAGCGGTGCATCAAGGACATAATTCTTCTATGCAGCAATGAGGAAAATCCTCAGATCACGGACCAGGTCCGCATCATTGCTGCTATCATCTTTCAACTCATATTTCTCTAGGAACATATAAAAAATAAACGGGGAGCTACATCGCGAGCTATTGATCTACAACATAGATATGCTAATACTACCAGGACTAAGTTCATGATAAATTAAAGTTCAATTAATCATACTATTTAAGAACTCCCACTTAGATAGACATCCCTCTAATCATCTAAGTGATCACGTGATCCAAATCAACTAAACCATGTCCGATCATCACGTGAGATGGAGTAGTTTTCAATGGTGAACATCACTATGTTGATCATATCTACTATATGATTCACGCTCGACCTTTCGGTCTCAGTGTTCCGAGGCCATATCTGCATATGCTAGGCTCGTCGAGTTTAACCTAAGTATTCTGCGTGTACAAAACTGGCTTGCACCCATTGTATGTGAACGTAGAGCTTATCACACCCGATCATCACGTGGTGTCTCGGTACGACGAACTGTCGCAACGGTGCATACTCAGGGAGAACACTTATACCTTGAAAATTAGTGAGAGATCATCTTATAATGCTACTAGTCATGTCCAAATACTATCGTCCTATATATGAATATTTATGTATCGGACATTCCGAGACTCCTAGTCATGTCCATGATCTCATCCGGGACTCCGAACAACCTTCGGTACATCAAAACACATAAACTCATAATACCGATCGTCATCGAACGTTAAGCGTGCGGACCCTACGGGTTCGAGAACTATGTAGACATGACCAAGACTCATCTCCGGTCAATAACCAATAGCGAAACCTGGATGCTCATATTGGCTCCCACATATTCTACGAAGATCTTTATCTGTCAAACCGCATAACAACATACGTTGTTCCCTTTGTCATCTGTATGTTACTTGCCCGAGATTCGATCATCGGTATCTCAATACCTAGTTCAATCTCGTTATCGGCAAGTCTCTTTACTCGTTCCGTGATGCATCATCCCGCAACTAACTCATTAGTCACATTGCTTGCAAGGCTTATAGTGATGTGCATTACCGAGAGGGCCCAAAGATACCTCTCCGAAACACAAAGTGACAAATCCTAATCTCGATCTATGCCAACCCAACAAACACCATCGGAGACACCTGTAGAGCATCTTTATAATCACCTAGTTACGTTGTGACGTTTGATAGCACACTAAGTGTTCCTCCGGTATTCGAGAGTTGCATAATCTCATAGTCATAGGAACATGTATAAGTCACGAAGAAAGGAGTAGCAATAAAACTTAACGATCATAATGCTAAGCTAACGGATGGGTCTTGTCCATCACATCATTCTCTAATGATGTGATCCCATTCATCAAATGACAACACATGTCTATGGCTAGGAAACTTAACCATCTTTGATTAATGAGCTAGTCAAGTAGAGGCATACTAGGGACACTCTGTTTGTCTATGTATTCACACATGTACTAAGTTTCCGGTTAATACAATTCTAGCATGAATAATAAACATTTATCATGAAATAAGGAAATAAATAATAACTTTATTATTGCCTCTAGGGCATATTTTCTTCAGCAAGGCCGCCGGATGAAGAAGAGGAGGGGGACCGAAGTTGTGGTGGTAGTTGTGGCGGTGACAACTAGGTTAGGAGGCGGCCACGTGAAGTAAGGTTTCTCTTTTCTTTTCATGTATGCAGTTTTTGGTACAACTTTTGACAGAGACTGCATGCCCCACCCACCCAACCTCCCATATCTTTCCTTCTAACTTGTTAATTTGAATCTGCTATATCTCTAGAAGCGTAAGCCGAATTTATATTTTGTTTGCATATGTGTGTTCCGTGTGACAATAGCTTTGAAATAACACCAATTTTGAATATGTTTTGACATTTTTTTAAAATTTCACTAAGTTTCAACCACTGAAACTTAATAGAAATAAGCTATAAAATCAGTAAGTTTCATAATTGAAACTTAGAACAATGTGGGGGCTCCAACGTTTTGACAAGTTTTAAAAAGTTCAACAAGTTTCAACTACTAAAACTTGGTAGAGCAAGTTTGTAAAACTTGGTAAAACTTAACATCTACCAAGTTTTAATATTTATAACCTGTCAAAATTTAAAAAGTTGTATAAATGTATTGAAAATTGGTCTTATTCAAAAGTACTCGTTGCAACGAACAAGAATGTGCAAACGAAACTTAATTCGGGCTTTCGGTTCAAAAGATACAGTAGATTCAGATTTTAAGACAAAATCAAAAAGCATTGGAGGTGGGATGGGTGGCGCATTGAACTGCCAAAAATGGGTATGCACGGACCCTAGTGCATTGATTAAGGGTTAATGGCATAAACTAATGCACCAATCTTGAAGCTAATATGGACGGTCGCATGCATACTTGTCCCGAGACGCGTGAGCCCTTGTGAGTTTTCGTGGAGGTGAGGGTAGGATATTGGAACCATAGGTCAACGACGGATTGCTAGTGAGGGGCCCAAGTGGGTGTTGAGTTCATCGTCATCTTGTAGGTTACCCAGTGTTGCAGTACAATCCGAGCGTCTCTAGACAAACTTATAAAAGGGCTTAAGTTCTCAAAAAATTCCACCTAGATGAGCACCCAAAAGGTTTAGTTGTTCAATTTTTTTAGAAGAACCGTCCGCGGGCCTCAAATTTGAGCGACTGAAACATAGTCGCTTAAAAATGTTTTCTCTCTTGCGCATGGCCACCTCTCTCTTGCTCGTCCACCTTCATGTCGGCACAAGCCTTGCTACATTCCTTGCCACCAATGACCACCCCGCACGCCGACTGACACCTCGCAACCCCGTGAACACCCTACCATCAAATTCCGACAAGAATCTGGCGAACCTTTTTTCTTCACTTTTTCATCTTTTCCAAATCTCTCGGGCCACAGTTGTGGTCCTCGTTGTTGTCCCTACCCGACGATGCTCCTCCCTGTCGTCCCCAGCCACGAGTAAAGCTACTACTAATGCGAAGGAACTTCTACATAAGAAAGCTCACTTACAAGAAGAAAAGATTCACGGAAAAAGTGGCTACCGGCCTCCATCACCAATTCCGGTGAGCCCTCGTGTTCTGAACCATGCCAGAGCATGACTAGTAGAAGAATGAGGGAAACAACCCATGCGTCAAAGAAGCACCCAAGCAATGGCCCCATGTAGAAGGAATTTCACCTACTTTCTCGACTATTTCGTCGCACACTTACATTGCACACGCCGAGCCTTCATCAAATTACTTTTGCGATGCATATATCCTAGGTCCTAGCTAACTCATCGACATCATCTAGTGGCAAGAAGGCGTCACTGGCCACTTGGAAGGAGGAAGGAAGAAGGGAGAAGAAAGAGGGAAAAAGAAGAGGAAGAGAGAATTCCATGTGGATCTAGTTCGTTTGAGAAGTTAAACCTAAGATTTCGATTAGGTTTGCATTTTTTGACTTCTTAAATTTGAAAAGTTGAGATTTGTAGAGGCCGTTTGAGAAGTTAAAGTTTAGAAATTTGGTTAGAGACGACCTTAGCCTCTTGTAGGCGACGAGATCGTCAAAAGACCAAGACCCTAAGTCTAGCTAGGTTGGTGCAGCCACTATGCTAGAACGGGTATGCACCTTAATTGATGAGAGAAGGTGAGACCAGACGAAGGTTGATGGGCTCATGGTGAAAGGGTGTGTAAGTCACATGCTTGATGAGTTCCTTCGTGAGATAATTCATTTCATGGATATGAATATCATCAAAGAAGTTTGGGAAATATTTCTTCTGGGTCATGTTTTTCTTATATCCTATATATCTAAGTAAATGATTTCATTTAAATGCACATGCAAGTTATTAACACCATTAAGTGTATGCAACCTTTCACCTTCAAATATTTCACTACATGCACGCCATCTACATCATCAATCACATGCAATCCGACCGCACTATTAGCTTCTATTTTTATCTTTTGGCAACAAATAATTAAACTTGAATGTCACAAGACAATATAACATGCATTCACCCTACGTTTACCTCTATGTTTTCTACCGTCCATATGGATAGAATGTAGTGGGGTATTATTTTAATATATTCCAATTTCACTTTCAATAATTTTGATTCCTATAAATTTCCGCAGCAGCGCGCGTGGTGTTATATAGTCTAGACAAGTTAATCTTGTGTGGTTTTTCTGTGCCAAATCCACCTGCCCATATGGTGGAGAGGGGCAGTGTCGGTACTTCCATTCAAAAATAAATACAAACACCAACTATCTATACCTACTAATAAAGGAAATAGGTATTCTTAGTCCATTATGCTATTTTATAGAAAACTCCTCGTTGTTTCTGACATTAAACCCGCAGCACATATCAAATGTTTTTTAAAATACTCATATCTTTTAAACCGTAACTCCAAATTTAACATGTTATATATGAAATTTGATTAAAAAATATATAGAATCTGGATATGATGTTATTTTACCTGTTAACCATTCAAAAAGAATACTATTTAGGGTGCATTAATCAACAGTGCATTATTGATCTTTCTTTCATATCAGTACTGATTCGGATTATGGATGAACATCTCAACAAAATCAGGATTGAAAACGAAATTAAAGATCACTTGCCCGTTTCTTTGTACGTATTAAATCTACATACAAGCCATGTTTAAATAGAAGACATGTGGAATCTTGAATTTGCGCTTTTGTAGGCAAAGACCATCTTTGTTTGGGCCGTAACAATAAATTCTCAGATTATAGACCATTTTTTATAAATTAAGAGTGTGTGGTATGTTTTCCTCCCGTTGCAACGCACGGGCCCTTTTGCTAGTGAAACTAATGGTAATATGGCTCAGTTTGCAGCGTCGGTACGATGCAACTAATTTATAATCTGTTGTTCAAAATTAGTCATAAAAACAGATAAAAATGAATCAGACAAACACCAAAATTTGTAGAAGTGGGTGGGGCAAATGGACTTATGGTAATCCACTAAATTGTCAAACGCAACCTATATGCGCAGCAAGTAACCACCCTAATATTTTACTACAAACAAACCGAAACCACAAGGAAAGACCTAGCCTTATCATATGACTTTGTCTCACTTTGGTATTGTGGAGGCTTTTCAGACTCCTAGCTATTTGTTTATACCACCGGACATTGCAGTTAGTTGAGAGCAAATTTTATATAGATGTAATAATGAAGCTTGCAGACACCCCGGAAAAAAAAAAGAAGCTCGCACAATAGACACAAAGTAGCCGGAAATCCGACATTTAATTAGACTACATTCATATATCCTACCTTTAGAAACTTTCGATGGAGTGCCTCAACCTCTATGATATGTACGTCTACGTGGATGCAATAGAATGATTGTAGATATATCTGACAAATCCATAGCCCACATAAACTCTACGAAAGAACTAGTTGAGTAGGTGTGAACTTTAACAGTTAATATTGTACTACAAACGTTTTTTTCCCGGGGAATTATACTACAAAAGTTAGAAAATCCACGACGTAAACATCACTTTCATACATCACACATAACAACCTGGTGCAATGACTTCTTCTTGTGTGATGAAATCAACTATTTTTTCCTATAACGTGAACGAATCGTAAGAAAAGCCCTATGATCGGGCAACATATATGTAAAGAACTGCCCTAAAGTTTACTCCAGTGAGTACTAACCGAGAAGCTCACCTGCTATGATCCGAAGTCTTTCTACGGAATTCCTCAAAGTGAAAAAAGGTCTTCCGACGGATCATGCATGCACACGCTCAATAACTGAGCCACCAGCCACAACGACGACACGCTAACCCCCGCGTCGAACAAGGCGCCTATATAAACATGAGCTCCGGTGCATATGTATTCCACACAAGCATAGAGTCTAATAAGGCTCTAAGATACAGTAATCAAGATGGCTTCTTCCACGCCATACCTTGTCGTGCTCTTGTGCCTCACGAGCCTCCTGCAGGCATCGCTGACGGCGGGTTTTGAGCTGCCGGAATCCGAGGTGAGAAGCAGGTTTTCCAAGTGGATGACCAAGTACTCGAAGCGCTACTCATGCCATGAGGAGGAGGAGAAGCGGTTCGGAATCTTCAAGACGAACACCAACTCCATCGGCGCTTTCGCCAGCCAGACCACGGTGAACGCCGTCGTGGGTGGGTTCGGGCCGCAGACCATCACCACGGTCAGGGTGGGCATGAACAGGTTCGGCGACCTCAACCCCAGCGAGGTCGTCGAGCAGTTCACCGGGTTCAACAACACCGCCTTCCGCACCCCCAAGCCCTCGCCCCTCCCTTACCACTCCTGGAAGCCGTGCTGCGTCGACTGGCGCTCCAGCGGCGCCGTCACCGGCGTCAAGTTTCAGGGCTCTTGCTGTAAGTCAAGCTAGATATAATGTATATAAAGAACCGCTCCTACAGCTCTGCTACGTTTACTTATGTTGTGCATGCATGGACATATTTATGGCAGTGTCATGCTGGGCGTTCGCGGCCGTGGCGGCCATCGAAGGCATGAACAAGATCAGGACCGGCGAGCTGGTGTCGCTGTCGGAGCAGCAGCTCGTGGACTGTGACACCGGGAGCAGCGGCTGCAGCGGTGGGCGCTCCGACACGGCGCTCGGCCTCGCGGCAGCCCGCGGCGGCCTCACATCGGAGGCGAAGTACCCGTACAGCGGCATCCAGGGCAGCTGTGACGTGGACAAGTCGCTGTTCGACAACCAGGCGTCCGTCAAGGGCTTCAAGGCCGTGCCGCCCAACGACGAGCATCAGCTGGCGCTTGCCGTGGCGATGCAGCCCGTGACGGTGTACATCGACGCCAGCGCCTGGGAGTTTCAGTTCTACACCGGTGGCATCTACCGCGGCCCTTGCTCCTCCGACGCGGTGAGGGTGAACCATGCCGTCACCATCGTCGGCTACTGCGAAGGCCCCGGCGACAACAACAAGTACTGGATCGCCAAGAACTCGTGGAGCAACGACTGGGGTGACCAGGGCTACATCTACCTCGCCAAGGACGTGTCATGGCGGACGGGCACCTGCGGCCTCGCCACCTCGCCCTTCTACCCGACGGCTTGACCCATTCCGGCTTGCCGGCGGAGCTTTTGCATTCGCCAACTGCTTACGTTGTTTTATTTTATGAGAGAGAGGCCAATTGCTTATGTGAAGTACTAGTGCGCCGATCATACATACGGCACAAAATGATTGATGTATGTGTGGTATTGATTTTTTTTTTCAGCTGTGATAATGCAAAATAGGATATTAATAAAGTACTACAAAAATCATTTGGATTCTGCTGTTTTTGGCATTGCGGTGGATTGTGTTAATCCCATCAACTCTCAAGTTTTTGTTTATTTATTAGACTGTCATTCACCTGCTTTTGCCTATTTTTATACCTAAACAACTATAGAAGACTGCCCCGCGCTTTGCTGCGGTAATACTGAAAGAAATCCAGAACATTTTTTACTTTGATGAGGTAAGAGATAACTTGCGAGAAAAATAACAGTTCATCAATTAAAATACAAAAATAATCTTGGAAGCGAAAAAATGTTCATAAATTTGAAAAAAGTTTGTGAATTAGAAACATGTTCATGGATTTAATTTTTTTTTTTGCGATTTTCATGGATATGAAAAGTTGCCTGTTCAACTAAAATTCACGAATTTTTAAAATCTTCTAAATTTTTGTAAACATTCACTGATTTGAAAAATGCCGAATTGAAAAAATATTAGGAAATTGTTAAACAATAGAAACGATAATAAAGGAAAAAAGAACAAAACTAAGAGAAAAGAAACGAAATAAATGGTTCAGGGAAGGTTATAGAACCTTCGAAAACCATTGGGAGGAAAACACGGCCGAAGACCGTAAATGGGCCAGCCATAGCACGTCGGGCATGCAGGAGGTGCGCGTTTCCTCGATATTCCGCCATACGCGGGAAATAGGAACGGCCACACATGACACCCAACCCAGAACGTGAGCTTCATCACGCGGCCTTGCTCCAGGCACAGGAAGCCCAAAGCATTATTTTTTACAGGAAACCCCCAAAGTTCATAGCTCAATAGGCTAGGAAGGAAACGGGTCCCCTATGTCTCGCTTCTAGCGAGACCTAAGATCCCTCGCGTGAAAGAGAGCCCCAGATGGGCCAGCCCGGGCGCCAGGGAGGGCACAGCCCTACCTTTTTCTGTTTGCTTTTCATGTTTTCTGTTTTAGTTTTTAACTTTATTTTTTTTTACTTTGGTTTAGACTTTCAAATATATTAAATATATATATCTTAAAAAATCACTCTACATAAAAAATAAAAAATGTTAACAGAGCATTTTAAAAATAATAAATGTGTATAAAGAAAATGCCTATCATGTAAACAAAAATATACACACACAAAATCTGATGTGTATAATAAAATTTGATCATGTATTCAAAAATGTTTAATCAAATATTTCAAAGCATGTTGAACAAGTATTTGAATAAAATGTTATTCAAATATTTTAAAAATGATAAATGTGCATAGAAAATGATGTCCATGTATTAGATGGAAAAATTGTTCGTGTAATCAGAAAATGTAGTCGACCATTAAAAAATGTTGAATAAGTACTTCAAAATGCTAATCAATTATTTGAAAAACAAGTAAATGTCTATTTAAAAATGTTGACAATGTATTAAAATGATGAAATTTTTGGTGTTGTATTTGAAAATGTTAATCAAGATTTTAAAAAAATAAAAGTATTGAAAATGTAATCAAGCATTTGAAAATGTTAGATGTGTATAGAAAATATGCTGACCTTGTATTTGCAAAATGATGAAAACTTTGATCATGTACTTAAAATTTCAATCAGGCATTTGAAAAATGTTGAACAAGTAATTGAGGAAAGATAAAATGTATAGAATTTTTTTGACGATGTATTCAAAAATTATAATCATATATTTGAATAATGATACATGTGTATAGAAAGTATGTTGACAATGTATTAAAAATGTTAATATTGCGAATAGAAAATGTGGATCAAGCATATTAAAAATTTAATATTTAAAATAAAAAAGTTGAGCCATGTATTAAAAACTATGAATCTTATATTTGGAAAATGTTAATCGGGCATTTGAAAAATATTTAAAATGTGCATAAGTTTTTTACCATGTAATATAGTGAATTTTCTTTAAAGTTAATCTTTGAAAATGTTTAAAATGTGTATAGAAAATATGTTGACCATGTATTAAAAAATTAATCAAGCATTTAAAAAAATGTTTATAATATATAGAAATAATGTTGACCATTTGTTCGAAATGTTAATCAAGCATTTGAAAATTGTTTCAAATGTGTATAGAAGAAATGTTGATCATGTATTCAAAAATTATTATACTTTTTTTGCAGGAACTATACTTTTATTTTTAATATGTTAAACATGTAGTAGAAATTTTATTAGATATATACCAAAAATGTGTTTATTTTAAATATTTTAAACATGTATTAGAAAATTTTATTACATATATACCAAAAATTTGTATAAAAACAATGAATGCATGAGAGAAAACAAAAGAAAAGTGATGAAAAACGAGAAAGAAACAAGCAAAATCGAAGAAAAATGAAGAGAAAAGGAAGAAAAGAGAAAAGCCAATGAAAACTAAGAAAGAAACAAAGATAACTGAAGAAAAACAAAAGAATAAAGGAAGAAAATAAAAAACCAGTGAAAACAGAGAAGAATATGAAAAACAAACAAAAAAGAAAAGAAAGAAAAATGAATGAAACCGAGTGAGAAGCAAAGGAAAACGGTTAAAAAAAATAATAACAGAATAACCGGATGAACTATTGAGTTAAAAAAAGAAAAACCAAAAAATATAGAAAAAAAGGAAAACTGAAAAAACCTAGCAAAACCAGGGAACGAAGCGCAGCTTGTGAGTGAACTCTCTCGAATAAGCCAAACGAAAAAAAAAACACAAAACTGGGCCGGCCCAATTGATATTCCTTCCGTTCCTAAATATAAGTCTTTTAAGAGATTCTACACAATCTACATACGGATGTACACAAACATATTTTAGAGTGTAGATTCACTCTTTTTGCTTCGTATATAGTCCATAGTGCAATCTCTAAAGAGACTTATACTCCCTCTGTTCCTAAATATAAGTATTTTTAAGAGATTTCATTATAGACTACATACGAAGCAAAATGAGTGAAAAAATATTTTAAAAGGCGTCTATATACATCTGAATGTAGTCCCTATAGTGGAATCTTAAAAAGAGGGAGTATTTAGAAATGGAGGGAGTACTGTGGATGCAGCAAAGTCATTAATGATCGTTAGTGGGGTTTGTGTATATGTTCAACAGCCGCAAACCGATCACAAAAGTAACTACTCAGGGAATAACATTTTTAACTTGCTACCGGAAACATTAAGCGTCAGCTCAGATGGGAAGAAACTGTTTACTCCAAACAAACAAACAAAAAAGTAATTGATGCAAAAGTGCAAATGATAACTCTCTTTTATTAACAGGATCGGAAATGCAAATATCTGTATATTTTTAAACTGAAATGCTAGTAGATAGGGGGAATAAGAAGCTGAAAACTACTGTAGTTACAGATACCCTTGGCTGCACCAGCTCAGATCAGTACAAAATTCAGGTCATCAAGAGAAAACTAGAAGAGCTTTACATAATTACATAACCTCAGCTCAGATTTACAGTAATGCCGATACACCGACAGAGGATGCCGTAGAGATGCAAACCCTCAACATTTGCATTCTTTGAGATAGTAGTCAAGGAACTTCGGTCTACACAAGATTTTCTCCTGTAACCAGAGATGTGGAATTTTCTGCAGATTTATAGGAGTTCCCAATCATCCTCCAGACCATCTGATGAACAAACTACTTCATAGCAAACATCTACTGATTTCTGTGGTCTAAAGGGGACGGCCTGATGCACATTCATATCCTTCTTTGACCACCGGAGTTTATTCGACAAGCTCCTCATCAACACTTTCTGCAAGGAGTAAAAACATCGGTTGCCATGCTTTTGCGTACAAAGTAAAAAAAGTAACAAGAATGGCAATAAAAGCAAGCAAAATGAGTATATGTGAGATATTTATTTGCTTTCTAATGCAATTTCTCCAAGGATGTTTAGTAGATAAATTCAGAAAGAGTAATACAGCCTAGTTATTTCACACAAAAGGACATGATGCTGTAATTGCATTAATCTACTACCACGACCAATTCTTACTATTACCACAGTACCATCATATTTCAAGTACTTGGTACCTTGAATGATGTGTTTTTTGGTTGAGGAACCGAGGATGCCTCTGCTTTGTCATATTTCATCTGCTCCTGGCCATCCCGGAGCTCTACATTAACAAAATCTGTGGTCTCGTCAGTAGACATATTTGGATCATCAGCACCAGCGAACACCTCTGCACTCAAGTAATGTGAAACAGTCCCAATAGACAAATTCTTTATGTAACCTATTTAGCATACAGAAGCAACATTATTGTCTGTATAAGTTAAGATATTAGGAATATATTTTTTCGTTATTTGTCATTCTCTGGAAGCACATTCAAATGTTGTGGAAAAACATAAAGTCATGTTCAGACATTTCAAAATTTGGAAGGAAAAAAAGCTACAAACCGTGCTTTGTTGATTCTTCATGGCTGTTCTCACTGCATAATTCTGATTGCTCTTCATCATTTCCCTTTCCAAGCAGAATTGCTCCATCAAAAGAAGCTTCAAAACATAAATATCAGTTAAATATTATTAAGGAAATTGAGGGATTAGAGGACATTATTTGCTAAGATTAAAATCAAGTAATGCTGCTTGTCGAAATTGATTATTTTCACCTCAGCGTACTGGATAAAGATGAGCAAAATGATAATTTCTCGATTGTTTACCTGAATGTCCTGAACCAGGGAGTTCAACTTGCTCGATGATTTTATTTCCGTTCGCTTCTTCAGATACATAATCTTGGACTACGGTGGCTTGCTCTGTTAGGACATATCAATTCAATAAAATCAGTCAGTAAATTGAAATATTGATGGCAGCAGGAAGTGCACAACAAATGTTATAGTCAGTAACGTGGCAATGGTTTGGCTCCATAATTCTGAAGAAATTACAGTACAGCTATTTTCTATTTGAGACAGCTAATCATGCTTTCTACATCACAATCAGTCAATTACATGTAAGTCCATATTGAAAGGCCCCTATGATCTGAGTAAATAAGATAAGGAAAGATAAATCCAGACCAGGTGATTGTTGTGGTGTTACAGAATTCCATTGATTCCATAATATAATTTCCTCCTCACTGCTAACAGATCCCCCTAGTGAATTGTGATTTTCAGGAGTGCAGTTATCGGAGAGATCCTCTGAATTGCAAAAAGCAACTTCCTCCTTGGTGTCAGCAGCTCTATCAAGTGAAATGGAGTCTTCAGAAGCACACATGGCTGCAGGCAAGAGTATAAACCATATGATCTGTTAGAACAATGGTGTCATCAAGGTTACTTCAGTGCCCATCAGAAAAAAAG
The DNA here is from genome assembly GCA_021605205.1 of Aegilops longissima. NCBI lineage: Eukaryota > Viridiplantae > Streptophyta > Magnoliopsida > Poales > Poaceae > Aegilops > Aegilops longissima. Next base: position 154,883,190 of record CM038678.1, on the reverse strand, counting down.
ATCCCCTTCACACAAAGTATTTTCTGGGCAAACAATATACGAAAGCTAAGGGGCTGTTTGGTTTCTGCCTGCACTTGACCCTACCAAGGCATTGGCACGCCAATAAATTGGCGAAGCCTTCACCTGCCACCAGCTTGCCAATCGTTGGCATAAAAATCAACGTGAAGCTGAACTAGAGGACTGGGCTGGTTGGGGCTCGCCAAATAATTGGCTTCCATCCAAGCACTTGCCCACAGGAGTGGTCAACGCCAATAAATTGGCTGGGCAAGTTGGGGTACCAATCCAAACGGCCCCTAAATGACAAGGAACTGGAACAGAAATCTAAGCAATCTTATGTGTGATCAAGGACAAACCTGGAGTTGTAGATGAAACAGACTCAGTTTCATGAACATCAGTAGCAGTTGAGCCGAGAGAACGGTCTTCCGCGGTAACGAGAGATGAAGGATAACCAGAGAATCCTTCGTTAGGGTTAACTTGCCGCATTTTAACACGTGTGGAGGGAGATCCGGTTATGGCACCGTTATTAGATGGATCCGTTAATGTCCCATGGTCTTTGTCCGGAAATTTATCATCAGGAGAGTGAGCGTAAATCAGCGCATGGATATCCTCAACTAGCTCAACAGCTTTATCGTGAGCAGAATCAAGATATTTGATCGGTAACTGTCAAATGTAAGACAAATCACTACCAAAGCATTGCCAAAAAATCATGTGTCATGCTAAATATCTGCCTGTAGGAATAAAATCAAGACAATTGTGCTAAGTGTGAAGGTAAGAAAGGCACTACCTCCATGAACTTCTTCATATTTTCTCCAAACCCATCAAACGTGATACCCATATCAAATCCATCCATGAGCGAAATAGAACCAATATAATCTGAATCCAGTCCTCTCGCCATTGGCTTTCCGTGTCAAGAAAAAGGCATAAATATCCTGTTTCTGCATTTAATGGTAGAAAATTTAACATTATTAAGCAGAAAAACATTAATTTTACCCCACATGATTGTACATTCTCGCATACCGCATAGTTGAGGGGTGACTCCTGACTAAAGCACTGAAGTAATAGACCATGAATAAAGCTCTTGGCACGACGATCACCAACTTGTGGTATTTGGCACTGAAGTTCTCTAAATTGGAGTATTTACCAACAATTTTTAAACATAACCTACTAGCAGGAAACTACCTTACAGCAAACAACTTTTTCCGCATATAACCTACTAACTGAAAATAAATAGGCATGCCTCTTGTTCCCGCTAGTGTTGTTGATAATCCCTCGACCAAATTACACAGGGTAACATTTGTGGGGTTTATTATGTGTGGTTTTACGTTAATTCGAGGAGCAATATTTTATTTTGCTGAACATTTGTGGGGTTTATTATGTGTGGTTTTTACGTTAATTCGAGGAGTAATTTTTAATTTAGTTGCCTACAAACTCTGAAACCACCGAGCCGTTCATATATTTTGCTGCCTACAGCCTCTGAAACCACCGAACCACAAGGGCCTGAAGTGAACTCCTCCCAAAATCCCAATAGAACCCCAGTACGCGGCCCTAAAACGAGTGACGGATTCAACAACATCAGTTGATCCGATTCAGGTGCAGAGCACGTCAACACTAACAGGGGAACAGCAGCGCCGAGGAAAAAATTGCAGAAAAATTCGAGCTGAAACACGAACAGCCGCCTGTCGATCGCCGCGCCATCGAACTAATCGGGGAACCTAATCACTTGCCAGAGCACAACAGAGAGACCTGGAACAATATGCAAGAAAAGAGACGCTCTCACCTCTAGGTTGCCGCCGGCGACCAAGGGCGCGCAAGAGGGCGGCGCCGGGAGGGGGAGCTCTGGCCGCGGCTTCTAGGTTGTGGCCGTCCCACGCAGGAGAGAAGAACCAGACGACAAAAGAGGTGGAAAAGCTAGGGAGTATAATAAAAGTAGTATAAAAATATAATAAATACGAGAAGTAGAAGGGATCAAGTGCGAATCTTTGGGAGCACGAACTCTTCCTCCCCGTGTGGCTTGCGGCCCGAGTTTCTGCCGCCGAACGAACTTCTGATTCTGATCAAGCTGGGCGCCTTTGGGATCAATCTCCTCCGTTGATACGGGTCCAAGAGTATTGCGTTACATGGAACAGAGTTTCTGACAGAGAACGCAAACACCCCGTCCCGTTATTACAAAACTTATATAGTACTACCTCTTCTTTTTTGCGAAAAAGGTTAGTACAAAACTTTTTTTTTGCGAAAAAGGTTAGGAAAAAGACCCGCCAGATGATTGTGGTACGAGTGCCAAGTGATATGCGAGCATGTGGTTGGTTGCAAAACCACTAGGATAGCCTTTCTTATTTTCCTTTGTCGAACGAGTTGCGAAACTGTTTTTTCCTGGTGGTGACTCCCCCCCCCCTCGGGCCCCCGCGTCGTCCGCTTCGGGCGACTCGGGCGGCGACTAGGGTTTCCCCGTCGCGCCGCCGATCCCTCACCCTTCCTCCCTCGCCGCCACCTGAGAAAGCCGCCGGATCCGCTCGTGCGGTTGCCCGTGAAGGTGGCGGCGAGGCTTCGGTCGCTCCCTCCTCGAGGAGGACCTTGATCTGGGCGCGCCCTTCTTGGAGAGCGGCGGCGCCTTTCACGGCCGGCGTCGTCGCTGGTGAGCTCGGCGGCGGCCTCGACCACGTGGTGGTGAGGCGACGGCGGGTGGCGGCGGCGGCGGAGGTCTTCCTCCTCGTCGATCTGAAGGTGGCTCCTTTCCCTGTCTCCCTCGCCCCCGCCTTCTCGCATGCCTCCTCTCGAGCGCCGGTTTGATGTGGATGGGTGACCGTGGTCTGGTTTTGGGCGCTGGAAACGGCTGGCGGCGTGGCTGGCTTTGGCGGCAGCGACGTTCCCGACGCCGTCTCCTCCTTGGAGGTCTTTGCAGAGCCCTCCCTTTCCACCCCTGCTCCTCCTTCCGGGTGAAAGCCCAAAATCCGGCTTGGATTGGGCGGCGACGGCGCGTTGTGCGTCGTGTTCTTCCTTGGGGGCGCCGCCTGGGGAGGGATGCGTTCAGGGGAGGGGTTCATGGTCGGAGCTTGGGTGGCTTGGGTGGTCCGGTGACGACGGGGCCACGAGGTTCGGCATGGCTGTAGGCGTTTGGCTGCCTGGCAATGCTCCTCGGTGGCCTGTCGGCTCTCCTGATGCCCCTGCTGCCTTTCTTCAGTAGCCGCACCTGGTGGTTTTCCTGCAGCTCTCAGGCGTTCTAGGTTGTGGCGAGGCGGCAGTCGCGGAGAGCTCGAAAGTTCAAGTAGTGATGTGCTGCGGCTGCTCCAGGTCCTGAAACTATCATGTCCCCTGCTCTAGGGTGAGCGTCTCTCAAGTCCGCCGGGTACGGCGCCTTGCGAGCCATGGCGAGAGGGAAGGGTCCCTCTGCAGCGAGAGAGACGGCGGATGTGTAATGTCTTTCTACTTGGGCGTTGGTCGGGCTCACTTTCCACACTCTGTTGCAAGCAGGTCTTCGGCGTGCTCGTGTGTGCCTCATCCCTAGATGGTTTTGTTTGGCTGTAGTCTTCGGCTAGGACAAGCTTGTTGCTCGTGTGTCCCCTTGTATCGTTCGGTCGTGGGGTTTGTGTGTGTCTGTATCTCCTGGCCGGTTGATGGCTTTGTTAATTCAAAGCCGGGCTCTTCGCGAGCCTTCGTTTAAAAAAAAACTGTTTTTCCTGATTGAGGGAGTTACTACCTGCTCCCTCCGTTTAACACTAGTGTAGTGTTAAAAAACATCTTATATTATGAGACGGAGGGAGTACCATTCTATCCATGATTGCTCAAAGAAGTGTATCTAGTATTGAATTACGTCTAGATACATTTATTTCAGCAATAATTAATATAAATTTAAAAAAATACAAAAGATAGTGCCCAAAGAACACCTAAAGAAAAATTACTATCATCTTGCTTGCGCGAAAACGTCGGCAACAATGACATGGCTTTTGAGGAAAGCGTAGGAGATTGAAAGAGATGACTTGAGAGCACTAGCGGAGCTTTCTTTTGACCCTTTGTTGAGACGAAAAATTGTTTCACTACTACATAATAGCATGGACACGATTTTGGATCGGGTTGGTCCAATCTCTATACTCTATACATACTAGTAGTACTTGGAACATCTCTAGAGTAGACCCTTAAACCTTCTGCAACCGTCCGCATAATGTGGTCTGGACCACAGAAACCATCCCACACGGACATGTATCGGTCCGCCGAGCGGTCCGAACGTACCTTTTCCGGCAAACACGAGACAAAGTTTGTGTCGGGGGGAGGGAGCGGGGCGGGGTAGGACTCTGATACCTCGGCCCACCTAAAACCCCTCCCGGACCCCGCGACTTCATCCTCTCATTTTTTTTCTCCTCCAGTTTTCCTCTCTTGCCCTCGCCGCCACTCCATCGCCCAAGCCGCCACGCCGCACCCCTGCCGGAACTTGACGAGGCCGTCACCTCCAGCGGTACACCCAGGCTCATGCCGCTTCTCCTCCACCGTCGTCGCACACCTCTCCTCTGACCGCCCCTCAGGTACCATCCGCTCCTACGATGCTTACCATGCCTGGCAACTGTTCAGTGAATTGCTCGAGCTAAATTTTGTTCCCTTCTTCTTTGAAGAAATGGATCCGGATATGAAGTACATCTACGAGCACTATGTTGAGTCGTCCAACGAGGAGGACTGCATGGACGAGACGGTCACGATGCGGGCGGTGCTTGCAGACACGGAGCGTGCGGAGAGCATGTTTCACGGGATCGATCAAGGGTCATCGAGTAGTCAACCGCAACCGGGCACGTGACCATTTGATGCTGATGGACGACTACTTTGCCCCTGATGCCCTCTTCGCCGACAAATTTGGATGCCCAAAAATGCTTCGATCGTCTCCATGGCGTCCGGTCCTTTGATGACTACTTCATCTTGAAGAAGGATGCCGTGGGAAGGATTGGGTTCTCTGGTTATTAGAAGTCCACGGCTGCACTACACATTAGAGGAAACACAAGTTTTTTTCTTTCTCGAAGGGTTAACGTTAGAAAGGCACGAGAAATATCAGAAACTCGGTGAAAATCATATCAAAACCCTCTTATGAAAGTGGCAAAATATCGGGCCATCATGTATCGAGTAAATTGTATTTCTTATGAATATTATTATACATGGCATAATTGCACATAAGCATCACATCTGGACATCCATAGATAGTTAAACCAACCTATCATATAGAACGCATGAAGGAAACGAGGAAGCTAACGATCAGATAGTGCAGTCGCACATTTTGGGCTTGAGCCTTGAGCATGTGTTGCGGGTTGCTGGTGTTTTTAGAGGTGTAGTGAAATATAGCTTTTTACATCTACATTGAAGTATTGGATCGATTTACAGGGTGGTCCATGGACCACCCTGTTCACGCTGCAACTAGGCCACTGCTACAACATATGAGTACATGCAAATTGAATTAATGTGCAAAATACAATTGACAAAGAGTAAATTATAATTTCCCTCTTCGTGTATTACAAGCAAATTGAAGGGAGAAGGCATTAGAATTGAGCATTATGAAGGAAATATGCCCTAGAGGAATAATAAAGTTGTTATTTATATTTCCTTATATCAATGATAAATGTTTATTATTCATGCTAGAATTGTATTAACCGGAAACTTAGTACATGTGTGAATACATAGACAAAACAGAGTCCCTAGTATGCCTCTGCTTGACTAGTTCGTTAATCAAAGATGGTTAAGTTTCCTAACCATAGACATGAATTGTCATTTAATAAACGGGATCACATCATTAGAGAATGATGTGATGGACAAGACTCATCCGTTAGCTTAGCATAATGATCGTTTAGTTTTATTGCTATTGCTTTCTTCATGACTTATACATGTTCCTCGACTATGAGATTATGCAACTTCCGAATACGGAGGAACACTTTGTGTGCTATCAAGCGTCTGGCGTAAGCGGGTGATTATAAAGATGCTCTCTGGTGTCTCGAAGGTGTTTGTTGGGTTGGCATAGATCAAGATTAGGATTTGTCACTCTGTGTATCGGAGAGGTATCATTGGGCCCTCTCGGTAATGCACATCACTATAAGCCTTGCAAGCAATGTGACTAATGAGTTAGTTGCGGGGTGATGCATTACGGAGCGAGTAAAGAGACTTGCCGTGCGAGATTGAACTAGGTATGGTGATACCGACGATCGAATCTCGGGCAAGTAACATACCGATGACAAAGGGAACAACGTATGTTGTTATGCGGTTTGACCGATAAAGATCTTCGTAGAATATGTAGGAGCCAATATGGGCATCCAGGTTCCGCTATTGGTTATTGACCGGAAATGTGTCTCGGTCATGTCTACATAGTTATCGAACCCGTAGGGTCCACACGCTTAACGTTCGATGACGATTTGTATTATGAGTTATGTGTTTTGGTGACCGAAGCTTGTTCGGAGTCCCGGATGAGATCACGGACATGACGAGGAGTCTCGAAATGGTCGAGAGGTAAAGATTGATATATTGGAAGCTTATATACGGACACCGGAATGGTTCTGATAAGGTTCGATGATTTTTTGGAGTACCGGGAGGTTACCGGAACCCCCCCGGGAAAGTTAATGGGCCTAATGGGCCATAGTGGAGGAGAGGAGGCAGGCCACGGGAGGTGGCGCGCGCCCCCCTTGCTCAATCCGAATTGGACAAGGGGAGGGGGCGCGGCCCCCCTCTTTCCTTCTCCCTCTCCCTCATTTCCCCTTTCCCCCTCTCCGTTGGAAGGAAAGGAGGGGGCCGAATCCTACTAGGAACGGAGTCCTAGTAGGACTCCGTCCTCTTGGCGTGCCCCCTTGGGCCGGCCTCCTCCTCCCCCCTCCTTTTATATACGTGTGCAGGGGCACCCCAAAGGCACACCAAGATTTCTCTTAGCCGTGTGCGGTGCCCCCCTCCACAGTTTATGCCTCCGGTCATAGTGTCGTAGTGCTTACGTGAAGCCCTGCGCGGATCACATCACCTACACCGTCGCCATGCCGTCGTGCTGACGGAACTCTCCCTCAAACCCCTACTGGATCAAGAGCTCGAGGGACGTCATCGAGTTGAATGTGCACTGAACACGGAGATACCGTGCGTTCGGTGCTTGGATCGGTTGGACCGTGAAGACGTTTGACTACATCAACCGCGTTAACATAACGCTTCCGCGTTCGGTCTATGAGGGTACGTGGACACACTCTCCCCCTCTCGTTTCTATGCATCTCCTAGATAGATCTTGTGTGATCGTAGGAATTTTTTTGAAATTGCATGCTACGTTCCCCAACACATTAAGGTGTAAAATATCATTGACAAAGAGTAAATTATAATAAGAAATAGTGATGCAAAATGGGATGTATCAGCTCCCCCAAGCTTAGATATTGCTTGTCCCCAAGCAAAATCTGAGCTTAGTAAACATGACCACGTGTTTATGAAGTGAGGAGTCGATAATAAAGAATATAAAAATGGCAACATCACTATTTACTTTGATGATCAAACATTCTAAATGACAATATCTTCTTACAAAACTTCTTGTGAGGAGGTCATGGCACCTTTACATGCAAAAGATGTTGGGGAACGCAGTAATTTCAAAAAAAGTCCTACGATCACACAAGATCTATCTAGGAGATGCATAACAACGAGAGGGGAGAGTGTGTCCACGTACCCTCGTAGACCGAAAGCGGAATCATTTAGTAACGCGGTTGATGTAGTCGAACGTCTTCGCGATCCAACCGATCCAAGCACCGAACGTACGACACCTCCGCGTTCAGCACACATTCAACTCGATGACGTCCCTCGTACTATTGATCTAGTTGAGCCCGAGGGAGAGTTCCGCCAGCATGATGGCGTGGCAAAGGTGATGATGATGTTACCGGCGCAGGGCTTCGCCTAAGCACTACGACGATATGACCGAGGTGTGTAACTGTGGAGGGGGCACTGCACACGGCTAAAAGATCAACTTTTGTGTTCTAGGGTGCCCCCTGCCCCCATATATAAAGGAGGTAGAGGGAGAGGCAGCCGGCCCTAGGGGGGCGCGCCAAGGTGTGGAGTCCTACTAGGACTCCCTAGTCCTAGTAGGATTCCACCTCCCACACGGAGTAGGAAAGGGGGAAGGGAGAAGGAGAAGGAAAGGGGGGGGGGGCGACCCCCTTCTCCTAGTCCTAATCAGCCTCCTACCCAAGGGGGGGCACACCAGCCCCTTGTGGGCTGGTGTGCTTCCCTCTTATGGCCCATAAGGCCCATAACTTCTCCGGAGGGGTTCCGGTAACCTCCCGGTACTCCGGAAAATACCCGAACTCCTCCGGAACCATTCCGATGTCCGAATATAGCCTTCCAATATATCAATCTTTATGTCTCGGCAATTTCGAGACTCCTCGTCATGTCCGTCATCTCATCTGGGACTCCAAACAAACTTCGGTTCATCAAATCACATAACTCATAATACAAATCGTCATCGAACGTTAAGCGTGCGGACCCTACGGGTTCGAGAACTACGTAGACATGACCGAGACACATCTCCGGTCAATAACCAATAGTGGAACCTGGATGCTCATATTGACTCCTACATATTCTACGAAGATCTTTATCGGTCAAACCGCATAACAACATACGTTGTTCCCTTTGTCATCGGTTTGTTACTTGCCCGAGATTTGATCGTCGGTATCATCATACCTAGTTCAATATCGTTACCGACAAGTCTCTTTACTCGTTCCGTAATACTTCATCCCACAACTAACTCATTAGTCACATTGCTTGCAAGGCTTATAGTGATGAGCATTACCGAGAGGGCCCAGAGATACCTCTCCGAAACACGGAGTGACAAATCCTAATCTCGATCTATGCCAACCCAACAAATACCTTCGGAGAGACCTCAGAGAGAATCTTTATAATCACCCATTTATGTTGTGACGCTTGATAGCACATAAAGTGTTCCTCCGTATTCGGAGTTGCATAATCTCATAGTCCGAGGAACATGTATAAGTCATGAAGAAAGCAGATCAATGAAACTCAGAACGATCATAATGCTAAGCTAACGAATGGGTCTTGTCCATCACATCATTCTCCTAATGATGTGATCCTATTCATCAAATGACAACACATGTCTATGGTTAGAAACATAACCATCTTTGATAAACGAGCTAGTCAAGTAGAGGCATACTAGGGACACTTATGTTTTGTCTATGTATTCACACATGTACTAAGTTTCGTTAATACAATTCTAGCATGAATAATAAACATTTATCATGAAATAAGGAAATAAATAATAACTTTATTATTGCCTCTAGGGCATATTTCCTTCAGTCTCCCACTTGCACTAGAGTCAATAATCTAGATCACATCACCATGTGATTAACACCAATAGTTCACATCAGTATGTGATTAACACCCATAGTTCACATCGCCATGTGATTAACACCCAAAGGGTTTAGTAGAGTCAATAATCTAGTTCACATCGCTATGTGATTAACACCCAAAGAGTACTTAGGTGTGATCATGTTTTGCTTGCGAGAGAATTATAGTCAACGGGTCTACCATATTCAGATCCGTATGTATTTTGCAAATTTCTATGTCTACAATGCTCTGCACAGAGCTACTCTAGCTAATTGCTCCCACTTTCAATATGTATCCAGATTGAGACTTAGAGTCATCTGAATCAGTGTCAAAGCTTGCATCGACATAACCCTTTACGACAAACCTTTTTGTCACTTCCTTAACCGAGAAACATATCCTTATTCCACTAAGGATAATTTTGACCGTTGTCCAGTGATCCACTCCTGGATCACTATTGTACCCTCTTGCCAAACTCATGGTGAGGTACACAATAGGTCTGGTACACAACATAGCATACTTTATAGAACCTATGACTGAGGCATAGGGAATGACTTTTTATTCTCTTTCTATTTTCTGCCATGGTCGGGTTTTGAGTCTTTACTCAATTTCACACCTTGCAATACAGGAAAGAACTCCTTCTTTGACTGTTCCATTTTGAACTACTTAAAAATATTGTCAAGGTATGTACTCATTGAAAGAACTTATCAAGTGTTTTGATCTATCTCTATAGATCTTGATGCTCAATATGTAAGCAGCTTCACCGAGGTCTTTCTTTGAAAAACTCCTTTCAAACACTCATTTATGCTTTCCAGAAAATTCTACATTATTTCCGATCAACAATATGTCTTTCACATATACTTATCAGAAAAACTGTAGTGCTCCCACTCACTTTCTTGTAAATACAGGCTTCACCGCAAGTCTGTATAGAACTATATGCTTTGATCAACTCATCAAAGTGTATATTCCAACTCCGAGATGTTTGCACTAATCCATAGATGGATCGCTGGAGCTTGCACACTTTGTTAGCACCTTTAGGATTGACAAAACCTTCTTGTTGTATCATATACAACTCTTCTTTAAGAAATCCATTAAGGAATGCAGTTTTCACATCCATTTGCCAGATTTCATCAAATGTGGCAATTGCTAACATCATTCGGACAAACTTAAGCATCGCTACGAGTGAGCAAATCTCATCATAGTCAACACCTTGAACTTGAGTAACACTACTATCAGTGTCCATCTTCCTCTCAAAGATCCATTTATTCTCAATGGATTGCCGATCATCGGGCAAGTCAACCAAAGTCCATACTTTGTTCTCATACATGGATCACATCTCAGATTTCATGGCCTCAAGCCATTTTGCGGAATCTGGGCTCATCATCGCTTCCTCATAGTTCGTAGGTTCATCATGGTCTATTAACATGACTTCCAGAATAGGATTACCGTACCACTCTAGTGCGGATCGTACTCTGGTTGACCTACGAGGTTCGGTAGTAACTTGATCTTAAGTTTCATGATCATCATCATTAACTTCCTCACTAATTTGTGTAGGCATCACTGGAACTGATTTCAGTGATGAGCTACTTTCCAATTCGAGAGAAGGTACAATTACCTCATCAAGTTCTACTTTCCTCCCACTCACTTCTTTTGAGAGAAACTTCTTCTCTAGAAAGGATCCATTATTAGCAACAAAGATATTGCCTTCGGATTTATGATAGAATGTGTACCCAACAGTTCTTTCGGGTATCCTATGAAGACACACTTCTCCGATCTGGGTTTGAGCTTATCAGGCTGAAACTTTTTCACATAAGCATCGCAACCCCAAACTTTAAGAAACGACAGCTTAGGTTTCTTGCTAAAACACAGTTCATACGGTGTCGTCTCAATGGATTTTTAGACGGTGCCCTATTTATCGTGAGTGCAGCTGTCTCTAATGCATACCCCCAAAACGATAGTGGTTAATCGGTAAGAGACATCATAGATCGCGCCATATCTAATAAAGTACGGTTACGACGTTCGGACACACCATTATGCTGTGGTGTTCTAGGTGGCATGAGTTTGTGAAACTATTCCTCATTGTTTTAATTGAAGGCCAAACTCGTAACTCAAATATTCACCTCCACGATCAGATCGTAGAAACTTTATTTTCTTGTTACGATGACTTTCCACTTCACTCTGAAATTCTTTGAACTTTTCAAATGTTTCAGACTTATGTTTCATCAAGTATATATATCCATATCTGCTCAAATCATCTGTGAAGGTCAGAAAATAATGATACCTGCCGCGAGCCTCAACACTCATCGGACCGCATACATCAGTATGTATTATTTCCAACAAGTCTGTTGCTCGCTCCATTGTTCCGGAGAATGGAGTCTTAGTCATCTTGCCCATGAGGCATGGTTCACAAGCATCAAGTGATTCATAATCAAGTGATTCCAAAATCCCATCAGCATGGAGTTTCTTCATGCGCTTTACACCAATATGACCTAAACGACAGTGCCACAAATAAGTTGCACTATCATTATTAAACTTATATCTTTTGCATCAATATTATGTGCATCACTGTGATCGAGATTCAGTAAACCATTTACATTGGATGTAAGACCATAGAAGGTTTTATTCATGTAAACAGAACAACAGTTATTCTCTGACTTAAATGAATAACTGTATCGCAATAAACATGATCCAATCATATTTATGCTCAACGCAAACACTAAATAACATTTATTTTTATTTCCAATACTAACCCTGAAGGAAAAAGGGAGTGTGCGATGATGATCTTATCAATCTTGGAATCACTTCCAACACACATCATCACCTCGCCCTTAACTAGTCTCTGTTTATTTTGCAACTCCCGCTTCGAGTTACTACTCTTAGCAACTGAACTAGTATCAAATACCGAGGGGTTGCTATAAACACTAGTAAATTACACATCAATAACATGTATATCAAATATACCTTTGTTCACTTTGCCATCCTTCTTATCCGCCAAGTATCTAGGGTAGTTCCGCTTCCAGTGACCGTTTCTTTTGCAGTAGAAGCACTCAGTTTCAGGCTTAGGTCCAGACTTGAGCTTCTTCACTTGAGCAGCAACTTGCTTGCCATTCTTCTTGAAGTCCCCCTTCTTCCCTTTTTCTTGAAACTAGTGGTCTTGTTAAACATCAACACTCCATGCTTTTTCTTGATTCTACCTTCGCCGATTTCAGTATCGTGAAGAGCTTGGGAATCATTTCCGTTATCCCTTGCATATTATAGTTCATCACGAAGTTCTAGTAACTTGGTGATAGTGACTAGAGAACTCTGTCAATCACTATCTTATCTAGAAGATTAACTCCCACTTGATTCAAGTGATTGCACTACTCAGACATTCTGAGCACATGCTCAATAGCTGAGCTGTTCTCCACCATCTTGTAGGCAAAGTACTTGTCAGAGGTATCATACCTCTTGACTCGGGCGTGAGTCTGAAATACCAATTTCAGCTCTTATATGCTCCGTGTTGTTCAAACGGTTTTTGAGTTCCCGGTTCTAAAGCCGTAAAGCATGGCGCACTAAACTATCAAGTAGTCATCACATCGAGCTTTGCTAAACGTTCATAACGTCAGCATCTGCTCCTGCAATAGGTCCGTCACCTAGCGATGCATCAAGGACATAATTCTTCTGTGCAGCAATGAGGATAATCCTCAGATTACGGACCAAGTCCGCATCATTGCTACTATCAACTTTCAACTTATTTTTCTCTAGGAACATCTCAAAAATAAATGGGGAGCTACATCGCGAGCTATTGATCTACAACATAATTTGCAAATACTATCAAGACTAAGTTTATGATAAATTAAAGTTCAATTAATCATATTACTTAAGAACTCCCACTTAGATAGACATCCCTCTAGTCATCTAAATGTCGTGATCCATATCAACTAAACCATGTCCGATCATCACGTGAGATGGAGTAGTTTTCAATGGTGAACATCACTATGTTGATCATATCTACTATATGATTCACGTTCGACCTTTCGGTCTCAGTGTTTCGAGGCCATATCTGCATATGCTAGGCTCGTCAAGTTTAACCCGAGTATTCTGCATGTGCAAAACTGGCTTGCATCCGTTGTATGTGAACGTAGAGCTTATCACACCCGATCATCACGTGGTGTCTCAAAGACGAAGAACTGTAGTAACAAATGCATACTCGGGAGAACACTTATACCTTGAAATTTAGTAAGGGGTCATCTTATAATGCTACTGTCGTACTAAGCAAAATAAGATGCATAAAAGATAAACATCACATGCAATCAAAATATATGACATGATATGGCCATCATCATCTTGTGCTCATGATCTCCATCACCGAAGCATCGTCATGATCTCCATCGTCACCGGCTCGACACCTTGATCTCCATCATAGCATCGTTGTCGTCTCGCCAACTATTTCTTCTACGATTACCGCTACCGCTTACTGATGAAGTAAAGCAATTACATGGCGATTGCATTTCATACAATAAAGCGACAACCATATGGCTCCTGCCAGTTGCCGATAACTCTGTTACAGAACATGATCATCTCATACAACAAATTATATCACATCATGTCTTGACCATATCACATCACAGTAAGCCCTGCAAAAACAAGTTAGACGTCCTCTACTTTGTTGTTGCAAGTTTTACGTGGCTGCTACAGGCTTCTAGCAAGAACCGTTCTTACCTACGCATCAAAACCACAACGATTTTTTGTCAAGTGTGTTGTTTTAACCTTCAACAATGCCCGTGGCGTAGTTAAACTCGATTCAACTAAAGTTGGAGAAACAGACACCCGCTAGCCACCTGTGTGCGAAGCACGTCAGTAGAACCAGTCTCATGAACGCGGTCATGTAATGTTGGCCCGGGCCGCTTCACCCAATAATACCGCCGAATCAAAGTAAGACATTGCTAGTAAGCAGTATGACTATTATCGCCCACGACTCTTTGTGTTCTACTCGTGCATATAACATCTACGCATAGACCTGGCTCGGATGCCACTGTCGGGGAATGCAGTAATTTCAAAAAAAATCCTACGATCACACAAGATCTATCTAGGAGATGCATAGCAACGAGAGGGGAGAGTGTGTCCACGTACCCTCATAGACCAAAAGCGGAAGCATTTAGTAACGCGGTTGATGTACTCGAACGTCTTTGCGATCCAACCGATCCAAGCACCGAACGTACGTCACCTCCGCGTTCAGCACACGTTCAGCTCGATGAGATCCCTCGTACTCTCGATCCAGTTGAGGCTGAGGGAGAGTTTCGTCAGCACGACGGCGTGGCGAAGGTGATGATGATGTTAATGGCGTAGGGCGTGGTGACGGTTATGATGATGTTACCGGTGCAGGGCTTCGCCTAAGCACTACGATGATACGACCGAGGTGTGTAACTGTGGAGGGGGCACAACACACGGCTAAAAGATCAACTTGTGTGTTCTAGGGTGCCCCCTGCCCCCGTATATGAAGGAGGGAGAGGGAGAGGCAGCCGGCCCTAGGGGGCGCCCAAGGTGTGGAGTCCTACTAGGACTCCCTAGTCCTAGTAGGATTCCACCTCCCACACGGAGTAGGAAAGGGGGAAGGGAGAAGGAGAAGGAAAGGGGGGGGGGGGCGACCCCCTTCTCCTAGTCCTAATCAGCCTCCTACCCAAGGGGGGGCGCACCAGCCCCTTGTGGGCTGGTGTGCTTCCCTCTTATGGCCCATAAGGCCCATAACTTCTCCCAGGGGGTTCCGGTAACCTCCCGGTACTCCGAAAAATACCCGAACTCCTCCGGAACCATTCCGATGTCCGAATATAGCCTTCCAATATATCAATCTTTATGTCTCGACCATTTCGAGACTCCTGTCATGTCCGTGATCTCATCCGGGACTCTGAACAAACTTCGTTTCATCAAATCACATAACTCATAATACAAATCGTCATCGAACGTTAAGCGTGCGGACCCTACGGGGTCGAGAACTATGTAGACATGACCGAGACACATCTCCGGTCAATAACCAATAGCGGAACCTGGATGCTCATATTGGCTCCTACATATTCTACGAAGATCTTTATCGGTCAAACCGCATAACAACATACGTTGTTCCCTTTGCCATCGGTATGTTACTTGCCCGAGATTTGATCGTCGGTATCATGATACCTAGTACAATCTCGTTACGGGCAAGTCTCTTTACACGTTCTGTAATACTTCATCCCGCAACTAACTCATTAGTCACATTGCTTGCAAGGCTTATAGTGATGAGCATTACCGAGAGGGCCCAGAGATACCTCTCCGAAACACGGAGTGACAAATCCTAATCTCGATCTATGCCAACCCAACAAATACCTTCGGATACACCTGTAGAGCATCTTTATAATCACCCATTTACGTTGTGACGTTTGATAGCACACAAAGTGTTCCTCCGGTATTCCGGAGTTGCATAATCTCATAGTCTGAGGAACATGTATAAGTCATGAAGAAAGCAGTAGCAATGAAACTG
This sequence comes from Aegilops longissima, assembly GCA_021605205.1. Taxonomy (NCBI): domain Eukaryota; kingdom Viridiplantae; phylum Streptophyta; class Magnoliopsida; order Poales; family Poaceae; genus Aegilops; species Aegilops longissima. The sequence goes on along the minus strand of CM038678.1, from coordinate 154,867,388 downwards.
TAACGATCATAATGCTAAGCTAACGAATGGTTCTTGTCCATCACATCATTCTCCTAATGATGTGATCCTGTTCATCAAATGACAACCCATGTCTATGGTTAGGAAACATAACCATCTTTGATAAACGAGCTAGTCAAGTAGAGGCATACTAGGGACACTTATGTTTTGTCTATGTATTCACACATGTACTAAGTTTCCGGTTAATACAATTATAGCATGAATAATAAACATTTATCATGAAATAAGGAAATAAATAATAACTTTATTATTTCCCCTAGGGCATATTTCCTTCAAAAGCTTAACCCACAAAGTTTCTTGATCATAGCAAACCATGTTCTTAGTCATTAAACAAACGAATTACTCTTATTCTCCTAGAATGGTCTATGTTAGAGTTGTTTACTCAATAGATATCGCATGCTCAATCATCTTTGGTCTTTCAATCATTAACTAGCACCCAGGAGCAAATTTTTAGTACAAATATGTTTTCAGCCGGACACATAGGAATATTTAACTTACTTAGGGATAATGTCAACAATAAAGAATGAACATAATTATGCACATTAATAGTATAGAATTCATGGATATTCCTCCACCTTGCAGTATTTACTCTAAAGTCTAGATGGAAAAATGAATTAACTCATCGTTGGTAAAGGAAGGAAATACGCCTTGTGGGAGGCTCCATGGTTGGGTTAGCAAGATCACCCTTATCTGTTGCTCCCTATGGGTCACATTACCGAGTTTGTTGATCTCTGGATGTGACGCCCCCGATTCAATTGTACACTAATCATACACGCAAACGTGTACGATCAATATCAGGGACTCACGGGAAGATATGACAACACAACTCTAAAAATAAAAAAAATCAAACAAGCATCATAATACAAGCCAGGGGCCTCGAGGGCTCGAATACAAGTGCTCGATCATAGACGAGTCAGCGGAAGCAACAATATCTGAGTACAGAGATAAGTTAAACACGTTGCCATAAGATGGTGCTACTGAGGGAGTCCTGGATTAGGGGGTATCCAGACGACCGGACTGTGCACAACGTCCGGGCTATTGAAGCGTGAAGATACAAGACTCAAGACTTCGGCCCGTGTCCGGGTGGGACTTTCCTTGGCGTGGAAGGCAAGCTTAGCGATCCGGATATTATATTTCCTTCCTTGTAACCGACTCCATGTAAACCCTAGCCCTCTCCGGTGTCTATATAAACCGGAGAGGTTGGTCCTTAGAAGGCCGATCACAATTACAATCATACCATCATAGGCTAGATCTTAGGGTTTAGCCTCTACGATCTCGTGGTAGATCTACTCTTGTACTACCCATATCATCAATATTAATCAAGCAGGAAGTAGGGTTTTACCTCCATCGAGAGGGCCCGAACCTGGGTAAACATCTGTGTCCCTTGCTTCCTGTTACCATCAGCCTTGATGCACGATCGGGACCCCTACCGAGATCCGCTGGTTTTGACACCGACATTGGTGCTTTCATTGAGAGTTCCTCTGTGTCGTCGCTACTGGGCTCGATGGCTCCTTCAACCATCGTCAATAACACGGTACCGGACAGTCACGACGAGCACGGCTTAGACCTGCTATCGGACAAAGCTCGGGGTATCACCCCCGCAGTAGCCTCGGACCTAAATCCGAAGCAGGCTGCATTGCCTGAGGACGGAGGGCTGGACCCCGCCCCGCAGGTCGCACAATTATCGGTGGTGGAGCCGAACTCGGGCCTTACCTCTGTGGTGGCCTACAACTCCGGACCCCCGGATTCGTATTCGGATGTTGAGTCCGGTCCGCGCACTCCCGATCCGGTCGATCCAGGTTGGGCTCCGGTAACGGAGTTCACCGCCGCAGACATCTTTCAGCACTCGCCCTTTGGCGACATGCTGAACTCGTTGGAAACTCTCTCTTTGACAGAAATTTCTGGGCCAAACTACGTCCGATTCGAGTGGGAAGCAGACGACGAAGAAATTTGTTGCCCACCCACCACCCACTTCATAGCCACGATCGATGATTTAACCGGCGTGCCTGACTTCGACTCCGAAGACATCGACGGTATGGACGATGATGCAGGAGAAGATGCGGAATCTATGGGGCGTCGGACTTCCCCCTCGTCACACGACATATACATGGTGGATACGCCCAAAGAGGACAAAGGCGACAATCCGGACGATAAAACCCCCGGGCAAAAGCCAAAGCGACAGCGCAGACGCCGTTCTAAGTCCAGCAACAGTAAAAATAGTGACATGAGCGCCAGAGGGATCGATACTACAATCAACTCCGAAGGCAACAACGACCATATCGATCCAGCGATGGAGCAGGATGAACCAGGCCACCCCGAACACAGTTCGGAGCAGACGCCCAAGGATAATGATCCCGACGAACGAGGTCATCAAACCGAACCAGCACAGGAAAACAGTCCGGATAATGATGCAATCCCGGAAAAACACGCGGAACGAGATAACCTCCATAGAAAGCTTATGGCCACCGCAAGAAGTCTAAAGAAGCAGAAGCAATGGCTCAAAGCCGCACAGGAAACGCTCAACCGTAGATGGAACAAAGTGCTGAGACATCAAGAAAGATCTGGCGATGATCGGCGACAAAGAGCTATCCAAAACGCAAGCTACTGCCAGAATTCGATGACGAAGCCATGCCACTTCATAACCGCAACAAAGCGGTTACCGACGCCGCGCACGATCCACGTGAACACCTAAATAAGAAAGCTGGCGTGGCCAGGTCCATTTACGGATCCAAAGGATGCACCCCGGCGAGGGACTATGGTCACGAAAATGATTACGCCAATCGCATACCAGCCCGGAATAAACATCGGACACAACAACAGCCGACGGCATGCCATAGCACGCCCAGATACAGAGGGGCTGCTCACCCCCTGTGCTTCACCGAAGAAGTACTGGACCATGAATTTCCACAGAGCTTTAAACCTGTGAGCATAGAGGCATACGACGGAACTACAGACCCAGGTGTCTGGATTGAGGATTTTATCCTGCATATACATATGGCTCGTGGGGACGACCTCCACACCATCAAATACCTCCCCCTCAAACTGAAGGGACCAGCTCGGCACTGGTTGAAAAGCCTCCCCGAAAATTCAATTGGGAGCTGGGAGGAACTCGAGGATGCTTTCAGGGCCAATTTTCAAGGGACCTATGTCCGGCCTCCGGATGCTGACGACTTAAGTCACATAGTCCAACAGCCCAGAGAATCTGTCCGCAAGCTTTGGAACAGATTCCTCACTAAGAAGAATCAAATTGTTGATTGTCCGGATGCCGAAGCCTTAGCGGCATTCAAACACAGCATCCGTGATGAGTGGATCGCCAGACACCTCGGCCAAGAAAAGCCAAGGATAATAGCAGCCCTAACTAGCCTTATGACCCGCTTTTGCGCGGGAGAAGACAACTGGCTAGCCCGTAAAGGCACCAGCGACCCCAGCACATCCGAAATAAGGGATGGCAACGGGAAGCCACGGCGTCATAAAACAAACGCCAAAACAAGGAAGAGAGCCGGATAACACGACGGTTAATGCGGATTCAGGGGCTCTCGACCTAAGCAGCAAAATAAGCCATCTATAGGCAGCAAAGAGGGACCGTCCGGTCTGAATAGAGTCCTAGACAGACTATGCCAAATTCATGGCACCCCTGACAAACCTGCAAACCATACGCACAAAGAGTGCCGGGTCTTCAAGCAGGCCGGCAAATTAAATGCCGAACACAAGGGAAGGGAAACACCAAGTGAAGACGAGGATGAACCTCGCTAGCCGAACACGGAGGGACAGAAAAAATTCCCGCCAGAGGTTAAAACAGTAAACATGATCCACGCGACTCACACATCCATGAGGAGGCACGAACGCGCGCATATAGACGCGCTCGATATAGAGCCCATCGTACTCACACCTAACCACTGGATGCCCTATCCGATCACCTTTGATCACTTGGACGACCGAACTAGTATTCGGCACGGAGGATCAGAGACCTTGGTGCTTGACCCAATAATCGACGGATACCATCTCACCCACGTCCTCATGGACGGCGGCAGCAGTCTCAATTTAATATATGAGGACACTATCCGCAGGATGGGGATAGACCCATCCAGAATTAACCAAAGCGACACCACCTTTGAAGGGGTGATACAGCGTTGAAGCCACACGCGAGGGCTCCGTTGTACTGGAGGTAACATTTGGATCTCCAAGAAACTCCAGAAGCGAAGAGCTACTCTTTATCATCGCAACCTTCCAAAGCAACTATCATGCATTGCTTGGAAGAACGGCCTTCGCCCGTTTCAACGCATTACCGCACTATGGCTAACTTACACTCAAGATGCCCGGTCTACGGGGCGTCATCACCGTTAGTGGAATAACAGAGCGCTCGTCACGCGCAGAGGAACACACGACGGCCCTCGCGGCCGGACTATAAGCGGCCTCCAACATCATAAAACATGACTGGTCATTAAAAGACCACAGACTCGGCTAGATGAGTCCGGACGCCCAAATAAAATTGAATCAGGGCACCGTATATGTAATCCCATAGTGGACACCAGGGGCTATAAATACTTAATACAGTCCCACAGATTGGCTCAAACTTAGGGGCGGGCCAACATCTTACACTTTTAATTATCCATCGCATACTTACGTTGTACTCTTCTACGAGTTTCCCTTTTTCCACAGACAATGTTCGCGCGATACCCTTCCAGGATACGGCACAACGGAGACAAAGGCGCAGACGTGCAGCAGGGCCCCGTTCAATAGGTTTCTTTTTAGATTAAGCCCCTGTGTAAACCTTTTCTATTGCCTCTTGTTGTTTAGCCATCCCATGGGTTCCATACCCACAGAGGATACTGCCTTTTTGGCATTTCGCCACGACAGATTAACGCACGTACCTGGAAACGCAGGGTTTATAATGAATGGGCATTCTTGAGCTCATCATCTGTTATAAAGTCCGAATACCTTCGGGAGTGTTCGGCGTCACGAGTTTGGCCTTATATGCATCAGCTCCGAATCATGTCTTTGGTCAAATGTTAGGTTTGCCCGGCTCCTGGGTTTGCCGCCTTACGTTCCGTTATAATCGGCTAAGGTGGCCAAAGGAGAACTACTGCGATTGTGCCCTGGTTATTCCGGACGAGCACCTCAGTAGAGAAAGCCGAAAACTGACTGTCATGATGCAGCGAGAGACTGTTCAACCACTCGAAGACTTATCGGAATCTTTAGGATCCCTCCGCATTAACGAAGGACTGTTTCCCGGTCATGTACACACTCGCCCATATTCGGATACACGCGAAGGTACCAGGGGCTACATAGTAGCCCCAACATTAGAATCCCATGGCTAAGCGAAAGTGTTACAACTATATAGTCCGGTTGCCTAGTTCGACGTGCGATCATCTCCTTAATGGACCAAGACGTTGGATCAAGTGTGATTAAGCATATTTTTCGCGAACACCCCCGCATTGTCTGCGTGGGGGCTGAAGCCAACGACTGCTATCTTTCGGATTACACATTCATATATATATATATATATATATATATATATATATATAGGAAAAATACATCCTACCACCTAGTGGTAGTTACCCCACATGTCTGATATACTACCATGTGGTACTATATATACTACTTTATCACTCTAAATATGTTCATACACTATATCTAAGATATTTAAGCATAAGTTACATGAAAAAATTGCATATGAGCCCATAGTTTTTGTTATATTTATGAAATACGTACATATTTATGCGTAAAAAACATGCTTAAAATATGGTACATACTACCTAAAAGTAGTATATATAGTACCTAAACATCGTTATATACTACATACTACGCGTACATACTTTCGGTTTTTACACATACTACATACAACTTACCAAACACAAGTGGTGGTAACTACCACTGTGGTAGATAAATTTGTCCTATATATATATATATATATATATATATATATATATATATATATATATATATATATATATATATATATATATATATATATATATATATATGTATATACGCATAGGGACACAATAATACTTCGGGAAAAAGTATAAATATAAGCCTTATAACCAAAATAACATTGTTTTTACAATGATTCGATTCATCACTCGAATAAGACATTCTTCGAGCACTGCGCCTCTATTAGGCGGGCACCTTCTGTGACCTGCGCCAAGTAGTGCTCGGCCGGATATTGGCCCCCCGCCGGATCTTGGGTCGCTATAATATTGGCCTCCATATCCGTCAAATAGGCTTTAACGCGGGCAAGAGCCATCCGTGCACCCTCTACGCACGCCGACCTCCTCATGGCATCGATCCGAGGCACGGCCCCAAGGAATTGCTGCACCAAGCCAAAGTAACTGTCCGGCTTAGGCCCGTTCAGCCAAAGATGGTCTATCACAGACCGCATCGCAAGACCGGACAACCTGTGAAGCTCCGCTACAGCAGCCATCTTGTCACTTAACGGCAGCGGGCGAGGGGGAGCATTGAATTGCGACCAGAAAAGCTTCTCCACTTCCTTATCACTCTGATCCTCGAAGAACTTGGCAGCGTCAGCCGTACTCTTCGCCAAATCCGCATACGCGTCCGCAGGACTCCAGCGCCCATCCAGGGGAGCGTACTTTGGATCGAAAAACTTCGTTCCTAGCAAGTAGGAGCCTCCAGTCGTGATTTTACCGGCCTGTTGAAGTTCCTCCCGCGCACCCCTGAGCGCGGTACGTATTCCCTTGGTGGCATTAGGCGCCTTGTCCAACTCGGCCAAACTTTCCTTGTGCTCCTTTTCAAGGAGCTCATACCGGTCAGCGGCATTTTTTAACTCCACAGCCATTTCGGCTACCTTTTCCTCGCTTCGGCGATGAGCAGCCTGTTCGGCTCTCAGTTCCTCGACCGCCTTTAGGGTAGCCGCATTGCTAACCCGAGCTTGTTCCTTGGCTTGGACAAGTTCTGCCCTCAGGGCCTCCACGGCAGCAGCACCATCTGCAGTCAGAACATATTACATTAATATCATGCCGCCTCCATATTTTCCTATACAAAGGAAGGCAGAGAACATACCTTGTGATTTGTCCAGCCGCTCGTTCACCAGCATGATATCGACATCAATCGATCGAATCTGCCTGGTCAGTTCGGCAACTTCAACGGACTGGTCGGTGGCCGGACCCGCAGGTACCTGCAAGTGTTTACAGCGCAATCATTGATTTATGATCCCCTGTTTGCCGCCTAGGGCGGGCAACCACAGTCTCAGGGGCTACTATCTATATGGAGCACACCTAACGTGTGCCTCACAGCCAAAAACAGTGTATTCTTCACTACATACCTCAAAGCCTCTAAGCAGACTTGTAAATGATTCATTCAAATCGCTTGTAGCGGAGGAAATCTTCCCGAGCACCGCGCTCATTAATGAGCGGTGCTCCTCCGAGAGCGCAGCTCGCTCGAAGAAACCCGTCAAGACGTCCGCCGGACATCGAATCAGGCGGACTTTTCCATCCCCCTCGCGGGAGCCAAACGCCGGGCTCAGGGGGGCTGACGCATTGGCTTCCGGCTTCGGCAGATCCGGACTCCTCCGTGATGACACCTCGGTGTCGCCTGCTTCATGAGCCGAAGAGGTGGGTGGGGTCTCGCTCTCCATCATCTCCGGAGGGAGATCCCCCGAAGATGAACTCTGTTGAGAAGGGCTGCTAGCCGGACTGCGAAAGATGAATCCTGGTTATTGATCTAGGAGAAACGCAGTACCTTGAATCAAAATTGACTTACAACTCGGTGGAGGGCTGGCCCACAGGGCACGATGCGGTGAGGGTGCTGCCGAGGCAGAGCCCCTGGTGATATATTTTTCGCTGGTATGGGCATCTTCGTCTCGAGTCTTTGGAGGCAGCCCTCTTCTTCCAGCTGGGAGGAGGCCTTAGCCCTCCTTCCGCTTATCCTCCTTAGGGAGGCAACAATTCCCCGGTTCGGATCTTGCAGTGTGTGGAGTTCGGTTTCTTCGTTCTTCCCTTGTCTTTCCACGAGGGCATTCTGCTGAGTACCGGCCAAGCATCTTGGCCATGGTGGGACAAGCGAGCCTTGGGAAGTGGCGCCGACACTGATTCTCTCCACCTTGCTGAGCCATTCTCGGACGCGGATGATTTTAGAATAAACAATCATGACAAATACAAAACAGGTGTCCGTATCGTGGCTACTTACTTGAGTATCTAGGCGATTGCAGCTCAGCCCGCATCCTCGGTGGTATCCGGACACACTACTTTCCGTCCGAGGAATAATTTGCACATCTCTTCGAGCTTCAAGTCAAGAAGTGCTTGACGATCCGCGGACCCTCGGATTGAACTCCCACATCCGGAGAGGCCGGCATTGGCACGGCAACATCCGTCGGATTAACATCACTTGCATTATGCTGACAAGGTTAATGTCCCTCTCAAGAAGCTCCCGGATGCGATTCTGCAGCACTGGTATATCGCCAGCGGGCCTCCAATTCCGTCCTACGTCGGTCCAAGACGCTAGTTGTGACGGGGGGCCCGAGCGGAACTCAGGAGAAGCTACCCACTTTGTGCCTCGGGGAGCCGTGACATAAAACCACCTCCGTTGCCATACATCAGATACTTCTGGGAAAGAACCCTCTGGCCACGAGGCATCAGTGTTCCTGCTTATTACGACACCTCCGCACTCCGCGTGTCGCCCCTCGATCATCTTCGGCTTCACACTGAAGGTCTTGAGCCATATGCCGAAGTGTGGGGTGACGTGGAGGAAGGCCTCGCACACTATAATGAACTACGAGATGTGGAGGATAGCGTCTGGAGCCAGATCGTGAAAATCCAACCCATAATAGAACATGAGCCCCCTCACAAAGGGATTGAGGGTGAAGCCCAAGCCACGGAGAAAGTGCGGGACAAAAACGACGCACTCATTAGGCTCCGGAGTGGGGATGACCTGCCCTGATGAAGGAAGCCTGTGTTTGATGTCGGCGGTCAAGTATCCGACCTCCCTAAGCTTCGCAATGTCGTCCTCTTGGATCGAGGAGGCCTCCCATCGGCCTTGAGGGACGGATCCGGACATATTGGCGGATCTGGGGTGTTGAAGCTTAGGTTTCGGGTGTTAGAACTCGAGGGACAAGAAGGTGCGAGGAAGGTGGGAAAGAGGTATAGGCCTCGACCCCTTCTTATAAAGGGGATGAATATCAAGAGTCCCCGGAGTGGCCGTTTTGAGGCTTATCTAAAAGCACACGGAGTTATACCAACGACCGTCGTGGGGTTGCGTGCGCCCATATTGATGGAAAAATCCCGTAATAAGTGGAACACGATCTCTGCCCCGATGGGACGTGCCAATAAAACCGCCTCGTAACACGAGTCATTGTGGGGTGGGAAACGCCGGTCCGCGTTGGACCAGGCCATGATGCAAGGGCACGACGCCCGAAGATTGCTGACAGGATCGAGTTTATGCTACGTGAAGATTGTCTTGCAGATCCGGACACGGTCTCCGTGTTCGATAACTACCTTGGAGTATTCGGAGGAGGAACCCGCCCTGCAATGCCGAAGACAAGACTGCACGCCGGACTCATCGTCATTGAAGCCTGGTTCAGGGGCTACTGAGGGAGTCCTGGATTAGAGGGTATCCGACGGCCGGACTGTGCACAACGTCCGTGCTATTGAAGCGTGAAGATACAAGACTCAAGACTTCGGCCCGTGTCCGGATGGGACTTTCCTTGGCGTGGAAGGCAAGCTTGCCGATCCGGATATTATATTTCCTTCCTTGTAACCGACTCCATGTAAACCCTAGACCTCTCCGTTGTCTATATAAACCGGAGAGGTTGGTCCTTAGAAGGCCGATCACAATTACAATCATACCATCATAGGCTAGCTCTTAGGGTTTAGCCTCTACGATCTCATGGTAGATCTACTCTTGTACTACCCATATCATCAATATTAATCAAGCAGGAAGTAGGGTTTTACCTCCATCGAGAGGGCCCGAAACTGGGTAAACATCTGTGTCCCTTGCTTCCTGTTACCATCAGCCTTGACGCACAGATCGGGACCCCCTACCCGAGATCCGCCGGTTTTGACACCGACAGCTACCTCTTGAGCACAACGTTGGTTTTCCCTTGAAGGGTGATGCAGCAAAGTAGCGTAAGTATTTCCCTCAGTTTTGAGAACCAAGGTATCAATCCAGTAGGAGGCCACGCTCAAGTCCCACGCACCTACACAAACAAATAAGAACCTTCCAACCAACGCTATAAAGGGGTTGTCAATCCCTTCACGGCCACTTGCAAAAGTGAGATATGATAGAGATGATACGATAATATTTTTGGTATTTTTATGATAAAGACTAAAAGTAAAGAAAGCAAAATAAATGGTAATGGAAATTGCTAGTTGTTGGAAGACTAATATGATGGAAAATAGACCCGGGGGCCATAGGTTTCACTAGTGGCTTCTCTCAAGATAGCATTAATATTACGGTGGGTGAACAAATTACTGTCGAGCAATTGATAGAATTGAGCATAGTTATGAGAATATCTAGGCATGATCATGTATATAGGTATCACGCCCGCGACAAATAGATCGACTCCTGTCTGCATCTACTACTATTACTCCACACATCGACCGCTATCCAGCATGCATCTAGAGTATTAAGTTCATAAGAACAGAGTAACGCTTTAAGCAAGATGACATGATGTAGAGGGATAAACTCAAGCAATATGATATAAACCCCATCTTTTTATCCTCGATGGCAACAATACAATACGTGTTTTTCCCTTTCTGTCACTGGGATCGAGCATCGCAAGATTGATCCCAAAACTAAGCACTTCTCCCATTGCAAGAAAGATCAATCTAGTAGGCCAAACCAAACTGATAATTCGAAGAGACTTGCAAAGATAACCAATCATACATAAACGAATTCAGAGGAGATTCAAATATTGTTCATAGATAATCTTGATCATAAACCCACAATTCATCAGATCTCGACAAACACACCGCAAAAGAAGATTACATCGAATAGATCTCCAAGAGAATCGAGGAGAACTTTGTATTGAGATCCAAAGATAGAGAAGAAGCCATCTAGCTAATAACTATGGACCCGAAGGTCTGAAGTAAACTACTCACGCATCATCGGAGAGGCTATGGTGTTGATGTAGAAGCCCTTCATGATCAATGCCCCCTCCGGCGGAGCGCCGGAAAAGGCCCCAAGATGGGATCTCACGGGTACAGAAGGTTGCGGCGGTGGAAATAGGGTTTCGTGGTGCTCCTGGATGTTTTCGGGGTACGTAGGTATATATAGGATAAAGAAGTCGGTCAGGAGAGCTACGAGGGGTCCACGAGGGTGGGGGGCGCGCCCAGGGGGGCAGGCGCGCCTCCCTGCCTCGTGGCCTCCTTGTTGATTGCTTGATGTCCACTCTAAGTCCTCTGGATCTTCCGAAAATCACGTTCCCGAAGGTTTCATTCCGATTGGACTCCGTTTGATATTCCTTTCCTTCGAAACACTGAAATAGGCAAAAAAACAGCAATTTGGGCTGGGCCTCCGGTTAATAGGTTAGTCCAAAAATAATATAAAAGTGTATAATAAAGCCCATTAAACATCCAAAACAGATAATATAATAGCATGGACCAATCAAAAATTATAGATACGTTGGAGACGTATCAAGCATCCCCAAGCTTAATTCCTGCTCGTCCTTGAGTAGGTAAATGATAAAAACAAATTTTTTGATGTGGAATGCTACTTAGCATAATTTCCAATGTAATTATCTTAATTGTGGCATGAATATTCAGATCCAAATGATTCAAAATAAAAGTTCATATTGACATAAAAATAGTAAGACTTCAAGCATACTAGCAAGTAATCATGTCTTATCGAAATAACATAGCCAAAGAAAGCTTATCCCTATAAAATCATATAGTTAGGCTATGCTTCATTTTCATCACACAAAATACTCCCATCATGCACAACCCCGGTTTCAGCCAAGCAATTGGTTCATACTTTTTAACGCGCTTCAGCTTTTTCAACTCTTACGAAATACATGAGCGCAAGCCATGGACATAGCACTATATGTGGAATAGAGTGGTGGTTGTGAAGAGGACAAAAAGGGAGAAGATAGTCTCACATCAACTAGGCATATCAACGGGCTATGGAGATGCTCGTTAATAGATATCAATGTGAGTGAGTAGCGATTGCCATGCAACGGATGCACTAGAGCTATAAATGTATGAAAGCTCAACAAAAGAAACTAAGTGGGTGTGCATCCAACTTGCTTGCTCATGAAGACCTAGGGCATTTTGAGGAAGCCCATCATTGGAATATACAAGCCAAGTTCTATAATGAAAAATTTCCACTAGTATATGAAAGTGACAACATAGGAGACTCTCTATCATGAAGATCATGGTGCTACTTTGAAGCACAAGTGTGGAAAAAGGACAGTAACATTGTCCCTTCTCTCTTTTTCTCTCATTTTTTCTTTTTTTCTTTTTTTCTCTTTTTTGGGCCCCTTTTTTTTTTCTTTGGCCTCCCTTTTTTTATTTAGTCCGGAATCTCATCCTGACTTGTGGGGGAATCAGCATAGTCTCCATCATCCTTTCCTCACATGGGACAATGCTCTAATAATGATGATCATCACACTTTTATTACTTACAACTCAAGAATTACAACTCAATACTTAGAACAAAATATGACTCTATGTGAATGCCTCCGGCGGTGTACCGGGATATGCAATGAATCAAGAGCGACATGTATGAAAAGATTATGAATGGTGGCTTTGCCACAAATACAATGTCAACTACATGAGCATGCAAAGCAATATGACAATGATGAAGTGTGTCATAATAAACGGAACGGTGGAATGTTACATGGCAATATATCTCGGAATGGCTATGGAAATGCCATGATAGGTAGATATGGTGGCTGTTTTGAGGAAGATATAAGGAGGTTTATGTGTGATAGAGCATATCATATCACTGGGTTTGGATGCACCGGCAAAGTTTGCAACAACTCCCAAGGTGAGAAAGGGCAATGCACGGTACCGTAGAGGCTAGAAAATTTGTGGAAGGATGAGAGTGCGTATAATCCATGGACTCACATTAGTCATAAAGAACTCATATCCTTATTGCAAAAGTTTACTTAGCCCTCGAAGCAAAGTACTACTACGCATGCTCCTAGGGGAAGGGTTGGTAGGAGTTAACCATCACGCGATCCCGACCTTCACACATAAGGAAGGCAATCAAAAGAGCACCCCATGCAACAAATTTGTTACACAAAATTTACCATACGTGCATGCTACGGGACTTGCCAACTTCAACACAAGTATTTCTCAATTTCATAATTACCCAACTAGCATGACTCTAACATTACCAGCTTTATATCTCAAAACAATTATCAAGCATCAAATTGATCACGCACTTTCTATGATAGTTTTTATTATACCCATCATACTAGAACCAATTTTTATAACCATAGCAAATACCATGCTGTTCTAGAAGACTCTCAAAATAATATAAGTGAAGCATGAGAGATCAATAAAACCACCACCGTGCTCTAAAAGATATAAGTGAAGCACTAGAGCAAAAACTATATAGCTCAAAAGATATAAGTGAAGCACATAGAGTATTCTAATAAATTCCGAATCATGTGTGTCTCTCTCAAAAGGTGTGTACAGCAAGGATGATTGTGGTAAACTAAAAAGCAAAGACTCAAATTATACAAGACGCTCCAAGCAAAATACATATCATGTGGTGAATAAAAATATATCCCCAAGTAAAGTTACCGATAGACGAAGACGAAAGAGGGGATGTGTCGGTGTCAAAACCGGCGGATCTCGGGTAGGGGGTCCCGAACTGTGCGTCTAGGCAGATGGTAACAGGAGACAAGGGACACGATGTTTTTACCCAGGTTCGGGCCCTCTCAATGGAGGTAAAACCCTACTTCTGCTTGATTAATATTGATGATATGGGTAGTACAAGAGTAGATCTACCACGAGATCAGAGAGGCTAAACCCTAGAAGCTAGCCTATGGTATGATTGTTGTGTATCTATCGACTAGCCTGGCCTCGGTTTATATAATCCACCAGAGGCCTAGGATAACAAGAGTACTAGCCGAATACGCCAGTGGGGGAGGAGTCCTTGTCTAGATCACCAAGTCTTGTGGAATCTTCCTTGTATGCGGCAACTGTTCGGACAACCATGGGGATCCTCGGCCCAATCCAACCAATCGGGAGACGACATGGTGAGTACCCCCTAGTCCAGGACACCGTCAGTAGCCCCCTAAACCGGTCTTCAAGTTGGGGACGCTCCTCGATTCTTCCGAACTGTTCTTCATCTTCGGTCGTCGGTCTTGAAAACTGGTTCAACAAATCTGCTCATCTTCGATCTTGAGGATCGCCTAAGTGCATACGAAGAGTACGTTGGGTATCCGAGGAGCCCCTTTAAGTTTACGACCTTTATCAATGCCTTGTTATTTTTATGCCACACCTCAGGTTTGAAGTTATTCCCGGGAGGCAGTGTCCTCTTGCGTCCGAGCTCTAACGCCGGACTGCATTCGAGGTATCTTTTGCAGCCGAGCACCAACGCCGGAATGCTTCCCAGCTCTATCGCCGGACTATGTATCCGAGCTCCAACGCCGGACTATGTATCCGAGCTCCAACGCCGGACTGTATCCGAGGTGTCGTAAATCACCTTGGTTCAAAGAAATTTGAAGGAGTTTAGCCGAGCTTAATGCCGGAAATGCCCTCTATGGAGCCAGCCACTAGCGCCCGAGCTTTATGCCGAATCGCTTCGAGGTGGTGCACCACCCGAATGTGGGCCGATTTTTGTCAATATTTTGATTGGTGCAATTTATTCTCTGCCGAGATACATAGCCAAGAGCCCACAAGGTGTGTATCGGTCTAAAACCCGAGATGCACTGAAGGATGACATAAGACCGCTGGTCCCACTAGTCACCGAGACTCAAAGTTGATTTGCAAAATCGCCCGAGGATCAAGTCCTAGCAGCAGAATACTTGGGACACAAAAGTGGCGTGCTCGATCCTCGAGACTCGGGTTGGGTGCGACCGACCAACCCGAGGATCAAAATCTCCTCAAAATCTGTATTGCACTTAAAATTTTCGCATAGAACAGCAATGCAAGAGCTCCCCGAGACACCTGGTCGGGTGGCAACACCAGATCGAGGATTGATGTGCCCTTTAATATTTGTAAATAGTAAGCCCGAAGCCCAGTAGCCCCCGAGCCTTAATGCGAGCACGGGTGGCCAAATTAAGGATCGATATCCATAGTAAAATCACAAATTATGTGTAATGAATGAATGTATCCAAGTACTTTATGTCATTAATGCTCGGATCCGCATTATACAAAACTTTATTGACCGACCATCGACTTCAACCTCCTCGGCCAGTAGCCGAGGAGTGTTTGTCCTACTTTATAAAGCCTTTATGAGGGCAAAGATTTACGACAAAGAACGCAATCTAGCCATACGATTTTATAAACAAAGGTACGCAGAGAGATATGTTATATTACTGTTTAACAGAAGAAATGTCTTCCAAAGAAAATAGTCCCGCTATCGGTTCCTTTCTTTGGGTTGTCATGCTAAGCATGATCATGAAACCTCAGCTCCAATGTAAGAGCAAAATATTGAGGATTTAGTTTGGGAGGCCAGTTATTAGCCCCCGGTAGTGTTCGGCGACAGTCGAGGTCAAGCCGGAAACACTTCGGCCAATGTTATGAATGGCCCGTCATTTAATATAGTCATCGGATCGCTGACCAGTTTACACCTATTGTGACAGTCAACTTTCGGCTTTCTCCACTGAGGTGCTTGACCATGCGAGCTGGAAGCACAATTGCAGTGGTTCTCCCTTTGCACACCTAGCCGAACAAAGCAGAACGTAGGAGGCAAGCACGGGAGCCGGGCAACCCAACTATTGACCAAAGACACAATTTGAAACTGATGCATATATAGCAATATCCGAGAATGTTTTTGCCGAATCTCTAAAGGTGTCCGGCGTTGCACTGCGAGACTTGTGCTGAAAACACACAAATAGTTTAAAAGTGCCAAAAGCTTGGAAAACCAAAAAACGTCAGTAAAAACATGACATCCGAACAAGATCGAGTGTTCGATGCCAATCCGAAAATTGGACTTTAGAAAAAAAAGTGCTTCTGCCGTGCTTTAACATGACACATCCTATCTCAAGAGTTCAAGCGGGTCAGCCTACGGCTTCAGTCTCCCATCCCAAAGGTGGAGTACTTCTCATTAGGCCAGTTTAGAAAACTAAACTCTAGCGGTTTTGAGAGAGAAATTAGGCTCCCCGGCTAGTGACCGCACACTCGTGTCGAGAAAAGGAGTGATAAATAATAATAAAAACTCTGCAACGACTAAGAAGAAAACACTTATTATAAAACGGCTCAAATAAATATAAGAGCCCCCAAGTGACTTGGGTAAAAGAATGATTGTACGTACCGAAGTACTTATATCATATCTATGTTCAACCGAACTTTAAACGCGTCTTAACCGACCGTCGGCTTCTCCCTCTTCGATCAAGGACCGAAAAGTGTTATGTACTCCATCCGTCGAGAATATCGACGGTGTTTCCAATAACCAGCAATCAGGTCATAAGGTGTAATGCATAAAGCGCGCTCAGGGAACTTATGCTATATTATCGATAAAGTGTAAGAAGCATCTTCAAGAAAATAGTACCCCACCGATACCTTTCTTGGTGCTCATTGTTAATATGAGACTTGTGCAATAGATTTTTGTACTCATGAGTTCCGTTGTGTGCCGACCATTATTGAAAACAGAAGAGCGCTAGCTTTAGACTTCACCAGTCGAGGTCCGGCTCGGGTGACCCGATCGTGACAATCGCAGAGGTGCTCCCTTTACTCCCTAGCCGAACAATAGGGAACGTAGGGGTAAACACAGGAGCAAGGCAACCCAGCTTGCAAATCACTTAAGTCAATATGGTGCATATTGTGGCGTGAATACACTAACAAGGAACGGCCATACAAGTATAATCATGTGCAAGAGAAAAAAAACTTCATGAAGGAAGCCCCCAAGTAAACGGGGTATTTGAATTTGCGCGTCACAAACAAAGTTTGGACAAGGAAAATTTTTACAAGCAACTTTTTCCCAAAAAAGTATAACGCTTGGTCGAGCCGAACACAAGTTAAAAATTTAAAATTTTGAGCATGAAGGCAACTTAGCTGGTTAATGTGTTCGGTATTGACGACGCGGTCCGAGCTTGATGCGGGACAAGGTTCCATCCCCAAGCCGATCCCGAGGTGGCGGAGCAAAGAGCTCGGCACCAAGTGGTGACATAGCACGGTCAATGCAGGACGGCAGAGTGATGCCGCAGTCCCCGCATGGGGTAATGAAGTGTTGACAAAGCCCCGTCCAGCCGAGGTGACGCCTAAAGGATATAGTCCGCTGGATCATTTTCCGTGCACAAAAAATAGTGCAGACCGGGATAATAGTAATAATAAGAATTAAAAAATGTTGCATAATAAATAATTTATGCAAAGTGAGTAATAAAAGAAATATGGCCTGGTGTCAAGTCAATGTCGCGCAGGTCGTCGGTAATGCAATAAAGGCGTGGCAAAGCCTGAATTCACAGGTCGGTCCGAGTTCGGATGCGGCGTTAAATCGGACTATGTACGGAAACTGACCGAACCACCATGCGATCATCGTTAATGCGGCCACCATTTGATAGACCTGCGTATATATGATGGACAAACCAGAGTAATAATTCCTTGGGAAAATGAACCCAAACAAGCAAAAAATACTGGGATTAATAGCACCTGGTTTATTTGTTGTAGCAATCCGAAGGGAGGTGATTCCAAAAATTGGGACTCGATCCGCGCACCCATTGCCTCATGGGCGATAAAACGATGGCATGGCAATGCTGGCAAAGGTTGGCTCGCCGAGGCAAAGCCCTCGGTCCAGCTAACGTGACGGAGCTGGTCGGCTAGCAACGCCGAAGCATCCAGAGTAGGTTGATGAAGAGATGGCGAAGCCCCCGGTCCAGCCGAGATGTCGAAGTAGGTCGACATGATGGACACCAGCTTGAAGAAGCAATAGTGCGGCCCTGCCGATGCAGGTCGTGACGTGGTCGATGCCGGCTTGATGAGGCGACCGTGCGGCGATGTCGGTATGCCCACTCCGTGAAATCCGTGGGGCGGCGATGTTGGTGATGATTTATCCTTTCGCGATGCCGGACTCTTGTTCATCTTGCCGAGATGATGATCCGAAGAAGTTGAGCTCGGCTCAACAAAGTGACGACGTGTCTAGCGTAGGTCGGCAGCCGTGGAGCAATATTGCCGGACTGGTTTGACACCAGCATGATACTGAAGATCATGTTCAAAAGATTTTAAAGTTAGTGGGATGTGTTCGGAAACAAAACACAACATCCCATACAAAACTTCCTTCAAAAAGGATGTCCGAAACCCCGTTCATAAAAAAGACGAACCCGGGTCGGATTCGTTTTCGCGCAGAAAACAGATCCGAAAAGTGATGCACTAATCGGAAGGTTCCCGGAGTTTGTACGGTCGGATCGAGCTGAAATTTTGAGGGGTGGTAGATATAGGAATTCCGCAGCCGATCAACGGTTGGATCTTCCAAAGGAAGTCCGAGCTAGAAGCTGGACACCACACCCTAAACTCATCCAGATTCTCGTCCAGATTCAATGCGGCTCCGGTATATCGGAGATTGCCAGAGATTCCTCCATCGGAACTCGACAAAATTTTCCAGGGTTGTTGTAGACTCAATTCCGCACAATTCCACCGAAGCAATCGTTAAAACGGCGTTTGAGGAGGCGGTGGCGGCGGACACAAGTCCGCTGTCCAGAAAAACAGTACGGTCGCCCGAGGGCAATGTTGACGTCGAGCCCCCGGGCTCCCTGGATGATTCCTCCATGATCTTGATAGAGATCGGAGGTGATGTTGATGGAGGCCCTCATCCGAACATGACGATCAGAGGTAGGGCGCAGTCCTTGGTCGAACCAAGGTGACCAATGAGTTGGTGACGAAGATGCCAAGTCGCAGCTTGATCTGCAGCGAGCCATCGACCTTTTGCCGAACACACAGCGGAACTCTCAATGAAAGCACCAATGTCGGTGTCAAACCGCGGATCTCGGTAGGGGTCCCGAACTGTGCGTCTAGGCGGATGGTAACAGGAGACAAGGGACACGATGTTTTTACCCAGGTTCGTGCCCTCTCGATGGAGGTAAAGCCCTACTCCTGCTTGATTAATATTGATGATATGGGTAGTACAAGAGTAGATCTACCACGAGATCAGAGAGGCTAAACCCTAGAAGCTAGCCTACGGTATGATTGTAGTGTATCTATCGACTAGCCTGGCCTCGGTTTACATAATCCACCAGAGGCCTAGGATAACAAGAGTCCTAGCCGAATACGCCGGTGGGGGAGGAGTCCTTGTCTTGATCGCCAAGTCTTGTGGAATCTTCCTTGTATGCGGCAACTGTCCGGACTGGCCCATGAGTATACGGCCATGGGGATCCTCGGCCCAATCCAACCAATCGGGAGACGACATGGTGAGTACCCCCTAGTCCAGGACACCGTCAGGATGCCTTTCGGGGCATCCCCAAGCTTAGGCTTTTGGTTGTCCTTGAATTTTACCTTGGGGTGCCTTGGGCATCCCCAAGCTTAGGCTCTTGCTACTCTTTATTCCATAATCCATCAAATCTTTACCCAAAACTTGAAAACTTCACAACAAAAACTCAACAGAAAATCTCATAAGCTCCATTAGCAAAATAAAACAAACCACCACTTTAAGGTATTGTATTGAACTCATTCTTTATTTATATTGGTGTTAAACCTACTGTATTCCAACTTCTCTATGGTTTATAAGCTATTTTACTAGCCATAGATTCATTAAAATAAGCAAACAACACACGAAAAACAGAATCCTGTCAAAAACAGAACAGTCTGTAGTAATCTGTATCTAACGCAAACTTCTGAACCTAAAAAAATTCTACCAAATTAGGAAGTCCTAGATAATTTGTTTATTTATCTACTACAAAAAGAATCAACTGAAAAGCACGTTTTTGTGAATTATGAAAACTAATCTCATGCGTGCAAAGTTTCTGTTTTTTACAGCAAGATCAAATAACTATCGCCGTAGGTTATCCTAAAGGTTTTACTTGGCACAAACACTAACTAAAACACAAAAACGAATCTAACCAGAGGCTAGATGAATTATTTATTACTAAACAAAACTAAAAAGAAAGAAACAAAAATAAAATTGGGTTGCCTCCCAACAAGCGCTATCGTTTAACGCCCCTAGCTAGGCATAAAAACAAGGATATATCTAGGTATTGCCATCTTTGGTAGGCAACCCATAAGTGGCCCTCATAATGGATTCATAAGGTAATTTAATCTTCTTTCTAGGGAAGTGTTCCATGCCTTTCCTTAACGGAAATTGGAATCTAATATTCCCTTCCTTCATATCAGTAATTGCACCAATCTTTGTAAGAAAAGGTCTACCAAGAATAATAGGACATGAAGGATTGCAATCTATATCAAGAACAATAAAACATATGGGCACATGATTCCTATTTGAAAAAATAAGAACATCATTAATTCTTCCCATAGGTTTCTTGATAGTGGAATCCGCAAGGTGCAAGTTTAAAGAGCAATCCTCAAATTCACGGAAACCTAGCAAATCACACAAAGTCTTAGGAATCGTGGAAACACTAGCACCCGAATCACACAAAGCATAGCATTCATGATCTTTATTTTTAATTTTAATTGTAGGTTCCCACTCATCATAAAGTTTTCTAGGGATAGAAACTTCCAACTCAAGTTTTTCTTCATAAGATTGCATCAAAGCATCAACGATATGTTTAGTAAAGGCTTTATTTTGACTATAAGCATGAGGAGAATTTAGTACGGATTGCAACAAGGAAATACAATCTATTAAAGAGCAATTATCATAGTTAAATTCTTGAAATCCAAAATAGTGGGTTCAATGCTATCTAAAGTTTTGACCTCTTCAATCCCACTTTTACCAAATTTTGCATCAAGATCTAAAAACTCAGAATTATTGGGATGCCTTTTAAATAAAGTTGACTCATCTCCAGTCCCATCATTATCAAGATTCATATTGCAAAACAAAGATTTAATAGGAGACATGTCAATAACTTTTAGATCTTCATCCTTATTCTCATAAACAATTTCCGGTTTAGCGGCCATCTTATTAACTAAGGTGGCCTGCTTATCCGAAATTTCAGCTATTAATTTTTCAAGATGAACAATCTGAGATTTCAAACCATAAAATTCCTTAGACATATCATCAAGCTCTTTATTCATGTATTCCATAAAGCCTTTTTGTTCCTTAAGCTCGTTTCTAAAGAAATTATTATGCTCAAATTCTAAAGTGATAAACTCCGGACATTGCTTTCAATCTCTTCCAATCTTTTAAGGTGAAGATCACCAAATCTAGGCAGGGCCATAGGTGCAACAATCAACAAGAGGCAAGCAAAAAGAGGCAAAGGGAAAAAGAGGGTGAATAAAACGGCAAGGGTGAAGTGGGGGAGAGGAAAACGAGAGGCAAATGGCAAATAATGTAATGCGAGGGATAAGAGTTTGTGATGGGTACTTGGTATGTCTTGACTTGTGCGTAGACTCCCCGGCAACGGCGCCAGAAATCCTTCTTGCTACCTCTTGAGCACAGCGTTGGTTTTCCCTTGAAGTGGAAATGGTGATACAGCAAAGTAGCGTAAGTATTTCCCTCAGTTTTGAGAACCAAGGTATCAATCCAGTAGGAGGCCACGCTCAAGTCCCACACACCTACACAAACAAATAAGAACCTTGCAACCAACGCGATAAAGGGGTTGTCAATCCCTTCACGGCCACTTGCAAAAGTGAGATCTGATAGAGATGACAAGATAATATTTTTGGTATTTTTATGATAAAGACTAAAAGTAAAGAAAGCAAAATAAACGGTAATGGAAATTGCTAGTTGTTGGAAAAATAATATGATGGAAAATAGACCCGGGGGGCATAGGTTTCACTAGTGGCTTCTCTCAAGATAGCATTAATATTACGGTGGGTGAACAAATTACTGTCGAGCAATTGATAGAACTGAGCATAGTTAGGAGAATATCTAAGCATGATCATGTAGATAGGCATCACGTCCGCGACAAGTAGACCGACTCCTGCCTGCATCTACTACTATTACTCCACACATCGACCGCTATCCAACATGCATCTAGAGTATTAAGTTCATAAGAACAGAGTAACGCTTTAAGCAAGATGACATGATGTAGAGGGATAAACTCAAGCAGTATGATATAAACCCCATCTTTTTATCCTCGGTGGCAACAATACAATACGTGTCATTTCCCTTTCTGTCACTGGGATGGAGCACCGCAAGATTGAACCCAAAGCTAAGCACTTCTCCCATTGCAAGAAAGATCAATCTAGTAGGCCAAATCAAACTGGTAATTCGAAGAGACTTGCAAAGATAACCAATCATACATAAAAGAATTCAGAGGAGATTCAAATATTGTTCATAGATAATCTTGATCATAAACCCACAATTCATCGGTCCCGACAAACACACCGCAAAAGAAGATTACATCGAATAGATCTCCAAGAGAATCGAGGAGAAATTTGTATCGAGATCCAAAGAGAGATAAGAAGCCATCTAGCTAATAACTATGGACCCGAAGGTCTGAAGTAAACTACTCACACATCATCGGAGAGGCTATGGTGTTGATGTAGAAGCCCTCCGTGATCAATGCCCCGTCCGGCGGAGCGCCGGAAAAGGCCCCAAGATGGGATCTCACGGGTACAGAAGGTTGCAGCGGTGTAAATAGGGTTTCATGGTGCTCCTGGATGTTTTCGGGGTACGTAGGTATATATAGGCGAAAGAAGTCAGTCAGGAGAGCTACGAGGGGCCCATGAGGGCGGGCGCGCCTGTGGGCGGGCGCCTCCTACCTCGTGGCCTCCTCGCTGATTGCTTGACGCCCACTCCAAGTCCTCTCGATCACGCTTGTTCCAAAATCACGCTCCCAAGGTTTCATTCCACTTGGACTCCGTTTGATATTCCTTTCCTTCAAACACCAAATAGGCAAAAACAGCAATTTGGGCTGGGCCTCTGGTTAATAGGTTAGTCCCAAAAATAATATGAAAGTGTATAATAAAGCCCATTAAACATCCAAAACAGATAATATAATAGCATGGAACAATAAAAAATTATAGATATGTTGGATACGTATCAGATGGCTAGCACAAACTGGGATACAGATCGAAAGAGGTGCAGGCCTCCTGCCTGGGATCCTTCTAAACTACTCCTAGTCGGCGGCGGCCTGAGCGTAGTAGTAGGCACCCTCGGTGTAGTAGAGGTCGTCGTCAACGGTGGCGTCTGGCTCCTGGGCTCCAACATCTAGTTGCGACGTCCGAGAAGAAGAGGAAAAGGGGGAAAAGAGGGAGCAAAGCAACCGTGAGTACTCATCCAAAGTACTCGCAAGCAAGGATCTACCCTACATATGCATGGGTATCTGTGTAAAGGGGCAATATCGGTGGACTGAACTGTAGAATGCCAGAATAAGAGGGGGATAGCTAGTCCCGTCGAAGACTACGCTTCTGGCAGCCTCCATCTTGTAGCATGTAGAAGAGAGTAGATGGTAAGTTCACCAAGTATCATCGCATAGCATAATCCTACCCGGCGATCCTCTCCTCGTCGCCCTGTGAGAGAGCGATCACCGGGTTGTATATGGCACTTGAAAGGGTGTGTTTTATTAAGTATCCGGTTCTAGTTGTCATAAGGTCGAAGTACAACTCCGGGTCGTCCTGTTACCGTGGACACGGCTATTCGAATATATCAACTTCCCTGCAGGGGTGCACCACATTACCCGACACGCTCGATCCCTCTGGCCGGGCACACTTTCCAGGGTCATGTCCGGCCTCGGGAGATCAACACGTCGCAGCCCTACCTAGGCCTAACAGATAGGTCAGCACACTGGTCTAAATCCTATGCGCGCAGGGGTCTGGGCCCATCGCCCATTGCACACCTGCATGTTGCGAACGCGGCCGGTGAGCAGACCTAGCAACCTCCATTACAAAGGAAGTTGCGTTATGGGGTCCTACCCGGCGCGCGTCGCTCAGTCGCTGACGTTTAGGAGGCTACGGCTGATACCACGACGCCGGTTGCCCATATCTTGTCCCACATGGCGGTTGGTGCATATAAGGTCAACGACCCAACTCAGATCATATACCAGGATCTCGCTAAGTGTGTTATTATGAAGTAACCGCAAACGCCGACCAGGACCAGGCCCACCTCTCATCTAGATGGTCTCAACCCGCCCTGTCGCGCTGCCACAAAGATCCACACAGAGGGCCGTCGGGACAAATGTCCTTTCAGCCCCCAATCCGTGAATCACTCGCGGGTACTCTACGAGCCGACCCGACTTTAGTCACCACCTGAATAGTATGTATGTATGTATATAGTATATACCCATGATCACCTCCTAAGTGATCACGGCTTGATAGTATAGCATGGCAGACGGACAAGAATGTAGGGCCACAGATGATAAACAAGCATCCTATACTAAGCATTTAGGATTGCAGGTAAGGTATCAACAACTATGGAAACAATGACAGGCTATGCAACAGAATAGGATTAACCAAAAACAGTAACATGCTACACTACTCTAATGCAAGCAGAGAGGGAAGGAATGGGAGATATCCGTGATCGGGGGGCTTGCCTGGTTGCTTTGGCAAGAAGGAGGGGTCGCCAACACCGTAGTCGTCGGGTAGCAGCGGCCGAGGAGTCCTGGACTATAGGTTCCAAGGCGTCCGGCCTGTTATCCATGGGCCGGATCGATGGGCTGTGAAGACACGAAGACCAAGACTATACCTGTCCGATTGGACTCTACTTGGCGTGGAAGGCAAGCTAGGCGACCTATTATGAAGATTTCCTCCTATGTAACCGATCTCATGAATCCATAGATCTCTCCGGTGTCTATATAAACCGGAGAGCATAGTCCGGATAGGACAGATTCATTACCATATTCACATAGGCTAGACTTCTAGGGTTTAGCCATTACGATCTCGTGGTAGATCAACTCTTCTAACACTCATATTCATCAAGATCAATCAAGAAGGAAGAAGGGTATTACCTCCATAGAGAGGGCCCGAACCTGGGTAAACATCGTGTCCCTTGTCTCCTGTAACCATCGATCCTAGACGCACAGTTCGGGACCCCCTACCCGAGATCCGCCGGTTTTGACACCGACGTTGGTGCTTTCATTGGGAGTTCCACTGTGCCGTCGACGAAAGGTTTGATGGCCCCTTCAATTGTCAGTAATGACGTGGTCCAAGGAGAAACCTTCCTCCCCGGATAGATCTTTGTATTCGGCGGCTTCGTACTGTGGGCCAACTCGCTCAGCCATTTGGAGCAGATCGATAGCTACGCCCTTGGCCATCAAGTCAGATTCGGAAGCCTAAACTACGTCGCGGACATCCGTGGAGTGATGTCTACTACGCAACCTTCTCCTTGTAGACGTTGTTGGGCCTCCAAGTGCAGAGGTTTGTAGGACAGTAGCAAATTTCCCTCAAGTGGATGACCTAAGGTTTATCAATCCGTGGGAGGCGTAGGATGAAGATGGTCTCTCTCAAGCAACCCTGCAACCAAATAACAAAGAGTCTCTTGTGTCCCCAACACACCCAATACAATGATAAATTGTATAGGTGCACTAGTTCGCGAAGAGATGGTGATACAAGTGCAATATGGATGGTAGATATAGGTTTTGTAATCTGAAAATATAAAACAGCAAGGTAACAAGTGGTAAAAGTGAGCGTAGACGGTATTGCAATGCTAGGAAACAAGGCCTAGGGTTCATACTTTCACTAGTGCAAGTTCTCTCAACAATAATAACATAATTGGATCATATAACTATCCCTCAACATGCAACAAAGAGTCACTCCAAAGTCACTAATAGCGGAGAACAAACGAAGAGATTATGTTAGGGTACTAAACCACCTCAAAGTTATTCTTTCTGATCAATCCATTGGACTATTCCTATAAGTGTCACAAACAACCCTAGAGTTCGTAGTAAAATAACACCTTAAGACACACATCAACCAAAACCCTAATGTCACCTAGATACTCCAATGTCACCTCAAGTATCCGTGGGTATTATTATACGATATGCATCACACAATCTCAGATTCATCTATTCAACCAACACATAGAACCTCAAAGAGTGCCCCAAAGTTTCTACCGGAGAATCCAGACGAAAAGTGTGCCAACCCCTATGCATAGGTTCATGGGCGGAACCCGCAAGTTGATCACCAAAACATACATCAAGTGAATCACGTGATATCCCATTGTCACCACAGATACGCACGGCAAGACATACATCAAATGTTCTCAAGTCATTAAGAACTCAATCCGATAAGATTACTTCAAAGGGAAAACTCAATCCATTACAAGAGAGTAGAGGGGGAGAAGCAACATAAGATCCAACTATAATAGCAAAGCTCGCGATACATCAAGATCGTATCACCTCAAGAACACGAGAGAGAGAGAGATCAAACACATAGCTACTGGTACATACCCTCAGCCCCGAGGGTGAATGTCGGTGTCAAAACCGGCGGATCTCGGGTAGGGGGTCCCGAACTGTGCGTCTAGGCGGATGGTAACAGGAGACAAGGGACACGATGTTTTACCTGTGTTCGGCCCTCTTAATGGAGGTAAAACCCTACGTCCTGCTCGATTGATATTGATATTGTGGATGTTTACAAGAGTGGATCTACCACGAGATCAAGGAGGCTAAACCCTAGAAGCTAGCCTATGGTATGATTATCAGGGTTGTTGTTCTTCTGTCCTATGGACTAGAGCCATCCGGTTTATATAGACACCAGAGAGGGCTAGGGTTACATAGAGTCGGTTACAATGGTAGGAGATCTACATATCCGTATCGCCAAGCTTGCCTTCCACGCCAAGGAAAGTCCCATCCGGACACGGGGCGAAGTCTTCAATCTTGTATCTTCATAGCCTTGGAGTCCGGTCGATGATGATAGTCCGCCAATGATAGTTCGGCTGATGATGGTAGTCCGCTATCCGGACACCCCTAATCCAGACTCCTCAAGAGTCCCTGAACCAGGCTTCAATGACGATAAGTCCGCGCAGATATTGCTTGGCATTGCAAGGCGGGTTCCTCCTCCGAATGATAGAAGATTGTGAACACCGGGATAGTGTCCGCTCGCAAAATAAATTCCACATTCCACCGTGAGAGAGAATAATATATACACAAGTTCAATCTGCCGACGTTTTCATGCGGCATGACATCACGCCACTACCAAGCCATTATTTAAATCGTTTTTACTCTACCACCTCAAAGACGCTTAGCTAAGCGGTTTCTTGGCACGCCTTGTCAAGCAGTAGATCGTGTTTCCCTTAATCCGAGATTCTCATCAATACGGACGTGGGTAACCCAACGCGCCATTGATGGTGACGCTTGGGAGATAAGCTTAGTTTTACCAGGCGGTGGGGGACGCGAGACTTCGCCTCGCCCATATAAGGGATAAGGATTCACCTTCTCTCCCACGCCTTCTTCCTCCTTTGCTTATCTATCTCACAAGACTCGAGCTCCAGCTACCAAGTCCGCAAGATCTCGTCTCAACCTTCTCCGACCATGTCCGGAGCGGGAGGTAAATGGTTGGCCTCCACCGCTAAGGAGGAGCACATTGCCAAACTGCGAGCGCCGGATACCTCTCCGCGACATCGCAGATCGGATGCCCGACGAGGGAAGCTCATCCCCACCCCTGTGCCCCATGAGAGGGTCGCTTTCTTCCCCACTTCCTCCGCTGGACTGGGCTTTCCACTTCACCCCTTTGTCCGGGGCTCATGTTCTACTACGGCCTGGATTTCCATGACTGGCGCCAACTTCATCCTCAACATCTCGGCGTTTATCGTCAGGTGCGAGGCCTTCCTCTGCATCCAGCCCCACTTCGCTTGTGGCTCAAGACCTTCAATGTCAAGCCAAAGGTAGTGAAGGGCACTCTGCCGGAGTGCAGAGAGGCGCCATGTTGGGCAAGATGCCCAATGTCCTTTGGTTCAAGGGCCTTCGTGGAATCCGCCAAGGGGTGGCAATCGGGTGGTTCTATATCACCGAGCCGCGCGGACCCTACATGGGCGGCGGCCCCGAGTTCAGATTTGGTATCCCCACGCAGCTCACCTCCGGAAAGATAAGGGCTTGCTGTGGGGTAGTTCGGAGGAGCCGACGGACTCCAAGCCCGTATCCAAGCCGTGAAGAAGCTCAGCTGGTTAACGTGGTCCAAGTCATGCTCGTCCGCGGATTCTCCCATGCCAAGAGCAGGCATTCAATCTGTGGAGTTCGATCCGAACAGCACCAGCGCTGAGCGGGCTCTTCACACGACGCACGAAGGTGCCCGAGGGTGCTGTTCAAGGGCGCCGGTTTCGTGATCCGCGATCAAGATCGCGGATTTCGCCGCAGCGCCAAAGCCAGCGAGGTAAGTGATTCTACCCTTTACGGACACTTGCTTTTCATAGTTTGACTCTATGCGGTTTTAATTTCCCTTTTCCTTTGACAGATCGATGAGGAAAGCGGAGCAGATTACCTGCCGGCCCTATGCCGTAAAATCCAGAGACGCCCGCCTAGCGAGGTTGCTGGTTCCGCACCGCACGTGGTGCCGGAGAAGAAGACCAATAAGGAGGCCACGGGTGCTTGAAAGAGTTCCTGCTTTCAGGTGTCCGACGACTCGGGCGGACTCTCCCCGAAAATGAGGAGGAGAAGAGGACTCTCTCCGCAGGAGGAGAGAGGAAGAGGAAGGCTTCCCCAACAGGGAGGCCAAGGGTCCAAGAGGGAAGGACTATTCCCTCGACAGCTCCGCCAACATCAACGTTGGCAGGAAGAATGGCCTTCAAGGGCCAGCCTCCGCGAGATCGTAAGTATCCGGATTTCTGAATGATTTATAATTTTTTTTCTCGCCACATAGTGTCATTCTAATGCCGCATGCTGCCTCGTAGTCCGACCAGTGATGATCTCCCGCTTCATCGAAGGGTCGCTGGCTCCGCCGGATGTAGACTCCATCCCGACCGCCCCACCCTCACGACACCGAGGACGCCGAAGTGGGATCCCAAGAAGGAACCCATCAGGGGGAGGCTCCGGAGGCGCCACAAGGCATCCTCCCGGACTTTGCGCCGGACTCCATATCAGAACCCGCAGTGGTTCCGCTGTCCGGCCGGCGGCCCCTTCGAATGAAGGGCAAGACCGTGACGCCGGTGGCTTCCGTCCAACCGGAGGCGTCGGGCAATTTGTTGGAGGCGCTGCAGAGCGCTTCCATCGAGGAAGAACACCGCACTATTATGAGTGCGGTGATTCAGAAGGTGCAGCTCGCCAAGGGCGGGCTAACCGAAGCCTGCAGTAGCCTTCTATCAGGCTTTGAGGTAAGAAGTTGCAATGTAATACCGCATAGACAGTAGCCCCTGATGCTCGGTTCGGTGTTCGGAAAGAAAATCCGGACTGAGGATCTGAAAAAAGAAGATATACATAGGGTTGCTAAGAAATTATGTCAATATGGGTTGCAGGCTGCGCTGCTGACCTCCGCCAGACCGATCATGGAGGTCGGTGCTTTGAAGCAGAGTCGAGCGGTCCGAGCAAGAGCTCGCCCGCCAGAAGCAGCTCCAGACAAAGAAGGTGAGTAACGCCACTTTGAACTTGTACCTCATGTAAAAGGATTTAGGTTGCAACAAAAATAACAAGGATAACATGGGTACCGCAGGGCCACGAACGAGGTGGCGACCTCGAAGGAGGGCCGTGTCCGCGCCGAACGCAATGCGCCACGGAACATGCAGAGCGAGAAAAGCAGGAAGCGCGGGTGGCGGTGGTTCAGAAGAGCTCCTGTGCTCTCATGGAAAAGCATGAGAGTTTGGAGCGTGACTCAAAGACTCGAGAGTCCGTGGCTTGCCTCGCCTCGAAAGTGCTAAAACTGCCAAGGCCGAGGCCCATAAGTCCTTCAGAAATTGAGTTGATGAGGAAGATAGCAGCGGTAAGGCATTTTTCATGCAAAGCAAGCATGTGAATGTAAATTACGTGTTACTTACCCAATTCGAGCTCTCGAGGCGTTTGCAGATCTGCTTTGCAGCGGTCCGATGCTGCCGATTCTACCGAGCCGAGGAGGGAGCTCAACGGAGAAGGTCTTCTGGTCTCAAGATGTCGAGGCCGCCATCCGGTGTTTCTAGTGACCAGTGAAGCAGCTGGTCGAGCTCCACAAGGCGGTCGAGCAGGCCATGAAGGGCCTCAGAGTCCGGCCTGTGGCTCGAGAGGCCATGCCTGGAGCTACTTCGCCTCGCAGGCGACGGCTGGTGGATGCGCCCTCGGGTGGAGGTTATCAAGCGCCCACTTTGTATTGAAGGTGCTCGTCGGGCCCTTGCCCGCGCAAAGGTGCATTGGGGCAAGCTGGATGCGGAGAAGCTAATCATCGACGCGCCACCAGCGGGCAAGGAACATCGACGCTGAAATGTACTATATGACTGTCTTGAAGGGTGCCCGCAAGATTGCGGATGAGTGCCCTGTGGATGTAATTATTGAGTAAATTCGCAATGTGTTATCCTGCGGCGCTGAAAACTTTGTTCATATGCGCTAAGCAACGCTTGTTAATTTAAAATATTACCTTCAGGCGGCCGCTTATTAAATCTGAGAGATGGCAAGTCGTCGGCTGCAGCCCCATGCCACGAAAGTGCTGGGGTGTTCGGGATAAACTTGAGCGCCTAGTTCCCATTTTTGGGTCCATCGAGGAGGCGCCAACACAACGTAACAAGGCAACCGGACTTATAGTGCTTGAACACTCTCACTTAGCCATAGAATTCTATAATTTTAAATTTCGTGAAGCCCCTAGTATTCGGAGGACCGAATTGGGCGCTATCCACGCCTTCGTCGGACATTATCCGAACTTCGCTCAAGCGGCGAGGTCTTTAAGGACCCGAAGGACCTCTCAAACAGCGACCAGTCTCTCGCCTTATCATGACAGTCAGTTTTAGCTTTCCATCGAGGCGTTAACCTGCTCAACCGGGCGCAATCGCAGTGGTTCTCCCCTGCTACCTTAGCCGATAGAACGGAACGTAAGGTGCCAAACATGGAGCCGGGCAAACCCAACTATTGACCCAAGACATGATTCGGAGCCGATTCATATAATGCTATAAGTTCGGGTGCCGACTTGTGAAAGTGTTCGACTTTATCACACCATAATGCGGAGAACATAAGCCCTCGGTGTATTTGGCCGCACTAAAATGTACGGGTGCAACATGTCGTAAATGAACACACATATATATATATATAAGGTAATGCAATTATGGGCAAAAGTGCTGCATTTTATTCGAGAAGATATGTTATGAGTGCGGAATGATATAAATAGTGCGGAAAGCAAGGGATTGGACGAATTAAAGGCGTCTCCCTCCGTGGGTAGGCATGGAATGTTGTATTTAACAAATTTAATGCTCGTGATGGAGACCACCGAGTGTTCGCCGCGCCTTTGTCCTTCCCCTGGCTGTTGCATCATGAGTTCGGCAGGTTCACCGCCGGACTGAGTTCTATAAAAAGAGAGAAATAAAAGAAAAAGAGCGACACACTTGGGAGCCCCCGTGTGGTCGAACCGCACTGGTCTGTTGTGGTTGTGCCTTCCCCTATGCCCATGGTATCTCCAGGCGTAATTATGTACGCGGAGAGTTTGTCTTACAATTTTGCGAGGGCTGGGGTTAGCCGCATTGCTACGCTGTGCTCGGAATGTGCCAGTGGTCTTGGTTGATGTTGCTCCAGCGCTGCTTGGTCGTGTCCGGTCGCTTAACGGCGGACTCGAGAATTGCCTTAAAAGGCTGCTCTGCATTTCGCCGCGAGAGTTGTTGTATGTTCCTCCATTCGAGGGAGCGCCCGTGTTTCCATTGACCGTGATGACTCCACGAGGGCCTCGCATCTTGAGCTTAAGGTATGCATAATGCGGCACCGCATTGAGTTTTGTAAACGCGTTCGTCCGAAAGCAGAGCGTGATAGCCGCCGCAGAACGGGACTATGTCGAAGATTAACTCCTCGCTCGAAATTATCCGGGATCCAAGACCACTTCAGTAATCGAGCTCGCATAATTGGCCTCGACACCGGTATGACGCCTTTGAAGGTTGTCTTTGTAGGTTTAATCCTTGAAGGGTCTATGCCCATCTTGCGACCGTATCCCGATAAAGCAGGTTCAGTTACTCCCGCCGCCCATCGGGACTCGTGAGGTGAAATCCATCGACGATTGGGTCTAAAACCACGCGCGAATCCGCCATGGCGGATATCTGGTCGGATGGTCTCTTCGAACGAAATTGATCGGGCAAGAGGACCATGGGTTGAATTTTGGGGCGATCGGCTCCATCGCAGATACGCCCTTTAGTGCACGCTCGCTCCCTCTTGGGAATATGCGCTATGATATCATGTTTACCGTCCAACTTGAGGGGGGAATCCTTTGTCCTCTCGTTATTCGGGCGCCGGGTCTCTTCCTCGCCATCGCTGTGTAGCCCTTGTCACTGTTTTGGCGATTAATTTGCTCGCTCGCTTGAATACCCAACAATCTGTTGGTGTGGTTAGCTGGCTTTTCGGGGTTCCATGTATTTGACAGAGCGGTCGAGTATTCGTCCAAATTGACGGGCCCGGAGTGGTTCTTTTGAATGGCTTCTTCCGCTGACCGGGCTTGGAGCCTCGAATCCGGCGTTAATCGTCAGATCCTCATTGCCGCCGCCGCACGCGGCGTTTGTTTTTGTTTCGACGCAACCTGCCATTGTGGTCCTTGGTATCCGGACTGCCAGCGTTTTTGCCGAGGTTGTTATCGCGAGCTAGCCAGCTATCCTCTCCCGCATGTAAGCGGGTCATGAGTGATGTGAGGGCTGCCATGGATTTCGCTTCTCCCGCCCTAGGTGCCGGGCCAGCCACTCGTCATGATGTTATGTTTGAAGGCAGCGAGGGCCTCGCAACCGGACAATGACGATTTGATTTTTCTTTGTTAAGAACCGTGGTCTGAATTGCTCAGCCGATTCGTCGGCTGTTGGATTATGTGGCTTAGGTCATTCATGCGTCCCGTGGTCGCTTTATACGCGTTCTCGGAAGTTGTCGAGGAATGCGGCTTCCGTGTCCTCCCAAAGATCCAATTGACTCTGCGGGCAGGCTGTTAAGCCAATGCCGGCTGGTCCTTTGAGCTTGAGGGAGATATTTGATGGCGTGAAGATCGTCGTCATGGGCCATATGTATATGGAGGAGATAATCCTCAATCCAAACCGCTGGGTCTGTTGTGCCATCGAGGACTCGATATTAACGGGTTTAAACCCTTCGGGATTTGATGATCCATTACTCGTTAGTGAAGCATAGCGGTGTACGGTGCCTCAGATTGAGCAATATCGCGACGTAGCTCGAGAGAGCGTTGTCTGCTGTGTTCGCCCGCCGAGTAGTTGTATCCGCGCGACGGTATTCGCTCATGGGTCTTGGGGCGCCCACGTGATCCATAGATAGATCTGGATTGTCTTGCCTTGTCCTCCAATATATCCCATAAGTCCGCGCGCTCCCCGTGGCTTCATGCTTTTTGAGCGATGCCGGGTACGGTTTTGGTGGAGGGCTTGCACGCCTCGCCGCCGTGGGCCACGAGGTGGCCGGTCTGCCAGACAGCGCTGGTGATGCAGGTTTGTACGCCTCCTCTAATCGGGGAGCAACTTGCGCTTTGGGTAACCTTTGAGGGGCGCTCGAGTTCATACTCTTCGCCGCTAGGACCTCGGTCCATCCGTCGCCAAGAGGTCTTGATCAGCTTGAAGTCGTTGCTGCTTTTTCTTTAGGCTGTTTGCCGTGGCTATTAGCCTGCGCTCAAACGCTCTTGTTCGACGGGATCCTCGTGCACGACGACTGGCTGTCGCCGAGGCTTGCCTCGCCTCCGGAGGGAGGTAAGTAATTGTCATCCTCGACCTCTTCGCCCGCCGCCTCTCGTGAGGGCTTGCTTCGCCTCCTCCCGCGCTGGATCGTGGCTGGAGGGAGTTGTCTTCGCACTTTCTCGGGTGTTATTATCTCCTCGTGCCGGAATCTCCATTCTTGTCATGGCGGATTTAGAGTGGCGCCACGACGCCGGCGCTTGGGCTGTTTCTTTAAGGAATCGGCCTCCACCGCTTTTTTGCCGCCCCCATCTTTTGGGGTGTCCACCATGTATATGTCGATGACGAGGTGGTCTTCAAAGGTCCCGTAGGCACTGGTTCTTGGTGGTCTCCGCATCGCCGCCCATATCGCCGATGTCTTCGAGTCGTAGTCGAGCACGCGGTTAAATCGCCGACGGTGGCTACGGGTGGTGGGTGGGCTCAATTTCTTCGTCGTCCGCGTCCCAACCATCTCCGGCCGTAGTTCGCCAGGCTCTCCGGATAGCGAGAGATGCTTCAGTGAATTTATGATATCACCAAGGGCGAAAAGGAAAGATGTCCGCAGCGGTGAATTCCATGATCGGCGCCCAATCGGATTCGATTGGCGGGCGCAGGAGGTTCGGAGTCCGCAGAGTCCGCACCTCGGAGTCATGAGCTTTATGCGGGACAAGGTAAGTGTTCGCCCATCGCCGAGAAGTTGCAGCCCCGAGGCGGTGTCCAGCCATCCGCCCTCGATCCGAGCGATTGGCTCCGGACTATGGGTCGGAGCGGATTCGCTGCGGCCTCCAAGGTGCTGTCCGCGGCGAGTTAGGTCGCCCATCGTGACAGCGCGGCACGCCGGCCGCGGGCTCAGATCCATCAAGATCAAGTCCCCGCGGATATCGGCCATGAAGTTTAGGCTTCCAAACCTGACTCGACGGCCAGGGCGAAGCTTCGATCTGCTCCAGATGGCCAAGTGAGTTGGCCTGCGCAGGCGGCCGCCGAACACGAAGATCTGTCCGGGAGAAAAGTCTCACCCAGACTGCGTCGTTGTTGATTGAAGAGGCCATCAAGCCTATCGGTGACGCATACGAGGAACTCTCAATGAAAGCACCAATGTCGGTGTCAAAACCGTGGATCTCGGTAGGGGTCCCGAATCGTGCGCCTAGGCGGATGGTAACAGGAGACAAGGGACACGATGTTTTACCAGGTTCGGGCCCTCTTGATGGAGGTAAAACCCCACGCCCTGCTCGATTGATATTGATATTGTGGATGTTTACAAGAGTGGATCTACCACGAGATCAAGGAGGCTAAACCCTAGAAGCTAGCCTATGGTATGATTATCGTGGTTGTTGTTCTTCCGTCCCTACGGACTAGAGCCATCCGATTTATATAGACACCGGAGAGGGCTAGGGTTACATAGAGTCGGTTACAATGGTAGGAGATCTACATATCCAGACGCCAAGCTTGCCTTCCACGCCAAGGAAAGTCCCATCCGGACACGGGCGAAGTCTTCAATCTTGTATCTTCATAGCCTTGGAGTCCGGTCGATGATGATAGTCCGGCCAATGATAGTTCGGCTGATGATGGTAGTCCGGCTATCCGGACACCCCCTAATCCAGGACTCCCTCAGTGAACTACTCCCTCCTCGTCATGGAGAGCGCCGAGATGACGAAGATGGCCACCGGTGAGGATCCCTCCCGGCAGGTGCCGAACAGGTCCCATTGGTTTTGGTGGCTACAGAGGCTTATGGCGCGGAACTCCCGATCTATTCTGTTCTTCGATCGTTTTAGGCTATATGGATATATATAGGCGGAAGAAGTACGTCAGGGGAGCCACGAGGGGCCCACGAGGGGCCCACGAGGGTGGAGGGCGCGCCCTAGGGGGGTGGGCGCGCCCCCCTACCTCGTGGCTCCTCGTTTCTTTCCTGACGTGCACTCCAAGTTTATCCGGTAGCTTTCTTTCCAAAAATAACTTCTCCAGTTGGTTTCATTCCGTTTTGACTCCGTTTGATATTCCTTTTCTTCGAAACACTGGAACAAGGGGAAAAACAGGAACTGGCACTGGGCTCTGGGTCAATAGGTTTGTCCCAAAAATAGTATAAAAGTGCATAATAAAGCCCATAAACATCCAAGATGGATAATATAATAGCATGGAACAATAAAAAATTATAGATACGTTGGAGACGTATCATGGAGACTTGATCTTCGACAGATCCGAGACCGCGTCAACCGCTCCCCTTCGCCCCGATGAACATGGCTTAAACCTGTCATCGGGCCGCATCCAAGAGATAGCTCCTGTAACAACTCCGGCCTTAGATCCAGAGCAAGTCAAGACGTCCGAAGATGGGAGACTCAACCCCATCACGGTGGCTATCGAGTCTGCGGCGTTGGAGCCGCGCGCAGATCCCACTTCATACGATACTTGCATCAACGGAACCCCGGACTCGTCTCCGATATCGAGTTCCGAACCCCGCAAGCTCGCGGATACCGAACTCGATCATTTATCGATATTCAAGTTCAGCGCCGCAGATGTCTTTCAGCACTCGCCTATGGGCGATCTACTAAGCTCACTAAAAAACCTATCCCTGGCAGATGGCTCGTCACCGAACTATGTCCAGTTCGACCTTACGCGGATGATGGAGAATTTTGCTTCCCACCCGCCACCCACTTCATAGCCACCGTCGAAGACCCAACCAACACACCTGCCCTCTGCTCCGAAGACATCGACGGTCCATACGACGATGAGGGGCAAGGCCAGAGCTTACTATCCGCTAGACGCGGGGCGACCACTTCCTGGTATGATGTGTGCATGGTAGATACACCCAACGACGATCTCGACGATGACAAGGAGGATCCAGTCAAGGATAAGCCTCCTGGTACACAGTCCGAACACCTGCGCCCCCAGCGCCACTCTCAGTCACGTCACTCAAGAGAAAACAATACTAGCACCAGAGGTGATAATACTCTGGACAACGAAGGCCCTGTTGAGACAGGATCCGAACAGGAGGACCAGGAAAGCGGGCAAGATAGCCCTGATGAACAAGTCATACCCGGAGACTCGGAGGATAGTAATTATCTCCCACTCTCCGAGGAAGAGGAGAGCCTCGCCAATGAGGAATTCATCGTGCCTGAGGAACCTCTCGAGCAGGAGCACTTTAAACGCCGACTAATAGCCACGGCAAGGAATCTAAGAATAAAGCAGCTGCAGCTTCAAGCAAGCCAAGATCTGCTCAATGACAAATGGACCGAGGTCCTGGCCGCCGAAGAATACGGCCTTAACGGCCCAGACAAAAGCCACCACAACTGTAGGTGGCTCCCTCAACACGATGGCAAGGCGTTGGAGCCCACATCACCATTGAATAAGCCAGTAGGCCGACCACAGTTTGGTCCGGACAAAGCAGCAGCCCAAGCAGAGCACCACACCAACCCATTCGGCCGTCCAAGCAAGAATAAAGAAGCTCGGGGGAGCACTCGCGACATCCAACAAGACCTAGAGGGTAGAACAAGACACACAAAATCGGCACACAGATCGAGGGGACATGCCCCGGCCAGTAATAACGGTTATCTATTCGGACACAACAGACCCGAGCACGCTCGGTCCAAAAACCGTAAGCGGAGTCCGCCGGAGGTGCTTCACAGTGTGGCCCAACATAGAGGAGCCGCACACCCTCTTTGCTTCACCAACGAGGTAATGGAGCATGAATTTCCAGACGGGTTTAAAGCCATCAAAATCGCATCATACGATGGAACAACAGATCCCGCAGTATGGATTGAGGATTACCTCCTCCATATCCACCTGGCTCGCAGAGACAACCTTCATGCCATTAAATACATACCTCTCAATCTTAAGGGGCCAGCGCAGTACTGGCTAAACAGTTTGCCAGAAAATTCTATTGGCAGCTGGGTAGATTTGGAAGATGCCTTTCGTGACAACTTCCAAGGAACATATGCCCAACCATCAGATGCCGATGACTTAAGTCATATTGTCCAACAGCCCGGCGAGTCAGCCAGGGAACTCTGGACTAGGTTCTTAGTCAAAAATAACCAAATTGTCGATTGTCCGGACGCGGAAGCCCTTGCGGCCTTCAAATATAGCGTCCGGGACGAATGGCTAGCACGTCACCTCGGCCAGGAAGGACCTAAATCCATGACAGCCCTTACCTCTCTAATGACTCGCTTTTGTGCGGGAGAAGACAACTGGCTCGCTCGTAAAAGCAACAACGCTAGCGACCCGGGCACTTCCGAAATCTGAGACGGCAACGGCAAGCCACGACTAAACGAACACAACAGTCGCAGCAATAATGAAAGATTATGCGACACAGAGGTCAACGCCGGATTTCACAATCCGAAAACCGGTCAACGGAAGAAGCCATTCAAGGTAAACCAGGATGGACCATCCACCCTCGATAGGATATTGGACCGACCTTGTCAGATTCACAGTCACCTTGATAAGCCAGCTAATCACACCAACATAAACTGTTGGGTCTTTAAGCAGGCAAGCAAGCTTAACGTCGAACACAATGGGAGGAGGCCACCAGGCGATAAAGACGACGGAGCAGCTCGCCAGCCGAACACCAGGGGCCAGAAATAGTTTCCCTCTGAAGTTCGACCACTCCCGGAACGGAAATAGCAGTTCAGCTTCCGCCACCCACCCGCTACACCAGCAAGATTCACACCACGCATACATCACTATGCGCTCAAGATACCATGGGCACCGGCGGAAGCACAATACGGGCAACCCTGCAAACATTCCCGTAACGTTTTTTTATCTGTTTTCCATATTTTTCTTTGTTATCTATTAAAAACAAGTGACCATCAGGACAACATCTAATCGGACTCTATCGGAGTTCAGATCCGTACACTCACCTAAGGGGCCACTTCTGCTAAGGACTCCCCTCCCCGAGGACGGGCGGCGCAGACGTGCGACAGGAGGTCCAAAACATCTTTTTGTAGACCGCACTCTTTATTTTGAGCCTGTACAATGCCTTTTTCCTCCGTTCCCGACCCGGATGTAACGCCCCGGATTCGATGCGCCAGGTGTCCGCCAGTTATTCGCAGTCGTTGCCATGTCATTTGCTTGCGTGTTGCATTTTGCCATGTCATCATCTGCATTTCTTATCATGTCATCATGTGCATTTCATTTTGCATACGTGTTCGTCTCTTGCATCCGAGCATTTTCCCCGTTGTCCGTTTTGCAATCCGGCACTCCTATGTCCCCCGGCGCCCCCTTTTACCTCTTTTCATGTGCGGGTATTAAACTTTCTCGGGATGGACCGAGGTTTGTCAAGCGGCCTTGGTATAGCACCGGTAGACCGCTTGTCAAGTTTCGTGCCATTTGGAGGTCGTTTGGTACTCCAACGGTTAACCGGGTAACCGCAAAAGCCCTCTTTAAGTTGCAGCCCAACACCCCTTCCAAAGTGGCCCAAAACCCAGCAAACTCCCCTCCATGCTCTCGGTCGTTCGATCACGATCGCGTGGCCGAAAACCGCTCCTCATTTGGACTCTCCTAGCTCCCAGAATCTATATATAGGCCCTCCCCTCCATTTTTCGCGGATGAATCACCCCCGAAACCCTAGATCTCGCCCTCCGCCGCCACCGGACGCGTCCGCCCCATGCCGGACACGTCCGCGCCCGCGCCCGCAGCCAATCGTGGCTTGCCACGTGTCCCCGCCGCCGCCGTTCCCACCGCGCCGCCAAGGGGCTGGCCCGTCCGCTCCCCTCCGGCCCGAGGAGCCCGCCGCCGCCGCGCCGGGATCGCTGCGCCGCTGCCGCCTCGCTTCGCCGCCCTGCGCCGCCGCCGCTTATCTTCCGCCGCCGTTTAGGCCCCGCCGCCGCATCCATGGGCGCTGAGCCCCGCCGCTTTTGCGCCGCCCGAAGGAGGCGCCGCCGCTTGACCTTCGCCTTCGCCGGCGCGCCGCCCAGCCAGGCCAAGGCCGCGCCGCCGCTTCGCCGTCCGCCTCAGCCGGCGTGCTGCGCGCCGACCGCCGCCTGTGGTCGCGCGCCATCCGCGCAAGGCCTCGCCTCTCCCACGCCGCCCGCCGCCTCCTCCTCCGCCGCCGCCGCCGCCCGCCGACGTCGCCCGCCGGAGTGGCTCGCCGGAGTTCCACTCCGGCCGGATCCATCCTGCCTGGACCAGATCCACCGGGAGAAGATCCAAACGCCCTCGCCCCGGATCCCTCCGTCCCGGATATCCTCGTCCCGTTGACTTTCGGAGGTTGTTTTTTTCACTAAGTCCCCGAAATTGTTGCATATTTTATTGCATTTTCATCATGCCATAATTCTGCATCCGTAGCTCCGTTTCGTGCGTATAATATGTCAAAATGTTCGTCTCGATGAGTAGATCATTTTATCTCATTGCATCATTTTCATTTGAGCTCATGTTGATGCCCGAAATGCTGTTGGAAGAGTGCTATGTGATGTTAGTTTCTGATTCTTATCAGAACATGCATTTTTGTCATTTTTGCCATGATTGATGTGTGCACCCTATGAACTTGAGTGCTACATGTGTTTTGTAATATGCCATGCCATCTTTCCAGGGGTGTATGCCATGTATTTTTGTGACCTCTGTGGTTACTAGCACAAGCATGCAAACTAGGCTTCCTGATGTTGCTGATTTCAGCCCTGTTTTGCTGATATTTTTATGCCATGTTAACTTGATGCTACAGAGAGTTCCATGCTTATTTTGAGATACTTATCTAAGGATGTTTTGTTCTACATGTCTTGCTCTATCCATCCATGCCCTTGTTTGCATTTATGGAGTGCCATAGCTTGAGTCAATCGAGCTCTACTTTTGCTATAAAATGTTTCCTGACAGATTGTTTACATGTTATTCAATTTTGCCAAGGTTGTTGTAGTTGATCCATGTATGCTATGATGTTGTTCTTGCCATGTATAGCTTCTATGCCATGTCTTCTTACTGTGAGTTGCCTTGCCATGCCATGTATTGCTCTTTGGTGAGTGGTTCAAGCTCACCAACATGCCTACTTGTTGTTGTTCCTGCCATGTATGAATCTGTAATATAACTTGCCATGTTTACATGGGTGCCATCATATTTTCTGATCCTTTTTGGCTTATGGTCAGTAAAGGACTTTTGTTCTATGCTTTGAGTAGATTCATGCCATGCCTTTGTTTGCCATGATAAGTTCCTGTAACATGTTGTTTGATAGCTCTAAACCTTGCAACCTGATGTTAATTTCTGCTGAGTCTGAAACTGTTATTATTTGCAATCTTGCCATGTCATTTTGAGCATGTTCTAGTCATTTCTGGAGGTAGCTCAGTGTTCATGTTTTGTAATGCATTACCTGTACATCATGCCCATGCCTTTTGTTATTATGTTGAGATCCTGTAGCATGTTGTTTTGATGCTTGCAATATGCCTAGTTGCTGTTTTGGACAGCTTGTCCTTTAAACTTGTATAGAGTGTATGTGTTGAACCGCTGTTCGCTTTTGAGTGTGCTCTATATGAAACTTGCTTGATTTTGCATGTAGTTTCATATTATCATGTTGCATCCTTGTTTTGAGGTGTTTGCTTGATGTTTGTATGCATTTTGCATCAATGCCATGCTTATCTTGTTTTGCTCATATCTTCTAGACCGTAGCTCCGAATTAAATGAACTTTATATGTAACTTGACTAGAATTTTGTGTAGATCATCGTGGTGCATCTTAACTTGATGTTTAACAACTTGAACATAAGATTTTTCCAGATCTGGACCAATTTCGAAATTTGCATATGAGGACTTACCGGAATTGTTATATGTTGTCTCCGGCCTCATTTAAACTTGCCTTGATGTGTTGCTCTTGTTTGCATCATCCCTTGCCATGAGTAGCTTCATGTAGTCTTGTCATGCATCATGCTTGTTGTGCATCATGCCTCGTTCATGTGTGGTGTGTTTACTATGTTGTGTGCTTCTTCTTGTTAGTTCCTGCTTGCTATGCGATCGTGAGGATTCGCTCGCTCACGCTTGGTTCGGCTTCATCCGCTCGTCTTCTTCATGGACTCGTTCTTCTTCCTTGCGGGATTTCAGGCAAGATGACCGCTACCCTGGATCTCACTACTATCATTGCTATGCTAGTTGCTTCGTTTCTATCGCTATGCTGCGCTACCTATTACCTGCTTATCAAGCCATCCCAAATTGCCATGTCAGCCTCTAACCTTTTGCACCCTTCCTAGCAAACCGTTGTTTGGCTATGTTACCGCTTTGCTCAGCCCTCTTATAGCGTTGTTAGTTGCAGGTGAAGATGAAGTTTGTTCCTTGTTGAACATGGAGGTGTTGTTCCTTGTTGGAACATGTTTACTTGTTGGGATATCACAATATATCTTATTTAATTAATGCATCTATATACTTGGTAAAGGGTGGAAGGCTCGGCCTTATGCCCGGTGTTTTGTTCCACTCTTGCCGCCTTTAGTTTCGTCATATCGGTATTATGTTCCCGGATTTTGCGTCCCTAACGCGGTCGGGTGATTTATGGGACCCCTTGACAGTTCGCTTTGAATAAGACTTTTCCAAAGAAGGCCCAACATTGGTTTTACCATTTGCCTCACCACCACCTACTTTTCCCTTGGGAGTCGCTCTCGAGGGTCATCTTTATTCAGCCCCCGGCCAATGCTTGTCTAAGTGTTGGTCCAAACTAGAGTGCTTTATAGCGCCACCTCAAGGAAACTTGAGGTTTGGTTTTAGTTGTACGGACTGCTCATCCGGTCGTGGCTCGAGACGAGATACTGCTGCTACTATCGTGGTGTCGGACGCCGGAGGTCTTGCTGGTCTTGTTTTATTGTTGTCGAAATGTCTTGTAGCCGGATTCCGAGACTGATCGGGTCTTCCGGGAGAAGGAATATCCTTCGTTGATCGCGAGAGCTTATCATGGGCTTGTTGGGACACCCCGCAGGTATAAACTTTCGAGAGCTGTGCCCGCGGTTATGTGGCAGATGGGAATTTGTTAATATCCTGTTGTAGTAAACTCAAGCAAACTCTTCTAAAATACACCAACCGTAGCGTAATCGTGAGT
Source organism: Aegilops longissima (assembly GCA_021605205.1). NCBI lineage: Eukaryota > Viridiplantae > Streptophyta > Magnoliopsida > Poales > Poaceae > Aegilops > Aegilops longissima. The sequence continues at coordinate 154,824,556 of CM038678.1, read as the reverse complement.
GTCTCTTTTCGGGTTGATCGAGAGGAGAACACGGTTTCGGGTTATGTTTGACGTAAGTAGGAGTTCAGGATCACTTCTTGATCATTACTAGTTGACGACCATTCCTTTGTTTCTCTTCTCGCTCTCATCTGCGTATGTTAGCCACCATACATGCTTAGTCGCTGCTGCAACCTCACCACTTTATCCCTTCCTTTCCCATTAAGCTTTGCTAGTCTTGATACCCATGGTAATGGGATTGCTGAGTGCTCGTGGCTCACAGATTACTACACCACCAGTTGCAGGTGCAGGTTTCGCGATGATCATGACGTGAGAGCGATGTTACTTGTTTTGGAGTTCTTCTGCTTCTTCTTCGATCAGGGGATAGGTTCCAGGTCGGCAGCCTGGGCTAGCAGGGTGGATGTCGTTTGAGTTTCTATTTATGTTTCATCTGTAGTCGGATGTTGATCTTGTATATGATGTTGATGTATTCTTGTGGCAGTTGTGCCTTATGTATGTATCCCCATCTATTATGTAATGTTGATGTAATGATATCCACCTTGCAAAAGCGTTTCAATATGCGGGTCTATCCTTGGTGGGACCTTCGAGTTCCTTTTGGATAGGGTCGCATATTGGGCGTGACACCGGAGCATGTCAGATGGCCGGGTTGTGGTTTTTCTCTTCTTTTTATATATATATGAATCTATCATTGGCCTATTGCTCCACTCCCAGTAAACTTCATCCGAACTAATCTTCCATACTCTTTCTACAACGAGTACGCCCGTAACAGCGGTGTTACAAGACGCACCTCGGCATAACTTGCCAGGGGCTCGGTATGGGAACAAAAGAGTCACCAATAAAAGTCCGAACAGCTCTATAGCGTACTTCTGCGTCGCAAGTTTGGCCTGATATGCATCAGCTCCAAATCATTGTCTTTGGTCAATAGTTGGGTTGCCCGGCTCCTGTGCTTTCTACCCTACCTTTCGCTCTATCGGCTAGGGTAGTAAAGGGAGAACTACTACGATTGTGCCCTGGCTTTGACCAGATCAACACCTCAGTAGAGAAAGCCAAAAACTGACTGTCATGATGCGGCGAGAGCTGGTCAACCCCTTGACGACTTATTCGAATCTTTAGTGATTCTCCGTGTTACACGAAGGATCTTTTTCAGATCAAAACATGTAAGGCACAATATTACGATACGCGCATACATACCAGGGGCTATGTCGTAGCCCCACCATAGAACTCCTATGGCTAAGTGAAAGTGTTAATGCCCTATAGTCCGATTGCCTGGTTCGCCGCATTATCACCTCCTTTATGGACCAAGACGTTGGATAAAGAGTGATTGAATGCGTTTTCGAACACCCCCATATTTCCTACAAGGGGGCTAAAGCCGACGACTGGAAAACTTTGAAATTATATTAAAACGGCCGCATAGGAGGTACAAGCTTCCGAGCAAAAAATATATTAACTATAAAGTTGTCTGTTACAACCCTTGTACACATCACTCGAATATTATGTCTTTCGAGCATTGACCCTCTATCAAGCTGGCGGCCTCTAGGACGTCTCCAAAATGATGCTCCGGTTCTAGACGGTCCTTGCCTTTGGGTGAACTCTTCGTCGCAACATCGAGGGCCTTCATCTTCCCCCAGAATGTCTTGACTTAGTCGAAGGCCATCCGTGCACCTTCAATGCACGCCGACCGCTTCACAGCGTCGATACGCGGCACCGCATCAGCAAGCCGCTACGCGAGGCCGAAGTAACTACTCGGAACAGGTTCAGTCGGCCACAAACGGACTAAGACATTCTTCATGGCAGCGCCGTATATCGTATGCAGCTCGGCTCACTGGGACATCTGTTCATTCAGCAACAGAGGACGCTTCGACGCGCCAAATTGCGACCAGAAAAGCTTCTCCATTGCATACCCCTCTTGCGCCTGCTAAAAATTCGCCGCATCGGAAGAACTCTTCGGCAAGTCTAAAAAATTGTCCGGAGAACTCCATACTTGGTTAAGCTGCGCATAGTTCGGGTCACCGAACTTAGCCTGTAGCAAAAAGGGCTTGCCAGCCATAATCTCCCCAGCTAGCCGGATCTCCTCACGGGCTTCTCTGGACTCAGACCGCGCTTCCCTCGCCTCTCGTAAGGCCTTGTCAAGTTCAGTCGTTTTGGCTTCATTTTCCTTCTCAAGAAGTTTATAGCGGCCAGCCGCATTCTCTAACTCGCGCGCCATGGTGGACATTGCCTCCTTGTCTTGGCGCCACGCAGCTTGTTCGGCTTTTAACTCAGCCAATGCCTTTTCGGCAGCCGCATCACTAAACCGGGCCTGCTCCTTGACCCGGGCCAGCTTCCCCCGAAGGGCTTCCACGACAGCGGCACTATCTGCATTTATGCACATTTCATGTAAAACTATTTTTCAGAGTCAGGCTTAAATTACAAGCACATTGGTGTAAGGAATGCTCGACATACATACCTTGCGAGTCGTCAAGACGCCTGTTGATCAATGCAATATCATCCTCCGCAATATCCAGCTTTCGCCGTAGTTCGGCCACTTCCGTATTGCGAGTAGTGGCAGGAGGGGCGGTAACCTGCATTCCAAATTCAATCAAGATCAGTACCTGACCATATCTTTTTGATCCTCCAATTGCTTCCTTCGGAAGGCAATCCGAGTCTCAGGGGCTACTGCATACACAACAGGTGCATTCTGTCAATGTCATTCAATTGGCAACATTACATCGCAAACCTCAAAACCTCTTAGAAGGCTCGTAAAGGCCTCGTTCAACCCACTCTTCGCGGAGAGAACTTTTTCGACCACCGTAACCATTAAGGCAAGGTGCTCTTCCGAAATGGACGCTCATCACAGCATGTCCGTCAGCGTCTCCGGCACTCCTGGGTCTTCGGACACCGCCGCCGGAGCACGACACTCCTTTGAAGGAATCCGCTCACCCGCCTCCAGAATCGTCTCCGGCTATAAACTGGATAGTTCGGGGCCGTCTTTCCTGATCCCCGAACCCTAAGTGACAGAGGCGCCACCTTTGGGCAACTCCTTCCTTGTTTCCTGCGCTACTTGCCTGTTGGGAGGAGCCCTCCGGGACGACACCTCAAGATCATCCGCCCTATTGGGCGAGGAGGCCGGAGAAGGCGTGTCACTCTCCATCATCTCCGGCAGAAGGTCTCCCGAGGAGGAGGACAATTGAGAAACACCAGGCGTTAGCCTGCGAGGACGTACATATGTCAGAGGATTACTTCAGTAATAAGAAAGGAATGAGGTATGGTTAAAGTACCCCGTCACTTACGGTCTGGCCGGAGGTTCATCCTCATCATCAAGCTCTGCATCGACATTGCTCGCCTGACCCAAGCCGCCCGATGATGGCGTTTTTCCTTTCTTGGAAGGTTTCCCCTCCTGATCTCCAGAAGCGGCCCTCTTCTTGCTATGAAAGGCCCCCTCTACACCTTTGCCCCTGGGCAAAAGGGTTTCGGTTTCCCCGAACACAGTGTCTGAATCATCCTCAGGGCGGACATCTCCTTTGGGCTCCCCGCTCCCACCCCCTCTGCAGACACCTGGTACGGTGTCGGAGTTAACATCCGCGTCAGCAGGGTGGATGTGGGGTCTTCGGGAAGGGGCGCTGGACACCGGATCAACACCGCTTTCTTTATCCAGTCCTGTATAAGGATGGGTCGTTCAGTATCTTCTCAAGAGATGCTTGAATGAAAGGTGTTCGGAGACTGAATACTTACCGGAGTGTCCGGATGATTGCAGTTAAGGCCAACGTCTTCAGTGGTGTCCGGCCATTACTCTCGCTCCCCGAAATATAATCTCCACATCCCTTCGTGCGTAGCACCGAAGAAGTGCTAAAGAGTCTGCCGCCCACATACGGAGAGGCCGCCGCTGACATGGCAGGGTCTGGTGGACTAGCATTACTTGAACAATGTTCACAAGTTCGATGCCCTTCTCGGTAAGGCTTCAGATGCGAATTTGCAGAGTCTGCACCTCATTGGAGGAGCCCCAGTCTAATCCCTTATTGATCCATGAAGCGATCTGAGTTGGAGGGCCGGGTCGGAACGCGGGCGTAGTGATACGTCTCCGTCGTATCTACTTTTCCAAACACTGTTGCCCTTGTTTTGGACTCTAACTTGTATGATTTGAATGGAACTAACCCGGACTGACGCTGTTTTCAGCAGAATTGTCATGATGTTGTTTTTTGTGCAGAAAACAAAAGTTCTCGGAATGACCTGAAACTCCACGGAACATCTTAGAAAAAATAATAAAAAATCCTTGCCAAAGATGAAGACCAGGGGGCCCACACCCTGTCCACGAGGGTGGGGGGCGTGCCCCCCCTAGGGCGCGCCCCTACCTCGTGGGCCCCTTGGAGCTCCTCCGACGCCAACTCCAATTCTATATATTTGATTTCAGAGAGAAAAAAATCAAGGAGAAGAAATCATCCCGTTTTACGATACGGAGCCGCCGCCAAGCCCTAAAACCTCTCGGGAGGGCTGATCTGGAGTCCGTTCGGGGCTCCGGAGAGGGGGATTCATCGCCGTCGTCATCATCAACCATCCTCCATCACCAATTTCATGATGCTCACTGCCATGCGTGAGTAATTCCATCGTAGGCTTGCTGGACGGTGATGGGTTGGATGAGATCTATCATGTAATCGAGTTAGTTTTGTTAGGGTTTGATCCCTAGTATCCACTATGTTCTGAGATTGATGTTGCTATGACTTTGCTATGCTTAATGCTTGTTACTAGGGCCCGAGTGCCATGATTTCAGATCTGAACCTATTATGTTTTCATGAATATATGTGAGCTTGATCCTATCTTGCAAGTCTATAGTCACCTATTGTGTGTTATGATACAACCCCGAAGTGACAATAATCGGGATACTTCTCGGTGATGACCATAGTATGAGGAGTTCATGTATTCACTAAGTGCGAATGCTTTGTTCCGGTTCTCTATTAAAAGGAGGCCTTAATATCCCTTAGTTTCCATTAGGACCCCGCTGCCACGGGAGGGTAGGACAAAAGATGTCATGCAAGTTCTTTTCCGTAAGCACGTATGACTATATTCGGAATACATGCCTACATTACATTGATGAATTGGAGCTAGTTCTGTGTCACCCTATGTTATGACTATTACATGATGAACCGCATCCGGCATAATTATCCATCACCGATCCAATGCCTATGAGCTTTCCATATACTGGTTTACGTTTATTTACTTTCCTGTTGTTACTGTTGCAATCATTACAAAACACCAAAAATATTACTTTTGCTTTCATTACTCTTTTGTTACTGTTACCACTACTATCATACTACTTTGCTACTAAATACCTTGCTGCAGATATTAAGTTATCCAGGTGTGGCTGAACTGACAACTCAGTTGCTAATACTTGAGAATATTCTTTGGCTCCCCTTGTGTCGAATCAATAAATTTGGGTTGAATACTCTACCCTCGAAAGCTGTTGCGATCCCTACACTTGTGGGTTATCAAGACCAATTTCTGGCGCCGTTGCCGGGGAGCATAGCTCTATTCTTTGAGTCACTTGGGATTTATATCTGTTGGACACTATGAAGAATTTGAAAGACGCTAAGACAAAAATTTATCCCTCAACTACGAGGGGAGGTAAGGAACTGCCATCTAGCTCTGCACTTGATTCACCTTCTGTTATGAGTAAGCTTGTGACACCTAAACCTGCTTCTGCTATTCGTTCTGATATGTCGCATGTTATCAATAATGCCACTTCTGCTATGCATGATATTTATGATGAAACTACTTCTATGCTTGATACTATTGTGCCCCTTAGTGAATTTCTTGATGACCAAATTGCTAGGGCTAGAGAGAAAGAAACTATTGAAACTGATAATGTTGATGAAATTGATGATGAAGATATGCCTGTTATTCCTGAGGGTTATGTTTTTGATATGGAATCTTTTGCAGCTATTTTTGCCTGCAAGGATAGAAACGAACTTAAGAGGCTGTTAGTTAAATGGAGTAAAGAATCTCTTAGAGATAGAATGAAACCCGACCCTGCTTTTGCTACTTCACCTATTTGTGTTCCCAATAAGGATTATGAATTCTCTGTTGATCCTGATATAATTACTTTGGTTGAATCTGATCCTTTTCATGGTTATGAATCTCAAACTGTTGTGGCACATCTTACTAAATTAAATGATATAGCCACCCTGCTCACTAATGATGAGAGATCTCGCTACTTTTATATCCTTAAAATTTTTCCGTTCTCATTAAAGGGTGATGCTAAGATATGGTTTAATTCTCTAGATCCTGGTTGTGTGCGTAGTCCCCAGGATATGATTTATTACTTCTCTGCTAAATATTTCCCTGCTCATAAGAAACAAGCTGCCTTAAACGAAATATACAACTTTGTGCAAACTGAAGAAGAGAGTCTCCCACAAGCTTGGGGGAGGCTTCTCAAGTTACTTAATGCTTTGCCTGATCGTCCTCTTAAGAAAAATGAAATACTTGATATCTTTTATAATGGACTAACCGATGCTTCCAGAGATTACCTGGATAGTTGTGTTGGTTCTGTTTTCAGGGAAAGAACACCTGATGAAGCTGAAATTCTATTGAATAATATGTTGACAAATGAAAATAATTGGGCACCTCCTAAGCCAGCTCCTGAGCCAATTACTGAGCCTATTCCTAAACTAACTCCGAAGAAGAGAGGTGTTCTATTTCTTAGTCCTGAAGATATGCAAGAGGCAAAGAAATCTATGAAAGAAAAAGGTATAAAAGCTGAAGATGTTAAGAATTTACCACCTATTGAAGAAATACATGGTCTTAATTTACTGCCTGTTGAAGAAGTATATGATCTTAAACCACCACCCATTGAAGAACCTCCTGATCCCGATAACCCGACACAGGTAGTAAAGGTAAATTCTCTCTATAGATATGATAAAGCTGAAGTCCCTCCTACTAAAATTGCTAGTCAGTGCTTGGATGAGTTTGATAATTTTATTGTCAAACAAGATAATTTCAATGCTTATTTTGTTAGACAATTAAAACAAAATACCTATATGATTAAACTCTTGGGTGATTATATGGCTGATGTTAGATGTGAACTTAAACTCATTAGCAAACATGCTTCTATGGTTACCACTCAAGTAGAACAAGTACTTAAGACTCAAAATGATTTGCTCAATGAAATGAATAGTAAGAAAAATGATTATGCTATTAGAGTGGCTACTAGAACTGGTAGAATGACTCAGGAACCTTTGTATCCTGAAGGCCACCCTAAGAGAATTGAGCAAGATTCTCAGAGAAATAATACTGATGTGCCTAGTTCTTCTAAAAGGAAGAAAAAGAAAAATGATAGGACTTTGCAAACTTCTAGTGAACCTATTGCTGAACCATCTGAGAATCCACATGATATATCTATGTCTGATGCTGAAACACAATCTGGTAACGAACATGAACCTAGCAAAAATAATAATGATGATGTTCATGATGATGCTCAACCTAGTAATGATAATGATGTAGAAGTTGAACTCTTTGTTGATCTTGATAACCCACAATCAAAGAATCAACGTTATGATAAGAGAGACTTTGTTGCTAGGAAACATGGTAAAGAAAAGAACCATGGGTTGAGAAACCCATGCCTTTTCCTCCCAAACCATCCAAGAAAAGGATGATGAGGATCTTGAGCGCTTTGCTGAAATGATTAGACCTATCTTTTATGTATGCGATTAACTCGATGTTCTCAAAACAAATCCTTATGCTAAGTATATGAAGGATATCATTACCAATAAGAGAAAGATACCGAAGCTAAAATTTCCACCATGCTTGGTAATTATACTTTTAAGGGTGGAATACCAAAGAAACTTGGAGATCCAGGAGTACCCACTATACCATGCTCCATTAAAAGAAATTATGTTAAAACTGCTTTATGTGATCTTGGAGCCGGTGTTAGTGTTATGCCTATCTCTTTATATCGTAGACTTGATTTGAATAAGTTGACACCTACTGAAATATCTTTGCAAATGGCTGATAAATCAACTGCTATACCTGTCAGTATTTGTGAGGATGTGCCTGTTGTGGTTGCAAACGTTACTATTTTAACGGACTTTGTTATTCTTGATATTCCCGAGGACGATAATATGTCTATTATTCTTGGAAGACCCTTTTTGAATACTGCAGGGGCAGTTATTGATTGCAACAAAGGCAATGTCACTTTTCATGTTAATGGTAATGAGCATACAATACACTTTCCGAGGAAACAACCTCAAGTTTATAGCATCAACTCCATTGGAAAAATTCCATCGATTATATTTGGAAGTTTTGAATTTCCTCTTCCTACTGTCAAGAAGAAATATGATATTCTTTATAGGGGATGTGCATATCCCCGTTGAGGTAACATAGTGTTATTCGAAATTTCTCCGGTTCCATGTTATTCGGAATGAGTTTGTTAACAAGACTTGATCAAGCTTGTTAGTGGATTCCTTTTGATGATCACGAGACGGATGAAACTAGAAGGCACAACCTTCTGTACCCTCTTTATACTTTCTGTTATTTAGTTGAAATAAAGTAAAAATAGTATTTTTCTGTTTATTTCCTGATTTATCTGTGCAATATAAAAATACCCCGAAAATAAAAGTCCTCCAAATGCCATGCCAATTTAATATGATTTTTTTCGGGAATATTTGAGGATTTATGGTGCAAAAATTACCACGGGGGGAGCTGCTACCTGGCCACGAGGGTGGAGGGTGCGCCCCCAGCCTCGTGGGCCCACGGTGGCCCTCCTCCACTTATTCCTGCACCCATCCTCTTCTTCTTCCTCCCACAAACACGAATATCTGTCTCAAACACGAGTTCCAGCCCACGTTGCTGTGATTTTCGATCTCCTTGCTCAAAGCACCTCTCACCAAACTGCTTGGGGAGATTGTTCCTTGGTATGTGACTCCTCCATTGGTCCAATTAGTTTTTGTTCTAGTGCTTTATTCTTTGCAAATTTGTGCTGCATTGGTGACCATGTTCTTGAGCTAGCATGTCAAATTTATATGGTTCCAAGTAGTTCTAATGCTTGATATAAGCTCTAGGCACTTGTAGGAGTAGTTGCTATCAATTTTATTGAATTTGGTTCACTTTTGTTTGAAGTTACTAAAAATTTCAGATTATTTCAGAAAATAATGAAGAGACTTTTGAGGGGCTCGTCGAGCCGAAGCTCGAAGGAAAAACAAAAGGAAGAAGCACAGAGGCACAAATATAATTTGCCTCGCACCGCGGAGGTCCGGCCGTGCGAATGGCCTTCCGATGACTTCTTGAGACAAGCCGGAATTTATGAGGATTTTTATTCATTGGTTGAGAATGATGGCCTCACCGACTTCGTCCGCGACCAACGTCATCAGTATCTCTTACTCACTAATACTTTTGTGCAAATTTCTACTATTTTCCTAAGGAATCACCTGCTTCAATAGAGTTTCATTTATATGACGTTGTTAAGAAGATGCCATTAGCTGAATTTTGCAAGGTTTGCAAAATACCCTCTGAGGGTACCTTAGAAGAACCACATCGTAAGGATGTGGAACAATTTATTAACACCATCACGGTGGGGGAAACCAGGAAGGTTTCTGATGCAAGAATCACTAGCATACATTTTCCTGTTTTACGCTACTTTGCCTTATTTGCTAGTCGTTGCTTGATTGGTCATGGAAATTGTGGAAACCTTAGTGTTCCTGATATTATCATTTTGTTCCATGGTTTATACCTCGATAACTCTGTTATTATGGGTGGAATTATTGCTAAACAGTTAAGTTTGAACCGTACTAAAGGCCCCATCTTTGGAGGTATTTATGCTTCACGCCTAGCTGCACATTTTAACATACCCATTAGGCTTTATGAGAAAGAAGAAAAATTGTTGCCTAGTGCTTATTTAGATTATAAGAGTATGCTAGCGCATGACTTTATTGTTAAGGGCAGGGAAGGGGAGCTTAAATATAAATTGTACTTTGATAAACATCACCCTGAGACTATTACTTTGCATGCTCCTTCTTTGTTTAACTTGTCTGAAGGTCTTTATCTCGTTCCGTGGGCGGCCGTTCAAGCCTATCGGAATCCTGCACCAGCCCCGGAGCCAGAACCACAATCCGAGCCTCCACGCCAGTCTGTTTATTCTTGGGATCCGGCGGTGGCTGCCAGCCGATGGCGATCGAGTCCTCTTCATCATGATCGACCCAGCTACAACTATGGATATCCGCCAGGCCATCCTTGGCAATGAACCAACTTAGGCCAAAAGCCTAAGCTTGGGGGAGTACGTATTTCCCACCGACATTACATTTATGTTCACACACACTCATTGCTAGATGTCGGTGCTCATACTTTTTCACTGTAATATCCATGTTAGTTTATTTTATTTTTCCTGCTTTCTTCTTGTGTGTTTGTTAAACTTTAAGAAAACAACAAAAAAAGTTAGTGTAGCTTCTAGTTAGTTTACTTTTCCTGCTGTAGTAGTAATAATTAAAAAGAAAACCCAGAAATATTTCCTGTTCTTCTTTTGCTTGTTGGGAGCTTTCCCGTGTAAATAGTTTTATTTCTTTTCTTTTCTTTGGGGGTCGATAGGAGAAGACCATGATTAAATTGTTGAAGTGGCTCTTATATGCATTATTGTTGATTTAACCAAGAGCCCATATTGCCTTGTCTTCTCCTGCTTATTGAATGCTCGCAGATTCCAGCTTAGTCCAATGCACATGCACTCTTATTATTATTCACATCGTTCGGTCGTGCAAGTGAGAGGAAATTATGATGCTATATGATGGACTGATTGAGATGGGAAAAGCTGGTATGAACTCGACCTCTCTTGTTTTTGTAAATATGATGAGTTCATCGTTCTTGATTCAGCTTATTATGAATAAACATGTTTGCAATGACAATTAGAGATCATATTTGCTTATGCCATGCTTGATTAGCTATGAGTTATAATGGTTTACCTTGCGTGCCAACATGCTATTAAATGGTTGTGATGTGGTATGATGGGGTGGTATCCTCCTTTGAATGGTTTAAGTGACTTGACTTGGCACATGTTCACACATGTAGTTGAAACAAATCAACATAGCCTTCATGATATTTATGTTCATGGTGGATTATATCCTACTCATGCTTGCATCCAATGTTTATTAATTTTAATGCATGTTCATGACTATTGTCGCTCTCTAGTTGGTCGCTTCCTAGTCTTTTGCTAGCCTTCACTTGTACTAAGCGGGAATACTGCTTGTGCATCCAATCCCTTAAACCCCAAAGTTATTCCAGATGAGTCCACTATACCTTCCTATATGCGGTACCTACCTGCCGTTCCAAGTAAATTTGTATGTACCAAACTCTAAACCTTCAAATAAACATTCTGTTTTGTATGCTCGAATAGCTCATGTATCAACTAGGGCTGCCCTTATCTTCCATGTTAGGCGGGTTATTCTCAAGAGGTGGACTCCGCTCCTCACTCACGAGAAAATGGCTGGTCACGGGATGCCCAGTCCATGGTTTATGCAAACTAAATCAAAATAATTGCAAACAAAACTCCCCCTGGGACCTGATGTTTGTTGGAGGCACTCGTTGTTTCGAGCAAGCCATGGATTGATGCTTGTTGGTGGAGGGGGAGTATAAACTTTACCATTCTGTTTGGGAACCGCCTATAATGTGTGTAGCATGGAAGATATCGCCATCTCTTAGTTGTTATGTTGACAATGAAAGTATGCCGCTCAAATATTATTTATCTCTATTTCAAAACCAAGCTCTGGCACCTCTACAAAACCCTGCTTCCCTCTGCGAAGGGCCTATCTATTTACTTTTATGTTGAGCCATCACCCTCTTATTAAAAAGCACTAGCTGGAGAGCACAACTGTCATTTTCATTCATTATTGTTAATTTATATGGGGTATGACTATGACTGGATCTCTTTTACCATGAATTACAATGCCTAGTCGGTCCTTGATCTTTAAAGGTGCTCTGCATTTATGTTTTGCGGTCTCAGAAAGGGCTAGCGAGATACCATCCTGTTATATCATATTATGATTGTTTTGAGAAACTGTTGTCATCCGAGATTTATTATTATGACTCGCTAGTTGATTATGCCATTGATATGAGTAAACATGAGACCCGAGAATTATTGCAAATGTGGTTAGTTATAATCTTTCCTGAAAAATTGAATGTTGGCTTGACATATTTACAACAACAAGAGCAAACAGAGTTTGTAAAAGTTTTTATTTTTCTCTTTCAGTTTGTCAACTGAATTGCTTGAGGACAAGCAAAGGTTTAAGCTTGGGGAGTTGATACGTCTCCGTCGTATCTACTTTTCCAAACACTTTTGCCCTTGTTTTGGACTCTAACTTGTATGATTTGAATGGAACTAACCCGGACTGACGCTATTTTCAGCAGAATTGCCATAATGTTGTTTTTTGTGCAGAAAACAAAAGTTCTCGAAATGACCTGAAACTCCACGGAACATCTTAGAAAAAATAATAAAAAATCCCTCGTGGGCCCACACCCTGTCCACGAGGGAGCCCACACCCTGTCCACGAGGGTCGGGGCACGCCCCTCCTAGGGCGCGCCCCCCTACCTCGTGGGCCCCCTGGAGCTCCTCCGACGCCAACTCCAACTCTATATATTTGCTTTCGGAGAGAAAAAAATCAAGGAGAAGAAATCATCGTGTTTTACGATACGGAGCCGCCGCCAAGCCCTAAAACCTCTCGGGAGGGCTGATCTGTAGTCCATTCGAGGCTCCGGAGAGGTGGATTCGTCGCCGTCGTCATCATCAACCATCCTCCATCACCAATTTCATGATGCTCACCGCCGTGCGTGAGTAATTCCATCGTAGGCTTGCTGGATGGTGATGGGTTGGATGAGATCTATCATGTAATCGAGTTAGTTTTGTTAGGGTTTGATCCCTAGTATCCACTATGTTCTGAGATTGATGTTGCTATGACTTTGCTATGCTTAATGCTTGTGACTAGGGCCCGAGTGCCATGATTTCAGATCTGAACCTATTATGTTTTCATGAATATATGTGAGTTCTTGATCCTATCTTGCAAGTCTATAGTCACCTATTGTGTGTTATGATCCGACAACCCCGAAGTGACAATAATCGGGATACTTCTCGGTGATGACCATAGTTTGAAGAGTTCATGTATTCACTAAGTGCGAATGCTTTGTTCCGGTTCTCTATTAAAAGGAGGCCTTAATATCCCTTAGTTTCCATTAGGACCCCGCTGCCACGGGAGGGTAGGACAAAAGATGTCATGCAAGTTCTTTTCCATAAGCACGTATGCCTATATTCGGAATACATGCCTACATTACATTGATGAATTGGAGCTAGTTCTGTGTCACCCTATGTTATGACTGTTACATGATGAACCGCATCCGGCATAATTATCCATTACCGATCCAATGCCTACGAGCTTTCCATATACTGGTTTACGTTTATTTACTTTCCCGTTATTACTGTTGCAATCATTACAAAACACCAAAAATATTACTTTTGTTTTCATTACTCTTTTGTTACTGTTACCACTACTATCATACTACTTTGCTACTAAATACCTTGCTGCAAATATTAAGTTATCCAGGCGTGGCTGAACTGACAACTCAGTTGCTAATACTTGAGAATATTCTTTGGCTCCCCTTGTGTCGAATCAATAAATTTGGGTTGAATACTCTACCCTCGAAAGCTGTTGTGATCCCCTACACTTGTGGGTTATCACGTAGCTGCCCACTTGGAGCCCCGCGGCTCGTTGACATAAAACCACCCCTGCTGCCATAGCTCGGAAGACTCGGCGAAAGATCCTTCAAACCAAACCGCGCTGGCGAGCTTGCGTATTATGGCGCTGCCGCACTCTGCCCGCTCCTCCTCTGTCACCCGCGGCCTCACGTCGAAATTCTTGAGCCACAAACCAAAGTGCGGAGGAATCCGAAGGAAGGCCTCACACGTGACGATGAATGCCGAGATGAGAAGAATAGAGTCCGGGGCCAGATCGTGAAAATCTAGCCCATAGTAGAACATGAGCCCCTGGATGAAGGGGTTAAGCGCGAACCCTAACCCATGGAGGAAGTGGGACACAAATATTACCCTCTCGCCAGATTTGGGGGTGGGAATAATCTGCCCCTCGACAGGAAGCCGATGAAGGATTTCTGGGGTCAGGTACCTCGCTACGCGGAGCTTCGCAATATCCTCCTCCGTGACAGAAGAGGCCACCCACCGGCCTGAACGGCTGGACCCGGACATGATTGGGGCTGGTGGTGATTGGAACTCGAGGGCTAGAACTCGAGGTGGCTGGGGTTGAGGAAGAAGCAAGCACGAAATAAGAAGACAACTCTGGGTCCCTATATGAAGGCCCAGAATATCGAGCGTCCCCTCCTGGGTCTTGAAACTTACCTATCCCCAAAGAGTTGTACCCAGGGGACGGCTGGGTTACCCATACCTGCATTATTGAAAATCCCGCAAATAAGGGGACACGATCTCTGCTTTGACAAGACGTGCCAATAAAACCGCTTCCCGAGACGTGGGGCGACGGGCTAGCTAACAGTTGGAAATAATAACCGGGCAAGCGTGATACAATGTCATAAACAGTTGTCAACAGATTGGACTCGTGGAATATTGTATTTTCTGCAAATTATATACACAGGTCCGGATACAATCATCACATCCGAAGACTACCTTGGGATTCGGAAGAAGGGGAACCCGCCTTGCAATGCCGAAGACAATATGCGCGCCGGACTCCTCGTCATTGAAGCCAGGTTCAGGGGCTACTGAGGGAGTCCTGGACTAAGGGGTCCTCGAGCGTCCGACCTGTTATCCATGGGCCGGACTGATGGGCTGTGAAGACACGAAGACCGAAGACTATACCCGTGTCCGGATTGGACTCTACTTGGCGTGGAAGGCAAGCTAGGCGACCTATTATGAAGATTTCCTCCTATGTAACCGATCTCATGAATCCATAGATCTCTCCGGTGTCTATATAAACCGGAGAGCATAGTCCGGATAGGACAGATTCATTACCATATTCACATAGGCTAGACTTCTAGGGTTTAGCCATTACGATCTCGTGGTAGATCAACTCTTCTAACACTCATATTTATCAAGATGAATCAAGAAGCAAGAAGGGTATTACCTCCATAGAGAGGGCCCGAACCTGGGTAAACATCGTGTCCCTCGTCTCCTATTACCATCGATCCTAGACGCACAGTTCGGGACCCCCTACCCGAGATCCTCCGGTTTTGACACCGACAGCGGCGTCGGTCTCGGTGTCTAACGAGAAAAGAGAGGGAAGAAACAATAAATATAGTGCAAACATAAGCATGACGATGCACGACATGACAATGAGTGGTGCTAGGTGTGCCCTAACACGGTAGTAGGTGATACCGGCAAAGGGTGGAAACATCCGGGAAAGTATTCCCGGTGTTCCACATTTTCGGACTTACAGACCGGAGGGGGAAAGTTGCATGTTCTCTATGCTAGGGACGTGTGGCGTATGAATGGGCAGCGTATTCGGATTCGTCTCGTCGTTCTGAACAACTTTCATGTACAAAGCATTTTCATCCGAGCTACGAATTATTTTATATTAATTTTCAAAGTTTTAATCAATTTATAAATTATTATTATGAAATTAATTCAAAAATAGCATTATTGCATCAGGATGATGTCAGCATGATATCCATCGGCAAAGTTCTCGTCCATGGGTGGTTACCGGAATGTCATCAACAAAAGTAACAGGGTCTTACTGACAGAATTGTACACCGAGGTGTTTACATAAGCACGGAATTATTACTGGTTAGATCATATTGATCACAAGAAAGGTTAAACAAAACAATGGAAAGGAAAAGGTGTTTAACAAAGTAACAGAACAATGGAAAGGAAAATATGTATAAACACATATTTCAAGGGTATATCCTCCCAAGGACAAGCACAACATGATATCCATGAGAGGATATAATGTAGAAAACTCTTTAGGTAAGGGGAGAGAAATTTCATGACATTACCCATACAACGGTGTTTGGATAATTGAGCAGGAAACATTTGGCATTGGGCTTCAAATGTTCTTGTTGAAAATCAGAGTAACATAGATATGCTTCGAGATAGCATTGACCTAGTCATCAGGTGAAGACCAGACTTTGGAAACACAAAGGATCCATCAGGAATAACTTGTAGAATAAGTCTTACAATTTCCTCATGGAAGTATGGATAACCTTGCTGAAAAGGAATCTATAACAATAGGGCCTCCGGCCAGGTGTGCTAGGCACGACATCACCTTACTGGGTCATATAAAGACCAATGTTATAACTCTTGGAAATATGTTCCAACCATCATATCTGACCGAGATTCAGATCTGATTGGTGTCAGGATAACTCAGACTCGGGATGACTGAGAAGAAAGGTGCAACACAAATTGTCGAGATGACATTGTAAGTTTCTCAGGAATTGAACTATGGAAGCGAGTTCCGAAACAAGAGTTCATCATTAAATCAAGGAGAGGTGAGGAGGTGGCGACTCAGCGACAATTCATTGAGATTTTCAAAAGCTGGATTTCCACACTTATGTGAACAAGGAGATAATATTTGTCAGATCAAATGATATAATGAGGTATGCTCAAGGAAAACATACACAGTTAAACATTGGTTGAAAGGTGCACCCGAAATATGGGCTTAGGTAGCATGATCAATGTTAGAACGGTGATTCGATGACCAATGGTCTAAGAATGAAATATCGACCATTAACTTCAAATCAATAGGGTTGCTAGAAGTTTTGAAGTCACAAAACATAGTTCAATTGTCGGTTTTCCGGTTAGAAACAACACGGGGACCAAGGAATGAACGGATATGGCAAGAAGTATCACTTGTATTAAGAATTCTTAAGAGGTGGTGAAATTGTCACGACATTCTTGAGATAAAAGATGGTAATACTCCAAGGTAAAGGAGAACAAATGCTGGATAGCAAGGATCTCAAGGTATACACAAAACAAGAACAAGTTTGTGTTGAACGGAAGGCAATAAAGTGGTCGGTGATAACACAAATCATCGAGAGAAAGGATGGTATTTCTCATCATGAATTCAATTGATATCATGGAAGAGCTCAGAATGCTGATGATGATCATGACAAATTTTATCGAGAGGCTCCACGAAGAAGCAATTGAACAGCGGCAGCATCAAGCAACGGGACTAATGCAGCAAAAGATTATTGGAACCACAGATATGACACCAACTCGGAATCAATCTTGCTGTTCGAGGTGAAACGATAACACAAGGAAGATCAATGTAAGCTTAGCTCATCGCCGAAAGTGGTGCTCCGGGACTAAGGACCAGGTAGCACAGTTAAAATCAGCACGATACTGATATAGCTGATCATGCTAGAAATGACGTGATCGAGTACAAACTCGTAAGTAAAGAAGATTACTAATAGTTGTTTAATCGCGATGTGGACTCGATTCCGTTATCGGTGTGCTTGAGTGTTTAATGACTCAGAGCCCGTGAAATTTTTTTGGAATCGGTGAGAATGTAGTACTTGATGGAGAACTCATAAGAAGTTATGCAGTTCCGTGATAATCTCGAGATACCAGGGTGTAATACTCAATGAAAGATCAAAGTAAAGGTTGGACTAGTGTATTGATCCACAGAAGACAAGTGCTTAAACTTGCCCGAGAAATGGGATCAAAGAAGAACATATGGTCGGAACCACAATTACAAAGGATCAATTCACCGATACCAACGGATATTATATCAAGAAAATAGTTATGATTACAAGAAGCTTCCATGATAGGATCTACATCGTGTCCATGGGCATGAACACAAAGATTCAAGGTCGAGTCCCACTTCCTCAATGCATAACCTTCCATTCACCTCTTGTATTTCGAAAATGACATTAGTTGTTGACAATTTTACCTGGTGCAATACCAGATAAGTATGACCCGTGAAATCTTTCGGGTTCACACAGATTAGGGAAGGCGTTGGTGTCGTGGTTCTAAGTCTGACAGTAGAATGGGGGGTAGGGATGTAGAGGCAAGATCCTAGCTATGGAGGAGTTGTAAACGTGAGTTTTACGAGTTCAGGCCCTTCTTGGAGGAAGTAACAACCCTACGTCTCGGAGCCCGGAGGCGGTCGACTGCATTTTATGCGTGTGAGTTACAGGGGGTGCGAACCCTTGTCACTGAGGAGGGGGGTTGCTTATATAGAGTTTGCCAGACCCCTCCGGCCCTCAGTTACGCATGGTTTCAAGTACATTAAAATAGGGCGTTACTGGTAATACTAAGAATAAAGTGACATAATGACCATTAAAGCTACATAATGACCGACCGTTGCGATGCGGAGTGGCTTTAGATCTCCCGGCGGTCGAGTGATAGTCTTCATGGTCGAGTGACTCCAAGTCTGTCGAGTGGAACATTTCATGGTCGATTGAAAGATGATTATTCTTCGAATGCTTCTGGTGATAAAGTGATGTCCTTGGGGAGGGTATCTACGTCAGGCCTGTGACCCTACCCTAGGTACATGTCTTCATCATTAGCCCCCGAATGGATCGGGGTTTGAGTGGGAAAGGAGTTGAAAAATACTTCCGACTCATTTTTTACACTTCGGGTGTGTCTGGTCTTGGATCAACGAACCGAGGTGGTGACATCAACTTGTTTTTCAGTTGCCTTGATCCATTCTTGTTTTTGTCGAGTGAACTTTTACTGGAAGAGCTCCGAGTGCTGATGTGGAGGAGGTCTTCCGTCTGACAAGTTGTTCTGCTGTCCGCAGATCTCGCGGGATTCGAATTTCAGGATGTGCGCGGGGCGGAGGAGACCGCAGTAATCGGGCTGGATAAGGCAGTGCCGCCTCGATTTCCGTGCCGCCTTTTTTGCCACGTATCACGCGCGCGACTATTGCGGGATTTGATAAGATCGCCCGGGCCTACAAGTCAGTCACTCAGAAGTAACCTCATATAAGGCGCTGGACCGGGGTTTTTGAACAGTGCGCCCTCATTCTTCCCCCTCCTTCTCATATTTCTCCGCTGCGCCTGCTCTCGCCCCAGTGTCGTTGCTCCGTTCGAGCTCCGTCTGCGGCGATGGGGAAAGAGAAGACGGTGGCTCTGGAGCGCGCGAAGAAGGCGACGACGAAGGCGAAGGGGAATAAGTCTACCAGGGGCAGATCTTCCTCGAGGTCCGCCTGCCGCCGGGCTGGATCCAGGGCGACTGGATCCGCTCGGCGATCCGTCAGGACGACATCGACGACCTGGTCGAGGGAGGACTGATCCCCCACGAATCGGCACGGCTCCCGGGGAACGAGACCAAGCCGCAGCCACGTGAGGGTGAGTGCGTTCTCCTCGCCACTCACATCGACCGCGGGTTTTCCTTGCCTCCCACCCTTTCTTTCGAGGCTTCTTGAATTTCTTTGGGGCGCAACTCCACAATTTAACTCCAAACACCATCGTGTACCTTGCTACCTTCGTGTCTCTGTGCGAGAATTTCTTGGGTTGCCGACCCCACTGGGGCCTTTTCAAGCACATTTTCACATGTCGCTCTCAGTCGGTCAAAAAGGCAAATCCGAGTGACGGGAAGACGCAAGTGATCCAGATGTGTGGGGGTCTTGGGATTCAGATGAGGGGCAAAAGTTCCTTTCCAGCCATGATTCTTCCCGATTCGGTCCGTGGGTGGCAGTCGACCTGGTTCTACTGCAAAGACCAGCCAACTCCAGGGCAGTCGACTGGACTTCCCCCTTTTTCCATGGCCCGAGTGGGGAAGCCCTCCCCTTTGAAGGTGATCCCGGAGGAGAAGGCACAAGTCAAGGTGCTGGTCGATCGAGTAGTTCAACTTGTCCGTGATGGGGTGACTGGTATGGATTTGTTGGAGGTCTTCCTCCGGCGACGCATCCAACCGCTTCAAGCTCGTGACCATCCGATGTGGATGTATTCGGGCACTGATGACACCACTCAGACCCATCCAGAGGAGGTCGACGAAACCACGTTGGAGGGGTGGCTGATGAGTATCACTAGAAACAAAGACAACCCCAGGGGAGCTAGGAGAATTCCTCCGCTCGACCAATCTTACAAACCAGACAAGGTCCAATTCTGAACTACCGACTGTAATCTTGATTTAATCGTGCAGCTATTTATGCTTCACCGACTGACTTTGTTCTGCTTGTTTTCTTCCAGGCCCTTACCGAAATGTACTCGATGCCCAACGAGGAGCAGGAGCAGGATCCGGAGGGGGAGGCAAGCGGAGGTGAAAGTGGCGAGTGGCATTCTGACGGAGAGGGGGACGAGGAGAGCAACGACCCGAGTGACGAAGAAAAGGTCGACTCGCCTCCTCGCAGGGAAACGTGATCAAAGCTTGGCCAAGATCCGGCGAGCGCCCGTGACAGGGCAATTGTTCAGACTGGGCAGTCGTCGAAGCCTCCTCGGACATCCTCTCCGGCACCAACTGAGAAGGCTCCGAAGCAGTCCAAGGTTGTAGTGCAGAAGACTCGGAAGGCGCTGCCGAAAATCAAGATTGACGTTCCTGTTGCTTCTGCGTGAGTGTTTTTCTTTCGCTTTTACTCGATGTTCTGTGATGTTTATCTTTCCTTTGGTTTGATCGAATGAATCTTGAAACTGGCAGTGCTGCTACCTCTGGGACTTCAGCTTATAAAAATGAGGATGAGGAAATGGAAGACGCGGTCACCTCCAATCTGGGTACAATCTTCATTATTCTGTCTTCCCTTGGTCGATTGAACTGTGATTTATCCAATCGGGCGATGAAATTTTGGCGACTGATCTTTTTACAGCTCCCAACGTCATTGACCTTCCAGACGATGATGATGACGAGCCACAGAGGCCCTTGGGGAGAAAAAACAGGAAAACGTCCACTGGCAAGACGCTTCAGTCGACGCCGGTGGCGGAACCGGTAGTTCAGGACGCCAGTGATGCCAATCGGACTTCTGTCTCCTTCGCCATACCGCTGTCGAGTGCTCGACCTTCCGCGTTAGCTGCACATGCCCCTGCCGATCCTCCTTCAGTTTTTGTTACACATCACGTCCTAGAAGACGAAGTGGGTGCTGCCAATGAAGCTATACGCCAGGCGGGCATTATGTTGGAGAAGATGAAGATGGTGCGGGGACGCTAGCCAGGCTGCTTATGATGCCAGCGCCGCTCTCCAGAGCAACGTTCGGGTTAGCAGATTGTCGACTGACTCTCTTGGCTTGTTCTGTTTAGGATATGGTACCTGAAAACTCTCTTCCAAGGATCTTTGCACCTACACGCCCACTGGGTGTTTCGATTTGTCACTCAACAAATTCGTACTTTGAGCTGAATTCGATGTTGTCGTTGATTGAATTTTTGGACTAGTGGGGGCACGCTGAGTGCACCCACTGGGTGTAGTCCCCAAGACTATGATGGACTGCGGGCAGTCGATTGTAGTCTTGGATTTTGAATTTCTTCACTCGGTCTGGTCGGGCCATGTCGAGTGGAATTTTGAACCGGTGGGGACACGCTGAGTGCACCCTTGGGTGTAATCCCGAGACCGTGGTCATCACCGGTGATCGACTATGGTCTCAAGACTCGTTTGTTGCTTTCTCTTTCTCTTTTGCACTCGCACCGAAAGGCCTTGTCGAATGTGGCCCGAACCGGTGGGGGCACGCTAAGTGCACCCACTAGGTGTAGTCCCCGAGACTACTGTTGGATGTTTGATTCGGCAGTAGTCTTAGAATTTTTTGGCTTTATCCTTTTACCTCTCCGAAATAACCACTCTTTTCACTAGTCGATTGACCTGTACTTTGGTTGCAGAAATCTTGTGATCTTGGAGCTCGCTTTGCTGACCTGGAGAAACAGCAGATTCAACTCAACCTCGACCTGGAGTTGGCCAAGACAGAACTGCAGAAAGCCAAGGATGACGCCACTGGTAAGAAAGACTTGTCGACAGGTTTGTCCTTGATCTGGATTTCATTCTGCTTTTTCTGAATCAAGCATTATTTCTTTTAGAGAAACTAAACCAGGCTCTGGCGAAAAAGGATCAAGATCTGGCTGCCGTGCAGAAAAAGGCTGATGATAAAACCGCTTTGGCTGAATAGAAGCTGGCTTCAGTTGGCAAATTGGAGGAAGAAAACGCCAAGATAAAATCTGCTCTGGACGAAGCCAATAAGGAAGTAACTCACTTGAAGAAGGACAAGGTCAATCTGAACAAGAAGATGGAAGGTATTGCCTGCAGGAGGAACGATCTGGAGAGTTATCTGAGGAGCCTTGCTAAGAAGTTGTTCGTCAAGCTTGAAGGTATATTCTTTGTTCCGACTGGTTTGTCCTCGTCGACTCGGCATACAACTATTGACTCACCCTCGGATTGTGCATGCAGAGTTTTGCCGGGACTTCGAGGAGGAGACCGGGCAAATTGAACCAAGCTTGGACCCCATCAACTCTCCCGTGAAAGATGAAGCTGCCATGAATGTGCTCCGACTGGAATCCCGCATCGACGGTGTCGTTGACTACCTTGCTCGACTGAAGGTCGCAATGTCGTGGATCGACACAACACTCTGGCCAAGGGCAACGCTCCAGAATGACCTCGAGTCTCTGATGACTCGACTTAATGAGATCCCCGGTCGAGTGTAGGAGTGGAAGAAGTCTTCTGCCCGATGCGGTGCTGATGTGGCTCTGTCTTTGGTACGTGTCCATTGCAAGGAAGCTCGAGAAGAGAAGCTGGCAGCGATCAAGGTTGCCAACACCAAGAAGCATGATTTCCAA
Source organism: Aegilops longissima (assembly GCA_021605205.1). Taxonomy (NCBI): domain Eukaryota; kingdom Viridiplantae; phylum Streptophyta; class Magnoliopsida; order Poales; family Poaceae; genus Aegilops; species Aegilops longissima. The sequence continues at coordinate 154,801,912 of CM038678.1, read as the reverse complement.
TCCTTTATGGAGACTTTCATTGCTGCCGCCACTCGGATTGCCGACGGCATTGACCTGGACGAATTCGTCGAGCCCGCCAGCCCTCCTCCCGCGGAGTGAACAAACTTTTATGTCCCACCTTAAATTTGCCTCGGGATGCCGAGTTATTTTTGTAATCACTAAACTCCTTCGGACTGAATTTCCGAGTACTTTGATCCGTGGTCTTTAACCTTTAGGGTTCATCTGAACTTGATTTATCTCAGGATATGCTTGCGACTGCTTTTGGAATTTGTTCTTCATTTGGAATGACCTTTGTGTTTGAGATGCAGCCCTGAAATGGAGACTTCAATCGACGTGCTCCTCGTCATCCTTGCGGACAGGGATGGAGCGCACGTTGTACTTGTGGCGCATCTCCGAAGGAGAAGGTTACAGTCGACCTGCACCTCGTCGTCCTTGCGGATATGGATGGAGCGCACGTTGTATTTGTGGCGTAGCTCCGAAGGAGAAGGTTGCAGTCGACCTGCACCTCGTCGTCCTTGCGGATAGGGATGGAGCACACGTTGTACTTGTGGCGTAGCTCCGAAGGAGAAGGTTGCAGTCGACCTGCACCTCGTCGTCCTTGCGGATAGGGATGGAGCGCATGTTGTATTTGTGGCGCAGCTCCGAAGGAGAAGGTTGCAGTCGACCTGCACCTCGTCGTCCTTGCGGATAGGGATGTGTTTCAAACTTAGGCGAGTACAAGACTGCAACTAAGGGCATCTCCAGCCGTTGGCCCCCCAGGGGGCGTCTAAAAGCGCCGCTGGGGTGAGCAGCATAAAAAATGGCCCTGAGGCGAAGTCGGTCCCACCGTCGGCCCCAGTGGCCGCCCGAACGTATTAAAAAAAAGAAGGGCCGTTCGGCGAAGTTATGATAAAAAGTAGTTAAATTTCGGCTAAACATGGCAAATTTCGGCGAAATTCACGCATTTTCATTACATTAACCTAATCTAAAAATGAACGGGGCTGAAGTCGTCGCCGCCATCGTCGTCGTCGGCCTTCTCCTCCTTGATGCGGGCGCCCCTGCTGGACCTGGCGTCGCCATGGCGGACTGGAGGCGGCGCGTCATCGTCGTCGTCGTCGCTGTCGCATAGGACGATGACCCCGTCTTCATCGCGGCCGCGTCGGCACTCCTCGAAGCAGCGCAGGGCGGCGCGCTGGCACTCCTTCACCTTCTCCCGGCGTGCCTTCTCCATCATAATGGAGTCTGGCGCGCCCATTCTAGGCCGCGTCGTCGTCATCGAACTCCGCCTTCATCGGCGCCAGCCCCGGCTCCGTCTTCACCGGCGCCAGCCCCGGCTCCGTCTTTGGCTTGACAAAGCGCGGAGGAGCCGACGAGGAGGAGGCGCGCCGGCCGCCCTCGTTGATGACATGCCGGCGCTGCGAGTGCGTCGGCCGAGCGGCGACTCTGCCGCGGGCTCGGCCTTGACGCCGAGCAGGGCCGGAGTGCCGGAGGAGTGCGATGAGGATCGGGAGGAGGAAGAGGAGGAGGAGGACCCGAACCTCCTTGGCGCCCATGGCCCGACGCGTCGATGCTGCGCTGGGGTACGCTTAACGGCGGGTCGTTACCGCCCTCGAGTACGTGAGCACGCCCTCGAGTGTGCGGCGGGGCGCCCACCGAGGTGGCGCCCTCGCTGTTCTCGCTGCCGCCGACCACCGGCGCGCGCTGGTGGACGCCATCGCTGCTGCTGGCGGCGGCGCCGAATACGCCGCCCAGGCCGCGTGGTTGTCGGGCGGCGATTGGGGAGGGAGAGTTGGGCGTCGGTGAGGGACGCGCGCACGATCTCGACCTCCTCGGCAAAGTACTTCGGCTTCGCCACGGTGTCGGGCAACGGGGGAATGGGCACTCCCCCGGCGCTGAGTCTCCACCCGTTGGCTCGCGCGCATGTCCGCGGCGCCGGATGTTCGCCGAACAGAGCGAGACTCTGCTCGTGGAGCGAACGGCGGCCGAAGCCGTTGGCCGCCGCCTCGTCTCCGGGGAAGCGTTCTACCATGGCGACGGCGGGGCTGGGCGGGCTCGGGAGAGGTAGAGGAGGGCTGGGCGGCGGCGCTCGGGAGAGGCAGGGACTGGGAGGGGCTGGACGGCGGCAAGGGGCGGGCTAGTGTGGGCACAGCGAGTGGAGGCCGCCGCTTTTATAGCCGGGCAGCGCCCGTGTGTGCAGCGCAGAGGAGGGGAGGCTTGGCGCGCGCCGTCCGTGAAGCGCCGCCCGTGAGAATCAATGGCAAGGCTGACCGGCGGCAGCCTTGCCATTGATTCTCAGGAACCGAGGCTGTTGGGGAAGACGAGGCGCTGAGTCGCCGACGCTGGCTGGCCAGCGTCTTTTGGCGTAAAACAGCTCGCCCGGAGCCCCGGCGCCCAAAGACGCCAGGTTCGGGATGGGTCCGCTTGCGCTGTTTTCGCCCAAGCCGGCAAAATCGGGCTCTGAGGCTTGATCGGGCCATTTTTTCGGCCGTGGCCAAAAAATCGCCTGGGAAGGCCTTCCTGGGGGCGCGGCTGGAGATGCCCTAAGCCTCCGAGTGGAAGGGTTGCTCACCACTCGGTAGGATTTTTCATATTTAGGCGGGTACTGGACTGCAGCTAAGCCCCCGAGTGGGAGGATTGCTCACCACTCGGTAGGATTTTTAAAGGCGAGTACTGGACTGCAGCTAAGCCCCGAGTGGGATGGTTGCTCACCACTCGGTAGGATTTTTTAACTTAGGCCAGTACTGGACTGCAGCAAAGCCCCCGAGTGGGAGGGTTGCTCACCACTCGGTAGGATTTTTTAAACTTAAGCGAGTACTAGACTGCAGCTAAGCCCCCGAGTGGGAGGGTTGCTCACCACTCGGTAGGATTTTTTAAACTTAGGCTAGTCTTGGACTGCAGCTAAGCCCCGAGTGAGAGGCTTGCTCACCACCGGTAGGATTTTTAAACTTAGGCGAGCTTGGACTGCAGCTAAGCCCCAGTGAGAGGCTTGCTCACCACTCGGTGGGATTTTTAAACTTAGGCTAGTCTTGGACTGCAGCTAAGCCCCAGTGAGAGGATTGCTCACCGCTCGGTGGGATTTTTAAACTTAGGCGAGTACTAGACTGCAGCTAAGCCCCAGTGGGAGGATTGCTCACCACTCGGTGGGATTTTTAAACTTAGGCTAGTCTTGGACTGCAGCTAAGCCCCCGAGTGGGAGGATTGCTCACCACTCGGTAGGATTTTTTAAACTTAGGCGAGTACTGGGCTGCAGCTAAGCCCCCGAGTGAGAGGCTTTCTCACCACTCGGTAGGATTTTTTAAACTTAGGCGACGACTGGACTGCAGCTAAGCCCCCGAGTGGGAGGATTGCTCACCACTCGGTAGGATTTTTCACACTTAGGTGAGTACTGGACTGCAGCTAAGCCCCCGAGTGAGAGGCTTGCTCACCACTCGGTAGGATTTTTTAAACTTAGGCGTAGTCTTGGACTGCAGCTAAGCCCCGAGTGAGAGGCTTGCTCACCACTCGGTAGGATTTTTAAACTTAGTAGTCTTGGACTACAACTAAGCCCCGAGTGAGAGGCTTGCTCACCACTCGGTGGGATTTTTAAACTTAGGTAGTAGTCTTGGACTGCAGCTAAGCCCCGAGTGAGAGGCTAGCTCACCACTCGGTAGAATTTTTAAAATTAGGCGAGTCTTGGACTGCAGCTAAGCCCCAGTGAGAGGCTTGCTCACCACTCGGTGAGGATTTTTAAACTTAGGTGAGTCTTGGACTGCAGCTAAGCCCCGAGTGAGAGGCTTGCTCACCACTCCGAGGATTTTTAAACTTAGGTAGTCTTGGGCTGCAGCTAAGCCCCCGAGTGAGAGGCTTGCTCACCACTCGGTAGGATTTTTTAAACTTAGGCGAAACGGATTCGCGACTAAGTCACCCACTGGGGGATTTCAGATACAAACAAAAGCAACATCAATCATTTAGGAAGACTGTAAAGCTCTTGTCTTCGATAAACAAACTACAAAGGTATTTCTTATTACATCTCATCTGAATGAGTACTTAAGTATAAAAGGGGCGGAGCAGCTCCGCGTTCCAAGCCCGTGGCTCGTCTTTCTGATGCTCGACATTGTAAAGATGGTATGCTCCATTGTGGAGAACTCTGTTGACTATGAAGGGACCTTCCCAAGCGGGGGCGAGCTTGTGTGGTTTCTGCTGATCCACTCGAAGAACTAAGTCTCCCTCTTGGAAAGCTCGACCCCTCACGTTTCTGGCGTGGAATCGACGCAAGTCTTTTTGATAAACGGTCGATCGGATCAAGGCCATTTCTCTTTCCTCCTCTAGGAGGTTGACTGCGTCCTGCCGAGCCTGTTCGGCTTCATCTTCAGAGAAGAGCTTGACTCGAGGAGCATTGTGAAGCAGGTCACTTGGTAGAATAGCCTCAGCTCCATAGACCAAAATGAATGGAGTTCGGCCAGTCGACCGATTGGGAGTTGTCCTCAATCCCCAAAGAACTGATGGAAGTTCATCGACCCAGGCGTCTGCTGTATGCTTGAGATCACACATCAGTCGGGGTTTCTGTCCTTTGAGAATTAAGCCGTTTGCTCTTTCTGCTTGTCCATTCGACTGGGGGTGAGTGACTGAAGCATAGTCGACTCGTGTACCTTGAGAAGCGCAGAAGGCTCTGAACTCATCAGAATCGAAGTTCGATCCGTTGTCAGTGATGATGCTGTGCGGAACCCCGTATATGAATGTCAATTCTCTGATAAAACTGACGGCAGTGCTGGCTTCAAGATTCTTGATAGGTTTAGCTTCAATCCATTTGGTAAACTTGTCGACTGCTACAAGCACAAGAGTGAAGCCGCTCCTACCAGTTCTCAGCGGTCCAACCATATCCAATCCCCAAACAGCAATGGGCCAGACGAGTGGAATGGTCTTCAGGGCTGACGCATGCTTGTGAGACATATTGGAGTAAAACTGGCAGCCTTCACATTTGACGACTATATCTTTCGCCATTTCATTTGCTCGTGGCTAGTAAAACCCAGCTCGGTATGCTTTAGCCACAATGGTCCGAGAGGACGCATGGTGACCACAGGTCCCCGAGTGGATATTGTTGAGGATCACTCGACCTTCTTCAGGTGTTATGCATTTCTGGCATACTCCGGTTACACTTTCCCTGAACAGTTGTCCTCTTATCACAGTAAAGGCTTTGGATCGACGGACGATCTGTCGAGCCTCTTCTTCATCCTCTAGGAGTTCCTTCCTAAGGATATACACAATGTATGTCACTGTCCAGTCGGGAGTGATGACCAAAACCTCAATGATCAGGTCGACCACGGCTGGGACTTCGACTTCAGTCGGATCTGTGGCACTCTTAGGCTGCGGGGGCTCTTCTTTGAAAGGATCTTCTTGAACTGACGATGAAAGGATCTTCTTGAACTGACGGTGCGTGAATGTGTTCCAAAAACACATTGCTGGGAATGGCTTCTCTCTTGGAACCTATCTTTGCCAAATCATCGGCTGCTTGATTTTTCAGTCGCGGTATATGATGGAGCTCCAACCCCTCAAACTTATTTTCCAATTTCCTCACCGCATTGCAGTAACCAGTCATGGTTGGGCTTCTGATGTCCCACTCCTTCATCACTTGATTGACTACCAAATCTGAGTTGCCATAGACCATGAGGCGACGGACGCCGAGTGAGATGGCCATAAGTAACCCATACAAGAGTGCTTCATATTCTGCTTCGTTATTGGAGGAATCAAAGTGAATCTGGAGGACATATCTGAGCTTGTCTCCTTGGGGATACCAGTACCACCCAAAGACGGAACCTTTCAAAGATCTTGGAACCATCAAAGAACATGGTCCGGTGTTCGAGTGAATTTGAGTCGGCGATTCTGTTGTTCGATCCACTCGGCGAGGAAATCTTCTATTGCTTGGGACTTGATAGCTTTCTTTGCCTCAAACTTGATATCCAAGGGAAGGAGTTCAATCGCCCACTTTGCCGCTCGACCAGTTGCATCTCTGTTGTTCAGAATCTCTGACAATGGAGCGTCGCTGATGACTGTAATGGAGTGATCAGAGAAGTAATGTGCAACCTTCTTCGTGGTCATATAAATCCCATAAACAAGCTTCTGATAATGTGGATATCTTTGCTTTGATGGAGTCAAAACTTCAGAAACATAATATACTGGGTGCTGAACTTTATAGGCTTTTCCTTCTTCTTCTCGCTCGATCGTAAGTACTGTACTGACGACTTGTCCAGTGGCCGCAATGTAAAGCAGTAAAGGCTCTTTGCTGATTGGGGCAACAAGCACCGGCTGGGTGGAAAGTAGGGCTTTTAGCTCTGCAAATGCTGCATCAGCTTCAGGAGTCCACTCGAACTTATCTGGCTTCTTCATCAATCGGTAGAGAGGCAGTGCCTTTTCACCGAGTCGAGAAATGAATCGACTTAGGGCAGCCAAACAACCAGAAGCTTCGACATCATGCACACGCATGTATGCGTTTCATCCAGAGTATGGCACCCACTTTCTCTGGGTTAGCGTCGATCCCTCATTCGGAAACGAGAAAACCGAGTAATTTTCCGCCTGGAACTCCGAATGTGCACTTTGATGGATTAAGCTTGATATCATACCTTCTGAGGTTGGCAAAGGTTTCAGCAAGGTCAGCCAGTAGTTCGGAACCTTTACGTGACTTTCCACAATGTCATCCATGTACGCTTCCACATTCCGACTGATTTGAGTGAGTAAACACTTCTGAATCATCCGCATGAAGGTGGCTCCAGCGTTCTTCAAGCCGAATGGCATCGTGACATAATAGAAACACCCAAATAGGGTGATGAAAGTTATTTTTATCTCGTCGGGTCCATACAGACGGATCTGATGATACCCTGAATAAGCATCCAAAAAGGACAAACGCTCACACCCCGCAGTCGAGTCGACTATTTGGTCGATGGGAGGGAGAGGAAAGCGATCTTTCGGGCAGGCCCGATTGATATGCTTGAAGTCAATGCACATGCGAAGTGAATCGTCCTTCTTAGGGACCATGACAACATTAGCTAGCCACTCGGAGTGGTAAATCTCTCGGATAAACTCAGCTGCTAGAAGCCGAGCCACTTCTTCATCGATTGCCTTTCTCTTCTGCACGACGGACCGTCGAAGATGTTCTTTGACTGGTTTCACTTTTGGGTCGACTCGCAGACGATGCTCAGCCAGCCCCCTGGGAACACCCGGCATGTCAGAAGGTTTCCATGCAAAGATGTCCCAGTTCTCACGGAGGAACTGGATGAGCGCTTCTTCCTATTTGGAGTCGAGTGTTGTTGAAATGTGAGTCGGAGCAGCATTAGGATCGGTCGGGTGAATATGAATCGGCTTCATTTCACCAGACGATTGAAATGCTGAATCTGTGGCAGGTTTCTTAGCTTGCAACAAATCACTCGGATCTGCATTTTTTTGATACTCCTACAATTCCACCACTACCATTTGTGCATCGGCGATCTTCGAGCCCTTCTCGAAGCACTCTTCTGCCTTCTTTCGATTGCCAGTGATAGTGATTACTCCTTTAGGACCAGGCATCTTCAATTTGAGGTACACGTAACATGGTCGAGCCATAAAACGTGCATAAGCTGGCCTACCCAGAATAGCATGATAAGCACTCTGGAAATCCACAACTTCAAATGTCAACTTTTCTTTGCGCTAATTCTTGGAATCGCCGAAAACCACATCAAGGGCGATCTGGCCGAGTGACTCAGCCTTCTTGCCAGGAATAACTCCATGAAAACTCATATTACTTTCACTGAGTCTAGACATCGGAATGCCCATTCCTTTCAACGTTTCCGCATACAGAATATTCAGGCCACTGCCACCATCCATCAGAACCTTAGTCAACCCAGTGCCTTCGACGACTGGGTCGACCACCAATGCTTGCCTCCCAGGGGTGGCTATGTGTGTTGGGTGATCAGATTGGTCGAATGTAATGGCAGTCTGAGACCATTTCAAATAACTGGGCGTCGCCGGAGCGACCATGTTTACTTCTCTGTTGATGACTTTCAGTCGACTTTTGCTCTCAACATCAGCAAAAATCATCAGAGTGGAATTGACGTGGGGGTAACCATCATCACTTTCTTCTTTGTCCTCAACTTTGTCTGACTCTTTTTCCTTTTCTTTGGGTTGTTTCTCTCAGAACTGCTGGATTAGGAGCCGACACTGCCGAGTGGTATGCTTCGGGTAAATGAGATTACCCTCTTCATCTTTCTTTGTGTGAATGTGGCACGACAAATCCAACACATCATTTCTGTCTTGATCTTTTATTTTCTTGGGGTTCTCCTTTGGGCTTCCCCTTGAAGCTTCCCTGAGTCACGACTAAGGTTTCTCCAGGAGCAGCTGGCTCGGCTTTGCGCTTCTGCTTCCGACTGGAGTTTCTTCCTCCGGTTTCGTGGGTGACTGTTTTGTGTTTTCCACTCCGGAGCCGATCCTCCTCTTCACCATTGGCATACTTGGTGGCAATCTCCATCATTCAACTCAGGGACATATCTCCGGTCCGACCGAACTTCAGATCCAACTCTCGATATTTGACACCTTCCTTGAAGGCACAAACTGCTTGGTGATCAGACACATTCTCCACCGTGTGGTGCACTGTTATCCATATCTGGATATAATCCCTCAAAGTTTCATTTGGCTTCTGCACACAAGATTACAGCTCTGTTAACCCTGCTGGCCGTTTGCATGTTCCTTCGAATGTTCTGACAAACACTCGGGCAAGTTCTTCCCAACTATAAATACTGCCAGGTGCTAACTGATTTAACCATGCTCTGGCCGAGCCTTCCAACATTAGAGGAAGGTGTTTCATGGCCACCTCATCATTGCCTCCACCAATCTGCACAGCCACTCGGTAGTCCTCATGAAGGAAATATGTCCTAGAGGCAATAATGAAGTTATTATTTATTTCCTTATTTCATGATAAATGTTTATTATTCATGTTAACCGGAAACATAATACATGTGTGAGTACATAGACAAACATAGTGTCACTAGTATGCCTCTACTTGACTAGCTCGTTGATCAAAGATGGTTATGTTTCCTAGTCATAGACATGAGTTGTCATTTGATTAACGGGGTCACATCATTAGGAGAATGATGTGATTGACTTGACCCATTCCGTTAGCTTAGCACTTGATCGTTTAATATGTTGCTATTGCTTTCTTCATGACTTATACATGTTCCTATGACTATGAGATTATGCAACTCCCGTTTACCGGAGGAACACTGTGTGTGCTACCAAACGTCACAACGTAACTGGGTGATTATAAAGGTGCTCTACAGGTGTCTCCGAAGGTACTTGTTGGGTTGGCGTATTTTGAGATTAGGATTTGTCACTCCGATTGTCGGAGAGGTATCTCTGGGCCCTCTCGGTAATGCACATCACTATAAGCCTTGAAAGCATTGTTACTAATGGATTAGTTGCGAGATGATGTATTACGGAACGAGTAAAGAGACTTGCCGGTAACGAGATTGAACTAGGTATTGAGATACCGATGATCGAATCTCGGGCAAGAAACATACCGATGACAATGGGAACAACGTATGTTGTTATGCGGTCTGACCGATAAAGATCTTCGTAGAATATGTGGGAGCCAATATGAGCATCCAGGTTCCGCTATTGGTTATTGACCGAAGACGTGTCTCGGTCATGTCTACATTGTTCACGAACCCGTAGGGTCCGCACGCTTAAAGTTCAATGACGGTTATATTATAAGTTTATCTGTTTTGATGTACCGAACGTAGTTCGGAGTCTCGGATGAGATCGTGGACATGACGGGGAGTCTCGAAATGGCCGAGATGTAAAGATTGATATATTGGACGATTATATTCGGACATCGGAAAGGTTCCGAGTGATTCGGATATTTTTTGGAGTACCGGAGAGTTACGGGAATTCGCCGGGGAGTATATGGGCCTTATTGGGCTTTAGGGGAAAGAGAGAGGAGAGGCTGGGCGCCCCCCAAGGCCTAGTCCGAATTGGACTAGGGGGAGGGGCTGCGCCCCCTCCTTCCTTCTCTCTCCCCTTTCCTTGACTCCTACTCCTACTACTTGGAAGGGGAATCCTACTCCGGTGGGAGTAGGACTCTCCTAGGCGCGCCATAGAGAGGGCCGCCCTCCCCTCCTCCACTCCTTCATATACGGGGAGGGGGCACCCTTGAGACACAACAATTGATCGTTTGATCTTTTAGCCGTGTGGTGCCCCCTCCACCATAGTCCCCTCTCGACATCAGTGGCGGTGCTTGGCGAAGCCACTGTGTCGGTAGAACATCATCATCGCCACGACGCCGTCGTCTTGATTTAAACTCTCCTCAACACTCAGCTGGATCGGAGTTCGAGGGACGTCATCAGGCTAAACGTGTGCTGAACTCGGAGGTGCCGTGCGTTCGGTACTTGATCGGTCGGATCATGAAGACGTACGACTACATCAGCCGCGTTGTGCTAACGCTTCCGCTTTTGGTCTATGAGGGTACGTGGACAACACTCTCCCCTCTCGTTGCTATGCATCACCATGATCTTGCGTGTGCGTAGGAAAATTTTGAAATTACTACGTTCCCCAACAGTGGCATCCGAGCCTGGTTTTATGCGTAGATGTCATATGCACGAGTAGAACACAAGTGAGTTGTGTGTGATATAAGTCATACTGCTTACCAGCATGTCATACTTTGGTTCGGCGGTATTGTTGGATGAAGCGGCCCGGACCGACATTACGCGTACGCTTACGCGAGACTGGTTCTACCGACGTGCTTTGCACACGTGTGGCTGGCGGTGTCGGTTTCTCCAACTTTAGTTGAACCGAGTGTGGCTACGCCCGGTCCTTGCGAAGGTTAAAACAACACCAACTTGACAAACTATTGTTGTGGTTTTCATGCGTAGGTAAGAACGGTTCCTGCTCAGCCCGTAGCATCCACGTAAAACTTGCAACAACAAAGTAGAGGACGTCTAACTTGTTTTTGCAGGGCATGTTGTGATGTGATATGGTCAAGGCATGATGCTAAATTTTATTGTATGAGATGATCATGTTTTGTAACCAAGTTATCGGCAACTGGCAGGAGCCATATGGTTGTCGCTTTATTGTATGCAATGCAATCGCCCTGTAATGCTTTACTTTATCACTAAGCGGTAGCGATAGTCGTATAAGCATAAGACTGGCGAGACGACAACGATGCTACGATGGAGATCAAGGTGTCGTGCCGGTGACGATGGCGATCATGACGGTGCTTAGGAGATGGAGATCACAAGCACAAGATGATGATGGCCATATCATATCACTTATATTGATTGCATGTGATGTTTATCTTTTATGCATATTATCTTGCTTTGATTGACGGTAGCATTATAAGATGATCTCTCACTAAATTTCAAGATAAAAAGTGTTCTCCCTGAGTATGCACTGTTGCCAAAGTTTGTCGTGCCCAGACACCACGTGATGATCGGGTGTGATAAGCTCTACATCCATCTACAACGGGTGCAAGCCAGTTTTGCACACGCAGAATACTCGGGTTAAACTTGACGAGCCTAGCATATGCAGATATGGCCTTGGAACACTGAGACTGAAAGGTCGAGCGTGAATCATATAGTAGATATGATCAACATAGTTATGTTCACCATTGAAAACTACTCCATTTCACATGATGATCGGTTATGGTTTAGTTGATTTGGATCACGTGATCACTTAGATAATTAGAGGGATGTCTATCTAAGTGGGAGTTTTTAAGTAATATGATTAATTGAACTTAAATTTATCATGAACTTAGTCCTGGTAGTATTAGCATATCTATGTTGTAGATCAATAGCTCGTGTTTAGCTTCCCTGTTTTATTTTTGATATGATCCTAGAGAAAAACTATGTTGAAAGATGTTAGTAGCAATGATGCGGATTGGATCCATGATCTGAGGATTATCCTCATTGCTGCACAGAAGAATTATGTCCTTGATGCACCGCTAGGTGACAGAACTATTGCAGGAGCAGATGCAGACGTTATGAACGTTTTGACAAAAGCTCGGTATGATGACTACTTGATAGTTTAGTGCACCATGCTTTACGGCTTAGAACCGGGACTTAAAAAATGTTTTGAACGTCACGGAGCATATAAGATGTTCCAAGAGTTGAAATTGGTATTTCATACTCGTGCCCATGTCGAGAGGTATGAGACCTCTGACAGAACTTTGCCAATAAGATGGAGGAGAATAGCTCAACCAGTGAGCATGTGCTCAGATTGTCTGAGTACTACAATTACTTGAACCAAGTGGGAGTTAATCTTCCAGATAAGATAGTGATTGACAGAGTTCTCTAGTCACTATCACCAAGTTACTAGAACTTCGTGATGAACTATAATATGCAAGGGATAACGGAAACGATTCCCAAGCTCTTCATGATGCTGAAATCAACGAAGGTAGAAATCAAGAAAAACATCAAGTGTTGATGGTTGACAAGACCACTAGTTTCAAGAGAAAGAGCAAAGGGAAGAAAGGGAACTTCAAGAAGAACGGCAAGCCAGTTGTTGCTCAAGTGAAGAAACCCAAGTCTGGACCTAAGCCTGAAACTAAGTGCTTCTACTGCAAAGGGACTGGTCACTGGAAGCGGAACTACCCCAAGTATTTGGCGGATAAGAAGGATGGCAAAGTGAACAAAGGTATATTTGATATACATGTTATTGATGTATACTTTACTAGTGTTTATAGCAACCCCTCGGTATTTAATACTGGTTCAGTTGCTAAGAGTAGTAAATCGAAACGGGAGTTGCAGAATGAACAGAGACTAGTTAAGGGTGAAGTGACGATGTGTATTGGAAGTGGTTCCAAGATTGATATGATCATCATCGAACACTCCCTATACTTTCGGGATTAGTGTTGAACCTAAATAAGTGTGATTTGGTGTTTGCGTTGAGCATGAATATAATTTGATCATGTTTATTGCAATACGGTTATTCATTTAAGATAGAGAATAAATTTTGTTCTGTTTACATGAATAAAACCTTATATGGTTACACACCCAATGAAAATGGTTCGTTGGGTCTCGGTCGTAGTGATACACATATTCATAATATTGAAGCCAAAAGATGCAAAGTTAATAATGACAGTGCAACTTATTTGTGGCACTGCCATTTAGGTCATATTGGTGTAAAGCGCATGAAGAAACTCCATGCTGATGGACTTTTGGAATCACTTGATTATGAATCACTTGATGCTTGCGAACCATGCCTCTTGGGCAAGATGACTAAAACTCCATTCTCCGGAACAACGGAGCGAGCAACTGACTTATTGGAAATAATACATACTGATGTATGCGATCCGATGAATATTGAGGCTCGCGGCGGGTATTGTTATTTTCTGACCTTCACAGATGGTTTGAGAAGATATGGGTATATCTACTTAATGAAGCACAAGTCTGAAACATTTGAAAAGCTCAAAGAATTTCAGAGTGAAGTGGAAAATCATCATGACAAGAAAATAAGGTTTCTACGATCTGATCGCGGAGAAAAATATTTGAGTTACGAGTTTGGTCTCGAAATTAAAACAATGTGGAATAGTTTCACAAATTCGTGCCACCTGGAACACCACAACATAATGGTGTGTCCGAACGTCATAACCGTACTTTATTGGATATAGTGCAATCTATGATGTTTCTTACCGATTTACCACTATAGTTTTGGGGTTATGCATTAGAGACAACTGCATTCGCGTAAAAAGGGCACCATCTAAATTCGTTTCAGATGACACCGTATGAACTATCGTTTGGCAAGAAACGAAAGTTGTCATTTATTAAAGTCTGGGGTTGCGATGCTTATAAGAAAAAGTTTCATCCTGATAAGCTCAAACCCAAATCGGAGAAATGTTTCTTCATAGGATACCCAAAGGAGACAGTTGGGTACACCCTCTATCACAGATCCGAAGGCAAGATATTCGTTGCTAAGAATGGATCCTTTCTAGAGAAGGAGTTTCTCTCGAAAGAAGTGAGTGGGAGGAAAGTAGAACTTGATGAGGTAACTGTACCTGCTCTGTAACGCCCGGATAATCATGCTACAGTAATCTCACATTGATGGTGCCACGTCACCTCTGTCACTGTAGTTAATCACGGGTTAAGTCAAAACGGTTTCAAAATTCAATCCAAAATTATGATGGCAATAAAAGTTTTCAAAAAATTAAAACTAAAATGTTCGGGGGTTGTCAAATATTACAAAGTTAATTATGGTGGGGTAAACACATTTTATAAAATGTCTAAGTTATTAAAATGAATTAAAACATAAAAGGAAAAATAAGAAAAGGAAAACAAACAAATAAATAAGGGAGGGAAACCCCGCCAATCGGGCTAAACGGCCCAGCCGACCGCCCATGGCCCATCCGCCTCACTCCCATAACCCCCGGCGACGTAAACCCCAGCCGACGCCCCCTCCCCTCGATCCCTTCTCCTCCCCACCGATCTGGATCGGATCGCCCCGATCCTGTCGACCGACGCCGGCGCCCCACCGCCACCCGACGCCCGTCCTCACCTCCTCCTCCTCCCTCCCGGCCACGCAGAGCTTGGCGCCTCGCCAGACGCCTGACGCCTGTTCCCACGCCGACCCGACCACCTCACTCGCCGCCGCCAGCCCGCCCGCCGCCGAAGCGCCACCTCTCGCCCTCCTCCTCGCCGGTCTTCCCGGCCGCCCGAGCCCGCTGCCTCAAACCCTACGAACCCCGTGAGCTCTCCTCCTTCGCTCCCCCTCTCCCCTAGTTCGCCTCGGCCGCCGCCGCTGACGCGCTTTGGCGCCATGGTCGCCGCGCTTCTTTTCTCAGACGCCCGTGCGAAGCTCGGACGAAGCTCGCGTCCGCCGTGCCGGCCGCGCCATATCGCCACCACCGAAGCCGCGGCCCGGCGAAAGCACGCCCGCCGAGGGCCACGTCGCCGCCACGCCGGGTTGCGCGATCGCCGCACTCGCGCCTCCCTCTCGCCCGCCCATGGCTACACCCCTGCGCCCGTAGCCCTGCTCTCCGCACCTCGCTCAAGAACCTCGCCGATGAACCCGGCGCGCTCAGCTCCGCCACCGCAGCCTCCGCCACCGTCACAGATCGCTCGTCGCCGTCTTGCCGCTCGAACGAGCCCGCCGCGCCAAAGCGGTGCGGGTGGATTAATCCGCAGCTCTCCCGATCGCTCCGCCGTTGGAAGGATCGCCGGAGCTAGATCCGACAAGCGTCTCGGTGGGTGCCGAGCTGGCACCCACGTGGCCCCGCCACATCGCTCAGGGCCTGTGGCCCCCTTTGAACTATTGACTTGGGTCAACGCCGACGTGGCCGCACCGTGTCTATGACATGTGGGTCCCGAATGAATAAACAAATTAAAATAAATATAATTAATAAAAATAAAATGATTTAATAAATTAATTATTAATTAATTAATTAAGTTAATTAATCTGTTTAATTAATTTAATTAACTAGTTAAGTTTAATTAAAGCGTAGTTAATTTAACCTAAACCTAATTAACCTAATTAGAGGATGACGGTGGGTCCCCTCGACCCACATGTCGTTGACCAGGTCAACGGTCAACGCTGATCGCCGACGTCAAGATGACATCATGCCGACGTCATAAATCTATTTTCAATTAATTAATTAATTAAATAAATTCCGTAAATTAATAAAATCTTTAGAAAATCATATCTTTTAACTGTAACTTCGGATTAAAATATTTTCAACATGAAAGTTGCTCAGAACGACGAGACGAATCCGGATAAGCAGTCCGTTCGTCCGCCACACACCCCTAACCTATCGAACCCGCAACTTTCCCCCTCCGGCTCCTCTGAAATCATTTAAACACCGGAATACTTTCCCGGATGTTCCCCCCCTTAACCGGTACCACCTAATACCACGTTAGGGCACGCCTAGCATCGTTATTTGTCTTGTCATGCATCGATATGCATCTGTTTACATGGTATTCATTGTTTCTTCCCCTCTTCTCTCCGGTAGACTACGAGACCGACGCTGCTGCTTTGCCAGATTCGACTACGGAGTTGACGACCCTCTCTCTTGTCGAGCAACCAGCAAGCCCCCCCCTTGATCACCAGATATCGCCTATTCCACTATACCGCTTGCATTAGAGTAGTGTAGCATGTTATCGCTTTCATATACCTATCCCGATGCATAGCCTGTCCCGATTACTCTTTGTTACCTTTACCGCAATCCTATATGCTTAGTATAGGATGCTAGTATTCCATCCGTGGCCCTACATTCTTGTCCGTCTCGCCGTGCTATACTATCGGGCCGTGATCACTCGGGAGGTGATCACGGTATATACTATACTTTATACATGATACATGTGGAGACTAAAGTCGGGTCGGTGGTGGAGCACCCATGAGTGGATCTTGAGGCGGAGCGGCAGGCAGGTTGAGACCGCTTAGGAGAGAGGTGGGCCTGGCCTGTTCGGCGTTCGCGGATACTTAACACGCTTAACGAGATCTTGGTATTTGATCTGAGTTGGCTACGAGCTTATACGCACTAACCAACCACGTGGGAAAGATATGGGCACTCGGCGCCGTGGTATCGGTCGAAGGACTTCGTGACGCCAATGACCGAAAGGCGCGCCACGGATTGGAACGTAGGCCTGCTCTTGTATTAAGGGGCTAGTTTCGCTTTCACAGACGCAACATGCAGTGTGCTTTCAGGCGATGGGCCTGCACCCGCGCTTAGGTTTAGACCGGCGTTGGGCCTCTCTTGTGCCTAGGTGGGGCTGCGACGTGTTGATCTTCCGCGGCGGGCATGACCCAGAAAGTGTGTCCGCCAAATGGGATCAAACGTGTTGGGTAAGTTGGTGCACCCCGCAGGAAGTTAATCTATTCAATAGCCGTGATCTTGATAAATGGACGACTTGGAGTTGTACCTTGAGCTTATGACAACTAGAACCGGATACTTGATAAAACACACCTTCCAAGTGCCGATACAACCGTGGTCGCCTCTCTCGGGATACGAGGAGGGATCGCCGGTAGGATTATTGCTATGTGATGTTACTTGGAGGACTTCAACCTACCCTCCTCTACCGCTGCAAGACAGTGACCGAGTTTAGTCTTCGATAAGACTAGCTATCCCCTCTTATTCTCGCATTCTGCAGATTCAGTCCACCGATATGGCCCTTTACGCATATATCCATGCATATGTAGTGTAGCTCCTTGCTTAAGTAGTACTTTGGATGAGTACTCACGGTTGCATTGTTTCCCCTTTTCCCCTATCTCTACTCGATTGTCGCAACAGACGATGGAGCCTGGAGCGATGCCACCGTCGGCGGCGACTACTACATCGGAGGTGCCTACTACTACGTGCAGCCCTACCGACGACGACTGTGAGTAGTTTAGGAGGATCCAGGCAGGAGGCCCGCGCCTCTTCGATCTGTATCCTAGTTTGTGCTAGCCTTCTTAAGGCAAACTTGTTTAACTTATGTCTGTACTCAGATATTGTTGCTTCTGCTGACTCATCTATGATCGAGCACTTGAATTCGAGCCCTCGAGGCCCCTGGCTTGTATTATGATGCTTGTATGACTTATTTTATTTTTAGAGTTGTGTTGTGATATCTTCCCGTGAGTCCCTGATCTTGATCGTACATGTTTGCATGTATGATTAGTGTATGGTTGAATCGGGGGCGTCACAAGTTGGTATCAGAGCCGACTGCCTGTAAGAATCCCCCTTCCACACTCCTTGGCCGAAGTCGAGTCTAGACATTGCAAAAACTTTTACTAACTTGGCTGTGTGCCTTACGGCCCACGCCGCCATCGGGTGGAACTAGGATCTTTTACTCCTCGACCTTTACTCGGGAATCAACTCTTCTACTCGGGTTAAACGAATTTACTAACTAACACTAGGATCCCGTGACCACATTCACCCCAAAGTTGGATAAAGCCATAGTTATTCCTTGGAATTGTATTTTGATCAATTTCACACCGTCATTTGACTCTTTTGAAACATCTTTGTTTTCAGATGGAACCCACGAGGCAGGTCGTGTGCCACACGACGGCCATTGGTGCTCGGGATCACTGCGGTGCTAGCAGAGATGATGACCTATCGGGTTATCGCTGGCACCCCGAGTACACCGCCTTTGAGGAGTACCGGGACTTTAACCAGAGCAGCACCAAGCCATCGCCCACCTCTACTCTGGAGTATGACTCCACTACTGCGGCTTGCACACCGCACATGGTGTTGGGGTGACTATCGATATGGCAGTCCATGATGCTGCTTATGCTGCTCGACACGCCTTCGTGGAGAGTATCGGAGTTGGACACCTCCCCTTGAGCACATTGCTATCGCGTCCGATGTTGGTGAGGAGGGTTACTACACCGCTGCCTACTCCATCGTCACCAGAGAGCCTTTCTACCGTCGTAACTTTGTTACGCATGCCGATGGGCTGGATCGAGCTAACCGAGCTCTTCGCCACGAAGTTGTACATCACCCGTCAAGACCTTTACTGTGTTTCGACGCTGTTGCACCCTTTGTCCGATCCAGAGAGCTGCTGCTCTGCGATCTACCCAGCCAGACCGTGATGCCCCAGTGGTGTCGGTTGGCCGAGGTGGAGGCTACTCTCCGCACTTGGTCCTCTTCGCCACTTGGACGCCGGGTTCTGCACTGAGTATCCGCTGCCCCTGTGTCACCGACGTGGAGGACTATCCGCCGCCGCACTACCAGCTTTCAGCTACTGACTACCTCCGCAGCATCGCATGGGACTGATGTAGGCTTGCTTGTTAGTGTTAGATGCATTCGCCATGAGCCTGCGTGTCGCCTATGATGTCTTAGTCTATGTAATCAACTCGTGTACCGAACTCTATGCATGATCCCTTTTGTAAGATATGCCGACTACTATGTAGTTTCTATCGTGCCGCTTTCATTATGCATGTTTCATCATGAATGATTCTTGTCCTTTGCATAATTTCTCAAATGCTGAACTACCCCTGTTACATATTAGCAGGATGGTTAGACCAGCTGGTCGTGGTCGTGGTGGCAACTTCCCACCACCGCCTGAGTACATGGCTGGTATGATCCAACAGCTTGAGATGAATCGCCAGTTCATGGAGAACATGATGGCTCAGTTTCCTCGCCCCAATATGAACCAAAGCAGCCAAACACAACAACTCGCAGGATTTCATACGCCCAACCCAAGCGTGTACCGCAGCTCAACCCAGCCGCTGGATGTGATGGATCGCCCGTGACATCACCTATGAGATGGAGTCTGCTGATGTAGCCTCGCCAGCTATGTCACTTTTGCTTCCTTCTTCCAAGGGACCCGCAGCTCAATGGTGGGACAGCCACAGCGTATTTCGCCAGCTTGGAACAATCATCACCGCCCAGACTTCCAAGTTGCTTTTCGTGCCCGCTTCATTCCTCAGGGAGTCATGGACCGAAAGAAGCGTGAGTTCCGCAACCTCACCCAAGGCAACAAGATCTGTTGAAGCTTATCACAGAGTTCCGGACTTGTCTCGCTATATGTCAAGAGGATATTGCAACCGATGCACGCAGACAAGAGAAGTTCCGTGGACGGCCTTCAAGTCGACATCAAGCTCGCACTTCTAGTGCACGACTTTGCTGATTTCGCCACCTTGGTGAACAAAGCTATCAATGTCGAAACTGGTTTGTAGGAATACCGAGCTCTAACAGCGAACTGCGACATCGGCTCATCTTCGGCTCGCCCTCGCAGAAGCGCAAGATATGGATTCCCAACAGCATGTACCAGCCGAATGCACCTGCCCCAAGGCAGAGCTATGCTGCACCTCGTCTGCCTACTCCAACTAGGCAGCCAAAGCTTCCAGCTCCACCACCCCAAGCTCCTGTTCCCACTCCCAATAATGGTCTGTGCTACAGGTGTGGTCAACCAGGTCACCGTGCTAGGGATTGCAATCAGAATCAGAATCAACTGGCACTTCCCGCAGCTGGCCGTGGAAGCAACCAGTCCCGCAACAACAATACCAAGCCTTATGGTCGAGTTCATGCCAACCACGTTGATCTGAACGAAGCTCAAGACCAGCTCGCCATCGTGATGGGTACACTCGTAAATTCAATACCGTGATCTGTTTTATTCGATTCAGGAGCATCGCATTCATTCATGTCAGAAGATTTTGCATACAAGCACGACGTTAAGTGTGAGGAGATGAACTCTTCGGTAGTGGTAAAAACCCCCTTGGGACAATGTCAAACCTCCATGGTTGGCGTCGACGTCCCCGTGGAAATCAAGGGCTGGAATTCTATGCCTCACCCATTATCCTCAAGACGCCTAACATCGACCTCATTTTGGGAATGGATTGGTTGAAAGCGACATCGCTTCAATCGCTTGCGCCACTAAGACCGCCCATCCGCTACACCCTTTCGATGAAATAATAAGCTACAATGCTCGTTCTGTTCAGATGCCGAGGCAAGGCTCTATGCATTGAATGCATTGAACGCCGCACCCTCAAGGGCATTGACAACATTCCTGTCGCTCGTGATTTCCGGACGCTTTCTCAAGAACTTAGGATTCCCCTCGCTAGAGCTGTCGAATTCGCCATCGACTTGAAACCAGTGCACCACTCCAATAGCTGTTTAACCCTACAAGATGTCGCGATTAACTCCTTGAGCTCAAGGAGGAAATCGACAAATCTCTTCAAAGTGGTTTCATTCGCCCAAGTTGCTCTCCTTGGGGAGCACCTTCTCTCTTTGTCAAGAAGAAGGATTGGACTAACCTATTGGTCCAAGACTACCGTCCTATAAATCAAGCTACCATTCAGAATAAGTATCCTCTTCCTCGGATCAATGATCTATATGATCAACTGGCTGGTTCATCAGTGTTCTCTAAACTCGACTTGAGGTTGGGTTACCACCAGATCCGTGTTCATGAGGAGGATATCCCCAAGACCGCCTTTGTGACTCGTTATGGTTCATACGAGTACACCGTCATGTCTTTCGGCTTAACCAATGCTCCAGCCACCTTCTCTCGCCTGATGAACTATATATTCATGGATTACCTCGACAAGTTCGTCGTGGTTTATCTGGATGATATCCTAATATTTTCCAAGAATGAAGAAGAACATGCTGAACATCTTCGTCTTTGTGCCGAAAAGCTACGAGAGCATCAACTATATGCCAAGTTCTCCAAGTGTGAATTCGCTTCCCAAGTGACCTATCTTGGGCATGTCATCTCTAAGGATGGTATTGCCGCCAACCCCGAACGAGTTCAGCTATTCTTGATTGACTCCTCCAAGAACGCATAAGTCGAAGTTTTCTCGGTCTCGCCACTATTGCCGCCGATTCGCCGAGAACTTCTCCAAGATTGCCGTGCCTCGACTAACCTGCTGTATAAGGGTGTCAAATTCCAATGGATGATAAATGTCCGGAAAGTTTCCAGCACTCAAAGACAAGTTGACTTCTGCCCCAAAGATTAGCTCCTCCCGATACTAAGAAGGACTTCGTCATTTATCGCGACGCTTCCGCCAAGGATTAGGCGGTGTCCTAATGCAAGAGCGCAAAGTGGTTGCTTATGCCTCTCGGCAATTGCGCCTCACGAAGAGAACTACCCAGTTCACGACCTCGAACTTGCTGCTGTCATTCATGCGCTTAAAACAGTGGCGACATTACCTACTCGGTAATCGCTAGTAGATCTTCACCGACCAC
This sequence comes from Aegilops longissima, assembly GCA_021605205.1. Classification (NCBI taxonomy): domain Eukaryota; kingdom Viridiplantae; phylum Streptophyta; class Magnoliopsida; order Poales; family Poaceae; genus Aegilops; species Aegilops longissima. Next base: position 154,780,344 of record CM038678.1, on the reverse strand, counting down.
CAAAGTCTGAAGTATCTGTTTACTCACCAGATCTGAACCTCCGTCGCAGAGATGGTTGGAGACTGCTGCAGACTTTGATTTGGGTATTTCCTATACACCGTGGAAGGCTAATGTAATGGCTGATGCCTTGAGCCGCAAGTCTTATCGCAACCACCTCCAGTTCACAAAGTTCAGCCTCACTGCTGAAGAGTTCGTAAAGCTGAACCTCCATATTGTTCCTCGGTGCACTTCGCTCCCCTCCTCCGGAGTTACGCAAGATGAACCTCCATGTTGTTTCCAGGGTTCTTCAATACCACAGTTGTAAACCAGATCTTGTGGACACCATCAAATGGATACGTAAATGTGACGATGAAGTCGAGAGGATTAAACTTTATCTCGCAGAAGGAAAACCTCATTCTTCATCAGGATGACGACGGCACCTTATTCTTCAAAGGTCGCTTAGTGGTACCAAGTAAGAGGGCAAACCTGAATCTGACTCAAAGGTTATGAAAGAAGCTCATGATACGCCTTTGTCTATTCATCCCGGTAGCACCAAGATGTACCAAGACATTCGCCGAGATTCCGTGGTCTAATATGAAGCGAGACATTGCTCGTTATGTTGCTGAATGTGACGCTTGTCGTCAGATCAAAGCAGAACATCAACGGCCCGCCGGAACTCGCAACCTATCTCTATTCCTGAATGGAAATGGGACCATGTTGAAATGGACTTCGCCACCGGATTTCCCAAATCGCAGAAAGGTAATGATGCTATTCTTGTCGCCATTGACCGCTTTCTAAAGTTGCACATTTTCCGCGGTCAAAGAAACGATCACGCTAGTCAGCTTGCAACGCCTATATGTCCGTAATTGTTTCACTTCACGGTATTCCATCGGTTATCAGCTCGCACCGTGGCAGCTTATTCACTTCAAGATTCGGGCAAGTTTTCAAGAAGCTATGGGGACTCATTTGTCTTTCAAGATCTGCGCTTCATCCGCAATCACAAGGGCAAGTTGAACGTGTCAACCAAGTTCTCAAGACATGCTTCGAGCTTGTGTTATTTCCTTCGCAAGAAATGGGAGGAATCTCTCCCGTATGCTGAGTTCTCTTATAATAATAGCTATCAAGCTAGTCTCAAGATGGCCCCTTCAAGTGTTATATGGACGAAAGTGTCGAACCCTCCGAACTGGTCGAAATCGGGAACGCCCACTCTTCGTCCGGATATTATCCAACATGTCAAGAACAAGTCCGCATTATTCGCGAGAATCTCAAGACTGCTCACCACGCTAAAAGAGTAATTATGACCGTCATCATAAAGACATGGTCTATCAACTGGCGAAAAGGCCTATCTTCGTGTTACACCAATGAAGGGTGCTCACCGCCGGGATCAAGGGCAAGCTAGCTCCTCGCTATATTGGCCCATTCACTATTCTCGAAAGGCGTGGAAAAGTGGCATATCAATGGAGCTTCCGCTGAACCTTTCTCGTGTTCACGATGTGTTCCACGTGTCACAACTCCGACGCCGCTTCAAGGACCCAATCCGAGCAAAGGGACCATGAAGTGCTCGAATTGCAACAGACCTCTCCTATAAAGAGCATCCGTCCGCATTCTCGACAAGCTGAATGCCGCACACGCCGAAGGCATCAAGTTCCTCAAAGTCCAAAGGGTCGAATCACTCAAGACGGCCACCTGGGAACGCGAGGATCGCCTTCGTGATGAATACCCCGCACTCTTTCCTTCTACCTCCTAAATCTCGGGACGAGATTTCTTGTAGTGGAGGAGATTTGTAACGCCCGGATAATCATGCTACAGTAATCTCACATTGATGGTGCCACGTCACCTCTCTCACTGTAGTTAATCACGGGTTCAGTCAAAACGGTTTCGAAATTCAATTCAAAATTATGATGGCAATAAAAGTTTTCAAAAAATTAAAACTAAAATGTTCGGGGGTTGTCAAATATTACAAAGTTAATTATGGTGGGCTAAACACATTTTATAAAATGTCTAAGTTATTAAAATGAATTAAAACAGAAAAGGAAAATAAGAAAAGGAAAACAAACAATAAATAAGGAGGGAAACCCCCTCGCCAATGGGCTAAACGGCCCAGCCTACCGCCCATGGCCCATCCGCCCCCTCACTCCCATAACCCCCGGCGATTTAAACCCTAGCCGACGCCCCCACTCCCCTCGATCCCTTCTCCTCCCCACCGATCTGGATCGGATCGCCCCGATCCTGCCGACCCGATGACGGCGCCCCACCGCCACCCGACGCCCGCCCTCACCTCCCTCCTCCTCCCGACCGCCACGCAGACGCCGGGCGCCCAGACGCCCGACGCCTGTTCCCACGCCGGCCCCGACCACCTCGCCTCGCGCCGCCGCCTCGCCGCCGAGCGCCACCTCCTCGCCGGTCTTCCCGGCCGCCCGAGCCCGCTGCCTCAACCCCTACGAACCCCGGAGCTCTCCCCTTCGCTCCCCTCTCCCCTAGTTCGCCTCGGCCGCCGCCGACGGCGCTCCGGGGCCCATGTAGCCGCGCCTTTCCTCAGACGCCCCACGCCTGAAGCTCGGACGGGCTCGCGTCCGCCGTGCCGGCCGCGCCTCTATATCGCCACCACCGAGCCGCGGCCCGCGCGAGCACGCCCGCCGAGGGCCGCCGTCGCTGCCACGCTGGTTGCGCATCGCCGCACTCAAGCGCCTCCCTCTCGCCCGCCCATGGCTACCCCGCGCCCAGAGCCCTGTTCCCGCATTTCGCTCAAGAACTCGCCGCCGATGAGCCCGATGCGCCAGCTCCGCCACCGCAGCCTCCGCCACTGCCACAGATCGCTCCGTCACCGTCTTGCCGTTCGAACGAGCCCGGCCGTGCCCAAAACGGTGCGGGGTGGACGAATCCCGCAGCTCTCCCGATCGCTCCGCCGTTGGAAGGATCGCCGGAGCTAGATCCGACGCGTCTCCGGTGGGTGCCGAGCTGGCACCCACGTGGCCCCGCCACATCGGTGGTGGGCCTGTGCCCCCTTTGAACTATTGACTTGGGTCAACGCTGACGTGGCCGCCCCCTGTGTCTATGACATGTGGGTCCCGAATGAATAAACAAATTAAAATAGATATAATTAATAAAAATAAAAATGATTTAATAAATTAATTATTAATTAATTAATTAAGTAATTAATTAAGTTAATTAATCGGTTTAATTAATTTAATTAACTAGTTAAGTTTAATTAAACTGTAGTTAATTTAACCTAAACCCTAATTAACCTAATTAGAGGATGACGTGGGTCCCCTCGACCCACATGTCAGTTGACCAGTCAACGGTCAACGCCGATCGCCGACGCAAGCATGACATCATGTCGACGTCATAAATCCATTTTTTGAATTAATTAATTAATTAATTAAATTCCGTAAATTAATAAAATCTTTAGAAAATCATATCTTTTAACCGTAACTTCGGATTAAAATATTTTCAACATGAAAGTTGCTCGTAACGACGAGACTAATCCGGATACGCAGTCCGCTCGTCCGCCACACACCCCTAACCTATCGAACCGCAACTTTCCCCTCCGCCTTCTCGCTCGAATCACGTAAACACCGGAATACTTTCCGGATGTTCCCCTTAACCGGTACCACCTCATACCACGTTAGGGCACGCCTAGCATCGTTATTTGTCTTGTCATGCATCGATATGCATCTGTTTACATGGTATTCATTGTTTCTTCCCCCTCTTCTCTCCGGTAGACTACGAGACCGACGCTGCTGCCGCCCAGTTCGACTACGGAGTTGACGACCCCTCTCTCTTGCCAGAGCAACCGTGCAAGCCCCCCTTGATCACCAGATATCGCCTATTCTACTTATACCGCTTGCATTAGAGTAGTGTAGCATGTTATCGCTTTCATATACCTATCCCGATGCATAGCCTGTCCTTGTTACTATCGTTGTTACTTTTACCGCAATCCTATATGCTTAGTATAGGATGCTAGTATTCCATCTGTGGCCCCACATTCTTGTCCGTCTGCCGTGCTATATTATCGGGCCGTGATCACCGGGAGGTGATCACGGTATATACTATACTTTATACATGATACATGTGGAGACTAAAGTCGGGTCGGCCGGTGGAGCACCCATGAGTGGATCTTGAGGCGAGCGATGTGGTAGGTTGAGACCGCCTAGAGAGAGGTGGGCCTGGCCTGCTGTTCGGCGTCTCGGATACTTAACACGCTTAACGAGATCTTGGTATTTGATCTGAGTTGGCTACGAGCTTATACGCACTAACCAACCACGTGGGAAAGATATGGGCACTCGGCGCCGTGGTATCACCAAGCACTTCGTGACGCCAATGACCGAGTGGGCGCTACCGGATTGGAACGTAGGCATGCTCTTGTATTAAGGGGCTAGTTCGCTTTTCGTCACAGACGCGAACGTGCAGTGTGTGCTCGTAGGCGATGGGCCTGCACCTTACGCTTAGGTTTAGACCGCGTCTGGCCTCTCTGTTGTGCCTAGGTGGGGCTGTGACGTGTTGATCTTCCGCGGCCGGGCATGACCCAGGAAAGTGTGTCCGGCCAAATGGGATCAAACCTGTTGGGTAAGTTGGTGCACCCCTGCAGGGAAGTTAATCTATTCGAATAGCCATGATCTTCGGTAACAGGACGACTTGGAGTTGTACCTTGAGCTTATGACAACTAGAACCGGATACTTGATAAAACACACCCTTCCAAGTGCCAGATACAACCGGTGGTCGCTCTCTCTCTGGGATACGAGGAGGGGATCGCCGGGTAGGATTATTGCTATGTGATGTTACTTGGAGGACTTCAACCTACCCTCCTCTACCTGTTGCAAGACAGTGACCGAGTTTAGTCTTCGATAAGACTAGCTATCCCCTCTTATTCGGCATTCGCGATTCGGTCCAATCGATATGGCCCTTTACGCATATATCCATGCATATGTAGTGTAGCTCCTTGCTTGCAGTACTTTGGATGAGTACTCACGGTTGCATTGTTTCCCCTTTTCCCTATCTCTACTCGATTGCTGCAACTGCACGATGGAGCCTGTGAGCTAGACGCCACCGTCGGCGACTACTACTAATCGGAGGTGCCTACTACTACGCAGCAGCCCGGCCGACGATTTACTGTGAGTAGTTTAGGAGGATCCGAGCAGGAGGCCCGCGCTTCTTCGATCAGATCCCAGTTTGTGCTAGCCTTCTTAAGGCAAACTTGTTTAACTTATGTCTGTATTCAGATATTGTTGCTTCCACGACTCGCCTATGATCGAGCACTTGAATTCGAGCCCTCGAGGCCCCCGGCTTGTATTATGATGCTTGTATGACTTATTTTATTTTTAGAGTTGTGTTGTGATATCTTCCCGTGAGTCCCTGATCTTGATCGTACACGTTTGCATGTATGATTAGTGTACGGTTGAATCGGGGGCGTCACATGCTCCCTTATTGGAAAGTAGTTCATCACAGAAATCTGTTCCTGTGACTACTACACCAATTAGTGAGGAAGTTAATGATGAGGATCATGAAACTTCAGATCAATTTTTTACTGAACCTCGTAGGTCAACCAGAGTAAGATCCCCACCAGAGTGGTACGGTAATCCTGTTCTGGAAGTTATGTTACTAGACCATGATGAACCTAGGAACTATGAAGAAGCGATGGTGAGCCCAGATTCCGCGAAATGGCTTGAGGCCATGAAATCTGAGATGAGATCCATGTATGAGAACAAAGTATGGACTTTGATTTACTTGCCCAATGATCGGCGAGCCATTGAGTTTAAATGGATCTTCAAGAGGAAGACGGACGCTGATAGTAGTGTTACTATCTACAAAGCTAGAATTGTCGCAAAAGGTTTTCGACAAGTTCAAGGTGTTGACTATGATGAGAGTTTCTCACTCGTATCTATGCTTAAGTCTTTCCGAATCATGTTAGCAATTGCCGCATTTCATGAAATCTGGCAAATGGATAAACAAACTGCATTCCTTAATGGATATATTAAAGAAGAGTTGTATATGATGCAACCAGAAGGTTTTGTCGATCCTAAAGGTGTTAACAAAATGTGCAAGCTCCAGCGATCCATCTATGGACTGGTGCAAGCATCTCGGAGATGGAATATACGCTTTGATGAGTTGATCAAAGCATATAGTTTTATACAGACTTGCGGTGAAGCCTGTATTTACAAGAAAGTGAGTGGGAGCACTACAACATTTCTGATAAGTATATGTGAATGACATATTGTTGATCGGAAATAATGTAGAATTATTCTGCGAAGCATAAAGGAGTGTTTGAAAGGAATTTTTCAAAGAAAGACCTCGGTGAAGCTGCTTACATATTGAGCATTAAGTCTATAGAGATAGATCAAGATGCTTGATAAGTTTTGTCAATGAGTGCATACCTTGACAAGATTTTGAAGTAGTTCAAAATGGAACAGTCAAAGAAAGAGTTCTTGCCTGTGTTACAAGGTGTGAAATTGAGTAAGACTCAAAGCCCGACCATGGCAGAAGATAGAAAGAGAATGAAAGTCATTCCCTATGCCTCAGCCATAGGTTCTACAAAGTATGCCGTGCTATGTACCAGATCTATTGTATACCCTACCACTGAGTTTGGCAAGGGAGTACAATAGTGATCTAGGAGTAGATCACTGGACAACGGTCAAAATTATCCTTAGTGGAATAAGGATATGTTTCTCGATTATGGAGGTGACAAAAGGTTCATCGTAAAGTGTTACGTCGATGCAACTTTTTGACATTGATCCAGATGACTCTAAGTCTCAATCTGGATACATATTGAAAGTGGGAGCTATTAGCTAGAGTAGCTCCGTGCAGAGCATTGTAGACATAGAATTTGCAAAATACTTACGGATCTGAATGTGGCAGACCCGTTAACTAAAATTATCTCACAAGCAAAACATGATCACACCTTAGTACTCTTTGGGTGTTAATCACATAGCGAAGTGAACTAGATTATTGACTCTAGTAAACCCTTTGGGTTTTGGTCACATGACGATGTGAACTATGGGTGTTAATCACATGGTGATGTGAATTATTGGTGTTAAATCACATGGCGATGTGAACTATATTATTGACTCTAGTGCAAGTGGAAGACTGAAGGAAATATGCCCTAGAGGCAATAATAAAGTTATTATTTATTTCCTTATTTCATGATAAATTTTATTATTCATGCTAGAATTGTATTAAGCGTAAACATAATACATGTGTGAGTACATAGACAAACAGAGTGTCACTAGTATGCCTCTACTTGACTAGCTCGTTGATCAAAGATGGTTATGTTTCCTAGCCATAGACATGAGTTGTCATTTGATTAACGGGGTCACATCATTAGGAGAATGATGTGATTGACTTGACCCATTCCGTTGGCTTAGCACTTGATCGTTTAGTATGTTGCTATTGCTTTCTTCATGACTTATACATGTTCCTATGACTATGAGATTATGCAACTCCTGCCATCGGAGGAACACTTTGTGTGCTACCAAACGCCACAACGAATCGGGTGATTATAAAGGTGCTCTCAGGTGTCTCCGAAGGTACTTGTTGGGTTGGCGATTTGAGATTAGGATTTGTCACTCCGATTGTCGGAGAGGTATCTCTGGGCCCTCTCGGTAATGCACATCACTATAAGCCTTGCAAGCATTGTGACTAATGGATTAGTTGCGAGATGATGTATTACGAAACGAGTAAAGAGACTTGCCGGTAACGAGATTGAACTAGGTATTGAGATACTGACGATCGAATCTCGGGCAAGTAACATACCGATGACAATGGGAACAACGTATGTTGTTATGCGGTCTGATCGATAAAATCTTCGTAGAATATGTGGGAGCCAATATGAGCATCCAGGCACCGCTATTGGTTATTGACCGGAGACATGTGTCGGTCATGTCTACATTGTTCACGAACCCGTAGGGTCCGCACGCTTAAAGTTCGATGACGGTTATATTATGAGTTTATGTGTTTTGATGCACCGAACGTAGTTCGGAGTCCCGGATGAGATCGGGGACATGACGGGGAGTCTCGAAATGGTCGAGACGTAAAGGTCGATATATTGGACGACTATATTCGGACATCGGAAAGGTTCCGAGTGATTCGGGTATTTTTTGGAGTACCGGAGAGTTACGGGAATTCGCCGGAGAGTATATGGGCCTTATTGGGCTTTAGGGGAAAGAGAGAGGAGAGGCTGGCGCGCCTCAAGGCCTAGTCCGAATTGACTAGGGGAGGGCTGCGCCTCCTTCCTCTCTCTCTCTCCCTTTCCTTGACTCCTACTCCTACTACTTGAAGGGGGAATCCTACTCCCGGTGGGAGTAGGACTCCTCCTAGGGCGCGCCATAGAGAGGGCCGACCCTCCCCCTCCTCCACTCCTTTATATACGGGGAGGGGGGCACCCCTTGGAGACACAACAATTGATCGTTTCATCTTTTAGCCGTGTGCGGTGCCCCCTCCACCATAGTCCACCTCGATAATACTGTAGCGGTGCTTAGGCGAAGCCCTGCATCGGTAGAACATCATCATCGTCACCACGCCGTCGTGCTAACAAAACTCTCCCTCAACACTCGGCTGGATCGGAGTTCGAGGGACGTCATCGGGCTGAACGTGTGCTGAACTCGGAGGTGTCGTGCGTTTGGTACTTGATCGGTCGGATCGTGAAGACGTACGACTACATCAGCCGCATTGTGCTAACGCTTCCGCTTTCGGTCTACGAGGGTATGTGGACAACACTCTCCCCTCTCATTGCTATGCATCACCATGATCTTGCGTGTGCGTAGGAAAATTTTGAAATTACTACGTTCCCCAACACCTCAAGCCAAGTGTCTGGCTTGGACTCACCAGTGAACTTACTGACTCCAGTCGCCAACCTGAAGTTGGGAGGAATCACCGCGACCCTGATAGCTCTGCTGAAGCACTCTGGACCTGAGATATGCACTCGCTTCGGTCGAAAATCTCTATCATGGCCTTCTCTCGTGAGCTCGTTTTCGCCGACTGCACCTGAACGAGAATAGATCTCGCATCAAAGCCACGGGTTTGATCGAATCCTTCGCCCACCACTATGAGGGCGCTCATCATCGTCGCCGAGGCACGTATGACCCACTCCTTGGGGAGTGGGCACTCGACGACGATCATCGGGATCGAGTCGGTGATCATACTGCTCACGGTTTTTGTACTGATCTCGCTAGTCTCCACATCCCTCACGCCTCGGGGGCGATCTTGGGCTGTGAGCCGACTGGACTGTATCTGCAACCATGGGTCTGCTATGGATCCTATTCCGCGACTGTGACATGGCTGTATTTTGTTTTCCCGCTGCCCGGAGTAAAGCTCTGATCTGCATCAAACCTCTGCCAGCTTCTGACTGGGAAGGTTGAATTGACTCTACTATTCGGGCTGCAGCTGTTAGGTTCTGAGTCGGAGTTCGATATATCTGAGTTGAAGGCGAAAAGAGTTGTCATCGACTGGACTCAGGAACCCGCTGCCGAGCACGCTCGTCGAGTGCGTGCTGGAGGTTCTCCAGTCGAGTGCACTCAGCCAACTTGGCCAGGCGTACCTCCTCCAAGGCTCGAGCCTCGGGGGTTTCTCCAACAATAGGAGTGTGAAGTGCATCCATGTTCTGGCAGCGAAGTTCTTCCCTCTGCTGCGAAGAGAGGGGCTCGGGAGGTACTCCTCATGGACACGCGATGGATCGCCTCCGCCATCGCCACCGTCGACGCGCGAGGGAAGCCAGGAGGACTGCGGGGTCCATTGACCATCAGGACTTCCGCCCTGGGTCACCATCGTCAGACTGATGCGATCTCTGCGGAGCCACCGACAGTCAAACAGGTCAGAGAGTTTCGTCGGGCTCGATTGCCGCGACTTGGGGGGTGGCCGACTGGCGAGCCACTGCGTGCCTCACCCACCGCTGAAGCCTCGATCGACTGCAACACTTGCGCCGACGGGCAACAGGGTGGGGGGACGCCACAGGAGCCGATCGATACTGAGTCGACGGCTGCCGTAGGAGGACGCCGCGGATGCACGCGCGAAAGTGCGTTGCCCCGCGGATGGGGAGAGCCTCGACGTCGAGTGGAGCTTCTTGGAGCCAAGCGGAGTCGTCGGCGACGAACACGAGCGCGTCGAGACGGATCTTGCGGCCCTCTGCCAAACCTCCGCCTGAAACCATGTTGATGGGTACCGAAAAAATTGCAACTTCTCCAGCAAGTCGCGAAGACACCTGACCCACGGTGGGCGCCAACTATCGTGGTTCTAAGTCTGACAGTAGAATGGGGGGTAGGGATGTAGAGGCAAGATCCTAGCTATGGAGGAGTTGTACACGCGAGTTTTACGAGTTCAGGCCCTTCTCGGAGGAAGTAATAGCCCTACGTCTCGGAGCCCTGAGGCGGTCGACTGGATTATATGCGTGTGAGTTACATGGGGTGCAAACCCTTGTCACTGAGGAGGGGGGTGGCTTATATAGAGTTTGCTAGACCCCTCCGGCCCTCAGTTATGCAGGGTTTAAAGTACATTAAGATAGGGCGTTACTGGTAACGCTAAGAATAAAGTGACATAGTGACCATTAAAGCTACATAATGACCGACCGTTGCGATGCGGAGTGGCTTTAGATCTCCCGGCGATCGAGTGGTAGTCTTCATGGTCGAGTGACTCCAAGTCTGTCGAGTGGAACACTTCATGGTCGATTAAAAGATGATTCTTCTTCGAATGCTTCTGGTGATAAAGTGATGTCCTTGGGGAGGGTATCTAGGTCAGGCCTGTGACCCTACCCTAGGTACATGTCTTCATTAGTTGGTTCAATCGGGGCATCTTACGAACATATACCACAAACTTCAGAGTAAATAATACAAGCTCGAAAGTAGAGTATGGTTATCAAAGCAGAGGATACAAATTACCAAAGGCATTATATACCCATGGAAAGGCTCACAAGGTCACTGAATATGGAGGACACTTTCGGATAATAATCCAACAAGGGGTCTTGTGGTCTACAACGAAGCTGGTGCGAGTATCGATACTCTATCAGAGGAAGAAGGAATGAAAGGGCATCAGATTATAGAAACAACTGACTAATTCAAAGCTCAAATGCAAAGGAATTATCATTTCCAAATCAAGGGATCAAAAGCCAACGGTCTGATTAAGAATGGATAAGTTGAATAGACTTAGGGGTACAATCGACGACAATTTGATTGGTCGATAACCAGCTCGTGTTCAAAATGACATCTGAGCCGGAAAGATGATTGCGTGCATTCGCACTCATGTTGAATCAATAGGATCATAATGACGGTGTCAAAGGAGACTAAAGAATATTGCCAGACATATGGGAAGCATCCATAATGCAAGCATACAAGTATTTGCAGAGCAATAAGCTGCAAAGGATTTTCGGAGGATCGAATAGTATTTCGAAGAATTTTGTGAAACACCTGAACAACTGGGGATGAGCGGATACTCGGTAAGTGCGAGGAATTATCTGTAGGGGTATTCATGTGGCAAAGAACTGCAAGGCAGTTGGCACAAAGTATTCTCGGAATAATAGAGATAATTTTGAGGTATCTTATAATAACAAGATCAATGAGGAATGATTGTATGAATGGCAAGTGTACGTGGTTATCCATAAAGGTTTATCGATGGATGGGAATTGCAAAAGTGATGGCACAAAGTCTCGAGAGAACATCATAGAGTATCCTCGGAATCTTCTGGTGCAGCACACGATCATCGGTAATAAGGTGCTCTCCGGGTGAAAGTGATCACGAGATCCTAATGTTAGATTTAGTAAAATTCATTTAACCCGAATAGAAGAGAGATCGGAGTCCCAGAGTATAGACGAGGAATAAAATAATCTAATACCACCCAATGGCGACATGGGCCCATGGGCCGCACAACCATGTTAGTGAAACAGTTTTTATCGACTAGACTCAACTTCGGCCAAGGAGTGTGGAAGGGGGATTCCTACAGGCAGTCGGCTCTGATACCAACTTGTGACGCCCCCGATTCAATCGTACACTAATCATACATGCAAACGTGTACGATCAATATCAGGGACTGATGTCTTCTACGCAACTTTATTCTTGTAGACTCGTGTTGGGCCTCCAAGCGCAGAGTTTTGTAGGACAGTAGCAATTTTCCCTCAAGTGGATGACCTAAGGTTTATCAATCAGTGGGAGGTAGGATGAAGATGGTCTCTCTCGAACAACCCTGCAACCAAATACAAGAAACATCTTGTGTCCCCAACACACCCAATACAATGGCAAATTGTATAGGTGCACTAGTTCAGCGAAGAGATGGTGACAAAAGTGTAATATTGATGATAGAAATATATTTTTATAATCTGAATAAATAAAAACATCAAGGTAGAAAATAGTAAACGGGAGAAAAACGGTATTGCAATGCTTGAAAATGAGGCCTAGGGTCCGTACTTTTGCTAGTGCAATCTCTCAACAATGCTAACATAGTTGGATCATATGATTATCCCTCAAAGTGCAATAAAGAATCACTCCCGAGTTCCTATTAGCGGAGAACAAAAGATAGAAATTGTTTGGGGTACGAAACCACCTCAAAGCTATTCTTTCCGATCAATCTATCCTAGAGTTCATACTAAAATAACGCAAGCTATTCTTTACGATCGATCTAATCAAGAGTTCGTACTAAAATAACACCATATGACACACATCAACCAACTCTAATGTCACCTAGATACTCCAATGTCACCACGAGTATCCGTGAGTTATTTCTATGATATGCATCAAACAACTTCATGATCATAATATCAATCCACACAAAGAACTACAAGGGGACCCCAAAGTTTCTATCAGAGAAAAGATAATAAAAACGTGCATCAACCCCTATGCATAGATTACCCCAATGTCACCGCGGGAATCCGCAAGTTGAGTGCCATAACATACATCAAGTGAATCAATATGATACCCCATTGTCACCTCAAGTATTCATACCGCAAGACATACATCATGCATTCTCAAATCTGAATATTCAATCCAACAAGACAAAACTTCAAAGGGTAAAGATTCAATTCATCACAACAAGAGTAAAGAGGGGAGAAACATCATATGATCCATCTATGTTAACAAAGCCCATGATATATCAAGATCGTGACATCTCAAGATCACGAGAGAGAGAGAGAGAGAGAGAGAGAGATTAAACACATAGCTACTGGTACAAACCCTCAGCCCCGAGGGTGGACTACTCCCTCCTCATTGTGGTGGCCGCCGGGATGATGAAGATGGCCACCGGTGATGATTTCCCCCTCCGGCAGGGTGCCGGAATGAGCTCCCGATTGGTTTTTTGTGGCTACAGAGGCTTGCGGCGGCGGAACTTCTGATCTAGGTTTATTTCTGATGGTTTATCTATTTATAGGATTTTTGGGCATCGGTTTCACGGTAAGATGGACCTCGAGGTGAGCATAATCCACCGGGGCACAGGCGGCCCACCAGGCGCGCCCTGGTGGGTTGTGCCCTCCTTGTGGTCCTTCTGGCCCTCCCACAAAGCTTCGGGGGTCTCTTTTGTTCCAAAAAAATCATCAAAAAGTCTCGTCCAATTCCGAGAACTTCTATTTCTGCACAACAAATAACACCATGGTAGTTCTGTTGAAAACAGCGTCAGTCCGGGTTAGTTCCAAAAAATGATATAAAGTTGTTATAAAATGATTGTAAAACATCCAAGAATGATAATTTTTTGGCATGAATACTTCATAAATTATAGATACGTTGGAGACGTATCAGCATCCCCAAGCTTAATTCCTACCCGTCCTCAAGTAGGTAAATGATAAAAGAAATAATTTATGAAGTGTGAATGCTAGCAAAGTGCATAAATTTCATCAATGATAATTTCAATCACTTTTCCTAGCATCATAACAGTAATTCTTTCTTATAAAACTTCTCATGTTAAAGTAGCAACCAATTCACATGTTAAGGTTCAAACAATGAATTCTCTTGAAACCCAACAACCTATGTTCTCAGTCACCAAGCAATTGCAATTCAACTTATTCAACAGAGTTTAAGTAAGAGCTCCACATACTCAACCATCTTATAGTCTTCTATGATTGCTAACACTCACCATATACACATGAGCAAAACGTTTCAACCAGACACATGGAAAGATAGGGGCTTATTGTTTTGCCTCCCAACATATTCACCTCAAGGGTGATGTCAACAGTAATAACTCATGCTACCCATATTCAACTGGACATATGTGCCTAGATCTTTACTCGCCACATGATGCTTGCCAAAGGAGAAAAATAAAAAGGAATAGAGAGAAAAACTTTGACTCTGGCATAAAAGTAAATACATAAAAGTAAAAGATAGGCCATTCACAGAGGGAAGCAGAGGTTGCCGTGCACTTACTTGTTTGTTTGCTCAATCCCTTAGTGCAAAATAACATCACGTTGTATTGCCCCTTAAGATGGCAACCTTTATTATGTAGTATGTCGCTTTTATTATTTGCCATCCAAGTTCGTACAATGCTCAATTTTCTCTTACACTAGATGATCTCACTTTTAGAAGCAATTTTATTGCCTTATTGCACCGATGACAACTCACTTGAAGGATCTTGCTCAATCCATAGGTAGGTATGGTGTACACTTGAAAATAAGATTTGGGTTTAAGGGTTTTTGGATGCACAAGTAGTATCTCTACTTGGTGCGGAATTTTTGGCTAGCAAAGATGGGGGGGGGATGTTGAAGGATCTATGACAATATAACTTCTATGTGAATATGAACAAACATAAATCATTACATTGTCTTCCTTGTCCAACGTCAACAATTTTGGCATATAATATTTTGATGGGGGCTCACAATCACAAAAGATTTCCAAGATAGTGTGCTTGCATGTGAAAGTTCTCTTCCTTCTACTAATCATTCGTGAATTGCTTGTATGACCAATATTGTGATTGTCAAGCCTCAAAAGATTTCACTTTCTAAACCCAATGTGAAGCTACCACTAGGCATGATATAATTTCAACTTCATGATATTCAATTCATTCAACAATTTACTCACAGGGTATAAGTGAAGCACAACAGTAAATGACAAGCTACTCCAAAAAGATATAAGTGAAGATCAAGCGAGTATTTAAGTAAATAGGTAGCTATTTGAGGACTCTCTCTTATTCAAAAACTTTCAGATCTAAGTATTTTATTAATATAGTAAGCAAAAACAAAATAAAATGACATTCTGAAAATAGAAAAACTCATGTGGAGAAGCAAAAACTTAGGCTCAACCGATACTAACCGATAGTTGTTGAAGAAGAAAGGTGGGATGCCTACCGGGGCATCCCCAAGCTTAGATGCTTGAGCTATCCTTGACATTTTTATTGAAAAGAAATATCAAAAAATTATTTTAAATAGCATCAACCAAATCCTAATAAAAGAAAATGACGCTCCAAGTAGAACATATCAAGTGACGAATGAAAACATAGCTCCATGTGAGGTTACCGATAATGTTGGAGAAGAAAGAGGGGATGCCTTCCGGGGCATCCCCAAGCTTAGTTGCTTGTATCTTCCTTGAATATTAACTTGGGGTGCCTTGGGCATCCCCAAGCTTAGGGTCTTGTCACTCCTTATTCTCCTCATGTCGATGTCTCACCCAAAACTTGAAAACTTCAATCACACAAAACTTAACGGAAATTTGCGAGATAGGTTAGTCTGATAAAGAACAAACCATTTCACTTTTGGTACTGTAAAAGACAAGATCCATAATTGTTTCCACACAGTGACTACTGTAGCATATCATTTGCACAATTTATATTGAGCAATATAAGCCATAGAAACTAGAAAACAAGCAAACTATGCATTGAAAACAGAATCTGTCAAAAATAGACCTGTCTGTAGTAGTCTGTACTCAAACCATACTTCTGCTACTCGAAAAATTCTGCAAAATTAGGACAACCTGAGAAATTTGTATATGAATACTCTGCAAAATGAAACAGAGAAAAATTACGTTTATGTGATTTATGAAAATTATTTTCGTGAGTGCAAAAGTTTCTGTTTTTCAGCAAGATCAAACAAGTATCACCCAAGAAGATCCTAAAGGCTTTACTTGGCACTTTATTGAAACAAAAGAAATAAAACATGATTAGTACAGTAGCATATGAAGGAAATATTCCCTAGAGGTAATAATAAAGTTATTATTTATTTCCTCATATCATGATAAATGTTTATTATTCATGCTAGAATTGTATTAACCGGAAACATAATACATGTGTGAATACATAGACAAACATAGTGTCACTAGTATGCCTCTACCTGACTAGCTCGTTAATCAAAGATGGTTCAGTTTCCTAGCCATAGACATGAGTTGTCATTTGATTAACGGGATCAGATCATTAGGTGAATGATGTGATTGACTTGACCCATTCCATTTGCTTAGCACTTGATCGTTTAGTTTGTTGTTATTGCTTTCTTCATGACTTATACATGTTCCTATGACTATGAGATTATGCAACTCCTGAATACCGAAGGAACACTTTGTGTGCTACCAAACGTCACAACGTAACTGGGTGATTATAAAGGTGCTCTACAGGTGTCTCCGATGGTACTTGTTGAGTTGGCATAGATCGAGATTAGGATTTGTCACTCCGATTGTCGGAGAGGTATCTCTGGTCCCTCTCGATAATGCACATCACTATAAGCCTTGCAAGCAATGTGACTAATTAGTTAGTTGTGGGATGATGCATTATGGAATGAGTAAAGAGACTTGTCGGTAACGAGATTGAACTAGGTATTGAGATACCGACGATCGAATCTCGGGCAAGTAACATACTGATGAAAGGGAACAACGTATGTTGTTATGCGTTTTGACCGATAAAGATCTTCGTAGAATATGTAGGAACCCATATGAGCATCCAGGTTCGGCTATTGGTTATTGACCGGAGACGTGTCTCGGTCATGTCTACATAGTTCTCGAACCCGTAGGGTCCGCACGTTTAAAGTTCTGTGACGATCGGTATTATGAGTTTATATGTTTTGATGTACCAAAGGTAGTTCGGAGTCCCGGATATGATCAGGATATGACGAGGAGTCTCGAAATGGTCGAGACATAAAGATCGATATATTGGATTACTATATTTGGACATCGGAATGGTTCCGAGTGAGATCGGGAATATACCGGAGCACCGGGAGGTTACCGGAACCCCCCGGGAGGTATATGGGCCTTATTGGGCCTTAGTGGAAAAGAGAGGAGACGAGCAAAGGAGGGGGCGCCCCCCCCAAGCCCAATCCGAATTGGGAAGGGGGCCGGCCCCCTTTCCTTCCTCCCTCCTTCCCTTCCTTTCCCTCTCCTACTCCAACTTGGAAGGGGGGAATCCTACTCCTGGTGGGACTAGGACTCCCCTTGGCGCGCCCTCCTCCTGGCCGGTCGCCTCCCCCTCCTCTACTCCTTTATATACGGGGAGGGGGGCACCCCTTGGAGATACAACAATTGATCATTGATCTTTTAGCCGTGTGCGGTGCCCCCTCCACCATATTCCACCTCGGTCATATCGTAGCGGTGCTTAGGCGAAGCCCTGCGTCGGTAACTTCATCAACATCGTCATCACGCTGTCGTGCTAACGAAACTCTCACTCGAACTCTACTGGATCGTGAGTTCGCGGGACGTCACCGAGCTGAACGTGTGCTGAACACGGAGGTGCCGTACGTTCGGTACTAAGGATCGGTCGATCGTGAAGACATACAACTACATCAACCGCGTTGTCATAACGCTTCCGCTTTCGGTCTACAAGGGTACGTAGACAACACTCTCCCCTCTCGTTTCTATGCATCACCATGATCTTGCGTGTGCGTAGGAATTTTTTTGAAATTACTACGTTCCCAACAGTGGCATCCGAGCCAGGTTTATGCGTAGATGTTATATGCAGGAGTAGAACACAAGTGAGTTGTGGGCGATACAAGTCATATTGCTTACCGGCATGTCATACTTTGGTTCGGCGGTATTGTTGGATGAAGCGGCCCGGACCGACATTACGCGTACGGTTACGCGAGACTGGTTCTACCGACGTGCTTAGCACACATGTGGCTGGCGGGTGTCTGTTTCTCCAACTTTAGTTGAACCAAGTGCGGCTACGCCCGGTCCTTGTGAAGGTTAAAACAGCACTAACTTGAGGGAATATCGTTGTGGTTTTGATGCGTAGGTAAGAATGGTTCTTGCTCAGCCCATAGCAGCCACGTAAAACTTGCAACAACAAAGTAGAGGACGTCTAACTTGTTTTTGCAGGGCATGTTGTGATGTGATATGGTCAAGACATGATGCTAAATTTTATTGTATGAGATGATCATGTTTGTTAACAGAGTTATCGGCAACTGGCCGGAGCCATATGGTTGTCGCTTTATTGTATGCAGTGCAATCGTTCTGTAATTTTTTTTACTTTATCACTAAGCGGTAGAAATATTCGTAGAAATAATAGTTGGTGAGATGACAATGATGCTACAATGGAGATCAAGGTGTCGCGCCGGTGACTATGGTGATCATGACGGTGCTTTGGAGATGGAGATCAAAGGCACAAGATGATGATGGCCATATCATATCAATTATATTGATTGCATGTGATGTTTATCCTTTATGCATCTTATTCTGCTTTGATTGACGGTAGCATTATAAGATGATCTCTCACTAAATTTCAAGGTATAAGTGTTCTCCCTGAGTATGCACCGTTGTGAAAGTTCGTCGTGCCGAAACACCATGTGATGATCGGGTGTGATAAGCTCTACGTTCAAATACAACGGGTGTAAGCCAGTTTTGCACACGCAGAATACTAGGGATAAACTTGACGAGCCTAGCATATGCAGATATGGCCTCAGAACACTGAGACCGAAAGGTCGAACGTGAATTATATAGTAGATATGATCAACATAGTGATGTTCACCATTGAAAACTACTCCATCTCATGTGATGATCGGACATGGTTTAGTTGATATGGATCACGTGATCACTTAGATGATTAGAGGGATGTTTATCTAAGTGGGAGTTCTTAAGTAATATGATTAATTGGACTTTAATTTATCATGAACTTAGTACCTGATAGTATTTTGCCTGTCTATGTTGTTGTAGATAGATGGCCCGTGCTGTTGTTCCGTTGAATTTTAATGCGTTCCTTGAGAAAGCAAAGTTGAAAGATGATGGTAGCAATTACACGGACTGGGTTCGTAACTTGAGGATTATCCTCATTGCTGCACAGAAGAATTACGTCCTGGAAGCACCGCTGGGTGCCAGGCCTGCCGCAGATGCAACTGACGACCTTAAGAATGTCTGGCAGAGCAAAGCTGAGGACTACTCGATAGTTCAGTGTGCCATGCTTTACGGCTTAGAATCGGGACTTCAATGACGTTTTGAACGTCATGGAGCATATGAGATGTTCCAGGAGTTGAAGTTAATATTTCAAACAAATGCCCAGATTGAGAGATATGAAGTCTCCAATAAGTTCTACAACTGCAAGATGGAGGAGAATAGTTCTGTCAATGAACATATACTCAACTGTCTGGGTATAACAATCACTTGATTCAACTGGGAGTTAATCTTCCGGATGATAATGTCATTGACAAAATTCTTCAATCACTGCCCAAGCTACAAGAGCTTCGTGATGAACTATAATATGCAAGGGATGGATAAGACAATTCCCGGGCTCTTCGCAATGCTAAAGGCTGCGGAGGTAGAAATCAGGAAGGAGCATCAAGTGTTGATGGTCAACAAGACCGCCAGTTTCAAGAAATAGGGTAAAGGGAAGAAGAAGGGGAACTTCAAGAAGAACAGCAAACAAGTTGCTGCTCAGGAGAAGAAACCCAAGTCTGGACCTAAGCTCGAGATCGAGTGCTTCTACCGCAAACAGATCGTCCTCGGAAGCGGAACTACCCCAAGTATTTGGCGGATAAGAAGGATGGCAAGGTGAACAAAGATATATGTGATATACATGTTGTTGTTGTGTACCTTACTAATGCGTGCAGTAGCACCTGAGTATTTGATACTGGTTCTGTTGCTAATATTTGCAACTCGAAACAAGGACTACGGATTAAGCGAAGATTGGCTAAGGACGAGGTGACGATGCGCGTGGGAAATGGTTCCAAAGTCGATGTGATCGTGGTCGGCACGCTACCTCTACATCTACCTTCGGGATTAGTTTTAGACCTGAATAATGGTTATTTGGTGCCAGCGTTGATCATGAACATTATATCCGGATCTTGTTTGATGGGAGACCGTTATTCATTTAAATCAGAGAATAATGGTTGTTCTATTTATATGAGTAATATCTTTTATGGTCATGCACCCTTGAAGAGTAGTCTATTTATATTAAATCTCGATAGTAGTGATACACATATTCATAATATTGAAGCCAAAAGATGCAGAGTTGATAATGATAGTGCAACTTATTTGTGGTAATCGCCGCTTAGGTCATATTGGTGTAAAGCGCATGAAGAAACTCCATACCGATGGACTTTTGGAATCACTTGATTATGAATCACTTGGTACTTATGTAACCATGCCTCATGGGCAAGATGACTAAAACGCCATTCTCCGGAACAATGAAGCGAGCAACAGATTTGTTGGAGATCATACATACTGATGTATGTGGTCCGATGAATGTTGAGGCTCACGGCGGGTATCATTATTTTCTCACCTTCATAGATGATTTGAGCAGATATGGGTATATCTACTTAATGAAAAATAAGTCTGAAACATTTGAAAAGTTCAAAGAAATTCAGAGTGACGTGGAAAATCATTGTAACAAGAAAATAAAGTTTCTACGATCTGATCGTGGAGGAGAATATTTGAGTTACGAGTTTGATCTTCATTTAAAACAATGCGGAATAGTTTCGCAACTCACGCCACCCGGAACACCACAACATAATATAAATGGATCTTCAAGAAGACTGACGCTGACGGTAATTTTACTGTCTACAAAGCTCTACTTGTTGCGAAAGGTTTTCGACAAGTCCAAGGGTTTGACTACGATGAGACTTTCTCACCCGTAGCGATGCTTAAGTCTGTCCGAATCATGTTATCAATTGCCGCATTTTATGATTATGAAATTTGGCAAATGGATGTCAAAACTGCATTCCTGAATGGATTTCGGGAAGAAGAGTTGTATATGATGCGACCAGAAGGTTTTGTCGATCCAAAAGGAGCTAACAAAGTGTGCAAGCTCTAGCGATCCATTTATGGACTGGTGCAAGCCTCTCAGAGTTCGAATAAACGTTTTGATAGTGTGATCAAAGCATATGGTTTTATATAGACTTTTGGAGAAGCCTGTATTTACAAGAAAGTGATTGGGAGCTCTGTAGCATTTCTAATATTATATGTGGGTGACATATTGCTGATTGGAAATGATATAGAATTTCTGGATAGCATAAAAGGGTACTTGAATAAGAGTTTTTCAATGAAAGACCTCGGTGAAGCTGCATACATATTGGGCGTCAAGACCTATAGAGATAGATCAAGACGCTTAATTGGACTTTCACAAAGCACATACCTTGACAAAGTTTTGAAAAAGTTCAAAATGGATCAAGCAAAGAAAGGGTTCTTGCCTGTGTTATAAGGTGTGAAGTTGAGTCAGACTCAATGCCCGACCATTGCAGAAGATAGAGAGAAAATGAAAAGTGTTCCCTATGCTTCAACCATAGGCTCTATCATGTATGCAATGTTGTGTACCAGACCTGATGTGTGCCTTGCTATTAGCTTAGCAGGCAGGTACCAAAGTAATCCAGGAGTGGATCACTGGACAGCGGTCAAGAACATCATAAAATACCTGAAAAGGACTAAGGATATGTTTCTCGTTGATGGAGGTGACAAAGAGCTCGTCGTAAATGGTTACATTGATGCAAGCTTTGACACTGATCCGGACGATTATAAATCACAAACCGGTTACATGTTTATATTGAACGGTGGAGCTGTCAGTTGGTGCAGTTCTAAACAAAGCGTCGTGGCGGGATCTACGTGTGAAGCGGAGTACATAGCTACTTCGGAAGCAGAAAATGAAGGAGTCTGGATGAAGGAGTTCATATCTGATCTAGGTGTCATACCTAGTGCATCGGGTCCAATGAAAATCTTTTGTGACAATACGGGTGCAATTGTCTTGGCAAAGGAATCCAGATTTCACAAGAGAACCAAGCACATCAAGAGATGCTTCAATTCCATCCGGGATCAAGTCCAGGTGGGAGACATAGAGATTTGCAAGATACATACGGATCTGAATGTTGCAAATCCGTTGACTAAGCCTCTTCCACGAGCAAAAAATGATCAGCACCAAGACTCCATGGGTGTTAGAATCATTACTGCGTAATCTAGATTATTGACTCTAGTGCAAGTGGGAGACTGAAGCAAATATGCCCTAGAGGCAATAATAAAGTTATTATTTATTTCCTCATATCATGATAAATGTTTATTATTCATGCTAGAATTGTATTAACCGGAAACATAATACATGTGTGAATACATAGACAAACATAGTGTCACTAGTATGCCTCTACTTGACTAGCTCGTTAATCAAAGATGGTTGAGTTTCCTAGCCATAGACATGAGTTGTCATTTGATTAACGGGATAGCATCATTAGGAGAATGATGTGATTGACTTGACCAATTCCATTTTCTTAGCACTTGATTGTTTAGTTTGTTGCTATTGCTTTCTTCATGACTTATACATGTTCCTATGACTATGAGATTATGCAACTCCCGAATACCGGAGGAACACTTTGTGTGCTACCAAACGTCACAACGTAACTGGGTGATTATATAGGTTCTCTACAGGTGTCTCCGATGGTACTTGTTGAGTTCACATAGATCGAGATTAGGATTTGTCACTCCGATTGTCGGAGAGGTATCTCTGGGCCCACTCGGTAATACACATCACTATAAGCCTTGCAAGCATTGTAACTAATGAGTTAGTTGCGGGGTGATGTATTACGGAACGAGTAAAGAGACTTGCCGGTAACGAGATTGAACTAGGTATTGAGATACCGACGATCGAATCTCGGGCAAGTAACATACTGATGACAAAGGGAACAACGTTTGTTGATATGCGGTTTGACCGATAAAGATCTTCGTAGAATATGTAGGAACCAATATGAGCATCCAGGTTCCTCTATTGGTTATTGACCGGAGATGTGTCTCGGTCATGTCTACATAGTTCCCGAACCCGTAGGGTCCGCACGCTTAAAGTTCTGTGAGGATCGGTATTATGAGTTTATATGTTTTGATGTACCAAAGGTAGTTCGGAGTCCCGGATATGATCACGGATATGACGAGGAGTCTCGAAATGGTCGATACATAAAGATCGATATATTGGACGACTATATTTGGACATCGGAATGGTTCCGAGTGAGATCGGGTATATACCGGAGCACCGGGAGGTTACCGGAACCCCCCGGGAGGTATATGGGCCTTATTGGGCCTTAGTGGAAAAGAGAGGAGAGGAGCAAAGGAGGGCCCCCCCCCCCAAGCCCAATCCGAATTGGGAAGGGGGTCGGCCCCCCTTTCCTTCCTCCCTCCTTCCCTTCCTTTCCCTCTCCTACTCCAACTTGGAAGGGGGGAATCCTACTCCCGGTGGGAGTAGGACTCCCCTTGGCGCGCCCTCCTCCTAGCCGGCCGCCTCCCCCCCTCTACTCCTTTATATACGGGGAGGGGGCACCCCTTGGAGACACAACAATTGATCATTGATCTTTTAGCCATGTGCGGTGCCCCCCTCCACCATATTCCACCTCGGTCATATCATAGCGGTGATTAGGCAAAGCCCTGCGTCGGTAACTTCATCAACATCGTCATCACGCCGTCGTGCTGACGAAACTCTCCCTCGAGCTCTACTGGATCGTGAGTTCGTGGGACGTCACCGAGCTGAAAGTGTGCTGAACACGGAGGTGCGTGACGTTCGCATCGAGGATCGGTCGATCGTGAAGACGTACGACTACATCAACCGCGTTGTCATAACGCTTCCGCTTTCGGTCTACGAGGGTACATAGACAACACTCTCCCCTCTCGTTGATATGCATCACCATGATCTAGCGTGTGCTTAGGAATTTTTTTGAAATTACTACGTTCCCAACAGCATAATCATGTGAACACACAAAAATAATTGGTAAAAGTGTCGGGTTGACTCCCAACAAGCGCTTTTCTTCTATGCCTTTTAGCTAGGCATGATGATTTCAATGATGCTCACATAAAAGATAAGAATTGAAACATAACAAGAGAGCATCATAAAACACATGTCAAGCACATGTAAGTTTAATCCACTTCCTATGCATAGGGATTTTTGTGAGAAAGAAACCCATGAAAACAAGAACCAACTAGCATAGGAAGGCAAAATAAGTACAACTTCGAAACAATCAACACATAGAGAAGAAACTTGATATTATTGAGATATGTAAGAGCATAAGTTCCTCTCTCATAATAATTTTCAGAGGCATCATGAATGGATTCAACAATATAACTATCACATACAGCACTCTTTTCATGATGCACAAGCATAGAAAATTTATTACTCTTTATGGCACACATGTCATCATAATAATCATCATAGATAGCAACTTTATTGTCATAGTCAATTGAAACCTCTTCCAAAATAGTGGATGTATCACTAAATAAAGTCATGACCTCTCTAAATCCACTTTCATCAATATTGTAATAAGATTCAACACCCTCCAAAATAGTGGGATCACTACTACCTAGAGTTGACACTCTTCCAAACCCACTTTCATCAATGTGATCATCATAAATAGGAGGCATGCTATCATCATAATAAATTTTCTTATCGAAAGTGGAAGGAATCAAAGGGTCATATTCATTAAGCAAAGCATCCCCAAGCTTAGGACAAGCATTATTTCCAGCAAATAAATCTTCAAACATTTCATACTCATTAAACATAGAATCCCCAAGCTTGTGGTTTTGCCTATCATCACAATCATTCTTATCAATAGCATGAATGGCACCAATAGTATAGCAAACATTATTATCATATTATTCCAAGCAAGTGCTAAAAAGATTTTCAAGATCATAAGGGATATCGTTGTCTTCCGAATCATAATCATTACAAAAAGTAGTAGGTATCACAAAATCATACTCAATATCATCATCTTCCATCAACATATTTGATTCACTTTCATGAGGCACGATGGTGATAGGAGCAACATTATTAGGGAGAGATACCTTTTTACCTCTATTCTTTCTTCTTTTCTTCTTCTTCACCACATCATGTGTGGGTTTAATTGATTTTTTCAAGCTTCTTGTTGAAGAGATTGATTGGATAGGAAGCTCCTCCTCGTTACCTGATTCATCATAATAAACACTAGCAGGGTATTGGGAAATATTTTCCCTTTCATTATTACTCTCTTCATATTCTATTTGTTTTCTTGTCTTTAGATAGTTGGCAATATAAGGATTCTCAATGCAATTTACCACACAAAACATATAAATTTCTTCTAGATCAAAATCAAGAAATCTCTCGGGATTCGGAAAACCCTTAGTTATACGTTTCATTTCTCCATACCCCAAAAGAATACTAAGCTCTTTATGATTTTCAAGGGTAATCAAGTTATCACAATTTTTGGACACGATTTGATCATGAAATAATTTACATTGGAGATTTAGATGACCATGTTCATTGCAAAGTTCACAAGGATGGCGAAAAAAATTACATCTTTCAGCACAATCATCTAGCCTCTCTTGCAACTTTTTCGTTTCTAAATATTTATGCTTCTTACAAAATCTATCTTCCCTTTTTGGTGTGCAATTGCACTCCCAATTCACTCCGCAAAAATTGACATGCTTATAAGAAACATTTTTGTCATGACTTGTGCAATCATCATTAGCATTTTGGATATTTAGTAGGGGTCATCGTCGACGGTGGCGTCTGGCTCCCGGGCTCCAACATCTGGTTGCGACGTCCGAGAAGAAGAGGAAAAGGGGGAAAAGAGGGAGCAAAGCAACCGTGAGTACTCATCCAAAGTACTCGCAAGCAAGGATCTACCCTACATATGCATGGGTATCTGTGTAAAGGGGCAATATCGATGGACTGAACTGCAGAATGCCAGACTAAGAGGGAGATAGCTAGTCCTGTCGGAGACTACGCTTCTGGCAGCCTCCATCTTGCAGCATGTAGAAGAGAGTAGATGATAAGTTCGCCATGTATCATCGCATAGCATAATCCTACCCAACAATCCTCTCCTCGTCGCCCTGTGAGAGAGCGATCACCGGGTTATATCTGGCACTTGAAAGGGTGTGTCTTATTAAGTATCTGGTTCTAGTTTTCATCAGGTCGAAGTACAACTCTGGGTCGTCCTATTACCGTGGACACGACTATTCTAATAGATCAACTTCCCTGCGGGGGTGCACCACATTACCCGACACGCTCGATACCTCTAGTCGGGCATACTTTCCTGGGTCATGTCCAGCCTCGGGAGATCAACACGTCGCAGCCCTACCTAGGCCTAACAAAGAGGTCATCACGCCGGTCTAAATCCTATGCACGCAGGGGTCTGGGCCCATCGCCCATTGCACACCTACACGTTGCAAACGCGGTTGGTGAGTAGACCTAGCAACCTCCATTACAAAGGAAGTTGCGTTACGCGGTCCAACCCGGCGCATGCCGCTCAGTCGCTGACGTCTAGGAGGCTTCGGCTGATACCACGATGCCGGTTGCCCATATCTTGTCCCACGTGGCGGTTAGTGCATATAAGGTCAACGAACCAACTCAGATCAATTATCAAGATCTCGTTAAGTGTGTTATTATGAAGTAACCGCGGACGCCGACTAGGACCAGGCCCACCTCTCACCTAGGTGGTCTCAACCTGCCCTGTTGCTTCGCCACAAAGATCCACAGAGAGGGTCGTCGAGACAAATGTCCTTTCAGCCCCCAATCCATGAATCACTCGCGGACACTCTACAAGCCGACTTGACTTTAGTCACCACCTGAATAGTATGTATGTATAGTATATACCCATGATCACTTCCCGAGTGATCACGGCCCGATAGTATAGCATGGCAGACGGACAAGAATGTAGGGCCACAGATGATAAACTTGCATCCTATACTAAGCATTTAGGATTGCAGGTAAGGTATCAACAACTGTAGCAACAATGACATGCTATGCAACAGAATAGGATTAACCGAAAACAGTAACATGCTACACTACTCTAATGCAAGCAGTAGAGGGAAGGAATAGGCGATATCTGGTGATCAAGGGGGGGCTTGCCTTGTTGCTCTAGCAAGAAGCAGGGGTCGTCAACACCGTAGTCGTACTGGGTAGTAGCGGCGTCGGTCTCGGTGTCTAACGAGAGAAGAGGGGGAAGAAACAATAAATATAATGCAAACATAAGCATGACGATGCATGACATGACAATGAGCGGTGCTAGGTGTGCCCTAACGCGGCAGTAGGTGACACCGGCAAAGGGGGGAAACATCCGGGAAAGTATTCCCAGTGTTTCGCGTTTTCGGACTGACGGACCGGAGGGGGAAAGTTGCATGTTCGCTATGCTAGGGACGTGTGGCGGATGAACGGGCTGCGAATTCGGATTCGTCTCATCGTTCTGAGCAACTTTCATATACAAAGTATTTTCATCCGAGCTACGAATTATTTTATATTAATTTTCAAAGTTCTAATCAATTTATAAATTATTATAATGAAATTAATTCGAAAATAGCATTATTGCATCAGCATGACATCATCAGTCAATAGAGGTGTTGACTGGGTCAAACTGACATGTGGGGTCCGCATGTCATTGACTGATTAACTAACTAATAGTTAATTAGGTTAATTAATCACAATTAATTAATGTAGTTAATTAATTAATTAATTAAATTTTATTTTTATTACTATTTATTAATATTATTATTTCATTTCAGGGGCATGGGCCCCTCGTGTCATAGGCCAGAGGCCTTAGCGGGCGCGCGAGCGACGGGTTTACAAGCGCGGGCGCAACTCGAATGGGCGCAGCGGGCGTGGACGACAGGGGCGCACCCGACTGGGCACCGGCAGCCATGGTAGGGCGCCAGAGCAGGGGGGCCGGTGGCCTGGGGTGGCCTGGGTGGGCGCAGACCGGCGGGAAGCTGGGCGAGCGGGACGGCTGCAGCTGGCGGCCGGAGGTGGTGGCTTGGCCGAGCAGAGCAGGAGGGCGGGGCAAGCGGTGGGTGCAGCAGGCGCGACCACCGCTGCGTGTGTGCGGTTGTGGTGAGCGGCTAACGAGGCCACCGCGGACGGGCAGCGAGGGAGACCGGGCGCGGGCGACGCGCATGTGTGGCGGAGCGGGCGAACGAGGCGCTGGAACGGGCGTGGCTGCCGGGAGCAGCGACACGGGGCGCGCAGGGGGAAAGGGAGAGGCGTGGGGTTTGTCGGGCGCGACCATGGGGCGTGGGGGCGCGTGGTATGGACGATGGAGGGCGGCAAGTCGCAGCGGCAGGCTGCGGACGAGCACGACCGGGAGGCGAGGCTGGCGCTGGCTCTGGGCGGGCGGATGCGAGGCTGAGGCGGGGGTGTGCGTACGGGGACAGGGAGAGGAGGAGAGTCCGGGGCCTCACCGCGCTGGCATAGGGACTAAGGCAGCGGGTGTCGAGGAGGAGGACGGGGACGAGGTCGACGAAGGAGAGGACGGCGGGGCAGCTCCGGCGACGGGATCCGGAGAGGCGCGGCGTCGGGCGTGCGGCGAGCGGAGCCGTTGCCCCCGATCCAGATCGGGACCAAGAGGAGGGGGCGCGAGGAGAGAGTGGGGGATCGGGGGAAAAGTGGGGGGTTAGGGTTTTGGTCGGGCGGACCGGGGATTAGTAGGCTGGGGCGCGGGGTGGGCCGGCCTGGTCGCTAGGCCAACTGGGTCATGGCCCAGGGGGTGGGGTGGGGTTTCTTTGTTTTCTTTTCTTTTGTTTTATTTTCTGTTTTGCCTTTTTATTTTTATTTATATTACCTTTTCTGTTTTAGTTTTGTTCCTATTAATTTAGTTTTAGTAAAATATACACATAGCATCTAAATTAGTATTTCAACTTAGTCCATAGTCACTAAAAGTCTAGTCCTCAAATAAATTAGTTTGACACTTTATTAATTATAAAAGGTATGTAAATAATTTTTTTTACTCCAGTTTTATTCTTCTTATAGTATTTAAACATTTTATAAAGGTGTGGTTTCTCCACCATAATTACCTATGCCATATTTGGTTCACTCTGAACATTTTAGTTTTAATATTTGAAAACTTTTATTGTTTGCTTAATTTAGAATATGAATTTGAATCGGTTTCGAACTAGTGCGAGATTAGCAACAGTAATCGAAGTGACGTGGCACCATTAGCAGAGAATTACTGTAGCTTAATTATCTGAACGTCACACGATTTGCCTCGAGCACTTCCAACTTCATGTGGATGTCGACGATAATACTTTTTGGAAGCTTGAGGCCAATAGAGTATTCCGCGTCTTCTACATACGAAGTGCAATTCTTTGACTCCACGTCAACTATCTTGAACAAGATTGTGTGGAAGGTTTGGGCCCTTCCCAAGGTCAAATTCTTTGCTTAGTTGGCTCTGTAGAACAAGTAGTGGCATTGGCCTAAGTGTGATCTTTGCACTCTCTGCAAGAGGGCCAACGAGACGGCGTCACATCTCTTCTACAAATATCGATTCACTTTGCGCGTGTGGAGGATGGTGAAGGAATGGCTTGGATTAGAAGCCTTGTTGATGGACCAATGGAGGAATGAGCGTATCGTCAAAAACTGGTGGACCAACATGTCGAAGCCCAACACTGCCCACCGTATGGCCATGTCGACCCTCACCATGCTCGTCTCATGGATCATATGGAATGCGCTCTAGTTTAATCCAGGAAAGGTATTGGAAGGGGCAAATTGTTTTCACAGGACCTTCCCGATGATGTGGCTTAACAGAATAGCAACTACAATAGGAGTGATTATGTCATCGAACTAAATGGTTTTTTCTACTGAAAGTTTTTGAGGAAAATATGTCGTGGGAGTGCTGAGGTGGCACATTTGATGAGGTGGAAGGCTCATGTTGAGATAACTAAGGTAGTGGGGATCAACTTCTTTAGGTATAAGATAAGATAAGAAAAGAAAAACCACGTTGAAAAGAAAAATTACAAGTCATACCAAGTGTGTTGTGCAATGCACACGAGAAACTTTTTTTAGAGTACACGAATGCGTACCATGTTTTTTATAGAAGGCGGAATTTTAATTAAGACGACTACAACTTGTTGCAAACAACAAGCGCAGCACAAACTCCACATGAGGGATAGTCCGACTACAGTCTCCACCGACAACACAGCTGCAAAGCAAAAAAGAGCATGTCCAAATCTAAGCAACATCACCGCGTTTCGAACAACGGCGGTCATCTCTGAAGACAACATCAACTGCAATGAACTTCCTTCGTCGATGCACCACTCATCCTTGATACCTAAAGGAGATGGCAAGTAGATGGTGGAACTTGGTCGGTCCACTAAAGCCACTATCTTTAACTCACCGGCTACGACGTACATTGCGCCTCTGAAGCTCACCTTAGACAACGACGAGCACTGGAAGTAGCACAACATGGAACCTCAAGACCCGGTCTTCAAATGTGATGCTCCCAACAGAGTAGTGATGATGAGGACGCTGCCACCACGCTGGTTCAACTCCGAATCTAGGCTTTCGCCCGAAGACCTCTACCAATCCCAAGAGCGAGCGAGGGACATGTCGACACACCTTAGCGACGCCTCTAAGGAGGAGAACGACACCCACGGGCGTCGACGCCGCCAGCACCGACCGAATACGAACTGGAATTTCTTCAGAATCTATGGGAGAACCTCAAGTATACAATGTACACTTTTTTTTTATTGTTTGGATTTCACATGGGTCACATTGTTAGTACAGAGGCCAGGTATAATTGATATATTCACAATATATTCGCTTTGTTGAAAAAATGTGCAATGTCTTTTTTTCTTCCAAAAACAACGAACGAATCAAGGATACCGCCAACTAAAACTTTAGATGCTGTCAAAAAAGAACTAAAACATTAGATGCTCCTACCCTACCAAGCGTAGGATTTTCACAAAAAAATTACAAGGATTTCCGTAGAAATTTTGCAGGAGTCGCTTCTTCTACAGGCTAGTCGTGCCCACCACTTGATCCAAAACAAGGGAATGTCCCCAGTCATCATCACTGCCGCAGAAAGCCACACTCACTTTGATGCAAGGAATGTGATGCGAACCTCAGGAAAAGCATCTATCTGCTTACCATGCGGGCGAATGTCAAGAGATTAATCATTGCACACAGCAACTTCAACAGGTAGATGCGGTTGCTTTCCTAACGATGTTGCATCGTATTACCTTTGTACCAAAATATAAGACATTTTTTAGGCTACTTAGAGCAACTCTAACGCGTGGACCCAAACGGACGTGCGCTTTGTCCACTTTTCGTCCGTTTTGATCTGCCAGGTGGACGTGCGTGTCCGCTTTTTCATTTAGCTTGGCAGGTGCGCCCAACGGGAGGCTGATCCATTTATGCTGACGTGGCCGAAACTGACAAATCAAACATAATCATACATAAATGGCTGGTCAAACGCCGGCCAAAGTCCACTTAAACTAAAAATTAAAAAAAAAACACTAAATAAACGCCCGCACGCTGCCCTAGTAAATCGCCTTGCTCATGTCCTTGCCCTTGCCGTCGTCGTCCTCACTGTCGGCGAGGTCAATGAAGACGGGGGGAGGCCCAGCCCAACCGAACGCGGCTGGATAGGCTGTCAGGGCAGCCTCCTCTGGCGTCTGCTGCGGCGGCGGCATAGCGGCGTGGCGGGCGCCCTCCTCCTCCTCCTCAAGCCGCAGAGCCTCCTCGTCGCGGTGCAGCATCTGCTCATATCGCATTTGCCGGTCACCGTCGGCCCCCTCCTCGGCGAGCCAATGCGTCTTCCAGCGCTCAAGGTGGGCCGCCTCTTCTTTCAGAGTGGAGTCGAAGTAGCATGGAGGCACGCTCACCGACTCGTGGATCTTGCCGGTCCACGAGTAGGTCTCCTCCGGCCAAGTGGGGGGTGGTGACCAATTGCACGTGGGAGTTGGCTCGCGCTCCGGCTCCTGCTTGGCCTTGGGCTCGACGAGGGGCGGCGCCGGCGGCGGTGGCGGCACGAACAGGGGCGCCTGGACGGAGTCCCCCGCCGCGGACAAAGCAAGGGCTTGCTCCAGCCCATCCCAATGGGTGTCCTCCTCGAGCCGGCTCGCCTCCAGCGCGTGTTGAAGGGCCTCCTCGAGGGCGGTTTGGTACTTCGCCTCCGCCTCCTCTTCCTCCAGCTCTACCTACAAGGGCAGCGGTGGAAGGTCGTGGTTGATTTGGACGCCGAGTCGTCGTTGCTCCTCGTGTTCGAGGGCAAACCAGGTGTAACACCCCGGATACAACTTTCCATATTCGTAACTCCGACTCTTGCCTTTTCCGGAGATGTGTTTTATTATTTCCTTCGTGGTTGGGTTTTGTCGGTTGTTTTGCATTTTGTTCTTGTTGTGCATTTCATCTCATGGCATCATCTGCATTTCATCCGCATGTTTTTCAAAACTTGCATCCGGTCGGGTTCCGCCGGTTCTCTCCGTTGTCCGTTCCGAGTCCGGATACACTCGCACGCGCCCGCGGCACCTCCGAAATATTATTTTATAAGTGGCATAAAAATGTTCTCGGAATGGGTTGCAACTTGTCATGCGGTCTTATTATAGTGTAGACAGGCCGCCTGCCAAGTTTCGTCGCATTCGGAGTCCATTTGATAGCCCAACCGTTAAACCTATAACCGCGATATAGCCGGTATATTCGTCGGACGTTTTCGGTCTCCGGAAACAGATGCCGGGTCGCTCTGTTCCTTTCTCTTCTCAGCCCGAGGCATTCTACACAGCCCACCAACCCCTCTCTCTCGATCGGGTCCGTCGGATCGCGATCGGAGGCCTCAAACCCTCCTAACCCCCAAACCCTAATTACGCCTATAAAAGGAAGCCCCTTCCATTTTGGGTCTCCTCCTTCCTTCCTCAAATCAGCGCCTCCCAATCATCAGCCGCCGCCACACCGAGCCTCAAGCCGCTGCGCTGCTCGGCCTCCCGCAGCCGCCACGCCGCCCTGCCCTGCTCCTCCTCCATGAGCCCGCCAGCCCGGGCGCAGCCCGCCCCGAGGCCCGCAGCCACCGCTGAAGCCCACGAGGCCGAAGCGCCTCCGCTCGCCTCGCTGACCGGATCGGACGATCCCGATCTCGCCGCCTCCGCCGCCCCTCTCCCCGCCGGCAGCCTCTCGCCGGAGTGGTGCGGCCGTCCGTCACGCCAGAACCCCACCAGCCGAGCCTCGCCGCCCCGCCCTCCTTCCTTCTCCCTTTCTCTCTCTCTTCCCTCACTGCTACCTCTCTCTCCCGCAGGTTGTCGCCATCGCCGGAGCTCCGCGGAGCCGCCGCCGACCCTCCGTCGACCGGATCCGGCAGCCATGACCGGATCGATCTGCTCCGCCGATCCGCCCTTCCCGGCGTCCCGCGCCCTCGCTGGCGCCGCCATCAGCCGCCGCCGCCCGGTCTTCCCGGTCCTGTTCGGGATCGAGGAGACGACGGTCGCGTCCCCGCGTCGGCCCGACCTCAGGCCCGGTGCCCGGCCAAAGACGGCGGCCTCCTCGGCCAGTCGCCCCACCGGCCTGCCCTCCTCCCTCACCGACCGCCCATGAGGCTAGGTGAGCAGCCCGCCCGTGCTCTGTTGGGCCAGCCTCTTTTCGCCCGCGCATGTTTTTTTTCAGATTTGCGAATTTGCTGATTATCCCAGGATTTAACTGTTTTACAGAAAACCCCCTAAGCTTCATGCATATTCTAACTAATTAACCGTGTATCAGATCTAAATAAATTATATATGAAACTTGCTCAGAATTTTGTCTAGTTTCATAATATGCAGTTTTCATCCATGTTTAAAATGTTTAAATTGATGTTTGCATTAATTTGCTAATATGCCATGCTAAAATGCTTTAATTCATAACTAAATAACCGTAACTCGGATTTAAATGTTCTTTATATGTAAATGGGGTGGAAAAATGCCTAGATTAACATGGTCCACTTTATGTTGCTGTTTAACAACTCTAAAAGTGTGTTTAGGGCAGAACAGTACCGAATCTAAAATATTGCTCATGGGGATTTTCCGGAATTGTTGTTTCTTATTTCCGGCCTCATTTAAACTTGCCTTAATAGTTAGTTTAATTATGCTCCACCTCTTGCCATGTTTAACAACATTTAATATTGTTGTGTACCTAACCAAGAGAGAACTAAATAAGTGATGTGGTGTTTCGTCAATATGCAACTCGTTGCATATTGGGCTCCATTTAAATTGGTAGTATTTGTTTGTGCATATTGCCATGCCATGCATTTCTAAACCGGACATGCATCATATTTGTTTGTGCATCATGCCATGTTTATGCTTGTGCATTTATCATGTTGTTTGTTTCTTTCCGGTGTTGCTTCTCGGTTTCGGTAATGTTGCGATTGTGAGGATTCGTTCGACTACTTCCGCTCGTGTCTTCTTCATGGATTCGTTCTTCTTCCTTATGGATTTCGTGCAAGATGACCATACCCTCGAAATCACTTCTATCTTTGCTTGCTAGATGCTCGCTCTTTTGCTATGCCTATGCTACGATGCCTACCACTTGCTATACCATGCCACCCACATTGCCATGTCAGCCCCTAACCATCCTTTCCTAGCAAACCGTTGATTGGCTATGTTACCGCTTTGCTCAGCCCTCTTATAGCGTTGTTAGTTGCAGGTGAAGCTGAAGTTTGTTCCTTGTTGGAACATGGAGATGTTGTTCCTCTTTGGAACATGTTTACTTGTTGGGATATCACAATATATCTTATTTAATTAATGCATCTATATACTTGGTAAAGGGTGGAAGGCTCGGCCTTATGCCCAGTGTTTTGTTCCACTCTTGCCGCTCTAGTTTCCGTCATATCGGTGTTATGTTCCCGGATTTTTGCGTCCCTAACGCGGTCGGGTGATTTATGGGACCCCTTGACAGTTCGCTTTGAATAAGACTTTTCCAAAGAAGGCCCAACATTGGTTTTACATTTGCCTCTCCTAGCCTTTTTTCCCTTGGGAGTCGCGATCCCGAGGGTCATCTTTATTTACCCCCGGCCAATGCTTGTCTAAGTGTTGGTCCAAACTAGAGCCCTTTGCAGCGCCACCTCGGGAAACTTGAGGGCTGGTTTTAGTTGTACGGACTGCTCATCCGGTCGTGGCTCGGGACGAGATCTGCTGCTACTATCGTGGTGTCGGACGCGGGAGGTCTTCTTGGACTTGTTTTATTGCTGTGAATGTCTTGTAGCCGGATTCCGAGACTGATCGGGCTTCCGGGAGAAGGTCTATTCTTCGTTGATCGCGAGAGCTTATCATGGGCTTGTTGGGACACCCTGCAGGGTTTGAACTTTCAAAGCCGTGCCATGTTATGTGGCAGATGGGAATTTGTTAATGTCGGTTGTAGAAAACCCGGTTGATCTTAATTAAAATACACCAACCGTGTGCGTAATCGTGAGTGTCTCTTTTCGGGTTGATCGAGAGGAGAACACGGTTTCGGGTTATGTCGACGTAAGTAGGAGTTCAGGATCACTTCTTGATCATAGTTGTTCGACCGTGCTTTTGCCTTCTCTTCTCGCTCTCATTTGCGTATGTTAGCCACCATATATGCTAGTCGCTGCTGCAGCTCCACCTCACTACCCTGTCCTACCTTTAAGCTTAAATAGTCTTGATCTCGGGTGTGAGATTGCTGAGTCCCGTGACTCACAGTTACTTCCAAAACCAGTTTGCGTGTGCCGATGAAACCGAGCAGGTGATGGACCCGAGCTCAAGGAGGAGCTCGATGATGATCTTGTTCTTTGTGTTGTTTCGTTTCAGTTGATCAAGAGTGGAGCCAGTTGGGACGATCGGGATCTGTGTAGCATTTGGGGTAGTCTTCTTTTATTTTGGTTCCGTAGTCGGACCTTGATTGTATCTGTATGATGTAAGGTTTTACTCATGTATTGTGTGAAGTGGCGATTGTAAGCCAACTATGTATCTCTTTTCCCTTATGTATTACATGGGTTGTGTGAAGATTACCTCACTTGCGACATTGCTTTCAATGCGGTTATGCCTCTAAGTCGTGCTTCACACGTGGGAGATATAGCCGCATCGAGGCGTTCAAGTTGGTAATCAGAGCCTTCCCCGACTTAGGAGCCCCCTACTTGATTGTTTGCTGACGTTGTTGAGTCTAGAACGGAAAATGTTTTGAGTCTTAGGATTATATATATCGGAGAGTAGGATTCTTTTTACTCCCCAGTCCCTTCGTCGCTCTGGTGAGGTATCCTGACGTAGAGTTTTGACTCTTCTCTTCTCAAATTTCACTAAATTTTTTTTAGGATCACGTGGGTATCTTGGAATCGTTCCGATGGTTTTGTGACGAGAACATTGTTCTTGGTGCCTCCCGACATTTAGGGGTTGTGGCGGTGTCCCGGGAGTTGAGCTCCGAGGTGTTGTCGCCACAATTTTATCGTTGCAGATTCTCGAATACCGAGTTTTGCCGACATCGAAATCTCTTTTGTGCAGTTGTTGGTGAGATAACCCGATAGCCCAAGATCGTGGCGAAAAGGGAGTATTGCCATGACTTGTATAACGGATGTTTTTCAAGGTCGAGGTACACGATTTCCGAGGATTTCTTGGTTATGTGTTGACGGATGGATACAAATGGATCTAGGTATTGTTAGTTTGGGTGATATATTTTGTGTCCCTGTATCCCCAACACCTGATTGCATAACCAGAAAGTTTCGGAGTTTATAGGTGGGAATTCTAGTAGCTCCTAGGATATCTTTCCGATGATGTATGATTTGAGATTGGGGTTCAACGTCTCAGTGGTCCGCCCATTCACGGTCGATTTAAAGTGGTCGCGAGACGCCTTAAAGAATCCTTGGCTATGCTGATTCGGGACGCCTTGTTTGTCATTCGTGACGTCCGCTATACGTCGTGTCCGTGTGGGCCCCACCACTAACACTTTGGGCGTAAATCTCTATCATGTGTTTGTTCCGCTCATTCTTGAAGCCAATCCTTTGTTTTGTTTTGTTTTGTGTTATTCAAGTTGCTTCAATGCCAAGTGTTGATTCCATACCTTTCCTAATTGGTATTCTCATATTGCTATGTGAATACTAAATCCTTCTTGATCACTGAGCTTGTCATGTTAATTCTTTTCCAACCGGCGTGCTTCTCTTCAAGTGAATCCGATCATTCCAACATTCGCAAGATCAATTCTAAGCTTTTTCTCAACGGTGTTCGTTTCATCCGACCCAAGTTGTTTTTATTTCCCGCCCTCCCACCCTTTTTCTTCAAGGACTCAGATTTCTTAATCAAGTATCCATTTTTATTGAGTGAAGTTTCTTCATTCTTTTCCTTTAATGTTTTATCCGGTGATTTCTCATGAAGACGCTAAGGAAGCTTTAACCTTATCATTGTTCCATTCTAATTTTCTTCTCCGGTGGATTTAGTTCAAGTTTTCGGTGTTGATCATATTCCCGTCCTCATTTCAAATGCTTTCTCATGTCGGTGCATCTCTTAATCATCCACTTCTCGCTATTTAATTGTTCCGGAGTGTTGAAGATATCTCAGAAGATTCTAGTTTCCATTCTCAATTCACTCAAGTTCTTTTGAGGATGCTATCTCATTCAAGCCATTTAACTCTACCGGTGCAATATCTATTTCAAACAATTGTTCAACGGTGGTTCTTTTGAGTGGGCCCTAACCCACAGGTCTTTTTCCAGGATCTTACCTGACTCTTTTATTTTCAGGAGCTATTCCCAAATTCTTTTCAAAGTTTGACGTAAGAATGAGTTATCATCAGTCTTGGTTTTCTCCAAGATCTTACAAATTATTTTCATTGTTGGTTCAACCTTCCTAATTTTCATTCCGGAGTGCTTCAATAATTCATGGTGATGTTCTCGTCGTCATTCTCGAATTTTGAAGACCGAAGAAGAGTTTCTCTTAAATCTCGCTTCTTTCTCTTCAAGATTTATGGTTCTAGCTTCGTGCCATCCTCATAATTGTTTTGATTGTGAGAATTCTTTTAACCCACCCGGAGCAATTCAGGAGTCTTTTCAGTTTGATTCTTCTGAGCCCATCATCTCAGAATTATTCATTCCAGCTTTCAGCTCTCGTTCTCCAAATCATACCGGTGCATCGTCGAAATATCCTCTAATCAGTTCATGATCTCTTCGTTCTAATGTATCTAAATTTTGTCAAGTATCTTTATTCGTTTTACAATTCTTCCCGGTGAATTGTGCCTTTGCTACGGCCATTTTCAATTATTATGGTGGTTTGTTCAAGATTTCACTTCCTTTGTTATCACATCAATTTATTCGTTGTTTCAATCCCACCGGTGGTTCCATCAAGACCTTCCCAAGTTTGCGCCATATCTATCTTAATCTTTTCTACGGGAATAAGTAGTATGCCTAATCCATTGCTTGTCATCAATTTAATTGGTGAAGGATCAGCATAATGTAATTCTTATTCTTGTTTCATCGAGTAAGTGCAATTCCTTATTCCGGAGGGTCATCAAAAATTCTTGATTTCATTTGTTCATCTTTCTTTCCGGAGTTCCAAGTTTTCTCGGCTATATCATTTCAAAGCTTCTTCTTATCACTGCAAGGTTTCACCTTGTGTTGTCAACTTCTCTTTCTTTTATCATCCTTTTGTTTACCGGAGTTCTTCATGGAGGTTCTACATGGTGCTTCCTCAAGGATTCTTTTCATTCTTCAATTGTTCTTCAAGATTTCTCTGAGTTATGATCCGCAAGCTTTACTCAAAATTGAACATGGTGCTCAACACATGTTTTGTTTTGAGGAGCTCAAGCATTCTTCTTCTTGCATTCCGAAGTGCAATTCTTTCTACCTTATCTCTTGAGATGGTGTTATGTCACTCTTGGCAATTTCCCTTCGTGTTTCATGATTCACATGTTGTCAAGAATGAGGTATTTTAAATCCATCATTTTCTCTTCGTTCAAGAGATCTTTTCAATCCATCAATCTCTTCATTGGACTTATCTTGGGTTATATTTCACCTAAAACTTTCCCTAAGGATTGTTGCTATTTATGGTGCTTATTAATGACCCAAGTTCTTCATTTGTCCTCTCAGTGAAATAAGTTTCTCGTCTCCTTGTTGATATCAATCCAATCGTTTGTTTCCGTTGGTGGCAGAAGCTCACCTCATAATGTGGAGATGTTTCCATAAGCCCACTACAAGCTTATTCATTTCGTTGTTGGTTTTCCAACAACTCCGTTCAATTCTTCTTTGCAAGGGTGTTTTTCCAAGTTCATTTGTGGCAGAAGTTGTCATTTTATTCTCCATTCCTTTATTCCAACGACCTATCTTCAATTTTTCTTCCGGAGGCATGGTGATGTTGCTCTCTTCGACCCATCATCTTCTTTTGTCAAGATCATGTTATTTTCTTGCTTATCCATTTAACCGGAGTATCATGTTTTTCATTCGAGTTCTCTCATCTTATCAAGTTTTGCCTGCTTCCTCAACCGGAGAGCTGTCTGAAATCTTTCTTACCCCTTGTCCTTTTTTTTTCAATAGTTCCGGAGGCAGTGTGTTGTTGATTTCATCAAGTATCATCTCATCTTGTCAAGTTCATGTTATATTCCTCCCATGCTCAATCGGAGTGCTGCCCGAATTCTTCCTCTCTCATCTTGTTTCAACCGGAGTGGTTTCGAATTCTATCTTGTCCATTAAACTCTTGATTCATGCCTTTTCAACCTTCAAGTTATCGTAATGTTCCTTGTTCCGCTTTTCTAACGGATTGTTTGCAATCTCGTTCATCTTCGTTGTTTTCTTTCTTTCATTTTGCTCAACCTCTCAAGGTTCATGGTTTCACTCGTTTGTCAAAGAAGCAACTTAGTTTTACCTCTCATCTTCCTCTTCCTTTTCCCTCCGGTGCCATCCTAGATCTCGGGACGAGATCCTCTCGTAGTGGTGGAGTGTTGTAACACCCCGGATACAACTTTCCATATTCGTAACTCCGACTCTTGCCTTTTCCGGAGATGTGTTTTATTATTTCCTTCGTGGTTGGGTTTTGTCGGTTGTTTTGCATTTTGTTCTTGTTGTGCATTTCATCTCATGGCATCATCTGCATTTCATCCGCATGTTTTTCAAAACTTGCATCCGGTCGGGTTCCGCCGGTTCTCTCCGTTGTCCGTTCCGAGTCCGGATACACTCGCACGCGCCCGCGGCACCTCCGAAATATTATTTTATAAGTGGCATAAAAATGTTCTCGGAATGGGTTGCAACTTGTCATGCGGTCTTATTATAGTGTAGACAGGCCGCCTGCCAAGTTTCGTCGCATTCAGAGTCCATTTGATAGCCCAACCGTTAAACCTATAACCGCGATATAGCCGGTATATTCGTCGGACGTTTTCGGTCTCCGGAAACAGATGCCGGGTCGCTCTGTTCCTTTCTCTTCTCAGCCCGAGGCATTCTACACAGCCCACCAACCCCTCTCTCTCGATCGGGTCCGTCGGATCGCGATCGGAGGCCTCGAAAACCCCTCCTAACCCCCCAAACCCTAATTCTGCCTATAAAAGGAAGCCCCCCCTTCCATTTTTGGGTCTCCTCCTTCCTTCCCCTCGAAATCAGCGCCCTCCCAATCATCAGCCGCCGCCACCTGAGCCCTGCGCCGCCGCTCCTGGCCTCCCGCAGGCCGCCACGTCGCCCCTGCCCCGTTCCCTCCTCCGCAGGCCCGCCAGGCCCGGGCGCAGCCCACCCCGAGGCCCGCAGCCACCGCTGAAGCCCACGAGGCCGAAGCGCCTCGCCGCTTCGCCCGCTCGACCGGATCGGGACGATCCCGATCTCGCCGCCTCCGCCGCCCCTCGTCCCGCCGGCAGCCTCTCGCCGGAGTGGTGCGGCCGTCCGTCGCCGGCAACCCCACCAGGCCGGAGCCTCGCCGCCCTGCCCTCCTTCCTTCTCCCTTTTCTCTCTCTCTTCCCCTCACCGGCTACCTCTCTCTCTCCCGCAGGTTGTCGCCACTGCCGGAGCTCCGCGGAGCCGCCGCCGACCCCTCCGTCGACCGGATCCGGCAGCCATGACCGGATCGATTGATTCGCCGCCTGATCCGGCCCTTCCCCGGCGTCCCAGCGCGCTCGCCCGTCGCCATCAGCCGCCGCCCGGTCTTCCCGGTCCCGTTCGGGATCGAGGAGACGACGGTCGCGTCCCAGCGTCGGCCCGACCCGTGCCCGGTGCCCGACCCGGCAAGACGGCGGCCTCCTCGGCCCAGGTCGCCCCACCGGCCTGGCCTCCTCCTCACCGACCGCCCATGAGGCTAGGTGAGCAGCCCCGCCCGTGCTCTGTTGGGCCAGCCTCTGTTTCGCCCGCGCATGTTTTTTTTCAGATTTGCGAATTTGCTGATTATCCGAGATTTAACATTTTTACGTAAAACCCCTAAGCTTCATGCATATTCTAACTAATTAACCGTGTATCGATCTAAATAAATTATATATGAAACTTGCTCAGAATTTTGTCTAGTTTCATAATATGCAGTTTTCATCCATGTTTAAAATGTTTAAATTGATGTTTGC
This sequence comes from Aegilops longissima, assembly GCA_021605205.1. NCBI lineage: Eukaryota > Viridiplantae > Streptophyta > Magnoliopsida > Poales > Poaceae > Aegilops > Aegilops longissima. The sequence goes on along the minus strand of CM038678.1, from coordinate 154,738,887 downwards.
ATTAATTTGCTAATATGCCATGCTAAAATGCTTTAATTCATAACTAAATAACCGTAACTCGGATTTAAATGTTCTTTATATGTAAATGGGGTGGAAAATGCCTAGATTAACATGGTCCACTTTATGTTGCTGTTTAACAACTCTAAAAGTGTGTTTAGGGCAGAACAGTACCGAATCTAAAATATTGCTCATGGGGATTTTCCGGAATTGTTGTTTCTTATTTCCGGCCTCATTTAAACTTGCCTTAATAGTTAGTTTAATTATGCTCCACCTCTTGCCATGTTTAACAACATTTAATATTGTTGTGTACCTAACCAAGAGAGAACTAAATAAGTGATGTGGTGAGAAGCCATTAATATGCAACTCGTTGCATATTGGCTCCATTTAAATTGGTAGTATTTGTTTGTGCATATTGCCATGCCATGCATTTCTAAACCGGACATGCATCATATTTGTTTGTGCATCATGCCATGTTTATGCTTGTGCATTTATCATGTTGTTTGTTTCTTTCCGGTGTTGCTTCTCGGTTTCGGTAATGTTGCGATTGTGAGGATTCGTTCGACTACTTCCGTTCGTGTCTTCTTCATGGATTCGTTCTTCTTCCTTGCGGGATTTCAGGCAAGATGACCATACCCTCGAAATCACTTCTATCTTTGCTTGCTAGATGCTCGCTCTTTTGCTATGCCTATGCTACGATGCCTACCACTTGCTATACCATGCCACCCACATTGCCATGTCAGCCCCTAACAATCCTTTCCTAGCAAACCGTTGATTGGCTATGTTACCGCTTTGCTCAGCCCTCTTATAGCGTTGTTAGTTGCAGGTGAAGCTGAAGTTTGTTCCTTGTTGGAACATGGAGATGTTGTTCCTCTTTGGAACATGTTTACTTGTTGGGATATCACAATATATCTTATTTAATTAATGCATCTATATACTTGGTAAAGGGTGGAAGGCTCGGCCTTATGCCTGGTGTTTTGTTCCACTCTTGCCGCCCTAGTTTCCGTCATATCGGTGTTATGTTCCCGGATTTTTGCGTCCCTAACGCGGTCGGGTGATTTATGGGACCCCCTTGACAGTTCGCTTTGAATAAGACTTTTCAAAGAAGGCCCAACATTGGTTTTACATTTGCCTCTCTAGCCTTTTTTCCCTTGGGAGTCGCGATCCCGAGGGTCATCTTTATTTACCCCCGGCCAATGCTTGTCTAAGTGTTGGTCCAAACTAGAGCCCTTTGCAGCGCCACCTCGGGAAACTTGAGGGCTGGTTTTAGTTGTACGGACTGCTCATCCGGTCGTGGCTCAGGGGACGAGATGTGGCTACTATCGTGGTGTCGGCACGCCGGGAGGTCTTCTTGGACTTGTTTTATTGCTGTGAAATGTCTTGTAGCCGGATTCCGAGACTGATCGGGCTTCCGGGAGAAGGTCTATTCTTCGTTGATCGCGAGAGCTTATCATGGGCTGTTGGGACACCCCGCAGGGTTTGAACTTTCAAAGCCGTGCCCATGTTATGTGGCAGATGGGAATTTGTTAATGTCGGTTGTAGAAAACGAAGTTGATCTTAATTAAAATACACCAACCGTGTGCGTAACCGTGAGTGTCTCTTTTCGGGGTTGATCGAGAGGAGAACACGGTTTCTGGGTTATGTCTGACGTAAGTAGGAGTTCAGGATCACTTCTTGATCATAGTTGTTCGACCGTGCTTTTGCCTTCTCTTCTCGCTCTCATTTGCGTATGTTAGCCACCATATATGCTAGTCGCTTGCTGCAGCTCCACCTCACTACCCTGTCCTACCTTTAAGCTTAAATAGTCTTGATCTCGCGGGTGTGAGATTGCTGAGTCCCCGTGACTCACAGTTACTTCCAAAACCAGTTTGCAGGTGCCGATGAAACCGAGCAGGTGATGGACCCGAGCTCAAGGAGGAGCTCGATGATGATCTTGTTCTTTGTGTTGTTTCGTTTCAGTTGATCAGTAGTGGAGCCCAGTTGGGACGATCGGGGATCTGTGTAGCATTTGGGGTAGTCTTCTTTTATTTTGGTTCCGTAGTCGGACCTTGATTGTATCTGTATGATGTAAGGTTTTACTCATGTATTGTGTGAAGTGGCGATTGTAAGCCAACTATGTATCTCTTTTCCCTTATGTATTACATGGGTTGCGTGAAGATTACCTCACTTGCGACATTGCTTTCAATGCGGTTATGCCTCTAAGTCGTGCTTCGACACGTGGGAGATATAGCCGCATCGAGGGCGTTTCACCAGGCCTCCCAGTTGCGAGAGTCTGCGGTATACTCGGGCATGCGCCGCTGCGCCGGCGTGAATGGCGCGCCTGCAAACCTCCAAGTCATGCGCCCGCTGTGTCCACGGAACCGCCGGCACCGGGATCCGCTACGGGTCCGGGTGCCAATGGTGTGGTAGCGTCACGTCGGGGTAAGTCAGCAGCTGCCTGTACTCCCAGCGCCACTGCCACTACTAGGGAAAACCCTAGTAAGAGCGCTTGAAATACATATAGCAGTAGCGCTGGGTCCAGCGCTACTTCTAACGCACTACAACTAAGTTGTAGCAGTAGCTCTGGTTAGTGCAGCGCTGCTGCTAAGTATGGTTAGCAGTAGCGCTACACTAACCAGCGCTACTGCTAACTATCTGTAGCGTTGCTGCTGATCCAGCATTGCTGCTAGGTACCTACCAGCGCTGCTGCTAGTACTCCTGCTTTCACAGATTCATACCCCCTCTATGTATTCGTATAGTCTCTATACAGTAGTTTCATCATATCACAATAAACATACACTATTCTCATCATATCATACACATACAGTAGTCTCGTCATACCATCATCATCATCATTCAACACAAATATCATCACATCTTGAAAATAGTGATACATAAGTCATGTCATGTCTCGAATAAGTGCAACTGCATGGTCATGGCACACACACAAGTTTCATCATCTCTATCTAAACCATGACGTAGAAGAGAAGAGTGATCAGCATGAGCAAGACCGCAACTATGTAGTACTTGAGGCACTGGCGGTCCCGCTGAGGGAGTCCTGGATTAAGGGGTCCTCGAGCGTCTGGCCTATATGACATGGGACGGACTGAGGGGCCGTGAAGATACAAAACAGAAGACTCTCTCCTGTGTCCGGATGGGACTCTCCTTGGCGTGGATGGCAAGCCTGGCGTGCGGATATGAAGATTCCGTTCGCTGTAACCGACTTTGTACAACCCTAGTCCCCTCCGGTGTCTATATAAACCGAAGGGTTTAGTCCGTAGAGGCAATCATAATCATATAGGCTAGACTTCTAGGGTTTTAGCCATTACGATCTCGTGGTAGATCAACTCTTGTAATACTCATATTCATCAAGATCAATCAAGCAGGAAGTAGGGTATTACCTCCATAGAGAGGGCCCGAACCTGGGTAAACATCGTGTCCCCTGTATCCTGTTACCATCGACCTTAGACGCACAGTTCGGGACCACCTAACTGAGATACGCCGGTTTTGACACTGACATTGGTGCTTTCATTGAGAGTTTCGCTGCGTCGTCACCAAAAGGTTTGATGGCTCCATTAATCATTTACAACAACGCTGCCTTGGGGGAGGCTTTCCTCCCCGGCCAGATCTTTGTGTTCGGCGGCTTCGCGCTGCGGGCCAACTCGCTTGGCCATCTAGAGCAGATCGATAGCTACGCCCCAGGTCACCAGATTAGTTTTGGAAATCTGGACTACGTCGCTGATTTCCGAGGAGACTTGATCTTCCAAGGATTCACGCCCTCAACCTCCGCTCTGGCCTTAGATCCAGAGTGTATCGCCAGGTCCGAAGACGGGCTCCCTGAGCTCGCCGGACTATGTGCGGCCATTAGTCCCATTGTGGGAGAGCCGGGGGAAGTAGTGTCACTGACAGCCATCACGGAGCCGGACCCTTCTCCGGACACTGGCTCCGAATCCTCAGAACCAGCATCGTGTAAGTTCGGCCAAGGAGTTTCCCTCTCGCTGTACTCCACGGGCTCTCTTCTCTCGGGCCAAACCTCGCCTTTAAGCGAGGCTCTGGACTTAATGCGATCCCTTGTCATTACAAAGGAGCAATGTCCGAACTACGCCCAGCCCGAACTAGGGGCTGAGAGCAGGGAATTTTACATCCCACCCACCACTCACTTTATAGCCACTTTCGAGAACTTAACCGACATGCTCGATTACGGCTCCGAAGACATCGACGGTATGGACGACGATGTCGGAGAAGAACAGGCCCGAAACCCGCCGTTTACTAGACACTGGACGGACACCTCTTCGTATGACGTGTACATGGTGGATACACCCAAAGAGAATAGCGGCGATGACAAGGAAGATCCAGTCGAGGATAAGCCTCCTGAGATACAGCCAAAGCGCTGATGTCAGTGGCGCCGCTCTAAGCCACGCTGCGAAAAAGACAGCAATACCGGCATAGGAGAAAAGAATACTCTCAACGATGCCAAAGACAATGAAGACCCCGTTAAGCCAACCTCTGAACAGGACGAACGGGAAGATGGGCGAGTCAGCCCTGATGAACAGGCCGTAAACGAAGACTCGGAGGACAGTAACTACCTTTCGCTCTCCGAGGATGAGGTGAGCCCTGGCAACGAGGATTTTATCGTGCCTGAGGAACCTCTCGAGCAGGAGCGCTTCAAGCGCCGACTAATAGCCACTGCAAGGAGCCTGAAAAAGAAGCAGCAGCAGCTTCAAGATGACCAAGATCTGCTCAGCGACAGATGGACAAATGTCCTGGCAACCGAGGAATACGGCCTCGAGCGCCCAATCAAAAGTTACCCGAAGCGCAAATTGCTACCTCAATTCGACGACGAGGCGCCGGAGCCCGTACCATCAACGCGTAACGCGGCTGACCAACCACCGCGTGGCCAGGACAAAGCGGCAACTCAAGCCGAACACCAACCAGTACCACCTTGCCATAAGGGCAGAGACACGACAGCTCGGGGTTATACATATGACCTGCGGCAGGACCTAGTCAACAGAGCAGGTCAGACCAGATCGATCTACGGATCACGGGGACATGCCCTGACGCGCGATGACGGCCATCTAGTCGGACATGACAAACACAACCACGCCCGGGCCGAACACCGCAGACGAACTCCATCCGAGCTACGTCGCGACTTGGCCCGATATAGAGGCGCCGCACACCCCCTTTGCTTCGCCGATGAAGTAATGGAACACGGATTCCTGGAAGGGTTTAAACCCATGAATATCGAATCATACGATGGAACAACAGATCCCGCAGTATGGATTGAAGATTTCCTTCTCCATATCCACATGGCCCGCGGTGATGACCTCCACGCCATCAAATACCTCCCACTAAAACTAAAGGGACCATCGCGGCACTGGCTAAACAACCTTCCAGAGAACTCCATTGGCAGCTGGGAAGACTTGGAAGATGCCTTTCGCGATACCTTCCAAGGTACATATGTCTGGCCTACGGACGCTGATGACCTAAGTCACATCATCCAGCAGCCCGGGAAGTCAGCCAGAAAGCTCTGGACTCGGTTCATAATTAAAAAGAACCAAATTGTCGACTGTCCGGACGCCGAAGCCCTCGAGGCCTTTAAACATAGCATCCGAGATGAGTGGCTCGCCTGCCACCTCGGTCAAGAAAAAACAAAATCCATGGCAGCCCATACTGCTCTGATGACCCGCTTTTGTGCGGGAGAAGACAGCTGGCTCGCTCGTAGAAGCAACAACACCGCTGATCCGGGCACTTTCGAAGTTCGAGACGGCAACGGCAAGCCACGACGCAATAAACACAAGCGTCGAAATAATAATGAAGGAACGCAAGTCATGGCGGTCAACGCCGGATTCAGTGGCTCTAAACCCGGTCAACGGAAAAAGCCATTCAAGGCAAACGGAGACAGACCATCCAATTTAGAGAAGATACTGGATCGGCCCTGCCAGATTCATGGCACCCCCATTAAACCAGCCAATCACACCAACAGAAGCTGTTGGGTCTTTAAACAAGTCGGCAAGCTTAATGCCGAACACAAGGTGAAGGGGCCGCCCAGTGGCAGCGATGACAAAGAGACTCGCCAACCGAACACCGGGGGTCAGAAGCAATTTCCCCCCGAAGTAAAAACAGTGAACATGGTATACGTGACGCACATCCCTACAGGGGAGTGCAAGCGCACGCTACGGGTCACCGACGCCATAGAGCCAGTCGCCCCAAACTTAAGCCAACGGGTGGCCTGCCCGATCACTTTTGATCGCAAGGACCACCCAGCCAGTATCCGTCACGAAGGTTTGGCAGCTCTCATCCTCAATCCAATTATCAATGGGTTCCATCTCACAAAAGTCCTTATGGACAGCGGCAATAGCCTTAATCTACTCTACCAAGACACTGTCCGTAGAATGGGCATTGATCCTTCAAGAATCAAGCCCACCAAAACTACCTTCAAGGGAACAGTATCCGGCGTAGAGGCTCACCGCACGGGCTCAATAACACTGGAAGTCATTTTTGGCTGGCCGAACAACTTTCGAAGCTGTCGGTGCGGGGACGACACCTATGGGATCACAAGAATCCCTACTACGGTTGTGGGGCACGGGGTCGTGAGAAGAGCAGATCAAACAGATAGCACGCGGGTTCTTTTATCCAGGTTCGGGCCGCGAGATGCGTAAAACCCTACTCCTGCTTTGGTGGATAGTTTATCTGTGTTCTTGAGCTAGCTATGGGGCGTGAGGAGCTCCAAAAAGCCAAATCCTTCTCCTGGTCGCCTTGGGCCTCCTTTTATAGGGAAAGGGCTGCCACGGTGGCATCTGAGGAGGTGGAAAAATACCATACGAGTTTATCCTTGTATTACATGACTAGGCGCCATTAATGCGTCTTGCTTAGGTGTCCTTGCTTTATCGGGGACGGGGCAGAGCCCAGTATCGTCCGCCGCCACTCCCTTTCGCGTTGACACGCGCCCTGGCCAGCGGTGCCTGTGGTGCCACGTGGGGCGAGCAGCACCGAGGTGGCGCAGTGGTGGGTCTCCATGAAGGTTCGCTCACCGCCACGCAGGTGCCTGCCCAACTGGTTGGGTCGGCAGCTGCATGGTGGAGGCTCGATTGGCGTGGGCCTGATGGTGGCCCTACGGGTGGCCTTGGCAGGGTCCTTGCCGCAGCCCCGGCAAGGGTCTTGCCGGGGGCCCCGGCAAGGGTCTCGCCGCGGCGTCTACTGCCATCCCCGGCAAGGCTCTTGTCGGGGGCCTTGTGGTCCCCCTTGGCCGGGATCCCGCTAAGGGTCGTCATCTTCTATAGTATGTACCTGATCTTTGAATGTCTTCACAAAGATCTGCATGCCACCACGGGGACGTCTCCTGAATCCTTTGCCCCATGGGGGGGGCAGTGGACTCAAAGGTAATCCGCTCCATGGGCGTGGGGCGAGCCGCCCTGGCAAGGGCCTTGCCGGGTCTGCTAAAACCGCCCCCCGGCAAGGATCTTGCCGGGGGAGTCTGCTCCGTCCCCTTTGCCCTTTGTGGTCTTGGTCTTGGCGTCGTTCTGCTTCTTTCGAGCTTCGGCCTTACCTTGGCTCACCTTCCTTGCCTTGCTTTAGTGTGGCGACGCCCACGGCTCAGACTGCCCGCGCACAGTTAAAAGGTGTACCTTTCTTTCTGTACACCGACAGGAGCCCCCGGGCCTGGGCCACACGTAAGCGCAATCGCGTCGTTGGGCTAGGCCCAAAAACGGTGGGCGGGCAGGCAAGGTGGTTTTTTACCGCGGTAAGTCTTTTCGCGCGTTGCGCTTCCCATGCCTCCCACGCGTGGCTTGGCGTGGAGAGGCGTGCGTGACGTGAGGGGCACGCGTGGGGCTGAGCTGTGCACTCATGCGTCACGTCGCAGTAAAAGGGAGCGGTTCGTGCCTTCCCCATAAACGGAGGGAGGCGTGGAGGCGCGACTCATTTACTGAACGGGGCCGGGGCGTGGTCTTCAAGGCGTCCACCCCCCACGATCACGGGGTGGGGAGAGGTCGCCTCACCCGTCGCCTCGGTCCCGCATGCGTGCCACGTGGCTCTCATGCGCCGGGGTGGCGAGTGGCGAGGCGGGAAGCGGGCTGTCGCGGGTCGGGCAGCGGGTCGTCCCAGTTCCTGCGCCTTCAGCGTCTTGATTGGTTGAGCCAGGCGGTCGTTCCCCGTTCTTTTATAAAGAGCGGGGGACGCGTCCGTGCTCTTCCATCTTCTCTTTCCTTCAGCTTCCGCTCCCCCTCCCTCCATTTGCCATGGAGAGAGGGAATCCTGGCTCTTCAACGGTGGCAGCGAGGGTCGCCGCTCGACAACACCCCCTTCCTTCTCCTTCACCTGTGGTGGAAGAGCCAGCCGCGAGGGGAAGGGGGAGGGGGCGAGGCCGTGGGCGAGGCCGTGGACAAGGTCAAGGTGCTCAGGGAAGAGGAGAACGGGGCGGCGCGCTGGTCCCGCCTCCGCCAGCGGTTCCTCCCCCCACAGAGGCCATTTTCGGGATGACCCTTGCGAGTTCTTTGTCAGGCTGCGCCGGCCGCCTCGCCGTTGCCTCCGTCTCCCGACTCCCTTCGCGAGTGAGATGGAGCGGAATCCGCCGGAGTCACTGCGGCTGCATATGAGGGGCTGTTGGATCAGCGATACGCGAGTTCGCGTCGACTTTCCAGCCCCTCAAGTGATGTATCTTGGCCGAGGGTGGAAGACGTTCGCTCACATCCACCGCTTGACGGCGGGGCTCACTCTCCATTTCAAGCTGATGGAGGGCGGCCTCCTCTCCGTCAAGGTCTTCGGGTGCTTCGGGACTCGGGCAAGGTGCTGCGTGGAGAGCTCTTATGATGGCGAAGGCTCCTCCTCGAGCGAGAGTGGCGAGGAGGACAGCGGCAGCGACGACGAGGGTGGCAGGCGGCAGGATGACGCGTCCCACTAGGTGTCGGGCGTCGCTCCGTGCGGCACCGGCGATCCCATTATCCATGTTGCCGGCTTCCTGAACTTCTTGGGGTCGTCTCCTTGGGCGGCTGGCGTTGGGAGGCTGCGGAAGAGGAAGAGGGCGGGCAGCAAGGCCGCCAAATCGTAGCACGCGGGTACCGACGCCTTCGACGCGTGCTGACGTCCTGCCGCCTCGTCTTCGAGCTCTGCTTCCGGCACCGCCATCACCATCCAGCCTTCGGACGGCCACCGAGATGTTCTCTTGGTGTCTTCTGCCACCCGTAGCTCGTCTAGGCGTCCCTTTTGCCCTTTTCGCCTCCTTGACTTGCCTCCTGAAGAGAGGGGCGAAATAGGGGTCACGGGCACCTTACCTTTTTTTAGTTTGTAAGCCTTCGGGCCTAGGCTGAACTTAAAAACTTGTAATCCCATCATTCATGTTTTTCATTCTCTATGGACTGTACCTGAGTGGAATGTTTTTTTAATGAAAAGGGATGCTTGCCGGGCCGTTTGTCTACGGGCTGAACCCACGATAAGGAATAAATCCTTGATATCTCTAAGATAAACATTTCCTTGCCTGGCAACAAGCCCTGCCGTCTTCCCACTTCACTCGACCTTCCTCACGCTTTTGGCGGAGGCAGGGATGAGGCGGGTTCAGGCTCCTCGTTTTATCCTTTTGCTGCCGCGACTACGACCAAACTTGGTCCCAGGGACGAGCCCTAGAGCCTAGAGTTTTTAGGGGAGCACGGTAGCTTGGGAAACAACGAAGTTTCACATACCTCAGTCCATAAGGGAATGCATGATAAGGAATGAAGAACTTATCTGAAGCTGCAGCCCCCGGCAACTCTGGATTGCCGTGGGTGAATCTTCGTAATTGCAGCCCCCGGCAATACTGGCTTGCCGGGGTAAAGATACTGATCTGTCCCTCTTTTTCCTACTTCGTCCTCAAGTGGTCCGGCAAGGGTATCTGTGAGTCCTGCGAACCAAAAGAGACAAAAGAATGGCAAAGAGACGTGCACTCGACCTCTAAGCTAGGGGTTAGTCGCCGCCAAGCACTATAAACCCTAACCAAGGACGAGACTTGACCTAGCATGCATACTATAACTTAGGGCGCCAGCGCTTCATTTATTTATGCTCAGGGTCTGCGCCTGGCTTTGTACAAAGCGTTACATGCATCATCAGCAATGATTGTACAAAAGGTGGCTTGCCGGGGGGCCCGGCAAGCCATACCACGGGTAAAACTTGCGAAGATGCTCAATGTTCCAGGAGTTACTCACTGGAATGGCATCTTCGGTCTCCAGGCGGACTACGCCGGTCCTGGTGACTCGTGTTACCCGGTAAGGGCCTTCCCACTTTGGCGTGAACTTGTTGGAATTCTTGGCCGATTGAATGCGCCGAAGGATAAGGTCGCCTTCCTCAAGGCTTCGGGCATGAACCTTGTGGCTATGGTAGCGGCGCAAGGCTTGCTGGTAGCGTGCTGCTCTCACAGCCGCCCGAAGACGATCTTCCTCAAGGAGCACTGCGTCATCTTGCCGCAGTTGCTCTTGCTCGAGCTCGTCATAAGCGAGCACTCGAGGTGACCCGTATATGAGTTTAGTGGGGAGAACTGCTTCTGCCCCGTATACCAGGGAAAAAGGTGTCTGGCCGGTGGCTCGATTTGGCGTCGTCCTGATCAACCAAAGAACTGCCGGCAACTCATCAATCCAGTGCCTTCCACTCTTGTGCAGTCTGTCAAAGGTCTTGGTCCTTAAGCCTCGCAGTACTTCAGCATTTTCCCTCTCTGCTTGACCATTGCTCCGTGGGTGAGCAACGGAAGCGAAACAGACTTTGTTGCCGAGGTCTCAGGTATATTGCATGAAGGTGTGGCTTGTGAACTGTGTGCCATTGTCGGTGATAACCCTATTGGGCACGCCAAAACGGCACACTAGTCCCTTGAAGAACTTGACGGCTGACTGAGCTGTGACCTTTCTCACTGCCTCCACTTCTGGCCACTTTGTGAACTTGTCGATTGCAACGTACAAGTACTCAAAGCCCCCAACAGCACGGGGGAAAGGGCCCAGTATGTCGAGCCCCCAGACCGAGAAGGGCCAGGAGAGAGGAATGGTTTGAAGGGCTTGAGCTGGCTGATGAAGCTTCTTTGAATGGAACTGACATGCTTCACACCTGGTGACTAGTGTCGTTGCATCCTGGAGGGCGGTGGGCCAGAAAAAGCCTTGCCGTAACGCTTTGCCGACAAGGGCCCTTGACCCAATGTGGGATCCACATATGCCTCCGTGTATCTCTGCCAACAACTCCAGTCCTTCCTCTCGAGGGATACACTTCAATTTCACTCCGTTCGGCCTCTTTCTGTACAGGACGTCATCGACGAACTGGTACATGGTAGAGCGACGGGCTACTTTTTCCGCTTCTTCCTGCTCCTCAGGAAGTTCCCCTGTCTGGAGGAATTGGATGGTGTGCTGTGCCCACGCCGGAGCCTGGGGCTCGACGGCGAGGATTAAAGGCATTTCCTCCGCTACAGGAGCGGCCGTCTCGACGGCAAGAGCTTGATGTCCACCGAGCCGTCGTCCGTGGCGGGCTCAAGATTCCGGCAACATCCTTGCCCGGCGGCCCGTGGAGCTCGGGCGGGAAAGTACTTGCGGCCCTGATTTCCTCCTCTTATTCTCCTCTGTTGATGGATCAATGGATGGCTGAGTTAGCTGAAGCACAAAGGTACCTGGTTCCACAGGTAGCTTGAGGGCAGCGCGTTTTGACAGTTAATCGGCGACATCGTTCTTCGCTCGGGGAACGTGTTCAGCCTGTATACCGTCGAAACGCTCTTCCAGCTTTCTCACTTCATCGACGTAGGCCTTCATCAACAGGCTCTGGTAATCCTTGTTGACTTGCTTGACGACAAGCTGCGAGTCTCCCTTGACGATGAGTTTCTTGATTCCGAGGTCCGCCGCGATCGTAAGACCGGCAAGCAGCCCCTCATACTCTGCCGTATTGTTTGTTGACACTTCCCTGGGGAAGTGCATCTGGATCACGTACTTGAGGTGCTCTCCGGTGGGCGCGAAAAGCAGCACGCCAGCCCCGGCGCCCTGTAAGGAGAAAGCTCCATCAAAGTACATGGTCCAATCACAACTTGCCTCTTTGCCGGGGAGAGCAGTCTCTTGAATTTCTTCGTCAGGTGTTGCGGTCCATTCTGCAATGAACTCTGCTAGGACTCGGCTCTGAATCGTCGAGGTACTTTCAAACTTGAGGCCAAAGCTGGACAGCTCCAGTGCCTATTCCACAATTCTCCCCGTTGCATCCGGATTGTGCAATATCCGTTGCAGAGGGAAGCGAGTGACGACAGTGATCTCGTGTGCCTGGAAGTAGTGACGCAGCTTCCTCGAGGCCATAAGGAGGCTGAAGAGCAGTTTCTGCACACCGGAGTACCTTGATCTAGCCCCCTGCAGGAGGGAACTAACAAAGTAGACCAGGCGCTGCATCATTTTCTTCTTTGGCGGCGCTTCAATTGGCTGTGTCGTCTCTGCATTGGTGGTACCGAGCTTTGCCGCAGCCATTTCCTCGTCGTCGACCTCTCTGCGCCATCGCTATGCGGTCTTTGACCACTTGGTCTGTTGCCGCCAGGTATAGCAGCAACGGTTCTTGCGGCCTGGGCGCAACTAGTATTGGCGTGGAAGAGAGATATTTCTTCAAATCTTGCAATGCTGCTTCGGCTTCTGGCGTCCACTCCATTGGGCCCACCTTTTTCAGGATCTTGAAAAAGGGGAGGGCACGCTCGGCAGACTTGGAAATGATCCTGCCCATGGCAGCAGCGCAACCAGCAAGCCGGCGCACATCCTTGATCCGCTTGGGTGCTTCAATCTGCTCTATAGCTTTGATTTTGTCTGGATTGGCCTCTATCCCACGCTATGACACCAAGAATCCGAGGAGCTTGCCGGATGGGACGCCAAAGACGCACTTCTCGGGGTTCAGCTTGAGATTGATCTTGCGCAGGTTTGCAAGTGTTTCTTGCAAATCCGGTATGAGGGTTGCCCTGTCCTTGGATTTGACCACTATGTCATCCATATAAGCCTCCATATTTATATGGAGCTGGGGGTTCAAAACCAACCTGGACCGCCCTTGCAAACGTCGAACCAGCACTCTTCAACCCGAAAGGCATCCGCATGAAACAATACGTACCACATGGGGTGATGAATGTTGTCTTCTCTTCGTCTTCTCTTGTCATGAAGATCTGGTGGTAGCCGGAGTAGGCGTCGAGGAATGACAACAGATCACACCCGGTCGTGGAGTCAACAATCTGATCGATGTGCGGCAACGGGAAGGGGTCTTTAGGGCAAGCCTTATTGATATCTGTGTAATCAATACACAGCCTCCACTTCCCATTTGCCTTGCGCACCACGACCGGATTGGCCAACCACGTTGGATGGAGCACTCCTCTTATCAAACCCGCTGCTTCCAGTTTCCGGATCTCTTCTGTGATGAACTCTTGTCGTTCCAAAGCTTGCTTCGACCTTCTCGCAGACGGGCCACGCATGAGGGCAGACAGCAAGGTGGTGCTCAATCACCTTCCTGGGAACGCCGGGGATGTCGGAAGCTTGCCACGCAAACACATCGACATTTGCCCGCAGGAAGGTGATGAGCGCATCTTCCTATTTGTCGTCAAGGGTGGATCTTATGGTAAAAGCTCCTCCCGTGTCGTCCTCATTGACAGGAACCTTCTTGGTTCCCGGTGGTATGGCCATGGGCTTCTTGTTTCCACCGGTGGGGCTCTCCGGCACGTCCTCGACGGCAGCGCTACACTCCGAAGAGGGGCGCTTGCCGGAGTGGGTGTCTGGGGTCACACCGTCTTCTTCTTCTTCTTCCTCCGGGGTCCCGGTGGCGAGAGCAAGTGCCCTAGCGGCGGCAGCTCTTTTGCCGCTTCTTTGGTATAGTTGGTCGGCGCAAATCAGCGCATCTTTCTTGTCGGAGGGAATGGTGATAATCGTCACAGGTCCTGGCATCTTCAGGGTGTTGTAGGCTTAGTGTGACGCCGCCATGAACTTGGCCAGCGCTGGGCGGCCAAGGATCTCGTTGTAGGGCAAGGTGATCTTGGCAACATCGAACACAATCCTCTCCGTCCTGAAATTCAAGTCGCTTCCAAAGGTCACGGGCAGCATGACCTTTCCCTTGGGTTGGCTTCTTCCCGGGTTGACCCCCTGAAACGTGCCCGTCTCTACGAAGTCTCCATCAGGAATCTGCAGTTTCTCGATCACGACGGGCGAAATCAAGTTCAGACCGGCCCCGCCATCGACTAGCATCTTTGTCACCTTGAGGTTGCGTATTGTTGGTGAAACCAACAACGGCAAGCACCCGACCACAGTGGTGCGATCAGGGTGATCCTCGGCGTCAAAGATGATAGGTGTGCTGGACCACTTCAGCGGCCTTTGGGCATCAAACGACGGCTCCGCCGCTGTAACCTCTCGCGCCCAGTGTTTAAGCCGGCGGTGAGAAGTATGCAGCGAGGCGCCGCCGTCGACGCACATGGCCTCTGTAGCTTTCTGAAACTCTTGGTCGCCGGATTCGTCGTCCTCTTCGTGATCGTCGTCTTCTGGCTTTCTGTCACGGCCCCGGGCGGGCCTCTCCTGTTGCTTATCCTTGCTGCGACGGCCCGTTTGGCCGTCATGCTTCTTGCCGGACCCTTCAGCACCATCCGGGCCCTTCTCCTTGTCCCGCCTCTCATATTCAGCCCTCTGCTTCTCAGCGAGGAGCTCAACCTGTCGGCAGTCCTGGAGAGCATGGCCTTTGGTGAGATGGATCTTGCAGTATCGCTTGTCGGGGTTTCCTAGCTTCTCGGCAGCCGCCAAGGCCCGGCAGGTGACGCACCCGGCAACCTCCTTGCCGGGGTCGTCTGCCTTAGTTTTCTTGGTGGAGCCGGTGTCATCAGATCCCTCAACGGCAAGCACGGTTTTTCCCTTGCGCTTCCTGTTGCGGCGCCGGCCTTTCTTTGCCGGGGCGGCAATATCCTCATCTGAAGAATAGGTTTCCACGCCGGCATCTTCGCCGGGGTACTTCCTTCCTTCTTCGGCTTGGGCACATTTGTCAGCAAGAACATAGAGTTCTGCTACATCTCTCACCTTGTTCATTGCCAGCTCTTCACGCATCTTGCGGTTACGCACGTTCGATGGAACGCAGCGATGATGGCGGCAAGGTGAACATCGAGGATATTATCTTGTGCCGACTAAACCTCTGAATATACTTGCGGAGACTCTCGCCTCCCTTCTGTGGAATGACGTGCAGGTCGCTTGCTTGGCCATGGGCTTGGTGGCCTCCATTAAAGGCGCCTACGAACTCATGGCACAAATCCGACCAGGAGGAAATAGAGTTTACCGGCAAGTGCATCAACCACGACATGGCGTTGGGTTAGAGAGCCAACGGAAAGTAGTTCGCAAGCACCTTATCATCGCGGGCTCCGGCAGCCTGCATCGCGATGGTGTAGACGCTGAGGAACTCGGATGGGTGGGTCTTGCCACTGTACTTTTCGCCTACGTCAGGTTTGAAGGTGCGGTGAGTGGGCCACTGGAACTGCCGTAGCTCACGGGTAAAAGCCGGACAGCCTACCTCGTAAGGTAGGCCTCGAGGCTCCCGGTCTTTGGGTGACTCACAGCAGGTCCTGCTTCGCTTTGTCCGATTGGTGGCGCGCTCCGTGCCGGCGCTCGATAGTGGTTCGAGCGTCTTGATGTTCTCGTTCCCGAAGAACTTGGCGCTGGTCACAGTGGGCCCGCGGGTCGGACGATGCTACGGAGATCTCGTCGCCCGTAGCGTCGCGACGGGCTGGCGTCCGCGGGGCCGGGCGAGGAGGAGGGGAATGCACCGTGGTTGCAGCGCCGTCGGCTCTCCTGCCATCGGTGCGTGGGACTCCGTCGGAACGTGGACCCGGGGGTTCCACCGGACCCGGTTCGTCTTTGTTGGCCACCACAACAAGGCTTTGGATAGTGGCTCTCCATTCATCGAGTTTCCTCGCAGTGGGAGGAAAATCGAGGAGCAACTGCGCGCGAGCCAGGGCTTCTACTGGCGTTGGTGGCAGTGAAACCTGCACGGATCGCGACGCGCTTCGACTTCTGACCATGTAAGAAGGAGCTCTATCACGACCCTGCGGTCGCACGCCATCTTCACCAGCGGCTCAGCGAGCGGGCAGGTCTTCTAAATCCCGGAGGTGGCGCTCGGGGCTCTTTCCGCGGCGACGCCCGGGGTCCTCGGCGTGATTACGTCATTCGTCGCGCGTCGCTTGAGAAGAGCGTGCCGTCGGCGCCGGTGTGGGAGTTTTGGAAGCCCTCACGTCGTCTGCAAGCGGGGCGGCAGCGATCTTAGAAGGCCCCGCGCCACCCGCGGAGGGCCTGACTCCGTCCTTGGATTTGGCTGCGTCGTCCGCTACGAAGCGACGAACATCGCCGCCTCCCAAACTTCGTTCTTTGGGGCGGTGTTGGTGTTATGAACAGCGCCAGGTCCTTTCTGCGACCGATCTGCTGCTGCTCGCGCGTCGGGGCGGGTGTCCGGCTTCCGACAGGCCAACCGCCACCGTCATCTTCTTCTTGGGAGCCATGACGATGAAGAAGCGTCGAACTAACCGCTAGAGCTGATTCTCACAACTGCGCTCCCCTACCTGGCGCGCCAAAGATGTCGGTGCGGGGACGACACTTATGGGATCACAAGAATCCCTACTACGATTGCGGGGCACGGGGTCGTGAGAAGAGCAGATCAAACAGATAGCACGCGGGTTCTTTTATCCAGGTTCGGGCCGCGAGATCGTAAACCCTACTCTGCTTTGGTGGATAGTTTATCTGTGTTCTTGAGCTAGCTATGGGGCGTGAGGAGCTCCAAAAGCGAATCCTTCTCACGAGTCGCCTTGGGCCTCCTTTTATAGGGAAAGGGCTGCCACGGTGGCATACAGGAGGTGGAAAAATGCGATCATACGATTTTATCCTTGTATTACATGACTAGGCGCCATTAATGCGTCTTGCTTAGGTGTCCTTGCTTTATCGGGGACGGGGCAGAGCCCAGTCTCGTCCGCCGCCGCTCCCTTTCACGTTGACACGCGCCCTGGCCAGTGGTGCCTGTGGTGCCACGTAGGCAGGCAGGAAGCTGAGGTAGCGCAGAGGTGGGTCTCCACGAAGGTTCGCTCGCCGCCACGTAGGTGCCTGCCCAACTGGTTGGGTCGGCAGCTGCATGGTGGAGGCTCGATTGGCGCGGGCCTGATGGTGGCCCTACGGGTGGCCTTGGCAGGGTCCTTGCTGCAGCCCCGGCAAGGGTCCTGCCAGGGGCCCCGGCAAGGGTCTCGCCGCGGCGTGTGCTGCCATCCCCGGCAAGGCTCTTGTCGGGGTCCTTGTGGTCCCCCTTGGCCGGGATCCCGCCAAGGGTCGTCATCTTCTATAGTATGTACCTGATCTTTGAATGTCTTCACAAAGATCTGCATGCCACCACGGGGACGTCTCCCGAATCCTTTGCCCCATGGGGGGGGGGGGCAGTGGACTCAAAGGTAATCCGCTCTGTGGGCGTGGGGCAAGCCGCACCGGCAAGGGCCTTGCCGGGTCTACTAAAACCGCCCCCCGGCAAGGATCTTGCCGGGGGAGTCTGCTTCGTCCCCATTGCCCTTTGTGGTCTTGGTCTTGGCGTTGTTCTGCTTCTTTCGAGCTTCGGCCTTACCTTGGCTCACCTTCCTTGCCTTGCTTTAGCGTGGCAAGGCCCGCGGCTCAGACTGCCCGCGCACAGTTAAAAGGTGTACCTTTCTTTCTGTACACTGACATAAGCGAAGGCTTGACCTTCGATATTGTCCCGCTCCGCACTAGCTGCCATGCACTACCCGGGCGTACCCCTTTTGCTCGTTTTAATGCGGTCCCACATTACGCATATCTCCAGCTTAAGATGCACGGTCCATGCGGCGTCATCACGATAAACGAAAATACAGAATGCTCCCTTCGTACAGAGGAGCATACTATGGCTACTGCGGCCAAAGTACAAAGCGGCCTTGTCAAGCCGCGCATCTCGTCGGCCATCAAGCTGCCGGTCTCTATTAAACAGGACCGATCAATCTCAGCGCTGGATTAGCAGTTCGGCCTCCATCGTCCGCCCCATATAGCCGCGAAGTTTGCACCGCGCATACATAATTATGCACTTAAAATACCCTGGTCATCGGCAGAGGCACAATACGGATAGACCTACAATGCGGTCCGCACTCTCATAGTCTTTTTTCCTTTTTCTAAGTATTTTTTATCTTTTACCCCAGATGACTCAAAGCCTGGTCATCTTACGGACTCTTTCTGAGTTGAGCTTCGTATAAATAACCAAAGGCTGTTCCTGCTAAGGAGTCCTTTCGCCGAGGCAAGGCAGCGCAGATGTGCGACAGGAGGTCCAAATGATTTTTGTAAGACCGCACTCTTTATTTCAAACCTGTAAAGTGCCTTTTTCCTCAGCCTTCGACCCCCGGCACGTCAAATAGCCTGGGTAGTGGCATTATAATCTATAAGATTGCGTTTGACGTGTCAATCAGATTTCAGTGAACATAACCCATATTCAGTATTTGATTTTTCTATGAGCTGAATTTTGCTTCTTCGGTTGTTTCATGCACGTACCTTGGCACAAATTGCCAGGGGCTCGATACGGCAACATATGAGTTGCCGACAAGTCCGAACAGCTTTTTAGCACACGTCGGCGTCACGAGTTTGGCCTTATATGCATCAGCTCCGAATCATGTCTTTGGTCAATAGTTGGGTTGCCCGTCTCCTGTGCTGGCTACCTTACGTTCCGCCCTATCGACTAAGGTAGTAAAGGGAGAACTACTTCGATTGTGTTTCCGGTTCATCTGGTCAAGCACCTCAGTAGAGAAAGCCAAAAACTGACTGTCATGATGCGACAAGAGCTGGTCAACCACTCGATGACTCATCGGAATCCTTCGCGATTCCTTCCGTATTACACAAAGGACCGTTCTTCTGGTCACCTATGTAACGCACCTTATTCGGATAATCGCGTACATACCAGGGGCTATATCGTAGACCCACCGTCAAACTCCTATGGATAAGTGAAAGTGTTAAAGCCCTATAGTCTGATAGCCTAGTTCCCCGCATTGACACCTCCTTCATGGACCAAGACGTTGGGTCAAGAGTGATCAAGTGCTTTTCCAAACACCCCCGTATTATATGCGAGGGGGCCGAAGCCGACGACTGGTAAACTTTCAGATTATACAAAAAATGGCCGCACAGGAGGAACCAAAACTTTCAGGAAAACGTATAAAAAACATAGCCTTAATATATCATAATATTGTTTTTATAATTTCTGTACATTCACTCAAACATCATATCCTTCGAGCACCGACCCTCTATCAAGCGGGCACCCTCTAGGACATCCTCAAAATAATGCTCCGGCGTGTGATGGTCCTTGCCCTTGGGTGGACTCTTCGCTGCTATATCGGTGGCCTTCATCTTCGCCCAGTACGTCTTGACGCGGGCAAAGGGCATCCGTGCACCTTCAATGCACGTTGACCGCTTAACAGCATCGATACGTGGCACCGCATCAACAAGTCGCTGCACCAAACCGAAATAACTATTCGGAATTGGCTCAGTCGGCCACAGCCGGACCACGACCTCCTTCATGGCAGATCCGGATATCTTGTGGAGCTCGTCCCACTGGGCCATCTGTTCGTTCAACAACAGGGACGCTTTGGCATGCTGAATTGTGACCAGAAAAGCTTTTCCGTTGCATGTCCTTCTTGCGCTTGGAAAAACTGCGTCGCATCGGAGACACTCTTTGGCAAGTCCAAAAATGCGTCTGGAGAACTCCACACTTGATTAAGTGGGGCATACTTCGGTTCGCCGAATTTAGTTTGTAATAAGAAGGGCTTACCGGTCGCGATCTCCCCAGCTTGCCGGATCTCCTCCCGAGCCGCTCTAGACTCGGACCGTGCTTCTCTCGCCTCTTGTAAGGTCTTGTTGAGATCTGCCTTTCTGGCTTCATTATCTTTCTCGAGAAATTCGCATCGGATAGAGCGCCATGGTAGATATTCTCTCCTCGCACTGGCGCCGAGCAGCCTGTTCGGCCTTTCATTCAGGAGCTGCCTCCTCGGCAGCCGCATTACTCATCCTGGCTTGCTCCTTGGCTCGGGCAAGCTCAACCCGAAGGGTCTCAACTGCGACAGCACTATCTGTAGTTATGCATATCTCAGTATACAATTCTCAGCGTCATGCTCATATTATCGTACTTACATATACTGACTGCCACAAGGCATAGCTTGCGCCTCGTCGTGCCGCCTGTTAATAAGCGTGATGTCATCATCCGCCACATCAAGTTTCTGCTTCAGATCTGCAACCTCTGTGGCTTGGGCAGTCGCCATGGATGTAACAGCCTGTGTTCCAGTTAATCAGATTATTTCCTGGGCATATCTTTTTTGATCCTCTGATCACCTCCCTTTGGATGCCAACCAGAGTCTCAGGGGCTACTATCTATACACAGGTGCATTTTCCACGTAGAAGTGCAATCGAAGATATTACATTGCATACCTCGAAGCCTCTTAGCACGCCCATGAAGGCTTCATTCAATCCGCTTCTCGCGGACAGAATCCTCTCAACTACCGTACCCATTAAGGTGTGATGTTCCTCTGAGACAGACGCATGTTGCAACATGCCCATCATCGTATTCGGCGCCTCTGGATTCCTGGGAGCGGCCGCAGGAGTACGGACTCCCTTCGAAAGGATATGTTTACTCGACTCTAGAGTCGTCCCCGGCTGTAAACTGGATAGTCCGGGGCCTTTATTGTTGGTCCCAGTAGGAGCCGCACACCCCGGACCCTGGACGGCCGAAGTATCACCTTCGGGCGTAGTCTTCATTGTCCCTCGCACCACTTGTTGATCGGGAGAGATCTTCCGGGATGACACCTCGGAGTCTTCTGCCCTATTGGCCGGGGAGGTCTATGGAGGCATCTCGCTTTCCATCATCTCCGGAAGAAGATCCCCTGAGGAGGAGGACTATTGAGGAAGAATGCGTGCCGGACTGCAAACATATATTTTTGATGTTACCCTTGTAACCGGCAAGGGATGGATATGTTTAGGAAACCCCTGTTCACTTACGATTTGGCTGAGGGTTTGCCCTTACGAAGGAACTGCGCGACAGCGTCGTCTTTCGAACCCGAACCACCTGATAGGGACATCTTTCCTCGCTTAGGAGACCTTACCTCCAATTCTTTGGAGGCGGTCCTCTTCTTCTCATGAGTAGGGATGAAAATGGAGTGGATAGTTTCCACTTTTCCGGAGGAAAAATGGAAACGGAGAGGAAATATGAAAACGGAAATGGAAATGGAATTTTTTATGCGGAAACGGAAACAAAAATAGAATGGTGTTTTCCAGTGGAATAGACATGGAAACGGAACTTCCCGTTTTCGTAAATATGAAATTTCTATTTCTACTATAGGCCTATGACTGCTTTGTAGCCCAACTACCAAACAACGCACAATGACAGAATGAGTAGAATGAGCAGAATGGGTCATTTGAGGACCAAATTTTATTAGCACACATGTACTCAACTAGACCCTATGCGGAATTGTCATGTACTACTACAATACTATCCTATGTTGCTCACACGACCATATTATTTTGTAGTCATGTTAACAATTCCATAAATTTGTTTGTTTATTGTCTATATTTCTCTATGATTCAAGGGGGTTTTAAGTTCTAGTCAACAAACCCTTTTGTTTCCGTGTCCGCTCTGTATTTGCTCCGTGTCTATTTCCGGTAGTATTTGTTTCCGTATTTGTTTCCAGGGTTTCTGTATTCATTTCCGCTTCTGCAAAAAAATATGAAAACAAATATGGTAGCACCCAGTTCCGTCTGTTTCCACGTCGTTTTCATCCCTACTCATGAGGAGGAGGGATGTCAGTTTCCCCTTCTCTTTTGTCTTCGGAAGAGGGAGTTCCACTCTCCCTGGATATAGTGTCTGGTGTACCTTTAGAATGGAGGCCACCTTTGGCCTTCTTGCTCTCCTCCTTTTCCTCTTTCGCCGGCACTTGATATGGCGCCAGAGCCAGCATCCTTGTTAACAAAGGATCAGCTGAGTCTTCGGGAAGATGGGCCGAATACCTAATTCTTTCCGCCTTCTTTATCTAGCCCTGGTCGAAGATGATTTTCTCAGTATATTGTTACGGGATATTTAACTAAGGTGTGTTCAGGAGTCGAGTGCTTACCGAGGTATCCAGATGGTTACAGTCGAGGCCGATGTCCTCGGTGGTATCCGGCCACTGTTTTCGTGTCCCGAAGAATAACTTCCACATTCCTCTGTGCGTCGTGCCGAAGAAGTGCTGAAGGGTTTGTGGCCCTTCCGGATTGAACTCCCACATGCGGAGAGACCGTCGCTGGCACGGTAGGACCCGGCGGACTAGCATTACTTGGATTACTTTGATGAGGCCGGTGTCCTTTTCAATGAGGCTCCGGATGCGCCTTTGTAGCATCTACATTTCGTCAATTGATCCCCAGTCGAGCCCCTTATTAATCCATGATGCAAGCCATAATGGAGGACCAGATCGGAATGCAGGTGTAGCTGCCCACTTGGTACCACGGGGTTTAGTCATGTAAAACCACTCCCGTTGCCATAGGTTGGAAGTTTCTGTGAAGGAGCCTTTGGCCAAGGAGTATTGGCTAGTTTGCTCACCATAGCACCACAGCACTCCGCTTGTTTCCCATCGACCGCCTTCGGCTTCACATAAAAGGTCTTGAGCCACAAGCCGAAGTGTGGGGGAATATGGAGAAAGGCCTCGCACATGACGATGAACGCCGAGATGTGAAGAAAGGAGTCTGGAGCTAGATCGTGAAAATCTATCCCGTAATAGAACATGAGTCCACGAACGAAGGGATGGAGAGCGAACCCTAGCCCTCGGAGGAAGTGAGAGATCAATACGACCCTCTCGCCGGATCTGGGAGTAGGAATAACCTGCTCTTTAGCAGGGAGCCTCTGGGGGATTTCCGCGGTCAGGTATCTTGCCACCCGGAGCTTCGCGATATCCTCTTCTGTGACAGAGGAGGCCACCCACCGGCCTTGAGGGCTGGATCCGAACATGACTGAGAGGCTCGGAGTGATTAAGTTGAATCCTGGGTGCTGGAACTCGAGGTTGGAAAGGTTGAGGAAGAGGTAGGTGAGGGAGTCCTGGATTAGGGGGTGTCCGGATAGCCGAACTATCACCGTTGGCCGGACTCCTAGACCATGAAGATACAAGATTGAAGACTTCGTCCCGTGTCCGGATGGGACTTTCCTTGGCGTGGAAGGCAAGCTTGGCGATATGGATATGTAGATCTCCTACCATTGTAACCGACTCTATGTAACCCTAACCCTATCGGGTGTCTATATAAACCGGAGGGTTTTAGTCCGTAGGACGAACAACAATCATACCATAGGCTAGCTTCTAGGGTTTAGCCTCTCTGATCTCATGGTAGATCCACTCTTGTACTACCCATATCATCAATATTAATCAAGCAGGAGTAGGGTTTTACCTCCATCGAGAGGGCCCGAACCTGGGTAAAACATCGTGTCCCTTGTCTCCTGTTACCATCCGCCTAGACGCTTGATTCGGGACCCCTACCCGAGATCTGCGGTTTGACACCGACATTGGTGCTTTCATTGAGAGTTCCTCTGTGTCGTCATCTTTAGGCCCGATGGCTCCTTCGATCAGCAACAACGACGTGGTCCAGGGTGAGACTTTTCTCCCCGGATAGATCTTCGTATTCGGCGGCTTTGCACTGTGGGCCAATTCACTTGGCCGTCTGGAGCAGATCGAAAGTTACGCCCCTGGCCATCAGGTCAGGTTTGGGAGTTTAAACTACACGGCCGACATCCGCGGAGACTTGATCTTTGACGGATTCGAGCCACAGCCAAGCGCGCCGCACTGTCTCCATGGGCACGATCTAGCTCTACCGCCGAACAGTGCCCAGGAGGCCGCACCAGCGTCCGCTCCGACCCTTAGCTCGGAGCCGACTCCGCCGATCGAGGATGAGTGGCTGGACACCGCCTCGGGGGCTACGATCTCTACGGCGATTGAGCCGAACACCATCCCTTTCCTTTGCGGATCCCGTGACTCCAAGGTGCCGGACTCTTCTCCGGACTCCGAACCTCCCACGCCCCAGCCAATCGAATCCGATTGGGCGCCGGTCATGGAGTTCACTGCCGCGGACATCTTTCAGCACTCGCCCTTTGGCGACATCCTGAATTCATTAAAGTCTCTCTCTTCATCAGGAGAGCCCTGGCCGAACTATGGTCAGGAAGGTTGGGATGCGGACGACGAAGAAATTCAACGCCCACCCACCGCCCACTTTATAGCCACTGTCGAAAGCTTAAGCGACGTGCTCGATTTCGACTCCGAAGACATCGACGGTATGGACGATGATGTAGGAGACAACCATGAACCAGCACCTATAGGATACTGGACAGCCTCCTCATCCCATGATGTATACATGGTGGATACACCTAAAGGAAGCGACGACAAGGAACAACGGGACACTACAAAGGATAAATCCTCGAAAAGCAGTCAAAAGCGGCAGCGTAAGCGCGCACCAAGTCCGCCTCGACAAAGACAGCAGCCACACAGACCCAGCCATAGAGCAGGGCGAACCGGTGGACGACGAACACGCTATCGAGCAACCGTCCGAACAGGACAACTTGGATAAACAACCCATCCCCGGCGAAGATAACAGTCCAGACAATCTCACGCCGGACACATTGTTGGAGCAGAAGAACCTCCACAAAGGCTGCGTCGCCATCTGCACAGTAGCCTGAAAAAGCATAAGCGGAAGCTCAAAACAGCGGAAGATGCACTCAGAATCAAATGGAGCAAAGTACTCAACACCGCAGAGAAATACGGCGATAGTCGCCAAACAAAGAGCTACCCGAAGCGCAAATTACTGCCCGAATTCGATGAGGAGGCCGTAAAGCCCCCGCAATCGAAGAACAAAGAGGCCGCCCGGTCGGATAGACGACCACATGGCAAACATGGAGCGGCAAGCGGCGCCGCAAACAAGCCGGCACGCGATCCGCATAAGGATTCGCATCAAAAGGATGGCCCAGTTAGGTCCATCTATGGGCCGAGAAAGCAAGCTCTTCCAAGCAATGCAACACGCCAATTATCCGAACATCATGACACACCCAAATATAGGGGTGCCGCACACCCCGTGTTTCACCGATGAGGTCTTTGGATCACGCAATTCCCAGCGGATTCAAACCCGTAAACATAGAGGCATACGACGGAACAACAGACCCTGGAGTCTAGATTGAGGATTACATCCTCCACATACACATGGCCAGAGGAGATGATCTCCACGCCATAAAATACTTACCCCGTCAAGCTCAAAGGGCCAGCCCGGCATTGGCTCAAAAGCCTCCCGAAAATACCATTGGAAGTTGGGAAGAGCTCGAGGATGCTTTTTGAGCAAATTTTCAAGGGACTTATGTTAAGTCCTCCGGATGCGCACGATTTAAGTCACATAACTCAACAACCCAGAGAGTCAGCCCGCAAATTCTGGAACATGTTCCTTACCAAAAAGAACCAAATAGTCGACTGTCCGGACGCCGAAGCCTTAGCAGCTTTCAAACACAACGTCCGAGACGAATGGCTCGCCAGACACCTCGGCCAGGAGAAGCCGAGAACCATGGCTGCATTAACAAGCCTCATGACCCGCTTTTGCGCGGGAGAGGATAGTTGGCTGGCAAGATGCAGTACCAGCGACCCATGTACATCTGAAGTCAGGGATGGAAATGGAAAACCACGACGCAGCAAGGACCAGCGTCGGATAAAGGGAAACAGCCCGAAGAGCACGGCAGTCAACGCCGGATTCAGAAGCTCCCGACAGAATCATAAAAAACTGCCCCTCAAGGACAACAGCGACGAGCTATCCAACCTAAACAAAATCTTGGACAAAATATGCCAAATCCACAAGACTTCTGGGAAGCACGCAAACCATACCCACAGAGATTGTTGGGTCTTCAAGTAGTCCGGCAAACTCAATGCCGAACACAAGGGGCTCGACACACCACGCGAGGACGATGACGAACCCCACAAGCAGAGCACCGGAAAACAAAAGAATTTCCCACAAAAAGTCAAAACAGTGAATTCACTTCAAGTGACAAAAGGGAAAAATAGAGCGGCACCCATAGAAACACGCGCCGCACGGTCTATCCCAGCAGAGTCCGAACGATGGTTGTCAAAACCAATCACGTTCGATCATCAGGACTATTCCGGAAGTATCCGGAACGCAGGATGGACTGCCCTGATATTAGATCCTATAATCGACGGACTCCAATTTACGCAAGTCCTAATGGACGGAGGTAGCGATCTAAACCTGCTATATCAGGACACAATCTTTCGCCATAGCAACACCTCCTTCAAAGGGGTAATGCCAGGCCTATATGCCCATTGTACGGGCTCCCTACTGCTAGAAGTTGTGTTCGGCTCATCCGACAACTTCCGCCGCGAAAAGTTAACCTTCCACATCGCCCCATTCGAAAGTAGCTATCAAGCACTACTGGGGCGTGAAGCTTTCGCCCGCTTTAACGCAATACCGCATTATGCATCTCTTACACTTAAAATGCCCGGTCCACGCGGCATCATCTCATTAAAAGGGAGTATTAAGTGTTACTCGAGCACGGAAGAACATGAGACTGCCTTGACAACCCCACACCAATCCGGATCCGCTAATCAAAGCACCTGAATAGGTCATTCGAACCCCGGACATGGCTAGACGAGTCCGGCGCCTACTAGCGGCATACCCCCGTACAAGGGGCTGCACGCATGTACAACAAGAGACAATAAAGCTCAATCGTATTCACTGTTCGAACCGTACTCTGTTTATTTAATATAAAGTACATTCTTCGCATGATCCTTTTTTCCTTTCAACTAAGTTCTTCTCTTTTACAGATGAACACCATGCTACACCCGTCCAGGATACAAGACAACGGAGACACAGTAGAGCGTGCGGTGAGGGACCCGCTGCAAGGATTCTTTTCAGATTAAGACCTGCGTAAACCTTTTTCTGTCTCTTGTTGATACACATCCCCGGTTTCTTGCTATAACCGAGGAGGAGGCTGGCGTTTGGCATCGGCCGCACTAGAATTTTTTGCGTGCACGGACACTGGGGCTTAGGGCATTATTCTGCCCGTTTTCATAAGGACCGAATACCTTAGGGAGTGTTCGGCGTCTCGAGTTAGGCCTTATATGCATCAGCTCCGAATCATGTCTTTGGTCAAATGTTGGGTTTGCCCGGCTCCTGTATTTTGCTGCTTTACGTTCCGTTCTAACGGCTAACGCGGCACCAGGAGAACTACTGTGATTGTGCCCCGGTTCAGCCAGGTGAGCACCTCAGTAGAGAAAGCCGAAAACTGAATGTCATGATATAGTGTGGGACTGGTCAACCACTCGATGACCCAGCGGAATGTTTAGAATTCCCCCGCATTGACGAAGGGCCGTTTCCCGGTCAGGCACATACGCGCCCCGAATTCGGGAGAGCGCGGTGCCCCTAGGGACTATATAGTAGCCCCACCATCGAACTCCTATGGCCAAGTGAAAGTGATAAAGCATTATAATCTGGTTGCCTAGTTTGCTACGCTATCACCTCCTTCACAGGACCAAGAGGTTGGATTAAGTGTGAAAATGCGCCTTTTTGCAAACACCCCCGCACTATGTGCGTGGGGGCTGAAGCCGAAGACTGCCATCTTTCAGGTTATATACATATATACATCAACGGCCGCACAGGAGGTGTTTTAATACTTGAACGCACAAGTATAAAAAGCTCTTATATTATATTGAAACATTGTTTTCACAAATCATACATGTCATTTAAACATAATATCCTTCGAGCACTGCGTCTCTATTAAACGAGCGCCCTGCAGGACTTCCTCAAAATAGTGCTCGGAAGGTACTCGGCTTATGTCCGAATCTTGGGATGCAACGTCGGTGGCCTTCATCTCCGCCCAGTATGTCTTGACACGGGCTAGAGCCATCCGCGCACCCTCTATGCATGCTGACCGCTTCATTGCATCGATATGCGGCACCGCACCAAGGAACTGCTGCAACAAGCCAAAATAACTCTCCAGCTCGGGCCTTTTCGGCCACAAATGAGTCACGACAGCCTTCATGGCAAGTCCGGACAACCTATTCAGCTCAGCCCATTCGGCCAAACGATCGGTTAATGAAAGTGGACGCTCTGGACTATGGAACTGCGAACAAAAAAGCTCTTCCATTCCGTGATCCTTTTGACCTCGGAAGTGTTCGGCCGCGTCTGCGGCACTCGCCGCCAAGTCTAGATAAGCATCCTTCCCACTCCACAGCCGGTCCAATTGAGCGTACTTAGGATCCGTGAATTTTCTCCGCATCAAAAAGGGCTTTCCAGCTGCAATATCTCCGGCCTGACGTAGCTCCTCCTTCATAGCTCTCATCGCACAGCGAGTATCCTTGGCCTCGGTGGCAGCCTTTTTCAGGTCCTCTTCTTTCGTTCGATCTTCTTTTTCAAGAAGCTCGCAACGGTCAGCAGCATTCTTCAATTTCACGGCCATCTCGGCCATTTCTTTCTTGCTTCGGCGGTGAGCAACATGTTCGGCTTTTAGCTCTACGGCCGCCTTCAAGGCCGCCGCATCACTTTTTCTGGCTTGCTCCTTGGCTCGGGCGAGCTCCGCCCGAAAGTTCTCCATAGCAGCGGCACCATCTGCAATAAGCATACATGTTGTAAGGCATGGGCGTCAAGCTCCCTTACCAAGTGTCCGCGGAGAAGTTGCATACCTTGTGACTCGTCAAGCCGCTTATTAACAAGCGTGATGTCCGCATCCGCCACGTCAAGTTGCCGCTTCAGTTCGGCAAATTCATCAGCCCGGCTAGCCACCGGACGCTTCGCCACCTACATAGGAAGAGCGCATATTATACCTGGGGTTATGATCCTCGGCGCGCCGTCATTTTTTGACATCCGCACCAAGTCTCAGGGGCTACTATCTATACAGGGCGCATTTTATATGCAAAACTATCAGAAGGTACATCATTTTGCGTACCTCAAAACCCGTCAGTAAACTTACGACGGCTTCATGCAATCCGCTCTCAGCGGATGAAATCCTTTCAATCACCGTACCCATTAACGTACGGTGATCTTCCGAGATAGACGCTCGCCCGAGCAGATCCTTCAGCTCCTCCGACCGTACACCCGTTGGTGCCGCACTCGTCCGGTGGCCTTTTTCGAAGGCCGGACACGGAGAGCTTTGAGGGGACATATGGCTGCCTTCTGGCCCCGCCGGATTCGGAGAAGCCCTCCGCGATGACACCTCAGGGTCGTCCGCCTCGCATAACGGTACGGCAGGCGGAGGCGTTTCGCTCTCCATCATCTCCGGATCAAGATCCCCTGAAGACGAGCTCTGCTGTGAAGGGCTGAGATCCGAACTACAAGGTAAATTTCGGTTATCTTCAGAAGTAAAATGGGGATGTCTCTCTTTAAAAAATAAACGCCCCCCTTTACTTATGGCTCGCTGGAGGGCTGATCTCCTTGGGGAAATAGTGCGGCCGGGGCATCTCCGCCGCAGACCCTCTGGTGAAGATTTCTTCCCCGCCGAGGCTTTGATCTCCGGATCTTTGAGCGGTCCTCTTCTCCTTGGAGGGAGGATTCTCGATCCCCCTTTCTTGATAGACTCCTTCACGGAGGTGGTAGTTCCCTTGTTCCCCCTTCGCCTTCTTCAAAAGGCACAGCCTCTAGCATCTTGGTTAATACAGATCCGCATGGTCTCGTGGAGGGGGCGGACACTGATCAGTTTTGCTTTTGCTATCCACTCCTGTTTAAAGGATAGCTCTTTTAAGGGCAAGTGTATGATAAATATGCGGATAGCATGTCCGGCACAGACTACTTACTTGAGTATCAAGGCGATTGCAGCTCAGACCTGCGTCCTGGTTAAGTCCGGACACATTGCTTGTGATCCGAAGAACAGTTGGTACATCTCCACGGGCGTCACGCCCATAAAATGTTGGAGAGCTCATGGTCCCTCCGGATTAAACTCCCACAGGCGGAGGGGGCGACGTTTGCAGGGCAAGGTGCGATGAATCAGCATGACCTACACTACTACGACCAGATTGATCTCCCTCTCTCGGAGGTCTCAAATATGGCCCTGCAACAGAGGTACGTCCTTGGATGGTCCCCAGTCGAGCCCTTTATTGACCCATGACGCCCGCCACAGTGGAGGACCCAAGCGGAAGGCAGGTGGCGCCGCCCAATTGGTGCCCCTGGGAGCAGTGATATAAAACCACTCCTGTTGCCATAACTTGAGCTCCTCTTGAAAAGAGCCCTCGGCCATGGGCGTCCGTATTCTTGCTTATAACAGCCCCTCCAGACTCTGCTCGATGCCCTTGATCATCTTGGCTCCACTTTGAAGGTCTTGAGCCACAATCTGAAGTGAGGGGTAATGCGGAGGAAGGCTTCACATACGACAATTAATGACGAGATGTGGAGGATGGACTCCGGATCCAAGTCATGGAATTCCAGCCCATAATAAAACATGAGCCCCCTCACAAAGGGGTCCGTCGGGAAGCCTAAACCCCGAAGGAAGTGAGACACGAATACCACGCTCTCACCAGGCTCGGGAGTGGGAATAACCTGCCCTTGGGCAGGCAGCCTATGCAAAATTTTCGCCGGTTAGATACCTGGCGTCTCTCAGCTTTAGCACATCTTCTTTCGTGACGGAGGAAGACATCCACCGGCCGTGCAGGTCGGAGCCGGACATTGTTGAAGGTCTGAAGCGCCTAAATCTGGAGCTTTGGGTGTTGGAACTCAAGGCGAGGGGCGGATTCGATTGATATTGAAAGAAAGGAGCAGGCCTTGGTCTCGTTATAAAGAGGTTGAATACCAAGAACCCTCCCCGTGATCGTTCGGGACTCGCCTTCGATGGAGGAGGCGTGCCAACGGGCACGATTGGGTTACCCACGCCCGTATTAATGAGAATCCCGGAATAAGGGGGCACGATCTCCGCTCTAATAAGACCTACCAAGGAAACCGCCTTGCTAAATGCGCTGAGGTGGAACAGTAAAAACGATTCGTATAAAGGCCTGGCCGTGGTGTGATGTCACGCTGCGGAATACGTCAGCAGATCTGTGCAAAGGTTATTCGCTCTACGGTGGTATCTGGAACTTGTTTTGCAGAGCCGGACACAATCCTTGTGTTCAAAATCTTCTATGAAGTATTCGGAGGAGGAACCCGCCTTGCAATGCCGAAGACAATATGCGCGCCGGACTCGTCGTCATTGAAGCCTGGTTCAGGGGCTACTGAGGGAGTCCTGGATTAGGGGGTGTCCGGATTGCCGAACTATCACTGTTGGCCGGACTCCTGGACCATGAAGATACAAGATTGAAGACTTCGTCCCGTGTCCGGATGGGACTTTCCTTGGCGTGGAAGGCAAGCTTGGCGATACGGATATGTAGATCTCCTACCATTGTAACCGACTCTGTGTAACCCTAACCCTATCTGGTGTCTATATAAACCGGAGGGTTTTAGTCCGAGGATCTAACAACAATCATACCATAGGCTAGCTTCTAGGGTTTAGCCTCTCGATCTCATGGTAGATCCACTCTTGTACTACCCATATCATCAATATTAATCAAGCAGGAGTAGGGTTTTACCTCCATCGAGAGGGCCCGAACCTGGGTAAAAACATTGTGTCCCTTGTCTCCTGTTACCATCCGCCTAGATGCACAGTTCGGGACCCCCTACCCGAGATCCGCCGGTTTTGACACCGACAGTAGGCGTGGAGGAGAAAGACGGGTCTGTGCCCCTTTATAAAGGCGATTAATATCGAACGCCTCCTCATAGGCCTTAAAGCCTGCCTATTCCCAAGGGATCATGCCAAAGGAACGGTTGGGTTACCCACGCCCGTGTTAATGAGAATCCCGCAATAAGGGGACACGATCTCTGCTTTGACAAGACGTGCCAATAAAACCGCATCTTGAAACATCGTGCGGGAGTCCAAAAAACAGTTCGAAATAATGACCGGATCGCGACGTGATGTCACGCTACAAAAGTTGTCAGTAGATTGGACTCGTGAAATATTATACTCTTTGCGGTTGCGTGTGGTACTTGTTTTGCAGAGCCGGACACTTTTTCTATGTTCAAAGGCCATTTTGGAGTATTTGGAGGAGGAACCCGCCTTGCAATGCCGAAGACAAATCTGCGCGCCGGACACATCGTCATTGAAGCCTGGTTCAGGGGATACTGAGGGAGTCCTGGATTAAGGGGTCCTTGGGCGTCTGGCCTATATGATGTGGGCCGGACTGAGGGGCCGTGAAGATACAAGACAGAAGACTCTCTCCCGTGTTTGGATGGGACTCTCTTGGCATGGATGGCAAGCCTGGCGTGCAGATATGAAGATTCCTTTCTTTGTAACCGACTTTGTACAACCCTACTCCCCTCCGGTGTCTATATAAACCGAAGGGTTTAGTCGTTAGAGGCAATCATAATCATATAGGCTGGACTTCTAGGTTTTAGCCATTACGATCTCGTGGTAGATCAACTCTTGTAATACTCATATTCATCAAGATCAATCAAGCAGGAAGTAGGGTATTACCTCCATAGAGAGGGCCCGAACCTGGGTAAACATCGTGTCCCCTGTCTCCTGTTACCATCGACCTTAGATGCATAGTTCGGGACCCCCTACCCGAGATCCGCCGGTTTTGACACCGACACCCGCCCCCGCTCTTGCCGGAGTGTCCACCTCAAGTAACTACTTTCCGCTTTGGCTCTGCTGTCGAACCCTCTGTGGTTAGCACCCGGGTACTTGTCCACCTAGTCCTGAGTGTATGGCCAGTGGTCGTAGATTCCTGGAACCCTCCCAACTAATACGATGTAGCCGTCCTTCGCCATCTCTGATCTATGTACCTGCATCGTCAGTTGATGAATTGAATGATAATATGCAAAATAATGTACTTAAGGAAACAAAGAGGCATAATTAGAAAAATACAAGCAACCTATAGTAAACATAAATGACGAAGTTCCTCATACCCAAACTAATTAACTAGAGCGATCTACAGTAGTTCAGGACCACGGTTTAATTACATCACATAGTTTCGCCGTTCATAAATTCAAAGTTTTGCGATAGAAAGACAGTACTGACACATTGTCATCGACAATCAGTCCTCTCCATGCCAGTTGTCCAATCTTCATAGTCAGGGAGGAAGCACCCGAGCTTCTTGAAAGGCTTCAAGTCCAGATGCTGAGCGACTAGCAGTGCTCGGACATCATCCCGCATGATTGGCCCATGGTAGAACATCCATGTTGGTTCGAGGACCTGCTTCATGATCACTTGGGCAAGTTCACACTGTACGTGATAAAACTCAGCTCCGATTCGATGATCTGGTGTCTTTCCTATGCTTGTGGCCTAGTTGACAATCTCGGCATCGTTGGTAGTAGCTAACATGCGAAGGCGTTGATTATCCCTTCTGTACTCGAGCAGGTGATGCATGAGGTAGAATCCATCAGCCTTACTGGTGTGCGGTTGCTAGATGCAGCAGAAGTCGGTCTTATGGCTGAAAACCAGCCCATTCTTCCTATGCTTTTTCACCTTCATATATCCACCAGACAGGCTGAAGGTTAACAGGGCACTATCGAGAACACTCTTTATGTGCTTGTAATCCTTTTTCTTGATGTTCTTCGATGAGTCCAAGTACATAGCATGGGAGTATTCTAGGTACAGAACGATCAGGACGGCACCCCCCCCCCTCGCTGCGCAAATTAAGTACACCTCAAATTAGCCTCCATGCTTGCAAAGGAATGATTAACACTTATGAAAGGATATGTGCGGATGACTTACGTGGGATGATAAGGCAGGTGAATCGCTTCCTTGTCCTTATTAGCGATCATGAAGTTGGCGATGTACCTTCTCACATAGTCACAGTGCTCTTTGCAGACTTCCAAGAAGCTCTCGTGCATATAGTATGGGTCCGCGACGCAGATATATTTTATGCTCTCGATCCTGATGAAGTAGTTGAGATACAGTGCATACATGCGGATGAACTGGAAATCCATCTTGGTCATGTCGAACATGTCGTAGATGTAGTCAAATCGCAGGATGAACTTATCCGCGGGTCATCTCTCGAAGTACAACTTCCCACCCGGCACCTGAGCCGCGTAAAGCAGTTATCCTGGTTTTTTCAAGATGAGAAGGCTTTTCTCTCTGGCCAACACATCTTCATGGAGTCTCCTTAGATCATTGTTCAGTATGTGCTCTAGCACTTTCGCAGGTAGGATCGGTTCGTCGATGACATGGAAACGCTTGGCACCTTCGACAAGTATCCTGTCTACCACCCGAGGCTTCAGAGGCGGCTGGCTGCTTGAAGCAGCGCTGGTGCCTTTAGGGCCGTTCTTGTCCGGTCTCCTCCTTTGCTTCTTCGCGGGTGGCGGTAGTGAGCCCACCATCTAACCACCACCCCCAGTGTCGTCAGGCTAATCAGTGGATGGCCCTCGGGGTTTTGCTGGGTAGAGGCGGCATCTGGAGGCGTCTCCTGTGAGGATCACTTGAAGAGAGACTTTTTGCATTCCTCC
This sequence comes from Aegilops longissima, assembly GCA_021605205.1. Taxonomy (NCBI): domain Eukaryota; kingdom Viridiplantae; phylum Streptophyta; class Magnoliopsida; order Poales; family Poaceae; genus Aegilops; species Aegilops longissima. Next base: position 154,704,478 of record CM038678.1, on the reverse strand, counting down.
TTAGGACGTTCCAGCTCCGGCAAATCAGGCAGCATGAGGTCATCATCTCCACGCTCATAGCCTGAGTCTTGGTCGTCCGGAACCATGAATCCTCCATCATAATAGGCGGTATTGAAATACTTGTCTGGGTCTTCATCATCCTCCTCCATGCCATCAACAACATCTGCTTCTTCGACAACGGAAGCGATATCATCTGGCAGTAATGGAGGCTCTCCCTCGCGTCGTCCGATATCACCCGCCACGACAGGTGCAGGTAATTTGGTAGGATGGGTGGTGTTCATACCTTCTTGAGAAGGTGGCGTTGGTGTGATACTGGGCGCCTTGAGACAAAGAAGAGACTTCGGCCAAGGCAAGAACCAGCTCTTGCATGCGCCAATCCTCTGAGGGGTCTCCTCGTCATCGACCGGTACCGAAGGAGGCAAATCCTCGAAGCCCGCTAAGACACTGGCCACGTTAACCTTGAAGACGCCATCGGGCATCTCTCGGTTGTGGAACATGCAGTACTTCGGCTTCAAGATCGTTGCCTTTCCCACGGCCACCTTCTGGCCCTTGATGTCGTAGAGTAGGGTGCACGGGGTATCGTCGGCCTAAGAAGAAGAAGACATGTGTGCGACGTCAAACATCCGAAAGGCAACTGAAATGGAAGACTATAGACATGCTGGTGAAAAGGGTATGACGCGTAATTACCGTGAGGGCGTCGAGCTCAGCCACCGATGAAGGCCCGCCGAGCATTCCTGAGACGGAGGTCGGGCTGCTATGAACAGGAGCGGGACCTTTTGCGGTTGCTTGAGCAGGTGCTGGTGTTGTGATTTTCACCGAATTGCTCTCGAAAAAGCTGGGAAGGGGAAATTCCTCTGGCCCTTTATTTGGATTGTTCTTCGACCAATAGAAATTGCCGGAATCAAGCTGGCCACCGCGTCACTGACCGCTGCATTGACCACCCCAAGCAACTCTTCTTTGGTCTCAGCTTTGGTCTTATTGACCGCAATCACGACCTTCTCATCGATGGTCTGCTGAGTGACGACCAACCATCTCTTCCTTCTTTCCTTTGGCTCCTCACGGTAGCACGTCTTCCATGAGGCACCATCTCCGACGCCGTGCACACGTCCATAGGACGGCGGTTTGTCCTCCGGGACCTTTTTCAGTATGTTCAGGGCCCAGTTGAATGGGGTGTCCCACTTGGGCCTCGCCGATGACTGTGACGACTCGTCGCTTTCGGCTGCCTTTTGGTGTTGCTCTCTCTGCAAAAGGAACATCGATGGTTTATTAATGTGACAAAACTTGTAGTTGAATTGATTGGAAGCTAATATGATAATGTGGTAATATAACAATTACCAGAAGTCTCATGAACTCCCTTGTGTTCGGGTTCGTGTAAAAGATCTTTTTGGCGCGGTCCCACTTGTACCGGGCCCTGATCCAGTCATGCTCCAGCGGGTCTGGAAACTCCGCCAAGGGATCTGGGATTCCCTGACTTTCACGTTCAGCGTCCTCCTTGGCCCATACGTGCCTCTTCCCCTCATAACCACGGCTTCCGATAAGGTGGGGAGGCGTGTTCCTGGCCTGGAGTGCCTTCATTTTCTCCGACCTTGCCTTGACTTCTTCTTTAGCGCAAGTCTCCTTGAATTTTTTAAAGTCCTCCTCCTTTAGTGACAGATTGTTAGCATGAACGTTGGACCACGGTTCATTCTTCGCAATCGCATTTTTCACCCAAACTTTCCAGGCAGACAAGTCGTTGGTGAACGTCACCATCGCCTTATCATTTATCTTTGTCATGGCGACGTCGTCCCACGGCTCTTTAAATTTGCTTTCATCCCGGCCGGGGAACAGGAACCTATTGTGCAACTTCTTTACGAGCATGTGCTCCATATGTGGTATCTTCTTCAACTTCTCGTCGTTGATGTTGGCGGTTTCCCTAAGGATGCATCCTAGTTGATTGCCCCAGCACTTGCGTGCTTCCTCCGGTACCGTTGGCTCTAACTTCTTGGGGTGCATCTCCGTGACCACAATTTGTCCGATGCCAAGCTCGTTTGGTCTTCGTGACCTCTTCTGCTTCGGTGCTTTACCGGCTACGACAACATCGTTGCCGGTCTCGGGGGTGGTGTCGGTGCCGTTGCTGGTGCCGGTGTCGGCGTCGGTGTCGGGGTTGGTGCTACTGTCGCCACCATGCACCCCCCTCTGGTGTTTGTCCAGGTAATCGAAATAGTGATTTGCTGCCTCGATGGGGTCTTCTTCGAGGCGAGCAGAACCCCCGGCTTCGGCGTGGGTAGACATATTTCCTATTCAACAATTGTAAATAAAAGACATAATGAAGAGAAAAGGGGGCCTATATTTGGTCGGAATGTTGATTCATTCCCCTTCTGGCAAATCCTGGGCACTCCATATGTCCTAGTTTTTAGCACAAGTCATGCCGAAAATCACGGAAATTTTCGGCATGACCTTTGCTAAAAAGTGGACATATGGAGCGCCTGAAATTTGCCGGAATGGAAATGAATCAACATTCCGGTAAAACATAGGCCACTCGGATATTTTTAGACATTCAACCAATATTGCAAAATCATATAACAGCAATGACATATATCATTTGCAAAATATATCATTCAAGCAAAATATATCATTCATTCAAGCAACATTGCAAATTTGCCCTAGCTAAATTTGCTAATTTGCTAAATAAATTGGCCTAGCTATATTTGCTACTACCCTAATTAGCTACTAATTTTATAGCTAATTTATATACCTACAAAAACTAATTAGCTACTGTTTTTTATAAATTTTAGCTACTGTATTTTATAAATATTTGCTACTATTTTTAGTTTAGTGCAATTTTCTACTGTTTTTTATTTATAGGTATTTTGTATACCCTAAACTAAATTGCCCTACAAAAACTAATTAGCTACAGTTTTTATAAATTTTAGCTACTGTTTTTATAAATATTTGCTAATGTTTTTTATTTTAGTGCAATTTGCTACAGTTTTTTATTTATAGGTATTTTATATACCATAAACTAAATTGCCCTAAATTAAATTGCTAAATTGCACTAAACTAAATTTGCTAAATTGCCCTAAACTAAATTGCTCTCTCTCTCTCTCTCTCTCTGCTACATCTCCTAGCTAGGGTTCATACATCCAACACTTAGCTAGGCTAGGGTTCATATTAGAGAGAGAGCAGAGAGCAGAGAGAGTGCAGAGAGAGAGAGAGACGAGGGCAGGGGATAGGAGAGGGAGAGCTTACGGGGCGAGGGAGAGAGCGGCAGCGGTGAGGTCAAGGGCGGGGGAGGGAGCGACAGCGAGGTCGAGGGGCAGGGGAGAGGGCGGCGGCGGCAAGGTCGAGGGAGGGCCCGCACGGTGACAAAGGTTGAGGGAGGGCTCGGGAGACGGTCGGCGTCGAGGTAGACGGCGGGCTGGGGTGACGGCCAGCGACAGAAGGGGGAGAGGTGGAGATGGGGGGAAATGAGTTGGTGAAATTTTGAGCCCGCGCGCCGCGGGTTAACTCAAAATAACAGTAGCGCTGGTTTGGAATCTAGCGTTACTGCTAAGTTAGCTATAGCGCTGGATCCTAAACCACCTCTATTGCTAACTATTCCAATTTTTTTTAGTCCTAAAATACAAATAGCAGTAGCGCTGGATTTGGATCCAGCGCTATAGCTAACTTAGCTATAGCGCTGGTTCCCAAACGAGCGCTACCGCTATTTTTCTTTTCTTTTTATTATTTTCCTTTTTTAGTTTTCAGTTTTCTTTTATTTTTATTATTTTACTTTTATTTTCTGTTTATTTTTTCTTTTGTATTGCTTTCTCTCTTTTCTTTTTCTTTTTTTTTGTTTTTCTCCCGACGACAGCGTCTCCGGCCCTCTCCCACACTGCGTGAATATCACCGGAACCATGTATGTGGTGATTACATATCAGTTGACCGATAACGGTTACTTAAGTACGTACACAAAATAGATACATATATATAAATGATGGTTTCTCAGCTGCGTCGACGATGTTTCACACTGAGCTTCTTCCCTTTCTTGTTCGTTGCCGAATAATTGAGCCCCTCCTTGTGACTTTTCCAGAACCATGGAGTACGATCTTTCTTAGGTAATGTAGTATTGATTCTTCTTTTCACGTATGCTTCATGATCGTCATCTTCCCTCATCGGTTTGCCGTATAGGTTATAGTCTTCCTCGTTGGCGACTCCATCCATTCCGATGATGCTCCTTTTGCCTCTCCTCACGACAACACGGCTGGGATTGGCCGGGTCGGTTATGAAGAAGCATTGTGTCACGTGCTTAGCGTGTACCCAAGGCTCATTTTTGGCGTTGATGTTAACATTCATGGGAGTGCTCTTCGCGTCGGGTATAGACATGGTAGTGAAATACTTGTTTTCTCTTACGACGCCCTTAGCCCATCTGACACGGAACATTGTCACATCGTGCATTCCAGCATAGTCAAGCTCCCAGATCTCTTCGACCCTTCCGTAGAATCTTTTAGTTGTGCCGTTGGCGTCGGTCACACATTCAATTGTCACCCCAGAGTTCTGGTAATCACTGTCCATGTCTTTGGCCTCCATGTAGAACATATACCTGTTGATATCGTATGATTGATAGGTAGCGAGTTTGGCGAGGGGCCATGTGCTAAGGGGTGTATGAGCAATCCGTCCGAACTGCCCTCTTCTGAGGGATTAGCAAGAACTTGCTCTTTCAACCAACGCAAGAAAGTGGCGTTGTGCTCTACAGTGACTTCGTCGTCTGTCTTGAGCATCCCCTTATCACGGTACTTCTTTGCGATGCTTTCTTTGTGCCGTGCCACATAATCATCTACCACATCTAGGTGTTGTAGCGCTACTAAGTTAGCCCTGTCAAAGTCGTTCCGTCGATCCGAGTAGTCCACATGCAATTTCCTCGGGCCGTTGTTGTGACCTTCTCCTTCGAGCCCCCCCTCATGCTTCTTGACGGGCAAACCAACAACAGGGTCTCCGACGCCTATATAATTCTCACAAAAGGAGATGCACTCATGCGTCAGATACCCCTGGACGATGCTCCCATCGGGACGGGACATGTTACGAACGAATCCTTTGGTGACCCCATTCAACCTCTCGAACGGCATCATGCTGTGAAGGAATGTCGGCCCGAGGTCGATGATGTCGTCCACGATGTGGACACACAGATGCACCATGACGTCAAAGAACGCGGGCGGGAAGTACATCTCAAGCTCACATAGTATGACAACGATCTCTTCTTGTAGCCTTCGGAGCTGCTTCACACTTATGGACTTTCGAGAGATAACGTCGAAGAAGTTGCAGAGACCAGTAAGCATGTCACGGACGTGCTTCTCCATTATCCCTCTAATGGCAACAGGGAGTATCTGTGTCATCGTCACGTGACAGTCATGAGACTTCATCCCGCTGAACCTTTTCTTCTTGGGGTCTAGAAATCTGCTTATCTTCCCACAGTAACCGGAACTGACTTTGATTCCCATAAGGCACTTGATGAATTGATCTATCTCCTTCGCACTTAAGGTGAAGCAAGAAGGGGGCAATAATTCTCCTCCTTCTTGTTGACTTTTTTGCCCCTTTCCCCCTCCTCCGTCTCCTCCGTCGACTTTTTACGGTGGAGATCTTTCCTGATCTTCAAATCTTCCAAGTCTTTCCTTGCCTTCGGCCCATCCTTGGTCTTCTCCGGCATGTTCATCAGTGTGCCAAGCAAGCTCTCGAGGACATTCTTTGTGATATGCATTTGATCAAGGCAATGAGGCATGTAGTGATTGGGCCAGTACTCCAAGTCCCAGAAAACAGACCTCGTTTTACATACCTTTAGCAGCGGTTCTGGCGCCTTTTTCATCTTTCCCGGCGCGGGGCACTGTTCCCAGTTTGTCAACAGCTCGTTGATTTCGGCGCCGCTCCTCTTACATGGAGGTTGTCGATGCTCAGCCAACCCACTGAATAGATCTCCATGCTTTCTCCATGGGTCATCCTTCTCAAGCAATCTACGATGCCCCATGTACACGATTTTCTCAGACCCGCCTTCTTTCGTTGACGTAAGCTACTGAGACATTGTATCATCCATGCACCTCGTGCATCCACAGTATCCGTGGCACACCTGGCCTGAGATGTACCCGTAACCGAGATAGTCGTGCACCGTCGTCATCAGCGTGGCTCTCATATGGAAATACTCTCCTTTGTTGGCGTCCCATGTCCATGCCGGTGTTTTCCATAATGTGTCTAGCTCCTCTTTCAGAAGCCCCATATAAAGGTTAATATTATTTCTTGGTTGTTTCGGCCCTTGAATCAGCATGCTCATGTGTATGTACTTTGTCTTCATGCACTTCCATGGCGGGAGGTTGTACATCCATACAAAGACGGGCCATGTGATGTGGTTGGTGTTCTGGTTTCCAAACGGATTCATGCCATCGGTACTCGCACCAAGCATGATGTTCCTTGGATCTTCTGCCACAAATCCATATACGGTGTTGAATGCTCTCCACTAGCTACCATCTACGAGGTGTCTCAGCTTCGGATCATCTCCATCGTCGGGCTTCTTCCTCTCTGTGTGCCAGCGCATGAGCTTTGCTTCCTTATGATCTACGAAATACCGCTGCAGACGGGGAGTGATCAGATACCATACAACTTTCTGAGGAGCTTTCTTTCCTGCCTTCTTGTATCGAGAAGCATTGCACACTGGACAGCTGGTTTTTTCAGCGTGCTCCCGATAAATGATGCAATCGTTGATGCATGTGTGGTACCTAATGTGCGGCAAATCAAAAGGGCAAACGATTTTCTTGGCATCCTCGACACTAGTAGGACACATGTTCCCCGCGGGAAAAACTTTATTATGTAGATACTTAAAATGCTCATCGGGGCTTTTGTCTGTCCATTTGTTTTTGGCCTTCATCTTTAGAAGTTCGAGCGTGAAACTCAAGCGGGTCACCTCGGGATCGCAACCATCATACAATGGAGTCTTAGAGTCTACTTCAAGTTGCGCCAGCTTGGCCTCCTCTCTAGAAGCAGCTCTCTCGCTAGTCGTACTCTTGCGAAGGAGGTCTCGAACATGAGGGTCCTGCACGACTGCACTTAGTAGCATCGAAGACTGCGGCGTGACCGCCACCTCTTCTCTGCCATGTCCGGACTCTTCTTCGTCGTGTCCGGAATCTTCTCCGCCGCCGTCATTTCCGGACTCTTCCCCATCGCCATGTCCAGCGCCATCGTCTTCGCGTCGATCGGTCATCTCTTCGTCTAGCCCCATATTGTTACTCCCTGCCATGTGGACGTCCTCATCATCATCTTCTTCACTTATCCACCAAGTCTAGCCATCCATGAAACCATTCATCAATAGGTGCGCCTTCAAAGTGCCATGATCAAAAGGGTCCAAATGGACTCCTCCTTTGCATCTTGTACACGGACATCTAATCCTAGTCCGATTATTTGCATACATGTCCATCACCGCGGATTGCATGTATCGCTCCATGTTCCATCCACTCACCTTCATGACTGACTGCATGGTATAAAAAAACAAAAGGGTTAACAAAATGCATGCATGCATCAAAGTCATATACAAATTTGGCATGACCTTGCCTAAAAATAGGACATATCAAGTTTGCTCAAAATTCACCGAAACAGAAATAAATCGACATTTCGGCAAAACATAAGCAACTCGGGGGGCATGTCACTCGCACAAATCTCTCCATATTCCAAACACACATATTCCCATTCACACACATATTCCCATTCTTGAAATGAACAACTTTTTAGTCACCTATCTATCTCCCGAGAGAGACCAAGCACGGTTAGATGAGGCCTTTCGCTACCTACAGGGATCGAAAGTGTGGATGGCTAAATAGCTAGCTAGATCTAGTTGTTGGGAAGGAGAGATAACCCTAGATAACTAATGGAAAGGGAGTTATGGTGGGGGGCATTAATGGGGAGAGAAGAGAGGTAGGAGGAAGAGAGAGATGAGAAGGCCATTTGTGGAGGAGAGTTATCGTGGAGGGGGGCATTAATGAGGAGAGAAGAGAGGTAGGAGGAAGAGAGAATAAGGGAAATGGTGGAGAGGGGAGAGGAGAAAGGAGGGGGAGATAGGGAAAAGGTGGGGGAGGGGGAGGGGTGAAAAGGTGGCACTAGCCGCAACTAGCAGTAGCGCTGTTGGGAAACGTAGCATGCAATTTCAAAAAAATTCCTACGCTCAAGCAAAATCTATCTAAGAGATTGATGTCTACTACGCAACCTTCTTCTTGTAGACGTTGTTGGGCCTCCAAGTGCAGAGGTTTGTAGGACAGTAGCAAATTTCCCTCAAGTGGATGACCTAAGGTTTACCAATCCGTGGGAGGCGTAGGATGAAGATGGTCTCTCTCAAGCAACCCTGCAACCAAATAACAAAGAGTCTCTTGTGTCCCCAACACACCCAATACAATGATAAATTGTATAGGTGCACTAGTTCGGCGAAGAGATGGTGATACAAATGCAATATGGATGGTAGATATAGGTTTTTGTAATCTGAAAATATAAAAACAGCAAGGTAACAAGTGGTAAAAGTGAGTGTAGACGGTATTGCAATGCTAGGAAACAAGGCCTAGGGTTCATACTTTCACTAGTTCAAGTTCTCTCAACAATAATAACATAATTGGATCATATAACTATCCCTCAACATGCAACAAAGAGTCACTCCAAAGTCACTAGTAGTGGAGAACAAACGAAGAGATTATGGTAGGGTACGAAACCACCTCAAAGTTATTCTTTCCAATCAATCCGTTGGGCTATTCCTATAAGTGCCACAAACATCCCTAGAGTTCGTACTAGAATAACACCTTAAGACACAAATCAACCAAAACCCTAATGTCACCTAGATACTCCAATGTCACCTCAAGTATCCGTGGGTATGATTATACGATATGCATCACACAATCTCAGATTCATCTATTCAACCAACACATAGAACCTCAAAGAGTGCCCCAAAGTTTCTACCGGAGAATCAAGACGAAAACGTGTGCCAACCCCTATGCATAGGTTCATGGGCGGAACCCGCAAGTTGATCACCAAAACATACATCAAGTGAATCACGTGATATCCCATTGTCACCACAGATACGCAAGGCAAGACATACATCAAGTGTTCTCAAATCATTAAAGACTCAATCCGATAGGATTACTTCAAAGGGAAAACTCAATCCATTACAAGAGAGTAGAGGGGGAGAAGCAACATAAGATCCAACTATAATAGCAAAGTCGCGATACATCAAGATCGTGCCAAATCAAGAACACGAGAGAGAGATCAAACACATAGCTACTAGTACATACCCTCAGCCCCGAAGGTGAACTACTCCCTCCTCATCATGTAGAGCGTCGGGATGATGAGGATGGCCACCAGTGAGGGTTCCCTCCCGCAGGTGCCTAACAGTTCCCCATTGGTTTTGGTGGCTACAGAGGCTTTGCGGCGGAACTCCCGATCTATTATGTTCCCCAATCATTTAGGGTATATGGATATATATATATATATATATATATATATATATATATATATATATATATATATATATATATATATATATATATATATATATATATATGAAGAAATACATCGGGGAGCCACGAGGGGCCCATGAGGGTGGAGGGCACGCCCTGTGGGGTGGGCGCGCCCCCTGCCTCATGGCTCCCTCGTTTCTTTCCGGACGTGCACTCCAAGTCTATCGGGTAGCTTTCCTTCCAAAAATAACTTCTCCAGAAGGTTTCATTCTGTTTCGACTCCTTTTGATATTCCTTTTCTTCAAACATCAAACAAGGGAAAAACAGAACTGCACTGGGCTCGGGTCAATAGGTTAGTCCCAAAAATAATATAAAAGTGTTTAATAAAGCCCATAAACATCCAAAACACATAATATAATAGCATGGAACAATAAAAATTATAGATACGTTGGAGACGATCAGCATCCCCAAGCTTAATTCCTGCTCGTCCTCGAGTAGGTAAATGATAAAACAGAATTTTGATGTGGAATGCTACTAGGCATAATTTCAATGTAATTCTTCTTAATTGTGGTATGAATATTCAGATCCGAAAGATTCAAGATAAAAGTTCATATTGACATAAAAGTAATAATACTTCAAGCATACTAACTAAGCAATTATGTCATCTCAAAATAACATGGCCAAAGAAAGTTCATCCCTACAAAATCATATAGTTTAGTCATGCTCCATCTTCTTCACACAAGAATGCTCTCATCATGCACAACCCCGATGACAAGCCAAGCAATTGTTTCATACTTTAGTAATCTCAAACTTATAAACCTTCACGCAATATATGAACGCGAGCCATGGACATAGCACTATGGGTGGAATAGAATATGATGATGGGGGGTTATGTGGAGAAGACAAAAAAGGAGAAAGTCTCACATCAACGAGGCTAATCAATGAGCTATGGAGATGCCCATCGATTGATGTTAATGCGAGGAGTAGGGATTGCCATGCAACGGATGCACTAGAGCTATAAATATATGAAAGCTCAACAAAAGAAACTAAGTGGGTGTGCATCCAACTTGCTTACTCACGAAGACCTAGGGCACTTGAGGAGGCCCATCGTTGGAATATACAAGCCAAGTTCTATACTGAAAAATCCCCACCAGTATAGGAAAGTGACAAAATAAGAGACTCTCTATCATGAAGATTATGGTGCTACTTTGAAGCACTAGTGTGGTAAAAGGATAGTAACATTGTCCCTTCTCTCTTTTTCTCTCATTTTTTTTGGGCCTTCTTTTTATGGCCTTTCTCTTTTCTCTTTTTTATTCCTCACTTGGGACAATGCTCTAGAAAATGATGATCATCACACTTCTATTTATTTACAACTCAATGATTACAACTCGATACTAGAACAAAGTATGACTCTATATGAATGCCTCCGGCAGTGTAACGGGATATGCAATGAACCAAGAGTGACATGAAAGAATTATGAACGGTGGCTTTGCCACAAATACTATGTCAACTACATGATCATGCTAAGCAATATGACAATGATGAATGTGTCATGATAAACGGAATGGTGGAAAGTTGCATGGCAATATATCTCGGAATGGCTATGGAAATGCCATAATAGGTAGGTATGGTGGCTGTTTTGAGGAAGATATAAGGAGGTTTATGTGTGAAAGAGCATATCATATCACGGGGGTTGGATGCACCGTGAAGTTTGCACCAACTCTCAATGTGAGAAAGGGCAATGCACTGCATCAAGAGGCTAGCAATGATGGAAGGGTGAGAGTGCGATAATCCATGGACTCAATATTAGTCATAAAGAACTCACATACTTATTGCAAAAATCTACAAGTCATCAAAAACCAAGCACTACGCGCATGCTCCTAGGGGGATAGATTGGTAGGAAAAGACTATCGCTCATCCCCGACCGCCACTCATAAGGAGGACAATCAAAGAACACCTCATGTTTCAAATTTGTTACATAACGTTTACCATACGTGCATGCTATGGGACTTGCAAACTTAAACACAAGTATTTCTCAAATTCACAACTACTCAACTAGCACAACTTTAATATCACTACCTCCATATCTCAAAACAATCATCAGGCATCAAACTTCTCTTAGTATTCAACACACTCATAAGAAAGTTTTTACTATTCTTGAATACCTAGCATATTAGGATTAAGCACATTACCATGCTGTTTAAGACACTCAAAATAATCTAAGTGAAGCATGAGAGAATAATATTTTCTATAAAACAAAACCACCACCGTTCTCTAAAAGATATAAGTGAAGTACTAGAGCAAAAACAAACTACCCCGAAAGATATAAGTGAAGATCAATGAGTAGTCGGATAATTATGCAACTATGTGAAGACTCTCCCAAATAATAATTTCAGATCTTAGTATTTTATTCAAACATCAAGAAAATAAAAATAAAATAAAATGACGCTCCAAGCAAAACACATATCATGTGGTGAATAAAAATATAGCTCCAAGTAAAGTTACCGATGAATGAAGACGAAAGAGGGGATGCCTTCCGGGGCATCCCCAAGCTTAGGCTCTTGGTTATCCTTGAATATTACCTTGGGGTGCCTTGGGCATCCCCAATCTTAGGCTCTTTCCACTCCTTATTCCATACTCCATCGAATCTTTACCCAAAACTTGAAAACTTCACAACACAAAACTTAACAGAAAACTCGTGAGCTTCGTTAGCGAAAGAAAACAAAACACCACTTCAAGGTACTGTAATGAACTCATTATTTATTTATATTGGTGTTAAACCTACTGTATTCCAACTTCTCTATGGTTTATAAACTATTTTACTAGCCATAGAGTCATCAAAATAAGCAAACAACACACGAAAAACAGAATCTGTCAAAAACAGAATAGTCTGTAGTAATCTGTATCAAAAGTATACTTATGGAACTCCAAAAATTATAAAATAAATTGGTGGACCTGAGGAATTTGTCTAGTAATCATCTGCAAAAAGAATAAACTAAATAGAACTCTCCAGTAAAAAGTTGAGGCAAATCTCGTGAGCGCTAAAGTTTCTGTTTTTTACAGCATGATCATAAAGACTTCACCCAAGTCTTCCCAAAGGTTCTACTTGGCACAAACACTAATTAAAACATAAAACCACATCTTAACAGAAGCTAGATGTATTATTTATTCCTAAACAGAACCAAAAAGCAAGAAACTAAAATAAAATTGGGTTGCCTCCCAATAAGCGCTAACGTTTAACGCCCCTAGCTAGGCATGATGATTTCAATGATGCTCACATAAAAGATAAGAATTGAAACATAAAGAGAGCATCATGAAGAATATGACTAGCACATTTAAGTCTAACCCACTTCCTATGCATAGGTATTTTGTGATCAAACAACTTATGGGAACAATAATCAACTAGCATAGGAAGGCAAAACAAGCATAACTTCAAAACTTTAAGCACATAGAGAGGAAACTTGATATTATTACAATTCCTACAAGCATATATTCCTCCCTCATAATAATTTTCAGTAGCATCATGAATGAATTCAACAATATAACCAGCACCTAAAGCATTCTTTTCATGATCTACTTGCATAGAAATTTTACTACTCTCCACATAAGCAAAATTCTTCTCTTCAATAGTAGTAGGAGCAAACTCAACAAAATAACTATCATATGATTGAAAATTAAGATCAAGATGACAAGTTTCATGGTTATCATTATTCTTTAGAGCATACGTGTCATCACAATAATCATCATAGATAGGAGGCATGCTTTCATCATAGTAAATTTGCTCATCAAAGCTTGGGGGACAAAAAATATCATCTTCATCAAACATAGCTTCCCCAAGCTTGTGGCTTTGCATATCATTAGCATCCTGGATATTCAAGGAATTCATACTAACAACATTGCAATCATGCTCATCATTCAAAGATTTAGTGCCAAACATTTTAATGCATTCTTCTTCTAACACTTTGGCACAATTTTCCTTTCCATCATTCTCACGAAAGATATTAAAAAGATGAAGCGTATGAGATAAACTCAATTCCATTTTTTGGTAGTTTTCTTTTATAAACTAAAGTAGTGCTAAAACAAGAAACAAAAAGATTCGATTGCAAGATCTAAAGATATACCTTCAAGCACTCACCTCCCCGGCAACGGTGCCAGAAAATAGCTTGATGTCTACTACGCAACCTTCTTCTTGTAGACGTTGTTGGGCCTCCAAGTGCAGATGTTTGTAGGATAGTAGAAAATTTCCCTCAAGTGGATGACCTAAGGTTTATCAATCCGTGGGAGGCGTAGGATGAAGATGGTCTCTCTCAAGCAACCCTGCAACCAAATAACAAAAGTCTCTTGTGCCCCCAACACACCCAATACAATGATAAATTGTATAGGTGCACTAGTTCGGCGAAGAGATGGTGATACAAGTGCAATATGGATGGTAGATATAGGTTTTTGTAATCTGAAAATATAAAAACAGCAAGGTAACAAGTGGTAAAAGTGAGCGTAGACGGTATTGCAATGCTAGGAAACAAGGGCTAGGGTTCATACTTTCACTAGTGCAAGTTCTCTCAACAATAATAACATAATTGGATCATATAACTATCGCTCAACATGCAACAAAGAGTCACTCCAAAGTCACTAATAGTGGAGAACAAATGAAGAGATTACGGTAGGGTACGAAACCACCTCAAAGTTATTCTTTCAGATCAATCCGTTGGGCTATTCCTATAAGTGTCACAAACAGCCCTAGAGTTCGTACTAGAATAACACCTTAAGACACAAATCAACCAAAACCCTAATGTCACCTAGATACTCCAATGTCACCTCAAGTATCTGTGGGTATGATTATACGATATGCATCACACAATCTCAGATTCATCTATTCAACCAACACATAGAACCTCAAAGAGTGCCCCAAAGTTTCTACCGGAGAATCAAGATTTAAAACGTGCCAACCCCTATGCATAGGTTCATGGGAAGAACCCGCAAGTTGATCACCAAAACATACATCAAGTGAATCACGTGATATCCCATTGTCACCACAGATACGCATGACAAGACATACATCAAGTGTTCTCAAATCATTAAAGACTCAATCCGATAAGATTCTTCAAAGGGAAAACTCAATCCATTACAAGAGAGTAGAGGGGGAGAAGCAACATAAGATCCAACTATAATAGCAAAGCTCGCGATACATCAAGATCGTGCCAAATCAAGAACACGAGAGAGAGAGAGAGATCAAACACATAGCTACTGGTACATACCCTCAGCCCCGAAGGTGAACTACTCCCTCCTCGTCATGGAGAGCGCCGGGATGATGAGGATGGCCACCGTGAGGGTCCCCCTCCGGCAAAGACATGCGTAACAGGTCTGGTTGGTTTTGGTGGCTCTACAGAGGCTTGCGGCGGAACTCCCGATCTATTCTGTTCCCGATTGTTCTAGGGTATATGGATATATATATATATATATATATATATATATATATATATATATATATATATATATATAGGCGGAAGAAATACGTCAAGGGAGCCACGAGGGGCCCACGAGGGTGGAGGGCGCGCCCTGGGGGGGTGAGCGTGCCCCCCTGCCTCGTGGCTCCCTCGTCTCTTTCCTGACGTGCACTCCAAGTCTATCGGG
The DNA here is from genome assembly GCA_021605205.1 of Aegilops longissima. Classification (NCBI taxonomy): domain Eukaryota; kingdom Viridiplantae; phylum Streptophyta; class Magnoliopsida; order Poales; family Poaceae; genus Aegilops; species Aegilops longissima. Next base: position 154,689,416 of record CM038678.1, on the reverse strand, counting down.
TAGCTTTCCTTCCAAAAATAACTTCTCCAGAAGGTTTCATTCTGTTTCGACTCCATTTGATATTCCTTTTCTTCGAAACACTGAAACATGGGAAAAAACAGGAGCTGGCACTGGGCTCTGGGTCAATAGGTTAGTCCCAAAAATAATATAGAAGTGTTTATTAAAGCCCATAAACATCCAAAACACATAATATAATAGCATGGAACAATAAAAAATTATAGATACGTTGGAGACGTATCAGAGATGCATAGCAATGAGAGGGGGAGAGTGTGTCTACGTACCCTCGTAGACCTAAAGCGGAAGCGTTTGACAACGCGGTTGATGTAGTCGAACTTCTTCTCATTCCGATTGATCAAGTACCAAACGTACGACATCTCTAAGTTCTGCACACGTTCAGCTCGATGACGTCCCTCAAACTCTTGATACAACAAAGTGTCAAGGAAGTAGATGAGTTTCGTCAACACGACGGCGTGGTGATGGTGATGGTGAAGTGATTCGCGCAGGGCTTCACCTAAGCACCGCGTGAATATGACCGGAGGTGTAATCTGTGGAGGGGGGCACCGCACACGGCTAACAAATGTTTTTGTGTGTTCTAGGCGCCCTCTCCGCATGTATATATAGGTCAGAGAGGGAGGGGAGAAGCAAGAGGGTGCCCCAAGTAGGAGGAATCCTACTTGGGCGCCTCCCCAATTCGGCATGCCCCCTTCCATAAGTTCCGGAGGGGGAAGGAAGGACGAGGGAGGAGGGAAGGAAGGGGGAGGCCGAATCCCTCCCCTTCCTTCTCTCTTCCCCTCTGTAACATCCCAAATTTTCCTATTTGGAAGGTTTTACAATTATAGCTAAGCATCCTATGCATCCTGTTTGAATTTGGATTCCATTTGAAGTTTCAGAGAGTTTTGAATTTGAAATTTGAATTCCAAACTTTGGCATGTGGGAAACAATTCCAAAAACCAAGCCCGATAAATACTTGATCAAAAGTATGAGAGGAGCAAACATGACACTCCAAAAATATCAGAGGAAACAATGCCAAAAGAATTGGATTCAAATCTGAAATTTTATTTGAATTTGAAAAAATGGATTTTCATAAAGTTTGATTTTGGCTTTGGAAAAATGTTCAAATGAAAGGAATATTCCTGATCATTTTGGTATATATATACCCTATATAAAATATTTATAGTTTAGGTTTTATTTTTAGTTTTGTTTTATTAAAAAATAAAAAAATAAAAAATCTTTCGGCGCCACCAAGCCACCCAGCCCAGCCAGCGCCACCTAACCCTCGGCCACTCACAAGACCAGCCCAACCACCGCCCACCAGCCACAGCCGGCCAGCCGACAGCCGCCCTCTCGCCCGAATCCCTTAGGATCCGGTCGACCGCACTGAAACCCCCTCTCTCTCACCGACCTGTGGCCCCCACCGTCGTCTTCCCCTCGCCCACGAACGGACCTCGCGGAGATCCGCGGATCTCAAGAATCCGGGCACCCCGACGCCCGATCCTTTCCAACCTCACCCGACCCCTGGCTATATAAGCCCGAGCCCCGCACCCCATTCCCTTAGCCACGCCGAGCCCTCTCCTCTCTCTCCCGAAGCTCGCCGGAGCCCGAGCTCGACCCCGCCGCCAAAACCTCGCCGTCGCCGCCTGGTGCCCCCGAGCCTCACCAACCCCATCGAACCCTTTCCCGAGCTTCCTGCCTCCCGACGTCTCCCAAGCTCGCTGACGCCAAGCCGGAGAGCACTCTCGCCGCCGCCGCCGACGTCGCCGGAGTCCGGTGAGTCCCCGGCTTTCCCCTCCACCGTCCGATCCCCATCGGGTGGCTAGGATTAGAACCCCCGAAGGGGTACGTTTTTATTAGAAAACCGGCCGGCCCGCGCGGTTTATTTTTAGTTAGGTTTTATTTTAGTTAGGCCGGTTCTGTTAGATTAACCCTAGGCCCATTTAGACTATCTGACGCACTGTGCGTAGTTTAGGCCCATTAGGCATTTTTCTTTTTATTTAGATTTTCTGTTTTAGCCGAATAGTTCCAATTTTCAAAAATGTGTATCTTCTGTTCTGTTTAATATTTTTGAGTGATTCTTTTTTTGTTGGATTGCAAATTTTATGTAGTTTCTGAAAAACATATATTTAGCTATGTTAAAAATAATTAAAAATGCTTTAATATTATTTTAGTCAGAATAGCAAATCTGCTATAGTTTTAGTTAGAAAAATTATTTTTGCATGATTCTTTTGCAATCACTTTATTTTGATATTGCCAAACCCTAGAAATTAACTTTGGTATTTTAGGATTAATAAAAAATTAATTCTAGGCAGAATCCTATTAATCCTAATTAATTGATTAGTTCCTGTTTTCCTAATTAATTAATTAGTAAATTAATTTATTTTTAACTTGTGATTAGTTATTCTAGGTTAGTTTCTGTCATTCCATTAGATGAACTTTTATTTATAATTAATAAAAGTTTTAAATTTATATTCTTAATAGAAATTGGAATAGGCCTAAAGTGAGTTTTATAATAGCTATTTAATTAATTCTTTTTGCTCCTAGTTGCCTAGTTAATCCTTTTCTGTTAAGTTAACCTAAAACCATGGTTAGGTCATATTGAGGAATTTTGTTAAATAAAAACTATTTTTGCTATTGCTTGGAATAGGGAAAAACTTTGAATTTGATTTCTTTGAGTTTTCCTTTTTGATTTGGTTTTGATTGTTTGGTTGTGTTATGTTATCTTTGTTATCTCGTGTGATCCTCTTGCTTTGTACTTATTATGTCATTGTTTGTCTCGGTAGAGTTCCTGAGTGCTAAGCTTGCTACTACGACTTTTTAGCTTACGAGGATCATCAGCAAGGCAAGTTTTGATCATGTTATTTCTATACCTATGTTTTGTGCATTAGTAGTTGTCACCACCCCACCATTGCATGCAGTAGTGATAATCTTGAAGTCATTAAACTTGAGTAGTATCATGTGGTAGGATGAACCAATCCCTTGTTACCATGGCCCCGGACGTAGTAGTTATTTTGCTATGCTCAGAGACGGATTTGGGATGAGTGAAATTCATAAGTAAGATGTGAGAGTCAATGATGATGATGATGACCCCATGGACTACAATGATCAAGATGGACTTGGAAAATCACTCTGGGTGGAGGGCGGTTGACGGGCACCTGGAGACCCAGTGGTGGCGGGATGCATGGAGAAGCGCCATGACATCTTATGGAAAGCTTCACCCAGCCACGAAGAGAAGGATGGATGCCCCATGACCGGAAGCTTACTGTGCAGCCGCAAGCCATTATGGGCTCTGGCTGGGTTGACCCTTGTAGTGAAGCTGGCTGGACGGTACTACGAGAAGTAGACGAACGGTAGGGTTGGATGGGTACCGGCGGTGGCGGAAGAACTCTTTGGAAGACCTGTTTCATTCGTCCGCCTTCAAACACCATGAAGTGCGAAGATTTTAAAGGAGGGAATGATTCTTGGGAAAGTCGCAAACCTCTGCAGAGTGTTATAACCTAATCGATTAGCCGTGTCCCGATTACGGACATTTGAGCATCTGGACCTTGGAAGTATTCGGATATCTCAACACTTAACTCTAATGAATTAATTTGATGGGTTTATGACTTAATAATAATTTGGGAACGAGATATTGGTTGGCGGAACCATCTCAATAACTACCAACAATTTGTAGAAATTTGCAAATAAGTCCTTTGTAGTAGGATAAAATTGGCTTTACGCAAAATGATGAAACTTAGAGCTCCACAGCCAAATATGCATATAGAGTTAGTAACTTTATTATTGTTGTTCTTCATAACTTGCCACTTATTCCAAAAGCTGACCTACATGGCTGCAACGTATTATGTTGCGAGATATATTCGATCAGAGTGAGGCTACGCTCCGCGCTTGGCGATTGCCCTTTGAGTCGGATGGACTCGCTTTACCTCGACGCTTCCGCAGCATTTTAGTTTATTTCTCATGAGTTGGCCTTGAGCCGAATTTATTCCTTGTAATAAAGACTCTATATGAGAATCGATTATTGATATTCAGGTGTGATTGAACTTTGATTACTTTATCGATGTCTTGTGAGTACCGGCATGATCTTGGGATGGAATGCATACGTAGATTTGACCGATTTTGGGTCAGTCGCTCTGAGAGATGGTATCGAGCACACGCTGACCGTAGGATCGTAACCCCTAGGATCGGAAAGCCATAAGCGAGACCATTTACTTTGAACCCTTTTCATTCTATACTTCTTCTCGATCTATTTTGACTCTTCTCTCCTTGCAACATTCTAGATGGCGTCGAGTTCACCCAGTTTTGCTACGGAGTTCTCGCCGGCCCGATGAGACGATGCCCTTCGGAAGGAAGCTGGTCCAGATGGTGAAGCTGCTGAAGATTGCTCGCCCTCGATCTTTGGAAACCCACTAATGCACTTCCGACGGACACCCGCTTCTGAGATTGAGGTGCATATCCCAGGGAGGACTTTTGGAGGACGCACGGAGCCTATCAACTTTGAGTTCACCGAGTTCAACTGGATCATCGGAAGGGACGTGGCGATCTACCGAGCACTTGGACATCTCCGAGAGGAGTACAGGACTGAGCTCGATCACTCGGACCTCGCCATGGTTTCTCGCAGGGCAAGGAATGGAGATATCATCCGTACCATCGAGGATGATTCCACTCTCTCGTACATTCAGGACTTGGAGTGTCTTCTCAGGACACGGGAGATTCAGGCTCGCCGTAACTCAAGACACACGGAAGCTTTTGTTCCATGAGCTGGGCTGGAGGAGAAGGCACGCGCAGACTTCCTTGGCCATGAGGAAGAAATCACGGACTTCATGGAGATAGTCGACGACCTGAAGATGAAGCTTGCCGCGATAGAGGAAAAGATGGACTTGGGAGAGGACCTTTACCCGAGTGGAGACGAAGCACCTCTCGTGAGCAACGATCAGGATTTTGAGGGGAGTACCACCGAAGGAAACCCCAAGAGGAGGCGCCACTGATGCAGACTTTTAGTCGACCACCATGTTATCTTTACTTTTCATCGATCAGTTAGGCCGATGTTTTACTTACGATTAGTCATGAGCTTTTGTAATCGAGTTTGAACCATGTTTGAGTGGAATGAATAAATGTTTGGTGTGTTATGATTGTGCATTCATATGGGTAGTGTTAATTCTCATAGACCCTTGTTCTATTCTAAATTTCTCATCCCTCCAAAACACCAGATGCCTCCGAGACGTGACACTGGTTTCCCGCCGGAGCTCACCCAGCTGCTCCAGCAGCAGAATGCACTGATGCAGCTCGATTCGAATCGAACAACCCGCCAACAATCCACCGCCACCACCACCACCCCTCGTGGACAACTTGACTCGATTTACGAGGTTGAATCCGCCGGTGTTCTCTAGTAGCACCGAGCCGATTGTGGTGACGATCGGCTCCGCAAGATTGGAAGAGAGCTAGTCACCGTTGGATGCACCGATCTTTGAGAAGGTGCGCTTTGCAGCGCATCAACTGGATGGACCTGCAGCTTCTTGGTGGGAGAATTACACCGCCACTTTTCCTTTGGGTGGCATCACTTGGGATCAATTCCAGCAGGCCTTTCGCACTGCTCATGTCTCATCTGGAGCCATGAGTCTGAAGAAGCGTGAGTTCCGAAACTTGCGCCAAGGGAATCGTACTGTGGCACAGTACGTGGAGGAATTCAGCAAGCTTGCTCGCTATGCCCCTGACGATGTGGCCACTGATGCCGCCAAGCAGGAGAAGTTCCTTGAGGGACTAAATGATGAATTAAGCATGCAGCTTATTGTGGCTACTTTCAACAACTACCAGGAGCTGGTAGACAAGGCCACCATCCTGGAAGGCAAGCAGCAGCAGATAGAGAGCCGCAAGAGGAAGTACAGCCGGGGAAGCACAACCAGAGCTCGCAGAAGCCCCGCTATGCACCGTACTCGGGAGGGCACATCCATCACAACCATGGAGGTCATAACCATGGTGGAAATGGAAACAACCGCAGCCAGACAACAAGTCAGGCCATGGAAATGGCAATGGCAATGGTAATGGCAATCAGCACCGTTCTGCCCGGCTCCAAGGATCTGAGCCACATCACCGCTTCAAGTGCCGGAAGACAGGCACTACGCCACCGACTGCCCGGAGGCAAGCGGAGGAACGGAATGGCAATGGAGGCTCAGCGAAGAAGCCCAATCCCTTCCCTCGTGCTCAAGTGAATCACATCGACGTGGAGAACGTCTATGATCAGCCAGACACTGTGGTTGGTAAGTTTTTATTGAATTCACGTTCAGTTTTGGTTCTGTTTGATTCGGTGCAACGATTCATTCATATCAAGGGTAGTTGTGGATAAGTACGGATTACGCACTAGAACCCTTAGAAGCCCCTCGCGTCGGGCCGCAGGAGGAGAAATGATGGCAGGTTTAAGCTGTCCCGCAAGCCTCAACATCGGGAACCACAAATTTCCGTAGAACTCATAGTGTTGGAAACGCAGACCTTGGATGTAATCCTAGGCATGGATTGGTTGTCAAAGTATGAAGGAAACATTGGTGTGCAAGAAGTCTATTCGCTCACCACCCCGGAGCGTAAGAGGATTAAGTATGTAGCCAGCACAGCCAGATGAAGAATCAGTGCATTCCCTCACGGAGTTGTTCAGAGGAAGTGCCCGAGTGCAAGAATTTCCGATGTGTTCCCGGAGGAATTACCAGGAATGCCACCGGACAGGGACATTGAATTCCTGATTGAGTTATTGCCCGGCACAGCCCCAATATCCAAGAGACCTTATCGGATGCCACCGAATGAGTTGAAAGAGATCAAGGAACAAATAAATGAGTTATTGGAGAAAGGATATATTCGTCCAAGCTCATCACCTTGGGGAGCCCCAGTTCTTTTGGTAGAGAAGAAGGATGGAAGCTTGAGGATGGTTGTGGATTACCGTGCATTGAACGAAGTAACCATCAAGAACAAGTACCCTCTGCCCATGATCAATGACTTGTTTGATCAGCTTGTTGGAGCCAAGGTATTCTCTAAGATCGAACTTCGATCGTGGTATCACCAGATTGAAAATTCGTGAGAAGGATATACCCAAAACAGCATTCACCACGTGTATGGTTTATACGAGTATACCGTCATGTCATTTGATTGACTAATGCTCCTGCATACTTCATGAATTTGATGAACAAGGTATTCATGGAGTACTTGGACAAGTTTGTCGTGGTGTTCATCGATGACATATTGATATTCTCCAAGAGCGAGGAAGAGCATAAGGAACATTTGCGTCTAGTTCTGGAGAAACTTCGAGAACATCAGCTGTATGCCAAATTCAGCAAATGTGAATTTTGGTTGAAGGAAGTTGGATTCCTCGGACATGTTATTTCAGGAGAAGGAATAGCAGTTGATCCCGCCAAGGTTGAATCAGTCACTGATTGGCAGTCACCCACCTCAGTCAAGGAGATCCGCAGTTTTCTCGGACTTGCAGGATACTATCGGAGGTTCATTGAGAACTTCTCAAAGATTGCCAAGCCCATGACTGAGCTGTTGAAGAAGGAAGCCAAGTATGTTTGGACCGAGGAATGTGAAGCCAGTTTTCAGGAGTTGAAGAAACGGTTGGTCACAGCTCCAGTATTGATATTGCCGGACATACATAAGGAATACCAGGTCTATTGTGACGCTTCTCGTCAAGGACTCGGAGGAGTATTGATGCAGGAAGGTAAGGTTGTAGCTTATGCCTCCAGACAGCTACGGCCTCATGAGATGAATTATGCCACGCATGATTTGGAGTTGGCAGCTGTAGTGCATGCACTCAAGACTTGGAGACATTTCCTCATTGGAAATCGTTGTGATGTCTATACGGATCACAAGAGCCTGAGGTATATCTTCACGCAGAAGGAATTGAACCTCAGGCAGAGGAGATGGCTAGAGTTGATAAAGGATTATGACATGAGGCTACATTACCACCCCGGTAAAGCCAATGTTGTAGCAGATGCTTTGAGCCGTAAGAGTTATGTGAACACTCTTACAGCAGGAGGATTACCCCAGGAGTTGGTTGATGACCTCGAGATCTCCGATGGAGATAGTTCCAAAGGATTTGTTGCAACCTCGAAGTTCAGTCCACCTTGACCGAAAGGATTCGTGAAGCCGTAGGCGGACAAGGAAATCGATGAGATTAAGCAAAAGATGGAGGAGGGAAAAGCTAAAGGATTCCGAAAGGATGAACATGGAACTATATGGTTTGAGGATCGTATATATGTGCCCAATGATCCCGAGCTCAAGAAGCTAATTCTTCAGGAGGCTCATGATTCCCCGTACTCAATTCACCCGGCAACACCAAGATGTACTGGATTTGAAGCAAAGTTTCGTGGACAGGTATGAAGAAGGACATTGCCGAGTGCGTGGCAGTATGCGATGTTTGCCAACGTAAAGGCAGTAACATCGAAGCCAGCAGGGTTACTTCAACCTTTGCCGATTCCCGATTGGAAATGGGAGAAACTTGGTATGGATTTCATCACAGGATTACCCAGACCCGCTCAGGTTATGATTCTATCTGGGTGGTAGTTGATCGTTTGACTAAGGTAGCTCACTTCATTCCGTGAAGACTACCTATACCAGTGCCAAGTTGGCCAAGATATACATGACCAGGATCGTATGTCCGCATGGAGTTCCGAGGAAAATCGTGTCGGATAGAGGAACGCAGTTTACCTCAAGGTTTTGGAAGCAATTGCATGAAACTTTGGGTACGAGGCTGGAATTCAAGACAGCCTTTCATCCGCAGCATGATGGACAGACCGAGAGAGTAAATCAGATTCGGAGGACATGTTATGAGCTTGTGTGCTAGACTATGGGTCTAGCTGGGATGATAACTTGCCTTACGCAGAGTTCTCGTACAACAACAGTTATCAAACCAGTTTGAAGATGGCACCTTCAAGCTCTATACGGAAGGAGGTGTAGAACACCATTCTTTGTGGGATAGCGTTGGAGATCGATCACTTTTGGTTCCGATCTTATCAAGGATTCCAAGAGAAAGTCAAGCTGATTCGAGACCGGCTCAAGATTGCACATCCACGACGTAAGAGTTATGCCGACGAGAAGCGCAAGGAGGTGACTTACGAAGTGGGAGACCGAGCATACCTTCGTGTGTCTCTCACTTCGTGGGATCAAGAGGTTTGGAGTCAAGGAAAGTTAGCACCCCGATTCATTGGCCCCTACAAAATCCTCGAACGTCGTGGAGAAGTTGCATATAAGTTGGAATTGCCGGAAGGATTGTCCGGAGTTCATGATGTCTTTCACGTTTCTCAGTTGAAGAAGTGCCATGCAGACATGGCCGATGTTCCGTTGAGAGACACAAAGGCCCCTAGAGGCCATACAGCTTGGTGATTTGACTTACAAGGAGACACCCGTCAAAATTCTCGAGACTGCAAGCAGAGTCACCCGCAGCAAAGTTATCAAGTTTTGCAAGGTGCTGTGGAGTCACCACACCGAGGAAGAAGCCACCTGGGAACGCGAAGAAGATCTTCGTCGAGACCATCCGCACCTATTTGCTAGCCAACCCGAATCTCGAGGGCGAGATTCATCTTAAGGTGGGTAGGTTTGTAACATCCCAAATTTTCCTATTTGGAAGGTTTTACAATTATAGCTAAGCATCCTATGCATCCTGTTTGAATTTGGATTCCATTTGAAGTTTCAGAGAGTTTTGAATTTGAAATTTGAATTCCAAACTTTGGCATGTGGGAAACAATTCCAAAAACCAAGCCTGATAAATACTTGATCAAAAGTATGAGAGGAGCAAACATGACACTCCAAAAATATCAGAGGAAACAATGCCAAAAGAATTGGATTCAAATCTGAAATTTTATTTGAATTTGAAAAAAATGGATTTTCATAAAGTTTGGATTTTGGCTTTGGAAAAATGTTCAAATGAAAGGGAATATTCCCCTGATCATTTTGGTATATATATACCCTATATAAAATATTTATAGTTTAGGTTTTATTTTTAGTTTTGTTTTTATTAAAAAAAAAAAAAAAATCTTTCAAGCGCCACCCAGCCACCCAGCCCAGCCAGGCGCCACCTAACCCCTCGGCCACTCTCAAGCACCAAAGCCCAACCACCGCCCACTCAGCCACAGCCGGCAGGCGACGACCGACGCCCCTCGCCCGAATCCCTTAGGATCCGGTCGACCGCACGGAAACCCCCTCTCTCTCTCATCGACCGTGGCCCCCACCGTCGTCTTCCCCTCGCCCACAAACGGACTCGCTGGAGATCCGCGGATCTCAAGAATCCGGGCACCCCGACGCCCGATCCTTTCCGAACCTCACCCGACCCCTGGCTATATAAGCCCGAGCCCCGCACCCCATTCCCCCCTTAGCCACGCCGAGCCCTCTCCTCTCTCTCCCGGCTCGCGGAGCCCGAGCTCGACCCCCGCCAAAACCCTCGCCGTCGCCGCCTGGTGCCCCGAGCCTCACCAACCCCATCAACCCTTTCCCGAGCTTCCCCTGTCTCCCGACGTCTCCCAAGCTCGCTGACGCCTGAAGCCCGGAGCACTCTCGCCGCCGCCGCCGACGTCGCCGGAGTCCGGTGAGTCCCCGGCTTTCCCCTCCACCGTCCGATCCCCATCGGGTGGCTAGGATTAGAACCCCAGAGGGGTACGTTTTATTAGAAAACCGGCCGCCCCATGGTTTATTTTTAGTTAGGTTTTATTTTAGTTAGGCGGTTCTGTTAGATTAACCCTAGGCCCATTTAGACTATCGACGACTGTATGTAGTTTAGGCCCATTAGGCATTTTTCTTTTATTTAGATTTTCTGTTTTAGCGAATAGTTCCAATTTTCAAAAATGTGTATCTTCTGTTCTGTTTAATATTTTTGAGTGATTCTTTTTTTGTTGGATTGCAAATTTTATGTAGTTTCTGAAAAACATATATTTAGCTATGTTAAAAATAATTAAAAATGCTTTAATATTATTTTAGTCAGAATAGCAAATCTGCTATAGTTTTAGTTAGAAAAATTATTTTTGCATGATTCTTTTTGCAATCACTTTATTTTGATATTGCCAAACCCTAGAAATTAACTTTGGTATTTTAGGATTAATAAAAAATTAATTCTAGGCAGAATCCTATTAATCCTAATTAATTGATTAGTTCTGTTTTCCTAATTAATTAATTAGTAAATTAATTTATTTTAACTTGTGATTAGTTATTCTAGGTTAGTTTCTGTCATTCCATTAGATGAACTTTTATTTATAATTAATAAAAGTTTTAAATTTATATTCTTAATAGAAATTGGAATAGGCCTAAAGTGAGTTTTATAATAGCTATTTAATTAATTCTTTTTGCTCCTAGTTGCCTAGTTAATCCTTTTCTGTTAAGTTAACCTAAAACCATGGTTAGGTCATATTGAGGAATTTTTGTTAAATAAAAACTATTTTTGCTATTGCTTGGAATAGGGAAAAACTTTGAATTTGATTTCTTTGAGTTTTCCTTTTTGATTTGGTTTTGATTGTTTGGTTGTGTTATGTTATCTTTGTTATCTCGTGTGATCCTCTTGCTTTGTACTTATTATGTCATTGTTTGTCTCGGTAGAGTTCCCGGAGTGCGAAGCTTGCTACTACGACTCTTTAGCTTACGAGGATCATCAGCAAGGCAAGTTTTGATCATGTTATTTCTATACCTATGTTTTGTGCATTAGTAGTTGTCACCACCCCACCATTGCATGCAGTAGTGATAATCTTGAAGTCATTAAACTTGAGTAGTATCATGTGGTAGGATGAACCAATCCCCTTGTTACCATGGCCCCGGACGTAGTAGTTATTTTGCTATGCTCAGAGACGGATTTGGGATGAGTGAAATTCATAAGTAAGATGTGAGAGTCAATGATGATGATGATGACCCCATGGACTACAATGATCAAGATGGACTTCGGAAAATCACTACTGGGTGGAGGACGGTTGACGGGCACCCTGGAGAACCCAGTGGTGGCCGGGATGCATGGAGAAGCGCCATGACATCTTGCGGAAAGCTTCACCCAGCCACGAAGAGAAGGATGGATGCCCCATGACCGGAAGCTTACCTGTGCAGCCGCAAGCCATTATGGGCTCTGGCTGGGTTGACCCTTGTAGTGAAGCTGGCTGGACGGTACTACGAGAAGTAGACGAACGGTAGGGTTGGATGGGTACCGGCAGTGGCCAGAAGAACTCTTTGGAAGACCCTGTTTCATTCGTCCCGTCTTCAAACACCATGAAGTGCGAAGATTTTAAAGGAGGGAATGATTCTTGCGGGGAAAGTGCGCAAACCTCTGCAGAGTGTTATAACCTAATCGATTAGCCGTGTCCCCGGTTACGGACATTTGAGCATCTGGACCTTGGAAGTATTCGGATATCTCAACACTTAACTCTAATGAATTAATTTGATGGGTTTATGACTTAATAATAATTTGGGAACGAGATATTGGTTGGCGGAACCATCTCAATAACTACCAACAATTTGTAGAAATTTGCAAATAAGTCCACTGTAGTAGGATAAAATTGGCTTTACGCAAAATGATGAAACTTAGAGCTCCACAGCCAAATATGCATATAGAGTTAGTAAATTTATTATTGTTGTTCTTCATAACTTGCCAGCTTATTCCAAAAGCTGACCTACATGGCTGCAACGTATTATGTTGCGTAGATATATTCGATCAGAGTGAGGCTACGCCGCGCTTGGCGATTGCCCTTTGAGTCGGATGGACTCGCTTTACCTCGACGCTCGCAGCATTTTAGTTTATTTCTCATGAGTTGGCCTTGAGCCGAATTTATTCCTTGTAATAAAGACTCTATATGAGAATCGATTATTGATATTCAGGTGTGATTGAACTTTGATTACTTTATCGATGTCTCGTGAGTACCAAAGATGATCTTGGGATGGTATGATACGTAGATTTGACCGATTTTGGGTCAGGTCGCTACACCCTCTTTCCTTCTCCTCTGGTTCGGCCCATATGGGTGGCGCAGCAGCCCCTGCTGGCTACTGCGTTTCCCCTCTTGGCCCATTAGGCCCATATCTTTTGCAGGGGGTGCCCGGAACACCTTTCGGTGACCCGATATGTGCCCGGTACCCTCCGGAACACTTCCGGTGTCCGAATACTATCGTCCTATATATCAATCTTTACCTCTTGACCATTTCGAGACTCCTGGCCTTGTCCGTGATCTCATCTGGGACTCCGAACAACATTCGGTCACCAAATCACATAACTCATATAATACAAAATCATCATCCGACATTAAGCGTGCGGACCCTACGGGTTCGAGAACTATGTAGACATGACCGAGACACCTCTTCGGTCAATAACCAATAGCGGAACCTGGATGCTCATATTGGCTCCTACATATTCTACGCAGATCTTTAACGGTCGAACCATTATGACAACATATGTTATTCCCTTTGTCCATCGGTATGTTACTTGCCCGAGATTCGACCGTCGGTATCTTCATACCTAGTTCAATCTCGTTACTGGCAAGTCTCTTTACTCGTTCCGTAATACATCATCCTGCAACTAACTCATGAGTCACTTTTCTTGCAAGGCTTCCTATGATGTGTATTACCGAGAGGGCCCAGAGACACCTCTCCGATACTCGGAGTGACAAATCCTAATCTCGATCTATGCCAACCCAACAAACACCTTTGGAGATACCTATAGAGCATATTTATAATCACCCAGTTACGTTGTGACGTTTGATAGCACACAAGGCATTCCTCCGGTATCCGGGAGTTGCATAATCTCATAGTCGAAGGAATATGTATTTTACATTAAGAAAGCAATAGCAATAAAACTGAACGATCAATATGCTATGCTAACAGATGGGTCTTGTCCATCACATCATTCTCCTAATGATGTGATCCCGTTCATCAAATGACAACACATGTCTATGGTTAGGAAACTGAACCATCTTTGACTAACGAGCTAGTCTAGTAGAGGCTTACTAGGGACACGGTGTTTTGTCTATGTATCCACACATGTATCAATTTTCCGGTTAATACAATTCTAGCATGAATAATAAACATTTATCATGATATAAGAAAATATAAAATAACAACTTTATTATTGCTTCTAGGGCATATTTCCTTCAGTCTCCCACTTGCACTAGAGTCAATAATCTAGTTCACATTGCCATGTGATTTAACACCAATAGTTCACATATTTATGTGATTAACACCCATAGTTCACATCTCCATGTGACCCACACCCAAAGGGTTTACTAGAGTCAATAATCTAGTTCGCGTCGCTATGTGATTAACACCCAAAGAGTAATAAGGTGTGATCATGTTTTGCTTGTGAGAGAAGTTTAGTCAACGGGTCTGCCACATTCAGATTCGTATGTATTTTGCAAATTTCTATGTTTACAATGCTCTGCATAGAGCTACTCTAGCTAATTGCTCCCACTTTCAATACGCATCCAGATTGAGACTCGGAGTCATCTGGATCGGTGTAAAAGCTTGCATCGACGTAACTCTTTACGACGAACTCTTTATCACCTCCATAACCGGGAAATATTTCCTTATTCCTCTAAGGATAATTTTGACCGTTGTCTAGTGATCTACTCCTGGATCACTGTTGTAACCCCTTGCCAAACTCATGGCAAGGTACACAACAGGTTTGGTACACAGCATGGCATACTTTATAGAACCTATGTCTGAGGCATAGGGAATGACTTTCATTCTCTCTCTATCTTCTGTCTGGTCGGGCTTTGAGTCTTACTCAACTTCACACCTTACAATATAGGCAAGAACTCCTTCTTTGACTGATCCATTTTAAACTCCTTCAAAATGTTGTCAAGGTATGTACTCATTGAAAATCTTATCAAGCGTCTTGATCTATCATTATAGATTTTGATGCCCAATATGTAAGCAGCTTCACCGAGGTCTTTCATTGAAAAAAAATTATTCAAGTATCCTTTTATGCTATCCAGAAATTATATATCATTTCCAATCAACAATATGCCATTCACATATAATATCATAAATGCTACATAGCTCCCACTCACTTTCTTGTAAATACAGGCTTCACTGTAAGTCTGTATAAAACCATACGCTTTGATCACCTCATCAAAGTGTATATTCCAACTCCAAGATGCTTGGACCGGTCCATAGATGGTTCGCTGGAGCTTGCACACTTTGTTAGCACCTTTAGGACCGAAAAAACCTTCTGGTTGCATCATATACAATTCTTCTTTAAGAAATCCATTAAGGAATGTAGTTTTGACGTCCATTTGCCAGATTGCATAAAAATGTGGCAATTGCTAACATGATTCGGACAGACTTTAAGCATCGCTACGGGTGACAAAGTCTCATCATAGTCAACCCATTGAACTTGTCGAAAACCTTTTGCGACAAGTCGAGCTTTGTAGACAATAACATTACCATCAGCGTTGATACGTCTCCAACGTATCTATAATTTTTGATTGCTCCATGCTATATTATCTACTGTTTTGGACCATATTGTTCTTTATTTTCCACTTTTATATTACTTTTGGGACTAACCTATTAACCGGAGGCCTAGCCTAGAATTGATGTTTTTTGCCTATTTTAGAGTTTCGAAGAAACGGAATATCAAACGGAGTCCAAACGGAATGAAACCTTCGGGAACATGATTTTCTCACCGAACATGATCCAGGAGACTTGGACCCTACGTCAAGCAACCAACAGGGAAGGCACGAGGTAGGGCGCCCCCCCCAGCGCGCCTCCACCCTCGTGGGTCCCCTTTTGCTCCACCGACGTACTTCTTCCTCCTATATATACCTACGTGCCCCCGAACGATCAGATACGGAGCCAAAAACCTAATTCCACCGCCGCAGTTTTCTGTATCCACGAGATCCCATCTCGGGGCCTGTTCCGGAGCTCCGCCGGAAGGGGAATCCACCACGGATGGCTTCTACATCATCATATCCTCTCCGATGAAGTGTGAGTAGTTTACCTCAGACCTTCAGGTCAATAGTTAGTAGCTAGATGGCTTCTTCTCTCTTTTTGGATCTCAATACAATGTTCTCCCCCTCTCTCGTGGAGATCTATTCGATGTAATCTTATTTTGCGATGTGTTTGTTAAGATCCATGAATTGTAGGTTTATGATCAAGATTATCTATGAGCAATATTTGAATCTTCTCTGAATTCTTTTATGTATGATTGGTTATCTTTGCAAGTCTTTTCAAATTATCCGTTTGGTTTGGCCAACTAGATTGGTAGTTCTTGCAATGGGAGAAGTGCTTAGCTTTGGGTTCAATCTTGTGGTGTCCTTTCCCAAAGGATGTAAGGGCAGCAAGGCACGTATTGTATTGTTGCCATCGAGGATAACAAGATGGGATTTTTATCATATTGCATGAATTTATCCCTCTACATCATGTCATCTTGCTTAAGGCGTTACTCTGTTTTCGTTCACTTAATACTCTAGATGCATGCTGGATAGCGGTCGATGAGTGGAGTAATAGCAGTAGATGCAGGCAGGAGTCGGTCTACTTGTCTCGGACGTGATGCCTATATACATGATCATACCTAGATACTCTCATAACTATGCTCAATTCTGTCAATTACTCAACAGTAATTTGTTCACCCACCGTAAAATACTTATGCTCTTGAGAAAAACCACTAGTGAAATCTATGGCCCCCGGGTCTATTCTCTATCATATCAATCTTCCATCACTTTATTATTGCTTTGCTTTGTATTTTACTTTGCATCTTTATACCAAAAATACCAAAAATATTATTTATCATCTCTATTAGATCTCACTCTCGTAAGTGACCGTGAAGGGATTGACAACCCCTAATCGCGTTGGTTGCGTTGACCTATTTGTTTTGTGTAGGTACGAGGGACTTGCGCGTGGCCTCCTACTCGATTGATACCTTGGTTCTCAAAAACTAAGGGAAATACTTACGCTACTCTGCTGCATTATCCTCTCCTCTTCGGGAGATCCAACGCAAGCTCAAGAGGTAGCAAGAAGAATTTCTGGCGCCGTTGCCGGGGAGTCTGCGCAAAAGTCAACATACCAAGTACCCATCACAATCCCTTATGTCTCGCATTACATTATTTGCCATTTGCCTCTCGTTTTCCTCTCCCCCACTTCACCCTTGCCGTTTTATTCGCCCTCTCTTTTTCTTTCGCCTTCTTCCCATATGTATCTTTGTTTGTGTTTCCTTGTGCCTTCTATATGCTTGCATCTTTGCTTGCTAAAAATCTATTGATATGGATCCACTTAAAGTGTTCTACTTGGATCATCTTCGATCCTTATCTTTCGTCTTTGAAACCCCAACTAGCCTAGTTGATGGGAAATCTTTAGATGAGCATGCTCATTTTGTGCTTCATCATTTGTCTGAAAAAGGGAGACTCTTATGGTATCATATAAATAGTTTGCTATGCTATGCTTGGAATCTTTGTGAAATGTGTGATTTTACTTGTTGCTCTAAGAACCCTAAAAAACACCTTCCCTACCTATGTGAGTTCAATGATAATGAAATCTTATCTTCTTATGCAAGGGGTGTTTATAGTTACTATGATATCGAACAAATTGAAGAATTTGTCGTTTTTAAGGGTGCTCATGAAGTTGCTTCTTTGATTGAAAAGTATGATTTTACTCTCAACAAATCTGAAAATTCCGTCATACTTAAATATTGCAATGAAAACCTTGCTCATAATGTCTATGTCCAAGAATTTGTTGAAAGAATGACTTTTGCTTTGGAAGAAAATAATGATATGCATGAATCTATAGATAATGATGATTCTGATGATTTGGTTGAAATATCCCTTGATGAACATGATGCTTGCTATTCCTGTGGCCATGATGCCAATATTTATGTAGACGAATTTGCTATAGTTCCTTATGTTAAAAATGAAATCGTTGCTATTGCACCCATGCTTGATAGTTCCTTCGATGAAAAACATGATTGCAATGATTTTACTATAAATTCTCTTTATGTCTATTGTGCTAATAATATGCAAAACCCTAAGCTTGGGGATGCTAGTTTTGCTATGTCCACTATTTGTTGCAATGATCATGATTGGGGTGATTTTTCTTATGATCTTGAAAATTTATTTAATCCCCTTGATGAATATGAGATTGATAATATTGTTTTCAATAATATTGAAAGTGGGTTTGTAAGAGTGTCAACTTTAGATCCCACATATTTGGAGAATATTCAATCTTATGAAATTTTTTATAAAAGTGGGCTTGGAGAAATCATGACTTTAGTTAATGATAATCCCACTATTTTGGAAGAGTGTCAACTTCGCATGCATGTGGATCGTGTTGAGAATATGTTATGTGATAGCTATATTGTTGAATTTTCTTATAATCCTACATGTAATTATTATGAGAGAGGAAAATATGGTTATAGAAATTTTCATGTTACTAAATTACCTCTCGTTATGTTGAGATTGCTATTGTTCTTTTCCACTTCCTTGCATATGCTAGTTTTTGCTTGCTACGATAATTTGTTTGCCTATAATATGCCTATGCATAGGAAGTATGTTAGACTTAAGTGTGTTTGTCACATGTTTTATGATGCTATCTTTGTGCCTCAATTCTTGTCTTTCTTGTGAGCATCATTAAAATCTCAAGGCCTAGCTAAAAAGGCTTTAAAGAAAAGCGCTTGTTGGGAGACAACCCAATATTTTTCCTTGCTGCTTAGTAATAAATAATACATCTACCTTCTGTTTAAATGTGGTATTATGTTTTAATTAGTGTTTGTGCCAAGTTAAACCTATAGGATCTTCTTGGATGATAGTTATTTGATCTTGCTGTAATTTCCAGAAACTTTCGGTTCACGAAAACAATTGTTAAATCACCACAACGTGATAAAATAGTGATTCCAATTGCTGCTGATCAATAAACAAATTGCCTAGGTCTTCCTATTTTGGCTGAATTTTTGGGGTTCCAGAAGTTTGCGTTAGTTATAGATTACTACAGACTGTTCTGTTTTTGACAGATTCTGTTTTTCGTGTGTTGTTTGCTTATTTTGATGAATCTATGGCTAGTAAAATAGTTTATAATCCATAGAGAAGTTGGAATACAGTAGGTTTAACAGCAATATAAATAAAGAATGAGTTCATTACAGTACCTTGAAGTGGTCTTTTGTTTTCTTTCGCTAACGGAGCTCACGAGATTTCTGTTGAGTTTTGTGTTGTGAAGTTTTCAAGTTTTGGGTGAATTTTTTGATGGATTATGGAACAAGGAGTGGCAAGAGTTTAAGCTTGGGGATGCCCATGGCACCCCAAGATAATCTAAGGACACCAAAAAGTCAAAGCTTGGGGATGCCCCCGGAAGGCATCCCCTCTTTCGTCCACTTCCATCGGTAACTTTACTTGGAGCTATATTTTTATTCACCACATAATATGTGTTTTGCTTGGAGCGTCTTGTATGATTTGAGTATTTGATTTTTAGTTTACCCCAATTATCCTTGCTGTACACACCTTTTGAGAGAGCCATACATGAATTGGAATTTGATAGAATACTCTATGTGCTTCACTTATATATTTTGAGCTATATAGTTTTGCTCTAGTGCTTCACTTATATCTTTTAGAGCACGGAGGTGGATTTGTTTTATAGAAACCATTGATCTATCATACTTCACTTAGATTATTTTGAGAGTCTTAAATAGCATGGTAATTTGCTTAATAATAATAATATGCTTGGTATTCAAGATTTGTAAAACTTTCTTTTGAGTGCGTTGAATACTAAGAAAAGTTTGATGCTTGATAATTGTTTTGAGATATGGAGGTAGTAATATTAGAGTCATGCTAGTTGAGTAGTTGTGAATTTGAGAAATACTTGTGTTAAACTTTGTGATTCCCGTAGCATGCACGTATGGTGAACCGTTATGTGATGAAGTCGGAGCATGATTTATTTATTGATTGTCTTCCTTATGTGTGGTGGTCGGGGACGAGCGATGGTCTTTTCCTACCAATCTATCCCCCTAGGAGCATGCGCGTAATACTTTGCTTTGATAACTTGTAGATTTTTGCAATAAGTATATGAGTTCTTTATGACTAATGTTGAGTCCATGGATTATACGCACTTTTCTCACCCTTTCACCATTGCTAGCCTTTCTAATACCGCGCACTTTTCGCCGGTATCATATACCCACCATATACCTTCCTCAAAACAGCCACCATACCTACCTATTATGGCATTTCCATAGCCATTCCGAGATATATTGCCATTCAACTTTCCACCGTTTCGTTTATTATGACACGCTCCATCATTGTCATATTGCTTAGCATGATCATGTAGTTGACATCGTATTTCTGGTAAAGCCACCATTCATAATTATTTCATACATGTCACTCATGAAGCATTGCATATCCCGGTACAACGTCGGAGGCATACACATAGAGTCATATTTTGTTCTAAGTATCGAGTTCTAATTGTTGAGTTGTAAGTAAATAAAAGTGTGATGATCATCCTTTTTAGAGCATTGTCCCAAGTGAGGAAAGGATGATTGAGACTATGATTCCCCCACAAGTCGGGATTAGACTCCGGACGAAAATAAAAAAAATAGAAGAGGCCATAAAAAAGAGAAAAGTCCCAAATAAAAAAATGAGAGAAAAAGAGAGAAGGGACAATGTTACTATCCTTTTACCACACTTGTGCTTCAAAGTAGCACCATGATCTTCATGATAGAGAGTTTCTCATCTTTTCACTTTCATATACTAGTGGGAATTTTTCATTATAGAACTTGGCTTGCATATTCCAATGATGGGCTTCCTCAAATTGCCCTAGGTCTTCGTGAGCAAGCGAGTTGGATGCACACCCACTTAGTTTCTTTTGTTGAGCTTTCATATACTTATAGCTCTAGTGCATCCGTTGCATGGCAATCCCTACTCACTCACATTGATATCTATTGACTGGCATCTCCATAGCCCGTTGATACGCCTAGTTGATGTGAGACTATCTTCTCCCTTTTTGTCTTCTCCACAACCACCATTCTATTCCACATATAGTGCTATATCCATGGCTCACGCTCATGTATTGCGTGAAGATTGACAAAAGTTTTGAGAATGTCAAAAGTATGAAACAATTGCTTGGCTTGTCATCGGGGTTGTGCATGATTTTAATACTTTGTGTGGTGAAGATAGAGCATAGCCAGACTATATGATTTTGTAGGGATAACTTTCTTTGGTCATGTTATTTTGAGAAGACATGATTGCTTTGTTAGTATGCTTGAAGTATTATTATTTTTATGTCAATATTAAACTTTTGTCTTGAATCTCTCGAATCTGAATATTCATACCACAATTAAGAAGAATTACATTGAAATTATGCCAAGTAGCACTCCGCATCAAAAATTATCTTTTTATCATTTACCTACTCGAGGACGAGCAGGAATTAAGCTTGGGATGCTCGATACGTCTCCAACGTATCTATAATTTTGATTGCTCCATGCTATATTATCTACTGTTTTGGACCATATTGTGCTTTATTTTCCACTTTTATATTACTTTTGGGACTAACCTATTAACCGGAGGCCCAGCCCAGAATTGCTGTTTTTTGTCTATTTCAGAGTTTCGAAGAAATGGAATATCAAACGGAGTCCAAACAGAACGAAACCTTCAGGAACGTCATTTTCTCACCGAACATGATCCAGGAGACTTGGACCCTATGTCAAGCAACCAACAGGGAAGGCACGAGGTAGGGGGGCATGCCCTCCCCCCCAGGCGCGCCCTCCACCCTCGTGGGCCCCCTGTTCCTCCACCGACATACTTCTTCCTCCTATATATACCAATGTGCCCCCGAACGATCAGAAACGGAGCCAAAAACCTAATTCCACCGCCACAGTTTTCTGTATCCACGAGGTCCCATCTAGGGGCCTGTTCCGGAGCTGCGCCAGAAGGGGAATCCACCACAGAGGGCTTCTACATCATCATAGCCTCTCCGATGAAGTGTGAGTAGTTTACCTCAGACCTTCGGGTCCATAGTTAGTAGCTAGATGGCTTCTTCTCTCTTTTTGGATCACAATACAATGTTCTCCCCCTCTCTCGTGGAGATCTATTTGATGTAATCTTCTTTTTATGGTGTGTTTGTTGAGATCGATGAATTGTGGGTTTATGATCAAGATTATCTATGAGCAATATTTGAATCTTCTCTGAATTATTTTATGTATGATTGGTTATCTTTGCAAGTCTCTTCGAATTATCCGTTTGGTTTGGCCAACTAGATTGGTAGTTCTTGCAATGGGAGAAGTGCTTAGCTTTGGGTTCAATCTTGCGGTGTCCTTTCCCAAAGGATGTAGGGCAGTAAGGCACGATTGTATTGTTGCCATCGAGAATAACAAGATGGGTTTTAACATATTGCATGAATTTATCCTCTACATCATGTCATCTTGCTTAAGGCGTTACTCTGTTTTCGTTAACTTAATACTCTAGATGCATCTTTGGATAGCGGTCGATGAGTGGAGTAATAGTAGTAGATGCAGGCAGGAGTCGGTCTACTTGTCTCGGACGTGATGCCTATATACATGATCATACCTAGATACTCTCATAACTATGCTCAATTCTGTCAATTGCTCAATAGTAATTTGATCACCCACCGTAAAATACTTATGCTCTAGAGAAAAGCCACTAGTGAAATCTATGGCCCCGGGTCTATTCTCTATCATATCAATCTTCCATCACTTTATTATTGCTTTGCTTTTTTACTTTGCTTTTTATTTTACTTTCCATCTTTATACCAAAAATACCAAAAATATTATCTATCATCTCTATCAGAACTCACTCTCGTAAGTGACCGTGAAGGGATTGTCAACCCCAAATCGCGTTGGTTGCGTTGAGCTATTTGTTTTGTGTAGGTACGAGGGACTTGCGCGTGGCCTCCTATTGGATTGATACCTTGGTTCGCAAAAACTGAGGGAAATACTTACGCTACTCTGCTGCATTATCCTCTTCTCTTCGGGGAAATCCAACGCAAGCTCAAGAGGTAGCAAGCGTCAGTCTTCCTCTTGAAGATCCATTTATTCTCTATGTCTTGCCGATCATCGGGCAAGTCCACCAAAGTCCACACTTTGTTCTCATACATGGATCCTATCTCATATTTCATGGCCTCAAGCCATCTATCGGAATCTGGGCTCATCATAGCTTCTTCATAGTTCGTAGGTTCGCCATGGTCTAGTAACATGACTTCCAGAACAGGATTGTCATACCACTCTGGTGCGGATCATGCTCTGGTTTACCTACAAGGCTCGGTAGTAACTTGATCTGAAGTTTTATGATCATCATCATTAGCTTCCTCTCTAGTTGGTGTAGGCATCACTGGAACAGTTTTCTGTGATGAGCTACTTTCCAATTCGAGAGAAGGTACAATTGCCTCATCAAGTTCTACTTTCCTCCCACTCACTTCTTTCGAGAGAAACTCCTTCTCCGGAAATTTTCCATTCTTGGCAACAAATATCTTGCCTTCGGATTTGTGGTAGAAGGTGTACCCAATCGTTTCCTTAGGGTATCCTATGAAGACGCACTTCTTCGATTGGGGTTCGAGCTTGCCAGGCTGAAGCCTTCTGACATAAGTGTCGCAACCCCAAACTTTAAGAAACGATAGCTTAGGTTTCTTGCCAAACCATAGTTCATACGGTGTCGTCTCAACGGATTTAGATGGTTCCCTATTTAACGTGAATGCAGCTGTCTCTAATGCATAACCCCAAAACGATAGTGGTAAATCGGTAAGAGACATCATAGATCGCACCATATCTAATAAAGTGCGGTTACGATGTTCGGACACACCATTACACTGTGGTGTTTGAGGTAGCGTGAGTTGTGAAACTATTCCACATTGCTTTAAATGAAGGCCAAACTCATAACTCAAATATTCGCCTCCGCGATCAGATCGTAGAAACTTTCTTTTCTTGTTACGATGATTCTCCACTTCAATCTGAAATTCTTTGAACTTTTCATATGTTTCAGACTTGTGTTTCATTAAGTAGATATACCCATATCTGCTCAAATCATCTATGAAGGTCAGAAAATAACGATACCTGCCGCATGCTTCAACACTCATCGGATCGCATACATTGGTATGTATTATTTCCAATAAGTCATTAGCTCGCTCCATTGTTCCAGAGAATGGAGTTTCAGTCATCTTGCCCATGAGGCGTGGTTCGGAAGTATCAAATGATTCATAATCAAGTGATTCCGAAAATCCATCTGCATGGAGTTTCTTCATGCACTTTACACCAATATGACCTAAACGGCAATGCCACAAATATGTTGCACTATCATTATCAACTTTGCATCTTTTGGCATCAATATTATGAATATGTGTATCACTACGATCGAGATTCAATAAACCATTTACATTGGGTGCATGACCATAGAAGGTTTTATTCATGTAAACAGAACAACAATTATTCTCTGACTTAAATGAATAGCCGTCTCGCAATAAACATGATCCAATCATATTCATGCTCAACGCAAACTCCAAATAACATTTATTTAGGTCCAACACTAATCCCGAAGGTAGAGGGATTGTGCGATGGTGATCTTATCAACCTTGGAATCTCTTCCAACACACATCGTCACCTTGCCCTTAACTAGTCTTTATTCATTTTGCAACTCATGTTTCGAGTTAATAATCTTAGCAACTAAACCGATATAAAATACCCAGGGGCTACTATGAACACTAGTAAAGTACACATCAATAACATGTATATCAAATATACCTTTGTTCACTTTGCCATCCTTCTTATCCGCCAAGTATTTGGGGCAATTCCACTTCAAGTGACCATTTCCTTTGCAGTAGAAGCACTCAGTTTCAGGCCTGTGTCTAGCTTTGGGTTTCTTCATGGGAGTGGCAACTTGTTTGCCATTCTTCTTGAAGTTACCTTTCTTTCCCTTTTTCCCTTTTTCCCTTTTTCTTGAAACTAGTGGTTTTATTAACCATCAACATTTGATGCTCTTTCTTGATTTCAACCTTCGTCAATTTCAGCATCGCGAAGAGCTCGGGAATCGTTTTCGTCATCCCTTGCATATTATAGTTCATCATGAAGTTCTTGTAACTTGGTGATAGTGACTAGAGAACTGTGTCAATCACTATCTTATCTGGAAGATAAACTCCCACTTGATTCAAGCGATTGTACTACCCAGACATTCTGAGCATATGCTCATTGGCTGAGCTATTATCCTCCATCTTGTAGGCAAAGTACTTGTCATAGGTCTACCTTTCGACACGGGGATGAGTCTGAAATACTAATTTCAGCTCTTGGAACATCGCATATGCTCCGTGGCATTCAAAATGTTTTTGAAGTCCCGGTTCTAAGCCGTAAAGCATGGTGCACTAAACTATCAAGTAGTCATCATATAGAGCTTGCCAAACGTTCATAACGTCTGCATCTGCTCCTGCAACTGGTCTGTCACATAGCGGTGCATCAAGGACATAATTCTTCTGTGCAGCAATGAGGATAATCCTCAGATCACTGATTGATGTCTACTACACAACCTTCTTCTTGTAGACGTTGTTGGGCCTCCAAGTGCAGAGGTTTGTAGGACAGCAGCAAATTTCCCTCAAGTGGATGACCTAAGGTTTATCAATCCGTGGGAGGTGTAGGATGAAGATGGTATCTCTCAAACAACCCTGCAACCAAATAACAAAGAGTCTCTTGTGTCCCCAACACACCCAATAAAATGGTAAATTGTATATGTGCACTAGTTCGGCGAAGAGATGGTGATACAAGTGCAATATGGATGGTAGATAAAGATTTTTGTAATCTGAAAATATAAAAACAGCAAGGTAACAAGCGATAAAAGTGAGCGTAAACGGTATTGCAATGCTAGGAAACAAGGCCTAGGGTTCATACTTTCACTAGTGCAAGTTCTCTCAACAATAATAACATAGTTGGATCATAGAAATATCCCTCAACATGCAACAAAGAGTCACTCCAAAATGACTAATAGCGGAGAACAAATGAAGAGATTATGGTAGGGTACGAAACCACCTCAAAGTTATTCTTTCCAATCAATCTGTTGGGCTATTCCTATGAGTGTCACAAACAGCCCTAGAGTTTGTACTAGAATAACACCTTAAGACACAAATCAACCAAAACCCTAATGTCACCTAGATACTCCAATGTCACCTCAAGTATCCGTGGGTATGATTATACGATATGCATCACACAATCTCAAATTCATCTATTCAACCAACACATAGAACCTCAAAGAGTGCCCCAAAGTTTCTACCGGAGAGTCAAGACGAAAACGTGTGCCAACCCCTATGCATAAGTTCATGGGCGGAACCCGCAAGTTGATCACCAAAACATACATCAAGTGAATCACGTGATATCCCATTGTCACCACAGATACGCACGGCAAGACATACATCAAGTGTTCTCAAATAATTAAAGACTCAATCCGATAAGATAACTTCAAAGGGAAAACTCAATCCATTACAAGAGAGTAGAGGGGGAGAAGCAACATAAGATCCAACTATAATAGCAAAGCTCGCGATACATCAAGATCGTGCCAAATCAAGAACACGAGAGAGAGATCAAACACATAGCTACTGGTACATACCCTCAGCCCCGAGGGTGAACTACTCCCTCCTCGTCATGGAGATCACCGGATGATGAAGATGGCCACCGATGAGGGTTCCCTCCGCAGGTGCTTGAACAGGTCCCGATTGGTTTTGGTGGCTACAGAGGCTTGCGGGCGGAACTCCAGATCTATTCTGTTCCTCAAGTTTTTAGGGTATATGGATATATATAGGCGGAAGAAATACATCGTGGGAGCCACGAGGGCCCACGAGGGTGGAGGGCGCCCTAGGGGTGGGCACGCCTCACCTCGTGGCTCCTCGCTTCTTTCCCGACGCACTCCAAGTTTATCCAAGAGCTTTCCTTCCAAAAATAACTTCTCCAGCTTGGTTTCATTCCGTTTCGACTCTGCTTGATATTCCTTTTCTTCAAACATCAAACAAAGGAAAAAAACAGAAACTGGCACTAGGCTCTGGGTCAATAGGTTAGTCCCAAAAATAATATAAAAGTGTTTAATAAAGCCCATAAACATCCAAAACAGATAATATAATAGCATGAATACTTCATAAATTATAGATACGTTGGAGATGTATCACCGACCCAGTCTGCATCATTGCTACTAACATCTTTCAACTTATTTTTCTCTAGGAACATATCAAAAAATAGTGGAGCTACAACGCGAGCTATTGATCTACAACATAATTTGCAAATACCATCAGGACTAAGTTCATGATAAATTAAGTTCAATTAATCAAATTACTAATGAACTCCCACTTAGATAGACATCCCTCAAGTCATCTAAATGATACGTGATCCAAATCAACTAAACCATGTCCGATCACCACGTGAGATGGAGTAGTCTTCAATGGTGAAAATCTCTATGTTGATCATATCTACTATATGATTCACGTTCGACCTTTCGGTCTCCAGTGTTCCGAGGCCATGTCTGTACATGCCAGCCTCGTCAAGTTTAACCTGAGTATTCTGCATGTGCAAAACTGTCTTGCACCCGTTGTATGTGAACGTAGAGCCTATCACACCCGATCATCACATGGTGTCTCAGCACGAAGAACTGTCACAATGGTGCATACTCAGGAGAACACTTATACCTTGAAATTTAGTTAAGGGATCATCTTATAATGCTACCGCCGTACTAAGCAAAATAAGATGCAGATAAAAGATAAACATCACATGCAATCAAAATATGTGACATGATATGGCCATCATCATCTTGTGCTTTTGATCTCCATCTCCAAAGCATCGTCGTGATCTCCATTGTCACCGGCTCGACACCTTGATCTCCATCGTAGCGTCATTGTCGTCTCGCCAACTATTGCTTCTACAACTATCGCTAACGCATAGTGATAAAGTAAAGCAATTACATGGCGTTTGAATTTCATACAATAAAGCGACAACCATAAGGCTCCTGCCAGTTGCTGATAACTTTTACGAAACATGATCATCTCATACAATAACGTATATCACATCATGTCTTGACCATATCACATCATAACATGCCCTGCAAAAACAAGTTAGACGTCCTCTACTTTGTGTTGCAAGTTTTACGTGGCTGCTACGGGCTTCTAGCAAGAACCGTTCTTACCTATGCATCAAAACCACAACGGCGTTTCATCAAGTTTGTTGTTTTAACCTTCAAAAAGGACCAGCCGTAGTCAAATTCGATTCAACTAAAGTTGGAGAAACAGACACCCGCCAGCCACCTTTATGCAAAACTAGTTGCATGTCTGTCGGTGGAACCGGTCTAATGAATGTGGCCATGTAAGGTTGGTCCGGGCCGCTTCATCCAACAATACCGCCGAATCAAAATAATACGTTGGTGGTAAGCAGTATGACTATCACCGCCCACAACTCTTTGTGTTCTACTCGTGCATATCATCTACGCATAGACCTGGCTCGGATGCAACTGTTGGGAAACATAGCATGCAATTTCAAAAAAAATCCTACGCTCACGCAAGATCTATCTAGGAGATGCATAGCAACGAGAGCGGGAGAGTGTGTCTACGTACCCTCGCAGACCGAAAGAGGAAGCGTTTGCCAACGTGGTTGATGTAGTCGAACTTCTTCTCGTTCCGACCGATCAAGTACCGAACGTACGACACCTCCGAGTTCTGCACACGTTCAGCTTGATGACGTCCCTCGAACTCTTGATCCAGCAAAGTGTCGAGGAAGTAGATGATTTTCGTCAGAACGACGGCATGGTGAAGTGATCCGCGCAGGGCTTTGCTTAAGCACCACGTGAATATGACCGGAGGTGTAATCTGTGGAGGGGGGCGCCGCACACGACTAACAGATGTTGTTGTGTGTTCTAGGCGCCCTCTCCCCATGTATATATAGGTGGGAGAGGGAAGGTAGCAGCAAGGGGGCGCCCCAAGTAGGAGGAATCCTACTTGGGTGCCTCCCCAATTCGGCCTCCCCCCTTCCATAAGTTCCGGAGGGGGAAGGATGGAGGAGGGAGAAGGGAAGGAAGGGGGAGGACGAATCCCTCCCCTTCCTTCTCTCTTCCCCTCTTTCCTTCTCCTCTGGTTCGGCCCATATGGGGGGCGCAGCAGCCCCTGCTGGCTAATGTGTTTCCCCTCTTGGCACATTAGGCCCATATATTTTGCGGGTGGTGCCCGGAACCCCTTCTAGTGACCCGATATGTACCTGGTACCCTCCGGAACACTTCCGGTGTCCGAATACTATCGTCTTATATATCAATCTTTACCTCTCGACCATTTCGAGACTCCTGGTCTTGTCCGTGATCTCATCCGGGACTCCAAACAACATTCGGTCACAAAATCACATAACTCATATAATATAAAATCGTCATCGAACGTTAAGCGTGCGGACCCTACAGGTTCGAGAACTATGTAGACATGACCGAGACACCTCTCGGGTTAATAACCAATAGCGGAACCTGGATGCTCATATTGGCTCCTACATATTCTACGAAGATATTTATCGGTCGAACTGTTATGACAACATACGTTATTCCCTTTGTCCACCGGTATGTTACTTGCCCGAGATTCGATCGTCGATATCTTCATACCTAGTTCAATCTCGTTACTGACAAGTCTCTTTACTCGTTCCGTAATACATCATCCTGCAATTAACTCATTAGTCACTTTGCTTGCAAGGCTTCTTATGATGTGCATTACCGAGCAGGCCTAGAGATACCTCTCCGATACTCGGAGTGACAAATCCTAATCTCTATCTATGCCAACCCAACGAACACCTTTGGAGATACCTGTAGAGCATCGTTATAATCACCCATTTACGTTGTGATGTTTGATAGCACATAAGGCATTCCTCCGGTATCCGGGAGTTGCATAGTCTCATAGTCGAAGCAATATGTATTTGACATGAAGAAAGCAATAGCAATAAAACTGAACGATCAATATGCTATGCTAACATATGGGTCTTGTCCATCACATCATTCTCCTAATGATGTGATTCCGTTCATCAAATGACAACACATGTCTATGGTTAGGAAACTTAACCATCTTTGATTAACAAGCTAGTCTAGTAGAGGCTTACTAGGGACACGGTGTTTTTGTCTATGTATCTACACATGTATCAAGTTTCCGGTTAATACAATTCTATCTTAAAAAATAAACATCTATCATGATATAAGGAAATATAAAAAAACAACTTTATTATTGCCTCTAGGGCATTTCCTTCAAGCGCTGCTTCATAGTAAGCGTTCCTGCTATGCTACTTAGTAGTTGCGCTTTCCAGGAAGAGCGCTACTACTAAGTGGGGCCCCTTAGCAGTAGCGGTGCTGTAAAATAAAGCGCTACTGCTAAAATATTAGTAGTAGCACTATTTTCTGGACAGCGCTACTACTACAGCTAGCGTCGGTGGGAGCGTTGGGTCCCACTTAGTAGTAGCACTTTTTCTGTTTCTAGCGCTACTGCTAAAGCATAACTTGTAGCGCTTGCCCGGACCAGCGCTACTGCTAATTAGCAGCAGTGATTTCTTTTTTCCAGCGCTACTACTGATGTCCTACCTATAAGCATTTCCCTAGTAGTGTGCGCTTGGTGCACTGGGATGTGCACTTGCTACTGACTAGACCGGGCACGCGCCGGCGGCGGAGGAGGGGGAGGAGGAGCACGGGAGGATGAGGCGCCGGGGGTGCCCTTGCCCTTGCCACTGCCGGAGCTGCTACCGAAGAGGCCCATGGATATGGTTTGGGTTGTCGCCAACGAGGAAGCACGAAGGGGGTGGTGGGGGGCCAAATGTGGACGGAAGTGGATGAGCCGCCCGCACGCGTTGGTTAAAAAGCACGCTTCCACTGGCTGGCTAGTGGGCCCGGTGTCGGTGGTCATCATAAATTGGATGGCGGACGGTAGTTGGGCGGCCGCCAAGTGGGACCGCGGTGGACACCGAGGGGACGCGCGACACATCCGCTTCGCGTCCGCGTCGACGCAATTCAGGCACAATTTCGGGCAGAAAATGGGTTCGCGCGGATGCGAAGCGGACGGTTTTTGAAAATGGGTCGGCGCGTTGGGCCGGTGTTTTTTCCCCGGTGACCCAAACGGACAAAGGCGGACGAAATGGGTCGCCCCATTGGAGTTGCTCTTAAAGTCTTATATTTTCATTTGGAGGGAGTAAAATACTAATTAGGGTCTGTAGTGTTGTATCAAAAAATCAAAAGCATCTAAAAGATGGAAAAATTGGAAAGATGCATTTGCCATTCCTTAAGGACTTGTTAGAGCAACTCTAGCAGAGTCATTTTAAGGAGAGCAACTAGTTGACGAGCGCTCTTTCGGGAGCTTCCCAATGATCACTTAGGGTGAGCTGCCGCTGGCACATATCGTGTTCTGGATGCTTCCTCCGGATTTTATTTTATTTTTATTTTTTTGCACGCGTTTTCTGCTTTTAGATGGTTTTTCCCTGTTTTTTCGCTTTCCGGTTTTCCACCAGTTTAAAATTTGATATTTTTTTGCGCAAAAAACACTTTTTTTCTTTCACGAGGGGCACAGTTTTGCTTCCGTGAGAGGCACGGTCGTGCCCCTCAGAAACGGAAAGAAAAATGCGTTTCTCTTTTTTTTCCTTTCGTGAGAGGCACGGTTTTGCTTCCACGAGAGGCATGGCCGTGACTCTCGGAAACGAAAAAAATCGTATTTTCTCTTTTTTTTCCCGTGAAACACGTTTTTGCTTCCGCGAGAGGCACGACCGTGCCTCTCGGAAATTAAAAAAACGTGTTTTCTCCTCTTTTCTCCTGTGAAGCACGGTTTTGCCTCAACAAGAGGCACGCCCGTGTCTCTCAGAAGAGAAACGAAAAAATGTGTTCTCTTTTTTTTACTTCCACGAGAGGCATGGCTTTGCTTCCGTAAGAGGCACGGGCGTGCCTCTCGGAAATGAAAAAAAAATGCATTTTCTCTTTTTTTCGCGAGAGGCACAGTTTTGCTTCCGCAAGAGGCATGGTCGTGTATTTCAGAAACGGAAATAAAATATATTTTCTCTTCTTCTTTTTTTCCTTCCACGAGAGGCATGGTTTTGCATCCATGAGTAGCATGGTTTTTCTTCCGTGAGAGGACGGTCGTGCCTCTCGGAAAGGAAAAAAACGTACTCCCGGTTCGATTTTTTCGTCCGGCCTTTTTCGTGAAAAAAGTTTGTCAAAACTATCAATATAGGGTCTAGTTTTGAAGATCTCGATGAAGGAAATATGCCCTTGAGGCAATAATAAAGTTATTATTTATTTCCTTATATCATGATAAATGTTTATTATTCATGCTAGAATTGTATTAACCGGAAACATAATACATGTGTGAATACATAGACAAACAGAGTGTCACTAGTATGCCTCTACTAAGACTAGCTCGTTACTCAAAGATGGTTATGTTTCCTAGCCATGGACAAAAGAGTTGTCATCTGATTAACGGGATCACATCATTAAGAGAATGATGTGATTGAGTTGACCCATTCCGTTAGCTTAGCACTCGAGCATTTAGTATGTTGCTATTGCTTTCTTCATGACTTATACAAGTTCCTATGACTATGAGATTAGGTAACTTCCGTTTACCAGAGGAACGCTTTGTGTGCTACCAAACGTCACAGCGTAAAGGTGTCTCCAAAGGTACTTGTTGGGTTGGCGTATTTCGAGATTAGGATTTGTCACTCCGATTGTCGGAGAGGTATCTCTAGGCCCTCTCGGTAATACACATCACTTAAGCCTTGCAAGCATTGCAACTAATGAGTTAGTTGTGGGATGATGTATTATGGAACGAGTAAAGAGACTTGCCGGTAACGAGATTGAACTAGGTATTGAGATACCGAAGATCGAATCTCGGGCAAGTAACATACCGATGACAAAGGGAACAATGTATGTTGTTATGCGGTCTGACCGGTAAAGATCTTCATAGAATATGTGGGAGCCAATATGAGCATCCCGGTTTCGCTATTGGTTATTGACCGGAGACGTGTCTCGGTCATGTCTACATAGTTCTCGAACCCGTAGGGTCCGCAAGCTTAAAGTTTCGATGACGGTTATATTATGAGTTTATGAGTTTTGATGTACCAAATGTTGTTCGGAGTCCCGGATGTGATCACGGACATGACGAGGAGTCACGAAATGGTCGAGACATGAAGATTGATATATTGGAAGCCTATATTTGGATATCGGAAGTGTTCCGAGTGGAATCGAGATTTTACCGGAGTACCGAGGGGTTACTGGAACCCCCCGGGGGCTTAATGGGCCATAGTGGGCCTTTGTGGAGAAGAGGAGAGGCGGTCAGGGCAGGGCCGTGCGCCCCTCCCCCCTAGTCCGAATAGGACAAGGAGAGGGGGGCGGCGCCCCCCCCCCCTTTCCTTCCTCTCTCCCTCTCTTTCCCCCCACTCCTAATCCAACAAGGAAAAGGGAGGGAGTCCTACTCCCGGTGGGAGTAGGACTCCTCCTGGCGCGCCCCCTCCTGGCCGGCCGCACCTCCCCCCTTGCTCCTTTATATACAGGGGCAGGGGGCACCCTAGAGAAACAACAATTGATTGTTTGATCTTTTAGCCGTGTGTGGTGCCCCCTCCACCATAGTCCACCTCGATAATACTGTAGCGGTGCTTAGGCGAAGCCCTTCGTCGGTAGAACATCATCATCATCACCACGCCGTCGTGCTGACAAAACTCTCCCTCAACAATCGGCTGGATCGGAGTTCGAGGGACGTCATCGGGCTGAACGTGTGCTGAACTCGGAGGTGCCGTGCGTTCGGTACTTGATCGGTCGGGTCGTGAAGACGTACGACTACATCAACCGCGTTGTGCTAACGCTTCCGCTTTCGGTCTACAAGGGTACGTGGACAAACTCTCCCCTCTCGTTGCTATGCATCACCATGATCTTGCGTGTGCGTAGGAAATTTTTTGAAATTACTACGTTCCCCAACAGTGGCATCCGAGCCAGGTTTTATGCGTTGATGTTACATGCATGAGTAGAGCACAAGTGAGTTGTGGGCGATATAAGTCATACTGCTTACCAGCATGTCATACTTTGGTTCGGCGGTATTGTTGGATGAAGCGGCCCGGACCGACATTACGCGTACACTTACGCGAGACTGGTTCTACCGACGTGCTTTGCACATAGTTGGCTGCTTAGGAGAAGAAACCCAAGTCTGGACCTAAGCTCGAGATCGAGTGCTTCTACCGCAAGCGATCGTCCTTGGAAGCGGAACTGCCCCAAGTATTTGGCGGATAAGAAGGATGGCAAGGTGAACAAAGGTATATGCATGTTATTGATGTGTACCTTACCGAGCTCGCAGAGCACTGGTATTTGATCTTGGTTCTGCTAATATTTGCAACTCAAACAGGACTACGGATTGCGGACATCGCTAAGGACGAGGTGACGATGCGCGTGGGAAATGGTTCCAAAGTTGATGTGATCGCCGTCGGCACACTACCTCTACATCTACCTTCGGGATTAGTATTAGACCTAAATAATTGTTATTTGGTGCCAGCGTTGAGCATGAACATTATATCTGGATCTTGTTTGATGCGAGACGGTTATTCATTTAAATAAGAGAATAATGGTTGTTCTATTTATAGGAGTAATATCTTTTATGGTCATGCACCCTTGAAGAGTGGTCTATTTTTTATGAATCTCGATAGTAGTAATACACATATTCATAATGTTGAAGCCAAAAGATGCAGAGTTGATAATGATAGTGCAACTTATTTGTGGCACTGCCGTTTGGGTCATATTGGTGTAAAGCACATGAAGAAACTCCATACTGATGGACTTTTGGAATCACTTGGTACTTGCGAACCATGCCTCATGGGCAAGATGACTAAAACGCCGTTCTCCGGAACTATGGAGCGAGCAACTGATTTGTTGGAGATCATACAGACTGAAGTATGTGGTCCAATGAATGTTGAGGCTCGCGGCGGGTATCATTATTTTCTCACCTTCATAGATGATTTAAGTAGATATGGGTATATCTACTTAATGAAGCATAAGTCTGAAACGTTTGAACAGTTCAAAGAATTTTAGAGTGAAGTTGAAAATCATCGTAACAAGAAAATAAAGTTTCTACAATCTGATCGTGGAGGAGAATATTTGAGTTACGAGTTTGGTTTACATTTGAAACAATGCGGATTAGTTTCGCAACTCACGCCACCTGGAACACCACAGCGTAATGGTGTGTTCAAACGTCGTAATCATACTTTACTAGATATGGTACGATCTATGATGTCTCTTACTGATTTACCACTATCGTTTTGGGGTTATACTTTAGAGACGGCTGCATGCACGTTAAATAGGGCACCATCAAAATCCGTTGAGACGACGCCTTATGAACTGTGGTTTGGCAAGAAACCAAAGCTGTCATTTCTTAAAGTTTGGGGTTGCGATGCTTATGCGAAAAAGCTTCAACCTGATAAGCTCGAACCCAAATCGGAAAAATGTGTCTTCATAGGATACCCAAAGGAGACTGTTGGGTACACCTTCTATCACAAATCCGAAGGCAAGACATTCGTTGCTAAGAATGGATCCTTTATAGAGAAGGAGTTTCTCTCGAAAAAAGTGAGTGGGAGGAAAGTAGAACTTGATGAGGTAACCATACCTGCTCCCTTATTGGAAAATAGTTCATCACAGAAACCGGTTCCTGTGACATCTATACCAATTAGTGAGGAACTTAATGATGATGATCATGAAACTTCAGATCAAGTTGTTACTGAACCTCATAGATCAACCAGAGTAAGATCCGCACCAGAGTGGTATGGTAATCCTGTTCTGGAAGTCATGTTACTAGACCATGATGAACCTACGAACTATGAAGAAGCAATGGTGAGCCCAGATTCGCAAAGTGGCTTGAAGCCATGAAATCTGAGATGGGATCCATGTATGAGAACAAAGTGTGGACTTTGGTTTACTTGCCCGATGATCGGCAAGCCATTGAGAATAAATGGATCTTCAAGAAGAAGACTGACGCTGACGATAATGTTACTACTGTCTATAAAGCTCGACTTGTTGCGAAAGGTTTTCGACAAGTTCAAGGGATTGACTACGATGAGACCTTCTCACCTGTAGCGATGCTTAAGTCTGTCCAAATCATGTTAGCAATTGCCGCATTTATGATTATGAAATTTGGCAAATGGATGTAAAAACTGCATTCCTGAATGGATTTCTGGAAGAAGAGTTGTATATGATGCAACCAGAAGGTTTTGTCGATCCAAAGGGAGCTAACAATGTGTGCAAGCTCCAGCGATCCATTTATGGACTGGTGCAAGCCTCTCGGAGTTGGAATAAACGCTTTGTTAGTGTGATCAAAGATTTGGTTTTATATGAGACTTTTGGAGAAGCCTTGATTTACAAGAAAGTGAGTGGGAGCTCAGAGCATTTTTTATATTATATGTGGATGACATATTGTTGATTGGAAATGATATAGAATTTCTGGATAGCATAAAGGGATACTTGAATAAGAGTTTTTCAACGAAAGACCTCGGTGAAGCTGCTTATATATTGGGCATTAAGATCTATAGAGATAGATCAAGACACTTAATTGGACTTTCACAAAGCACATACCTTGACAAAGTTTTGAAGAAGTTCAAAATGGATCAAGCAAAGAAAGGGTTCTTGCCTGTGTTACAAGGTGTGAAGTTGAGTAAAACTCAATGCCCGACCACTGCAGAAGATAGAGAGAAGATGAAAGATGTTCCCTATGCTTCAGCCATAGGCTCTATCATGTATGCAATGTTGTGTACCAGACCTGATGTGTGCCTTGCTATAAGATTACGTGGAGGTACAAAAGTAATCCAGAGTGGATCATCGGACAGCGGTCAAGAACATCCCTGAAATACCGAAAAGGACTAAGGATATGTTTCGCTTATGGAGGTGACAAAGAGCTCATCGTAAATGGTTACGTTGATGCAAGCATTGACACTGATCCGGACGATTCTAAATCGCAAACCGGATACGTGTTTACATTGAACGGTGGAGCTGTCAGTTGGTGCAGTTCTAAACAAAGCGTCGTGGCGGGATCTACGTGTGAAGCGGAGTACATAGCTACTTCGGAAGCAGCAAATAAAGGAGTCTGGATGAAGGAGTTCATATCCGATCTAGGTGTCATACCTAGTGCATCGGGTCCAATGAAAATCTTTTGT
The DNA here is from genome assembly GCA_021605205.1 of Aegilops longissima. Taxonomy (NCBI): domain Eukaryota; kingdom Viridiplantae; phylum Streptophyta; class Magnoliopsida; order Poales; family Poaceae; genus Aegilops; species Aegilops longissima. The sequence continues at coordinate 154,652,383 of CM038678.1, read as the reverse complement.
GACAATACTGGTGCAATTGCCTTGGCAAAGGAATCCAGATTTCACAAGAGAACTAAGCACATCAAGAGACGCTTCAATTCCATCCGAGATCTAGTCCAGGTGGGAGACATAGAAATTTGCAAGATACACACGGATCTGGATGTTGCAGACCCGTTGACTAAGCCTCTTCCACGAGCAAAACATGATCAGCACCAAGACTCCATGGGTGTTAGAATCATTACTGTGTAATCTAGATTATTGACTCTAGTGCAAGTGGGAGACTGAAGGAAATATGCCCTAGAGGCAATAATAAAGTTATTATTTATTTCCTTATATCATGATAAATGTTTATTATTCATGCTAGAATTGTATTAACCGGAAACATAATACATGTGTGAATACATAGACAAACAGAGTGTCACTAGTATGCCTCTACTAAGACTAGCTCGTTAATCAAAGATGGTTATGTTTCCTAGCCATGGACAAAAGAGTTGTCATTTGATTAATGGGATCACATCATTAGGAGAATGATGTGATTGACTTGACCCATTCCGTTAGCTTAGCACTCGATCGTTTAGTATGTTGCTATTACTTTGTTCATGACTTATACAAGTTCCTATGACTATGAGATTATGCAACTCCCATTTACCGGAGGAACGCTTTGTGTGCTGCCAAACGTCACAACGAATCGGGTGATTATAAAGGTGCTCTCTGTGTGTCTCCAAAGGTACTTGTTGGGTTGGCGATTTCGAGATTAGGATTTGTCACTCCGATTGTCGAGAGGTATCTTCGGCCCTCTCGGTAATACACATCACTTAAGCCTTGCAAGCATTGCAACTAATGAGTTAGTTATGGATGATGCATTACGAACGAGTAAAGAGACTTGCCGGTAACGAGATTGAACTGGTATTGAGATACCGACGATCGAATCTCGGGCAAGTAACATACCAATGACAAAGGAACAACGATGTTGTTATGCGGTCCGACCGATAAAGATCTTCGTAGAATATGTGGGAGCCAATATGAGCATCTAGGTTCCGCTATTGGTTATTGATCGAAGACGTGTCTCGGTCATGTCTACATAGTTCTCGAACCTGTAGGGTCCGCACGCTTAAAGTTTCGATGACGGTTATATTATGAGTTTATGAGTTTTGATGTATCGAAGGTTGTTCGGAGTCCCGGATGTGATCACCGATATGACGAGGAGTCTCGAAATGGTCGAGACATGAAGATTGATATATTGGAAGCCTATATTTGGATATCGGAAGTGTTCCGGGTGAAATCGGGATTTTACCGGAGTACCGAGGGGTTAGCGGAACCCCCCGGGGGCTTAATGGGCCATAGTGGGCCTTTGTGGAGAAGAGGAGAGGCGGCCAGGGCAGGGTCGTGCGCCCCTCCCCCCCTAGTCCAAATAGGACAAGGAGAGGCGGCGCCCCCAATTCCTTCCTCTCCTCCTCTTTCCCCTCCACTCCTAATCCAACAAGGAAGGGAGGGAGTCCTACTCCGGTGGGAGTAGGACTCTGGCGCGCCTCCCGCCAGCCGCACCTCCCCTTGCTCCTTTATATACGGGGCAGGGGCACCCTAGAAAATAACAATTGATCGCTTGATCTTTTAGCCGTGCAGGTGCCCCCTCCACCATAGTCCACCTCGATAACATCAGAAGCGGTGCTTAGGCGAAGCCCCGCCGGTAGAACATCATCATCGCCCCCACGCCGTCAGGTCGATTTAAACTCTCCTCAATACTCGGCTGGATCGGAGTTCGAGGGACGCCATTGGGCTGAACGGTGTTGAACTCGGAGGTGTCGTATGCTCGGTACTTGATCGGTCGGATCATGAAGAAGTACGACTACATCAACTGTGTTGTGCTAACGCTTCCGCTTTTGATCTACGAGGGTACGTGGACAACACTCTCCCCTCTCGTTGCTATGCATCACCATGATCTTGCGTGTGCGTAGGAAATTTTTTGAAATTACTACGTTCCCCAACACTCAACATGAGAAATTCAAAGGTGAAAATGGTTCGAGATTTGGATGCACGGCTTCAGAGATAAAACATTTTGAATAAACGGCTCTACGAAAAAGGAAGAACTCCCCAGGTGGCGACAAGTGGCGCACTCCCATGTTGCAACAAGTGGCGCACATGCAGTACGCGACTTGTCGCAATATGAGGAGGTGAGAATGATCTTTGAAAGAAGTACTCCTTAATTAGTGATTTTGTATCTTCAGGCTAAATCACCATAACAATGCTCGGTTTGGTGATCGGGCATCAAAAAGGTGTAGCAAAGCCGCCTGCTAGCCTCTTAGGGCATTTCTAACCGATTCTCTAAAAAATAACGGAGTATCGGTCCGAGTAAATCTTAGTGGGTATTTATACTCCACTAAAGTTTGACCGGTCCTAGCCGATCCTCTAAACTTAGCGGAGAAAACGTAAATTTGCATAAACTCAATCGAATTTCAACCAAAATTGGCATGCATTTAAACATAAGTTCAACATAAATGGTCTTGACAACCGAACATTAAACACAGATTTGAACTTAAATTACACTAAACTGAAAACTACACTAAAAACTACTCAACATCAATGGCCGTAGTGGAGGTCGAGCCAATCCTTCCTCGTCAGGCCACCCTTAGTGAGAGCTGGGTCCAGGCCGATGCCGTCGTCGTCGCAGTCAGGGAAAACGTAAATTTGCATAAACTCAATCTAATTTCAACCAAAATTGGCATGCATTTAAACATAAGTTCAACATAAATGGTCTTGACAGCCGAACATTAAACACAGATTCGAACTTAAATTACACTAAACTGAAAACTACACTAAAAACTACTCAACTTCAATGGCCGTAGTGGAGGTCGAGCCAATCCTTCCTCGTCAGGCCACCCTTAATGAGAGCTGGGTCCAGGCCGATGCCGTAGTCGTCGCAGTCGGGGAAGATGTTCCGCCACTATCCTCCTTGCCGCCCTTCTTGCCTTCCTCCTCGCCGCCTTCCACCTCGTCGTCGGAGATGATGATGACCTCCCCTCCATTGTCAGCTATATCGCCCGCTCCGCCTCCACGTGCTCCGGGTGCTGGCGGCAGAGGTCCTCCATGTCCGCCTCATCGACGGACTCCGCCTCAAGGCGCTCCCTTGCCTCTCGATCCTCCCGCACCATCGTCGCGCTCACCACACCCGGCTCCGACAGGATGAGGTGGACTGGCGCTGTCCCAAATGGGTAGTTCAACCTCGCATCGCGCCCGTGGAACCAGACTTGTCACCGGTCATACACCATCGTCACGAGCTCCGGTGTGTGGAACGACCCTATCCAATTCCGTCGGTAGGTCTCCCGGTCGGTGATCTCCACCACCCATGTCCCCCAAGAGCGTTGTCATACGCCGTCGTAGGTCCTCTGTGGCGGCCGCGGCGGAGGGAGCTCCGGGAAATCAGCAAATCAGGTGGGGATGGGCGTATCGGGCGAGCGGTGACGGCTCGAGGATGTGTCGGCGGATGATGACCCGCGGGTGTGGCGGCGCAGATCCATCCTACGAATCGGCGGCGGGGACCTCCGGCCACCGCGTTCGGCCATTGGGAAGAGAGAGGGCAGCGGGGAAGCGCCGGCAGCGAGGCAAGGGGGAGAAGAGGAGGCAGATTAGAGGGAGAGATTTTTACTCGGTCGGTGAGCGGCGGCGGCTGAGTATTTTTTTACTCCACTATGGTCTATTGGAGATCGGTTAGGTCACGGTTAGAGGAGTAAAATCGCATTTTTACTCCTCTGACCAGTTATAAAGGATCGATCAGAAATCCCCTTACCTGCACATAATATTTTAGGCCGCTCCAAATTAAGCCCGTGAAATGCTAATTTTTTTTTAATTTTTTTCGAACACAGTATAGACGCAAGCGCTCATATACACGCGCATACATTCACCCCCATGAACGCGCACACACACACGCCCTACCCTCATGAGCACCTCCGAAAGACTGAGCCGACATATCATCTTGAAATTTACGAAGTCACCGTAGGCACCTCGTCGTCGACGGGAACGTCTCCTCCCACTGAATGTGCATTGCCGGAAATCCTAAAATAAATCCAGGAATATATGCGAGCACCAGGATTTGAACCCTGGTGGGCTGGGGATACTATAGTCCCTCTAACCATCCAGCCATTGGTTGGTTTGCGAAAACGCTAAGGACGTGTTTGGTTGCCTGCATACACCTCGACCAGGCCCGCGCAGGAAGAATCCGGCATGTTTGGTTGCCTGTATACACCGTTGGGCCTGCATAGCACGGAACTTGAAGCACCTCTGGGCCTGGCTCGCTGGAAATGCTCAGATCGGCAGTTTCTTGCGAGCCAGGTCGAGGCGAGCGCAAGCGAGCGGGCCCTTGCACGAGTGGAGACGGGAGGGATGCGAGGTGATTATGTGAGGTCTTCTTCAACCTCGAGTAAGCTTCTATCTAATCTCCTCTCTTCGTTGTCCCTCTGATCTACACAACGATGCTTCGATTCGATGTAAGCTCTACACAAAAAAGATGCACCTCGATGCTACGGTTCCATTCAGCCGATCGGTTCGTAGTTTCGTCGGCCGTAAGTTCTTAATTCCGTGTTCCCGTTTGGAGCTATTCTGCATGAATTTTATTAGATTCGTCGCGCACGATCGATCATTTGAAATTTCCTTTGACCAGCAGCCTAATCTCGCAGTTCCTCACAACATTCGTGTTGCAAGTTTTTGGTTTCGAAGATCATAGCTTCATCTCTCTTTGAACAGCAGTCTACTGCACTAACGCCGCCATGTCGAGCTCCTCTGTCCTCTGCTCAGAGCCCTCCTATTCGCTCTCTCGATCAAGCCCTTCCCTTGATCTCCTTGCCCACATCCTACTACACTAGAGTTGTTTCCGCGCCGCCATCTCGCCTACTCTCTGTCGTCCTCCCATCGTGACCGACGCTGCAATGGCGCCGCGACATCGCTTTCTTGTGTCCTCTCGCCTCTATGCACATCAGAAGTTCGCCGCGCCCGACGGGTCGATCATCTTGGCCTCCTTTCTCGCCTCTACTACATCGGAGTCGCTTCCAACGCCGATCATCGCGCCTCCTCTCTCGCCGACCGCACCGACGATACCATGGCGCGAGCACTGCATTCTCCTCCTCTGTCGACTGTCTTTGTGCGAGCACCGCAACTAGTTCGCCGACGGTGTCGCTCACCCATGACTCCATGCTCGTCATGTCGGAAACGACACCACGGCCACTATCCACCGCAGTCGCCATGGTCCGGCGCACACTGCATTTCTTTCCCCCTTCCTCTGCTAGCTCTTAACCCTGTGTGCTAAGTGCAAGTGCTAGCTCTTAATCATACCTCATGCGTGCGCCCAAACACCGTGTCCATGTGCCGCTTGGGACAATGCAGGCAACCAAACAAAATGCACTTGTGTATTACCTAATGCAGGGACCCTAGATGCAGGCAACCAAACAACTTGTAGATGGCGCATCATGGCCTGTTTTTGCTCAATTAGGCTGGGTTTAGAAGTGTATGCCATGCAGGTACTATTCACAACTTGAACCAAACACGCCCTAAATTTAGAGGTTGTGAGGCGCTGGTATGAAGCACACTCCAAACCCAACCAATTGCGCGGGAGGGAAGTTTGAGTCCCTTTTCTTCCAACCACACCCAGTCCTGCCAGTAGTGCAGCCGTCCATACACCCGTTGCCTTCACTTCTGCCAATAGTGCAGCCTGTTTTCCACCGCCCGTTTCCAATTTTCCCATAGAGTGCGCTCGTTCGCAGGTATATAGCGTTTGGATCGCTTGCCAACTTACCTCGCTAGGCAAGGCAATCCTTGCCGACGGAGGCGAGCCGATTTGGCTAGCTCGGTCAACCGAAGAAAAAGCTGGAAACCGCAGGATACGAGGCAGGCTCGCTCGGGAACCAAATCCCTCGCTTCCTTGCTGAGCCAGGCTAGGCCAGCGCTTGCCGGATAACCAAACACTAAGTCGGTTCACCCTCGCTCACCAGCGCCACTCCTCGTCCAACTTCCCCGTTCGTAAGAGCATCTCCAACAGGCATGCTAGAAGACAGGCGCGCTAGAAGACGCGCCCGCGCGGTAAAAGTGCTTTTTAGCGTGCGCCGACCGGTTTCGCGCGCTCCAGCGGTGGCGGGAAAAAAGCGCGCGCGGGAAACGATTGCACGCGCGCGGGAAAAGGCGGCAGCTCGCGCGCAAGATTTGGCGCGCCGCTTCGAGCGCACCTATAAAACTGCAGCGCCATCCGCCGCCTTCCATCGCTTCCCTCTCGCCGCCGAGCCGCCACCAAGCGCCACCATGCCTGTCCGCACCTACTCCGCCAATTCAGTCGGGCGGCGGCGGCGGCGCCGCCTCGAACCTTCGACACCGCCAGATGGCGCGCCGCTTATCGCGAGGACAAGCGAACGCGAAGGCGGTCGCTAAATACAACATGGCGCTTAGGAGATGCGCTGCCCCGACTCCCGAACGAAGCGGTTCTTGACGCCTATGCTCGACATCGGAGGAGGACATCACCGAGGCGTAGTCCGAGTCGGAGAACGAGTAGTATTAGAACTATATATCGCTGGAGAAGCCAGTTTTATTTTGTATCGTAGAAGCAGGTGCTATGTGGACGAGTAGAACTATATATCGCTGGAGAAGCCAGTTTTATTTTGTATCGTAGAAGCAGGCTATGTGGACGAGTAGAACTATATATCGCTGGAGAAGCCTGAATATACGATATGTGCGCTGCATTTTTGCACGCTGCCGAGCGGCGTGATGAAGTCATGTACCGGGTAGGGTCATAGACCTGCCCAAAGGTACCCTCCACAAGGACATTCACAAGAGAAGCAGCCTCCAATGACCTGGTAGGCTTCCACTCGATGCATTAAAAGACACTCGACTATGAAGACCCACTCGACCACCAAGAGTCCAAGAGCCACTCGTGTCCAAACGGTCTCAGTAGTTAAATAGTCTTTATGACCTTAATGACACTTTATGTAAGGCATGCTACCAAGAACGCCTAGCTTTAACGCATCTTAAACCCTCTACTACGTGGGCTGGCTGGGGTCCGGCGACTCTATATAAGCCACCCTCCACGTAGAAGGGTTCGCACTCTGTAACACATACGCAAATAATCCAATGACCGCCCTGCCCGAGACGAGGGCTGTTACTTCCTCCGAGAAGGGCCTGAACTCGTAAATCCTTTGCGATACAACTACTCCATAGCTAGGACCTTGCCTCTCCATACCTACCCCCATTCTACCGCCGACTTAGAACCACGACAGCTTGGCGCCCACCGTGGGGCCGGTGTTCTAGCTTAATTGTTGGAGAAGTTGGGATTCTCACGATCTCCGAATCATGGTTTCGTGGAGTTCGTCGATGGCCACGAGATCCGCCTCGGTGCGCCACGCTCGTCGCCGACGACTCCGCTTGGCTTCAGGAGGCTCCACTCGACGTGGACGCGCTTCCCCATCCGCTGGGCGACGACTTTCGCTGGTGTGTGTCCGCGGGCGTCCTCCTCGGCAACCGCCGACCCAAGATGGGTCGGCTCTCGCGCTGTCTTCACTCCCCAGCCTCCCACCGCGCAAGCTGCCCGGCCGGTCGAGGCTTCAGCGGTGGGTGAGGCATGCGGTGGCTCGCTAGTCGGCCATCCCCCATGTTGCGGCGATCGAGCCCGACGAATCTCTCTACGGCATGTTCGACCTGCCGACCGCTTCAGAGAGACCGCGTCCAATGCGATAGCAATGACCCGGCGGCAGAGGTTCGATGGTCGATGGACCACGCAGTCCCCTCGATTCACCCGCACCAACGAAGGTGGCGGTGGAGGCGATCCGTGCAAGCCCACGAAGAGTACTTGCTCGAGCCCCTCACTTCGCCTCCAGAGGGAGGAGCTTCGTCGTCGGAACATGGATGCACTTCACACTCCTATCGTTGGAGAAACCCCGAGGCTCGCGCTTGAGGATGCGCGCCATTAACCTGGCTGAGCGCACTCGACCGAGAATCTTCAGCGAGTACTCGACGAGCATACGCGACCGAGGTTTCCGTAATCTAGTCGACGCCACTCTTTCAACCGCCAACCTGTATATCGAACTCCAATTCAGAATTTAGCAGCGCCACCAGATAGCAGAATCAATTCAGCCTTCCCAATGGAGGTAGAGGTTTGCAGCAAATCAGGATTTGCTCCCGGCAGGAGATCAAAACTCAGTTGTATCCCATCATGAATAGGGTTCACACCGATCCGTCGCTGCTAATTCATTCCAGCCGCCCATAGTCCAAGATCGCCCCAAGGCGTGAGGAACGTGGGGGGGCGTGATGACCAATACAAGGGTCATGAAGCAGTATGAGCACCGATTCGATCGCAACGATCGACGCCGAGTGCCCACCTCCCCAAGGGGTGGATCATACGCCTCGGCAGCAGGACGACAGACGCCAAAACAGTCTTTGGATTTAAGAGTCCCAACGACCCTGTGGAACCAGGCTTTGATGCGAGATCCATTATCGCTCAAGGTTTGGTCGACAGAACAGAGCTCACCGAGACGGCCATGATAGAGATGTTCCTTCCAAGAAGAGAGTTCATGTCTCGGGACCGAGTGTTTCAAGAGAGCCATCGTGGCCGCAGTGATTCCTCCCAACTTCAGGTTGGCGATCGAGTCGCAAGTTCATCGAGAATCCAAGCCCGACACTTGGCTTGAAGATTACCGAGTGGCGGTTCAGATCGGCGGTGGCAACGATGAGGTAGCCATGAAGCATTTACCTCTTATGTTGGAGGGTTCAGCCAGTATGTGGTTGAACAGCTTAGCACCAAGAAAGATTTACACTTGGGAAGATCTTGCCCGAGTGTTTGTCAGACATTTGAAGGAACTTGCAAACCACCAGCAGGTTTGACAGAGTTGCGCCATGCGTGCAAAAGTCGAGTGAAACCTTGAGAGATTACATCCAGAGGTGGATCACTTTACACCACACCGTCGAGAATGTATCTCGATCACCAGCACTCAGGCCTTCAAGGAAGGTGTCAAGAACAGAGAATTGAGTTTGAAATTTGGTCGAACCGAGATATGACCCCGAGTCGGATGATGGAGATTGCCACCAAATATGCAAATGGTGAAGAAGAGGATCGGCCCGAGTGGTAATATAAATCGCCGCCAATGAGACCGGGCGGAGGAAATTCCAATCGAAGCGGTTAGCAAAAGTCGAGCCAGCGGTTCCGGAGAGGCCTTGGCAAGGACCCTGTGAAAGTTCAAGGGGAAACCCAAGGGTCCTTGGAACCCTAAGAAGGTAAAAGACCAGGATGGGAACGACGTGTTGGATTTACCATGTCATATTCATACAAAGAAAGACGGAGAGGGTAAGCTCATTTACCCAAACATACCACTCGACAAGTTGTCGGCTTTTGATTCAGCAGCCCAAGGAAACAGCCCAAGGATAAGGATAAGGAGATGCATAAAGTTGAGGATAGAGATGATGTTGATGGTGGATATCCCTGTGTCAATTCCACATCGATGATTTTTGCCGACGCCGAAAGCAAAAGTCGATTGAAGGATATCAATCAGAAGTAAACTTGGTTGCTCCGGCGACTCCCAATTATCTCGAATGGTCCTGCATCGCCATCACATTCGACCACCGATCACTGACGACATTGCCACCCCGGGAGGCAAGTATTGGTGGTCGCACCCAGCTTGTCGGAAGGCACTCGACCGACCAAAGTCCCGATGGATGGTGGTAGTGGTTTGAATATATTATACACGGAGACGCTGAAAGGGATGGGCATTCCGATGTCCGCACTCAGCATCAAGAATATGAGCTTCCACGGAGTCATTCCCGAAAGAAGGCTGAGTCACTCGCCAAATTGCTCTTGATGTAGTTTTTGGTGATTCAAAGCATTTCGAAAGAAAAGTTGACCTTGAGGTCGTGGATTTCGAGCGCTTATCACGCTATTCGGGAGACCAGCTTATGCACGCTTTCATGGCCCACCATGTTACGGTATCTTAAATCAAGATGCTCGGTCCCAAGGGCGTGATCACCGCCACGGCAATCGGAAGAAGGCGTAAGAGTGCTTCCAGAAGGCTCTAAGATCGCCGATGCTCGCTGGCAAAGTGGTAGGGCTACAAGAGTATCGTAAAACTGTGGATCCGAGTGATTTGTTGCGAGCTAAGAAGCCCGCCACGGAGTCAAGATTCCAAATGATCGGCGAGACGTAAACAGGTTCACATTCACCCGACCGATCCCGGCGCTGCTCCGACCAACATCTCAACAACACTCGACTCAAAATAGGAAAAGCGCCATCCAGTTCCTCCGTGAGAATCGGGACATCTTTGCATGGAAGCTCACGACATGTCGGGTGTTCCTGTGGGGCTGGCTGAGCATCGCCACGAAGTCGACCCAAAATTCAAACCAGTTAAAGAGTATCTTCGGCGGTCCGCCGTCCGTAAGAGAAAGGCCATTGGCAGGAGGTGGCTCGCTCTTAGCATCGAGTTCATCCGAGAGATCTACCACTGAGTGGCTCGCCAACGTTGTCATGGTCCCCAAGAAAGACAAGTCGCTGCGCATGTGCATCGATTTCAAGCATATCAATCGGCCTGCCCGAAAGATCATTTCCTCTTCCTCGATCGACCAAATAGTCGACTCAACTGTGGATGCGAGAGGTTGTCTTTTTAGACGCCTATTCCGGTACCATCAGATCCGCCTCAGATGGACCCGATGAGATTAAAACAGCGCTCATCACTCCATTCGGGTGCTTCTGTTATGTCACCATGCCATTCGGTCTCAAGAATGCCGGAGCCACATTGAAGTACTGACCCCATCAAAGCAAAGATACCCTCACTATCAGAAGCTTGTTTATGGGATCTATATGACCACGAAGAAGGTTGCTCATTATTTCTCTGATCATTCCATTATAGTCGTCGCCGACGCCTTTGTCGGAAATTCTTCATAACAGAGATGCAACCGGTCGAGTGGCAAATGGGCGATTGAACTCCTTCCCTTGATATCAAATTCGAGGCAAAGAAAGCCATCAAGTCCCAAGCAATAGCAGATTTCTCGCCGAGTGGACTGAATAAGCAACTTCGACCCAAGTTCACTCGAACATTGGACTATGTTTTTCGATGGTTCCAAGATGCTGAATGGTTCGTGCAGGGTTGTATTGGTTTCCCGAGGAGATAGGCTCAAGTATGTTCTCCAGATTCACTTTGATTCTTCCAACAACGAAGTAATATGAAGCACTCTGTATGGGTTATGATGGCCATTTCACTCGGGCGTCCTGCTGCCTTATGGTCTATGGCGACTCGGATCTGGTTGTTAATCAAGTGATGAAGGAGGATGTCAAGCCCAGCTATGACGGGTTATTGTAATGCAGGAGAAAGCCGGAGAAGAAATTGAGGGGTTAGAGCTTCATCATATACCCCGATCGAAAAATCAAGCTACGGATGATTTGGCGAAGATAGGGTCCAAGAGGGAAGCCATTCCCAGTAATGTATTTTTGGAACACATTCATGCTCCATCAGTACATGAGGATCCTTTCACAGAAGAAGCCCCGCAGCAAAGGAGTGCCAATGATCCGACTGAAGTTGAGGTCCCCACCGTGGTCGACCTGATTATGGAAGTTGTGGTCATCACTCCCGATCGACAATGCCGACATCGATATATCCTAAGGAAAGAGCTCCCAGAGAATGAAGAAGAGGCTCAACAGATCGTCTGGTCGATCCAAGGCCTTTACAAGGATCAAGGGACAATTGTACAGAGAAAGTGCGATCGAGTCGGCGTAAGTGTATCACGCCGTAAGAAGGTCGATAATTTTGAGGATATCCACTGGGAACCTGTGGCTATCATGCGCCCTTCTCGACCATTGTGGCTAAAGCATACCGAAAGGGATTTTACCGCCAAAGCAAATGAAATGGCAAAAGAAATAGTCGACAAGTGTGAAGGATGTCATTCTATTCCAACATGTCGCACAAGCCAGCCTCAGCTTTGAAGACCATTCCACTGCTTGGCCCTTCGCTGTTTGGGGATTGGACATGATTGGACCGTTGAGAATCGAAGAAGCGGTTTCACCCATTTGCTAGTAGCAATGACAAGTTCACCAAGTGGATCAAAGCCTGCCCATCAAGAACCTTGATGCATGCATCGCTATCGCTTCATCGAGAGTTGATATTCAGATATGGAGTTCCGCATAGCATCATCACCGACAATGGGTCAAACTTCGATAATGACAAGTTCAAAGCCTTCGCGCTCTCAAGGCACGCTGGTCGACTATGCTTCAATGGCTCATCCTCGCCGAATGGACAAGCGTAACGCAAACGGCCTCATTCTCAAAGGGCTAAAACTCGCCGATGCGTGATCTCAAACACGCGGCAGAGCTTGGGTCGATTTAACTTCCATCAGCCTCCGGGATTGAGGACCACTCCTAATCGGTCGATCGAAGAACTCCATTCTTCCCGGTCTATGGAGCTGAAGCAGCTCGCCGAGTGACCCGCTTCACAATGCGCCTCGAGTCGAGCTATACTCAAGAAGAAGCGGAACAAGCCCGCAAGATGCTGTCGACCTCTTGGAAGAGGAGAGAGATGGCCTTGATCCGCCGACTATCTATCAGCAAGACTTGCGCCGATTCCATGCCGAAATGTGAAGATTCGAGCCTTCCAAGAGGGAGATTTGGTCCTCCGAGTGGATCAACAGAAACCACACAAGCTTGCTCCCACTTGGGATGGTCCTTCATCGTCACAAGAGTCCTCCACAACGTAGCATATCATCTCTACAACGTTGATCGCCAGATCAACGAGCCTCGAGCTTGAACGCTGAGCTGCTCCGCCTTTTACACTTAAAACTCACTCGTTGAGATGTAATAAAAGTGCTTTTGAAGTTTGTTTATCCAAGACAAGAATGTTATAATTTTCCCAAGAATTGTTATTGCTTTTGTTGAAATTTCCCCAAAGGTGGCTTAGTCGCAAACCGATTCGCCTAAGTTTGTAAAAAATCCTTTTCGAGTGCGAGCAGCTTTCGCCGGGGCTTAGCTGCGAATCCGCTCGCCTAAGTATTTAAAATCCCACCGAGTGGCGAGCCAGCCTCCCACCTGGAGGCTTAGCTGCAGTCCAAGCACTCGCCTAAGTATTCAAAATCCCACCGAGTGGCGAGCCAGCCTCCCACCGGAGGCTTAGCTGCAGTCCAAGTACTCGCCTAAGTATCCAAAATCCCACCGAGTGATGCAGCCAGCCTCCCACTGGAGGCTTAGCTGCAGTCCAAGCACTCGCCTAAGTAATAAAATCCCACCGAGTGGAGAGCAACCTCCCACTGGGGCTTAGCAGAGCCCCTGCTCGCCTAAGTAAGAGAAATCCCACCGAGTGGAGAGCAAACCTCCCACTGGGGCTTAGCTGCAGCCCTGTGCTCGCCTAAGTAAGAGAAATCCCACCGAGTGGAGAGCAAACCTCCCACTGGGGCTTAGCTGCAGCCCCTGCTCGCCTAAGTAATAAAAATCCCACCGAGTGGAGAGCAAACCTCCCACTGGGGCTTAGCTGCAGCCTGCTCGCCTAAGTAATAAAAATCCCACCGAGTGGAGAGCAAACCTCCCACTGGGGCTTAGCTGCAGCCCAGTGCTCGCCTAAGTAATAAAAATCCCACCGAGTGGAGAGCTAACCTCCCACTGAGGCTTAGCTGCAGCCCCTGCTCGCCTAAGTAATAAAATCCCACCGAGTGGAGAGCAAACCTCCCACTGGGGCTTAGCTGCAGCCAGCTGCTCGCCTAAGTAATAAAAATCCCACCGAGTGGAGAGCAAACCTCCCACTGGGGCTTAGCTGCAGCCCCTGCTCGCCTAAGTAATAAAAATCCTACCAAGTGGAGAGCAAACCTCCCACTCGGGGGGTTAGCTGCAGCCCAGTGCTCGCCTAAGTAATAAAAATCCTACCAAGTGGAGAGCAAACCTCCCACTCGGAGGCTTAGCTGCAGCCCAGTGCTCGCCTAAGTAAGGAATTCATCCCAATCCGCAAGGACGACGAGGTGCAGGTCGACTGCTACCTCCTCCTTTGGAACTTCTCCACAAGTACAACGTGCGGTCCATCCCAATCCGCAAGGACGACGAGGTGCAAGTCGACTGCTACCTCCTCCTTCGGAGCTTCGCCACAAGCACAACGTGCGGTTCGTCCCGATCCGTAAGGACGACAAGGTCACCGCATCTGGTTCCACCTCTACCTGCAGGATAGATGAAGCACAAGTCGATTGGAATTTCAACGGAATATCTTCCTAATAAGGAATAAAGTTCTCTCGAAAGCAAGTAAAGCATGTTAAAGAAAAAACCAAGTTCGGATAAATGTCCTACGGATCCAAAGGCGCCGACGTTAAGCCCGTTAAAGTTTATCGTTACTGTAAACCACTCAAAGCATTCCGAGGCAAATTTAAAGTGGGACTTAGAAGTTTTTACCTCCGGCGGAGGACCGAAGGTGCAACAAACTGGTCGAGGTCGGTTCCACAAGAATACGGGTAACAAAGAGCGATGAAAGTCTCCATGAAATATCTGAAGTCATGCTTCCTGGTATTGGCAACCTTGAGAGACACCAGCTTGTCCTCTTGCGCTTCTTTGCAAGGGACACGAACCGAGATAGAGCAACATCAGCACCACACCCGCAGATGACTTTTTCCATTCTTGCACTCGACTTGGAATCTCATTTAGTCGAAGTCATCGTGGATTCAAGATCATTCGAGAGTCTGTTTCGCCAGAGAGTCGAGTCGATCCGCAACACTGCAACTTTCAGTCGAAAGCAAGATAATCCACTACGCTTAGTAACACGGGACTCAAATGGAGCACATTCATAGCAGCTTCGCCCTTCACAGAGAGTTGATGGGGTCCAAGCTGGTTTCCACTGAACTGGTTTTTTCTTCAAAGTTTTGGCAGAATTCTGAAAACACAACTCAGACTCAAAATGAAGATCATGTGATGAGCCGGTAAGAGCAAGACAGTTGGATAAAAGAGATTACCTTCAAGCATGAGAAACAGCTTCTTGGCGAACCCTCCAAGATAAATCTCCATGTCGTTTCGCTTCCCGCCTTGGTGGCCAACCTTGTCAAATGTAACATTCTTGTCGCTCTTCACCGACCGACTTCCTTATTAGCCGCACAAGAGAGGCTTTCAGCTTGGCATTTTCATCTTCAAGTTTGTCGACCGAGGCAAGCTTCTCTTCAGCGAGCTTTGTTTTTCCAAAGCCGCCTTCAGGCCTCTCGCAAGGTCAAGGTCCTTCTTCTTCAAAGTCTCTTCCAGTTTATCTCGCAAAGCAACAATGAGAACAGAGTTGAGAATGAGCAGAAAACAGAGGCGTCACAAAATTCTCACCAGCCATACCTTTTGCTTCATCCTTTGCCTTCAAATTCTCCCGAGCAAGCTTCAAATCGAGGTTGAGCTGAATCTGCTTTTCTCTAATCTCAAGATAGCGAGCCACAAGCTCGCAAGATTTCTACAAAGAGTCAACCAACGAAAGACATCAAAGACAGATCACTTCCGAAAGTGACTAAGGAAAAATAGTAGCATTTCTAAGACTACGGTCGAATAAAAACATTCTACAAGAGTCTCGGGACTACACCAGCTGGTGCACTCAGCGTGTTCCCTCATCGGTTTACCAATTTGGTTCGATCAACACCAAAAGAGGTAAAAAGGTTATGATTCTAAAAACATGGCTAATTGTCGCCGTCACCGCAGTAAAAAAGTAGTTCTTTAGACTATAGTCAATCGCACGCAATGACCATAGTCTCGGGACTACACCCGGTGGGTGCACTCAGCGTGCCCCCACCGGTTTTACAGCCCATTCGACTTGGTCCGCCCAGTGTCGAGTGAAGAAGATCACAGCATAAAGACCATAGCCAATCGCACGCAATGACCATAGTCTCGGGAACTACACCGGTGGGTGCACTCAGCGTGCCCCGTAAAAGTTCAACGGCACACACACCCGGTGGGTGTACAGATATGGAAATCTCCAAGAAAGCAGTTTCAGATAGTATATCCTAACAAAGCAAGCGACGATCGACTTACTTGGACATTCCTCCGAGAGCTGAATCGGCATAATAGGTCACCGACTTGCCTCTCGAGCCGCTTTCACCGCTCCATCATGAACCCCGCTCGGCGATGGCCTCCTTAGCAAAGACTTACTTGGTCTTCCGGACGTGGTGTGTAGCAAAGAGAGATGGTGGATCAGCAATGATTTAAGTGGGTCGGGCACTTGTCGCTGGTACAAAGCAAAGATACAGAAGTCCGAGTGGGGTTGCCTCCTCGAAATCAGCGCCTCAGAGTCGCCACGACTTGAGCAGCCTTGCCAAGCAGCACTTTCTTGTTCCTCCTCTTCCTTATCGGCGCTTCCTCGTCATCATCGGGAGATCAATGACGGAGGCGGAACTACAAGAGAGATCCGAAATAAACATGGAAGCCCAATCGACTAAAAAGCTCCAATGGCTAAAAGTGAAACCTCGTAGATCTTACTAAGATTGAAGTGGCCGATCCTCCATTTCCCGATCATCGTGCTTGGCTGAAGTCTCGGAGGTAGCGGCGCTATAGATTTCAAGAGTCGGCTGATCACCATCAAGTCGGCCCAAAGTTCATTCATGTTGAAAAGGAAATACAAGGTTATGTCGGTTACCCGGAGATGGTGGGGATGACCATTCGCATCTTGGGCAGGGCCTTCACGGCTTTGACGACGCCGCCGAGGTTGCTTCAGCGGCTTCTCACCGGCGCTGGAGAAGTTTTCCTAGGTCGCTTGCCGATCGACCGGTGGGCACAACAGCTTTACTGCGTGCCCCGCCGCCGGTCGTAAGGCCAACTTGACCTTCCTCCGAGCGAGGAGGGTCGACGCCTTCCTCCTCTTCTTCCTCCTCCTCCTCATCATCAGAGCCATCATCCTCCTCATCCTCCTCGCCGTTGGACTCCCATTCCTCCGGACTCTCACCTCCACTTCCTTCTTCTTCTTCGGCTGCTTCCTGCGCCCCATTGGGCATCGAGTACATCTAAGTGGTGACCTAGAAGACAACAAAACAAGGTGAAAGTCAGTCAACGAAATTGACATCAAAACAGAATGAATGCAGCAGAATCACAGTCGGAGATAAGCGGTGATACCTTGTCTGGTTGGTAACTCTGATCGAGTGGTGGAATCCTCCTAGCTCCGCGAGGGTTGTCTTTATTTCCTGTGATGGCAGTCATCCACTTCTCCAGTATGGCATCATCAACCTCCTCCGGATGGACCCGAGTGGTATCATCCGCACGAGTACATCCACATCGGATGACCTCGGTATTGGAGTGGCTGAATACGCCGCCGGAGAAAAACCTCCAGAGATCCATGCCGGTCACCCCATCGTGAATAAGCTGGACTACACGCCCATCGCAGCTTTACTTGGGCCTTCTCCTCCGTAACACCTTCGTGGAAGATGGCTTGTTCACTCGACCATGGAGAAAGGAGGGAGCCCAACGACCGCCTCAAGGCCGGGCTGGTCTTGGCAAGAAACCAGGTCGATCGCCACCCTCTAACCGAGTCGGGAGAGTCATAGCTGGAAAGGCGCTCTTCCCTCTCATCGACCCCGAGTCCCCACACATTTGATTACTTGGGTCCTCTCGTCATTCGGGCTCGTTTTCTTCACCGTCTGAGAGCGACGGGTGAATATGTGCTTGAAAAGACCCCAATGTAGTCGACAGCCCAAGAAATTCTCGCAGAGCGAAACGAAAGCAGCAAGATACACAATGGAGTTTGGAGTGAAATGATAGAGTTGCGCCCCAAAAAAGTTCAGAAACCCCCGGAAAAATGGATTTGGCGGCAGAGAAAACCCCCTATCTACGTGGGTGGCCAGAAGGACGCACTCACCCTCTTCAGGCTGCGGTTGCCACTCCGTGCCCGGAAGCCTCGCCGACCCATGGGGGATCAGTCCTTTGTTGGCCAAATCGGTGAGATCTTTCTCGGTGATGGTCGACCGGATCCAGTCTCCTTGGACCCAGCCATGCGGCAGCTTGGACCGCGAAGAGGAACCGCCCCGATTGGGCGCTCTCCCCTTGGCCTTCGCCGCCTTCTTCACCTGCTCTGTGGCGGCAGTCTTGTCCTTCACCATGGTCGCCGTGAGAAAAGTTCCGAGCTTCAGGCTGGATGACGGAGAGCGTGGCGAGAAAGTTTTGGAGGCGGAGAGGGAGAAGTCCGAGGACGACTGCTCAAAATGCCCGGTCCAATGCTTTATATGGGGTCGCTCGAGTGGTCGACCGGTAGGCCCAAGCAATCCCGCCACAATCCTCAGAATCGCGCGCGCGCACGATACGTGGCGAAAAAGGCGGCGCGAGGATCGAGGCATCATCCTCTTATCCCATCCGAAAGTGCCGCGGTTTTTTCGCTTCAGCGCTTCCCAAAATTCGATCCCGCGAAATCCGCTAACCGCAGAGCAACTCGTCGATAACAGATTTCCTCAGATCCGCCGCCGAAATCCTCGTGTTCACAAAGTTCACTCGACAAACGTGAAGAATGGATCAAGGCGATCGAAAGAGAAGTTGATGCCATCACTAAAAGGTCGTTGATCCGAGTAAGACGCACTCACAATACGAAGAGCAAGTCGGAAAGATTATCAACTCCTTCCTCACTCAAACCTCGATCCATTCGGGGGCTAATGATGAAGTCATGTACCTGGGGTAGGGTCATAGACCTGCCCAAAGGTACCCTACACAAGGACATTCACAAGAGAAGCAGCCCTCCAGTTGACCTGGTAGGCTTCCACTCGACAGATTCAAAGACACTCGACTATGAAGACTCACTCGACCACCAAGAGTCCAAGAGCCACTCCGTGTCCAAACGGTCTGTATTTAAATAGTCTTTATGACCTTAATGACATTTTATGTAAGGCGCTACCAAGAACGCCTAGCTTTAATGCACCTTAAACCCTCTACTACGGGCTGGCTGGGGTCTGGCAAGACTCTATATAAGCCACCCTCCACAGTAGAAGGGTTCGCACTCGTAACACATACGCAGATAATCCAATGACCGCCTCGGGCTCCTAGACGAGGGCTGTTACTTCTCCGAGAAGGGCCTGAACTCAGTAAATCCTTTGCGATACAACTACTCCATAGCTAGGACCTTGCCTCTCCATACCTACCCCCATTCTATCGCGACTTAGAACCACGACAGAAGTACACAAGTTGCATTTTAGCGCTGGTTGTTGGAGCCAGCAGCATGGGTCACAAGAAACTGTGCAAAGCGCAGGCGTCAAAGTAGCTTTTAGCGCGCAGCGTGTTGCGCGCCTGTTGGAGATGCTCTAGGAGCAAGTACAATAAGGTGATGTAGGCGGGCTGTAAGACATTAAATATTATATTCTTGCTTACTTGGAAGAGAGAGAAGAGGAGAGAGAAGGGAAGCGGGCTACTAGTTAACAGCCGGCTGCAACACGTGCTCCTAGGTACTTTGTGAAAGAATGGGGTGGGCCATGTATCAACAAAGTAGTACATATTTATATCTAGCTATTGTATTTGTTGGCTATAAGCTTGACTATATGTGACATGGCAACATCATATAGCCAGCAGCTGGCTATATTATTAACCATGCTCTAAGTGAGCACCTATCTTAGCCTCCATCGCCACCACTTTTGCCGTGCCTCCCCCTTCGCCGCTAGACTCAACCCCCATTGGCCATGTCATGACAGCTAGCCCCTAGCCTCTCCACACGGACATTTTTCCGACGAGGCCCAAGATGACCGTGCCGAGAGGGAGTTCTAGGAGAGAGTTTGGGGCTTCTCCAAGTGGTTCGAGGAGGAAGAACTTCCTACGGCCGAATAAGTCCAGCACCCACCGCTATCTTGCCCGCATAACAGACACAACCTTTGCAGAAATTGTGCCGCCCTAATGCATCACACACTAGTAGAACACTCAGTGGGTTGCTACGGGCTTCAGTTGATATAAATGAATCAAACAAATGATTAGGTCGTCACCAAGGTGGATGTTCATTTCTCATGCATACATCCTGACATGTACGGACATCAAACGGGCGCCTAACAAGCTCTCAGCAATCCAACTATGTGGACAGTTCGGGCTCCCCCAAATCCAGCTCATATGTGAGGGAAAAATATGGTTGTTTAGACTATCCGCCATCTTATATGTAACACGCGGTCCCACAAAAGAACCCACCTCACGGTGCACCCTTTTCTTTCTCCAGCCGGACTCTTCCCTTCCCGCTCGGTTATAACGCCCTCGATGCGGCTATATCTCCCACGTGTCGAAGCACGACTTAGAGGCATAACCGCATTGAAAGCAATGTCGCAAGTGAGGTAATCTTCACACAACCCATGTAATACATAAGGGAAAAAGAGATACATAGTTGGCTTACAATCGCCACTTCACACAATACATGAGTAAAGCATTACATCATACAGATACAATCAAGGTCCGACTATGGAACCAAAATAAAAGAAGACTACCCCAAATGCTACATGATCCCCGATCGTCCCAACTGGCTCCACTATCGATCAACTCAAACGAAACAACACAATGAACAAGATCTTCATCGAGCTCCTCCTTGAGCTCGGATGCGCCACCCGCATGGTTTCATCGGCACCGCAAACTGGTTTTGAAGTATCTGTGAGTCACGGGACTCAGCAATCTCACACCCGCGAGATCAAGACTATTTAAGCTTAAAGGTAGGACATGGTAGGGAGGTGGAGCTGCAGCAAGCGACTAGCATATATGGTGTCTAACATACGCAAAAGAGAGCGAGAAGAGAAGCAAGGCACGGTCGAACAGCTATGATCAAGAAGTGATCCCGAAACCGCTTACGCCAAGCATAACTCCAACATCGTGTTCACTTCCGGACCACCGAGAAGAGACCATCACGGTTACACACGCCGTTGATGTATTTTAATTAAGATCAACTTCGGTTTTCTACAACCGACATCAACAAATTCCCATCTCGCCTCATAACCGCGGGCACGGCTTTCGAAAGATAATACCGCAGGGTGTCCCAACTTAGCCCATTATAAGCTCTCACGGTCAACGAAGGATATTCCTTCTACCGGAAGACCCGATCAAGATCGAATCCCGGACTACAAGACATTTCGACAAAGAATAAAACAAGACCAGCAAAGCCGCCGAATGTGCCGACAAACTCGATAGGAGCTGCACATATCTCGCTCTCGTGGCACACCGGATGAACACTACGTACGGCAACCGACGATACCCCAAGTTGCCTCGGGGCGGCACCGCAAGTGGCTCTAGTTTGGACCAGCACTCGGAGGAGAACTGGCCCGGGGGTTAAAATAAAGATGACCCTTGAGTCTGCAGAACCCAAGGGAAAACGGCTTAGGTGGCAAATGGTAAAACCAATGTTGGGCCTTGCTGGAGGAGTCTTATTCAAAGCGAATTGTCAAGGGGGTCCCATAAATCACCCAACCGCGTTAGGGACGCAAAATCCGGGAACAAAATACCGATATGACGGAAACTAGGGCGGCAAGAGTGGAACAAAACACCAGGCATAAGGCCGAGCCTTCCACCCTTTACCAAGTATATAGATGTATTAATTAAATAAGATATATTGTGATATCCCAACAAGTAAGCATGTTCCAACAAGGAACAACATCTCCATGTTCCAACAAGGAACAAACTTCATCTTCACCTGCAACTAACAACGCTATAAGAGGGGCTGAGCAAAGCGGTAACATAGCCAAACAACGGTTTGCTAGGAAAGGATGGTTAGGGGCTTGACATGGCAACATAGGAGGCATGATATAGCAAGTGGTAGGCATCGCAGCATGGGCATAGCAAAAGAGCGAGCATCTAGCAAGCAAAGATAGAAGTGATTTCGAGGGTATGGTCATCTTGCCTGAAATCCCGCAAGGAAGAAGAATGAGTCCATGAAGAAGACAAACGGACGAAGTCGAATGAATCCTCACAACTCCGGAACGAAACCGAAGCTAACAAGAGAAGCAACCCGGAAAGAAACAAACAACATAGTAAACAACCATCACATAAACATGGCATGATGCACAACCAAGTATGATGCATGTCCGGTTTAAATAGCATGGCATGGCAATATGCACAAACAACACTACAAGTTAAGTGGAGCTCAATATGCAACGGGTTGCATATTGACAAAACACCACAACACTTATTTAGTTCTCTCTCGGTTATGTACCCAACAATATTAAATGTTGTTAAACATGGCAAGAGGTGAAGCATAATAAAACAAACTATTTAGGCAAATTTAAATGAGGCCGGAAATAACAAACAACAATTCCGGAAATCCCCATATGCATATTTCGAATTTGCTACTGTTCTGCCCTAAACACAATTTTAATGTTATTAAGCAGCAAAATAAAGTGCACCAAGTTAATCTATGCATTTTTCTACCCCATTTACATATGAAGTTTATTAAAATCCGAGCTACGGTTATTTAGATATGAATTAAAGCATTTTAACATGGCATATTAGCAAATTTAAATAAACAGCAAGTTAAACATTTTAACATGGGATGAAAGTGGCATATTATTAATCTACACAATTTTCTAAGCATTTTACATATATAAAGTTTTTACATAAGATGCATGGTTGAGGAGTTATTATATGCATGAACAAAGAAGGTAATCAGAATAAGCAGGCTCGAAATTAGATAAATCGCCCGCAGCAGGAAAAAATAGCTCGGGCTGGAACTGGTGCGCTGCTCACATCGGGCCCAGAGGAGCAGATGGGCCGGCTTGGCGCGGGAGCTGGGCCGCAGGAGCTGGCGAAGGAAAAAAAACGCTGCTGGGCCTCGGCGCCTTCGTGGCCCACGCGCGGGACGACGGAGTCAACGGACACGGGCGAGCGTTCTCTTGCTCGATTCTGAAGAACAGAGAGAGAGATATTCAGAGAAGTGGAACGGGGAAGAAGAGAGAAGGCGAGGGCGACGGCGCGCGACCGCAGGACTCGTGGCGCTGGCCGGCATACGCGAGGAGGAGGCACGGGCTCATGATCATGCTGGTCAGCAGAGGAGGCGCCGGCTGGGTCAACTCCGGCGCGAGGCAAACGGCGGCGGGGACGGAGCTGCAGCGGTCTCCGGCGACGACGAGGCAGAGTAGCGGCGCCCTGGAACTTGCGGGAGACGGCGAAGGAGGCTCGGACGGTGAGGTCGCCGTGGCCCTGGGAGGTGGAGGTCGCCGACCGTGGCTGGCGCGGCCCGCATGCGAGGAGGTCAACGCGAGGCCGGCGGGGACTTGGCGCGGTCCAGGACGAAGCAGAGGACGAACGGGCTCCGTGGCTCCAGGAGCGTGGCGGGGCGGCGAGATCCGACGGGCCCCGACCGGATCTGACGAGGAAGGGCGGCAATGGTTGACTCGGAGCAGAGCATGGCGTCCATGGCGTCGGTTCCCGGGCTTGACGGGCGCCGGAGAGGAGGCAGGCGCGACGCGGCAGAGGAGCATCCGGCGCGGGAAGTGGCCTGGTGGTGTGGTGGTTGGAGACGAGGCGAGGTGGAGGAGCACGGTCACGGGGATGGATCGAGGAGCTCGGCTCCTGGACGAAGGGAGGTTGGAGAGGAAGGGCACGGGGGACCCTGGTGCTCCGGTGGCTTGCGGTCGAGACGAAGCAGAGGCAGGTGAGGAAGGTTGCCTCGATCCAGATCGGATCGAAAGGCCGCGAAGGTTTGTGGTGGCTCGGCGCCTGGATGGGTGCGGTGGAGGCAGAGAGTGGAGGCGCTGGGTTGGGGCGTTAGATCCCGAGGAAGATGCGGCGGCGGCGGCGCGAGGGACAAATGTCCTAGATTTTAGGGTTTGATCCCATTTAGCAAGTGGGTGGATTATATATATACGAAAGGGGATGCTTTGGATCCTCCGGTCGCGATCGGGTGGTCCGGAATAAATGGGTAGGGAGTCCAAATAAGAAAACGGAGATGTTTTATAGATCTTTGGGGATGAACTGAATCCAACGGAGATGACTGAGCGGGTCAGGTTCGGGGCAGGTTTTGACGACGCAAGAGGGGGTCGGTGGTGACGAGAGAGGTTAAGTGGTTTGACAAGAGGGCACCGAAAACACGGTTGGTCTCGAACGCCAACGAAGGCAAGGGGGACGCGCAACTCTGAACGGTAACGAGTTTTATGAAAATATGCGGACGCAATGCGGATGATGCGATGAGATGAAATGCAAGACAAGAACAAAATGCAAAACAAAGGACAGAAAACCAAACCACGAAAGAAATATCATATCGCATCTCCGGAAAAGGCAAGAGTTGGAGTTACGAATATGGAAAGTTGCATCCGGGGCGTTACAACACTCCACCACTACGAGAGGATCTCGTCCCGAGATCTAGGATGGCACCGGAGGGAAAACGGGGGAGGAATAGGTAAAACAAAGTTGCTTCTTTGACAAACGAGTGAAACCAAAGAACCTTGAGAGGTTGAGCAAATTGAAAGAAAGAAAACAACGAAGATGAACAAAGTTGAAAACACTCTGTTAGAAAAGAGGAACATGGGATACGACGAGAACCAAGAGGTTAAGTGACAAGATAGATATTGACACCACTCCGGTTAAAACAAGATAGAGAAGGAATAAGAATGATATAATTTGGACAGCACTCCGACTGAAAATGGAAGGAAAACTTGATAAGATGAAAAGAACTTGAAGAGATGACACAACACTCCGGTTAAATGGATAAGCATGAAAAGAACATGGTCTTGACAAAACGAGACGATGGGTCGAAGAGAGCAACATCACAATGCCTCCGCAAGAAATGAAAGAATGGAATGGAATGGACGAAGGGAAACAAGATCTTGAAAGAGCACGCTTACAAGAAATGCTAGAACGGAGTTGTTGGATTATCAACAACGAAAGGAACAAGCTTGTTGTGGGCTTATGGAACACATCTCAAAATTATGAGGTGACAACCCGCCACTAACGGAAACAGTAGATTGGATTAAGATCAACAAGAAGATGAAAACTTATTTCACCGAGAGGACAAATGAAGAACTTGGGTCATTTATAAGCACCATAAATAGCAACAATCCTTAGGGAAAGCTTTAGGTGAAATATGCCAAGATAACTC
Source organism: Aegilops longissima (assembly GCA_021605205.1). Classification (NCBI taxonomy): domain Eukaryota; kingdom Viridiplantae; phylum Streptophyta; class Magnoliopsida; order Poales; family Poaceae; genus Aegilops; species Aegilops longissima. Next base: position 154,627,454 of record CM038678.1, on the reverse strand, counting down.
CAATGAAGAGATTGATGGATTTAAATATCTCATTCTTGACAACAAGTGAATCATGGAACATGAAGGAAATTGTCAAGAATGACATAACACCATCTCAAGAGATAAGGTAGAAAGAATTGCACTTCGGAATGCAAGATGAAGAATACTTGAACTCCTCAAAACAAAACATGTGTTGGAACACCATGTTTATTTTGAAGTATGGCTTGACGGATCTTAACTTCGAGAAAAAAAATCTTGAAGAACAATTGAAGAATGAAAAGAATCCTTGACGAAGCACCATGTAGAGCCTCCATGAAGAACTCCGGTAAGAAAAAGATGATAAAAGAAAGAGAAGTTGAAAACACCAGGTGAAGCCATGCAGTGATTTAGATGGATCTTCGTGATGATGAGAGCTTGGAACTCCAGGAAAAGAAAAGATGAACAACTGAAATCAAGAATTTTGATGAACCTCCGGAATAAGGAATTGAACTTACTCGATGAAACAAGAATAAGAATTACATTATGCTGATCCTTCACCAATTAAATTGATGGCAAGCAATGGATTTGGCATACTACTTATTCTCATTGAAAAATGATTACGAGATAGAGATATAGCGCAAACTTGAGAAGGTATTGATGGAACCACCGTGGATTTGGAAACAACAAATGAATTGATATGATAAAGAAGGAAGTGAAATCTTGAACGAACCACCGTAAGAATTGAGAATGAACGTAGCAAAGGCACAATTCACCGGGAAGAATTGGAAAACGAATGAAGATATTTGAGGGATTTAGATACAAGTGAACGAATAGATGACGAGCTGATTGGAGAATACTTTAATGATGCACCGTAAGATTTGGAGAACGAGAGTGAAAGTGGAATGAATAATTTCGAGATGATGGGCTCAAGAATCAAACTGAAAAGACTCCTGAAATGCTCCGGGTGGGTTAAAAGAATTCTCACAATCGAAAATAATTATGAGAGGATGGCGTCAAGCTAGAACCATGAATCTTCAAGAGAACGGACCAAGATTTAGGAGAAATCCTTCTTTGGTCTTCAAATGTTGAGAATGATGACGAGAAACACCACCATGAATTGTTGAGACACTCTGGAATGAAAATTAGAAAGGTTGAACCAACAATGAAAATAATTTGAAAGATATTGGACAAAGGCATATGGTGATGAAAACCCATTCTTACGCCAAACTTAGAAAAGAATTTGGAAATAGCTTCGAAAGAATTAGCAGAGTCGTAAGATCCTCGAAAAGACACGTGGGTTAGGGCCCACTCAAAAGAACCACCGCTGAACAATTGTTTGAAATAGATATTGCACCGTAGAATTAAATGGCTCAAAAGGGATAACAACTACGAGAAATCTTGCACGGATTAGGAATGAAAACACGAATCTTCCGAGATAATCTTCGCACTCGGAACAATTGAATAACAAGAACTAAAAGATTATGAGGTGCACCGGTATAAGAAAACATTTGAAACGAGGAAGGAATATGATGAACACCGAAAACTTGACTTGAGTCCACCGGAGAAGAAAAATTAGAATGGAACAATGATAAGGTTGAAGCTTCCTTAGCGTCTTCATGAGAAAACACCGGATAAAACATTAAAGGAAAAGAATGAAGAAACTTCACTCAATAAAATTGATACTTGATTAAGAAATCTGAGTCCTTGAAGAAAAAGGGTGGGAGGGTGGGAAAACAAAAACAACTTGGGTCGGATGAAACGAACACCGTTGAGAAAAAGCTTAGAATTGATCTTGCGAATGTTGGAATGATCGGATTTAATTGGAGAGAAGCACACGGTTGGAAAGGATTGAAAAGACGACCTTGATGAACAAGAAGGATTAGCATCCACATAGAAATATGAGAACACCGTTTAGGAAAGGTATGGAATCAACACTTGACATTAAAGCAACTCGAATACCACAAAACAAAACAAAAACAACGATTTGGCTTGCAGAATAAGCCGGAAACAAACACATATGATAGAGATTTACCCAATCCCATATCATGCATCTGTCGAAAAGATATTCTAGGAGCTACTTGAATTCCCACCTATAAACTCCCGAAACTTTACGGTTATGCAATCGGTGTTGGGGATACAGGGACACAAAATATATCACCCAAACTAACAATACCTAGATCCAATTGTATCCATCCTTCAACACATAACCAAGAAACCTTCGAAATCATTTACCTCGACCTTCAAAAGCATCCGTTATCGAGTTATGGCAATACTCTCGAGCTCGCCCAAAGATCGGGTTATCGAGGTTATCTCACCAACAACGCACAAAAGAGATTTTCGATGTCGGCAAAACTCGGTATTCCAGAATCGCAACGATAAAATTGTGACAACAACACCTGAGCTCAACTCCCGGACACCGCCACAACCCCTAAATGTCGAGGCACCAAGAACAATGTTCTCGTCACAAAACCATCGAACGATTCCAAGATACCAGCGTGATCCTAAAAAAATTTTAGTGAAATTTGGGAGAGGAAAGTCAAAACTCTACGTCGGGATGCCTCACAGAGCGATTTAAGGACCGAGGAGTAAAAAGAATCCTACTCCGATATATATAATCCTAAGACTCAAAACATTTTCCGTTCTAGACTCAACAACGCCAAACAAACAATCGAGGGGCTCCTAAGTCGGGAAGGCTCGATTACCAACTTATAACGCCTCGATGCGGATATATCTCCCACGTGTCGAAGCACGACTTAGAGGCATAACCGCATTGAAAGCAATGTCGCAAGTGAGGTAATCTTCACACAACCCATGTAATACATAAGGGAAAAGAGATACATAGTTGGCTTACAATCGCCACTTCACACAATACATGAGTAAAGCATTACATCATACAGATACAATCAAGGTCCGACTACGGAACCAAAATAAAAGAAGACTACCCCAAATGCTACATGATCCCGATCGTCCCAACTGGCTCCACTATCGATCAACTCAAACGAAACAACACAATGAACAAGATCTTCATCGAGCTCCTCCTTGAGCTCGGATCGCCACCGCATGGTTTCATCGGCACCGCAAACTGGTTTTGAAGTATCTGTGAGTCACGGGACTCAAACAATCTCACACCATGAGATCAAGACTATTTAAGCTTAAAGGTAGGACATGGTAGGGAGGTGGAGCTGCAGCAAGCGACTAGCATATATGGTGTCTAACATACGCAAAAGAGAGCGAGAAGAGAAGCAAGGCACGGTCGAACAGCTATGATCAAGAAGTGATCCTGAAGCGCTACGTCAAGCATAACTCCAACATCGTGTTCACTTCCGGACCACGAGAAGAGACCATCACGGTTACACACGCCGTTGATGTATTTTAATTAAGATCAACTTCGGTTTTCTACAACCGACATCAACAAATTCCCATCGCCTCATAACCGCGGCACGGCTTTGAAAGATAATACCTGCAGGGTGTCCCAACTTAGCCCATTATAAGCTCTCACGGTCAACGAAGGATATTCTTCTACCGGAAGACCCGATCGATGTCGGAATCCCGGACTACAAGACATTTCGACAAAGAATAAAACAAGACCAAAGAAGCCGCCCGAATGTGCCGACAAACTCGATAGGAGCTGCACATATCTCGTTCTCGTGGCACACCGGATGAACACTACGACGGCAACCGACGATACCCCAAGTTGCCTCGGGCGGCACCGCAAGTGGTTCTAGTTTGGACCAAGACTCGGAGGAGAACGGCCCGGGGTTAAAATAAAGATGACCCTTGAGTCTGCAGAACCCAAGGGAAAACGGCTTAGGTGGCAAATGGTAAAACCAATGTTGGGCCTTTTTGGAGGAGTCTTATTCAAAGCGAGCTGTCAAGGGGTCCCATAAATCACCCAACCGCGTTAGGGACGCAAAATCCGGGAACAAAATACCGATATGACGGAAACTAGGCGGCAAGAGTGGAACAAAACACTGCATAAGGCCGAGCCTTCCATCCTTTACCAAGTATATAGATGTATTAATTAAATAAGATATATTGTGATATCCCAACAAGTAAGCATGTTCCAACAAGGAACAACATCTCCATGTTCCAACAAGGAACAAACTTCATCTTCACCTGCAACTAACAATGCTATAAGAGGGGCTGAGCAAAGCGGTAACATAGCCAAAAAACGGTTTGCTAGGAAAGGATGGTTAGGGGCTTGACATGGCAACATAGGAGGCATGATATAGCAAGTGGTAGGCATCGCAGCACGGGCATAGCAAAAGAGCGAGCATCTAGCAAGCAAAGATAGAAGTGATTTCGAGGGTATGGTCATCTTGCCTGAAATCCCGCAAGGAAGAAGAACGAGTCCATGAAGAAGACAAACGGACGAAGTCGAATGAATCCTCACAACTCCGAACGAAACCAAGCTAACAAGAGAAGCAACCCGGAAAGAAACAAACAACATAGTAAACAACCATCACATAAACATGGCATGATGCACAACCAAGTATGATGCATGTCCGGTTTAAATAGCATGGCATGGCAATATGCACAAACAACACTACAAGTTAAGTGGAGCTCAATATGCAACGGGTTGCATATTGACAAAACACCACAACACTTATTTAGTTCTCTCTCGGTTATGTACCCAACAATATTAAATGTTGTTAAACATGGCAAGAGGTGAAGCATAATAAAACAAACTATTTAGGCAAATTTAAATGAGGCCGGAAATAACAAACAACAATTCCGGAAATCCCCATATGCATATTTCGAATTTGCTACTGTTCTGCCCTAAACACAATTTTAATGTTATTAAGCAGCAAAATAAAGTGCACCAAGTTAATCTATGCATTTTTCTACCCCATTTACATATGAAGTTTATTAAAATCCGAAGCTACGGTTATTTAGATATGAATTAAAGCATTTTAACATGGCATATTAGCAAATTTAAATAAACAGCAAGTTAAACATTTTAACATGGGATGAAAGTGGCATATTATTAATCTACACAATTTTCTAAGCATTTTACATATATAAAGTTTTTACATAAGATGCATGGTTGAGGAGTTATTATATGCATGAACAAAGCAAGGGTAATCTGTAAATAAGCAGTTTCTCGAAATTAGATAAATCGTCGAGCAGGAAAAAAATAGCTCGGCTGGGCTGGTGCGCTGCTCACATCGGGCCCAGAGGAGCAGATGGGCGGCTTGGCGCTGGAGCTGGGCCGCAGGAGTCAAGCGGAAAAAAAACATCGCTGGGCCTCGGCGCGCCGTGGCCCACGCTTGGGACGACGGAGTCAACGGACAGGCGGCGAAGCGTTCTCTTGCTCGATTCTCAAGAAGAGAGAGAGATATTGAGAGAAGGAACGGGAAGAAGAGAGAAGGCGAGGGCGACGGCTTGCGACCTGCAGACTCTGGTGGGCGCCGCGGCATACGCGAGGAGGAGGCACGGGGCTCGCATGATCATGGTCGTCAGAGAGAGGCGCTCAGTGGGTCAACTCCGCGCGAGGCAAACGGGCGGCGGGACGGAGCTGCAGCAGTCTCGGCGGACGACGAGGCGTAATAGCGGCGCCACAGAACTTGCGGGAGACGGCGAAGGAGGCTCGGACGGTGAGGTCGCCGTGGCCACAGGAGGTGGAGGTCGCCGACCGTGGGCGGCGCGCGCCCGCATGCGAGGAGGTCAACGCGAGGCAGCGGGGACTTGGCGCGGTCCAGACGGGCAGAAGGGACGAACGGGCTCCGTGGCTCGTGGAGCGTGGCGCGGGCGGCGAGATCCGACGGCCCCGACCGGATCTCGACGAGGAAGGGCGGCAACAGTTGACTCGGAGCGAGCATGGCGTCCATGGCGTCAGTTCCGGGGCTTGACGGGCGCCGGAGAGGAGGAAAGTGCGGACGCGGCGGGAGGAGCATCCGGGCGGGAAGTGGCCTGGTGGTGTAGTGGTTGGAGACGAGGCGAGTGGAGGAGCACGGTCACGGATGGATCGAGGAGCTCGGCTCTGGGACGAAGGAGGTTGGAGAGGAAGGGCACGGGGACCCCGGTGCTCCGGTGGCTTGCGGTCGAGACAAGCAGAGGCAGTGAGGAAGGTTGCCTCGATCCAGATCGGATCGAAGGCCGCGAAGGTTTGCGGTGGCTCGGCTATTTGGATAGGTGTGCGGTGGAAGCAGAGTGGAGGCGCCTGGGTTGGGGCGTTGGGGATCCAGGAAGATGCGGCGGCGGCGGCGCGAGGACAAATGTCCTAGATTTTAGGGTTTGATCCCATTTAGCAAGTGGGTGGATTATATATATCTGAAAGGGGATGCTTTGGATCCTCCGTCGCGATCGGGTGGTCCGGAATAAATGGGTAGGGAGTCCAAATAAGAAAACGGAGACGTTTATAGATCTTTGGGGATGAACTGAATCCAACGGAGATGACCGAGCGGGTCGAGGTTGGGGCAGGTTTGAGACGCACGCAAGAGGGGTCGGTGGTGACGAGAGAGGTTAAGTGGTTTGACAAGAGGGCACCGAAAACACGGTTGGTCTCAGAACGGCCAACGAAGGCAAGGGGGGACGCGGCAACTACGAACGGTAACGAGTTTTAAGAAAACATGCGGATGCAATGCGGATGATGCGATGAGATGAAATGCAAGACAAGAACAAAATGCAAAACAAAGGACAAAAAACCAAACCACAAAAGAAATATCATATCGCATCTCCGGAAAAGGCAAGAGTTGGAGTTACGAATATGGAAAGTTGCATCCGGGGCGTTACATCGGTTTCCCGCCATAGCATGACATTTCTCCTTGGAGCCCTCTGATATTTTTAAAACCGGATGACGCTCACCCCTCATCACCTTCAGTCCTTCACCATGATGCCCTCTTTCCTTCACACCGTAATTCCCCACAGAAGTACAAGGAGCAGTCCTCCGCTCTCCGCCCTGACCCCGATTATTATGGAGGCCGCGGATATGGATAAAGCGACTATGCTAAGACTTGCTCTTACCTGATTAGTTTTAGTTTAAGGTGGACATGTCGCTTGACCAAGGTTAGAAAATGGGATAGACAATTCTTCTAGCGGGACGTCCAACCAGAAATGGACCAAACATTCTCACGTTGCCATCAGCAAGTAATGATGCCGAACAATGCTCGAAGCTATCCACGACGCGCAGTTCTTTGATGCTGGCAATGCATGCTACCGGCAGCTTGAGAGAAAAATCAAGACTACTCCGTATATACAAAGAAGAAAATGGCTATCAGATTCATACCGGGCCGAATAATTACCGCAGATTCGTGGCGTGCAATGCATTTGTTCTTTATGCTTGTTATTTCGTCTCTGAAGGAGCAATCTTAGCATTCAGCAAAGAGGATGCGGTGAGTGGTCAGCTGTTCTTGGCCTCCTGCAGCATCTCTACAGCCTTCTTCATCTTGGGCCGCTTCGCCGGGGCGCGCTCCGTGCACAGCATGGCGACCTTGAGCACCGCGAGCATCTGCCTCCGCCACGCAAACGACACGGTGCTCAGCCTCGGGTCCATGATCTGCTCCGGCGTCTCCCCCCTCTCCGGCGCAGAGTGCACCCACTTGACAAGGTCCACACCCTCGCCAAACTCCTCGTCCACCGGCATCTTGGACGTCAGGATCTCCAGCAGCAGTACCCCGAAGCTGTACACATTTCCCAGTACAGTAACCTGCATCGAGTAGGCATACTCTGCAAGAAATCAAGTGCAATTTGTGTTATGTTCAGGCAAATTTTAGCATGGTCTAGCACATTGAGTAGGCATACTCTGCGAGAAATCAAGTGCAATTTGGGAGAAAAGTTCAGACCTGGAGGTATGTAACCAAATGTGCCAGCAACCGCACTGATGCTGGCAGTGCCCTTTGAAGGGTCCAGCAGCTTGGAGATCTCAACTTCGCCAAGAAGTGCATTGTAGTGCGAGTCGAGGAAGACATTACCCGAGGAAATGTCGAGGTGGATGGTGGCAATTTGGTGGAGGAAGGCCAGCCCTTCAGCGACGCCAATTGCGATCGACAACAGCTTTGGCCAGTCAGGTTTCTGGCTCTCACCATCGCAGTTGTCTGCATTGTGCAGCAGCTGAAACAATGTTCCATTCGGCAAGTCATACTGCAGCAGCAACGCAACATCCTCGTAGATGACATACCCAATGGGGCGCACAAGGTTGGGATGGTTCACGTGCGCGAGACGCTCGAGCTCCCGGATCATCTTGGCCTGGTGGTGGACGACGGCGCGGTCGACCGACTTCAGCTTCTTGACGCACACCACCATGCCTGATGGCATGACAGCCTTGTAGGTCGTGCTGAACGTGCCGCTCCTCACTGCACTGGCGTCCTTGAACGTCGCCTGGACACAGCTCTGGAAATCAATGGCCTGCTGCAAGCTCTCAATGAACACGCTTGAGGCCATGACATGCCGCGCCTCCACGACGACCGCCTCCCCTGCTTCGGCCTTCTTTGCATCGGCCTCCTTCTCCTGCCTCTCACGCCACATGAACAACGTTACCACCAATGATACCACTGAGAAGATGAGCACGCAGGACCCAGCAACTGCCAAAGCCACCCTGTAAGATATCTTCCTGTGGTCCGATCCATAATTGGATCCATAAATCGGTCCACAGTCCACATCCAACGGGTCGCCGCACAGCTTGGCATTGCCGGAGAAGCTGGACCCTGCACTCTTCTGAAACGGCCCGAACGCCGGTATGGCGCCACGGAGCCGGTTGTTTGACAGGTTGACAACTATCAAGCTCAGCATCCCTCTCATGTCACCAGGGATCTCGCCAGATATCTCATTGCTAGATAAATCCAGCGCCACGAGCTTATCGAGCCGCCCAAGCTCTCGGGGCAGCGGCCCTGAAAGGTGATTGAAGCTGAGGTTCAGCGCAATCTGTAAGCTCTTGATCTTGCCCATTTCAGCTGGTACCTCACCACTCAGATTGTTGTTGGCAAGCTGCAGCTCGAGAAGCCGGCTGCAGCCACCTATACCGTGCGGGATGCTGCCCGAGAACTCGTTGTGATCGAGCACAAGAAACTGCATCCTTGATCCGTTGCAGATGGCATCTGGCAGGCCGCCGCGGAAAGCGTTGTAGCTCAAGTCCAGTTTGCTCAGGTTCCGGCACCGCAGAATGGACCTCGGGAACTCGCCGCCGAGGCCATTGCCGGAGATAATGAGCTCTTGCAGGTTCCTCAGCTCCCCAAGCATGTCCGGCACCTCGCCGACAAGGCGGTTGTAGGCCAAATTGAGCAGCGTCAGGTTGGCGCAGCGTGCAAACGGAGCGGGGATACTGCCAGACAGCTGGTTGCTGTCGGCTTCAAAGTAGGTCAGGCTGGTAGCGTCGCCGATGGATGCCGGGATGGCACCTACGAGGCGATTGTTGCCGATGCGCACGTTGGATAGATCGAGGCACCGGCCGATTGAATCCGGGATTGTGCCATTGAGCCTATTCACGGTGAGGATCAGAACCTGCAGATTACCAAGGTCGAAGAGGCTGCTGGGTATGCTCCCCTCAAGGCCATTGGAGTGGAGGTTGAGCACCTGGAGCTTGGACGAGAGCCCGAGCCCCGGCGGGATCAATCCCGAGAGCCCGTTCTCATAGGCGGAGAGCACGCGGAGCCCGGGGAAGCCGGCGAGCCAGCCGGGGATGGCGCCGGTGAGGTTGTTGCCCGAAATCTGCACTTCTTGGAGCCCCTTGAGGGCCCTGAGGTCGTCGGGGATGGCGCCGGAGAGCGCGTTGTTGGAGAGGTTCAAGAACTTGAGGCCGACGGCGCGGCCGAGAGCGGCCGGGATGGGGCCGGAGAGCCTGTTCATGGAGAGGTCGAGCAGCTCGAGGCGAGCGAGCGCACCGAGAGCCGCGGGGACGGCGCCGGCGAGCGCGTTGAAGGAGAGATCGAGCCGCGCCAGCGCGGGGAGCCCGGCGGCGGCCGAGAAGTCGCCGCGGAGACCCCGGCGGGGCAGCTCGACCGCGGTGACCTCTCGGGCCCCGGAGCACGTGACGCCGCGCCAGGCGCAGTGGTCGGCCGGCGCGGCCGCCCAGTCCGGCGGCGCCAGCCCTCGGCGCAGCGCCTGCATTGCCGCCGCATCTCCAGCGCCCGCCCGAAGCGCGAGGAGGGAGGCCGAGATGAGGCCGAGAGAGAGGAAAAGGCGGCGGCGGAAGGCGGGATGCATTTGGGGCGGCGCTCGGCCCGGCCGAGGTGGGGCGGTGGTGGTGGTGGTGGCCGGGCCCTGCCCGTGGGTGCTTGCTTTTCTTGGGCGGTAGGCAGAGAGCACGGGAGGAGGGAGGCTCACACACTCTCGTCACAGCCCATCAGTGGGAGTGTCAAGAGAGGGGAAAGGGGAAAGTTGTTTTTCCTGATTATTCTGGGCCGCTTTGCACCACAAGTGGTATAGGGGCAGCAGCATCATTGAGGGGCTAATCGCAGGCGTCCCTCTAACACAATGATATTCTCTTCTTTTACTTTACTTTTACTTTTACACCCTGCTCGTGCATCTCTGGCGTTGAACATAGTGAATTTCTTGGGCGCCGAGCCGGAGAATCTTTGTGCTCTGTTCCTTTCCCTACTTTGTTTCATCCCAAAGCAGTAGCTGATTAATTAAGGCGTACGGTTCGTCCTGTGGTTACTGACATCAAGGGGCGTTTTGTCCTTGCCATTGGTGGGAGAGCTTTCCCTTGTATCCTTTTTTTTTAAGATAGCTTTCCCTTGTATCCTGTCTTGCCTAGTTTAAAAATACATTTCAAAACCACTTCAAAATACATCTCTTGCCTATTTTGACCGTGGATAAATCACGCCTGCCTGCCATAGTTTTAAAAACCGGACCGAACCACCGGTTGAACATGAAAAAACCAGAACCAGAACCGTTTTTAAAGCACAACCGGTTTTCACCGGTCATACAGGCGTAGAGAGAAGATCAAATAAATATTGTTGCAAGTAGTAAGTAGTGGGATTCCATCCCAGGTCGTGGTCATTGGCCTATGCTTGGCATGATAACCACCTCAGCTATGATTCTTTGTTGTTTTACAAAGCAAACCATTACTATTTGATCTTATTTTAATTCTCTATTAGCATATATTGTTACTCTAAATATATTATTTGTATTGTGAAAAATCAGCAATCGAACCGGTGAACCGGCGGTCCGACATGTAAAAATTGGACCGAAGGCCTTATCGGTTCATTCACCGGTTCGGTTTTTAAAACTATGCTGCCTAGTGGTTACTTTTGAAGAAAAAAACTCCTTTGGAGTCATGTGCTTATGTGAGATCCAAGGGCTCCCATAATAATCATTAGATCCGAGATCAGACGGCCTAGGTGCTCCCATGGCATCGAGCATCTATGCTCCATGAGCACCAGCAACTTTCTCTATTTTCACCACCATGACGTCTCTCATCTTCTCTACATCAACACCTCACATTAATGTACGCTATGCCTAGTAAAAATATAAAAGTATGATGGAAACATCAAAGAGTATCTCTTTGTCGGTGTTCTAGATCTATGTAATACCTCTGAAGTGACACTATATAGATCTAGCACCTCTTCTAACAACTGTATAATATCGATTCCAGGACACCGTGGTGGTTCGAGGCAAGCCGGCGACGATGGCAGTGGAGCAGCGGCCAGGGTCGGATCAACCAGACATGAGTGGGGGCACCTTGGTGATGTTGGGGATCGAGTAGGAGGGAAAGACGAGTGTGTGTGTGTGTGTGTGTGTGTGTGTGTGTGTGTGTGTGCGCGCGCGTGTGCGTGCGTGCGTGCGTGTGTGTCCGTGTGCGTGCGTGCATGTGTGTGTGTGTGTGTGTGTGTGTGAGAGAGAGAGAGAGAGAGAGAGAGAGAGAGAGAGAAAGAGGGAGGGAGGGAGAGAGAGAAGGGGATCAACTAGGTTAAGGGAAAGGGGCGGCTCGAGCTAGTGGGTTGGCCTAGCCGGCAAGTTTAGGTGGGCCATTGGGCCGGCTGCATAGCTACGAGAGGGGGAGAGCATCTTCATACCATTGAAGATCGCTAAGTGGAAGCGTTTATCAACGCAATTGATGTAGTCGTACACCTTCACGATCCGTCCCGATCAAGTACCGAACGTACGGCACCTCCGCGTTCAGCACACATTCAACTCGATGACGTCCTAGCCTTCTTGATCCAGCAAGAGGGGCAAAGTAGTAGATGAGTTACGGCAGCACGACGGTGTGGTGACGGTGGTGGTGAAGAACAATCTCCACAGGGCTTCGCCAAGCACAAAGGAAACTATGACGGAGGATAAACTAGAGGGGGTGGGGTAGCCAGCACATGACTTGGTGAATCTTGATGTGTTCTGGGTGCTATAGCCCTGTCCCTCTATTTATATGTTGAGCCCTCGGGTCGTTTCTTGGAGAAAGAGCCTCCTCAGAGTCGGTTGTGCCTGCAAGGCAAGAGTCCTTCTCGGACTCCAGGACCAAACGCTATGGTTCTCGGCATCTGGCCCAGACGCCAGGGTCCCTGGCATCTGGTCCCTGACCTCCGGAAAACTCCCTTTTGCACCGACCTAAAGCCCCGTGGGCCTTACCCCTTGGCCTAACCATATCATCCTATATATCAATCTTTACCTCCGGACCATTCCGGAGCTCCTTGTCATGTCCGTGATCTCATCGGTGACTCTGAACAACATTCGGTCACCAACATGCATAACTCATATAATACTATATCGTCAATGAATGTTAAGCGTGCGGACCCTACGGGTTTGAGAATGATGTAGACATGACCGAGACGCTTCTCCGGTCAGTGGCCAATAGCAGGACCTGGATGCCCATATTGGTTCCAACATATTCCACGAAGATCTTTATCGGTCGAACCTTTATGACAACATACGTAGTTCCCTTTGTCTACTGGTATATTAGTCTCTCTCAAACGACCCTGCAACCAAATACAAGAAATCTCTTGTGTCCCCAACACACCCAATACAATGGCAAATTGTATAGGTGCACTAGTTCGGCGAAGAGATGGTGATAAAATTGTAATATGTATGGTAGAAATATATTTTTATAATCTGAATAAATAAAAACAGAAAGGTAGCAAATAGTAAACGGGCACAAAAACAGTATTGCAATGCTTGAAAATGAGGCCCAGGGTCCGTACTTTCGCTAGTGCAATCTCTCAACACTGCTAATATAGTTGGATCATATAACCATCCAAGTGCGATGAAGAATCACTCCAAAGTTCCTATCTAGTGGAGAACATAAGAATAAATTGTTTGTAGGGTATGAAACCACCTAAAAACTATTCTTTTCGTTCAATCTATTCAAGAGTTCGTACTAAAATAACACAAAGCTATTCTTTCCGTTTGATCTATCTTAGAGTTCGTACTAAAATAACACCAAAGCAAATTCATATTCATAATACTCAATCCAACAAAAAGAACTTCAAAGAGTGCCCCAGGATTTCTACCGGAGAAACAAAGACAAGAACATGCATCAACCCCTATGCATAGATTACCCCAATGTCACCTCGGGGATCCGCAAGTTGAGTGCCAAAACATATATCAAGTGAATCAATACGATACCCCATTGTCACCATGAGTATTCAATTGCAAGACATATATCAAGTGTTCTCAAATCCTTAGAAGTATTCAATCCGATAACAACGAAATCTCAAAGGGAAAACTCAATTCATCGCAACAAGATAGAGAGGGGAAAACACCATATGATCCGACTATATTAACAAAGCCCACGATACATCAAGATCGTGCCATCTCAAGAACATGAGAGAGAGAGAGAGAGAGAGTTTAAACACATAGCTACTAGTACAAACCCTTAGCCCCGAGGGTGGACTACTCCATCCTCATCGTGGTGGCTGCCGGGATGATGACGATGGCCACCGGAGATGATTCCCCCCTCCGGCAGGGTGCCGGAATGGGGTCTAGATTGGTTATCGATGGCTATAGAGCCTTGCGAAGCGGAACTTCTGATCTAGGTTAACCCCGAAGGGTTTTGGAATATTTGTGAATTTATAGGGTAAAGAGGGGATGCGGGAGGCCACCGAGGTGGGCACAACCCACTGGCGCGCTTGGGCCCCAGTGCGCCTCAGTGGGTTGTGCCCCTCGGGCACCCAGTGCTGCTCGCCCATCTTGGGTGTTCTGGTCCATAAAAAATCTCCAAAAAGTTTCGCGGTGTTTGGACTCCGTTTGATATTGATTTGCTGCGATGTAAAAAACAAGCAAAAAACAACAACTGGCACTGGGCACTGGGTCAATAGGTTAGTCCCAAAAAATGATATAAAGTTGCTATAAAATGATTGTAAAACATCCAAGAATGATAAAATAACAACATGAATACTTCATAAATTATAGATACGTTGGAGACGTATCAGCATCCCCAAGCTTAATTCCTACCCGTCCTCGAGTAGGTAAATGATAAAAGAAATAATTTACGAGGTGTGAATGCTAGCAAAGTGCACAAGTTTGATCAATGACAATTTCAATCACTTTTCCTAGCATCATAACAGCAATTATTTCTTATAAAACTTCTCATGTTATAGTAGCAACCAATTCACATGTTAAGGTTCAAACAATAAATTCTCTTGAAACTCAACCACCTATGTTCTTAGTCACCAAGCAATTGCAATTCAACTTATTCAATAGAGTTTAAGAAAGAGCTCCACATACTCAACCATCATAGAGTCTTCTATGATTGCTAACACTCACCGCATACACATGAGCAAAACGTTTCAACTGGACACATAGAAAGATAGGGGCTTATTGTTTTGCCTCCTAATGTATTCACCTCAAGGGTGATGTCAACAATAATAACTCATGCTACCCATATTCAATTGGACATATGTGCCTAGATATTTCCTCACCACATGATGCTTGCCAAAGGAGAAAAATAAAAAAGGAATAGAGAGAAAAACTTTGACTCTTTGCATAAAAGTAAATACTGAAAAGTAAAAGATAGGCCTTCGCAGAGGGAAGCAGAGGTTGTTATGCGCTTATTTGTTTGTATGCTCAACCCCTTAGTGCAAAAGAACGTCACGTTATATTGCCCCTTATGATAGCAACCTTTATTATGCAGTCTGTTGCTTTTATTCTTTGCCATCACAAGTTCGTACAACACTCAATTTTCTCTTATACTAAATGATCCAACACTTTAAGAAGCAATTTTTATTGCCTTATTGCACCGATGACAACTTACTTGAAGGATCTTGCTCAATCCTTAGGTAGGTATGGTGGACTCTTGAAAATAAGATTTGGGTTTAAGGGTTTTTGGATGCACAAGTAGTATCTCTACTTGGTGCGGAATTTTTGGCTAGCAAAGATGGGGGCAAGCACCACATGTTG
Source organism: Aegilops longissima (assembly GCA_021605205.1). Lineage (NCBI taxonomy): Eukaryota > Viridiplantae > Streptophyta > Magnoliopsida > Poales > Poaceae > Aegilops > Aegilops longissima. The sequence goes on along the minus strand of CM038678.1, from coordinate 154,612,229 downwards.
AAGGATCTATGACAATATAACTTCTAGTGAATATGAACAAACATAAATCATTACATTGTCTTCCTTGCCCACCGTCCATAATTTTGGCATATAATATTTTGATGGGGGCTCACAATCACAAAATATTTCCAAGATAGTGTATTTGCATGTAAAAGTTCTCTTCCTCATACTCATTATTCATGAATTGCTTGTATGACCAAAATTGTGATTGTCAAGCCTCAAAAGATTTCACTTTCTAAACCCAATGTGAAGCTACCAGTAGGCAGATTATGATTCCAACTTCATGACATTCAATTTATTCAACAATTTACTCATAGGATATAAGTGAAGCTCAAGAGCAATTGACAAGCTACTCCAAAAAGATATAAATGAAGATCATGAGCTCAGTATTTCTTTCTCTCAAATTAATTTAAGTGAAGCAAGAGAGAATTTCATCAAAAATACTAAAGCACACCATGCTCAAAAAGATATAAGTGAAGCACTAGAGCAATTCCATAGAAAAGAGCTTTGTTGACGGGATGTGAATGCCGCTTACTTAGCCTCCCTGGTAACTATTTGAGGACTCTATTTTATTTAAAAACTTTCATATCTAAGCATTTTATGAAAACAGCAAGCAAAAACAAAACAAAATGACATTCTAAGAATATCACACATCTTGTGAAGAAGCAAAAACTTAGGCTCAACCGATACTAACTGATAGTTGTTGATGAAGAAAGGTGGGATGGGGATGATGACGATGGCCACCGGAGATGATTCCCCCCTCCGACAGGGTGCCGGAATGGGGTCTAGATTGGTTATCGATGGCTATAGAGCCTTGCTGCGTGGAACTTCTGATCTAGGTTAACCCCGAAGGGTTTTGGAATATTTGTGAATTTATAGGGTAAAGAGGGGGTGCGGGAGGCCACCGAGGTGGGCACAACCCACCTGGGCGCGCTTGGGCCCCTAGGTGCGCCCTGGTGGATTGTGCCCCCCTCGGGGCACCCCAGGTGCTGCTCTGGCCCATCTTGGGTGTTCTGGTCCATAAAAAATCTCCAAAAAGTTTCGCGGCGTTTGGACTCCGTTTGATATTAATTTGCTGCGATGTAAAAAACAAGCAAAAAACAGCAACTGGCACTGGGCACTGGGTCAATAGGTTAGTCCCAAAAAATGATATAAAATTTCTATAAAATGATTGTAAAACATCCAAGAATGATAAAATAACAACATGAATACTTCATAAATTATAGATACGTTGGAGACGTATCAGCATCCCCAAGCTTAATTCCTACTCGTCCTCGAGTAGGTAAATGATAAAAGAAATAATTTATGAGGTGTGAATGCTAGCAAAGTGCACAAGTTTGATCAATGACAATTTCAATCACTTTTCCTAGCATCATAACAGCAATTATTTCTTATAAAACTTCTCATGTTATAGTAGCAACCAATTCACATGTTAAGGTTCAAACAATAAATTCTCTTGAAACTCAACCACCTATGTTCTTAGTCACCAAGCAATTGCAATTCAACTTATTCAATAGAGTTTAAGTAAGAGCTCCACATACTCAACCATCATATAGTCTTCTATGATTGCTAACACTCACCGCATACACATGAGCAAAACGTTTCAACTGGACACATAGAAAGATAGGGGCTTATTGTTTTGCCTCCTAATGTATTCACCTCAAGGGTGATGTCAACAATAATAACTCATGCTACCCATATTCAATTGGACATATGTGCCTAGATATTTCCTCACCACATGATGCTTACCAAAGGAGAAAAATAAAAAAGGAATAGAGAGAAAAACTTTGACTCTTTGCATAAAAGTAAATACTGAAAAGTAAAAGATAGGCCTTCGCAGAGGGAAGCAGAGGTTGTCATGCGCTTATTTGTTTGTATGCTCAACCCCTTAGTGCAAAAGAACGTCACGTTATATTGCCCCTTATGATAGCAACCTTTATTATGCAGTCTGTTGCTTTTATTCTTTGCCATCACAAGTTCGTACAACACTCAATTTTCTCTTATACTAAATGATCCAACACTTTAAGAAGCAATTTTTTTTGCCTTATTGCACCGATGACAACTTACTTGAAGGATCTTGCTCAATCCTTAGGTAGGTATGGTGGACTCTTGAAAATAAGATTTGGGTTTAAGGGTTTTTGGATGCACAAGTAGTATCTCTACTTGGTGCGGAATTTTTGGCTAGCAAAGATGGGGGCAAGCACCACATGTTGAAGGATCTATGACAATATAACTTCTATGTGAATATGAACAAACATAAATCATTACATTGTCTTCCTTGCCCACCGTCCATAATTTTGGCATATAATATTTTGATGGGGGCTCACAATCACAAAATATTTCCAAGATAGTGTATTTGCATGTAAAAGTTCTCTTCCTCATACTCATTATTCATGAATTGCTTGTATGACCAAAATTGTGATTGTCAAGCCTCAAAAGATTTCACTTTCTAAACCCAATGTGAAGCTACCAGTAGGCAGATTATGATTCCAACTTCATGACATTCAATTTATTCAACAATTTACTCATAGGATATAAGTGAAGCTTAAGAGCAATTGACAAGCTACTCCAAAAAGATATAAATGAAGATCATGAGCTCAGTATTTCTTTCTCTCAAATTAATTTAAGTGAAGCAAGAGAGAATTTCTTCAAAAATACTAAAGCACACCGTGCTCAAAAAGATATAAGTGAAGCACTAGAGCAATTCCATAGAAAAGAGTTTTGTTGACGGGATGTGAATGCCTCTTACTTAGCCTCCCTGGTAACTATTTGAGGACTCTATTTTATTTAAAAACTTTCATATCTAAGGATTTTATTAAAACAGCAAGCAAAAACAAAACAAAATGACATTCTAAGAATATCACACATCATGTGAAGAAGCAAAAACTTAGGCTCAACCGATACTAACTGATAGTTGTTGATGAAGAAAGGTGGGATGCCTACCGGGGTATCCCCAAACTTAGATGCTTGAGACTTATTGAATATTATCTTGGGATGCCTTGGGCATCCCCAATATTGAGCTTTTGTGTCTCCTTAATTCTTCTCATATCACGGTTTTCCTAAATCTCAAAAGCTTCATCCACACAAAACTCAACAAGAACTCGTGAGATAAGTTAGTATAAACCAATGAAAAAACCTTATCATTATCTACTGTAGAAAATCACTAAAATTATTATTCAACATTTCATACTAAATTCCTATGCATATTTGATGCTCCTATCCTCAAATAGAATCACTAAACAAGCAAACATGTGCAAACAATGCAAACATAACAGCAATCTGCCAAAATAGTATAGTATGTAAAGAATGCAAGAGTATCAATACTTATTCAACTCCAAAAATTATGAAACAATTACCACACTATAGATAATTTATCAGAGCTAAATTCGAAAAAAGTTTCAACATTTTATCACATTATGACTTTTCTAGGAAATTTTTGCAACAGCGGTAAACTTTCTGTTTTCAAACAGCAACATGTAGACTTGTAAAATAAGCATGGCAAAGGCTGTACTTGACATTTTTACTGAAAAGAAAGATGCAAAACATTATTCTAAATAACAGAAAGCGAATCCTAACAAAATAAATTGATGGTCCAAGTCAAACTCATATCATGTGACGAATGAAAACATAGCTCCAAGTGAGATTATCGACAATGTTGAAGACGAAAGAGGGGATGCCTTCCAGGGCATCCCCAAGCTTAGTTGCTTGGATGTACTGTCAAAGACAAGATTAATAATTGTTTCCACACAATGCCTACTGTAGCATATCATTTCCACAATTTATATTGAGCAATATAAGCCATAGACAACAAAGCAAGCAAACTATGCATTGAAAACAGAATCTGTCAAAAACAGAACAATCTGTAATGATCTGGATAACTACCATACTTCTGCTACTCCCAAAATTCTGAAAAAATAGGACCACGTGAGAAATTTTTATATTAATCTTCTGAAAAAAGAATCAACTTAAAGGCGCTCTTTTGTTAAAAATGAGAATTATTTTCGTGAGCGCATAAGGTTTCTGTTTTTCAGCAAGATCAAAGCAACTATCACCCAACAAGATCCTAAAGGCTTTACTTGGCACTTTATTGAAACAAAAGCAATAAAACATAATCAATAATGTAGCATAATCATGTGAACACACAAAAACAGTAGGTAAAAGTGTTGGGTTGTCTCCCAACAAGCACTTTTCTTTATGCCTTTTAGCTGGGCATGATGAGTTCAATGATGCTCGCATAAAAGATAAGAATTGAAACATGAAGAGAGCATCATGAAGCATATGACTAGCACATTTAAGTCTAACCCACTTCCTATGCATAGGAATTTTGTGAGCAAATAATTTATGGGAGCAAGAATCAACTAGCATAGGAAGGTAAAACAAGTATAACTTCAAAATACTCAACGCATAGAGAGGAAACTTGATATTATTGCCCTACAAGCATAAGTTCCTCCCTCATAGTAATTTTCAGTAGCATCATGAATGAATTCAACAATATAACTATCACATAAAGCATTCTTTACATGATACATAAGCATATAAATTTTGTTACTCTCCACATAAGCAAATTTATTCTCATGAATAGAAGTGGGAGCAAACTCAACAAAATAACTATCATGGGATTGAAAATTTAAAGTCATGATGACAAGTTTCATGGTTATCATTATTATTTATAGCATACATGTCATCACCATAATCATCATGGATAGCAACTTTGTTATCATAGTCAATTGAAGCATCATCCAAAATGGTGGATTTATCACTAAATAAAGTCATGACTCTCCAAATCCACTTTCATCATTATAATCATCATAAATAGGAGGCATGCAATCATTATAACAAATTTGCACATCAAATCTTGGGGGACTATAAATATCATCTTCATCAAACATAGCATCCCCATGCTTATGGCTTTGCATATCATTAGCATCATGGATATTCAAAGAATTCATACTAACAACATTGCAATCATGCTCGTCATTCAAATATTTTTTGTCAAACATTTTACATAATTCTTCTTCAAACAATTGAGCACAATTTTCCTTTCCATCATTTTCAAGAAAGATATTATAAAGATGATCTACAATATGATGCAATCTCAATTCCATTTTTATGTAGTTTTCTTTTATAAACCAAACTAGTGATAAACAAGAAACTAAAAGATTCGATTGCAAGATCTAAAGATATACCTTCATGCAGTCACCTCCCCAGCAACGGCGCCAGAAAAGAACTTGATGTCTACTACGCAACTTTATTCTTATAGACACATGTTGGGCCTCCAAGCGCAGACTTTTGTAGGATAGTAGCAATTTCCCCTCAAGTGGATGACCTAAGGTTTATCAATCCGTGGGATGCGTAGGATGAAGATAATCTCTCTCAAACGACCCTGCAACCAAATACAAGAAATCTCTTGTGTCCCCAACACACCCAATACAATGACAAATTGTATAGGTGCACTAGTTCGGCGAAGAGATGGTGACAAGAGTGTAATATGGATGGTAGAAATATATTTTTATAATCTAAATAAATAAAAACAGAAAGGTAGCAAATAGTAAACGGGCACAAAAACGGTATTGCAATGCTTGAAAATGAGGCCTACGGTCCGTACTTATGCTGGTGCAATCTCTCAACATTGCTAATATAATTGGATCATATAACCATCCCTCAAAGTGCGATGAAGAATCACTCCAAAGTTCCTATCTAGTGGAGAACATAAGAATAAATTGTTTGTAGGGTACGAAACCACCTCAAAGCTATTCTTTCCGTTTGATCTATTCAAGAGTTTGTACTAAAATAACACAAGCCATTCTTTCCGTTTGATCTATCCTAGAGTTCGTACTAAAATAACACAAAAGCAAATTCATATTCATAATACTCAATCCAACACAAAGAACTTCAAAGAGTGCCCCAAGATTTCTACCGGAGAAACAAAGACAAGAACGTGCATCAACCCCTATGCATAGATTACCCCAATGTCACCTCGGGAATCCGCGAGTTGAGTGCCAAAACATATATCAAGTGAATCAATACGATACCCCATTGTCACCACGATTATTCAATTGCAAGACATATATCAAGTGTTCTCAAATCCATAGAAGTATTCAATCCGATAACAACGAAATCTCAAAGGGAAAACTCAATTCATCACAACAAGATAGAGAGGGGAAAACACCATATGATCTAAATATATTATCTAAGCCCACGATACATGAAGATCGTGCCATCTCAAGAACACGAGAGAGAGAGAGAGAGAGAGAGAGAGAGAGAGAGGGATTAAACACATAGCTACTGGTACAAACCCTCAGTCCTGAGGGTGGACTACTTCCTCCTCATCGTGGTGGCTGCCAAGATGATGAAGATGGCCACCGGAGATGATTCCCCCCTCCGGCAGGGTGCCGGAACGGGGTCTAGATTTGTTTTCGGTGGCTACAGAGCCTTGCGGTGGTGGAACTTCTCATCTAGGTTAACTCCGAAGGGTCTTGGAATATTTGTGAATTTATAGGGTAAAGAGGGGGTGCAGGAGGCCACCGAGGTGGGCACAACCCATCTGGGAGCGCCCTGGTGGGTTGTGCCCCCCTCGGGGCACCCCCCAGGTGCTGCTCTGGCCCATCTTGGGTGTTCTGGTCCATAAAAAAATCTCCAAAAAGTTTCACAGTGTTTGCACTCTGTTTGATATTGATTTCCTGCGATGTAAAAAACAAGCAAAAAACAGCAACTGACACTGGGCACTGGGTCAATAGGTTAGTCCCAAAAAGTGATATAAAGTTGCTATAAAATGATTGTAAAACATCCAACAATGATAAAATAATAGCATGAATACTTCATAAATTATAGATACGTTGGAGACGTATCATATATTACTTGCCCAAGATTCGATCGTCGTATCTCCATACCTAGTCAATCTCGTTACCGAGAAGTCTCTTTACTTGTTCTGTAATACATCATCCTGTAACTAACTCCTTAATCACTTTGCTTGCAAGCTTCTTGTGACGTTGTATTACTGTGAGGGCCCAGAGATACCTCTCCATCATATAGAGTGAAAAATCCTAGTCTCAATCCATGCCAACACAACAGACACCTTCGGAGATACCTGTAGAGCACCTTTATGATCACCCAGTTACGCTGTGACATTTGATGGCACACAAGGCATTTCTCCGAAGTCCGTGAGTTGCATGATCTCATGGTCGAAGAAACATATATTGGAGATTAAGAAAACAGTAGCAATAAACTGAACGATCATATGCTATGCTAACGGTTGTGTCTTGTCCATCACATCATTCTCCTAATGATGTGATCCCGTTATCAAATGACAACTCATGTCTATGGTTAGGAAACTTTAACCATCTTTTGATCAACGAGCTAGTCTAGTAGAGGCTCACTAGGGACACGGTATTTGTTTATGTATCCACACATGTATTTAAGTTCCCGGTCAATACAATTATAGCATGAATAATAAACCATTATCATGAATAAGGAAATATAATAATAACAACTTTATTATTGCCTCTAGGGCATATTTCCAACAGACTCCCACTTGCACTAGCGTCAATAATCTAGATTACATAGTAACGAATCTAACACCCATGGAGTCTTGGTGTTGTTCATGTTTTGCTTGGGGAAGAGGCTTAGTCAATGGGTCTGCTATATTCAGATCTGTATGTACTTTATAAATTTCTATGTCTCCATCCTCGACATATTCGCGAATGGAGTTGAAGCGTCGCTTGATGTGTTTGGTTCTATTGTAAAACCCGGAATCCTTCTCTAAGGAAATTTCTCCAGTATTGTCACAAAAGATCGCCATTGGACTCGATGCACTGGGTATTACACCCAGATCAGATATGAACTCCTTCATCCAAGACTCCTTCATGTGCTGCTTCCGAAGCAGCTATGTACTCTGCTTCACACATAGATCCCGCCACGATGCTCTGCTTAGAACTGCACCAACTGGCAGCTCCACCATTTAATATAAGCACGTATTCAGTTTGTGACTTAGAGTCATCTGGGTTTGTGTCGAAGCTAGCATCAACGTAACCCTTAACGACGAGCTCTTCGTCACCTCCATAAACAAGAAACATACCCTTGGTCCTTTTCAGGTACTTCAGGATATTCTTGGCCATTGTCCAGTGATCCAGTCATGGATTAGGTACCTCCCTGCCAAACTTATGGCAAGGACACATCAGGTCAGGTACATAGCATGGCATACATTATAGAACCTATGGCTGAGGCATAGGAATGAATTTCATTCTCTCTCTATCTTCTGCCATGGTCGGGCTTTGAGTCTTACTCAATTTCATACCTTGCAACACAGGTAAGAGCCCTTTCTTTGACTGGTCCATTTTGAACTTCTTCAAAACCTTGTCAAGGTATGTGCTTTGTGAAAGTCCTATTAAGCGTCTTGATCTATCCCTATAGATCATGATGCCCAATATATAAGGAGCTTCACCAAGGTCTTTCTTTGAAAAATTCTTATTCAAGTATCATTTTATGTTATCCACAAATTCCATATCATTTCCAATCAGCAATATGTCATCCACATATAATATTAGAAATGCTACAGAGCTCCCACTGACCTTCTCGTAAATACAGGCTTCACCATAAGTCTGTATAAAACCAAATGTTTGATCACCTCATCAAAGCGTTTATTCCAACTCCGAGATGCTTGCACCAGTCCATAGGTGGATCGTTGGAGCTTACAAACTTTGTTAGCACCTTTAGGATCGACAAAACCTTCTGGTTGCATCATAAACAACTCTTCTTTAAGAAACCCGTTAAGGAATGCAGTTTTGACGTCCATTTGCCAAATTTCATAATCATAAGATGAAGCAATTGCTAACATGATTCGGAGATACTTAAGCATCGCTACAGGTGACAAAGTCTCATCGTAGTCAACCCCTTGAACTTGTCGAAAACCTTTTGTGACAAGCCAAGCTTTGTAGACAGTGATATTACCATCAGCGTTCGTCTTCCTCTTGAAGATCCATTTATTCTCAATGGCTTTTCAATCATTGGGCAAATCCACCAAAGTCCACACTTTGTTCTCATACATGGATCCTATAGTAGATTTCATGGCCTCAAGCCATTTGTCAGAATCTGGGCTTGTCATAGCTTCTTCATAGTTTGTAGCTTCGTCATTGTCCAACAACATGACTTCTAGGACAGGATTACCGTACCACTCTGGAGCAGAGCGTGTTCTGGTCGACCTACGAGGTCTAGTAGTAACTTGGTCTGAAGTTTCATGGTCATCATCATTTGCTTCCTCTCTTGTTGATGTAGCCATCACGGGAACGATTTTCTCTAATGTACTACTTCCCAACTCGAGAGAAGGTACATGATACGTCTCCAACGTATCTATAATTTATGAAGTATTCATGCTATTATATTATCTTCTAGGATGTTTTATATGCATTTATATGCTATTTTATATGATTTTTGGGACTAACCTATTAACCTAGAGCCCAGTGCCAGTTTCTGTTTTTTTCCTTGTTTTTTAGTATTGCAGAAAAGGAAAACCAAACGGAGTCCAATTGACCTGAAACTTGACGGAGCTTATTTTTGGACCAGAAGAAGGCCATGGAGTAAAGAGTTAGGCGGAGGCCGGGCTGCCCACGAGGGTGGAGGCGCGCCCACCCCCTGGGCGCGCCCCCCTACCTCGTGGACAGCCCGGAGACCCCCTGACTTGTTCTCAACGCCAAAACCTCTTATATATACAGAAACCTCCAGAAAATAACCTAGATCGAGAGTTCCGCCGCCGCAAGCCTCTGTAGCCACCGAAAACCAATCTAGACCCGTTCTGGCACCCTGCCGGAGGGGGAATCCCTCTCCGGTGGCCATTTTCATCATCCCGGCGCTCTCCATGACGAGGAGGGAGTAGTTCACCCTCGGGGCTGATGGTATGTACCAATAGCTATGTGTTTGATCTCTCTCTCTCTCTCTCTCTCTCTCTCTCTCTCTCTCGTGTTCTTGAGGTGATACGATCTTGATGTATCACGAGCTTTACTATTATAGTTGGATCTTATGATGTTTCTCCCCCTCTACTCTCTTGTAATAGATTGAGTTTTCCCTTTGAAGTTATCTTATCGGATTGAGTCTTTAAGGATTTGAGAACACTTGATGTATGTCTTGCATGTGCTTATCTGTGGTGACAATGGGATATTCATGTGATCTACTTGATGTATGTTTTGGTGATCAACTTACGGGTTCCGTAACATTGTGAACTTATGCATAGGGCTTGGCACAAGATTTCGTCTTGACTCTCCGGTAGAAACTTTGGGGTACTCTTTGAAGTTCTTTGTGTTGGTTGAATAGATGAATCTGAGATTGTGTGATGCATATCGTATAATCATACCCACGAATACTTGAGGTGACATTGGGGTATCTAGGTGACATTAGGGTTTTGGTTGATTTGTGTCTTAAGGTGTTATTCTAGTACGAACTCTATGATAGTTCGAACGTAAAGAATAGCTTCGTGTTATTTCACTACGGACTCTTGAATAGATCGATCAGAAAGGATAACTTTGAGGTGGTTTCGTACCCTACAATAATCTCTTCGTTTGTTCTTCACTATTAGTGACTTTGGAGTGACTCTTTGTTGCATGTTGAGGGATAGTTATATGATCCAATTATGTTATTATTGTTGAGAGAACTTGCACTGGTGAAAGTATGAACCCTAGGCCTTGTTTCAACGCATTGCAATACCGTGTGTGCTCACTTTTATCAATATTTACCTTGCTGTTTCTATATTTTCAGATTACAAAAACCTACATCTACCATCCATATTGCACTTGTATCACCATCTCTTCGCCGAACTAGTGCACCTATACAATTTACCATTGTATTAGGTGTGTTGGGGACACAAGAGACTCTTTGTTATTTGGTTGCAGGATTGCTTGAGAGCGACCATCTTCATCCTACTCCTCCCATAGATTGATAAACCTTAGGTCATCCACTTGAGGGAAATTTGATACTGTCCTACAAACCTGCGCACTTGCAGGCCCAACAACGTCTACAAGAAGAAGGTTGCGTAGTAGACATCAAGCTCTTTTCTGGCGCCGTTGTCGGGGAGGCTAGGTAAGTGAAGGCATATCTTTAGATCTTGCAAACGATTCTTTTTGTTTCTTGTTTTAGCACTAATTTAGTTTATAAAATAAAAACTAAAAAAATGGAATTGAGTTTGTCTCATACGCTTCATCTTTTTAATATCTTTCGTGAAAATGATGGGAAGGAAAATTGTGCTCAATTACTAGAAGAAGAATTACATAGAATGCTTGGAATACAATATGTGAATGATGAGCATGATTGCAATGTTATTAGTATTAATTCCTTGAATATCCATGATGCTAATGATATGCAAAGCCACAAGCTTGGGGAAGCTATGTTTGATGAAGATGATATTTTTTGTCCCCCAAGTTTTGATGAGCAAATTTACTATGATGAAAGCATGCCTCCTATCTATGATGATTATTTTGATGACACGTATGCTATAGAGAATAATGATAACCATGAAACTTATCATCTTGATATTAATTTTCAATCACATGATAGTTATTTTTGTTGAGTTTGCTCCCACTACTATTCATGAGAAGAATTTTGCTTATGTGGAGAGTAGTAAATTTTCTATGCTAGTAGATCATGAAAAGAATGCTTTAGGTGCTGGTTATATTGTTGAATTCATTCATGATGCTACTGAAAATTATTATGAGAGAGGGGATCATATGCTTCTACATATTGCAATAATATCAAATATCCTCTCTATGTGCTTAAAATCTTGAAGTTATGCTTGTTTTACCTTCCTATGCAAGTTGATTATTGTTCCCATAAGTTGTTTGCTCACAAAATCCCTATGCATAGGAAGTGGGTTAGACTTAAATGTGCTAGTAATATTCTTCATGATGCTCTCTTTATTTCTCAATTCCTATCTTTTATGTGAGCATCATTGAAATCATCATGCCTAGCTAGGGGCGTTAAACGATAGCGCTTATTGGGAGGCAACCCAATTTTATTTTAGTTTCTTACTTTTTGGTTCTGTTTAGGAATAAATAATCCATATAGCTTCTGCTTAGAGGTGGTTTTGTGTTTTAGTTAGTATTTGTGCCAAGTAGAACCTTTGGGAAGACTTGGGTGAAGTCTTTATGATCATGCTGTAAAAAACAAAAACTTTAGCGCTCACGAGATTAGCTAGAATTTTTACTGGAGAGTGCTATTTAGTTGATTCTTTTTGCAGATGATTACTAGACAAATTCCTCAGGTCCAAATATTTATTTTCGAATTTTTGGAGTTCCAGAAGTTTGTGTTAGTTACAGATTACTACAGACTGCTCTGTTTTTGACAGATTCTGTTTTCTATGTGTTGGTGCTTATTTTGTTGAATCTATGAGTAGTATCGAAGGGTATGAACCATAGATAAGTTGGAATACAGTAGATATTACACCAATATGAATTTAGAGTGAGTTCACAACAATACCTAAGTGGTGATTTATTTTCTTATACTAACGAAGCTTACGAGTTTTCTGTTAAGTTTTGTGTTATGAAGTTTTCAAGTTATGGGTAAAGATTCGATGGACTATGGAATAAGGAGTGGCAAGAGCCTAAGCTTGGGTATGCCCAAGGCACCCCAAGGTAATATTCAAGGACAACCAAAATCCTAAACTTGGCGATGCCCCGGATGGCATCCCCTCTTTCATCTTCGTCCATCGGTAACTTTACTGGGAGCTATATTTTTATTCACCACATGATATGTGTTTTGCTTGGAGCGTCATTTTATTTTATTTTATTTTGCTTGCTGTATGAATAAAATACCAAGATCTGACATTCTTAAATGAGATAGAGTCTTTTCATAGCTACATAATTATTTAACTACTCATTGATCTTCACTTATATCTTTTTGGAGTAGTTTGTCATTTACTCGTGTGCTTCACTTATATCCTATGAATAAATTGTTGAATGATTTGAATGCAATAAATCTGAAATTATATATGTTTCATATGCCTTTCCCATGGGGAGTAATGCCTTCACATATAAGAAGTAGAGGTGGTAAAAAAATTGAAGGTTAGAAAACATTGTATTGGTTACTTGAACAATTCATGAAAGAATATTGAAGGAAGAGAGATTTCACATTTAAATATACTATCTTGGACATATTCTATGATTTTGACCCCATTAATTATTTTCAAACCTGAGCAAATTAGTTGAAGTTGGACAAGGAAGACAACATAATGAGTTATGCTTGGGTATATTTGTATAGAAGTTATATTGTTATGGATCCTCTAACATGTGGTGCTTGCTATTTAGAATCCTTTGCTAGCCAAAATATCTGTACTAAGCGTACTGCTTGTGCATCCAAAATCCTTGAACCAAGTTCCTTCCATGAGTGTCCACCATATCTACCTATATGCGGTATTTACCTGCCGTTCCAAGTAAATTTGCATGTGCCAAACTCTAAACCTTCAAATAATAATCTGTTTTGTATGCCCGAATCGCTCATGTAGCGACTAGGGGCTGTCAGTATCTTCCATGCTAGATGGGTTATTCTCACGATGAATGGACTCTGCTCATCATTCACGAGAAAATGGTTGGTAACTGGGATGCCCAGTCCTATGATCAAAATATCAAAAACAAATTCACAAATAATTTAAACAAACTCCCCCAGGATTGTTGATAGTTGGACGGCACCCGTTGTTTTGGACAAGCTGTGGAGTGTGATTGTTGGTGGAGGGGGAGTAAAATCTTTACCTTTCTGTTTGGGAACTGCCTATAATGTATCTAGTATGGAAGATATTGGGAACTCTTGGTCGTTATGTTGACAATGAAAGCATACCTCTCAAAATTATTTTCATCTCTGTTTTAGCTTCGAGCTCTGGCACCTCTGCAAATCCCTGCTTCCCTCTGCGAAGGGCCTATCTTTTACTTTTATGAAAGAGTCAGTAGTATTCCTTCTCATTCCAACCTACTTTTTAGTTGGCAAGCATCATGTGGTGGAGAAAGATCTAAGCATATATGGTCATTCAAATATATTTGATCACAAATTATTATTGTTGACAATTATCCATATGATAAATAAGTTGGGAGGCGAAACATTAAGCCCCTATCTTTCTCTGTGTTCGATGGATGCTATTTGTTCTAAAAATATGCTTTGAGTGGTAGAAATCATGGAAGACTATATGATAGTTGAGTATGTGGGATTTGCTAAATCAAAGCTCTTACATAGACCCTTCCTGAAAATAAGATGAATTGCAATTGTTTGATGACTGGGAACTGTTTGTTAGTTTTCAAGAAAGTTTATGATCTATACTTTAACATGTGAATAGCTTGTTACTTGATCATGAGAAGCTTTATGATATGAGCTACTGTTATGACATATAATGATGCTAGAAAAGGTGCTTGAAATTATCATTGATCAAACTTGTGCACCTGCCAGGATTCACACTTCATAAATTATTTCTTTTATCATTTACCTACTCGAGGATGCTGATACGTTTCCAATGTATCTATAATTTATGAAGTATTCATGCTATTATATTATCCTTCTAAGATGTTTTATATGCATTTATATGCTATTTTATATGATTTTTGGGACTAACCTATTAAACTAGAGCCTGATACGTCTCCAACGTATCTATAATTTTTGATTGATCCATGCTATATTATCTACTGTTTTAGACTATATTGGGCTTTATTTTCCACTTTTATATTATTTTTGGGACTAACCTACTAACCGGAGGCCCAACCCAGAATTGCTGTTTTTTGCCTATTTCAGAGTTCTGAAGAAACGGAATATCAAACGGAGTCCAAACGGAATGAAACCTTCGGGAACGTGATTTTCTCACCGAATATGACCCGGAGACTTGGACCCTCGCCAAGGAAGCTTGAGGTGGGCACGAGGTAGAGGCGCGCCTCCCCAGCGCGCCCCCACCCTCATGGGCCCCACGGCTCCACCGACGTACTCCTTCCTCCTATATATACCTACGCACCCCAAAGCGATCAGATATGGAGCCAAAACCTAATTCCACCGCCGCAACTTTTCAGATCCACGAGATCCCATCTTGGGGCCTGTTCGGAGCTCATGGGAAGGGAATCCACCACGGAGGGCTTCTACATCATCACCGTAGCTCCTCCGATGAAGTGTGAGTAGTTTACCTCAGACCTTCGGGTCCATAGTTAGTAGCTAGATGGCTTCTTCTCTCTTTTTGGATCTCAATACAATGTTCTCCTCTCTCTTGTGGAGATCTATTCGATGTAATCTTCTTTTTGCGGTGTGTTTGTTGAGACCGATGAATTTTGGGTTTATGATCAAGATTATCTATTAACAATATTTGAATCTTCTCTGAATTCTTTTATGTATGATTGGTTATCTTTGCAAGTCTCTTCGAATTATAAGTTTGGTTCGGCCTACTAGATTGGTTTTTCTTGCAATGGGAGAAGTGCTTAGCTTTAGGTTCAATCTTGCGGTGTCCTTTCCCAGTGACAGTAGGGGCAGCAAGGCACATATTGTATTGTTGCCATCGAGTATAACAAGATGGTTTTTTTATCATATTGCACGGATTTATCCCTCTACATCATGTCATCTTGCTTAAGGCGTTACTCTGTTTTCTTGAACTTAATACTCTAGATGCATGCTGGATAGCGGCCGATGAGTGGAGTAATAGTAGTAGATGCAGGCAGGAGTCGGTCTACTTGTCTCGGACGTGATGCCTATACACATGATCATACCTATATATTCTCATAACTATGCTCAATTCTGTCAATTGATCAACAATAATTCGTTCACCCACCATAAAATACTTATGCTCTTGAGAGAAGCCACTAGTGAAATCTATGGCCCCATGGTCTATCTTCATCATATTAATATTCCATCACTTTATTATTGCCTTTGCTTTTTTACTTTGCTTTTTATTTTACTTTGCATCTTTATATCAAAAATACCAAAAGTATTATCTATCATATCTATCAAATCTCACTCTCGTAAGTGACCGTGAAGGGATTGACAACCCCTATTCGCATTGGTTGCGAGGAGTTATTTGCTTTGTGTAGGTACGAGGGACTCGCGCGTAGCCTCCTACTGGATTGATACCTTGGTTCTCAAAAACTGAGGGAAATACTTACGCTACTTTGCTGCATCATTCTTTCCTCTTCAAGGAAATCCAACGCAGTGCTCAAGAGGTAGCAAGAAGAATTTCTGGCGCCGTTGCCGGGGAGTCTACACAAAAGTCAACATACCAAGTACCCATCACAATCCCTCATATCTCACATTACATTATTTGCCATTTTCCTCTAGTTTTCCTCTCCCCCACTTCAACCTTGCCGTTTTATTCGCCCTTTCTTCGCCTTCTTCCCGTATGTCTTTTTGTTTGTGTTTCCATGTGCCTTCTATTTGCTTGCATCTTTGCTTGCTAAAAATCTATTGATATGGATCCACTTAAAGTGTTCTACTTGGATCATCTTCGATCCTTATGCGCTCGTGCTGAAACCCCAACTAGCCTAGTTGATGGGAAATCTTTAGATGAGCATGCTCATTTTGTGCGTCACCGTTTGTCTGAAAAAGGGAGACTCTTATGGAATCAAATAAACAGATTGCTGTGTTATGCTTGGAATCTTTGTGAAATTTATGATTTTACTTGTTGCTCTAAGAACCCTAAAAAACACCTTCCTTACCTATGTGAGTTTAATAAAAATGAAATATTATATTCTTATGCAAAGGGTGTTTATAGTTACTATGATATCGAACAAATTGAAGGATTTGTTGCTTTTAAGTGTGCTTATGAAGTTGCTTCTTTGATTGATAAGTATGATATTACTCTCTACGAATCTGAAAATTTTGACATACTTAAATATTGCTATGAAAACTATGCTCATAATGTCTATGTCAAAGAATTTATTGAGAGAATGACTGTTGCTTTGGAAGGAAATAATGATATGCATGAATCTATAGATAATGATGATTCCGATGATTTGATTGAAATATCCCTTGATGAACATGATGCTTGCTATTCTTGTGGCCATGGTGCCAATATTTATGAAGATGAATTTGCTATAGTTCCTTATGTTAAACATGAGATCGTTGCTATTGCACCCATACTTGGTAGTTCCTTCGATGAAAAGCATGATTGCAATGATTTTACTATAAATTCTCTTAATGTCAATTATGCTAATAATATGCAAAACCATAAGCTTGGGGGTGCTAGTTTTTCTATGTCCACTACTTGTTGCAATGATCATGATTGGGGTGATTCTTCATTTGATCTTAAAAATTTATTTAAGCCCCATGATGAATATGAGATTGATAATAGTGTTTGCAATAATATTGAAATGGGTTTGGAAGAGTGTCAACTTTAGATGCCACATATTTGGAGAGTATTCAATCTTATGAAATTTTTGATAAAAGTGGGTTTGGAGAGGTCATGACTTTAGTTAATGTTAATCCCACTATTTTGGAAGAGTGTCAATTTGCATGCATGTGGATCGTGTTGAAAATATTTATTGTGATAGCTATTTTGTTGAATTTGCTTATGATCCCACATGTAATTATTATGAGAGAGGAAAATATGGTTGTAGAAATTTTCATGATAATAAATTACCTCTCATTATGTTGTGATTGCTATTGTTTCTTTCCACTTCCTTGCATATGCTAGTTTTTGGTTGCTATGATAATTTTTTTGCCTATAAGATGCCTATGCATAGGGAGTATGTTAGACTTAGATGTGTTTGTCACGTATTTCATGATGCTCTCTTCGCGCTTCAATTCTTGTCTTTTATGCGAGCATCATTAAAATTATCTATGCCTAGCTAGGGGCGTTAAACGATAGCGCTTGTTGGGAGGCAACCCAATTTTATTTTTAGTTTTTTTTGTTTTTGCTTATGTTTAGGAATAAATAATCCATCTAGCTTCTGTTTAGATGTGGTTTTATGTTTTAATTAGTGTTTGTGCCAAGTTAAACCTATAGGATCTTCTTGGATGATAGTTATTTGATCTTGCTGTAATTTCCAGAAACTTTCTGTTCACGAAAACAATTGTTAAAAATCACAAGAACGTGATAAAATAGTGATTATAATTGCTGCGGATCAATAAACAAATTTCCTAGGTCTTCCTATTTTGGCTGAATTTGTGGAGTTCCAGAAGTTTGCGTTAGTTACAGATTACTACAGATTGTTCTGTTTTTGACAGATTCTGTTTTTCGTGTGTTGTTTGCTTATTTTGATGAATCTATGGCTAGTAAAACTAGTTTATAAACCATAGAGAAGTTGGAATACAGTAGGTTTCACACCAATATAAATAAAGAATGAGTTCATTACAGTACCTTGAAGTGGTCTTTTGTTTTCTTTCGCTAACGGAGCTCACGAGATATCTGTTGAGTTTTGTGTTGTGAAGTTTTCATGTTTTGGGTGAAATCTTTTGATGGATTATGGAACAAGGAGTGGCAAGACCCTAAGCTTTGGGATGCCCATGGAACCCCCAATATAATCTAAGGACACCAAAAACTCAGAGCTTGGGGATGCCCCGGAAGGCATCCCCTCTTTCGCCTACTTCCATCGATAACTTTACTTGGAGCTATATTTTTATTCACCACATGATATGTGTTTTGCCTGGAGCGTCTTGTATGATTTGAGTATTTGCTTTTTATTTTACCACAATCATCCTTGCTGTACACACCTTTTGAGAGATCCATACATGAATTGGAATTTGTTATAATACTCTATGTGCTTCACTTATATCTTTTGAGCTATATAGTTTTGCTCAAGTGCTTCACTTATATCTTTTAGAGCACGGTGGTGGATTTGTTTTATAGAAACTATTGATCTCCCATGCTTCACTTAGATTATTTTTAGAGTTTTAAATAGCATGGTAATTTTCTTAATAATCTCAATATGCTAGGTATACAAAAATAGTAAAAACTTTCTTATGAGTGTGTTGGATACTAAGAAAAGTCTGATGCTTGATAATTGTTTTGAGATATGGAGGTGATAATATCAAAGTCATGCTAGTTGAGTAGTTGTGAATTTGTGAAATGCTTGTGTTGAAGTTTGCAAGTCTCGTAGCATGCTCGTATGGTAAACTTTATGTAACAAATTTGAAACATGAGGTGTTCTTTGACTGTCCTCCTTATGAGTGGCGGCCGGGGATGAGCGATGGTCTTTTCCTACCAATCTATTCCCCTAGGAGCATGCACGTAGTGCTTTGGTTTTTGATGACTTGTAGATTTTTGCAATAAGTATGTGAGTTCTTTATGACTAATGTTGAGTCCATGGATTATACGCACTCTTACCCTTCCATCATTGCTAGCCTCTTCGGTACTGTGCATTGCCCTTTCTCACATTGAGAGTCGGTGCAATCTTCGCCGGTGCATCCACACCCCGTGATATGATACGCTCTTTCACACATAAACCTCCTTATATCTTCCTCAAAACAGCCACCATACCTACCTATTATGGCATTTCCATAGCCATTCCGAGATATATTGCCATGCAACTTTCCACCATTCCGTTTATCATGACACATTCATCATTGTCATATTGCTTAGCATGATCATGTAGTTGACATAGTATTTGTGGCAAAGCCACCTTTCATAATTCTTTCATACATGCCACTCTTGATTCATTGCATATCGCGGTACACCGCCGGAGGCATTCATATAGAGTCATACTTTGTTCTAGTATCGAGTTGTAATCATTGAGTTGTAAATAAATAGAAGTGTGATGATCATCATTTTCTAGAGCATTGTCCCATGTGAGGTTGTAAAAATAAAAGAGGCCAAAGAAGCCCAAAAATAAAAGAGGCCAAAGAAGCCCACAAAAAAAAGATGAGAGAAAAAGAGAAAGGACAATGCTACTATCCTTTGCCACACTTGTGCTTCAAAGTAGCACCATAATCTTCATGATAGAGAGTCTCTCGTTTTGTCACTTTCATATACTAGTGGGAATTTTTCATTATAGAACTTGGCTTGTATATTCCAACAATGGGCCTCCTCAAGTTCCCTAGGTCTTCGTGAGCAAGCAAGTTGGATGCACACCTACTTAGTTTCTTTTGTTGAGCTTTCATACATTTATAGCTCTAGTGCAT
The DNA here is from genome assembly GCA_021605205.1 of Aegilops longissima. Classification (NCBI taxonomy): domain Eukaryota; kingdom Viridiplantae; phylum Streptophyta; class Magnoliopsida; order Poales; family Poaceae; genus Aegilops; species Aegilops longissima. The sequence continues at coordinate 154,592,183 of CM038678.1, read as the reverse complement.
CCGTTGAATGGCAATCCCTACTCCTTGCATTAACATCAATTGATGGGCATCTCCATAGCCCATTTATTAGCCTCGTTGATGTGAGATCTTCTCCTTTTTTGTCTTCTCTCCACATAACCCCCATCATCATATTCTATTCCACCCATAGTGCTATGTCCATGGCTCATGCTCATATATTGCGTGAAGGTTTATAAGTTTGATATTACTAAAGTATGAAACAATTGCTTGGCTTGTCATCAGGGTTGTGCATGATGAGAGCATTCTTGTGTGACGAAAATGGAGCATGACTAAACTATATGATTTTGTAGGGATGAACTTTCTTTGGCCATGTTATTTTGAGAAGACATAATAGCTTAGTTAGTATGCTTGAAGTATTATTATTTTTTATGTCAATATGAACTTTTGTCTTGAATCTTTCGGATTTGAATATTCATACCACAATTAAGAAGAATTACATTGAAATTATGCCAAGTAGCACTCGCATCAAAATTCTGTTTTATCATTTACCTACTCGAGGACGAGCAGGAATTAAGCTTGGGGATGCCTGATACGTCTCCAACGTATCTATAATTTTTGATTGCTCCATGCTATATTATCTACTATTTTGGACTATATTGGGCTTTATTTTCCAATTTTATATTATTTTTGGGACTAACCTACTAACCGGAGGCCCAACCCAGAATTGCTGTTTTTTTGCCTATTTCAGAGTTTCGAAGAAACGGAATATCAAACGGAGTCCAAACGGAATGAAACCTTCGGGAACGTGATTTTCTCACCGAATATGACCCAGGAGACTTGGACCCTAGCTTCGAGGTGGGCACGAGGTAGGGGGCGCGCCCTCCCCCCCAGGCGCGCCACCCACCCTCGTGGGCCCCATGAAGCTCCACCGACGTACTCCTTCCTCCTATATATACCTACGTACCCCCAAACGATCAGATATGGAGCCAAAAACCAAATTCCACCGCCGCAACTTTCTGTATCCACGAGATCCCATCTTGGGGCCTGTTCCGGAGCTCCGTCGGAAGGGGAATCCACCACGGAGGGCTTCTGCATCATCACCACAGCCCCTCCGACGAAGTGTGAGTAGTTTACCTCAGACCTTCGGGTCCATAGTTAGTAGCTAGATGGCTTCTTCTCTCTTTTTGGATCTCAATACAATGTTCTCCCCCTCTCTCGTGGAGATCTATTCGATGTAATCTTCTTTTTGCGGTGTGTTTGTTGAGACCGATGAATTGTGGGTTTATGATCAAGATTATCTATGAACAATATTTGAATCTTCTCTGAATTCTTTTATGTATGATTGGTTATCTTTGCAAGTCTCTTCGAATTATCAGTTTGGTTTGGCCTACTAGATTGGTTTTTCTTGCAATGGGAGAAGTGCTTAGCTTTGGGTTCAATCTTGCGGTGTCCTTTCCTAGTGACATGAGGGGCAGCAAGGCACGATTGTATTGTTGTCATCGAGGATAACAAGATTGGTTTTTATCATATTGCATGAATTTATCCTCTACATCATGTCATCTTGCTTAAGGCGTTACTCTGTTTTCTTGAACTTAATACTCTAGATGCATTTGGATAGCGGTCGATGAGTGGAGTAATAGTAGTAGATGCAGGAGTCGGTCTACTTGTCTCGGACGTGATGCCTATATACATGATCACACCTAGATATTCTCATAACTATGCTCAATTCTGTCAATTGCTCAACAGTAATTCGTTCACCCACCGTAAAATACTTATGCTCTTGAGAGAAGCCACTAGTGAAATCTATGGCCCCCGGGTCTATCTTCATCATATTAATCTTCCATCACTTTATTATTACCTTTGCTTTTTTACTTTGCTTTTTATTTTACTTTGCATCTTTATATAAAAAATACCAAAAATATTATCTATCATATCTGTCAGATCTCACTCTCATAAGTGACCGTGAAAGGATTGACAACCCCTATTCGCGTTGGTTGCGAGGAGTTATTTGCTTTGTGTAGGTACGAGGGACTCGCGCGTAGCCTCCTACAGGATTGATACCTTGGTTCTCAAAAACTAAGGGAAATACTTACGCTACTTTGCTGCATCATCCTTTCCTCTTCAAGAAATCCAACTCAGTGCTCAAGAGGTAGCAGAGCCCAGTGCCAGTTTCTGTTTTTTCCTTGTTTTTGAGTATCGCAGAAAAGGAAAACCAAACGGAGTCCAATTGACATGAAACTTGACGGAGTTTATTTTTGGACCAGAAGAAGGCCATGGAGTAAAAGAGTTGGGCCAGAAGAGTCTCGAGCTGCCCACGAGGGTGGGAGGCGTGCCCACCCACCCCGGACGCGCCCCCAACCTCGTGGACAGCCCGGAGACCCCCCCGACTTGTTCTCGACGCCAAAACCTCTTATATATACAGAAACCTCTAGAAAATAACCTAGATCGGGAGTTTCGCCGCCACAAGCCTCTGTAGCCACCGAAAACCAATCTAGACCCGTTCCGGCACCCTGCCGGAGGGGGAAATCCCTCTCCGGTGGCCATCTTCATCATCCCGGCGCTCTCCATGACGAGGAGGGAGTAGTTCACCCTCGGGGCTGAGGGTATGTACCACTAGCTATGTGTTTGATCTCTCTCTCTCTCTCGTGTTCTTGAGGTGATACGATCTTGATGGATCGCGAGCTTTGCTATTATAATTGGATCTTATGATGTTTCTTTGCCTCTACTCTCTTGTAATGGATCGAGTTTACCCTTTGAAGTTATCTTATCAGATTGAGTCTTTAAGGATTTGAGAACACTTGATGTATAAATCGTGCTCATCCTCGAGTAGGTAAATGATAAAAACAGAATTTTTGATGCAGAGTGCTACTTTGCATAATTTCAATGTAATTCTTCTTAATTGTGGTATGAATATTCAGATCTGAAAGATTCAAGACAAAAGTTCATATTGACATAAAAATAATAATACTTCAAGCATAATAAATAAGCAATTATGTCTTCTCAAAACAACATGGCCAAAGAAAGTTTATCCCTACAAAATCATATAGTTTAGTCATGCTCCATTTTCGTCACACAAGAATGCTCTCATCATGCACAACCCCGATGACACGCCAAGCAATTGTTTCATACTTTAATAATCTCGAACTTATAAACTTTCACGCAATATATGAGCGCGAGCCATGGACATAGCACTATGGGTGGAATAGAATATGATGATGGGGGTTATGTGGAGAAGACAAAAAAGGAGAAGGTCTCACATCAACGAGGCTAATCAACGGGCTATGGAGATGCCCATCGATTGATGTTAATGCAAGGAGTAGGGATTGCCATGCAACGGATGCACTAGAGCTATAAATGTATGAAAGCTCAACAAAAGAAAACTAAGTGGGAGTGCATCCAACTTTCTTGCTCACGAAGACCTAGGGCACTTGAGGAGGCCCATAGTTAGAATATACAAGACAAGTTCTATAATGAAAAAATCCCACTAGTATATGAAAGTGACGAAAGAAGAGACTCTCTATCATGAAGATTATGGTGCTACTTTGAAGCACAAGTGTGGCAAAGGATAGTAACATTGTCCCTTCTCTCTTTTTCTCCCTTTTTTGGGCCTTCTCTTTTTTTATGGCCTTTCTCCTTTTTTTATTCCTCACTGAGGACAATGCTCTAGAAAATGATGATCATCACACTTCTATTTATTTACAACTCATTGGTTACAACTCGATACTAGAACAAAGTATGACTCTGTATGAATGCCTCCGGCGGTGTACCAGGATATGCAATGAACCAAGAGTGACATGTATGAAAGAATTATGAACGGTGGCTTTGCCACAAATACTATGTCAACTACATGATCATGCTAAGCAATATGACAATGATGAATGTGTCATGATAAACGGAATGGTGGAAAGTTGCATGGCAATATATCTCGGAATGGCCATGGAAATGCCATAATAGGTAGGTATGGTGGCTGTTTTGAGGAAGATATAAGGAGGTTTATGTGTGAAAGAGCGTATCATATCACGGGGTTTGGATGCACCGGTGAAGTTTGCACCATCTCTCAATGTGAGAAAGGGCAATGCACGGTACCGAAGAGGCTAGCAATAATGGAAGGGTGAGAGTGCGTATAATCCATGGACTCAACATTAGTCATAAAGAACTCACATACTTATTGCAAAAATCTACAAGCCATCAAAAACCAAAGCACTACGCGCATGCTCCTAGGGGGATAGATTGGTAGGAACAGACCATCGTTCGTCCCCGACCGCCACTCATAAGGAGGACAATCAAAGAATACCTCATGTTTCAAATTTGTTACATAACGTTTACCATACGTGCATGCTACGAGACTTGCAAACTTCAGCACAAGCATTTCTAAAATTCACAACTACTCAACTAGCACGACCGTAATATTATTACCTCCATATCTCAAAACAACCATCAAGCATCAAACTTCTCTTAGCATTCAACACACTCATAAGAAAGTTTTTACTATTTTTGTATACCTAGCATATTAGGATTATTTAAGCAAATTACCATGTTATTTAAGACTCTCAAAATAATCTAAGTGAAGCATGAGAGATCAATAGTTTCTATAAAACAAATCCACCATCGTGCTCTAAAAGATATAAGTGAAGTACTAGAGCAAAACTATATAACTCAAAAGATATAAGTGAAGCACAAAGAGTATTCTAATAATTTCCAGATCATGTATGGCTCTCTCAAAAGGTGTGTACATAAAGGATGATTGTGTTAAACTAAAAAGCAAAGACTCAAATCATACAAGACGCTCCAAGCAAAACACATATCATGTGGTGAATAAAAATATAGCTCCAAGTAAAGTTACCGATGGAAGTAGACGAAAGAGGGGATGCCTTCCCGGGCATCCCCAAGCTTTGACTTTTTGTTGTCCTTAGATTATCTTGGGGGTGCCATGGGCATCCCCAAGCTTTGGCTCTTGCCAGTCCTTGTTCCATAATCCATCAAAAGATTTCACCCAAAACTTGAAAACTTCACAACACAAAACTCAACAGAAATCTCGTGAGCTCCGTTAGCGAAAGAAAACAAAATACCATTTCAAGGTACTGTAATGAACTAATACTTTATTTATATTGGTGTTAAACCTACTGTATTAAAACTTCTCTATGGTTTATAAACTAGTTTTACTAGCCATAGATTCATCAAAATAAGCAAACAACACACAAAAACAGAATCTGTCAAAAACAGAACAGTCTGTAGTAATCTGTAACTAACGCAAACTTCTGGAACTCCAAAAAATCAGCCAAAATAGGAAGGCCTAGGCAATTTGTTTATTGATCAGCAGAAATTAGAATCAGTATTTTATCACGTTCTGGTGATGTTTAATTTTTTTTTCGTGAACATAAAGTTTCTGGAAATTACAGCAAGATCAAATAACTATCATCCAAGAAGATCCTATAGGTTTAACTTGGCACAAACACTAATTAAAACATAAAAACACATCTAACCAGAGGCTAGATCAAAGATTTATTCCTAAATAGAAGCAAAAGCAAAAAAAAACTAAAAATAAAACTAGGTTGCCTCCCAACAAGCGCTATCGTTTAACGCCCCGAGCTAGGCATAAAAGCAAGGATAGATCTAGGTATTGCCATCTTTGGTAGGCAATCCATAAGTGGCTCTCATGATAGATTCATATGGTAATTTTATTTTCTTACTAGGGAAGTGTTCCATGCCTTTCCTTAACGGAAATTAGAATCTAATATTCCCTTCTTTCATATCAATAATTGCACCAATCGTTCTAAGGAAAGGCCTACCAAGAATAATAGGACATGAAGGATTGCAACCTATATCAAGAACGATAAAATCTGCGGGCACATAATTCCAATTTGCAACAATAAGAACACAATTAATTCTTCCTATAGGTTTCTTAATAGTGGAATCCGCAAGGTGCAAGTTTAGAGAACATCTAGGGTTTTGATTTCTTCAATCCCACTTTTATCAATTTTAGCATCAAGATCTAAAAACTCTGATTTTTTGGAACGCCTTCTAGGTAAAGGTGGATCATATTCAGTCCCATAATTATCAAGATTCATATTGCAAAACAAATATTTAATAGGGGACACATCAATAACTTTTAGATCTTCATCTTTATTTTCATAGGAACTAGAAGAACACGCTTTAATAAAGGCATCTTTCGTAGCACGCATCCTAGCGGTTCTTTCTTTGCACTCATCAATGGAAATTCTCATGGCTTTGAGAGACTCATTGATATCATGCTTAGGAGGAATAGATCTAAGCTTTAAATAATCAACATCAAGAGAAATTCTATCAACTTTCCTAGCCAATTCATCAACTTTAAGCAAATTTTCTTCAAGCAAAGCATTAAAATTCTTTTGCGAATTCATAAACTCTTTAACACTAGTCTCAAATTCAGAGGGCATCTTATTAAAATTTCCATAAGAGTTGTTGTAGGAATTTCCATAATTATTAGAGGGATTACTAGGATAAGGCCTAGGATTAAAATTTCCTCTATACGCGTTGTTACCAAAATTATTCCTACCAACAAAATTCACATACATAGATTCATTATTATTCTCAATCAAAGTAGACAAAGGCATATAATTAGGATCAGAAGAAACACTCTTAGTAGCAAATAATTTCATAAGTTCATCTATCTTTCCACTCAAAACATTGATTTCTTCTATCGCATGCACTTTTTTATTAGTAGATCTTTCAGTGTGCCATTGAGAATAATTAACCATAATATTATCTAAGAGTTTAGTAGCTTATCCTAATGTGATTTCCATAAAAGTGCCTCCCGCGGCCGAATCTAAAAGATATTTAGAAGCAAAATTCAATCTGGCATAAATTTTTGTATAACCATCCACAAATTCAAACCATGAGTATGGCAATTACGTATCATTAATTTCATTCTCTCCCAAGATTGTGCAACATGTTCATGATCAAGTTGCTTAAAATTCATAATATCGTTTCTAAGAGAGATGATCTTAGCGGGAGGAAAATACTTAGAGATAAAAGCATCTTTGCACTTGTTCCAAGAATCAATACTATTTTTAGGCAAAGACGAAAACCAAGCTTTAGCACGATCTCTAAGCGAAAAAGGAAATAGCTTCAGTTTAACAATATCATTATCAACATCCTTTTTCTTTTGCATATCACACAAATCAACGAAGCTATTTAGATGAGTAGCGACATCTTCACTAGGAAGGCCGGCGAATTGATCTTTCATAACAAGATTCAACAAAGCAGCATTGATTTCACAAGATTCAGTATTGGTAAGAGGAGCAATCGGAGTGCTAAGGAAATCAATTGTTGGTATTGGTAAAGTCACATAATTTGGTATTATCTTGAGCCATCGTGACAAACAAGCAATCCAACACACGAGCAAACAAAAAGCAAGCAAGAAAGAGGCAAACGGAAAAAGAGAGGGCGAATAAAACGGCAAGGGTGAAGTGGGGGAGAGGAAAACGAGAGGCAAATGGCAAATAATGTAATGCGGGAGATAAGGGATTGTGATGGGTACTTGGTATGTTGACTTTTGCGTAGACCTCCCCGGCAACGGCGCCAGAAATTCTTCTTGCTACCTCTTGAGCATTGCGTTGGATTTCCTTGAAGAGGAAAGGATGATGCATCAAAGTAGCGTAAGTATTTCCCTCAGTTTTTGAGAACCAAGGTATCAATCCAGTAGGAGGCTTTGTGCGAGTCCCTCATACTTACACAAAGCAAATAAATCCTCGCAACCAACGCGATTAGGGGTTGTCAATCCCTTCACGGTCACTTATGAGAGTGAGATCTGATAGAGATGATAGATAATATTTTTGGTATTTTTATGATAAAGATGCAAAGTAAAATAAAAGAGAAGTAAAAAAGCAAAGGCAATAAATAAAGTAATGGAAGATTAATATGATGGAGATAGACCCGGCGGCCATAGGTTTCACTAGTGGCTTCTCTCAAGAGCATAAGTATTCTACGGTGGGTGAGCAATTCTTGTTGAGCAATTGATGAATTGAGCATAGTTATGAGAATATCTAGGTATGATCATGTATATAGGCATCATGTCCGAGACAAGTAGACCGACTCCTGCCTGCATCTACTACTATTACTCCACACATCGACCGCTATCCAGCATGCATCTAGAGTATTTGGTCGTTTGGGGGTACGTAGGTATATATAGGAGGAAGAAGTACGTCGGTGGAGCAACATGGGGCCCACGAGGGTGGAGGGCGCACCCTGGGGGGTGGGCGCCCCCCCTACCTCGCGCCCTCCTCGAAGCTTCCTTGACTTAGGGTCCAAGTCTCCTGGATCACGTTCGGTGAGAAAATCACGTTCCCAAAGGTTTCATTCCGTTTGGACTCCGTTTGATATTTCGTTTCTTTGAAACTCTGAAATAGAAAAAAAACAGCAATTCTGGGCTGGGCCTCCGGTTAATAGGTTAGTCCCAAAAATAATATAAAAGTGGAAAATAAAGCCCAATATTGTCCAAAACAGTAGATAATGTAGCATGGAGCAATAAAAAATTATAGATACATTGGAGACGTATCAATGTATGTCTTGCATGTGCTTATCTGTGGTGACAATGGGATATTCACGTGATCTACTTGATGTATGTTTTGGTGATGAACTTGCGGGTTCCGTAACATTGTGAACTTATGCATAGGGGTTGGCACACAATTTTGTCTTGACTCTCCGATATAAACTTTGGGGCACTCTTTGAAGTTCTTTGTGTTGGTTGAATAGATGAATCTGAGATTGTGTGATGCATACCGTATAATCATACCCACAGATACTTGAGGTGACATTGGAGTATCTAGGTGACATTAGGGTTTTGGTTGATTTGTGTCTTAAGGTGTTATTCTAGTACGAACTCTATGATAGATTGAACGGAAATAATAGCTTCGTGTTATTTTACTACGGACTCTTGAATAGATCGATCAGAAAGGATAACTTTGAGGTGGTTTCGTACCCTACAATAATCTATTCGTTTGTTCTCCGCTATTAGTGACTTTAGAGTGACTCTTTGTTGCATGTTGAGGGATAGTTATATGATCCAATTATGTTATTATTGTTGAGAGAACTTGCACTAGTGAAAGTATGAACCCTAGGCCTTGTTTCAACGCATTGCAATACCGTTTGTGCTCACTTTTATCAATAGTCACCTTGCTGTTTTTATATTTTCAGATTACAAAAACCTACATGTACCATCCATATTGCACTTGTATCACTATCTCTTCGCCAAACTAGTGCACCTATACAATTTACCATTGTATTTGGTGTGTTGGGGACACAAGAGACTCTTTGTTATTTGGTTGCAGGTTTGCTTGAGAGAGACCATCTCCATCCTACGCCTCCCACGTTTTGATAAACCTTAGGTCATCCACTTGAGGGAAAGTTGCTACTGTCCTACAAACCTCTGCACTTGGAGGCCCAACAACGTCTACAAGAAGAAGGTTGCGTAGTATACATCAGTACAACTACCTTATCAAGTTCTACTTTCTTCCCAATCTCTTCTTTCGAGATAAACTCCTTCTCTAGAAAGGACTTATTCTTAGCAACAAAGATTTTGCCTTCGGGTCTGTGGTAGAAGGTATACCCAATAGTTTCTTTCAGGTATCCTATGAATACACACTTTTTCGCTTTGGGTTCGAGCTTATCAGGCTGAAGCCTTTTGACATAAGCGTCGCATCCCCAAACTTTAAGAAACGATAGCTTAGGTTTCTTACCAAACCACAGTTCATATGGTGTTGTCTCAACGGATTTAGATGATGCCCTATTTAATGTGAATGTGATACGTCCATTTTGCATCATGCTTTTATATCGATATTTATTGCATTATGGGCTGTTATTACACATTATGCCACAATACTTATGCCTTTTCTCTCTTATTTTACAAGGTTTACATGAAGTGGGAGAATGCCGACAGGTGGAATTCTGGGCTGGAAAAGGAGCAAATATTAGAGACCTATTTTACACAACTCCAAAAGTCCTGAAACTCCATGAAAGTCAGTTTTGTAATATATTAAAAATATTGGGCGAAGAAAGCACTAGAGGGGGCCCACACCCTGTCCACGAGGGTGGGGGGGCGCCCCGTACAACCCTGGGCGCGCCCCCTGCCTCGTGGGCCCCCTGGCAGGCCTCTGGTGCCCATATTTTGCTATATGAAGTCTTTCTCCCTGAAAAAATCAGAAGGAAGCTTTCGGGATGAAGCGCCATTGCCTCTCGGCGGAACTGGCGAAACCAATCTAGGGCTCCATGAGCTGTTCTGCTGGGAAACATCCCTCCGGGGGGAAATCATCACCATCGTCATCACCATCGATCCTCTCATCGGGAGGGGGTCAATCTCCATCAACATCTTCACCAGCACCATCTCATCTCAAACCCTAGTTCATCTCTTGTATCCAATCTTTGTCTCAAAACCTCAGATTGGTACCTGTGGGTTTCTAGTAGTGTTGATTACTCCTTGTAGTTCATGCTAGTTGGTTTATTTGGTGGAAGATCATACGTTCAGATCCTTTATGCATATTAATACCCCTCTAATTATGAACATTAATATGATTTGTGAGTAGTTACGTTTGTTCCTGAGGACATGGGAGAAGTATTGCTATAAGTAGTCATGTGAATTTGGTATTCGTTCGATATTTTGATGAGATGTATGTTGTCTTTCCTCTAGTGGTGTTATGTGAACGTCGACTACATGATACTTCACCATTATTTGGGACTAGGGGAAGGCATTTGGAAGTAATAAGTAGATGATGGTTTGCTAGAGTGACAGAAGCTTAAACCCTAGTTTATGTGTTGCTTCGTAAGGGGCTGATTTGGATCCATATGTTTCATGCTATGGTTAGGTTTACCTTAATACTTCTTTTGTAGTTGCGGATGCTTGCAAGAGGGGTTAATCATAAGTGGGATTCTTGTCCAAGGAAGGGTAGTACCCAAGCACCGGTCCACCCACATATGAAATTATCAAAGTAACGAACGTGAATCATATGAGCATGATGAAAACTAGCTTGACGATAATTCCCATGTGTCCTCGGGAGCGTTTTCCTTTATATAAGAGTTTGTCCAGGCTTGTCCTCTGCTACAAAAAGGATTGGGCCACCTTGCCGCACCTTGTTTACTTTTGTTACTTGTTACCCGTTACAAATTACCTTATCACAAAACTATCTGTTACCGATAATTTCAGTGCTTGCAGAGAATACCTTACCGAAAACCGCTTGTCATTTCCTTCTGCTCCTAGTTGGGTTCGACACTCTTACTTATCGAAAGGACTACGATAGATCCCCTATACTTGTGGTTCATCAAGACTCTTTTCTGGCGCCGTTGCCGGGGAGTGAAGTGCCTTTGGTAAGGAAAAATTTATATAGTGTGCTGAAATTAACTGTCACTTGTTACTATGGAAAGTAATCCTTTGAGGGGCTTGTTCGGGGTATTTTCAACCCGACCAGCAGAGCAAAGAGTTTCTCCTCAACCTACTGAAAATGTTTACTTTGAAATTCCTTCGGGTATGATATAGAAACTGCTAGCTAATCCTTTTACAGGAGATGGAACATTGCACCCCGATTTGCACCTAATCTATGTGGATGAAGTTTGTGGAGATTTTAAGCTTGCAGGTATGCCCGAGGATGTTATCAAGAAGAAGGTCTTACCTTTATCTTCGAAGGGAAATGCATTGACATGGTTTAGGCTATGCGATGATATTGGATCATGGAACTACAACTGATTGAAATTGGAATTTCATCAGAAGTTTTATCCTATGCATCTGGTTCATCGTGATCGTAATTATATATATAATTTTTGGCCTCGCGAAGGAGAAAGTATCGCTCAAGCTTGGGGGAGGCTTAATTCAATGTTATATTCATGCCCCAATCATGAGCTCTCAAGAGAAATTATTATTCAAAATTTTTATGCTCGGCTTTCTCTCAATAGTCGCTCCATGCTCGATACTTCTTGTATTGGTTCTTTTATGATGAAGACTATTGAATTCAGATGGGATTTATTGGAAAGAATTAAACGCAACTCTGAAGATTGGGAACTCGGTGAAGGTAAGGAGTCAGGTATAACATGTAAGTTTGATTGTGTTAAAAAATTTATGGATACCGATGTTTTCCGTGAATTTATCACTAAATATGGACTTGACTCTGAGATAGTAGCTTCTTTCTGTGAATCATTTGCTACTCATGTTGATCTTCCTAAGGAGAAGTGGTTTAAATATCATCCTCCCATTGAAGTAAAAGTAGTTGAACCTATTAAAGTTGAGGAAAAGACTATCACTTATAATGTTGATCCTATTGTTCCTACCGCTTATATTGAGAAACCACCTTTCCCTGCTAGAATAAAGTATCATGCTAAAGCTTCAGCTGTGGTTCGTAAGAGTAATACTAGAACACCTACACCCCCTGAGCAAATTAAAGTTGAACCTAGTATTGCTATGGTTAAAGATCTCTTGGTCGATAATATTGATGGGCATGTTATTTGTTGGGGAACGTAGTAACTTCAAACTTTTCCTACGCACACGCAAGATCATGGTGATGCATAGTGATACGTCTCCAACGTATCTATAATTTTTGATTGCTCCATGCTATATTATCTATTTTAGGCAATATTGGGATTTATTATTCACTTTTATATTATTTTTGGGACTAACCTATTAACCGGAGGCCCAGCCTGATTCTTGTTTTATGCCTATTTGGTGTTTCAAGGAAAAGGAATATCAAACGGATTCAAACGGAACGAAATCAACTGGAGAAGTTATTTTTGGAAGGAAAGCCACCCGATGGACTTGGAGTGCACGCCAGAAAGAAGGAGGTGCTCACGAGGGTGGGGGCGCGCCGCCTGCCTCGGCCCCCCTTCGTCCACCAACGCACTTCTGCACCCATAAATACCTACGATTGTAAAACTTCCGAGCAGAAGATAGATCGGGAGTTCCGCCGCCGCAAGCCTCAGAGCCACCAAAACCTCTCGGAGCCCGTTCGGCACCTGCCGGAGGGGGAACCCATCACCGTGGCCATCTTCATCATCCCGACGCTATCCATGATGAGGAGGGAGTAGTTCACCCTCGGGCTGAGGGTATGTACCAGTAGCTATGTGTTTGATCTCTCTCTCTCTCGTGTTCTCTCTCGTGTTCCCTTTGTGGCACGATCTTGATGTATCCCGATGTAGCGACCCGACCCGAATGGATCAAGTCTCTGTGCTCAGGTGTCATCCCTGGATCAGTAATGCTGACACCACACAATACTTCGAAGGATTTATAATAGAGTAGCAATCACACACTTATTACATCGTTGTCCAAAAGAGGACTTATCATAATAAAAATGGCTTAAGGCCATCTAATAACGATAACAGCGGAAGACTTGGAAGATAAGTGAGTCCATCAACTCCAGTGCATCATCGAGTATAGAACCACGACCTAAAGCACCTTACTGTCGTTCGAAAAGTCGCAACATGAAAGTTGCAGCCCGAAACGGGTGACACATGGAATATCTTGGCAATGTAACACATAGAGAATAATGAATGATAAGCCTGTACTACATGCATATGTGGCTGGTGATAAAGCTCACGGTTACAGTTTTGCATAAAGCCAGTTTTCCCTACGCAAAGGAATAAATTTGTTTAACTATCATGGTGGTTGTTAAACATTGAGAATGGTTGATGACATCCTCAATCCCAATTAAAATAATCCTTAACAAACCCAACAATATTAAATTAGAGTAACATGTTGAGATTCACATGATATTCAAGTACTAGATACTCAAGATGTCCATAACCGGGGACACGGCTAATCATGATTAGTTTGTACACTCTGCAGAGGTTTGCGCACTTTTCCCCACAAGACTCGATCGCCTCCGTTTGGTTTCTCGTACTGCAGGGTGTTTGAGAAACGGATGACCGAGACATAGTCTTTCAGAAGCGCTAGCACCTTACGATGGGTAGACCGGTACACCTATATCCCCTACATCTGCTAGTCCACCACTATAAGAGTTCGCACGACTTAGTCAACTATGCGAGCCCATAATGGCTTGTGGCTGCACGGAAGTTACTAGTTTGAATAATCTCATGATCCCTTTGAGCACTGGGTGGCGGTCGAAGAAAAACAGGCAAGTCCTGATGGAAACCAGGTGCCTCAATCCACCCAGATGTGTGTTCAAGTTGCCACCTTAAATAAACCATTAATTTAACAATCTCACATCTGTCATGGATACACTCACCCAATCCACGTCTACTAGCATAGCATGGCAAATAAGCAAACGTAGAAGTAACTCCCAAGGTTTCATAAGTAAAACAGGTAATAGGTACTACCTCATCTACTTCCCATCCCACAATTTAATTAGATCCTAATCATGAAATGTTTGAGGATTGATCTAATGCATAAAAACTGGGTAGTAGAAAAAAAAATATGATCAAGTGTTACTTGCCTTGCTAATGATCCGCGAAACCTAGAGATTCGAAGTAACAAGCGGCGCACTCCGGGTGATCTATCACAGACAAACAACAAGCATACAATAAGTACTCATCTAATGCAGGTAAATCTCGAATAAAAGATCGACCAGAAATTTCAACTTAAGAACCACAGGTTGCAAAAGAAAACGAATCAAACAAACAACGGAAAACAACCAGCGGAAGAAAACAGCTCGGTTCTAACAAGTTGAAACTAGGTCAAATTTTACAGTAGCAAAACTTTGTTTAAGTTGATTAGTCGGAACGGCGGTTTCGAAACGAAACTCCAGGCGTTTGAATCACCTGATTCCGATAAACGAGCGAGAAGATAAACTAGAACGAAGATCGAATCTGAAATCGTGATCAGAAAGAATAGCGGAATAAATCCGATTAAAAGAAAAACGACAAACGGTTAAATGAACGGACGTTCGTTAACCGGGAATAACCGGTGATCACGTTCGTTAAGACGAACGGTCCGGCGAACGCTTGCTAAACAACAAAACCGGAATTAAAACCGATCTAGGGTTTAATAAAAAACCGAACAAAAGAAAACCGGAAATAAAACCGATCTAGGGTTTAAAAAAAAACCGAACAACGGAAAAAGAAAACCGGAACGGTTTTTATAAAAAAACTGAACCGAGGGGAGGGTGGCGTGGTGCGGCTACCTCGACGAGGTGGGGCTCCGGTGGGCCGGCGGCTAGGCGGCGGGGCGACGGCGGCGGCGGCTAGGCGGCGGCGCTAGTGTGGCGGCGGAGTGCGGTTTGGGGAGGAGAGGGGTTGCGGGTTGGGGAGGCGAGGGGGTGTTGGGTATTTAAAGGGGGAGGTGGCTTGGGGAGGGGCAAGCAAAGGAGGAGGAGGAGGAGGAATCCTCCTCGGATTCGGCCGGGCATGGCGGCGGCTCTTGTGTGGCGATGGGGGGCGCTAGTGGGCCCTTGGCCCGGTCGAGGCCATGCTTTTTTTAAATCACGCATGAAACGAATAAAATAAAATGAATTTTACTCGGGGCCAAAATGCAATTTTTGAAATCACGATTTTTTCCCTAAGGCAAATAAACTCAAAAATCCAGAATTTGATTTATTTATTAAATCTTCATTTTTTCCTAATTTTGGGAAAGTCATATTATTCCTCTCATATTTTGAATTGGAAAATTATTTGAAGATGAAATAAATACAATCAAATGATCCTCTTTTCATAATTCGAGGAAACTCAAATATGAAAATTTTGAAATCTCCAACTCTCTCCGAGGGTCCTTGAGTTGCGTGAAATTTCTAGGATCGGCAAAAATGCAAGAAAATATGTAATGCATGATGACTTAATGTATAACATTCCAAATTGAAAATTTGGGATGTTACAAACCTACCCCTTAAGATGAATCTAGCCCTCGAGATTCGGGTTAACTAGAAAATAGGTGAGGTGGTCCTTGAGCAAATCTTCTTCTCTTTCCCGGTGGCTTCATCCTCGGTGTGGTGGCTCCAATTGAACCTTGCAAAACTTGATAACCTTGCTGCGAGTAACTCTGCTGGCATAATCGAGAATCTTGACTGGTTTCTCCTCATATGTCAAATCATCCTTTAACTGAATTGCTTCAAGTGGCCTTTGTATCTCTTAGCGGTACCTCTGCCGTCTCGGAGTGACATTTCTTGGTGAGAAACATGGAATACATCATGAACTCCGACAGTCCTTCCGCAATTCCAGTTTATAAGCAACTTCTCCCATGCGTTGCAAGATCCTATACGGTCCAACGAAACGTGGTGCTAACTTTCCTTTAACTCCAAATCGCTTAACTCCTCGAAGTGGGGATACTCTAACATAAACTCTGTTTCCAACTTCGTATTCTATCGCCTTGCGTTTTGAATCTGCATAGCTTTTCTGTCTGGATTGGGCTACCTTGAGCCTATCGCGAATCAACTTAACCTTCTGTTCAGACTCCTTAATCAAATCTGGTCCAAACAACTGACGGTCTCCAACTTCGTCCCATGATAACGGTGTCCTGCACCTCCTTCCGTACAAAGCCTCGAAAGGTGCCATCTTCAAGCTGGTTTGGTAGCTGTTGTTATAAGAAAACTCTGCATACGGCAAGTTATCATCCCAACTAGATCCATAATCTAGTGCACAAGCTCTCAAACATATCCTCCAAAATCTGATTGACTCTCTCGGTCATCCATTGGTCTGTGGGTGGAAAGCTGTACTGAATTCCAGCCTGGTTCCCAATGTTTCGTGCAACTGATTCCAAAACTTTGAGGTAAATTGGTTCCTCTATCCGATACGATACTCCTCGGAACTCCGTGCAAACACACAATTCTGGTCATGTATATCTTTGCCAACTTAGCACTGCTATAGGTAGTCTTGACTGGAATGAAATGAGCTACCTTCATCAAGCGGTCGACTATAACCCAAATCGAGTCATAGCCTGAGCGAGTCTTTGGCAAACCTGTGATGAAATCCATGCCTAGTTTATCCCACTTCCATTCGGTATCGGCAATGGTTGCAACAATCCTGCTGGCTTCTGATGTTCTGCCTTCACCCTTTGACATACATCACAAACTGCTATGTACTCAGCAATATCCTTCTTCATTCCGGTCCACCAGAACGTTTCCTTCAAATCTAAATACATCTTGGTATTTCCTGGGTGAATCGAGTAGGGCGAATCATGTGCTTCTTGCAAAATCAACTTCCTGATCTCCGGGTCATTTGGCACATAAACACGATCGTCAAACCATAGGGTATCGTGCTCATCCTCACGAAATCCCTTTGCTTTTCCTTCTCTCATTTTCTCCTTTATAGAGGCAATTTCCTTGTCTGCCTTTTGAGCTTCTCTGATTTTGTCCATTAACGTAGATTGAATCTCCAATGCTGCTACATAGCCTCTCGGGACTATTTCCAAACATAGTTCTCGAAGGTCTTCGGCTAACTCCTTGGGTACTCCTCCCATCATTAGTGTATTGGCATGGCTCTTACGGCTCAATGCGTCTGCTACAACGTTAGCCTTTCCGGGGTGATAATGCAATATCATATCATAATCCTTAATAAGCTCCAACCATCTCCTCTGTCTGAGATTTAATTCCTTCTGCGTGAAGATGTACTTCAAACTCTTGTGATCCGTGTACACCTCACAATGATTTCCAATGAGAAAATGTCTCCATGTCTTCAATGCATGCACAACGGCTGCTAACTCCAAGTCATGTGTGGCATAATTCAATTCATGAGGCTTAAGCTGTCGTGAAGCATACGAAACAACTCTTCCTTCCTGCATAAGCACTGCTCCAAGTCCTCGGCGTGAAGCGCCGTAATACACCTCATAATCCTTTGTGCGATCCGCAAAATTAACTTTGGTGAGGTAACCAATCTTTTCTTCAACTCCTGAAAACTTGCCTCACAATCCTCAGTCCATATGAACTTGGTATCCTTTTTCAGCAATTCCGTCATAGGCTTTGCAATCCTTGAGAAATTCTCAATGAATCTTGGTAGTATCCTGCGAGTCCAAGGAAACTCGGATCTCTCAAACTGTCGTTGGTGCTTCCCATTTGGTTCGGTCTCAACCTTCGTGGGGTCAACTGCTATCCCTTCTCCGGATATAACATGTCTAAGAAATCCAACTTCCTTTAGCCAAAACTCACATTTGCTGAACTTGGCATACAACTGATGTTCCCTTAGTTTCTCCAAAACCAATCGCAAATGTTCCTTATGTTCCTCTTCATTCTTCGAGAAAACCAAAATATCATCTATGAACACCACGACGAACTTATCCAAAAACTCCATAAACACTTTGTTCATCAGGTTCATGAAATAGGCAGGCATGTTAGTCAGTCCAAATGACATAACGGTATATTCATACAATCCATATCTCATGGTAAATGATGTCTTAGGTATGTCCTGCTCTTGAATCTTCAACTGATGGTACCCTGATCGTAAATCGATCTTGGAAAACACTTTAGCTCCTTGCAAACGATCAAACAGATCATTTATCATTGGTAGTGGGTACTTGTTCTTGATTGTTACTTCATTTAAACCACGATAGTCAACAACCATCCTTAACGATCCGTCCTTCTTCTCTACTAAAAGTACGGGTGATCCCCAAGGCGAAGAACTTGGGCGTATAAAACCTTTATCCAATAGCTCCTTAATCTGCTTCTTTATTTCCGCCAAATCCTGTGCGGGCATCCTGTATGGTCGCTTCGATATTGGGCTTGTACTTGGCAAAAGCTCAATCAAAAACTCAATGTCTCTATCCGGTGGCATTCCTGGCAATTCCTCGGAAATACATCGGGTAATCCTTCACCATGGCACCTCTTCTGCACAACTCGATAAGGAATTTACTTGATTCCTATTTGGTCCATGTCGCGATACATACCTAATCCTTCTTCCTTCTGGTGTTGTGAGCAAAAATCGTCTTACTTGCGCAATCGATGTTTCCCCCATACATCGATAGCCAATCCATACCAAGAATCACATCCAATCCTTGGGATTCCAAAATGATCAAATCCGTCGGGAACACATGCCTTCCTATACTTAATGGCACTTGAAAACATCCTTGTCTGGCCGTATACTCCGCTCCTGGTGAGCTTACTAGCATAGGGGTTTTAAGAATCTGAGTAGGCAGGCTATACTTTTCGATTACTGCACCGGGCTGATCTTCAACCTCCTCCACATCAATGTGGTTCACCTGTCCCCTGTTGAAAGGGTTTGGCTTCTTTCCAGAGCTTCCATTTCCACCTTGGCCTTGGGACATTCATTTGCATAATGTCCGGTCTTGGAACACTTGTAACGGTGATGTGGCTCGGTCTTTCTTGGTTGGGGTTGATGGTGTGGTCCAGTTCGGCCGTTGCTTCCTCCATTCCCATTACCATTTTGTGGCCATTATGGTTGTTGTGAACTACCTCCTCCATAGGTATCTCAAACTGAACTCCTGTTTAGGGGTATATCGGGCTTCTTTGGGCTCGAGTTATACTTCCCTGCCCATACTTCCTCTTGCGATTCTCAATTTGCTGCTGCTTTCCTTCAATCACGAGGGCACGGTCTACCAACTCCTGGTAGTTATTGAAACTTGCTACCATCAACTGCATGCTTAACTCATCATTCAGTCCTTCTAGAAACTTCTCCTGCTTAGCTGCATCTGTAGCAACATCATCTGGGGCATAACGTGCTAACTTACTAAAATCATCCACATACTGGCCAACAGTCCTTCCTCCTTGGCGTAAATTGCGAAACCCACGCTTCTTCATGGCCGTAGCTCTTGCTGAGACATGGGCAGTGCGGAAAGCTTGCTGAAACTGATCCCATGTGACAATATCTACAGGGTAAGTGGCTGTAAAATTCTCTCACCATGCTGCTGCGGGTCCTTCAAGCTGGTGTGCAGCAAACTTCACCTTTTCTCCACCTGTACATCCTGCAGTGGTCAACTCCCTCCCTATCTTACGGAGCCAGTCATATTCTACAATCGGCTCGGTGCTACTGGAATACACCGGCGGTTGCAGCTTAAGGAAACGAGTCAAGTGATCCGTAGGTGGTGGTGGTGGTGGGTTGTTGTTGTTGTTGTTGCCTTGGTTCTGTACCAATGTTTGGATCAAAGTGTTCTGCTGCTGGATCAACTGGGTGATCTCTGGCGGGAAAACAAACCCGGGGTCGCGTCTCGGAGGCATCTGAAGGGTTTTAGAAAATACGAGAAATTAAGAATAGAGTGAGGTCTAAGGAGAAAACACTACCCAAATGCATATGAGCAAATGCACACAAAATCACTTCATTCAATTCAAACAAAGGGCTTACAACGATCTAACTATCGCAAAAGTGCGTGTACTATGATGTTACATGGAGGTAATACTACTAGTATGTGGGGGTCATCTATTAATTTGAACCGGTGGAAGACTCCATGATGTCTGCTCCAACTTCGTCTTCAAAGTCGGGTTCACTTGGATCCGAATCGGTGTCGTCGATGATGATATAGTTGCTCGGACAGTCGACGTACTTGTCTTCATTCTTGAGTGCTAATTTCTTCTTGAGTTCTTCAATCTCATACTTAAGATCGCTATTGTGCCTTACTACAGCTACGATCTCGTCCATGTAGTCCTTACGTGTAGACTTTAGTTCTTCTTCAAGTTCGATGATCCTTCCTTCGCATCCTTTAATTCGATCATATCATTGCACATCTGGTTCTCTGGCGTCGAATGTCTGGTTTAACTCTGGATGAAAGCTGCAATGGATCTATCCTTCTTGGTCTTGACTATCTCCCATTGTTCATCTCGGCGTCCGCAAATCTGGTAGATGGTGTCCTTGAGGTCCTCTTTGTAAACTTCTCCAATCGTCCCATGGTGATATGAGCTGCCATGCTCTTTCCTGGACTCGGTGGGTGCCTGAAAACACTATCTATAGGCTTGGTGATTGGGGCGAATGTCCTTCCGGAACGTGAGCTTGAATCTTCCAGCGCTCTTCTTGAGCAGAGTGGCGTTGAAAGTCGGTGAAGCTTGGTAGTCCAATGTTCGGTACTTGGTGACTTCCTTCAAGTGAAATCCAAAAGTGTGCCTTTTGGGCGTACTTGATCTTTCGTCCGTCATCCTAAAAGAGTAGAAAAGATGAGGAGTTAGAAAATGTGAAGAGAGTAGTGATCTATGGCTTTAACTTAGTGGTCGTGTCCTACGGTCGCGTGTGCTCGATACCATCTCTGTAGCGACCGACCGAATGGATCAAGTC
This sequence comes from Aegilops longissima, assembly GCA_021605205.1. NCBI lineage: Eukaryota > Viridiplantae > Streptophyta > Magnoliopsida > Poales > Poaceae > Aegilops > Aegilops longissima. The sequence continues at coordinate 154,571,114 of CM038678.1, read as the reverse complement.
TCGTGCTCGGTGTCATCCTGGATCGAGAATGCCGACACCACACAAGCTTGAAGGATTTATAACAGAGTAGCAATCACACACTTATTACATCATTGTCCAAAAGAGGACTTATTACAATAAAAATGGCTTAAGGCCATCTAATAACGATAACAGCGGAAGACTTGGAAGATAAGTGAGTCCATCAATTCCAGCGGCATCATCGAGTATAGAACCACGACCTAAAGCACCTTACTGTCGTTCGAAAAGTCGCAACATGAAAGTTGCAGCCCAAAACGGTCGACACATGGAATATCTTGGCAATGTAACACATAGAGAATAATGAATGATAAGCACGTACTACATGCATATGTGGCTGGTGATAAAGCTCTCTGATTCTGATTATGCATAAAGCCGTTTTTCCCTCGCAAAGGAATAAATTTGTTTAACTATCATGGTGGTTGTTAAACATTGAGAATGGTTGACACATCCTCAATCCCAATTAAAATAATCCTTAACAAACCCAACAATATTAAATTAGAGTAACATGTTGAGATTCACATGATATTCAAGTACTAGATACTCAAGATGTCCATAACCGGGACACGGCTAATCATGATTAGTTTGTACACTCTGCAGAGGTTTGCGACTTTTCCCCACAAGACTCGATCGCCTCCGTTTGGTTTCTCGTCTGCAGGGTGTTTGAGAAGCGGATGGACCGAGACATAGTCTTTCGTAAGCGCTAGCACCTTACGATGGGTAGACCGGTACACCTATATCCCCTACATCTGCTAGTCCACCACTATAAGAGTTCGCACGACTTAGTCAACTATGCGAGCCCATAATGGCTTGTGGCTGCACACGGAAGTTACTAGTTTGAATAATCTCATGATCCCTTTGAGCACAGGTGGCGGTCCGAAGAAAAACAGCAAGTCTGATGGAAACCAGGTGCCTCAATCCACCCGGATGTGTGTTCAAGTTGCCACCTTAAATAAACCATTAATTTAACAATCTCACATCATCATGGATACACTCACCCAATCCACGTCTACTAGCATAGCATGGCAAATAAGCAAACGTAGAAGTAACTCCCAAGGTTTCATAAGTAAAACAGGTAATAGGTACTACCTCATCTACTTCCCATCCCACAATTTAATTAGATCCTAATCATGAAATGTTTGAGGATTGATCTAATGCATAAAAACTGGGTAGTAGAAAAAAATATGATCAAGTGTTACTTGCCTTGCTGATGATCCGCGAAATCTAGAGATTCGAAGTAACAAGCGGCGCACTCCGGGTGATCTATCGCAGACAAACAACAAGCATACAATAAGTACTCATCTAATGCACGGGTAAATCTAGAATAAAAGATCTGACCAGAAATTTCAAATTAAGAACCCTGGTTGCAAAAGAAGACAAATCAAACAAAACAACGGAAAACAACCGGCCGAAGAAAACAGCTCGGTTCTAACAAGTTGAAACTAGGTCAAATTTTACAGTAGCAAAACTTTGTTTAAGTTGATTAGTCGGAACGGCGGTTTCGAAACGAAACTCCAGGCGTTTGAATCACCTGATTCCGATAAACGAGCGAGAAGATAAACTAGAACGAAGATCGAATCTGAAATCGTGATCAGAAAGAATAGCGGAATAAATCCGATTAAAAGAAAAACGACGAACGGTTAAACAAACGGACGTTCGTTAACCGGGAATAACCGGTGATCACGTTCATTAAGACGAACGGTTCGGCGAACGCTTGCTAAACAACAAAACCGGAATAAAAACCGATCTAGGGTTTAAAAAAAACCGAACAAAAGAAAACCGGAAATAAAACCGATCTAGGGTTTAAAAAAAACCGAACAACGGAAAAAGAAAACCGGAACGGTTTTTATAAAAAAACCGAACCGAGGGGAGGGTTGCGCGGCGCGGCTACCTCGACGAGGTGGGGCTCTGGTGGGGCGGCGGCGGCGGCTAGGCGGCGGCGGCGCTAGTGGCGGCGGCGGCGGAGTGCGGTTTGGGGGGAGAGGGGCTGCGGGTTGGGGAGGAGAGGGGGGTGTTGGGTATTTAAAGGGGGAGGTGGCTTGGGGAGGGGCAAGCAAAGGAGGAGGAGGAGGAGGAATCCTCCTCGGATTCGGCCGGGCGGCGGCTGGCTTGTGTGTGTGTGTGGTGGGTGGTATTTGGGCAGTGGGCCCTTGCCCAAAGCGGGCGCTGCGTTTTTTTAATATCAGCAGAAACGAATAAAATAAAATCTAAACGAACTCAAAAATTTACAAAGTAAATTTTCCCCGACTCCTAAAAATGAGTCGAACAAAATGAATTTTTACTCGGGGCCAAAAATGCAATTTTTGAAATCACGCATTTTTTTCCCTAAGGCAAATAAACTCCGAAAAATCCAGAATTTGATTTATTTATTAAATCTTCATTTTTTTCCTAATTTTTGGGAAAGTCATATTATTCCCTCTCATATTTTGAATTCGGGAAAATTATTTGAAGATGAAATAAATACAATCAAATGATCCTCTTTTTCATAATTCGAGGAAACTCAAATATGAAAATTTTGAAATCTCCAACTCTCTCCGAGGGTCCTTGAGTTGCGTGAAATTTCTAGGATCGGCAAAAATGCAAGAAAATATGTAATGCATGATGACTTAATGTATAACATTCCAAATTGAAAATTTGGGATGTTACACCCGAGCTTTGCTATTGTAGTTGGATCTTATGATGTTTCTCCCCCTCTACTCTCTTGTGATGAATTGAGTTTCGCCTTTGAAGTTATCTTATCAGATTGAGTCTTTTATGAGAACACTTGATGTATGTCTTGCCGTGTTTATCTGTGGTGACAATGGGATATCACGTGCCACTTGATGTATGTTTTGGTGACCAACTTGCGGGTTCCGCCCATGAACCTATGCATAGGGGTTGGCCAACGTTTTCTTGACTCTCCGGTAGAAACTTTGGGGCACTCTTTGAGGTACTTTTATGTTGGTTGGATGAATCTAAGATTGTGTGATGCATATCGTATAATCATGCCCACGGATACTTGAGGTGACATTGGAGTATCTAGGTGACATTAGGGTTTTGGTTGATTTGTATCTTAAGGTGTTATTCTAGTACGAACTCTAGGGCTGTTTGCGACACTTATGGGAATAGCCCACCAGATTGATTGGAAAGAATAACTTTGAGGTGGTTTCGTACCCTACCATAATCTCTACGTTTGTTCTCTGCTATTAGTGGCTTTGGAGTGACTCTTTGATGCATGTTGAGGGATAGTTATATGATCCAATTATGTTATTATTGTTGAGAGAACTTGCACTGGTGAAAGTATGAACCCTAGGCCTTGTTTCAGCGCATTGCAATACCGTGTGTGCTCACTTTTATCATTAGTTACCTTGCTGTTTATATATTTTCAGATTATAAAAACTTACATCTACCATCCATATTGCACTTGTATCACCATCTCTTCGCCGAACTAGTGCACCTATACAATTTACCATTGTATTAGGTGTAGAGACTCTTTGTTATTTGGTTGCAGGATTGCTTGAGAGCGACCATCTTCATCCTACGCCTCCCACAGATTGATAAACCTTAGGTCATCCACTTGAGGGAAATTTGGTATTGTCCTACAAACTTGTGCACTTGCAGGCCCAACGACGTCTACAAGAAGAAGGTTGCGTAGTAGACATCAAGCTCTTTTCTGGCGCCGTTGCCGAGGAGGCTAGGTAAGTGAAGGTATATATTTAGATCTTGCAATCGATTCTTTTTGTTTCTTGTTTTAGCACTAGTTTAGTTTATAAAATAAAAACTAAAAAAATGGAATTGAGTTTGTCTCATACGCTTCATCTTTTTAATATCTTTCGTGAAAATGATGGGAAGGAAAATTGTGCTCAATTACTAGAAGAAGAATTACATAGAATGCTTGGAATAAAATATGTGAATGATGAGCATGATTGCAATGTTATTAGTATGAATTCCTTGAATATCCATGATGCTAATGATATGCAAATCCACAAGCTTGGGGAAGCTATGTTTGATGAAGATGATATTTTTTGTCCCCCAAGTTTTGATGAGCAAATTTACTATGATGAAAGCATGCCTCCTATCTATGATGATTATTTTGATGACACGTATGCTATAGAGAATAATGATAACCATGAAACTTGTCATCTTGATCTTAATTTTCAATCACATGATAATTATTTTGTTGAGTTTGCTCCCACTACTATTCATGAGAAGAATTTTGCTTATGTGGAGAGTAGTAAATTTTCTATGCTAGTAGATCATGAAAAGAATGCTTTAGGTGCTGGTTATATTGTTGAATTCATTCATGATGCTACTGAAAATTATTATGAGAGAGGATCATATGCTTCTACATATTGCAATAATATCAAATTTCCTCTCTATGTGCTTAAAATCTTGAAGTTATGCTTGCTTTACCTTCCTATGCAAGTTGATTATTGTTCTCATAAGTTGTTTGCTCACAAAATCCCTATGCATAGGAAGTGGGTTAGAATTAAATGTTCTAGTCATATTCTTCATGATGCTCTCTTTATGTTTCAATTCCTATCTTTTATGTGAGCATCATTGAAATCATCATGCCTAGCTAGGGAAGTTAAACAATAGCGCTTATTGGGAGGCAACCCAATTTTATTTTAGTTTCTTACTTTTTGGTTCTGTTTAGGAATAAATAATCCATATAGCTTCTGTTTAGATGTGGTTTTGTGTTTTATTTAGTGTTTGTGCCAAGTAGAACCTTTGGGAAGACTTGGGTGAAGTCTTTATGATCATGCTGTAAAAAACAGAAACTTTAGCGCTCACGAGATTAGCTAGAAATTTTTACTGGAGAGTGATATTTAGTTGATTATTTTTTCAGATGATTACTAGACAAATTCCTCAGGTCCACCAATTTATTTTAGAATTTTTGGAGTTCCAGAAGTTTGCGTTAGTTACAGATTACTACAGACTGTTCTGTTTTTGACAGATTCTGTTTTCATTGTGTTGCTTGCTTATTTTGATGAATCTATGGCTAGTAAAATAGTTTATAAACCATAGAGAAGTTGGAATACAGTAGGTTTAACACCAATATAAATAAAGAATGAGTTCATTACAGTACCTTGAAGTGGTGTTTTGTTTTCTTTCGCTAACGGAGCTCACGAGTTTTCTGTTAAGTTTTGTGTTGTGAAGTTTTCAAGTTTTGGGTAAAGATTCGATGGACTATGGAATAAGGAGTGGCAAGATCCTAAGCTTGTGGATGCCCAAGGCACCCCAAGGTAATATTCAAGGACAACCAAGAGCCTAAGCTTGGGGATGCCCCGGAAGGCATCCCCTCTTTCGTCTTCGTTCATCGGTAACTTTACTTGGAGCTATATTTTTATTCACCAGATATGTGTTTTGCTTGGAGCGTCATTTTATTTTCTTTAGATTTGCTTGCTGTTAGTTAGAATAATTTTTTGCATCTTTAGTTTCAATAAGAAAGTCAAGGATAGCCTTTGCCATGCTTATTTTGCTACTATACTTGTTGCTGTTTGAAAACAGAAAGTTTACCGCTGTTGCAAAAATTCCCTAGAGAAGTCAGAGAGAGGTATAATGTTGAATCTTTTTGCATATTGAGCTCTGATAAATTTATTACAGTGGGAATGTTAGTTCATAATTTTTGGAGTTAGGGAAGTATTGATACTCTTGCATTCTTTACAGACTTTACTGTTTTGGCAGATTGCTGTTATGTTTGCATTGTTTGCATATGTTTGCTTGTTTAATGATTCTATTTAAGGATAGGAGTATTAAATATGCAGAGGCATTTAGTACGCAATGTGGAATAATAATTTTAGTGATTTGTTACAGTAGGAAATGATAAGGTTTTGCATTGGTTTATACTAACCTATCTCACGAGTTCTTGTTGAGTTTGTTGTGGATGAAGCTTTTTGAGAAAAAGAGAAACCATGATATGAGAGGAATTAAGGAGACACAAAAGTTCAAGCTTGGGGATGCCCAAGGCACCCCAAGATAATATTTCAAGAAGTCTCAAGCATCTAAGCTTGGGGATGCCCCGGTAGGCATCCCACCTTTCTTCTTCAACAACTATCGGTTAGTATCGGTTGAGCCTAAGTTTTTGCTTCTTCACATGAGTTGTGCTATCCTTGCAATGTCATTTTATTTTGTTTTGCTTGCTGTTTCGATACAATACCAAGATCTGAAATTCTTAAATGTTAGAGAGTCTTCACATAGTTGCACAATTATTCGACTACTCATTGATCTTGACTTATATCTTTCGGAGTAGTTTGTTATTGCTCTAGTGCTTCACTTATATCTTTTAGAGCACAATGGTGGTAGTTTTATTTTGAAGAAATAGATGATCTCTCATGCTTCACTTAGATTATTTTGAGAGTCTTAAATAGCATGGTAATTTGCTTAAAATCCTAATATACTTGGTATTCAAGATATGTGAAACTTTCTTTTGAGTGCGTTGAATACTAAGAAAAGTTTGATGCTTGATAATTGTTTTGAGATATGGAGGTAGTGATATTAAAGTAATGCTAGTTGGGTGATTATGAATTTAAAGAATGCTTGTGTTGAATTTAGCAAGTCCCGTAGCATGCACGTATGGTTAAAGTTGTGTAACAAATTTGAAACATGAAGTGTACCTGGCTTGTGCATCCTTATGAGTGGCGGTCGGGGACGAGCGATGGTCTTTTCCTACCAATCTATCCCCCTAGGAGCATGCGCGTAGTACTTGATTTTTGATGACTTCTAAATTTTTGCAATAAGTACATGAGTTCTTTTGACTAATGTTGAGTCCATGGATTATACACACTTTTACCTTTCCGCCTTTGCTAGCCTCTTCGGTACCGTGCATTGCCCTTTCTCACCTTGAGAGTTGGTGCAAACTTAGCGGTGCATCAAACCCGTGATACGATCGCTCTATCACACATAAACCTCCCTATATCTTCCTCAAAACAGCCACCATACCTACCTATTATGGCATTTCCATAGCCATTCCGAGATATATTGCCATGCAACTTTCCACCATTCCGTTCATCATCATGACATACTTTACTTTTGTCATATTGCCATTGCATGATCATGTAGTTGACATCGTATTTGTGGCAAAGCCACCATGCATTATTTTTCATACATGTCACTCTTGATTCATTGCACCATCCCGGTACACCGCCGGAGGCATTCATATAGAGTCATATCTTGTTATAGTTTCGAGTTGTATTCCTTATGTTGTAAACAATAGAAGTGTGATGATCATCATTATTAGAGCATTGCCCAATAAAAAAAAAGAGAAAGGCCAAAAAGAAAAAAAGGAAAGGCCCAAAAAAAAAGAAAATAAATAAAAAGGCAATGTTACTATCCTCTTACCACACTTGTGCTTCAAAGTAGCACCTTGTTCTTCATGTAGTGAGTCTCATATATTGTGCTTCAAAGTACCACCATGTTTTTCATATAGTGAGTCTCCTAAGTTGTGTTTTTATACTAGTGGGAATTTTTCATTATAGAACTTGGCTTGTATATTCCTACGATGGGCTTCCTCAAATGCCCTAGGTCTTCGTGAGCAAGCAAGTTGGATGCACACCCACTAGTTTTCTTTTGTTGAGCATTTATAGCTCTAGTGCATCCGTTGCATGGCAATCCCTACTCCTCATGTTGACATCAATTGATGGGCATCTCCATAGCCCGTTGATTATCCTCGTCAATGTGAGACTTTCTCCTTTTTTGTGTTCTCCACACAATCCCATCATCATATTCTATTCCACCCATACTATATCCATGGCTCACGCTCATGTATTGCGTGAAGGTTGAAAAAGTTTGAGATTATTTAAGTATGAAACAATTGCTTGGCGTGTCATCGGGGGTATATAAGTTGGGAACATCTTTGTGTGACGAAAATGAAGCATAGCCTAACTATATGATTTTGTAGGGATGAACTTTCTTTTTCCATGCTATTTTGATAAGACATGATTACTTTGATTAGTATGCTTGAAGTGTTACTATTTCTTTTTATCAATATGAACTTTTATTTTGTATTCATTTGGATCTGAATATTCATACCATAATTAAGAAGATTTTACATTGAAATTATGCCAAGTAGCACTCCGCATCAAAAATTATCTTTTTTATCATTTACCTACTCGAGGACGGGCAGGAATTAAGCTTGGGGATGCTTGATACGTCTCCAACGTATATATAATTTTTGATTGCTCCATGCTGTCGGATTTCGGGTTCCGGCAGACCCTTGAGGTTCGAACACTGGGGTGCGCGCGGAGATCTCGCCCTCTACCTACCTGCACCCCGCCGCCTCGATAGGATCTAAACTACGAAAGGAACAACACAAGAGACACAAGGTTTATACTAGTTCGGGCCACCATTGTGGTGTAATACCCTACTCTAGTTTGTGGTGTGGTGGATTGCCTCTTGGGCTGATGGTGATGAACAATACAAGGAAGAACAGCCTCGCGAGGGTCTGCTCTTGGCTGGTGCAATGAACTGCTAGGGGGAGTTCGGTCGCTCTCTCTCTGCTGATTCCAGATTGCTTGGCTTCTAGCTCTGTCTATCCAAGATGCCTCTACTATGGTGGCTAGCTCTACTTATATAGGCAGAGGCCATGGGCCTCTTCCCAAATATTGAGCGGGAAGGGCGCCAACAATTGGCCATTTTGAAGGGGAACATCTAGTACACTTATCCTAACTAAAGTTGGTCCTCGCCTGTCAAAGGCTCTGGTGGTGACGCCGGCTTTGGCTCCACAATGACTTCCTTCCTGCCGTTGGGCTGGTCTTGGTCTTGTTGCACCGAAATGGACGCCTTTGCTTGATGCTCTCGCTGCGCTTGCTCCCTTTGCACCAAAGAGGAAAGGAGGACACTGCTGCTGGGCTGGCGCCTTGGTCGTCATGGCTTGCGTCATGGGCACCTCATGAGGTACCCGCCTTGATCTCTCCGCCTCCTCATGAGCCAGCTGATGAAGCCGTGCTCGAGGAAGCTCCTGTCGTCCGCCTGCAGGCTTGGCCCCTCGCGAGGGTCTTGAGCTTGTGTTGATGAAGATGGGTCGTGATGGGCCCCCTTTGAGCCATGCCACAGCCGCAGCGAGCAAGTCTGAGGACCCCGTTCCCGAACGCCGACAGTAGCCCGGGCCCAAAGCGCGCTGGACTTGGCTGAGCAGGAGGCGAAGGGGCAAGTGCAAGCGCCATGAGCCCTAACAGCTCTTGGCCTTGGGCGCCGCGTGGCTGTTGATTGGACGTGGGCGGCCCTGCTCCCCCACAACGCCTTGGCGACTGCAAGAATTGACAAGTCCCTGCATGCAAAGCGGGTCATGATTACCTATGATCGTGGAGGTCGGTGGTTGGCCTTCCCCGGCTATAAGTACGGGACGGCGCCTGCCCTTCTAGTCCATCTCCTCTTGCTTCTTCTTCTTCTCCATGGCTCCGCCAAAGAGGTTCTCGGCCGCGGAGAAGGGGAAGGCTCGCCAGGTGGAGCCTGACTCTCCCCCACCCAAGCGCGGTCGAGGCCGTCCTCGCAAACACCCTGTGGCTCCCATGGTGGCTCCTCGCGGTCGTGGAGGTGATCTCCCGCGCGGTGGCGGGCAGCAGCCCTTCTTTGGGGCCTTCTGCCATGTGACCCCTAGGTCGCGCTTCCACTCGGCGGAGGTGCTGCGGAGTTCGTTGTGTGGTCGTGAGCCGACCGGCACCGGCTCCAGCTTCCTCGCTTCCTCCTAGGTGAGCTTCCGGCTGGTGCCCAGGCGGCCTCGGCTTCAGCGGATGGTTCTTTGCAGCCGGGCCTCCGGGCTTCATTTGGAGGTCTCTACACCGGGAGCTCTGGCCCCGACCAGCGGCTAGCAAGCTTGTTTGCCAGCGTGGTCTGAGCCGGCGGTGCACCCTGCACTTCAAGTTCGACGGCGATGCCACCTTCTACGTGAGGGTGTTCGGGGAAGATGGTCGCCGCGCTGGGTGCTGCCCTGAGAATGACGACCGCGGCCGCGGGTCCAGCCCCAGCGACGATGAAGACGACAGCGCGTGCGTGGTCGGCGACGGTCGGGGCTCGTCGAGCTTTGACGATTCTTCTTCTGGCAGTGGCTCCTCCAGCGGTGGCCGCGACCAGCCTCCGCGCCGCCGCACCCGCCTAGAGGGAGGTAGCGATTCAGCCCGCCGTCTCGCCCCGGTGAAGCACGAGAGGGAGTCTGCCTGAGCTGCGGAGGTAGTTCGAGTCTCCCCCGCGAGTTGGTGTCAGGCAAGCCGCGCCTGTTTTGTTCTTTTTCCTTTTCCTGTGCAAAGAGACAGTAGTGTAGGGCCCCGCGTGGGCATGCTTGGACTATTGCTGTTAATTATCATACTATTTCTGCTATCTCGGTATTATGCCTTTGTGCTACACGCCTGCGCGTAGAAATTACTTAGCTCGGGGGCGCCCGTCGTGGCCTTCGTTTCCTGAGGCCAATGCCTCGTCGAATGCTTCATGTCCTGCAAAGGTTAGTCTGGAGAGGTAGCTCCCGGCCTCAGCTGTGGAGGCGACCGACCCAGGTCCTATGTTTGTGTCACGGTGCCCGTGGGGCATGGACTGGAGGGGTGCTCCTGTAGTGGACCCGGGTAGGGAAAACCTCGAACGATAAGGGCAGAAAACACTCGCGGGGGCGCTCAGGCTGACCCCCTCGCGAGACCTTGCATGAGAGAAATCGAGGTAGGAGGGCGACAAGGTCGAAGAGCCACAAATCAAAATGACAACAACTTCGATAAAACTTCAAATGAGAATGAACAAGCCAACTGCAGAAAGCAAATGAAAAAGCCGCGTCCGGCACCTAATATAGTCTTCGACGTATTCTCACCAGCGGAGCTAAGTGCTGCCTTTGGGCGTGGGAGGGAGCCCAGGGCTGAGGCCGGCGCTCACGAGACTCCGGGCGTGTCAGCGCCAACTCATTATTACGTGAGAGTGTCACGGCGGCGAGCTTCACAGGCGTTGGCCTTCTTCACAGCTCGAGCCTTTCTTGGGGAAGCAAGCTTCACGGGCATTGGCCCTCTTCACAGCTCTGGGCCTTTTCCAAAAGCAGCAGCTTCACGGGCACTCGCCTTCTTCACGAGCTCTGGGCCTTTTCCAAAAGATAGCTTCACGGGCATTCGCCTTCTTCACGAGCTCTGGGCCTTTTCCAAAAGATAGCTTCACAGGCATTCACCTTCTTCACAGGCTCTGGGCCTTTTCCAAAAAGATAGCTTCACAGGCATTCGCCTTCTTCACAGGCTCTGGGCCTTTTCCAAACAGATAGCTTCACAGGCATTCGCCTTCTTCACAGGCTCTGGGCCTTTTCCAAAAAGATAGCTTCACAGGCATTCGCCTTCTTCACATGCTCTGGGCCTTTTCCAAAAAGATAGCTTCACAGCCTGTTGCAGAACAGACCCTCGCGAGGCTCGTAGCTCCCGCAGGCAGGCATTCGCCGAATCCAAGACCGAGGCCGTGGCTACCGACAGTCAGCCATTAGTTGCCCCGGAGGGGTGACGAGGCACTGAAGGCTTGACGAGGTGGCGCTATGCGGGGCTGCCGCGGCCAGAGCTCAGCCATTCAGGTTTGTCGGTGTTGCAGGGACGGACCCATGCGCAAGCATCGTGCCGTTAGGGCGCAGCTCCAGCAGTTGGTGTCAGTTGAGCGGGCAACTAGGACAAGCATGTCAATCACGAAGGAGCAAGTCCATTTAGATAAGCGCAAAGAAGACGAACATCGCGGGCGGACCCGGCGACACAGGGATGATGCAGCCGAGGCGCCCCAACAAGATAAGCTAGGAACATGAAGTAAAGGATACACGCGAGGGCGGACCCACGCGGCACAGGAATAATGCAGCCACAGGCGCTCCCACTGAAATGAAACTTGAAATATGTCACTGATAGGGTTGAAGGCGAAAGGGTGTTGGTGCGGCAGACTCGGTGGGCTACGGAGCCGATCCTCACCAGCCCCAGGCTCGGGGCCTCGGGAGGCTCCGGAGGCTGAGTGGCTCCTCGTGGACCATCTCCATCTCTGCCAGGGCTGCGACGCCTGGCCTCTTGAGCCTCGGGATGCACCTCATGAGGCTGGTGGCGTGGCAGCCCGCGTTCGACAAGCCGTAAGGCATGCGAGCGTAGCTGTCGGGTGGACCTTCGTGGCGCCCCCGCGAGAGGGCGAGGCACTCTGAGGCGGCTCGGTTGAGCCTGGTATGTCGATCTGACGCGCAGCCCACCATCCTCGCTGGATGGGGAGCTCTGACAGTAAGCGGCGGCTGCCACGCATGACTCTCGACTCCTGCAGCTCCTGAATGATCTTGCTGACGAACTCCTGAGGGTTTGGCCCTCCTTGCCTTGCTCCTTCTTGAGGGAAACGTGCTTCGAAACACGCCTCCAAGTGGTGCCCAAGCGCCTTCCTCGTGACCTTAGCAAGGTCGGTGGCCCTCCAGGGGGGAGCCCCAGAGCCCTGCCTGAGGAGGGCGCCAGGCGCACTTTCCTATGCGATAGAAGGAGGTTCCTCCTGAGCAGGCGCGGACCCTGAGGGGCCTGCGTCCGAGGGACGGGCAGACGATGTCTTCTTATTCTTGGGGCGGTCTCGGGAAGCCTCCTGCTTCGCGATCCGGGTCTTCGGTGATGCGGCCTGAAAGGCTCGCTCCAGGGAGCACACCGTGTCTTTCTCTTCGTAGGGCACCGTGATGACTCCGCCACTTCCTGGCATCTTGAGGACGTTGTAGCCGTGGTGGGTTACGGCCATGAACTTGGCCAGCGCTGGGTACCCGAGGATGGCGTTGTATGGCAGGAGAATGTGGCCGACGTCGAAGTCGATGAGCTCGGTGCGGTAGTTGTCGCGCGCGCCAAAGGTGACAGGGAGGCGAACCTGCCCAATCGGGACCGTGGAGCCGTCGGTGACCCAAGAGAAAGGCTTGGTTGGATGAAGCTGATTGTAAGGCACTTGGAGATTGTTGAACGTTTCCACAGACAGGACGTTGAGCCCTGCCCCGCCATCGATGAGGGTCTTGGTGACTATGCGTTCTTGATGATTGGGGAGCAAAGCATCGGGAGGACTCGGCTGTGGCAGCACACTTGAGCTGATCCGCTGAACTGAACATGATGGCGCACGCCCGACCACGAGGCGTGTGGCTTCGAGCTTGGGAGGACTGCATTCACTTGGCAGGCGAACTGCTTGAAGATCGTTGAGAGGCTGGGACTTGAGCTCCGCTCGGGATCTGAGCGATCGCACGCTGCTCTGAAGCCCCAGCCCCTCGTCGATGATGGTCTTCATTTCTCCTTGGCTGCGGTGGTAGAGGAGGGAGGCCTGCGTTGCCTTGCAGGCGATCCTCGCGAGGCTGATCCCTCCGGCCTCCCTCATGGCGGGTCCCGCCAGCGATCCTCGCGAGGTTGGTCGCGCCACCCTTGGCGAGGGCGCGGTCTTCCAGCGTCTGCGTTCCTTCCTCCTCCTCGGCCGTAGCCCGGTCGCTGCGGTCGGGCCGTCGGCCGATCCTCCCTTCTCGCACGGCTCGGAGCTCTTGACATTCGTTGGTGTTGTGGGTGTGGAGGTCGTGGTACACGCAGTACCAGCTGCCCTTGGAAGACTCGGGCTGATCTCTGCCTCGCTTGGTTTTCGGTTCTGCCGCGAGCACGGCAGCCCCCTTGTGCTTCACATCCTTGGCCTTGGGCTTCTTCTCTTTTGGGTCTGCGGCAGGCAGCTCGAGGAGGGAGAGATGCCCTTCCTCGGCCCTGGCGCACTTGGTCGCCAAGTTGAACAGCTCCAAGGAAGTGCACAAGTCTTCATGCATCGCCAGCTCCTCCTTCATCTTGACGTCGCGCACACCGTCGGAGAAGGCGGAGATGATGGCCTCCTCGGTCACCTTAGGAATCTTGAGGCGTGCGTTCTTGAAGCTGGATGTATTTCTGCAGGTCTCCCCGGTTGCTGCTTGATGGCGCATGTCGCTCCGGCGGGTGGCAGTCACGAGTACCTTGGAAGTTGGCGGTGAAGCGGGTGCGCATCTCGTCCCAGGAGGAGATCGTGCACAGAGCCAGTTCGGGAGCTAGAGTGCGGGCCCGTCCTTGGCGCCATGGGAAACCAGTTCGCCATGACCTTCTCGTCTCCGTTGGCGGCTTGATGCCCAGCTCGTGAGCTGGAGGAACTCTTGAGGTCGGCCGTACCGTCGTAGCGAGGAGGCAGGTCTGGTTTGAACTTGCGGGCCACGCGACGCTTGCAGCTTCGGTGGTGAAAACGGCAGCCTGCTTGTGGCCACAGGAGGCCTTGGGTGACGAAGAGCTTGGTCTTGCGGGTCCCCATGCGCTGCAGCTGGGAGCAGCGCGGGGTCTTGACATGCCGAAGCAGGAGCGTGGTCGCGACGAGCTGGAGCGGGGAGCACACGGGCAGCTTCTTGCGGGCGAGGGACTTCCTGGCAGCTCTGCTCTTGCCGCGCTGGCGCCGGACGGAGCGGGTTCTGCCCAGGGACCACACGTCTTGGGGCCAAGGCGCCTTCTTGAGGAGCGGCGGCGCCCGGGCGTTGTCGCGGCGCAGGTGAGTGCGGTGCAGCGGGGCCGGACGGCGTGGGGAGCCTCTGCGACTTCGGACGAGCTTCGGCGGCGCGGTCGAGCCACTCTTCGAGACGTCGTCGGCTGGGCGGTAGCGCAGGAGCTCGTTTGCGCGATGAGCTTAGCTCGAGCCTCCATGAAGCCTTGAACGCGCGAGACGAAAACCAGCCGGGCGAGTGAGGGGTAGCAGATGCGGCCGTCTTGCCTCACGGAGGATCTTTGGGGCGATGCTTGCTGCTTGTTCTCCATCGGGCGGTGGCGGCGTTGACCGCAGCGGCGAGGAACGACGAGGCGCCCGCCGACGGAGCCGTCTGGCGTCTGGGAAGCGAGTGGCTCGGCGCTTCGGCGCGGGCCCGACGAGCGTCGACATGGATCGGTGGTCGACGAGAACGAGGCGGCGGAAGGCAATTCAGCGCACCCTACTGGCGCGCCAAATGTCGGTTCGGGTTCGGTAGACCCTTGAGGTTGAACACTGGGTGCGCGGAGATCTCGCCCTCTACCTACTGCACCCGCCGCCTCGCTAGGATCTAAACTCTGAAAGGAACAACACAAGAGACACAAGGTTTATACTAGTTCGGGCCACCATTGTGGTGTAATACCCTACTCTAGTTTGTGGTGTGGTGGATTGCCTCTTGGGCTGATGGTGATGAACAATACAAGGAAGAACAGCCTCGCGAGGGTCTGCTCTTGGCTGGTGCGATGAACTGCTAGGGGGAGTTTAGTCGCTCTCTCTCTGCTGATTCCAGATTGCTTGGCTTCTAGCTCTGTCTATCCAAGATGCCTCTACTATGGTGGCTAGCTCTACTTATATAGGTAGAGGCCCTGGGCCTCTTCCCAAATATTGAGCGGGAAGGCGCCAACAATTGGCCATTTGAAGGGAACATCTAGTACACTTATCCCGACTAAGGTTGGTCCTCGCTTTGTCAAAGGCTCTGGTGGTGGCCTTGGCTTGGGCTCCACAATGACTTCCTTCCTGCCGTTGGGCTGGTCTTGGTCTTGTTGCACGAAATGGGCGCCTTTTCTTGATGCTCTTGCCTGCGCTTGCTCCCTTTGCACCAAAGAGGAAAGGAGGACCATCTTGGCTGGCGCCCCCTTGGTGCCCTTAGTCGTCATGGCTTGCGTCATGGGCACCTCGTGAGGTACCCGCCTTGATCTCTCCGCCTCCTCGCGAGCCAGCCTGATGAAGCCGTGCTCGAGGAAGCTCCTGTCGTCCGCCCAGCAATCTTGCCCCTCGCGAGGTCTTGAGCTTGTGTTGATGAAGATGGGCGTGATGTGCCCCCCTTTGAGCCACGCCCCAGTGCAGTGCGGGCAGAGCAAGTCAGGGACCCCGTTCCCGAGCAACGACACATGCTATATTATCTACTGTTTTGGGCAATATTGGGCTTTATTATTCACTTTTATATTATTTTTTAGACTAACCTATTAACCGGAGGCCCAGCCCAGATTTGTTGTTTTATGCCTATTTCAGTGTTTCGAGGAAAAGGAATATCAAACGGAGTCAAAACGGAACGAAATCAACCGGAGAAGTTATTTTTGGAAGGAAATCCACCCGACGGACTTGGACTGTACGTCCGGAAAGAAGGGATTTGCTCACGAGGGTGGGGGGCACGCCCACCCCCTGGGGCGCGCCCCCTGCCTCGTGGCCCCCCCTTCGGTCCACCGACGTACCCCCTGCACCCATATTACCTACGTATCGTAAAACTTCCAAAACAGAAGATAGATCGGGAGTTCCGCCGCCGCAAGCCTCTGTAGCCACCAAAAGCCTCTCGGGAGCCCGTTCCGGCACCCTGCCGGAGGGGGAACCCATCACCGGTGGCCATCTTCATCATCCCGGCGCTATCCATGACGAGGAGCGAGTAGTTCACCCTCGGGGATGAGGGTATGTACCAGTAGCTATGTGTTTGATCTCTCTCTCTCTCTCTCTCTCTCTCTCTCTCGTGTTCTCTCTCGTGTTCCCTCTATGGCATGATTGTGATGTATCCCAAGCTTTGCTATTGTAGTTGGATCTTATGATGTTTCTCCCCCTGTACCCTCTTGTGATGAATTGAGTTTCCCCTTTGAAGTTATCTTATCGGATTGAGTCTTTTATGAGAACACTTGATGTATGTCTTGCCTGTTTATCTGTGGTGACAATGGGATATCACGTGCCACTTGATGTATGTTTTGGTGACCAACTTGTGGGTTCCGCCCATGAACCTATGCATAGGGGTTGGCACACGTTTTCTTGACTCTCCGGTAGAAACTTTGGGGCACTCTTTGAAGTACTTTTATGTTGGTTGGATGAATCTGAGATTGTGTGATGCATATCGTATAATCATGCCCACGAATACTTGAGGTGACATTGGAGTATCTAGGTGACATTAGGGTTTTGGTTGATTTGTATCTTAAGGTGTTATTCTACTACGAACTCTAGGGCTGTTTGTGACACTTATAGGAATAGCCCACCAGATTGATTGGAAAGAATAACTTTGAGGTGGTTTCGTACCCTACCATAATCTCTACATTTGTTCTCTGATATTAGTGGCTTTGGAGTGACTCTTTGTTGCATGTTGAGGGCTTGTTATATGATCTATCTATGTTATTATTATTGAGAGAACTTGCACTAGTGAAAGTATGAACCCTAGGCCTTGTTTCCTATCATTGCAATACCGTTTACGCTCACTTTTATCATTAGTTACCTTGCTGTTTTTATATTTTCAGATTACAAAAACCTATATCTACCATCCATATTGCACTTGTATCACCATCTCTTCGCCGAACTAGTGCACCTATACAATTTGCCATTGTATTGGGTGTGTTGGGGACACAAGAGACTCTTTGTTATTTGGTTGTAGGGTTGCTTGAGAGAGACCATCTTCATCCTACGCCTCCTACGGATTGATAAACCTTAGGTCATCCACTTGAGGGAAATTTGCTACTGTCCTACAAACCTGTGCACTTGCAGGCCCAACAACGTCTACAAGAAGAAGGTTGCGTAGTATACATCACATAGCAATGAGAGGGGAGAGTGTGTCCACGTACCCTCGTAGACCGAAAGCAGAAGCGTTAGCACAACGTGGTTGATGTAGTCGTACGTCTTCACGATCCGACCGATCAAGTACCGAACGTACGACACCTCCGAGTTCAGCACTAGTTCAACTCGATGACGTCCCTCGAACTCCGATCCAGCCGAGCTTTGAGGGAGAGTTCCGTCAGCACGATGGCGTGGTGACGATGATGATGTTCTACCGATGCAGGGCTTCACCTAAGTACCGCTATGATATGACCGGGGTGGAATATGGTGGAGGGGGGCACCGCACACGGCTAAGAGATCAATGATCAATTGTTGTGTCTATGGGGTGCCCCCTCCTCCGTGTATAAAGTGTTGGGGAACATAGCAGAAATTCAAAATTTTCCTACGAGTCACCAAGATCTATCTATGGAGAGACTAGCAACGAGAGAGAGGGGAGTGCATCTACATACCCTTGTAGATCGCTAAGCGGAAGCGTTCAAGAGAACGGGGTTGAGGGAGTCGTACTCGTCGTGATCCAAATCACCGGAGATCCTAGTGCCGAACGGACGGCACCTCCGTGTTCAACACACGTACAGCCCGGTGACGTCTCCCATGCCTTGATCTAGCAAGGAGAGAGGGAGAGGTTGAGGAAGACCCCGTCCAGCAGCAGCACAACGGCGTGGTGGTGATGAAGGAGCGTGGTATTCCAGCAGGGCTTCGCCAAGCACCGCGAGAGATGAGGAGAAAGAGAGGTTGGGCTGCGCCAGGAGAGGTGGAAACTCTTGTGTTGGCAGCCCCAAAGACCTCAACTATATATAGGGAGAGGGAGGGGCGCCCTTTAGGGTTCCACCCCAAGGGTGCGGCAGCCCAAAACCCATCTAGGGTGGCGGCCAAGGGGGGAGGGAAACTTGCCCCCAAGTAAGGTGGGGCGCCCATCCCCAAACCCTAGGCGCCTTGGGCCTGGTGGGGCGCACCAGCCCACCTGGGGCTGGTCCCCTCCCACACTTGGCCCATGCAGCCCTCTGGGGCCGGTGGCCCCACTTGGTGGACCCCCGGGACCCTCCCGGTGGTCCCGATATGTTACCAATATCACCCAAAACTTTTCCGCTGACCAAAACAGGACTTCCCATATATAAATCTTTACCTCCGGACCATTCCGGAACTCCTCGTGACGTCCGGGATCTCATCCGGGACTCCGAACAACATTCGGTAACCACATATATCTATTCCCTATAACCCTAGCGTCATCGAACCTTAAGTGTGTAGACCCTACGGGTTCGGGAACCATGCAGACATGACCGAGACGTTCTCCGGTCAATAAACAACAACGGGATCTGGATACCCATGTTGGTTCCCACATGTTCCACGATGATCTCATCGGATGAACCACGATGTCGAGGATTCAATCAATCCCGTATTCGATTCCCTTTGTCTAGCGGTATAGTACTTGCCCGAGATTCGATCGTCGGTATCCCGATACCTTGTTCAATCTCGTTACAGGCAAGTCTCTTTACTCGTTCTGTAACACATCATCCCGTGATCAACCCCTTGGTCACATTGTGCACATTATGATGATGTCCTACCGAGTGGGCCCAGAGATACCTCTCCGTCAACCGGACTGACAAATCCCAGTCTCGATTCGTGCCAACCCAACAGACACTTTCGGAGATACCCGTAGTGCACCTTTATAGCCACCCAGTTACGTTGTGATGTTTGGTACACCCAAAGCATTCCTACGGTATCCGGGAGTTTCACAATCTCATGGTCTAAGGAAATGATACTGGACATTAGAAAAGCTCTAGCATACGAACTACACGATCTTTGTGCTAGGCTTAGGATTGGGTCTTGTCCATCACATCATTCTCCTAATGATGTGATCCCGTTATCAACGACATCCAATGTCCATGGTCAGGAAACCGTAACCATCTATTGATCAACGAGCTAGTCAATTAGAGGCTTACTAGGGACATGGTGTTGTCTATGTACCCACACATGTATATGAGTTTCCTATCAATACAATTATAGCATGGATAATAAACGATTATCATGAACAAGGAAATATAATAATAATAACTAATTTATTATTACCTCTAGGGCATATTTCCAACAGTCTCCCACTTGCACTAGAGTCAATAATCTAGTTCACATCGCCATGTGATTAAAACTGATAGGTCACATCGCCATGTGACCAACATCTAAAGAGTTTACTAGTGTCACTAAACTAGTTCACATCACCATGTGATTAAGACTCAATGAGTTCTGGGGTTTGATCATGTTTTGCTTGTGAGAGAGGTTTTAGTCAACGGGTCTGCAACATTCAGATCCGTATGTATTTTGCAAATCTCTAGGTCATATTGTAAATGCTGCTTCCACGCTCCATTTGGAGCTATTCCAAATGGTCGCTCCACTATACGTATCCGGTTTGCTACTCAGAGTCATTCGGATAGGTGTTAAAGCTTGCATCGACGTAACCTTTACGCCGAACTCTTTATCACCTCCATAATCGAGAAACATTTCCTTATTCCTCTAAGGATAATTTTGACCGCTGTCCAATGATCCGTTCCTGGATCATTCTTGTACCCCTTGACTGACTCATGGCAAGGCACACTTCCGGTGCGGTACACAGCATAGCATACTATAGAGCCTACGTTCGAAGCATAGGGGACGACCTTCGTCCTTTCTCTATCTCTTATGCCATGGTCGAGTTTTAACTCTTAACTTCATACCTTACAACTCAGGCAAGAACTCCTTTGACTGATCCATCTTGAACACCTTCAAGATCATGTCAAGGTATGCGCTCATTTGAAAGTACCATTTAGCGTTTTTGATCTATCCTCATAGATCTTGATGCTCAATGTTCAAGCAGCTTAATCCACTATTTAAAAACACTTTTCAAATAACCCTATATGCTTTCCATCATTTCTGATCAACAATATGTCAACAACATATACTCATCAGAAATTCTATAGTGCTCCCACTCACTTCTTTGGAAATACAAGTTTCTCATAAACTTTGTATAAACCCAAAATCTTTGATCATCTCATCAAAGCATACATTCCAACTCCGAGATGGTTACTCCAGTCCTTAGAAGGATTGCTGGAGCTTTGCATACTTGTTAGCATCTTTCAGGATTGTCAAAACCTTCTGGTTGTATCACGTACAACCTTTCCTCAAGGATATCATCGAGGAAACAATGTTTTTTGACATCCTATCTGCAATATTTCATAAATCATGCAGTAATTGCTAATATAATTCCAACAGACTCTTAGCATTCGCTACGAGTGAGAAAGTCTCATCGTAGTCAACTCCTTGAACTTGTCGGAAAACATCTTAACGACAAGTCGAGCTTTCTTAATGGTGATACTTACCATCATTGTCTGTCTTCCTTTTAAAATCCATCTGTACCCAACGGCCTTACGACCATCAAGTATTTCTTCCAAAGTCATGGATCCTCTCTCGGATTTTATGGCCTCGAGCCATTCGTCGGAATTCGGGCCTACCATCGCTTCTCCGTAGCTCGTAGGTTCATTGTTGTGTAGCAACATGACCTCTAAGACAAAATTTCGTACCATTCTGAAGTAGTACGCGTCTTTGTCGACCTACGAGGTTTGGTAGTGACTTGATCCGAAGCATCATGATCACTATCATTAGCTTCCACTTCAATTGGCGTAGGTGCCACATGAACAACTTCCTGTGCCCTGCTACACACTGGTTGAAGTGATGGTTCAATAACCTCATCAAGTCTCCATCATCCTCCCACTCAATTCTTTCGAGAGAAACTTTTCCTCGAGAAAGGACCCGTTTCTAGAAACAATTACTTTTGCTTCCGGATCTGAGATAGGAGGTATACCCAACCATTTTGGTTATCCTATGAAGATGTATTTATCCGTTTTGGGTTCGAGCTTATCACGATGAAACTTTTTCACATAAGTGTCGCAGCCCCAAACTTTTAAGAAACGACAACTTAGGTTTCTCCAAACCATAGTTCAAACAGTGTCGTCTCAACGGAATTACGTGGTGCCCTATTAAAGTGAGTGTGGTTGTCTCTAATGCCTAACCCATGAACTATAGTGGTAATTCGATAAGATACATCATGGTACGCACCATATCTAATAGGGTGCAACTATGATGTTCGGACACACCATCACACTATGGTGTTCCAGGCGGTATTAATTGTGAAACAATTTCCACAATGTCTTAATAGCGTGCCAAAGCTCGTAACTCAGATACTCATCTCTATGATCATATCATAGACATTTTATCCTCTTCTCACCGTGATCTTCAACTTCACTCTGAAATTACTTGAACCATTCAATAATTCAGACTTGTGTTTCATCAAGTAAATATACTCAGTATCTACTCAAATCATCTGTGAAGTAAGAACATAACGATATCCACTGCGTGCCTTAGCACTCATTGGACTGCACACATCAAAATGTATTACTTCCAACAAGTTGCTTTCTTGTTCCATTTTACTAAAAACAAGGCTTTCAGTCATCTTGCCCATGTGGTATGATTTGCATGTCTCAAGTGATTCAAAATCAAGTGAGTCCAAACGGTCCATTTGCATGGAGTTTCTTCATGCATATACACCAATAGACATGGTTCGCATGTCTCAAACTTTTCAAAAATGAGTGAGTCCAAAGATACATCAACATGGAGCTTCTTCATGCGTTTATACCAATATGACTTACATGGCGATTGCCACAAGTAAGTGGTACTATCATTACTATCTTATATCTTTTGGCATGAAAATGTGTATCACTACGATCGAGATTCAATAAACCATTCTTTTAGGTGCAAGACCATTGAAGGTATTATTCAAATAAACAGAGTAACCATTATTCTCCTTAAATGAATAACCATATTGCGATAGACATAATCCAATCATGTCTATGCTCAACATAAACACCAAATAACAATTATTTAGGTTTAACACCAATCTCGATGGTAGAGGGAGCGCGATGCTTGATCACATCAACCTTGGAAACACTTCCAACACATATCGTCACTCACCTTTAGCTAGTCTCCGTTTATTCCGTAGCTTTTATTTCGAGTTACTAACACTTAGCAACCGAACCGGTATCTAATACCCTGGTGCTACTAGGAGTACTAGTAAAGTACACATTAACATAATGTATATCCAATATACTTGTATCGACCTTGCCAACCTTCTCATCTACCAAGTACCTAGGGTAATTCTGATCCAGTGACTGTTCCCCTTATTACAGAAGCACTAAGTCTCGGGTTTGGGTTCAACCTTGGGTTTCTTCACTAGAGCAGCAGCTGATTTGCCGTTTCATGAAGTATCCCTTCTTGCCCTTGCCCTTCTTGAAACTAGTGGTTTCACTAACCATCAATAATTGATGCTCCTTCTTGATTTCTACTTTCGCGGTGTCAAACATCGCGAATATTTCAAGGATCATCATATCTATCCCTGATATGTCATAGTTCATCACGAAGCTCTAGCATCTTGGTGGCAATGACTTTGGAGAAACATCACTGTTCTCATCTGGAAGATCAACTCCCACTCGATTCAAGTGATTGTTGTACTCAGACAATCTAAGCACAAGCTCAACGATTGAGCTTTTCTCCCTTAGTTTGCAGGCTAAGAAAATCGTCGGAGGTCTTATACCCCTTGACGTGGGCACGAGCCTGAAATCCCAATTTCAGCCCTCGAAACATCTCACATGTTCCGCGACGTTTCGAAATCGTCTTCGGTGCCTCAATTCTAAACCGTTTAACATTACTAAACTATCACGTAGTTATCAAAACGTGTATGTCAGATGTTCGCAACATCCACGGACGACGTTCGAGGTTCAGTACACTGAGTGGTGCATTAAGGACATAAGCCTTCTTCGAAGCAACAAGGACAATCCTCAGTTTATGGACCTAGTCCGCATAATTGCTACTATCAACTTTCAACTAAATTTTATCTAGGAACATATCTAAAACAGTAGAACTAAAGTGTAAGCTACGACATAATTTGCAAAGTCCTTTCGACTATGTTCATGATAATTGAGTTCATCTGATTATTTAATGAACTCCCACTCAGATAGACATCCCTCTAGTCATCTAAGTGATACATGATCCGAGTCAACTAGGCCGTGTCCGATCATCACGTGAGACGGACTAGTCATCATCGGTGAACATCTTCATGTTGATCGTATCTTCTATACGACTCATGTTCGAACTTTCGGTCTTCCGTGTTCCGAGGCCATGTCTGTACATGCTAGGCTTGTCAAGTCAACCTAAGTGTATTGCGTGTGTAAATCTGGCTTACACCCGTTGTATTCGAACGTTAGAATCTATCACACTCGATCATCACGTGGTGCTTCGAAACAACGAACCTTCGCAACGGTGCACAGTTAGGGGGAACACCTTCTTGAAATTTTAATGAGGGATCATCTTATTTACTACCGTCGTTCTAAGCAAATAAGATGCATAAACATGATAAACATCACATGCAATCAAAAAGTGACATGATATGGCCAATATCATTTTGCTCCTTTTGATCTCCATCTTCGGGGCTCCATGATCATCATCGTCACTGGCATGACACCATGATCTCCATCATCATGATCTCCATCATCGTGTCTCCATGAAGTTGTCTCGCCAATTATTCCTTCTACTACTATGGCTAACGGTTTAGCAATAAAGTAAAGTAATTACATGGCGTTGTTCAATGACACGCAGGTCATACAATAAATTAAGACAACTCCTATGGCTCCTGCCGGTTGTCATACTCATCGACATGCAAGTCATGATTCCTATTACAAGAACATGATCAATCTCATACATCACATATCATTCATCACATTCTTTTGGCCATATCACATCACATAGCATACCCTGCAAAAACAAGTTAGACGTCCTCTAATTGTTGTTTGCATGTTTTACGTGGCTGCTATGGGTTTCTAGCAAGAACGTTTCTTAGCTACGCAAAAACCACAACGTGATATGCCAATTGCTATTTACCCTTCATAAGGACCCTTTTCATCGAATCCGATCCGACTAAAGTGGGAGAGCGGCACCCGCTAGCCACCTTATGCAACAAGTGCATCTCGATCGGTGGAACTGTCTCACGTAAGTGTACGTGTAAGGTCGGTCCGGGCCGCTTCATCCCACAATACCGTCGAAACAAGATTGGACTAGTAACGGTAAGCATATTGAACAAAATCAACGCCCACAACTACTTTGTGTTCTACGTGCATAGAATCTACGCAATAGACCTAGCTCGATACCTTTGTTGGGGAGCGAGCAGAAATTCAAAATTTTCCTCACGAGTCACCAAGATCTATCTATGGAGAGACTAGCAACGAGAGAGAGGGGAGTGCATCTACATACCCTTGTAGATCGCTAAGCGGAAGCGTTCAAGAGAACGGGGTTGAGGGAGTCGTACTCGTCGTGATCCAAATCACCGGAGATCCTAGTGCCGAACGGACGGCACCTCCGCGTTCAACACACGTACAGCCCGATGATGTCTCCCATGCCTTGATCTAGCAAGGAGAGAGGGAGAGGTTGAGGAAGACTCCGTCCAGCAGCGGCACAACGGCGTGGTGGTGATGAAGGAGCGTGGTATTCCAGCAGGGCTTCGCCAAGCACCGCAAGAGATGAGGAGAAAGAGAGGTAGGGCTGCGCCAGGGAGAGGTGGAAACTCTTGTGTTGGCAGCCCCAAAGACCTCAACTCTATATAGGGGAGAGGGAGGGGGTGCACCCCCTTTAGGGTTCCCACCCCAAGGGGTGCGGCAGCCCCAAAACCCATCTAGGGTGGCGGCCAAGGGGGGAAGAGGGGGAAACTTGCCCCCCAAGTAAGGTGGAGGCGCCCCCTTCCCAAACCCTAGGCGCGTTGGGCCTGGTGGGGGCGACTAGCCCACCCGGGCTGGTCCCTCCCACACTTGGCCCATGCAGCCCTCTAGGGCAGTGGCCCCACTTGGTGGACCCCAGGACCCTCCGGTGGTCCCAGATGTTACCTATATCACCCAAACTTTTGGTGACCAAAACAGACTTCCCATATATAAATCTTTACCTCGGACCATTCCGAACTCCTCGTGACGTCAGGGATCTCATCCGGGACTCAACAACATTCAGTAACCACGTATATCTATTCCCTATAACCCTAGCGCCATCGAACCTTAGTGTGTAGACCCTACGGGTCGGGAACCATCTTGAACATGACCGAGACGTTCTCCGGTCAGTAACCAACATCGGGATCTGGATACCCATGTTGGTTCCCACATGTTCCACGATGATCTTATCGGATGAACCACGATGTCGAGGATTCAATCAATCCCGTATTCAATTCCCTTTGTCTAGCGGTATAGTACTTGCCCGAGATTCGATCGTCGGTATCCCGATACCTTGTTCAATCTCGTTACCGGCAAGTCTTTTTACTCGTTCCGTAACACATCATCCCGTGATCAACCCCTTGGTCACATTGTGCACATTATGATGATGTCCTACCGAGTGGGCCCAGAGATACCTCTCCGTCAACCGGACTGACAAATCCCAGTCTCGATTCGTGCCAACCCAACAGACACTTTCGGAGATACCCGTAGTGCATCTTTATAGCCACCCAGTTACGTTGTGACGTTTGGTACACCCAAAGCATTCCTACGGTATCCGGGAGTTGCACAATCTCATGGTCTAAGGAAATGATACTTGACATTAGAAAAGCTCTAGCATACGAACTACACGATCTTTGTGCTAGGCTAAGGATTGGGTCTTGTCCATCACATCATTCTCCTAATGATGTGATCCCATTATCAACGACATCCAATGTCCATGGTCAGGAAACCGTAACCATCTATTGATCAACGAGCTAGTCAATTAGAGGCTTACTAGGGACATGGTGTTGTCTATGTACCCACACATGTATCTGAGTTTCCTATCAATACAATTATAGCATGGATAATAAACGATTATCATGAGCAAGGAAATATAATAATAATAACTAATTTATTATTGCCTCTAGGGCATATTTCCAACATAAAGGGGGAGGTGGAGGGGGCCGGCCAAGGGGAGGAGGCGCTCCCAAGGGGGGGCAATCCTACTCCAAGTAGGTTTTGCCCCTGCTACCTCTTGAGCACTACGTTGGTTTTCCCTTGAAGAGGAAAGGGTGATGCAGCAAAGCGTAAGTATTTCCCTCAGTTTTTGAGAACCAAGGTATCAATCCAGTAGGAGTCCACGCGCGAGTCCCTCACACCTACACAAACAAACAAGAACCTCGTAACCAACGCGATAAAGGGGTTGTCAATCCCTTCACGGTCACTTACGAGAGTGAGATCTGATAGAGATGACATGATAATATTTTTGGTATTTTTATGATAAAGATGCAAAGTAAAATAAAAGGCAATAAAAATAGCTAAGTGTTTGAAGATTAATATGATGGAAAATAGACTCGGGGGCCATAGGTTTCACTAGTGGCTTCTCTCGAGATAGCATAAGTATTTGCGATTGGTAAACAAATTACTGTCGAGCAATCTTATATTTACTAATTGGAGGCACCATTCAAGTCCTCTCATTAATCCACATCATCAAATTTAATTACACCGTTGGATTTTACAATTTACGCTCAGGATAAAAAGAAAACTTGCGTAACATAGATGGTCCCTGTCCCACAAAGAAGGCATCTGACACGTTTACATTAGCATTATACAAACGTAAAAAAAAAGAGAATGGCTCCATCCTTGAAAACTCCAAGGAAAAAAAGGCTTCCATCCATAAAAAACATGAAAAGAAAGGAAATAAGTCTACGGCCAGAAAAAGGAGTCCTAAAAGACTGCATCACCGGTATAAAAAAAGAGACCTTAACACGTCCAGTTTCCAGAAAAAAAAAACCCACGTCCAGGACACAAAACCACGTGCCTTCTCTCTTGAAAAAGAAAATAACTTTAAACAAGAACACTTAGTTGGGATTTACCCCGCACATATTTAAAAGAGAATCCACGTCCAAGATTTAAAACAACACGTGTCCTCTTCCATGAAGAAAAACAAAAAAAAATGGATCTAACCCACACGTAGAAAAAGGGTCCTTTCAGACCCACGTCCAATTCCCACACAAAAAATGCCCACGTCCTCCCCTAAAAAAATACCCACGTCCAAGACAAAAAATCATGTGGCTTCTTAAAAACAAAATAAAAATAAAGAACACGTACAAGATGGGATAGAGCCCACACGTATTAAAAATATACGTACACATAAGTGATCGTTGGCTCTCTCCCAGTCGTGTTCCTGTCCAGCCTTTTAGTCTCACTTTTCCAACTACAACAATCCATGTTGTAAATTTCAAAAAATTTATACATGTTGTAAATCTCACTTTTCAAGTTCAGGAATCCATCATGTATATGTAAGTACATGATCTTACCACACGATGGTGATTTAGCACATAAGATCCTATCGAGCAATCTTGAATGTGTACTCATGTACATGATGTTATCCCATGATATGTTGATTTAGCAGGTACGATCTGCTCAAATAGAAGGAGCTAGATGAACTTTGAAGTTGTTCTATTTTCCTTTTTTAGCAATACAATATATCATACATATGATTTACTTCTTTATATGCTATCTCTGAAAATAAACCTCTCATAATATATATATTATTTGCTACAGTGTCAAAGATGTTGGTAGAAAACAATGGACACTGTTGTCTATACAAATATATTTAAATAATCAAACAAAACTACATGCAATCCAATGTCCTTCAGGGACAACTTCTTTTTAAATGTTGTACACATGTAAAATCTAATCCTCGAAGCCAATGGTTTTAAGATCAAATTCTACCATAATTCTGTGGCAAAAAATGAAGATGTATGTTTTTTAGATAGAGAAAAGAATATATATGTGATAATTGGGGCTCTTGATCAAATACCTTTTAAAAATTTATTATCACGAATACATGATACATGCAACAACATTTATATTTCTAACCGTGTTGTCTACCAACATAATCATAACAATCAAATAATAACATGTTCATATTATTGTCCTACATTTCTGATTGGTACCCACTTTGTCATATTTAAAATTATATAAGTGCTAGCCCGTGCAGATGCACGGGTTAATGACTAGTTGATAGAATTGAGCATAGTTATGAGAATATCTAGGTGTTATCATGTATATAGGCATCACGTCCGAGACAAGTAGACCGACTCTTGCCTGCATCTACTACTATTACTCCACACATCGACCGCTATCCAGCATGCATCTAGAGTATTAAGTTCATGAAGAACAGAGTAACACATTAAGAAAGATGACATGATGTAGAGGGATAAACTCATGCAATATGATATAAACCCCATCTTTCTATCCTCGATGGCAACAATACAATACATGCCTTGCTGCCCCTACTGTCACTGGGAAAGGACACCGCAAGACTGAACCCAAAGCTAAGCACTTCTTCCATTGCAAGAAAGATCAATCTAGTAGGCCAAACCAAACTGATAATTCGAAGAGACTTGCAAAGATAACCAATCATACATAAAAGAATTCAGAGAAGATTCAAATATTGTTCATAGATAATCTTGATCACAAACCCACAATTCATCGGATCTCGACAAACACACCGCAAAAGAAGATTACATCGAATAGATCTCCACAAGAGAGGGGGAGAACATTGTATTGAGATCCAAAAAGAGAGAAGAAGCCATCTAGCTAATAAATATGGACCCGAAGGTCTGAGGTAAACTACTCACACTTCATCAGAGAGGCCTTGGAGATGTTGTAGAGGCCCTCCGTGATCAATGCCTCCTCCGGCGGAGCGCCGGAAAAGGCCCCAAGATGGGATCTCACCGGTACAGAAAGTTACGGCGGTGGAATTAGGTTTTTGGCTCCGTATCTGGTAGTTTGGGAGTACGTAGGTATATATAGGAGGAAGAAGTACGTCGGTGGAGCAACAAGAGGCCCACGAGGGTGGAGGGCGCGCTTGGGGGGGGGGGGGGGGTAGGCGCGCCCCCTACCTCGTGCCTTCCTTGTTCGTTTCTTTGCGTAGACTCCACGTCCTATGGATCACGTTCGTTCCGAAAATCACGTTCCCGAAGGTTTCATTCCGTTTGGACTCTGTTTGATATTCTTTTTCTGCGAAACACTGAAACGGACAAAAAACAGCAATTCTGGGCTGGGCCTCCGGATAATAGGTTAGTCCCAAAATAATATAAAAGTGTATAATAAAGCCCAATAATGTCCAAACCAAAATACAATATAGCATGGAACAATAAAAAATTATAGATACGTTGAAGACGTATCAAGCATGCCCAAGCTTAATTCCTGCTCGTCCTCGAGTAGGTAAATGATAAAAACAGAATATTTGATGTGGAATGCTACTTGGCATGGTTTTCAATGTAATTCTCTTAACTGTGGTATGAATATTCAGATCCGAAAGATTCAAGATAAAGGTTTAATATTGACATAAAAGTAATAATACTTCAAGCATACTAACTAAGCAATTATGTCCTCTCAAAATAACATGGCCAAAGAAAGTTCATCCCTACAAAATCATATAGTTTGTTCATGCTCCATTTCCGTCACACAAGAATGCTCTCATCATGCACAACCCCGATGACAAGCCAAGCAATTGTTTGATACTTTAGTAATCTCAAGCTTTTTTCAACCTTCACACAATACATGAGCGTGAGCCATGGATATAGCACTATGGGTGGAATAGAATATAATGATAGGGGATATGTGGAGAAGACAAAAAAGGAGAAGGTCTCACATCAACGAGGCTAATCAATGGGCTATGGAGATGCCCATCGATTGATGTTAATGCAAGGAGTAGGGATTGCCATGCAACGGATGCACTAGAGCTATAAATGTATGAAAGCTCAACAAAAGAAAACTAAGTGGGTGTCCATCCAACTTGCTTGCTCACGAAGACCTAGGGCACTTGAGGAGGCCCATAGTTGGAATATACAAGCCAAGTTCTATAATGAAAAATTCCCACTAGTATATGAAAGTGACGAAAGAAGAGACTCTCTATCATGAAGATTATGGTGATACTTTGAAGCACAAGTGTGGCAAAGGATAGTAACATTGTCCCTTCTCTCTTTTTATCTCTTTTTTTGGGCCTTCTCTTTTTTTATGGCCTTTCTCCTTTTTTATTCCTCACTGGGGACAATGCTCTAGAAAATGATGATCATCACACTTCTATTTATTTACAACTCAATAACAAGAGACTCTCTAACATGAAGAATTCCCACTAGTATATGAAAGTGACAAAACAAGAGACTCTCTAACATGAAGAACATGGTGCTACTTTGAAGCACAAGTATGGAAAAGGATAGTAGCATTGCCCCTTTTTTGTGCCTTCCTTTTTTCTATTTGGCCTTTCTCTTTTTTTATTGGGACAATGCTCTATGAATGATGATCATCACACTTCTATTTATTTACAACTCAATGATTACAACTCGATACTAGAACAAAGTATGACTCTATATGAATGCCTCCGGCGATATACCGGGATAACAATGAATCAAGAGTGACATGTATGAAAAATTATGAACGGTGGCTTTGCCACAAATACGATGTCAACTACATGATTATGCAAAGCAATATGACAATGATGAGCGTGTCATAATAAACAGAACGGTGGAAAGTTGCATGCAATATATCTCGGAATGGCTATGGAAATGCCATAATAGGTAGGTATGGTGGCTGTTTTGAGGAAGATATAAGGAGGTTTATGTGTGAAAGAGTGTATCATATCACAGGGTTTGGATGCACCGGCGAAGTTTACACCAACTCTCAATGTGAGAAAGGGCAATGCACGGTACCGAAGAGGCTAGCAATGATGGAAGGGTAAGAGTGCGTATAATCCATGGACTCAACATTAGTCATAAATAACTCACATACTTATTGCAAAAATCTACAAGTCATAAAAAACTAGGCACTACGCGCATGCTCCTAGGGGGATAGATTGGTAGGAAAAGACCATCGCTCATCCCCGACCGCCACTCATAAGGAAGACAATCAAAGAACACCTCATGTTTCAAATTTGTTAAATTACGTTTACCATAAGTGCATGCTACGGGACTTGCAAACTTCAACACAAGTATTTCTCAAATTCACAACTACTCAACTAGCACAACTTTAATATCACTACCTTCATATCTCAAAACAATCATCAAGCATCAAACTTCTCTTAGTATT
This sequence comes from Aegilops longissima, assembly GCA_021605205.1. Lineage (NCBI taxonomy): Eukaryota > Viridiplantae > Streptophyta > Magnoliopsida > Poales > Poaceae > Aegilops > Aegilops longissima. The sequence continues at coordinate 154,539,504 of CM038678.1, read as the reverse complement.
TATCACACTCATAAGAAAGTTTTTTTTACTAGTCTTGAATACCTTGCATATTAGGATTACCTAGAAAATTACTATGCTGTTTAAGACTCTCAAAATAATATAAGTGAAGTATGATAGAATAATAGTTTCTATAAAACGAAACCACCACCATTCTCTAAAAGATATAAGTGAAGCACTAGAGCAAAAACTATATAGCTCAAAAGATATAAGTGAAGCACATAGAGTATTCTAATAATTTCTGAATCATGTGTGTATCTCTCAAAAAGTGTGTCCAGCAAAAATGATTGTGGTAAACTAAAAAGCAAAGACTCAAATAATACAAGAAGCTCCAAGCAAAACACATATCATGTGGTGAATAAAAATATAGCTCCAAGTAAAGTTACCAATGGAAAGAGACGAAAGAGGGGATGACTTCCGGGGCATCCCCAAGCTTTGGCTTTTTGGTGTCCTTAGATTATCTTGGGGTGCCTTGGGCATCCCCAAGCTTAGGCTCTTTCCACTCCTTGTTCCATAATCCATCAAATCTTTTACCCAAAACTTGAAAACTTCACAACACAAAATTTAACAGAAAATCTCGTGAGCTCCGTTTGCGAAAGAAAACAAAAGACCACTTCAAGGTACTGTACTTAACTCATTTTTTATTTATATTGGTGTTAAACCTACTGTATTCCAACTTCTCTATGGTTTATAAACTATTTTATTAGCCATATATTTATCAAAATAAGCAGACAACACACGAAAAACAGAATCTGTCAAAAACAGAACAATCTGTAGTAATCTGTAACTAACGCAAACTTATGGAACTCCAAAAATTCAGCCAAAATAGGAAGACCTATACAATTTGTTTATTTATCATAAGCAATTGGAATCAATATTTTATCACGTTCTGGTGATTTTTAAAAATTATTTCGTGAACAGAAAGTTTCTGCAATTTTCAGCAAGATCAAATAACTATAATCCAAGAAGATCCTGTAGGTTTAACTTGGCACAAACACTAATTAAAACATAAAAAAATATCTAACCAGAGGCTAGATCAAAGATTTATTCCTAAACAGAAGCAAAAAGCAAAAAACTAAAAATAAAATTGGGTTGCCTCCCAACAAGCGCTATCGTTTAACGCCCCTAGCTAGGCATAAAAGCAAGGATAGATATAAGTATTGCCACCTTTGGTAGGCAAACCATAAGTGGATCTCATGATAGATTCATATGGTAATTTTATTTTCTTTCTAGGGAAGTGTTCCATGCCTTTCCTTAATGGAAATTGGAATCTAATATTCCCTTCCTTCATATCAATAATTGCACCAATCATTCTAAGGAAAGGTCTACCAAGGATAATAGGACATGAAGGATTGCAATCTATATCAAGAACAATAAAATATACGGGCACATAATTCCTATTTGAAATAATAAGAACATCATTAATTCTTCCCATAGGTTTTTTGATAGTGGAATCCACAAGGTGCAAATTTAAAGAGCAATCGTCAAGTTCATGGAAACCTAGCAAATCACACAAAGTCTTTGGAATCGTGGAAACACTAGCACCCATATCACACAAAGCATAGCATTCATGATCTTTAATTTTAATTTTAATAGTAGGTTCCCACTCATCATAAAGTTTCCTAGGGATAGAAACTTCCAACTCAAGTTTTTCTTCATAAGATTGCATCAAAGCATCAACGATATGTTTAGTAAAAGCTTTATGTTGACTATTAACATGTGGAGAATTTAGCACGGATTGCAACAAGGAAATACAATCTATCAAAGAGCAATTATCATAATTAAATTCCTTGAAATCCAAAATAGTGGGTTCATTGATATCTAAAGTTTTAACTTCTTCAACCCCACTTCTACCAAATTTTGCATCAAGATCTAAAACTCCAAATTTTTGGAACGCCTACGAGGTAAAGGTAACTCATCTTCAGACCCATCATTATCAATATTCATATTGCAAAACAAAGATTTAATAGGGGACACATCAATAACTTTTAGATCTTCGTCTTTATTCTCGTAGAAATTAGAAGAACATGCTTTCATAAAGCAATCTTTCTTAGCACGCATCCTAGCGGTTCTTTCTTTGCACTCATCAATGGAAATTCTCATGGCTTTGAGAGACTCATTGATATCATGCTTAGGTGGAATAGATCTAAGTTTTAAAGAATCAACATCAAGAGAAATTCTATCAACGTTCCTAGCCAATTCATCAACTTTAAGCAATTTTTCTTCAAGCAAAGCATTGATTTTTTTTTGTGAATTCATAAATTCTTTAACACTATTCTCAAATTCAGAGGGCATATTATTAAAATTTCCATAAGAACTATTGTAGGAATTACCATAATTATTAGAGGAATTACTAGGGAACGGTCTAGGATTAAAGTTCCCTCTATACGCGTTGTTACCAAAATTATTCCTACCAACAAAATTCACATCCAGAGATTCATTATTATTCTCAATCAAAGTAGACAAAGGCATATCATTAGGATCCGAAGAAACACTTTTGGTAGCAAATAATTTCATAGTTCATCCATCTTTCCACTCAAAACATTAATTTGTTCTATCGCATGCACTTTTTTGTTAGTAGATCTTTCGGTGTGCCATTGAGAATAATTAACCATAATATTATCTAGGAGTTTAGTAGCTTCTCCTAAAGTGATTTCCATAAAAGTGCCTCCCGCGGCCGAATCTAAAAGATTTCTAGAAGCAAAATTCAATCCGGCATAATTTTTTTGTATAATCATCCACAAATTGAAGCCATGAGTAGGGCAATTACGTATCATTAATTTCATCCTCTCCCAAGCTTGTGAAACATGTTCATGATCAAGTTGCTTAAAATTCATAATATCGTTTCTAAGAGAGATGATTTTAGCGGGAGGAAAATACTTAGAGATAAAAGCATCTTTGCACTTATTCCATGAATCAATATTATTTTTAGGCAAAGACGAAAACCACACTTTAGCACGATCTCTAAGAGAAAAGGAAAATAGCTTCAATTTAACGATATCATTATCAACATCCCTCTTCTTTTGCATATCACACAAATCAACAAAGCTATTTAGATGGGTAGAGGCATCTTCACTACGAAGGCCGGCGAATTGATCTTTCATAACAAGATTCAACAAAGCAGCATTAATCTCACAAGACTCAACATCATTAAGAGGAGCAATCGGAGTGCTAAGAAAATCATTATTGTTGGTATTGGTAAAGTCACACAATTTGGTATTATCTTGAGCCATCGTGACAAGCAAGCAATCCAACAAGCAAGCAAACAAGAAAAGAGCGAAAAAGAGGCGGACGAAAGAGAGGGCGAATAAAACGGCAAGGGTGAAGTGGGGGAGAGGAAAACAAGAGGCAAATGGCAAATAATGTAATGCGAGGGAGATGAGTTTGTGATGGGTACTTGTTATGGCTTGACTTTTGCGTAGACTTCCCGACAACGGCGCCAGAAATCCTTCTTGCTACCTCTTGAGCACTGCGTTGGTTTTCCCTTGAAGAGGAAAGGGTGATGCAGCAAAGTAGCGTAAGTATTTCCCTCAGTTTTTGATAACCAAGGTATCAATCCAGTAGGAGTCCACGCGCGAGTTCCTCGCACCTACACAAACAAACAAGGACCTCGCAACCAACGCGATAAAGGGGTTGTCAATCCCTTCACGGTCACTTACGAGAGTGAGATCTGATAGAGATGATAGGATAATATTTTTGGTATTTTTATGATAAAGATGCAAAGTAAAATAAAAGGCAATAAAAATAGCTAAGTGTTGGAAGATTAATATGATAGAAAATAGACCCCCGGGCCATAGGTTTCACTAGTGGCTTCTCTCAAGACAACATAAGTATTTGTGATTGGTAAACAAATTACTCTCGAGCAATTGATAGAATGGAGCAAAGTTATGAGAATATCTAGGTATGATCATGTATATAGGCATCACGCCCGAGACAAGTAGACCGACTCTTGCCTGCATCTACTACTATTACTCCACACATCGACCGCTATCCAGCATGCATCTAGAGTATTAAGTTCATGAAGAACAGAGTAACGCATTAAGAAAGATGACATGATGTAGAGGGATAAACTCATGCAATATGATATAAACCCCATCTTTTTATCCTCGATGGCAACAATACAATACGTGACTTGCTGCCCCTACTGTCACTGGGAAAGGAAACCGCAAGATTGAACCCAAAGCTAAGCACTTCTCCCATTGCAAGAAATATCAAACTAGTAGGCCAAACCAAACTGATAATTCGAAGAGACTTGCAAAGATAACCAATCATACATAAAAGAATTCAGAGAAGATTCAAATATTGTTCATAGATAATCTTGATCATAAACCCACAATTCATCGGATCTCGACAAACACACACAAAAAGAAGATTACATCGAATAGATCTCCACAAGAGAGGGGAGAACATTGTATTGAGATCCAAAAAGAGAGAAGAAGCCATCTAGCTAATAACTATGGACCCGAATGTCTGAGGTAAACTACTCACACTTCATCGGAGAGGCCTTGGAGATGATGTAGAGGCCCTCCGTGATCAATGCCTCCTCCGGCGGAGCGCCGGAAAAGGCCCCAAGATGGGATCTCACGGGTACAGAAAGTTGCGGCGGTGGAATTAGGTTTTTGGCTCGGTATCTGGTAGTTTGGGGGTACGTAGGTATATATAGGAGGAAGAAGTACGTCGGTGGAGCAACGAGAGGCCCACGAGGGTGGAGGGCGCGCCTTGGGGGTAGGCGCGCCCCCCTACCTTGTGCCTTCCTTGTTCGTTTCTTTGCGTAGGATCCAAGTCCTCTGGATCACGTTCATTCCAAAAATCTCGTTCCCGAAGGTTTCATTCCGTTTGGACTCCGTTTGATATACTTTTTCTGCGAAACAACAAATCTGGGCCGGGCCTCCAGTTAATAGGTTAGTCCCAAAGATAATATAGAAGTGTATAATAAAGCCCAATAATGTCCAAAACATAATATAATATAGGATGGAACGATCAAAAATTATAGATACGTTGGAGACGTATCAGCCCCCCTTTCCTATTCCAACTAGGAGAAGGGGGAAGGAGGAGGTGGAGAGAAGGAAGGACAAGGGGGGCCGCCGCCCCCTTCCCTTTCCCAATTCGGATTGGGGAAAGGGGGGCCGCGCGCCACCTCCTGGCCGCCTCTCCTCTTCCACCACTTGGGCCCATGAGGCCCAATAACCCCGGGGTTCCGTAACCCCGGTACTCCTAAGATATATCCGATAACCCCCGGAACCATTCCTGTGTCCGAATATAGTTGTCCAATATATCAATCTTCATGTCTCGACCATTTCGAGACTCCTCGTCATGTCCGTGATCACATCCGGGACTCCGAACTACCTTCGGTACATCAAAACACATAAACTCATAATATAACCGTCATCGAACTTTAAGCGTGCGGACCCTACGGGTTCGAGAACTATGTAGACATGACCGAGACACGTCTCCGGTCAATAAGCAATAGCGGAACCTGGATGCTCATATTGGCTCCCATATATTCTACAAAGATCTTTATCGGTCAAACCGCATAGCAACATACATTGTTCCCTTTGTCATCGGTATGTTACTTCCCCGAGATTCGATCGTCGGTATCTCAATACCTAGTTCAATCTCGTTACCGGCAAGTCTCTTTACTCGTTCCGTAATACATCATCCCGCAACTAACTCATTAGTTACAATGCTTGCAAGGCTTAAGTGATGTGCATTACCGAGTGGGCCCAGAGATACCTCTCCGACAATCGGAGTGACAAATCCTAATCTCGAAATACGCCAACCCAACAAGTACCTTCGGAGACACTTGTAGAGCACCTTTATAATCACCCATTTATGGTGTGACGGTTGGTAGCACATAAAGTGTTCCTCCGGTAAACGGGAGTTGCATAATCTCATAGTCATAGGAACATGTATAAGTCATGAAGAAAGCAATAGCAACATACTAAACGATCAAGTGCTAAGCTAACGGAATGGGTCAAGTCAATCACATCATTCTCCTAATGATGTGATCCCATTAATCAAATGACAACTCTTTGTCTATGGATAGGAAACATAACCATCTTTGATCAACGAGCTAGTCTAGTAGAGGCATACTAGTGACACTCTGTTTGTCTATGTATTCACACATGTATCATGTTTCGGTTAATACAATTCTAGCATGAATAATAAACATTTACCATGATGTAAGGAAATAAATAATAACTTTATTATTGCCTCTAGGGCATATTTCCTTCAGTCTCCCACTTGCACTAGAGTCAATAATCTAGATTACACAGTAATGATTCTAACACCCATGGAGCCTTGGTACTGATCATGTTTTGCCCGTGGAAGAGGCTTAGTCAACAGGTCTGCAACATTCAGATCCGTATGTATCTTGCAAATCTCTATGTCTCCCACCTGGACTTGATCCCGGATGGAGTTGAAGCGTTTCTTGATGTGCTTGGTTCTCTTGTGAAATATGGATTCCTTTGCCAAAGCAATGGCACCAGTATTGTCACAAAAGATTTTCATTGGACCCGGTGCACTAGGTATGACACCTAGATCGGATATGAACTCCTTCATCCAGACTCCTTCATTTGCTGCTTCCGAAGCAGCTATGTACTCCGCTTCACATGTAGATCCCACTACGACGCTTTGTTTAGAACTGCACCAACTAACATCTCCACCATTCAATAAAAACACGTATCCGGTTTGCGATTTAGAATCGTCCGGATCAGTGTCAAAGCTTGCATCGACGTAACCATTTACTACGAGCTCTTTGTCACCTCCATAAATGAGAAACATATCCTTCGTCTTTTCAGGTATTTCAGGATGTTCTTGACCGCTGTCCAGTGATCCACTCCTGGATTACTTTGTTACCTCCCTGCTAAACTAATAGTAAGGCACACATCAGGTCTGGTACACAACATTGCATACATGATAGAGCCTATGGCTGAAGCATAGGGAACATCTTTCATTTTCTCTCTATCTTCTGTAGTGGTCGGGCATTGAGTCTTACTCAACTTCACACCTTGTAACACAGGCAAGAACCCTTTCTTTGCTTGATCCATTTTCAACTTCTTCAAAACTTTGTCAAGGTATGTGCTTTGTGAAAGTCCAATTAAGCGTCTCGATCTATCTCTATAGATCTTGATGCCCAATATATAAGCAGCTTCACCGAGGTCCTTCATTGAAAAACTCTTATTCAAATATCCTTTTATGCTATCCAGGAATTCTATATCATTTCCAATCAACAATATGTCATCCACATATAATATCAGAAATGCTACTGAGCTCCCACTCACTTTCTTGTAAATACAAGGCTTCTCCAAAAGTCTCAGATAAAACCATATGCTTTGATCACACTATCAAAACGCTTATTCCAACTCTGAGAGGCTTGCACCAGACCATAAATGGATCACTGGAGCTTGCACACTTTGTTAGCTCCCTTTGGATTGACAAAACCTTCTGGTTTCATCATATACAACTCTTCTTCCAGAAATCCATTCAGGAATGCAATTTTGACATCCATTTGCCAAATTTCATAATCATAAAATGCGGCAATTGCTAACATGATTCGTACAGACTTAAGCATCGCTACAGGTTTGAAGGTCTCATCGTAGTCAATCCCTTGAACTTGTCGAAAACCTTTTGCAACAAGTCGAGCTTTATAGACAGTAACATTACTGTCAGCGCCGGTCTTCTTCTTGAAGATCCATTTATTCCTGATGGCTTGCCGATCATCGGGCAAGTCAACCAAAGTCCACACTTTGTTCTCATACATGGATTCCATCTCAGATTTCATGGCCTCAAGCCATTTTGCAGAATCTGGGCTCACCATTGCTTCTTCGTAGTTCGTAGGTTCGTCATGGTCTAGTAACATAACCTCCAGAACAGGATTACCGTACCAATCTGGTGCGGATCTTACTTTGGTTGACCTACGAGGTTCAGTAACAACTTGATCAGAAGTTTCATGATCATCATCATTAATTTCCTCACTAATTGGTGTAGACGTCACAGGAACCGGTTTCTGTGATGAACTACTTTCCAATAAGGGAGCAGGTACTGTTACCTCATCAAGTTCTACTTCCCTCCCACTCACTTCTTTCGAGAGAAACTCCTTCTCTAGAAAGGATCCATTCTTGGCAACGAATGTCTTGCCTTCAGATCTGTGATAGAAGGTGTACCCAACAGTTTCCTTCGGGTATCCTATGAAGACATATTTCTTCGACTTGGGTTCGAGCTTATCAGGTTGAAGCTTTTTCACATAAGCATCGCAGCCCCAAACTTTAAGAAACGACAACTTTGGTTTCTTGCCAAACCACAGTTCATAAGGCGTCGTCTCAACGGATTTTGATGGTGCCCTATTTAACGTGAATGCGGCCGTCTCTAAAGCATAACCCCAAAACGATAGCGGTAAATCAGTAAGAGACATCATAGATCGCACCATATCTAATAAAGTAGGATTACGACGTTCGGACACATCATTACGCTGTGGTGTTCCGGGTGGCGTGAGTTGCGAAACTATTCCGCATTGTTTCAAATGTAGACCAAACTCGTAACTCAGTTATTCTCCTCCATGATCAGATCGTAGAACTTTATTTTCTTGTTACGATGATTTTCAACTTCACTCTGAAATTCTTTAAACTTTTCAAATGTTTCAGACTTATGTTTCATTAAGTAGATATGCCCATATCTGCTTAAATCATCTGTGAAGGTGAAAAAATAATGATACCCGCCGCGAGCCTCAACATTCATTGGACCACATACATCAGTATGTATGATCTCCAACAAATCAGTTGCTCGCTCCATAGTTCCGGAGAACAGGGTTTTAGTCATCTTGCCCATGAGGCATGGTTCGCGAGTACCAAGTGATTCATAATCTAGTGATTCCAAAAGTCCATCAGTATGGAGTTTCTTCATGCGCTTTACACCAATATGACCTAAACGGCAATGCCACAAATAAGTTGCACTATCATTATCAACTCTGCATATTTTGGCTTCAACATTATGAATATGTGTATCACTACTATCGAGATTCATAAAAAATAGACCACTCTTCAAGGGTGCATGACCATAAAAGATATTACTCATATAAATAGAACAACCACTATTATCAGATTTAAATGAATAACCGTCTCGCATCAAACAAGATCCAAATATAATGTTCATGCTCAACGCTGGCACCAAATAACAATTATTTAGGTCTAAAACTAATCCCGAAGGTAGATGTAGAGGTAGCGTGCCGACGGCGATCACATCGATTTTGGAACTGTTTCCCACGCGCATCGTCACCTCGTCCTTAGCCAGTGTTCGCTTAATCCGTAGTCCCTGTTTCGAGTTTCAAATATTAGCAACAAAACTAGTATCAAATACCCAGGTGCTACTGCAAGCTCTGGTAAGGTACACACCAATAACATGTATATCACATATACCTTTGTTCACCTTGCCATCCTTCTTATTCGCCAAATACTTGGGGCAGTTCCGCTTCCAGTGACCAGTCTGCTTGTAGTAAAAGCACTCAGTCTGAGGCTTAGGTCCAGACTTGGGTTTCTTCTCCTGAGCAGCAACTTGTTTGTTGTTCTTCTTGAAGTTCCCCTTCTGCTTCCCTTTGCCCTTTTTCTTGAAACTGGTGGTCTTATTGACCATCAACACTTGATGCTCCTTCTTGATTTCCACCTCCGCAGCCTTTAGCATTGCGAAGAGCTCGTGAATCGTTTTATCCATCCCTTGCATGTTATAGTTCATCACGATGCTCTTGTAGCTTGGTGGCAGTGATTGAAGAATTCTGTCAATGACGCTATCATCCGGAATATTAACTCCCAGCTTGAATCAAGTGATTGTTATACCCGCACATTACGAGTATATGCTCACCGATGAACTATTCTCCTCCATCTTGCAGCTGTAGAACTTATTGGAGACTTCATATCTCTCAATCCGGCATTTCTTGAAATATTAACTTCAACTCTGGAACATCTCATATGCTCCATGACGTTCAAAACGTCGTTGAAGTCCCGGTTCTAAGCTGTAAAGCATGGCACACTGAACTATCGAGTAGTCATCAGCTTTGCTCTGCCAGAAGTTCATAACATTCGGTGTTGCTCCTGCAGCAGTTTTGGCACCTAGCGGTGCTTCCAGGACGTAATTCTTCTGTGCAACAATGAGGATAATCCTCAAGTTACGGACCCAGTCCATGTAATTGCTACCATCATCTTTCAACTTTGCTTTCTCAAGGAACGCATTAAAATTCAACGGAACAACAACACGAGCCATCTATCTACAACAAACATAGACATGCAATATACTATCAGGTACTAAGTTCATGATAAATTTAAGTTCAATTAATCATATTACTTAAGAACTCCCACTTAGATAGACATCCCTCTAATCATCTAAGTGATCACGTGATCCAAATCTACTAAACCATAACCGATCATCACGTGAAATGGAGTAGTTTTCAATGGTGAACATCACTATGTTGATCATATCTACTATATGATTCACGCTCGACCTTTCGGTCTCAGTGTTCCGAGGCCATATCTGCATATGCTAGGCTCGTCAAGTTTAACCTGAGTATTCTGCGCGTGCAAAACTTATTGCACCCGCTGTAGATGGACGAGAGCTTATCACACCCGATCATCACGTGGTGTCCGGGCACGATTTAACTTTGGCAACGGTGCATACTCGTGGAGAACACTTTTATCTTGAAATTTAGTGAGAGATCATCTTATAATGCTACCGTCAATCAAAGCAAAATAAGATGCATAAAAGATAAACATCACATGCAATCAATATAAGTGATATGATATGGCCATCATAATCTTGTGCTTGTGATCTCCATCTCCGAAGCACCGTCATGATCACCATCATCACCGGCGCGACACCTTGATATCCATCATAGCATCATTGTCGTCTCGCCAACTATTGCTTCTACGACTATCGCTACCGCTTAGTGATAAAGTAAAGCAATTACAGGGCGATTGCATTGCATACAATAAACCGACAACCATATGGCTCCTGCCAGTTGCCGATAACTCGGTTGCAAAACATGATCATCTCATACAATAAAATATAGCATAATGCCTTGACCATATCACATCACAACATGCCCTGCAAAAACAAGTTAGACGTCCTCTACTTTGTTGTTGCAAGTTTTACGTGGCTGCTACGGGTTGAGCAAGAACCGTTCTTACCTACGCATCAAATCTACAATGATAGTTCGTCAAGTTAGTGCTGTTTTAACCTTCTCAAGGACCGGGCGTAGCCACACTCGGTTCAACTAAAGTTGGAAAAAATGACACCTGCCAGCCACCTGTGTGCAAAGCACGTCGGTAGAACCAGTCTCGCGTAAGCGTACGCGTAATGTCGGTCCGGGCCGCTTCATCCAACAATACCGCCGAACCAAAGTGTGACATGCTGGTAAGCAGTATGACTTGTATCGCCCACAACTCACTTGTGTTCTACTCGTGCATATAACATCAAAGCATAAAACCTGGCTCGGATGCCACTGTTGGGGAACGTAGTAATTTGAAAATTTTCCTACGCACACGCAAGATCATGGTGATGCATAGCAACGAGAGGGGAGAGTGTGTCCACGTACCCTCGTAGACCGAAAGCGTAAGCGTTAACACAACGCGGTTGATGTAGTCGTACGTCTTCACGATGTGACCGATCAAGTTCCGAATGCACGGCACCTCCGAGTTCAGCACACGTTCAACTCGATGACGTCCCTCGAACTCCGATCCAACCGAGCTTTGAGGGAGAGTTCCGTCAGCACGACTGCGTGGTGACGATGATGATGTTCTACCGATGCAGGGCTTCACCTAAGTACCACTATGATATGACCGAGGTGGAATATGGTGGAGGGGGGCACCACACACGGCTAAGAGATCAATGATCAATTGTTGTGTCTATGGGGTGCCCCCTCCTCCGTATATAAAGGGGGGGAGGAGGAGGGGGCCGACCAAGGGGAGGAGGCGCGCCCAAGGGGGGCAATCCTACTCCAAGTAGGTTTTGCCCCCCTTTCCTATTCCAACTAGGAGAAGGGGGAAGGAGGAGGTGGAGAGAAGGAAGGAGAAGGGGGGCCGCCGCCCCCTTCCCTTTACCAATTCGGATTGGGGCAAGGGGGCCGCGCGCCACCTCCTAGCCGCCTCTAATCTTCCACCACTTGGGCCCATGAGGCCCAATAACCCCCCGGGGGGGTCCGGTAACCCCCCGGTACTCCGGTATATATCCGATAACCCCCGGAACCATTCCGGTGTCCGAATATAGTCGTCCAATATATCAATCTTCATGTCTCGACCATTTCGAGACTCCTCGTCATGTCCGTGATCACATCCGGGACTCTGAACTACCTTCGGTACATCAAAACACATAAACTCATAATATAACCATCATCGAACTTTAAGCGTGCGGACCCTACGGGTTCGAGAACTATGTAGACATGACCGAGACACGTCTCCGGTCAATAACCAATAGCGGAACCTGGATGCTCATATTGGCTCCCACATGTTCTACAAAGATCTTTATCGGTCAAACCGCATAACAACATACGTTGTTCCCTTTGTCATCGGTATGTTAGTTGCCCGAGATTCGATCGTCGGTATCTCAATACCTAGTTCAATCTCGTTAACGGCAAGTCTCTTTACTCATTCCGCAATACATCATCCCGCAACTAACTCATTAGTTGTAATGCTTGCGAGGCTTAAGTGATGTGCATTACCGAGTGGGCCCAGAGATACCTCTCCGACAATCGGAGTGACAAATCCTAATCTCGAAATACGCCAACCCAACAAGTACCTTCGGAGACACCTGTAGAGCACCTTTATAATCACCCAGTTACGTTCTGACATTTGGTAGCACACAAAGTGTTTCCGGTAAACGGGAGTTGCATAATCATAGTCATAGGAACATGTATAAGTCATGAAGAAAGCAATAGCAACATACTAAATGATCAAGTGCTAAGCTAACGGAATGGGTCAAGTCAATCACATCATTCTCCTAATGATGTGATCCCGTTAATCAAATGACAACTCTTTGTCTATGGATAGGAAACATAACCATCTTTGATCAACGAGCTAGTCTAGTAGAGGCATACTAGTGACACTCTGTTTGTCTATGAATTCACACATGTATCATGTTTCCGGTTAATACAATTCTAGCATGAATAATAAACATTTATCATGATATAAGGAAATAAATAATAACTTTATTATTGCCTCTAGGGCATATTTCCTTCATTATTTACTTCTGTGATGAAGCTACTAGAATTGCTAGACCTGATACTAAAAATAAACATAGACCTGTTGTAGGCATGCCTGTTATTTCTGTTAAAACAGGAGATCATTGTTATGATGGCTTATGTGATATGGGTGCTAGTGCGAGTGCAATACCTCATTCTTTATACGAATAAATTATGCATGATATTGCACCTGCCGAGTTAGAATGTATTGATGTTACAATTAAGCTTGCCAATAGAGATACAATTTCACCAGTTGGGATTGTTAGAGATGTTGAAGTCTTATGTGGGAAAGTTAAATATCCTACCGATTTTCTTGTTCTTGGTTCCCCACAAGATGACTTTTGTCCCATTATATTTGGCAGACCCTTCTTGAATATTGTTAATGCTAAGATAGATTGCAAAAAGGATGTTGTTACTATTGGTTTAGGGGATATGTCTCATGATTTTAATTTTGCTAAATTTTGTAGACAACCCCATGATAAATAATTGCCTAGTAAAGATGAAATTATTGGTCTTGCTTCTATTGCAGTGCCTCCTAATGATCCTTTAGAACAATATTTGCTAGACCATGAAAATGATATGTCTATGAATGAAAGAAGGGAAATAGATGAAGTATTCTTTAAACATGGACCTATTTTGAAACACAACTTGCCTGTTGAAATTCTAGGGGATCCTCCTCCGCCCAAGGGTGATCCCGTGTTTGAGCTTAAACCATTACCTAATACCCTTAAATATGCTTATCTTGATGAAAAGAAGATATATCCTGTTATTATTAGTGCTAACCTTTCAGAGCAAGAAGAAGAGAAATTATTGAAAACTCTAAAGAAGCACCGTGCTGCTATTGGATATACTCTTGATGATCTTAAGGGCATTAGTCCCACTCTATGCCAGCACAATTTTTTTTGGAGAAAGACACTAAACCGGTTGTTGATCACCAACGACGGTTGAATCCTAAGATGAAAGAAGTGGTAAGAAATGAAATACTAAAGCTTTTGGAGGCAAGTATAATTTATCCCATTGTTGATAGTCAGTGGGTAAGGCATGTCCATTGTATCCCTAAGAAAGGAGGTATTACTGTTGTTCCTAATGATAAAGATGAATTGATCCCACAAAGAATTGTTACAGGTTATACAATGATAATTGATTTCTGCAAACTAAATAAAGCTACTAAAAAGGATTATTACCCCTTAACTTTTATTGATCAAATGCTAGAAAGACTATCCAAACATACACATTTTTGCTTTCTAGACGGTTATTCTGGTTTCTCTCAAATACCTGTGTCAACAGAGGGTCAATAAAAGACCACTTTTACTTGCCTTTTCAGTACCTTTGCTTATAGACGTATGCCTTTTGGTTTATGCAATGCACCTGCTACCTTTCAAAGATGTATGAATGCTATATTCTCTGACTTTTGCAAAAGATTGTTGAGGTTTTCATGGATGATTTCTCCGTATATGGAAATTCTTTTGATAATTGCTTAAGCAACCTTGGTAGAGTTTTGCAGAGATGTGAAGAAACTAATCTTGTCTTTAATTGGGAGAAGTTCCACTTTATGGTTAATGAAGGTATTGTCTCGGGGCATAAAATTTCTGAAGGAGGTATTGAAGTTGATAAAGCTAAAGTTGATGCTATTGAAAATATGCCGTGTCCTAAGGACATCAAAGGTATAAGAAGTTTCCTTGGTCGGTTTTTATAGGAGGTTCATTAAGGACTTCTCAAAAATTTCTAGGCCTCTGACTAATTTCTTACAAAAAGATGTTCCTTTTGTCTTTGATGATGATTGTGTAGAAGCATTTGAAATACTTAAGAAAGCCTTGATTTCGCAACTATTGTTCAGCCATTGATTGAATTTACCCTTTGAAATTATGTGGCATGCTAGTGATTATGTTTGTAGGTGCTGTTCTAGGGCAAAGAGTTGATAAAAATTAAATGTTATCCAATATGTTAGTAAAACTCTAGACAGTGCCCAAAGAAATTATGCCACTACTGAAAAAGAATTTTTAGCAGTTGTATTTGCTTGTGATAAGTTCAGACCTTAGATTGTTCAGCCACCTGATTGGAATTTACCCTTTGAAATTATGTGTGATGCTAGTGATTATGCTGTAGGTGCTGTTCTAGGGCAAAGAGTTGATAAAAAATTAAATGTTATCCAATATGTTAGTAAAACTCTAGACAGTGCCCAAAGAAATTATGCCACTACTGAAAAAGAATTTTTAGCAGTTGTATTTGCTTGTGATAAGTTCAGACCTTAGATTGTTGATTCTAAAGTAACTGTTCACACCGATCATGCTGCTACTAAATATATTATGGAAAAGAAAGATGCTAAACCTAGACTTATTGGATGGGTTCTCCTACTACAAGAATTTGATTTGCATATTACAGATAGAAAGGGAGCTGAGAACCCCGTTGCAGCAACTTATCTAGGTTAGAGAATGTTCTTGATGACCCACTACCTATTGATGATAGCTTTCCTGATGAACACTTAGCTGTCATAAATGCTTCTCGTACTGCTCCATGGTATGCTGATTATGCTAATTACATTGTTGCTAAATATATACCACCCAGTTTCACATACCAGCAAAAGAAAAAGTTTTTCTATGATTTAAGACATTACTTTTGGGATGACCCACACCTTTATAAAGAAGGAGTAGATGGTGTTATCAGAAGTTGTGTACCTGAGCATGAACAGGAACATATCCTACGCAAGTGTCACTCCGAGGCTTATGGAGGACACCATGCTGGAGATAGAACTGCGCATAAGGTATTGCAATCCGGTTTTTATTGGCCTACTCTCTTCAAGGACGCCCGTAAGTTTGTCTTGTCTTGCGATGAATGTCAAAGAATTGCTAATATTAGTAGACGTCAAGAAATGCCTATGAACTGTTCACTTGTTATTGAACCATTTGATGTTTGGGGCTTTGATTATATGGGATCGTTTCCTTCCTCTAATGGGTACACACATATTTTAGTTGCTGTTGATTACGTTACTAAGTGGGTAGAAGCTATTCCAACTAGTAGTGCTGATCATAACACCTCTATTAAGATGCTTAAAGAAGTCATTTTTCTGAGGTTTGGAGTCCCTAGATACTTAATGACCGATGGTGGTTCACATTTTATTCATGGTGCTTTTCGTAAAATCCTTGCTAACACTACAAAAAAAATACACTTCCGTGATGATACGTGTTTGTCACAGTAGGTCGCATTTTTTGTCATGCATGTACATCCATGACAAATTTATGATGTAATCAAGATAGTCATATCGTCTTTGTCAGAGAAGTGTTCCATGACATTACCAACATTATCATCACGAAGTCTCCACTTCCATGACGATAAATCGCGTCCGTAAGTGCTTTTCGTCAAGGGTGACCGACACGTGGCATCCTCCGTAACGGAACGCCGTTAAGCTATCGGGTCGGGTTTTGGATCCGATAACCCGTTAACAGCCCCGACCAATGAGAAATTTCCACGTGTAAAATTCTTATTGGCCGGACGAAACACGTGTCAGCTCGTCAGTGGGTTAGGTAGGCGCCTATGATACGTCGACACGTGGCATGGCCCAACAGAGGCCCATTCCTGTGAAAAGGCTGGCCCATTTGACTTGGTCAAAAGCTGGCGGGCCGGCCCATGGAAAGCCTGTTCACGGCCTGTTCGCATATAGCCCATTTACAGCCCGCTAACCCAAGGCCCGTTACGCCCTATTTGAATTAGGCCCAGTAGCGTCATCTGGGCCATCCAATATGATTCCAGCCCGTTTTCACTTCTAGCCCATGTATGGCCCATGATGTGCATCGGCCCATCGAGGCCCTATGTAACTCTTGGCCTATTAACGGCCCGTGGTGAAAGCGGCCCGTAATGAACAAATGTATCACTTTACACATTAACGGCCCGTGGTGAAACTGGCCCGAAGAAAACGATGTATCACTTTATACCCATTAACGGCCCGTTATTCCGTTGGGCGTTTCAGCCCATGTTATTTTTCGCCTTCTCGAGCCCATTTATTCTTGGGCAATTTTCCAAAGATTCGTTTACTTACGCCCGCATGTCATTTTACGCTTGTGGGCCAAATTCAGCCCGTGGTTCTGATCGGCCCGTTTGTGGTCCGTTAATATGTTGGGCGTTTCATAGCATCATCAAATACGGCCTATTAATGATGGCCCGTTATGGTCGGCCCATGAACGGACGATTCCAACTCTAGCCCATTTACGGCCAGAATGGGGTCTATTTGGCCCATGTTTGGCCAATCGATCATACGGCGCTTATAAGGCTGTAACATCCCAAATTTTCAATTTGGAATGTTATACATTAGATCATCATGCATTACATATTTTCTTGCATTTTGCCGATCCTAGAAATTTCACGCAACTCAAGGACCCTCGGAGAGAGTTGGAGATTTCGAAATTTTCATATTTGTGTTTCCTCAAATTATGAAAAGAGGATCATTTGATTTTATTTATTTCATCTTCAAATAATTTTTCCAATATCAAAATATGAGAGGGAATAATATGACTTTCCCAAACATTAGGAAAAAAAATGAAGATTTAATAAATAAATCAAATTCTGGATTTTTGGAGTTTATTTGCCTTAGGGAAAAATGCGTGATTTCAAAAATTGCATTTTAGGCCCCGAGTAAAAGTTCATTTTGTTTGACTCATTTTTAGGAGTCGGGGAAAATTTACTTTGTAAATTTCGGAGTTCGTTTAGATTTTATTTTATTCGTTTTTCTGCGTGCAATATTTAAAAAAAGCATGGCGCCCCGCTGGGCCAAGGGCCAGCCTGCCCAACCGCACCTCCAGCGTCTTGTGATGTAGCCAGCGCCGCCGCCGCCCGGCCGAATCCGAGGAGGATTCCTCCTCCTCCTCCTCCTTTGCTTGCCCCTCCCCAAGCCACCCTTCCCCTTTAAATACCCAACACCCCCTCTCTCCCCAACCCGCAGCCCCTCTCCTCCCCCCCAACCGCGCACCGCCGCCGCCGCCACTAGCCGCCGCCGCCGTCGCCCGCCGCCTAGCCGCCGCCTTGAGCCCGCCTCGTTGAGGTAGCCGCGCCGCGCCACCCTCCACTCGGTTCAGTTTCTTTTTAATAAAAAACCGTTCCGGTTTTCTTTTTCCGTTGTTCGGTTTTTTTAAGAAACCTTAGATCGGTTTTATTTCCGGTTTCTTTTGTTCAGTTTTTTTCGAAACCCTAGATCGGTTTTAATTCCGGTTTTGTTGTTTAGCAAGCGTTCGCCGGACCGTTCATCTTAACGAACGTGATCACCGGTTATTCCCGGTTAACGAACGTCCGTTCGTTTAACCGTTCGTCGTTTTTCTTTTGATCAGATTTATTCCGCTATTCTTTCTGATCACGATTTCAGATTTGATCTTCGTTCTAGATTATCTTCTCGCTCGTTTATCGGAATCAGGTGATTCAAACATCCGGAGTTTCGTTTCGAAACCGCCGTTCCGACTAATCAACTTAAACAAAGCTTTGCTACTGTAAAATTTGACCTAGTTTCAACTTGCTAGAACCGAGCTGTTTTCTTCCGCCGGTTGTTTTCCGTTGTTTTGTTTGATTCGTTTTCTTTTGCAACCAGGGTTCTTAAGTTGAAATTTCTGGTCAGATCTTTTATTCGAGATTTACCCATGCATTAGATGAGTACTTATTGTATGCTTGTTGTTTGTCTGCGATAGATCACTCGGAGTGCGCCGCTTGTTACTTCGAATCTCTAGGTTTCGCGGATCATCAGCAAGGCAAGTAACACTTGATCATACCTTTTCTACTACCCAGTTTTTATGCATTAGATCAATCCTCAAACATTGCATGATTAGGATCTAATTAAATTGTGGGATGGGAAGTTGATGAGGTAGTACCTATTACCTGTTTTACTTATGAAACCTTGGGAGTTACTTCTACGTTTGCTTATTTGCCATGCTATGCTAGTAGACGTGGATTGGGTGAGTGTATCCATGACAGATGTGAGATTGTTAAATTAATGGTTTATTTAAGGTGGCAACTTGAACACACATCTGGGTGGATTGAGGCACCTGGTTTCCATCAGGACTTGCCTGTTTTTCTTCGGACCGCCACCCAGGCTCAAAGGGATCATGAGATTATTCAAACTAGTAACTTCCGTGTGCAGCCACAAGCCATTATGGGCTCTAGCATAGTTGATTAAGTCGTGCGAACTCTTATAGTGGTGGACTAGCAGATGTAGGGGATGTAGGTGTACCGGTCTACCCATCGTAAGGTGCTAGCGCTTCTGAAAGACTATGTCTCGGTCATCCGTTTCTCAAACACCCTGCAGTACGAGAAAACAAACGGAGGCGATCGAGTCTTGTGGGGAAAAGTGCGCAAACCTCTGCAGAGTGTATAAACTAATCATGATTAGCCGTGTCCCCGGTTATGGACATCTTGAGTATCTAGTACTTGAATATCATGTGAATCTCAACATGTTACTCTAATTTAATATTGTTGGGTTTGTTAAGGATTATTTTTAACTGGGATTGAGGATGCTGTCAACCATTCTCAATGTTTAACAACCACCATGACAGTTAAACAAATTTATTCCTTTGCAGTAGGGAAAAACTAGCTTTGTGCAAAACTGTAACCATAGAGCTTTACCACCAGCCACATATGCATGTAGTACAGGCTTATCATTCATTATTTTCTATGTGTTACATTGCCAGCATATTCCATGTGTTGACCCGTTGCTGGCTGCAACTTTCATGTTGCGACTTTTGAACGACAGTAAGGTGCTTTAGGTCGTGGTTCTATACTCGATGATGTCACTGGAGTTGATGGACTCACTTATCTTCCAAGTCTTCCGCTGTTATCGTTATTAGATGGCCTTAAGCCATTTTTATTGTAATAAGTCCTCTTTTGGACAACGATGTAATAAGTGTGTGATTGCTACTCTGTTATAAATCCTTCAAATCTTGTGTGGTGTCGACATTCTGATCCAGGATGACACCGAGCACGAGACTTGATCCATTCGGTCGGGTCGCTGAGAGATGGTATCGAGCACACCGACCGTAGGACACGACCACTAAGTTAAAGCCATAGATCACTACTCTCTTCACATTTTCTAACTCCTCATCTTTTCTACTCTTTTAGGATGACGGACGCAAAGATCAAGTACGCCCAACCAGATGAAGGCACGCCTTTTGGATTTCACTTGAAGGAAGTCACCAAGTACCTGAACATTGGACTACCAAGCTTCACCGGGACTTTCAACGCCACTCTGCCTGAAGAAGAGCGCTGGAAGATTCAAGCTCACGTTCCAGGAAGGACATTCGCCCCAATCACCAAGCCTATAGATAGTGTTTTCGATGCACCAACTCGAGTGCAGGAAAGAGCATGGCAGCTCATATCACCATGGGACGCATTGGCGAAGTTTACTAAGAAGACCTCAAGGACACCATCTACCAGATTTGCGGACGCCGAGATGAACAATGGGAGATAGTCAGCACCAAGAATGATAGATCCATTGCAGCTTTCATCCAGGAGTTAAACCAGCACATTCGACGCCAGGAGAACCAGATGTGCAATGATATGATTGAATTGAAGGATGCGAAGGGAAGGATCATCGAACTTGAAGAAGAACTAAAGTCTACACGTAAGGACTACATGGACGAGATCGTAGCTGTAGTAGGGCACAATAGCGATCTTAAGTATGAGATTGAAGAACTCAAGAAGAAATTAGCGCTCAAGAATGAAGACAAGTACGTCGACTGTCCGAGCAACTACATCATCATCGACGACACCGATTCGAATCCAAGTGAACCCGACTTTGAAGACGAAGCTGGAGCAGACATCATGGAGTCTTCCACCGGTTCAAATTAATAGATGACCCCCACATACTAGTAGTATTACCTCCATGTAACATCATAGTACATGCACTTTTGCGATAGTTAGATCGTTGTAAGCCCTTTGTTTGAATTGAATGAAGTGATTTTGTGTGCATTTGCTCATATGCATTTGGGTAGTGTTTTCTCCTTAGACCTCACTCTATTCTTAATTTCTCGTCTTTTCTAAACCCATCAGATGCCTCCGAGACGCTACCCCGGGTTTGTTTTCCCGCCAGAGATCACCCAGTTGATCCAGCAGCAGAACACTTTGATCCAAACATTGGTACAGAACCAAGGCAACAACAACAACAACCCACCACCACCACCACCTGCGGATCACTTGACCCGTTTCCTTAGGCTGCAACCACCGGTGTATTCTAGTAGCACCGAGCCGATTGTAGCAGATGATTGGCTCCGTAAGATAGGAAGGGAGTTGACCACTGCAGGATGTACAGATGGAGAAAAGGTGAAGTTTGCTGCACACCAGCTTGAAGGACCCGCAGCGACATGGTGGGAAAATTTTACACCCACTTACCTCAGAGACACAGTCACATGGGATCGGTTTCAACAAGCTTTCAAGACTTGCCCATGTCTCGGCAGAGGAGCTATGGCCATGAAGAAGCGTGAGTTTCGCAATTTACGCCAAGGAGGAAGGACTGCACAAGATGTGGATGATTTTAGTAAGTTAGCATGTTATGCCCCGGATAGCGTTACTACGGATGCAGCTAAGCAGGAGAAGTTTCGGAAGGACTGAATGATGAGTTAAGCATGCGATTGATGGTAGCAAGTTTCAATAACTACCAGGAGTTGGTAGACCGTGCCCTCATGATTGAAGGAAAGCAGCACAAATTGAGAATCGCAAGAGGAAGTATGGGCAGGGAAGTATAACTCTGGAGCCAAGCAGAAGCCCGATATACCCCTAAACAGGAGTTCGGTTTCACATACCCATGGAGGAGGTAGTTCGCACAACCATAATGGCCACAAAATGGTAATGGGAATGGAGGAAGCAACGCGAACGGACCACACCATCAACCCCAACCAAGAAAGACCTGAGCCATGTCACCTGTTACAAGTGTTCCAAGACCGGACATTATGCAAATGAATGTCCCAAGGCCAAGGTGGAAATGGAAGCTCGGAAAGAAGCCAAACCCTTTCAACAGGGACGGGTGAACCACATTGATGTGGAGGAGGTTGAAGATCAGCCCGATGCAAGAATCGGTAAGTTTTGGTTAAGTCATTTACTGCACTAGTTCTTTTCGATACCGTGCAACGATTCATACATATCAAGGATTTGTAGAAAAGTATAGCCTGCCTACTCAGATTCTTAAAACCCCTATGCTAGTAAGCTCACCAGAGCGGAGTATATGGCCAGACAAGGATGTTTTCAAGTGCCATTAAGTATAGGAAGGCATGTGTTCTCGACGGATTTGACCATTTTGGAATCCCAAGGATTGGATGTGATTCTTGGTATGGATTGGCTGTCGATGTATGGGGAAACATCGATTGCATAAGTAAGACGATTTTGCTCACAACACCGTAAGGAAGAAGGATTAGGTATGTATCGCGACATGGACCAAATAGGAATCAAGTAAATTCCTTATCGAGTTGTGCGGGAAGAGGTGCGGTGGTGAAGGATTACCTCGATGTATTTCCGAGGAATTGCTGGGAATGCCACGGATAGAGACATTGAGTTTTTGAGTGAGCTTTTGCGGTGCAGGCCCAATATCGGCGACCATACGGGATGCCCGCACAGGATTTGGCGGAAATCAAGAAGCGATTAAGGAGCTATTGGATAAAGGTTATATACGCCCAAGTTCTTCGCCTTGGGGATCACCCGTACTTTTAGTAGAGAAGAAGGACGGATCGTTAAGGATGGTTGTTGACTATCGTGGTTTAAATGAAGTAACAATCAAGAACAAGTACCCATTACCAATGATAAATGATCTGTTTGATAGTTTGCAAGGAGCTAAAGTGTTTTCCAAGATCGATTTGCGATCAGGGTACCATCAGTTGAAGATTCGAGAGCAGGACATACCCAAGACAACATTTACCACGAGATATGGATCTGTATGAATATACCGTTATGTCATTTGACTGACTAACGCTACTGCCTATTTCATGAACACGATGAACAAAGTGTTTATGGAGTTTTTGGATAAGTTCGTCGTGGTGTTCATAGATGATATTTTGGTTTTCTCGAAGAATGAAGAGGAACATAAGGAACATTTGCGATTGGTTTTGGAGAAACTAAGGGAACATCAGTTATATGCCAAGTTCAGCAAATGTGAGTTTTGGCTAAAGGAAGTTGGATTTCTTGGACATGTTATATCCGGAGAAGGGATAGCAGTTGACCCCAAAAGGTTGAGACCAGAACCAAATGGGAAGCACCAACGACAGTTGAGAGATCCGAGTTTCCTTGGACTCGCAGGATACTACCAAGATTCATTGAGAATTTCTCAAGGATTGCAAAGCCTATGACGGAATTGCTGAAAAAGGATACCAAGTTCATATGGGTGAGGATTGTGAGGCAAGTTTTCAGGAGTTGAAGAAAAGATTGGTTACCTCACCGGTGTTAATTTTGCGGATCGGACCAAGGATTATGAGGTGTATTACGGCGCTTACGCCGAGGACTTGGAGCAGTGCTTATGCAGGAAGGAAGAGTTGTTTCGTATGCTTCACGACAACTGAAGCCTCATGAGTTGAATTATGCCACACATGATTTGGAGTTAGCAGCCGTTGTGCATGCATTGAAGACATGGAGTCATTTTCTCATTGGAAATCATTGTGAGGTGTACACGGATCACAAGAGTTTGAAGTACATCTTCGCGCAGAAGGAATTAAATCTCAGACAGAGGAGATGGTTGGAGCTTATTAAGGATTATGATATGAGATTGCATTATCACCCCGGGAAGGCTAACGTTGTAGCAGACGCATTGAGCCGTAAGAGCCACGTCAATACACTAATGATGGGAGGAATACCCAAGGAGTTAGCCGAGGACCTTCGAGAACTATGTTTGGAAATAGTTCCGAGAGGCTATGTAGCATCATTGGAGATTCAGTCTAGATTAATGAACAAAATCAGGGAAGCTCAAAAGGCAGATAAGGAAGTTGCCTCTATAAAGGAGAAAATGAGCAAAGGAAAAACAAAGGGATTTCGTGAGGATGAGCACGATACCCTATGGTTTGAGGACCGTGTTTATGTGCCAAACGACCCGGAGATCAGGAAGTTGATTTTGCAAGAAGCACATGATTCGCCCTACTCGATTCACCCAGGAAATACCAAGATGTATTTAGATTTGAAGGAAACGTTCTGGTGGACCGGAATGAAGAAGGATATTGCTGAGTATGTAGCAGTTTGTGATGTATGTCAAAGGGTGAAGGCAGAACATCAGAAGCCAGCAGGATTGTTGCAACCATTGCCGATACCCGAATGGAAGTGGGATAAACTAGGCATGGATTTCATCACAGGTTTGCCAAAGACTCGTTCGGGCTATGACTCGATTTGGGTTATAGTCGACCGCTTGACGAAGGTAGCTCATTTCATTCCAGTCAAGACTACCTATAGCAGTGCTAAGTTGGCAAAGATATACATGACCAGAATTGTGTGTTTACACGGAGTTCCGAGGAGTATCGTATCGGATAGAGGAACCCAATTTACCTCAAAGTTTTGGAATCAGTTGCACGAAACATTGGGAACCAGGCTGGAATTCAGTACAGCTTTCCACCCACAGACAGATGGCCAGACTGAGAGAGTCAATCAGATTTTGGAGGATATGCTGAGAGCTTGTGCACTAGATTATGGATCTAGTTGGGATGATAACTTGCCGTATGCAGAGTTTTCTTATAACAACAGTTACCAAACCAGCTTGAAGATGGCACCTTTCGAGGCTTTGTACGGAAGGAGGTGCAGGACACCGTTATCATGGGACGAAGTTGGAGACCGTCAGTTGTTTGGACCAGATTTGATTAAGGAGTCTGAACAGAAGGTTAAGTTGATTCGCGATAGGCTCAAGGTAGCCCAGTCTGCATGTAAAAGCTATGCGGATTCAAAACGCAAGGCAATAGAATATGAAGTTGGAGACAGAGTTTATCTCAGAGTATCCCCACTTCGTGGAGTTAAGCGTTTTGGAGTTAAAGGAAAATTAGCACCACGTTTTGTTGGACCGTATAGGATCTTGCAACGCACGGGAGAAGTTGCTTATAAACTGGAATTGCCAGAGGGACTGTCAGGAGTTCATGATGTATTCCATGTTTCTCAGCTGAAGAAATGTCACTCCGAGACGGCAGAGGTACCGCTAAGAGATACAGTGCCACTTGAAGCAATTCAGTTAAAGGATGATTTGACATATGAGGAGAAACCAGTCAAGATTCTCGATTATGCCAGCAGAGTTACTCGCAGCAAGGTTATCAAGTTTTGCAAGGTTCAGTGGAGCCACCACACTGAGGATGAAACCACCTGGGAAAGAGAAGAAGATTTGTTCAAGGATCACCCTCACCTATTTTCTAGCCAACCCGAATCTCGAGGGCGAGATTCATCTTAAGGGGGGTAGGTTTGTAACATCCCAAATTTTCAATTTGGAATGTTATACATTAGATCATCATGCATTACATATTTTCTTGCATTTTGCCGATCCTAGAAATTTCACGCAACTCAAGGACCCTCGGAGAGAGTTGGAGATTCCAAAATTTTCATATTTGTGTTTCCTCAAATTATGAAAAGAGGATCATTTGATTTTATTTATTTCATCTTCAAAAAAAATTTCCAATATCAAAATATGAGAGGGAATAATATGACTTTCCCAAACATTAGGAAAAAAAATGAAGATTTAATAAATAAATCAAATTCTGGATTTTTGGAGTTTATTTGCCTTAGGGAAAAATGCGTGATTTCAAAAATTGCATTTAAGGCCCCGAGTAAAAGTTCATTTTGTTCGACTCATTTTTAGGAGTCGGGGAAAATTTACTTTGTAAATTTCGGAGTTCGTTTAGATTTTGTTTTATTCGTTTTTCTACGCGCGATATTTAAAAAAAAACGCAGCGCCCCGCCTGGGCCAAGGGCCCACTGCCCAAGAAGATTCTCCTGCCACAGCAGCAGCTGGCCGCCGGCCGAATCCGAGGAGGATTCCTCCTCCTCCTCCTCCTTTGCTTGCCCCCTCCCCAAGCCACCCTTCCCCTTGAAATACCCAACACCCCCTCTCTCCCTAACCCGCAGCCCCTCTCCTCCCCCAACTTCACGCCCCCGCCGTCGCCGCCGCTTAGCCGCCATTGAGCCCGCCTCGTCGAGGTAGCCGCGCCGCGCCACCCTCCACTCGGTTTGGTTTTTTTGAATAAAAAACCGTTCCGGCTTTCTTTTTCCGTTGTTCGGTTTTTTTAGAAACCCTAGATCGGTTTTATTTCCGGTTTCTTTTGTTCGTTTTTTTTGAAACCCTAGATCGGTTTTAATTCCGGTTTTGTTGTTTACCAAGCGTTCGCCGGACCGTTCGTCTTAACGAACGTGATCACCGGTTATTCCCGGTTAACGAACGTCCGTTCGTTTAACCGTTCGTCGTTTTTCTTTTGATCGGATTTATTCCGCTATTCTTTCTGATCACGAATTCAGATTCAATCTTCGTTCTAGATTATCTTCTCGCTCGTTTATCGGAATCAGGTGATTCAAACGCCTGGAGTTTCGTTTCGAAACCGCCGTTCCGACTAATCAACTTAAACAAAGCTTTGCTACTGTAAAATTTGACCTAGTTTCAACTTGCTAGAACCGAGCTGTTTTCTTCTGCCGGTTGTTTTCAGTTGTTTTGTTTGATTCGTTTTCTTTTGCAACCAGGGTTCTTAAGTTGAAATTTCTGGTCAGATCTTTTATTCGAGATTTACCCGTGCATTAGATGAGTACTTATTGTATGCTTGTTGTTTGTCTGCGATAGATCACCGGGAGTGCGCCGCTTGTTACTTCGAATCTCTAGGTTTCACGGATCATCAGCGAGGCAAGTAACACTTGATCATACCTTTTCTACTACCCATTTTTTATGCATTAGATCAATCCTCAAACATTGCATGATTAGGATCTAATTAAATTGTGGGATGGGAAGTAGATGTGGTAGTACCTATTACCTGTTTTACTTATGAAACCTTGGGAGTTACTTCTACGTTTGCTTATTTGCCATGCTATGCTAGTAGACGTGGATTGGGTGAGTGTATCCATGACAGATGTGAGATTGTTAAATTAATGGTTTATTTAAGGTGGCAACTTGAACACACATCTGGGTGGATTGAGGCACCTGGTTTCCATCAGGACTTGCCTGTTTTTCTTCGGACCGCCACCCAGGCTCAAAGGGATCATGAGATTATTCAAACTAGTAACTTCCGTGTGCAGCCACAAGCCATTATGGGCTCTGGCATAGTTGATTAAGTCGTGCGAACTCTTATAGTGGTGGACTAGCAGATGTAGGGGATGTAGGTGTACCGGTCTACCCATCGTAAGGTGCTAAGCGCTTCGAAAGACTATGTCTCGGTCATCCGTTTCTCAAACACCTGCGCAAAGACGAGAAACCAAACGGAGGCGATCGAGTCTTGTGGGGAAAAGTCATAAACCTCTGCAGAGTGTATAAACTAATCATGATTAGCCGTGTCCCGGTTATGGACATCTTGAGTATCTAGTGCTTGAATATCATGTGAATCTCAACATGTTACTCTAATTTAATATTGTTGGGTTTGTTAAGGATTATTTTAAGCGGGATTGAGGATGCTGTCAACCATTCTCAATGTTTAACAACCACCATGAAAGTTAAACAAATTTATTCCTTTGCAGTAGGGAAAAACTAGCTTTATGCAAAACTCAGTAATCGAGAGCTTTACCACCAGCCACATATGCATGTAGTACAGGCTTATCATTCATTATTCTCTATGTGTTACATTGCCAAGATATTCCATGTGTTGACCCGTTTTGGCTGCAACTTTCATGTTGCAGACTTTTCGAACGACAGTAAGGTGCTTTAGGTCGTGGTTCTATACTCGATGATGCACTGGAGTTGATGGACTCACTTATCTTCCAAGTCTTCCGCTGTTATCGTTATTAGATGGCCTTAAGCCATTTTTATTGTAATAAGTCCTCTTTTGGACAACGATGTAATAAGTGTGTGATTGCTACTCTGTTATAAATCCTTTGAAGTACTGTGTGGTGTCAGCATTACTGATCCAGGGATGACACCTGAGCACAGAGACTTGATCCATTTGGGTCGGGTCGCTACAAAGGCCCATTGATGATACGGCCCGTAGAAGGCCCAATGCTGATACGGCCTGTAGAAGGCCCATTGTTTCTACGGCCCATAGAAGGCCCATTGTTTCTACGCCCCGTAGAAGGCCCACTGTTTCTACGGCCCATAGAAGGCCCACTGTTTATACGGCCCTGCTACGTCTTGAGCTTGCGTTGGTTTTCCCCGAAGAGGAGAGGATGATGCAGCACAGTAGCGTAAGTATTTCCCTCAGTTTTTGAGAACCAAGGAATCAATCCAGTAGGAGGCCACGCGCAAGTCCCTCGTACCTGCACAAAATGATAGCTACTCGCAACCAACGCGATTAGGGGTTGTCAATCCCTACAAGGTCACTTACGAGTGTGAGATCTGATAGAGATAATATTTTTTGTATTTTTGGTATAAAGATGCAAAGTAAAAAGTAAAAGCAAAGTAAAAACAAACAAGTAAATAAAGTGATAGAGATTGATATAATGAGAATAGACCCGGGGGCCATAGGTTTCACTAGTGGCTTCTCTCAAGAGCATAAGTATTCTACGGTGGGTGAACAAATTACTGTTGAGCATTGACAGAATTGAGCATAGTTATGAGTATATCTAGGCAATGATCATGTATATAGGCATCACGTCCGAGACAAGTAGATCGAAACGATTCTGCATCTACTACTATTACTCCACTCATCGACCGCTATCCAGCATGCATCTAGAGTATTAAGTTAAAAACAAAGTAACGCCTTAAGCAAGATGACATGATTTAGAGGGATAAATTCATGCAATATGATAAAAACCCCATCTTGTTATCCTCTATGGCAACAATACAATACGTGCCTTGCAACCCTTTACATCCGGGTAAGGACACCGCAAGATTGAACCCAAAGCTAAGCACTTCGCCCATTGCAAGAACTACCAATCTAGTTGGCCAAACCAAACGGATAATTCGAAGAGACTTGCAAAGATAACTTAATCATACATAAAAGAATTCAGAGAAGAATCAAATATTTTCCATAGATAATACTGGATCATAAACCCACAATTCATCGGTCTCAACAAACACACCGCAAAAAGAAGATTACATCGAATAGATCTCCACGAGAAAGGGGGAGAACATTGTATTGAGATCCAAAAAGAGAGAAGAACCCATCTAGCTACTAGCTATGGACCCGAAGGTCTGAAGTAAACTACTCACACTTCATCGGAGGGGCTATGGTGTTGATGTAGAAGCCCTCCGTGGTGGATGCCCCCTCGCGGAGCTCGCAACAGACCCCAAGATGGGATCTCGTGGATACAGGAAGTTGCGGCGGTGGAATTAGGTTTTTGGCTCCTGTTCTGATCGTTTGGGGATACGTAGGTATCTATAGGAGGAAGGAGTACGACGGTGGAGCATCAGGGGGCGCACCCAGGGGGGCGCCCTCCACCCTCGTGACCACCTCTGGCACTTCTTGGAGTGGGGTCCAAGTCTCCTGGATCACGTTCGGTTGGAAAATCACGTTCCCGAAGGTTTCATTCCGTTTGGACTCCGTTTGATATTCCGTTTCTTCGAAACACTGAAATAGGCAAAAAAACAGCAATTCTGGGCTGGGCCTCCAGTTAATAGGTTAGTCCCAAAAGTAATATAAAAGTGGAAAATAAAGCCCAATATAGTCCAAAACAGTAGATAAAGTAGCATGGAGCAATAAGAAATTATAGATACGTTGGAGACGTATTAGGCATCCCCAAGCTTAATTCCTGCTCGTGCTCGAGTAGGTAAATGATAAAAAAAGAATTTTTGATGCGGAGTGATACTTTGGCATAATTTCAATGTAAATCTTCTTAATCATGGTATGAATATTCAGATCCGAAAGATTCAAGACAAAAGTTCATATTGACACAAAAATAAGAATACTTCAAGCATAATAACAAAGCAATTATGTCTTCTCAAAATAACATGGCCAAAGAAAGTTATCCCTACAAAATCATATGGTCTGGCTATGCTCCATCTTCCCCACACAAAGTATTTAAATCATGCACAACCCCGATGACAAGCCAAGCAATTGTTTCGTACTTTAGCATTTTCTAAACTTTTTCAATCTTCACGCAATACATGAGCGTGAGCCATGGATATAGCACTATATGTGGAATAGAACAGTGGTTGTGGAGAAGACAAAAAGAGGGAAGATAGTCTCACATCAACTAGGCGTATCAACGGGCTATGGAGATGCCCATCAATAGATATCAATGTGAGTGAGTAGGGATTGCCATGCAACGGATGCACTAGAGCTATAAGTATATGAAAGCTCAACAAAAGAAACTAAGTGGGTGTGCATCCAACTCGCTTGCTCACAAAGACCTAGGGCATTTGAGGAAGCCCATCATTGGAATATACAAGCCAAGTTCTATAATGAAAAATTCCCACTAGTATAATCATGAAGATCAAGGTGCTACTTTGAAGCACAAGTGTGGTAAAAGGATAGTAACATTGTCCCTTCTATCTTTTTCTCTCATTTTTTTGGGCCTTTTCTCTTTTTTTCCTTTTTTTGGCCTCTTTTTTTTATTTGTTGTCCGGAGTCTCATCCCGACTTGTGGGGGAATCATAGTCTCCATCATCCTTTCCTCACTTGGGACAATGTTCTAATAATGATGATCATCACACTTTTATTTTTCTTACAACTCAACAATTACAACTCGATACTTAGAACAAAATATGACCCTATATGAATGCCTCCGGCGGTGTACCAGGATATGCAATGATTCATGAGTGACATGTATGAAAGAATTATGAACGGTGACTTTGCCACAAATACAATGTCAACTACATGATCATGCTAAGCAATATGACAATGATGGAGCGTGTCATAATAAACGGAACAGTGGAAAGTTGCATGACAATATATCTCGGAATGGCTATGGAAATGCCATGATAGGTAGGTATGGTGGCTGTTTTGAGGAAGGTATATGGTGGGTGTATGATACCAGCGAAAAGTGCGCGGTATTAGAGAGGCTAGCAATGGTGGAAGGATGGAAAAAGTGCGTATGATCCATGAACTCAACATTAGTCATAAAGAACTCATATACTTATTGCAAAAATCTATAAGTTATCAAAGCAAAGTATTACGCGCATGCTCCTAGGGGGATAGATTGGTAGGAAAAGACTATCGCTCGTCCCCGACCGCCACTCATAAGGAAGACAATCAATAAATAAATCATGCTCCGAGTTCATCACATAACGGTTCACCATACGTGCATGCTACGGGAATCACAAACTTCAACACAAGTATTCTTTAAATTCACAACTACTCAACTAGCATGACTCTAATATCACCATCTTCATATCTCAAAACAATTATCAAGCATCAAACTTATCTTAGTATTCAACGCACTCAAAAAAAAGTTTCACATATCTTGAATACCAAGTATATTAACATTAAGCAAATTACCATGCTATTAACGAATCTCAAAATAATCTAAGTGAAGCATGAGAGATCAAGTTTCTTTAAAACAAATCCACCACCGTGCTATAAAAGATATAAGTGAAGCACTAGAGCAAAAACTATCAAGCTCAAAAGATATAAGTGAAGCACATAGAGTATTCTATCAAATTCCAATTCATGTATGGCTCTCTCAAAAGGTGTGTACAACAAGGATGATTGTGATAAACTAACAAGCAAATACGCAAATAATACAAGACGCTCCAAGCAAAACACATATCATGTGGTGAATAAAAATATAGCTCCAAGTAAATTACCGATGGAAGTGGATTTAAAGAGGGATGCCTTCAGGGCATCCCCAAGCTTTGACTTTTGGTGTCCTTGGATTATCTTGGGGGTGCCATGGGCATCCCCAAGCTTAGGCTCTTGCCACTCCTTGTTCCATAATCCATCAAAAGAATTCACCCAAAATTTGAAAACTTCACAACACAAAACTCAATAGAAATCTCATGAGCTTCGTTAGAGAAAGAAAACAAAAGACTACTTTAAGGTACTGCAGTGAACTCATTATTTATTTATATTGGTGTTAAACCTACTGTATTCCAACTTCTCTATGGATTATAAACTATTTTACTAGCCATAGATTCATCAAAATAAGCAAACAACACACGCAAAACAGAATCTGTCAAAAACAGAACAGTCTGTAGTAATCTGTAACTAATGCAAACTTATGGAGACCAAAAACTTCTGCCAAAATTAGACGACCTGGACAATTTGTTTATTGATCATAAGCAATTGGAATAAATATTTTATCACGTTCTGGTGATTTTTAACAATTCGGGCACTGAGCGCAAAGTTTCTGGAAATTACAGCAAGATCAAATAACTATCATCCAAGAAGATTCAATAGGTCTAGCTTGGCACAAACACTAATTAAAAGATAAAACCACATCTAAACAGAGGCTAGATGGATTATTTATTCCTAAACAGAAGCAAAAACAAAAAACTAAAAATAAAATTGGGTTGCCTCCCAACAAGCGCTATTGTTTAACGCCCCTAGCTAGGCATAAAAGCAAGGATAGATTTAGGTAGTGCCGTAGTAATAAGATAGATCGGTGAAACTCATTTCATATTCTCTACGTTCGGCAGCAAGTTTTATTTGAGGCAAGCAAAAGTAATCAAAAGGGCTAAATTTAATAGGACAAAAGTCCCCAAGATCAATTTTAGGAGGTATAGGTTCCTCTTTCGGCCCTTCATATTGCACAATCAATTCATCATTATAAGCATTCTTTTGACAGAACTTTGTGAGCCTATACTCAAGGGAGCATCCTAGCTCATTATTTCGAATAGCCAAATCATCATTAAGCTCAGAGATTATATCAATTAAAATATTGGTATGCACTTTTTTTCTAAGATTTTCATTGAAAGCAACATAATCAATAGATTGGAAACGCATTATTTCTTCTTGATAAAAAATGATAGATTCTATGGGAGGATGGCCAGCGTCCACCCTATAATGCACAAAGATTTCTTTGGCTTCTTTTATTATAAATCTGAATTCATGAGCCAAAAAGATGGTAGCGGCACGCTTAACAAAGGAGTGTTCAATATTAGAAAATTCTAGGAAAATTCTTTGTATAGAAGGGTGCATATGCATAAATTGCCTTTCAAGTTCAACGATAAGCATGGCAATAGCGTCCGCAAGACTACTAGTTCTATGGAGAATAGAACCACCCATAGAGGGTAAATCACCATCACAAGTAAAGAAATCTTGAATAACTCCTTTTCCAATAATATTACCACTACCGATTCGAAATCATTTTGTGTGATAGGTAGGGGATTCTTCAGCAGGAGCTTCAGAATTTTCCATATTATTATCACCCATATCAGCAATAATTTCCCCAATTTCAGACATAGCGACAAGCAAGCAAACTAACACACGAGCAAACAAAAGGACGAGGAAAAATGCAAAGGTAAAAGAGAGGAGGAGATTGGGAAAGAGAGGGCGAATAAAACGGCAAGGGTGAAGTGGGGGAGAGGAAAACGAGAGGTAAATGGCAAATAATGTAATGCGAGAGATAGGGATTGTGATGGGTACTTGGTGTTGGGGATACAACTACTGAGTGTGAACCGCCCCGGAAGGGCTGGTTTACCCTCGTCCATGATCCAGGTCCACGGTGGAGGCCTGGAGCCCAGAGGCGAATTAAGGTCCATGTATGTAAACCGCCTTAGTATTGTAACTTGTGTTGTAAGACAAGAAAGAAGAGACCGAGCCGGACACTTGTATGAGCCGGATTGGGACTCAGAGACCGCCAAGGCCAACCCGTGTATATAAGGGGACGACCAGTGGCGAAGTTAGGGACAGAGAATTGGAGGCTAAGGCAAAGCTATTGCTCCCTAGTCGCGAAACCATATCAATCACATCACAATCGGACGAGGTTTTACCTTCATCGAAGGGGCGAACCAATATAATTCCGTGTCTTGTGTCCGCTTTAACCCCTCTAGGTTAACCCGCACGATGGCCCCACGATTAAGTCCTTTCATGAGGACATCTGCCGTGACAATTCCACGACGGTTGGCGCCCACCGTGGGGCTATATCATGACGATGGTTTGATGATCTTAGAGGGCAAGTTCGAAGGACTCGAAGGCTATGCAGTGGGCCGGATGACTAAGAGTCGTCGCGGCAAGCTCTACATCGACGATGCGGATTGGGGCCCCGAGGCCGGCTCAGTTGAGTACGGGTACCGGGTCCCCTTTGGCGGCATACACGTGTTCATCGGCAAGATCGGCGAGTCAGGGCTGGGCGGACGCTCTGACCGACCTCGCCGAGACGGCTCGGTGGGCGAAGAAGAGTCCTGCCTCGCTAAACCTGGCGGTAAAGCATGTTTTCGTGGGAGTCGTCCATGGAGGTTACGAGGACGGATCAGCATCTGGTGACGAAACTGTTGTCTACTCTGGCGACGAATCGTCGGCCGGAGAAACTGAGTCTCTATACCAGCTGCAGGATGGCCAGATCGGGGGCTGTTCCAACGGTGAGAGTATTCCGGACCCCTTCGATCTACCCAACCGGGTTGGGATCTTCATGGCCGGTATGCAGGCGGCGCTTCACTCTTCGACCGCGGCGCCCCTGGTACATATTAAGACAATGTATATATTATGAATAAAGGCAATAAACCGGATCCTCGGCTAAAGCGGGGTATCTGTTCTGTATAAAAGACCGGTTTGGGTACATGGAGATGCTGTCGTGAAGCGGCCTCCGGTTTAACCCTTGGCCTTGCTTTTCAGAAATTTTTGTCACTTGGGGGCTTGGTCGTGTCCGAACCAATGCAACACCTCTTGGCGGTAAAGCCACCAGATCATTTGGGGACATGGTCACGTCTGAACCGACACGCCTCTTGGTCGGCCTAAGGCCATAGAATCACTTGGGGCTTTGGTGAACCTGAACCATCGCAATGCCACTTGATCGGCATCATGCCACGAGTTCGAGTTGGGGACTGGCTGACTTGAACCATCGCTACACCTTATAGGGGCTTGGTCTGTCCGACCATGGTAACACCATCGATCCGCTCAAGACAGCCTTTTCTTGCAAAAGCGATTTTTATCATTGTTTTTGCTTCCATGTGGTCTTTATACCAATCATTTGGCTTTTGTTGGCCTTCTTAAACCGACAAACCTCTTTAAACCGGATTTACGTTGTCGAATTGGTACATTTTTAATCCGCGATTTTGTTCGGTTTGATTTTGCTGTTAACATCCCATTATGGAGTAACAGGGGGCTTATCATGCCCGACACGATTTACACGGTAAATCGGTATTATACACACAGGGATTGTTCTCCTTTGACGGTGATGGTTTATAAAGCCTCCGCTTCGGGATTGGCTAAAGCCAACTGTGTGCCCGACGCTGGCAGGTATGTTTGTATCACAAAATTTTGATCGTATACCTTGATATTTTCTTATATAAATATATTGGCATCACAATCCGGCTAGAGGCGCAAGCCGCCATGGCGGTTTAAGCATTTGTGATTGCAGGCAAAATATGTTGAAGGATTCACTACTTCAAAACTAAAGTATCCAGCACCGCCATGCAAAGGTTTACAGACTGAGGTGGTAACAGCATTGTTCAATATAAAGTACTGACTATCCTATTACAAAGCCTTTGGAGGCCCGGCGTTTCATGTGGGGTTATGCCTTGAAGCTTGGATCGCCACCCGGCTTGATTTAATTACGCTGCTTCGCCGGGTTGACGCGAGGTAGAGGCGCTCGACGCCGGTTCAACTTCTTCTTCTTCCTCACCCAAAGCCCGGAAGTCATTGGTAGACCGGTCAATCCGGTTAAGGCACGAAGACAGCTTCTTCACTTATCAGCTCAGCCGGATCAACGTCGAGGGCATAAGTGTGCTTACGGATTGGAGGAACAAGGCTCGCACTTGAGGATGGCAACTCCACCCGCTTGTTGTTTGCGTCATAAAAAGAGCGGTGAACCGCCAGGTTGGCTTCAGCTGCCAGTTGACTCGCCAACGGACGCATCTCCTTCGTTATCCGTTTCAGGGCGTCGTTATCAAAGGCCTCACCGTTTTCTTGAGCGCTGGGGAAACCTTTAGCTATGTCCGCCGGATCAAGATCTGCTATCCACGCCTTGGCGCGAGTCAGAGCTAGTAGGGTACCAGCCCGGGCCGCGGATCGCTTCAACTCTTCAAGCTGCCCCGGAACCATGGACAGCCGGTCCAGTGTCTCTCTGATCAGGGACGGCGCCGTGTTGTCATATGATGTGGCACATATGACTCATTTCAAGCGCCGTATACAGCTGCTCAATCAGTGTATAAGCGGCCTTGAGCTTCTTCCGCACATCGAGCCCATATGCGCAATACGCTTGCTGCACGGTTTGAGATAGCTCAGGTTAAACCGCGGAAATATCAAAATTGAGATAATCGATTGCAAAATTTTCTTACCAAAGATAGCGAAGTCATAGCATGTATTTGGCGCTTGAGTCCGTAAGTTCTTGACCACCGTTTAAGGGCTGCTTGACTTCTTCGCCCGCTTTATTAAACCGGCTTTCTCGGTGTCCCAGTTGACCCGCTCGGATTTATACCACTCCTTCAGCTGTTCCATGGTGGTCAGGGCAGTTTTTAACTCATCCTTGGCTTTGGTGGCTTCTGCCATTTGAGTTTCAGATTGGCTCAAGGTCTTTGAGTTGCACAGTTTGTTGGTATATTTCATTACGATGACAAAGGGAGCATGTTAGTTGTTTCATTATACAAGTCCCAAGCTCAATACAAGTATTCAACTTGGCACTTGGGGCTAATGGCTAGTTGATCTCAATTTGCTATGAGGAGACACACCTTAAGTCCCGGTTTAACTTTACAAAGTTAAACCGACCCTTGGGGGCTACTATGCAGTTAAAATACAAGAAAGGTCAACTCATTACCTCATAGCGGTCCTTCATGCGATTTATTAGACCGGCTTCAAAGTCACGGCTTGTGTAAAGCCGGTTGTAAAGCCGGAATGAAGTTCTTGGCAGAGAAATTGTCGTAGTCGACATATCAGTCTTCCCTTGTCTTTGCTCATAGTAGTGGAACCTTCCTTGATCTTGTGCTTTGCTAAAGCGACCGGTTGGCTAGGAGGAGTGTAGCCGATTACTGTCACAATAACATCGTCATTTTCAGCGGTCTTCTTTGGGCTTGATGTCGTCTTGCTCGGCTCGGTGGTTCAACAATCACGACCCGCTCTGTGGGACGGGTTTGATGGAGTAGGCTGCGAGGTTTCCACTTGACCTCGGTTCAACTTCGGCGGTCGGCAGTGATCGTCTTTGTACAACTCGCCAGAGCTATCTTTGGCGGCTTCAGATTGTCGTGGGTTTGTTCGGGGTCTTTTCCGGATCAGCATCCGAGAGGGTCAAGGGTTTTCGCTTTCTTACTCAAGCGAGCCTTGGTGCTGCAATATTTAGAATGGAATTAAGAAAAATTGGACAAAGCAATTGTAAACCAAATTGACGGGACAGCGGTTGCGTACCTGCAGCAACTTTAAGCGGAGGCAGTTGCGTGGTTGATGAACCGCCGGACGAACCGGAAGAGGCCCGATAATTTGGGTCGATGGATTGAGAGGACATCGGAAGAAACCCTTTAAGGGATAACGCCAGAGAGCAAGTCACCTCCGGACGACGCTTAGGGTTGGTGTGTCCGTAAACCGGATGAGGTAATCCGTTGGCCACTATGCCGGGTCGTCTGGCGCTCTTCAGCTTGCTGTGTCTTCAAAGAAAGGTTTGGATTTAAGTAAGCACAGGAATGATATTTTTCACTTTCCGGACGGGCGCTACCAATTCTTTTAACCGCACAAGGTCGGATTCGAAGAAAGAAAGATTACCTCAACAGGTCGGCATGGCTGGCTTCAACATCATCCGGGAAGTAAAGTTGTCGAGAAAAGGAATACAAAGGGATAAATCATAAGCAAGAATGAACACAAAGCGGAAGCCGGTTTACGGCGGCTCCTCGTAAGAATGTCAAGTTTTACCTCAACCGATTCTTCGTCCTCTGGCGGATCGGAGGACTCGCGGCTTTCTTCTTGCCTGCCTTCTTGGTGGCCTTGGACTTTACACGCGCGCTGAACCGGTTTAGTACGTTTCGGAAGGAGCTGTCACCGAGAAGTAACAAGGATTAATACATATCAACAAAGTTTTAAGGACCCAAGAACGGTGAATAGAGCTTTACCGCGGCGGTTTGTTGGCCACAGAATGGAGCCAACCGGTTAGGCTGCAAACGGAGATCGGTTCATCAAGCATCTTCTTTACAATCTCGTAACTTCAAGTTCAGTTATGGGCAGCTCGTGACGTCTTTGAGGGTCTTTGAGGCTGCGGTGTACTCATGCATCAATCCGGCCGGCGGCTTAGTGGCAAGACGCCCAAGAAACCCGACACCGCACAAGGTCCACGCCGGTTAAGCCATTGGCCATTAGAGCCCGGAGCTTGATTATTTGAGGCGCCAAGTTCTTCCGTTCATGGCGGTTAAGCGTCTGAGCAGCGGATGTTGGTTGTTGAGCCGATGAGGGCGATAACCCGGCAAGGGGTTCTCATTGGCAGGAGCAGTGTTCCGGCAGTAGAACCAGGTTTGGTTCCAATCCTTTGGATGACTGTGGTGTTTTGCGTGAGGAAAATCCACCTCCTTCCTCTTTTGGATTGAAACGCCGCCCAGCTCTGTGTTCGGGCCATCAGAAAATTCGGTACGGCGGTTCAAGTGGAAAAAATCCCGGAACAGCTCCACAGATGGTTCTTCCTAAAGATAGACTTCACAGAAGACTTGGAAGTTGCATATGTTTGACACAGAGTTCGGGCCGATATCCTGCGGATGGAGTTTCAAACTTGCGAGGACGTCCCGGAAAAATTTTGAACCGGGCGGGCAGAATCCTCGGTCTAAGTGCTGCATAAACACGATTACTTCTCCCTCTTGTGGTTCGAGGAAACTTCGCCGTCGAACACGCCGATGGAGGACATTTTTGGAGCCAAACCGCCGGTGGTGACATAGCCATTGAGTTGTGTTTGGTGATTTTGGACCGGACCCGCTTGCAAGCTGAGAATTGAGGAGCCATTCCGAAGACTAAGCTGCGAGAGAAAGGAAGAGCGGTTTACCATTAAACGGTTCAGGCATTTCAGATATTGTTAAACCGGCGATTCAGCAGCGGCTTCCCATTCCGGTTTAGCGAGGACTAATGGAGTAGACGGATTAGCTATCAAAAGTTAAACCGCCGAATAAGGCAGAACTGAAAAATCTACTAAGCATGGACAGAAACAGTTTTCACATGCGAGTGGAAGTAATCGAGATCTACTGAAGCTCTAGTAAGAAAAGTTTTACGACCTATGTGAACCTCATGAAGAGCATGAGGGTTCGGGTATTATACACTCGAGGGTCTGAACAAAGGAAACGGTGCATAAAGAATTAATTGGGTGGCGGGGCAGCCACTTGCACAGGATGTGCGGTACGGCTGAGCCGTACGGCCATGGCAGAGCTGGTATGAAGAACCGGTATGAACACCTACGAGCTATGAGACGAACAGAGTTTTCAGATGAGATCTAGGGTTTGAAAGAAACCTTACCTGACGAGCGGAAACCACGGAGGAGCACTGAAACTCTGGTATGATCAGGTTGATGCAGCGGCCCGGCGTGAAGCGTCGGTCGAAGGTCGGGGGCGACGGCGGAGCTTCAGGGTCGGAGCGTCGCGAGGAAGGAGAAGAGCGGAAGAAGAAGAAGAGAAAGGCCCGACCGGTCTATTTATAAGGGCCGAGCAATCAACGGGCGCGAGAATCGAGGAGTCAAAAGCGGCGGACGGTGCAATGGCGCCTCGATTTCCGGATAGCATTAATGAGGGGAATCTTACCGTTTGGATTTCTTTGTTAAAGATGACGTCAGGTGCCACGACACGAAGATCGAAGGATGACGCCACGGCGGTTCAAGCGGATGGCGGTTTACAAAATATGAAAGGAGATCAAGAGTTTCGAAGATGTTGAAGATTAACTTGAACGGTTCAAGTCAACTGGGGCCTAATGTTGGGGATACAACTACGAGTGTGAACCGCCCGGAAGGGCTGGTTTACCCTCGCCCATGATCCAGTCCACGGTGGAGGCACGGAGCCCAGAGGCTAATTAAGGTCCATGTATGTAAACCGCCTTAGTATTGTAACTTGTGTTGTAAGACAAGAAAGAAGAGACCGAGCCGGACGCTTGTATGAGCGGATTGGGACTCAGAGACCGCCGGCGCCAACCCGTGTATATAAGGGACGACCAGTGGCGAAGTTAGGGACAGAGAATTGGAGGCTAAGGCAAAGCTATTGCTCCCTAGTCGCCGAAACCATATCAATCACATCACAACTGGACGTAGGTTTTTACCTTCATCGAAGGGGCCGAACCAGTATAATTCCCGTGTCTTGTGTCCGCTTTAACCCCTCTAGGTTAACCCGTACGATGGCCCTACGACTAAGTCCTTTCATGAGGACATCTGCCGTGACAATTCCACGACACTTGGTATGTTGACTTTTGCATAGACTCCCCGGCAACGACGCTAGAAATCCTTCTTGCTACATCTTGAGCTTGCGTTGGTTTTCCCCGAAGAGGAGAGGATGATGCAGCATAGTAGCGTAAGTATTTCCCTCAGTTTTGAGAACCAAGGTATCAATCCAAGAGGAGGCCACACGCAAGTCCCTCGTACCTGCACAAAACGATAGCTACCGCAACCAACGCGATTAGGGGTTGTCAATCCCTTCACGGTCACTTACGAGAGTGAGATGTGATAGAGATAATATTTTGGTATTTTTGGTATAAAGATGCAAAGTAAAAAGTAAAAGCAAAGTAAAACAAACAAGTAAATAAAGTGATAGAGATTGATATGATGAGAATAGACCCGGGGCCATAGGTTTCACTAGTGGCTTCTCTCAAGAGCATAAGTATTCTACGGTGGGTGAACAAATTCTTGTTGAGCAATTGATGAATTGAGCATAGTTATGAGTATATCTAGGCAATGATCATGTATATAGGCATCACGTCCGAGACAAGTAGATCGAAATGATTCTGCATCTACTACTATTACTCCACTCATCGACCACTATCCAGCATGCATCTAGAGTATTAAGTTAAAAACAGAGTAATGCCTTAAGCAAGATGAGTGATGTAGAGGGATAAATTCATGCAATATGATAAAAACCCCATCTTGTTATCCTCGATGGCAACAATACAATACGTGCCTTGCAACCCTTTCATCCTCGGGTAAGGACACGCAAGATTGAACCCAAAGCTAAGCACTCCTCCCATTGCAAGAACTACCAATCTAGTTGGCCAAACCAAACGGATAATTCGAAGAGACTTGCAAATATAACTTAATCATACATAAAAGAATTCAGAGAAGAATCAAATATTTTCCATAGATAATACTGGATCATAAACCCACAATTCATCGGTCTCAACAAACACACCGCAAAAAGAAGATTAC
This sequence comes from Aegilops longissima, assembly GCA_021605205.1. Taxonomy (NCBI): domain Eukaryota; kingdom Viridiplantae; phylum Streptophyta; class Magnoliopsida; order Poales; family Poaceae; genus Aegilops; species Aegilops longissima. The sequence continues at coordinate 154,497,854 of CM038678.1, read as the reverse complement.
ATCGAATAGATATCCACGAGAGAGGGGAGAACATTGTATTGAGATCCAAAAGAGAGAAGAAGCCATCTAGCTACTAGCTATGGACCGAAGGTGCAAGTAAACTACTCACACTTCATCGGAGGGGCTCGTGTTGATGTAGAAGCCCTCCGTGGTGGATGCCCCCCCATGAGCTCGGAACAGGCCCCAAGATGGGATCTCGTGGATACAGGAAGTTGCGGCGGTGGAATTAGGTTTTGGCCCTGTTCGATCGCTTGGGGATACGTGAGGTATATATAGGAGGAAGGAGTACGTCGGTGGGCGTCGGGGCCCACGAGGTAGGGGCGTGCCAGGGGCCCGCCCACCTCGTGACCGCCTTTGGCACTTCTTGGAGTAGGGTCCAAGTCTCCTGGATCACGCTCGGTTGGAAAATCACGTTCCCAAAGGTTTCATTCCGTTTGGACTCCGTTTGATATTCCGTTTCTTTGAAACACTAAAATAGGCAAAAACAGCAATTCTGGGCTTGGCCTCCGATTAATAGGTTAGTCCCAAAAGTACTATAAAAGTGGAAAATAAAGCCCAATATAGTCCAAAACAGTAGATAAAGTAGCATGGAGCAATAAAAAATTATAGATATGTTGGAGACGTATCAGGCCCGTAGAAGGCCCACTGTTTCTACGGCCCGTAGGAGGCCCAGTGTCACTACAGTAAATATTAGCCCATGGTTATTGTGGTCTAGTTTTAAAAAATAGGTTATTGCAGCCACTAGCAAACCGCAGAAAAAGAACTGCACTGACTACAAGCAACTTACACTAGGCTATCACGGCTATTACACATATTACATCCACTGGGCATCAAAGTTCGCCACCAGTGCAAATATAGGGAACACAACAAAGATATAAACGCGCAGCAAAACAAGTCCGAACTGAAACCACTTGAAGAGCTCAATAAACAATATCCCGGTACCAATAATGCGGCAAGATGCTTAGCAAGCTTATTAACTTTCTCTTGTTTGGCGATTAAGTCCTCCAGCGCTTGTTGTTGCACCAGAAAGTATGCATCTGAGTTCTCGAGGACTTCCTTAGTCCTTGACTTCTCGTCGCATAACATCGATCGATGTCTTTCAACTTGAAGTTGAGACTCAAGAAGCCGAACTGATTCAGCAACGAGTTCAAGAGCTCGTGCAAGCGATGGTAGCCAAGAATCGAACACTACATCAAGACAGGACTTTGGGGTTGTCTCAGTGTCTTCAATATAGTTTTTATCAGCTTTCTTGGAGACCAACAGGGATGTCTCACTATCTTGAACCTTATCCGCATTACTTCCTTTACCATTGCATAACAGGGTACTCTTCTCCAATATTTTATCCGCGTTCTAAAAGAGAAACAAACAAACACATCTCGGGTTTACAATGTAGTATATGAAACTCATTTTGCTAAACCAGTTCAGTAGTAAGGTGGACAGGATAACAGCATGAAACAAACATATATCTATGTAGTATGGTCACTGTATGGTCTATATCATTCTAGTTCATGTTGCCAAATCAAGATAGATACAGTTCGAATCATATCTACTTAAGACAAAGGAGCATAGACAGAATATAAGTGTGGGAAACTACACAACAATAACAACACCTGTAATGTGCATGGCATGAGAACATAACTGTTTATTCAATTGAAACTGAAATCAACATAGAGCAAGTTACAACAGCAAACAGCCAAACACGTTGAAGAAACATGTTTAAAACATACCTGTTGCACTATTGGAGTTTCAATTGCATCCTTCAAATTTGAAATTACTTGGTATCAGTAAATACATTGATGGAATAGCAAAGTAGTATAAACCATAGCTACGAAACCTGACCTGAGAACAATTCTTCTTCTGCTTTAAGCGTTGACTTCGGGTTCGGAGTGGTGGTCCTCATGATTTTGGCACTGCAGTTGCCTTACTAACTGCTCGTGTTTGGGTGCTCTGTGGTGGAGACGGTGTTGTGTCAACGGGAACTGGGTGTCTATCTGCCGGGGTTGGGGTTGGAAGGGGTGTAGCTGGTTCTTTGTCCAACTGGGTAGGGGTACAATCTGCATGAGTGTGGGTTATGTGTGGTGGGGCTGGTTCTTGGGCAAGTACAATCGTGGTTCTATCTGCATCGATAGGTAGCACGATCTTTTCTGAAGACCGTGTTTTTACTCCCACAGATACTGCCATCACTCCGTCCAATTGAAATGGTTGATAAACAAGAAAAGTAATTGAATGTACAGACATTGTAAGATAGACAGGTGCAATGGATAGTAGGGAAGAAAACAGGGCATGGAATAATTCACATTTATGTTGTCTAAGCAAACAGAATAGCAGGACATAATTTCACATATATGATGGCTAATTAAACAGGATAGCATGACACAATTTCACATGTATGATGGCTAACTAAACAGGATAGAATGACATACTTCAAAATATGATGACTATGTAAACAAGATGACATGATATAACTATACAATGTGTCTATTAAAGTGGTTGGCATGCCATAAATCACAAACATGCCGTCGATGGAAACATGATGGCATGATATAATTCATGGATAGAATGACATAATTTGAAATATGATGACTATGTAAACAGGATGAGATGATATAACTATATTATGTCCTTAGAAAATGGGTTGGCCTGCCATAATTCAGATACATGCTGTCTATGTAAACATCATGGCATGACATAATTCAAATATATGATTTATATACTAAGGAAGTGAGCAGAGGGCAATCGCATATATGATGTGTCAACTATGGAGATGGCATTCAATATTGTGTATATGATGTAAAAACTAAGCATAGCAATACAACATATACATTATATGAGTAATATAACCCTGCCAAGTTTGAGCATACACCTCAGGGGGATAATAGGACTGGTCATCGCCTCTGAATCCTCCTCTCAAGAGCTATCTCAGAATCAGCAAGATTCTGCTTTAGCGGTAGCATTGTTTGCTCTGAAGACCTTGTTTTCACTCCAGATTTCTCCATCACCAATTCAAATGGCTGACGCACAGGAAGAGCAGTTGAATATACAAACATTGTCGACAAAAGCAATGAGAAATACAAAAAAAAGGACGGCATGATATAATTCACATATATGACGCTTGCCTAAACAACATGGCATTGCATAATTCACATACATAATGCCTTGCAACAAGATAACATTGCATAATTCACATATATAATGTCTTGCAACAAGATGGCATTGCATAATTCACATATATGGTAATTAGACACTAAATAGGTGGCATTCACACAAAGCATGTCTAAACTAAGCAAATGACATAGCAATGCAAGATACCATACGCACGATATGAGCAACATAACCCTGCCAAGTTAGGGCATGCACCTCGGGGGGGAAATATGACTGGTCATCTGTCTTTGAATCCTCCTCTGAGGAGCTATCGGTAACCAGCAAGACATGCGCTTCATCAGATAGCATTGTCTGCTCTGAAGACCTTGTTTCCACTCCAGATTTTTCCATGACCGTGCCAAATGGCTGATGCACAGGAAGAGTAATTGAATGTACTAAAATTGTTGACAAATTTAACACGTAATAAAAAAATGATGGCATGATATAATTCACATATAAGATGATTGGCTAACCAGGGTGGCATTGCAAAATTCACATATATGATGCCTGGCTAGACAAGATGGCATTGCATGATTCACATATACGATAAAGAAACTAAACAGATGGCATTGACACAAAGCATGTCTAAACTAAGCAGATGACATCTTTAATGTATCAAGATAAGCAATGCAAGGCACCATATGCATGATATTACCAACATCAACATGCCAAGTTAGAGCGAAGACCTCATGGGGTAAATAGGAGTGGTCTTCTCCTTCTGAATCCCCCTCATAACAGCTATCTTCCTATTGATTACGATCCGAAATGGGTGGAGTGGCAGCTGCCTTTGCGCCCACCATGGAACGACGTCTGCATGAAATTTTATTGCCACGCAAGGCTCGTCTCTTTTGCTCTACATGATCAGTTCCATTGTGTACAATCACCGGCATGCATAGGAATAAAACATAGTGAGATTATGTAAAGAGTGCATGCACAAATCCAGAGTGATGGTAGCAAACTGTGGATAGACCCAAAACCAATGATAGCAGGCAGATAATAGCTTTAGTTAAAAATACAGATAATGGCTCCTTTAATGTTTGTTTGCACCCAACATGAAAATCATAGTAGACACCGGAGATTAACCAGATAGTAGACAGATAGTACTGATTGCTGCCCCAATATGTACCCCACAACCATTTAAAAACTCAAGTTTCAGCATTAGTTTGGACCTGACTCGGAGTCTAATAGGTGAACACGACGATAATGTAGCATGTCATCATATTAAGCGACGCATAACGTAAGAAGCCACGGAAGAGTGCAACCTCTCTTGCGGACCCGTGTAGTCCTCAAGGTCATCTGCTTAGTTGATGATGGTAATGCAGTTGCCGTGGATGCGGCAAAGGGAAGAAGATCCGAGGCGGCGAAAGACAGTCTAGAGAGCGGATCCCTGCTGTGGTGAACCCTTTCGTCGGTGGAGCAGCTGAGCTGGGGTGGAACACAGCGCCACAGGAGCAAGACAAACCAAACAAGGTTTTCTTTGACACATATTTGTAACAGAAGTAATTGAGTAAGGGCTTGTTTGAATTTGAGGATTCTAACAATGCAGGGATAGGAAATAGACAGGAATAGGATAGGAATGCACGTGCAAAAACAGAGTATTTAAAAACATAGGATTTCTGCCAATCTGGGTGTTTGATTCACAATAATTGGAAGATCACAGGATGCAAAAAAGCATGGTGAGATTAAGTCAAACCACAAGAAAATGTATGGTTATAATGCTATTATGCTACTATCTCTTAGTCTTGTGCTTGATGAATAGGAATATGAAAAGGAGGAGAAGTGGAAATTAGAATTCCTACGGTTTTTCTTTCAAGGAGACACTAAAGGAACAAATCCTACAGTTTTCCTTTGCTCCATTCCTTTGCACCAAATTCATGAAAAGTAGTACCATAGGAAACTTTCCAATTCGATGTTTTTCATTCACTTTTCCTTTCAAGCATGGCGATTCTAATAGGCAGGCTTGAGCAAGGAAAATCCTACACTAAAAAATGTTTTTGTGCTACTTCTATTACTTTGGACCTAGGCCACGCCATACTAGCTCAACTCCTGGGCCCATCGAAAAATGCACAGCTCAAACGCGAGAGATAAATAATGATGGCGTTCAAGAGAGTCCATCATGGATAGCTAAGTTGCACGGTACCTTCTTGCTTGTCATATAGTAGGATAAAATAATCGTATTTCCGTTACTACGAGTGCTCGATGGACAATATATATAACATGTAGAGTAAAAAGAGGTGCAACAAGTGTACAACCTCTTTGGCGAAGCCATGTCGATCTCAGCGTGATTGGGTTGGCGGTGAGGATGCTCCGCTGACTTGGCTGTCGGAGGAGGGAAGAAGATCTTAGGCGTCTGGAGATGGAGCCGAGGTACTGCTCCGCTGTGATGGAGGGTTTTGTTGTTGGAGCAACTCCGTGAGTTGTACGACGCCGAGGCTGAAGCAGACAAGAGAGACAACGAACAACGTTAACCTGAGTGGAATTCTAATAGCATCTCCAATACATGACGTAAAATACATAACCACAAAGTGCTAGATGTAAAATACATCAGCCGCTCATCTCTGAACTTAACTGTCGAAACTGAATTTAACTGTCGAAACTCAACTTAACTGTCGAAACTGAACTTAACCATTGAAACTGAATTTTGTCGTCGAAACTGAACGCTCTAGCAAGGTGAGGCTACACGTCGGTCGACTGACTTTTTCATCTCTGGTCAGTCGATTTTGCAGCCGTTGGATACGTAATCAAGGGCCTGGGTTCATCTTCAATCTCCACCCCCTGAGCCGCCAGCCACCACCGGCCAAACAGCAGCCCCCAGCCGTCCGCGGCCGGCGGTGCGCCGCTCCGCCCGCCCCGAAAACACTCCCCACCGCCAGTCCACCGCCGCCTGCCATCCTCTAGCCCCCCTGCACCGAGCTTTTCTCCGCGATCCCCACGCCACCGCCCGCCAATGCCCGCCACCATGGCGACCACAGCCCCATCCTGAACCCTAAGATAGATAGTGGGGTACCTCTCCGGCGAGCCCCCCTCCCCGCTGCAGCTGGTTCTTCCTTCACCCCGGCGAGCCCCCCACCCACTGAAAATCAACTTACCCAAAAGTTGATTCAGTCGACTAAAGTGTAGCTAAATCGGAGCAGTATCGCAAGCAAGAGCAAGAGCGAGAGCAGCAGCGCGAGAGAGAGCAATAGCAAGAGCAGACCAGGCAGGGGACCAAGAGCAAGAGCAGAGCAGCAGCGCGAGCGAGAGCTAAAGCAGCAGCAGCTCCTACTGATGTGGACGTCACCACCGAGGGAGCAACGCCGTGGAGGAAGTGGTCGGCGACGCTGTCGTGGATGGAGCCGCGCCGTGTCGGCTCGGGACCGAGCGCCGGAAGCACTGTGAGATCGAATCAAGAAGAAAATGCGGCGATTAGTGTACAACATCTTTGGTGGCGCCGATGAGGCCGTAGCTTCATCCGAGGAAACGGTGATGATGATGCTCTTCCGGTGGTGCAGGTGAAGACGGCGGTGTGGGAATGGAGGTGGCGTGAAAGACGAGGGGAACGTCGGGGCAGCTCCTTGGAGGTGGAGGACGGGGTGGCTGAACCGGCGGGATGATGAGATCGACGACAGATCCTCATCCGGTACGGTGGATGAGGGACGTCGAGGTGTTGCTGTGGACGACGTCGTCGGGGAAGAGGCTCCGGCTGGGTGGCGGACGGAGCAGGGTGTGGGGTTTCGTCGCGGGTTTTCACGGGCTCGGTGTACGAATGGGTGGGCGGATGGGATGGCGGTGGGGAACCATGGCTTAGAGACGTGCTTGTCCGAAATGTGGGGTAAGTTACAAAAGTACCCCCATCGATTTGAGGCGGTTCTTTCGGTTCAGGGGTACCACGGGCATTTTGCGTGTCGGGATTTCACAGGAGGTGGGAGTTTTCACGCGCGTTGTAATTTCAAAATAGCAAGGCGCGGGTTGAGATGGAGGGAGTTGTCGGAGCACAATGAGACAAAGATATATCTTAAATATTTCGGGCTAACGGGTTGAAGAGGCGGGAGTTTCGCAACACGATAGACAAAGACGCTAGCTTGAATTTTCGGCATAACAAGGCGTGGCTTGAAATTTCGAAGAACGAGCTTAACGTGTACCAAAAAAAACTACAATTTGCACCTCAACACGCACAACACACACACAAACACCATTTAGACTAGAGTAAGGTACACGTGCATTGCACGCATGAGATTTGGGAACCAAATTATGAATAAATACCACATTATAGCATGCAAGCTTTGAGTCATATATGCATGATGTTGATGTTCGTTTAATTCTTATAGTTCATTTCATTCAAAATCATCTAGTTTTTATAAGAAAGCTAATCTATTTTAAGATTTATGGAATTGTGCGTCGTAAGACATAAAGTAAAAACAAATAATGGCAAATCATGTAGAAAAACATTTGGGCAATTCTGATACGGAAGATTCTAGAACAAATAAGAAGTGTTTGTGTTTTGATGTTTGTGCATTATGCTTAAGTTCAACCATGGAGTCTTCTAGATTATACATGTGGCGAAATCTGGTGGAATCGAGATGATATCCAACGGCCAGTAGTGCTCAAATTTGCCATCTTTGGACCATCAGATTCGCCTCATCCAACGACCATCTTTCAAAGTTAAAGTTACCCGCACACAATATAAAAAAATATAAAATATAATATATATATGGGTATAGATATAGATATGTGATGCGAAAGCCGCCCATCATCTCCAATTAGAATAGTGTGTCCATGCACGGATGCGACGTGGCCAAATGATGTCTGCCATCGGTATCTCAAATTCAAATCAGTCTGACCTTGTTCAATGTGTATACATTACAACATGCTCGTTTCCAAACCACACCGCGCAACTCTCCGTTATATTCAGCATGCATGGGTTTCAAACATAAGGATCTCTTATTCAAATATTTGAATTCAACTTTACATTGATTATGACCTCACCTATTCGGCTATTCTTTTACACCCACACAGTAGTCTTCTCTTTATAATTGTACCACTAACTTTCTCTCATGCATGAATGCACACACACTACCAGTCGGCATTATCCATCGCACACATGCAATCTTTTTCTTTAGGTCGGTCTCCCATGATGGCACACACCCACACACATCCCCCTCTCCATCATATCGGGCATTCTTTATCTCTCACGCGTGCATGCGCAACGATCGATGTTCCTCTATGTATGTGTGTATATAGCTAGGTCTTCCATAGTTTTCCACACAAACCGATCAATCGATATATCCAGTGAGGTCTCGCCCTCTTTCCCACGTCCACATCGATCAATCTATACCTCTCTATATAGGGTTAAGATATATAGCTAATACACCCACATTAATTATATATCCAACGTCCCCCTCTCATCATCCATGCCTTCCGCTTCATCTCCCAGACGCGTGCACAATGGCGAAGACAGGGGGCAGTAAGGGCCCTGCCCCCTCCCCCCTAACATCACTATATATCGAGGCTAATATGAATGTGATCATTAGACAATTGCTGCTAAAATGGTTTAAGTTCATGAATTGACCCTCCTCGTAAAGGATTAGCAATGCTTGGCCCCCTAGCTCATTTATTTTTCATGGCTCCGCCCATCTGCGTGCAGCATGCGTGTTCGCCCTCTCTCTAAATATCGATCTCGCACTTGTGCATTCCTTCATAGTCTCCTCCACTCGGCCCCTCGCACCATCTTCTAGCCCCCACCAGATTTTGCCACATGTACAATCTAGTAGACTCCATGGTTGAACTTAAGCATAATGCACAAACCTCAAAACAACAAAGTGGTTCTCTTTTGTTCTAGAATCTTCCGTATCATAACTGCCCAAACTTTTTTCTAGTTGAATTGCCATTATTTGTTTTTATTTTATGCTTTACAACGCACAATTCCATGAATCATAAAATAGATTAAGGGCTTCTTTGATTCAAAGGATTCTCAAAGGAATTTTGGAGGATTCTAATCATTAGGAATTTTTCCTATCTTGGTTGTTTGATTCGTAGGATTGTAAACCTTAGGAATTTTTCCATATGATTCATTTGCACTAGATTTCATAGGAAACATCCCATCCACTCAAACCTCTTTGAAAGAATTCTATGTTTTTTCTATGCACAATCAAACACTCGTACAATCCTGTAGGATTCAAGACGACATTCCACTATAATCCCATGTTTTTCCTATTCCTGCGTTCTTAGCTTTTTTATAAAAACTAATTGATTTTGAATGAGATGAACTATAAGAATTAAACGAAGGGCTACATCAGGCATATATGGCTCAGAGCTTACATGCTATAGTGTGGTACTTATTCATAATTTGGTTGCAAAATCTGATGCGTGCAATGCACGTGTACCTTACTAGTACTTCGAGTATGTGCAAAACACGTAAATTAGAATACCAATGGCATGCTACACAGTGTCTCTCTTCCAGTTCATGAAGCCACATGGCACACGTGGAGGCGTTGTCGCGACCTCCTTGCGTGGATTGATCACAGTGACGTGCTGCTGGTTCCAGAAGAATGTACTCGTCCTCCCTGAGCCATACTGGCGGTACATGCACGAAGCGAAGATGTGCACGCATGCCACACACGCACTCATTCCCTCGCACGCATACGCGGGTACACGGGCGGACGCAATTTTGTACCAAGATCCACCCCATGTGATAATTTGACGCGTGTAAAGTCGTTCACTTCATTGATGGTCAATTAATACAGCGCATGCAAATTGAGTGGACGTGAGGGCGGAAGAAAGACATTATTACTCCACTGCGCGCATGCGAGTAGTTAAATCGTGGGTTGCTAGTAGTACTTCCATTGGTCTCCTTCGTATTTTGTGCCAATTTTTGATAGTAACATAATATTTACGCATTTGAGCAGTGTAGTACTTGAAATTTATGTTCCGCTAAACTCATCGGGAGCCGTTTCAGGCCTCGAAACCAAAACCATAAATTAATCTTTACCTTGTTCCATCACATTCGAAAGCCTGCTCACACCTACTAGTACGTACCAAACCTGAACGTGTTCCCACTATGCAGGTATTAGTACTAGTGCTAGTACTTAGGTTATAAAAAGGGGAACTACCTAACCGAAAATTACTCTACCTTTCCTCCTCACAAGTGTTTCTTCTTCGTCCGTTGTTGCCATGGCCGGTGAGCAGAGCTCTAGGTCGAGAACTACTCGTAACAAGGGAGCGGCAACCAAGGCTGCGGAAAAAAAAGAGAGGGCTCGCCGCCATGCAGAGACCTCGAAAGATCTCTCACGGGCAGGCGATGGCTCCCAGTAGCGCCCTAGCCGCGGAGGCGAACATGCCGAGCCGGCGGAGCTAGAGTCGTTATCCCTCGACGACATGCCCGATCAGCTCAATAAGCAGAAGGAGTTCATCCAAGGCTTTATGGAGTTGCTGAAGGAGATCCTCGACGACATGCCTGCTGAGCTCAATCAGCAGGGGGAGTTGACCGCCGTCTTGGTGATGCTGCTGAAGAAGAGCATTGCCTCGGAGAAGAAGGCGACCGGCGAAATCCTGTGACTTCGGTAGGACAATGCTAAGCTCTGCCACGAGATCGACCTGTTGAAGGAGAAGAACGCCGGCTGGAAGAATCTGCATGCGAATAGTAGTTCGTCGATGAAGATGCTGCAGGCCCTCGTCATGGAACAGAAGGAAGATTTGGTGAAGCTCCGCATCGAGCACCCGGCTGCTGTCAAGGTACGTAATATGGCCATGGAACAGATGATGAAGGCTCGCGTCGAGAAATGCCGCGTCATGGACACAATGATGAAGATGGCGGAGGAGACGTGCAAGGAGATGGAGGTCGTGGAGGTGATGAAGAAGCAGTTACGACTCCGTGGCGAATTAGATCATTTGGGGTGATAATCTTCCTTCTTCTTTTGCTCCTGTGTTTCATCTTTTGCATCGGGTCTTTCGCCACACGTGTCACGTTCTCTGCGAGGCATGAATAGAACAATGTTTTTTTTGAGGGAATGAATAGAAAAATGCCAAAAATGAGATGACTAGCAAATTAGATCATTTTTTATCGCCATATGGCACTGGGCTGCCGTGTTTCGTGCTCCTCCGTCGCAGTACTACTCCAGTGGGAAACTTGAGTATACCGCACGATTCTTTGCTCCTCCTCAATCAGGTCGTCGGCGCATTTATACGAGCAGTCAAATCAGAAGGCCCCGCCTTCCAGCAGTATTGAGCCGTCAAATCACAAAGGCCCTCGCCTCTCGTGAAACCGACCAAGCTAGACTACCCCGCCCTCTAGCCTTTAAAAAATGTATACTTTTGTACAACAGTAGTATCGATGGATTGCGCCATGGAGCAAAACTTGAAATTAAAAAAAAAGGTGGTACATATAGAGAGCGCTCGTCGCCAAATTATGCATATAGTACTATTAAAAAGGCTTGTCACAATAATTGTGTCCAGCACAACCCACCCCTCAAATACAACTAAGAGGGTGCTTGGATATGTTTTAGTCCCATGACTAAAAGTAGTGGGACTAAAACATGCTAGCCTCACCCATGCTTGGATCCAAATACTAAAAAGGCTAAAATCAAGTTAATGAGCATTTATTATCCTTCAAACCCTCCAATCCAGAACTTGCCTGTGTTAAAGGAGAGGAGTTAAATGAGTAGAGAGAGGACTAATCCACATTTTATTAGGGGTACCCCTGACTAAAAAAAATTAGTCTCAAGACTAGTTTTAGCCCCTCTTTAGTCAGGGGTGCTTGGAACTTTAGCCTCTTAAAGAGACTATTTTTAGTCAGACTAAAATAATTCCCTTGGATCCAAGCACCCTCTAAGCATCCTGGAATTCTTTGACAAAACTAAGCACCCTAAAATTCTTTGACAACTAAACGGCTGGCTATATGATGTTGGCCATATATATTGTACGTATATAATGTGAAGAAACGAGTGGTAGTACTATACCAACTAAAAGATGAAATGTAAGAAATACTAGTATGTACGTACTGAAGAGTTAAAGTAACGAGAAGAAACATAACATAGTTCTGCTGGGGGCTCAGCACAACACACCCCTCAAATTAAATTAAGCACACCTGAAATTAAACTTTGCAACTATTCCGGTAGACACTGCATTAGAACCACCATGAGCAACGACACGCCACCTTACTCGAGTCCTCGTCCACGTCCTCGACTTCGTCCTTGTCCCTCTTCCTCTTGGCCGATACTTCTTTGCTTGAACCGCACACTTGGCTGTTGCTCTTCATCCAACCCTTGTAGATATTGAAGCAAAGGTAGCCATCCATTGCAGCGTAGTGGATGTGGTCTATATCTAGTACATTCCGCTGCCATGCATGACGATGAAACGTGTAATGAGGTTTCTCCAGTTTACCGTACGAAGGATGAACCATGGCTCTGCCGGTCGCATTGAAGGGCGACGAGAGGACACCGGCCGATTCTTACGGAGGTCGAAGGTGTTGCCTACAACGAGGCCTATCCGACGCAGGACTTCTTTGTCGTTACCAAAGTCTACAATAACAAATTTGACTAGGTTGCTCTCGAGGAAGTCCTTAAAATCCTGGCACTCAACGTCGGCATGGCATATGTGGTAGACCAAGCATAAGTCATGCACGCAAACCTGGATCACGGCAGGCTTCTTCCTCCATTCGTCCTTTAGATCCTTCTCTCGTCCCAGGACTGTGGTGTACTCAACATCTAGCCCAGGGACCCACTCATCATCTGAGTCTTCGAACATGCGTCTGAAGCGAGAAAGGCATCCTTTCACCGTCGTGGAAGAACGGGTGTAGATGACATCGAACTCATCGCCGGTGATGGTTCTAACCTTGTACTCACCGCCGATCATGGATATTTGGGACGCCATGGATTTGGGAGGAGGGTGTAACGCCCCCGATGCGGCTATATCTCCCACGTGTCGAGGCACGACTTAGAGGCATAACCGCATTGAAAGCAATGTCGCAAGTGAGGTAATCTTCACACAACCCATGTAATAATTAAGGGAAAGATACATAGTTGGCTTACAATCGCCACGTCACACAGTACATAATTAAACATACATCATTCAGAGTACACTCAAGGTCCGACTACGGAACCAAAATAAAAGAAGATACCCCAACTGCTAACACAGATCCCGAATCGTCCCAAGCTGGGCACCACTATCGATCATGGAAACGACACATAGTAACGACCACGTTCCTCGTCGAACTCCCACTTGAGCTCGGTGGAATCATCTGCACCGGCCTCATCGGAACCTGCAACTGTTTGGAAGTATCTCGTGAGCCACGGGACTCAAAGCAATCTCACACCCGCGAGATCAAGACTATTTAAGCTAAGGGAGGACATGGTAGTAAAGTTGAGCTGCAGCAAGCGACTAGCATATATGGTGGCTACATCGCAAAAGAGAGCGAGAAGAGAAGCAAAGCACGGTCGTGAAACTAGTATTGATCAAGAAGTGATCTGAACTACTTACGCGAGACATAACTCCAACACCGTGTTCACTTCCGGACTCCACGAGAAGAGACCCTCACGGTTACACACGCGTTGATGTGTATTTTATTTGAGGTCAACTTTGGGTTATCTACAACGGACATTAACAAATTCCCATCGCCTCATAACGCGGGCACGGCTTTGAAAGATATTACCTGCAGGGTGTCCCAACTTAGCCCATTATAAGCTCTCACGGTCAACGAAGGATTATTCCTTCTACCGGGAAGACCCGATCAATCTCGAATCCCGGACTACAAGACATTTCGACAGCAATAAAACAAGACCAGCAAAGCCACCCGAATGTGCCGACAAATCCCGATAGGAGCTGCACATATCTCGTTCGTGGCACACCGGATGGGCAAGACGTCGGGTTGGCATAAACCCTGGATTGCCCGGGCGCGGACATCGCCCAAGTTGGACCAGCAATCGAAGGAGAACTGGCCCGGGGTTTAAAATAAAGATGACCCTCGGGCTCGCGAAAACCGGGGAAAAGGCTTAGGTGGCAAATGGTAAAACCAATGTTGGGCCTTCTTTGGACAAGTCTTATTCAAAGCGAACCGTCAAGGGGTCCCATAAATCACCCAACCGTAAGGAACGCAAAATCAAGGAACATAACACGGTATGGACGGAAACTAGGGTGGCAAGAGTGGAACAAAACACCAAGCATAAGGCCGAGCCTTCCACCCTTTACCAAGTATATAGATGTGTTAAACATAGCAGATATATTTATATATTGTGATATCCCCAACAAGTAAACATGTTCGAAAAGGAACAACATCTCCATGTTCCAACAAGGAACAAACTTCAGCTTCACCGCAACTAACAACGCTATAAGAGGGCTGAGCAGAGCGGTAACATAGCCAATCAACGGTTTGCTAGGAAAAGGATGGTTAGGGGCTGACATGGCAATATGGGTGGCATGATATAGCAAGTGGTAGGCATCGCAGCATAGGCATAGCAAAAGAGCGAGCAACTAGCATAGCAAAGATAGAAGTGATTTCGAGGGTATGATCATCTTGCCTGCAATGTTCTCAGAGTTGTCGAAAGCCTGATCCTCGAAAACGTTCTCAACAGGTTCCTCGTAAGCGTTCTCGTCTCCCGGCTCTACCCAAAGCAACAACAAAACAAAGAACCACAATAAATCACGGTGCAATGCACAATCAACATGATGCAACATGACATGAAATGCATGATGTGATAAGCAAAGCGTAAGTGCACTCCGGAAGGTAAATGGAAAACCAGGCATCATCTTGGCAAACCAAGCATGCCATCGGAAAGATGAGATGATTTCGGTAGAAATCGATATAGAGATCACCGGAAACGGATGCACGGGTTGGATATGACGGGCACAACAAGAATGGTGAGAAACCTACGATAACATCATGTTGAACAAGCCATGCATGTGTGCAAATTACCTCATAGCACAAATCAATTAAATATGCCCATTAAAAAAAACAACACATAATGATGATGCAAAAAGACATGAACACAAACTTGCCCAAATGCAAAACCAATGACACCACTGAGTTGGTGGGATTTTCTACCCAAAAACATATATAATATGTTAGGGTTGCATTAGGAAAACATCACAAAACAATAAGTTAAAATCTGCCTAAAAGGAAAATGCGAAATGGCAATTTCCATATTTGGAAATGTCCAGATTTGGACTTGCCTAAAACAGAAAAGGACTCAAAGCTGAAAATGGAAACATGGGGGAAAAGAAATAGAATATGCATATGGGGAGGCTGACAGGGTAGGCCCACTGTCATAGGGGCAGAGGTTAACAGGTTTAAAAGGGGGGAAGAAAAAGAGCCCCAGGGGGGATTCGAACCCGGGTCTCCCCGGTGGAATCCCGCACCTGCTACCACTGGGCTAGCGCGCGGAGACTGACAGAAGAAGAGGCCTCGGGGCTTAACTACTGAAGCTGCAGAGAGAACGCACCGGAGAAAAACGAAAACAGAAAACAAAAGGGGGGAGTGGCGCGCCTGGGGTTCGAACCCAGGTCGCCGCGGTGGTAGAGCGGGCAGCCGACCAGCTCGGCTAGGGAAGGGAGTTCGACAAGATCCAGGACGCTAGCTACTTGACCACCTAACAGGCCCTACTCGAGGCAGAAACAAACCGCGACGATGCCGGCGAGGACACGGCGGCTACAGGGGGCTCTGCGCCCTGGGACACGACGACACGCACGAGGGAACTCCACGGAACAAGAAGGGCAAGCCCGAGCGTGGCTAGCGGCATCTACGCGCGCGGTGACACTACTCTGAACCCAAAACTGCGAACACGCCGGAGCATGCCGGGCGCGACACGAACAAGGATCGGGCCCTACTCTACAGTGACCTAACGACGACAGGAAGGAGCAGGGAGGAAGGGGGGTTATACCTCCTTACCCTAGGACACGGAATCGGCGACGGAGATGGGCTGACGGCGACGAGTTCGAGCTCTGAAGATCCGACGGGAACTGACCGAGAGGAAGACAGGGTAGGGGCGTCGGCGAACTTGGCGAACCGGGCCTCCGTAGTCGACGTCGTGGTCGTAGACGACGACGAGGAAGGAGATGGACAAGGGCCGCCGGGTCGTGGTGGCCGGAGAGCGCGCCGGCGACGAGGCCACGCTCCCAGATGCGCTCGGGAACGAGAGGGGCGGCGATTTTGGGTGGAATTCTCACCTGGCGGCGGCGGCGAGAGGGAGAGGGGAACCCTAGGGTTCGATCTTGACGCGGAGAGGGGATAAGTAGGCTAGGGCGACGGGATCGTGCTCGTGCTCTCCGAGCTCGGGGTCCCCATGGCGCTGCGAGAGGAGGGGGAAAGGTGGGTGAGAAGGGCAGGCCGGTCGCTGCCAGGCGGGGCCGACGCTGCCACGTGGAAGGGGCTAGCGGGGTAAGAGCGGCGATGGGTGCGCGAAGGCAGGGAGAGGAAAAAAAAGGTGCGGGCTGGCGCAGAGCTCTCTGGGCTGCGGCCTGAGGGGAACTGGGCCGGCTCGGGGAGGCCGGAGGCCCAGGTGGGGAGGATAGCTGGGCTGCCACTGCTGCTGCTGCTCTCTCTTCTGTTTTCCTTTTTTAAAAAAAATAAAAAGGAAGAGAAAAGAAAGTACAGGGAGAAAGGAAAAGATTTAGAGTGAAAGGAAAATATCCCCACACTCCTGGAATTCTCCTCTATTTAAATAAATTGAAATGGAAATTTTTAAAGGTAGAAAAATAATGCAAGTTTGGAAATATTTCCAACTTGTGCCATTTTTGAACCTAACCATAACAACTTTAAATGGGGAAATATTTGGCAGGGAGTTTTAGTGCAACAAGCAAGATTATTAGGGAGAAGATGAACATTAACTGAAGGAGGGAAATATATGGCATTTGAAAAGAAAGGAGTAGAGGGAAAGGAGGAGATGGCAATGCAAGATGAGAATGAAGCATGCAACCACATGACATGCAAAAGAACACCACATCCACATGATAAGAAGGGAATGCAAAAAGACAATAGGCACAAAATGCAATAAGGCAAAAGGAGCAAAACAAAGAAAAGAAAAAAAACCCAACATAGCCAAACCAAAGAGGCCAAGCATGACAAGGACCCACAAGAATTGGATGAGGTCAAATTGATATATTGCCCAAAAAGGGGAAGTTTACATCCAGGGTGTTACAACACTCCACCACTACAAGAGGATCTCGTCCGAGATCTAGGGTGAAAGAACTCCGGATACTCGAGCGGAGGTGATCCTCGCGCTCGGGTAGCTTCTCGGTCGGAATGGTGTGACCACTTCACTTTCAGGAATTTGATTGACTTGTTGCGAGTCTTGCGCTCGGTTTCTTCAAGAATAGCAACGGGGTGCTCATGATAAGAGAGATCTTCTTGAAGGTCAATCTCTTGAAGTTGATAGTGCGTTCAGAGTCTTGAAGCACTTGCGAAGCTGTGACACGTGAAACACATCGTGCACGTTTGCAAAGTTGGATGGAAGCTCAAGTTGATAGGCGAGATCGCCTCTTTTCCCAATGATCTTGAAAGGGCCCACGATCTAGGGGCAAGCTTCCCTTTGATACCGGCGGCGAGTACCTTTCATTGAGAGACGCGGAGGTAGACATGGTCTCCAATTTCAAAAGCCACATCACGGTGCTTATCATCATAATAGCTCTTTCGGCGCGATTGCGCGGCTTTGAGATTCTCACGAATGACTTGGCACATTTCTTCGCTTACGTGATCAAGTCATTGCCAAGCAGTTGGCGTTCACATCTCGAGACCAATTGAGAGGAGTCGGCACTTTCGCCATAGAGAATTTCGAATGGGGCCTTGCCGAACTCGCTTGGAAGCTGTTGTTGTAAGAGAACTCGGCATATGGAAGACAATCTTCCCACTTCATACCGAAGGAAATGACACAAGCCCTGAGCATATCTTCAAGAATTTGATTAACTCGCTCGACTTGGCCACTTGTTTGAGGATGGAAAGCTGTCTTTGAAACGAATGTTGGTGCCCATGGCCTTTCGAAAGGACTCCCAAAACTTGGAGGTAAAGATGCTGCCACGGTCAGAAGAGATCACTTGAGGAATGCCGTGCAAAGATACAATCTCGAGGTGTATAGCTCGCCAACCGAGCTGCAGTGATGGATTCTTTGATAGGAAGAAAATGAGCCACTTTAGTAAGCTTGTCAATGACAACGAAGATAGCATCATTTCCACGCTTGGACTTTGGAAAGCCATCCACGAAGTCCATTTCAATATGATCAAACTTCCATTCAGGAATAGCAAGAGGTTGAAGGAGACCAGCTGGTCTTTGGTGTTCTGCTTTCACTCTTCTGCAGACATCACACTCATTCACGAATTGAGCAATTTCGCTTCATTCGAGTCCACCAATATGACTGCTTGAGGTCATGGTACATCTTCGTACTTCGGGGTGAATGGATAGAAGCGAATTGTGAGCCTCGTTCATAATGACTTTTCTCAGATCACCCTTAGGAACCACAATCCGGTCCTCAAAGAACAGAGTGTCTTTGTCATCAACATGGAAGCACTTGTACTTGAAATGCCCTTGTCAATACCACGCTTCACTTTCTTCACCATGGTATCCGAAGTTGAGCCTCACGAATCTGATCTTCCAAAGTAGGAGAGACTATGAGGTTGGCAAGAAAGCCTTGAGGAACAACTTGAAGATTCAGCTTACGGAAAGATTCACAGAGATCCGGTGAAAGGGCTTGAGGATTAGATTGCGAGAAGCTTTCCTGCTCAAAGCATCTGCAATGACATTGGCTTTGCCCGGAGTATACTCAATGCTTGGGTTGTACTCTTGAATCATTTCGACCCATCGAGTCCACTCGAGGTTGAGGTTAGGCTGAGTGAAGATGTACTTGAGACTCTTGTGATCGGTGAAAATGTCCACTTTCCTTCCCAACAAGAGATGTCTCCAAGTAATCAATGCATGGACAATCGCCGCCAACTCAAGATCGTGAGTGGGGTAGTTCTTCTCGTTGGGCTTCAATCTGGCGAGATGTATAAGCCACAACTCTCTTCTCTTGCATTAACACAGCACCGAGACCTTGAAGAGAAGCATCACGAACACTTCATATGGCTTGGATTCATCAGAGGAGTCGAGCAGGGAGCTGTGACGAGTTTCTCTTTGAGAGTCTTGAAGCAACGTCACACTCGGGAGACCGGACATACTTCACCGCTTTCGGAGGAGGTTGGAAAGAGGCTTTGCAATCTTGGAGAAGTTCTCAACGAACCTTCGCAATAGCTTGCAAGACCAAGAAAGTCATGGAGCTGCTTGACATTCTGAGGAGGTTCCCAATTCACAATTGCGGACACCTTCTCGGGATCAACAGCGATGCCCTTGGCAGAGATGATATGACCAAGATAAAGCACTTCATCAAGCCAGAATTCACATTTGGAGAACTTAGCATAGAATTGGTACTCTCTGAGCTTGTCTAGCACCAATCGCAAATGTTTGGCATGATCCTTCTTATTCTTGGAGAAGACCAAGATATCATCAAGATAGACCAAGACGAATTCATTGGTGTAAGGATTGAATATGAAGTTCATCATCCGAGAGAAAGTTGGAGGAGCATTGACGAGGCCGAAAGACATGACAAGTATATTCATAAGAACCAAAGCTTGTTCGAATGCTGTCTTGGGAATATCTTGTTCACGAATGCGAATCTGATGATACCCCATACGAAGGTCAAGCTTAGAGAACACTGTAGCACCTTTGAGTTGCTCGAAAAGTTCATTGATGTTGGGAAGTGGATACTTGTTCTTGATTGTCTTCTTATTCAATGGACGGTAATCGACACAAAGTCGGTCCGAGCCATCCTTCTTCCGGACAAAAGAACACCACAACCCCAAGGAGATGAACTCGGTCGATCAAACCCAGACGCTCTTGTTCATCGAGCTGCTTCTTCAATTCCTCAGCTCATCAGGTCCAAGCTTGTATGGACGCTTGCAAGCGGGTTGATGCGGGCTCAAGATCGATAACGAACTCAATCGGCCGATGAGGAGGCATACCGGAAGCTCTTCGGAAAGACATCTTGGTACTCACAAGCGATCGAATCGAGAGATGGCATTCAATTCGCCCTTCTCATTGAGAGAAAACAACCGAATAGTTTCATCACGAGAGGCATAGATGATCACATCATTAGAAGAGTGAGTCAATTGAATTTCCCTGGCAGCACAATCAAGCTGAGCTTTGTGCTGATAAAGCCAGTCCATTCCGAGAATAAGATCAATGTCCGAGTCACCAAGAACCATTGGTTTAGCGAGAAATCTGTAATCTCCCATCTTGATAGAAACATCCGGGGCCATCATTTTTGTATTCATGAACAAACCCGGAGAGGAAACCGCTATCGGTTTAGGCAGATCAACAGTATGCAAATTGTTCATGGATGCAAAAGGTCTTGATATGAAAGAAATAGATGCACCAGTATCAAATAAAACTTTTGCAGGAATATCATTAACTGGAAGATTACCCATGATCACATCAGAAGATTCCTCCGCTTGAGCTGCATTCATCATGTTCACCCTTGCAGACTTCGGATTGTGCTTGACCACTGCATTGCTGGAAGATTTCACAGGAGGAGGAGGCGGAAGACGCCTCTGGTTGAAGCACTTGTTCGCATAGTGACCCTTCTGCTGACACTTGTTGCAAGTGACCTCAGAAAGCGGACGGTGGTAAGGAGCACTTGACCTTGGAGCTTGAGAAATAGACTTGTTCTGATAGCTTGGGTTGGGTGGGTGGGAAGATCCACGTCCACTGAGTTCTTCTTTGGTAAGGCCGACGGAACGGAGGAGGGGGCAGATAAAACTTCTGCTGCTTGGCTGCCACTTGAGAGGACGAGGAGGACTGAACTGCATCCCTGATTCTCTTCTTAGAAGCCTCGCATTTGAGCTGTGCTGCTTCTTGTTTGAGTGCCATGTTGTAGAAATCATCATACTTATCTGGCTCAAACAGCACAAGAGGTAATTGCAGATCCTCTCTCAGACCGCCCCTGAACTGATAGATCATACTCCTTTCATCAGGAACATCTTGCTTAGCAAAACGAGCGAGCTTCTGGAACTGGATATTGTATTGATAGACAGACAAGGTGCCTTGCTTGAGATTGCGGAACTCCTCACGCTTGCTCTCAACAACACTCTTTGGAATGTGGTGAGCTCGGAAATCACGGCGGAACTCATCCCATGTAATGACACGACCTCCTCTGGAATCTTTGTATTCTTGGAACCACTCAAAGCAGCTTGATCTTTGAGTTGAAACGATGCAAACTTGACAAAGTCCTCAGTCCGACATTGCTACATCAAAGTGCTTGCAGATATCCACTAACCAATCATCGGCTCGTTGCCTCAACACGTAAACCGAAAGACTTGCTGATTAGCGAGAAACCGATCGAGAGTAGCAAAGTGTGGCTGATTGTTGCCTTGACCTTGATTGCCTTGATTGCCTTGATTGCCTTGCCCTGAGTACGTTCTTGCAAGAGCTGCAAAATCATCGAGCATTGGCATTGGTGGCTGCCATGATAGCTTGCCAGCCTCCGAAGGCGGAGGTGGAGGTGGAGGTGGAGGTTCGACCGATCCCCATCATTGCGATCCGGATTCGCACGCGTTGGTGGAGCCATCCTGAAGAGGGTGACATCCGTTAGTCCTTTGATAGACAAATTGATAAGTAGAATCAACGGATAGAAAATTGCAACATATAGTCTTCACAATAAACATTCGAACAAGAATGAACGAATGAATTCCAAAGTTAATTATCACACGTCCATTAAGGAGAGAAGCCACTTAGATAAAGAATATGGAAACAACAACTGTCTTAGAAACAAATCGAATATCACAACTGAAAACAAAAGGTTGGCTGCTAGAATGAGCCGGAACAAACACATGATAGAGATTTCGCCCAAAGTGTTCGTGGTGGGGCCCACACGGACACGACGTATAGCGGACGTCACGAATGACTAACAAGACGTCCCCGAATCAGCATAGCCAAGGATTCTTTAAGACGTCTCGCGACCATCGTGAATCGACCGTGAATGGGCGGACCACTAGACGTTGAACCCCAATCTCAAATCATACATCCGCCGGAAAGAATATCCCGTAAGCTACTAGAATTCCCACCTATAAACTCCCGAAACTTTCTGGTTATGCAATCTGGTGTTGGGGATACAGGGACACAAAATATATCACCCAAACTAACAATACCTAGATCCATTTGTATCCATCCGTCAACACATAACCAAGAAATCCTCGAAATCGTGTACCTCGACCTTCAAAAACATCCGTTGTACAAGTCATGGCAATACTCCCAGACTCGCCACAAGATCTTGGGCTATCGTGGTTATCTCACCAACAACTGCACAAAAGAGATTTGATGTCGGTAAAACTCGTATTCGAGAATCGCAACGATAAAATTGTGACGACAACACCTCGGAGCTCAACTCCCGGGACACCGCCACAACCCCTAAATGTCGAGGCACCAAGAACAATGTTCTCGTCACAAAACCATCGGAACGATTCCAAGATACCCACGTGATCCTAAAAAATTTTGTGAAATTTGAGGAGAGAAGAGTCAAAACTCTACGTCGGGATACCTCACCGTAAGGTCGAAGGGATGGGAAGCAAAAGAATCCTACTCTCCGATATATATAATCCTAAGACTCAAAACATTTTCCATTCTAGACTCAACAACGCGACAAACAATCTAGTAGGGGCTCCTAAGTCGGGAAGGCTCGATTACCAACTAGTGCGCCCCGATGCGGCTATATCTCCCACGTGTCGAGGCACGACTTAGAGGCATAACCGCATTGAAAGCAATGTCGCAAGTGAGGTAATCTTCACACAACCCATGTAATAATTAAGGAAAGATACATAGTTGGCTTACAATCGCCACGTCACACAGTACATAATTAAACATACATCATTCAGAGTACACTCAAGGTCCGACTACGGAACCAAAATAAAAGAAGATACCCCAACTGCTAACACAGATCCCCGAATCGTCCCAACTGGGCACCACTACTGATCATCTGGAAACGACACATAGTAACGACCACGTTCCTCGTCGAACTCCCACTTGAGCTCGGTGGAATCATCTGCACTGGCCTCATCGGAACTCGCAACTGTTTGAAGTATCACGTGAGCCACGGGACTCAAGCAATCTCACACCCGCGAGATCAAGACTATTTAAGCTTAAGGGAGGACATGGTAGTAAAGTTGAGCTGCAGCAAGCGACTAGCATATATGGTGGCTACATCGCAAAAGAGAGCGAGAAGAGAAGCAAAGCACGGTCGTGAAACTAGTATTGATCAAGAAGTGATCCTGAACTACTTACGTCAGACATAACTCCAACACCGTGTTCACTTCCGGACTCCACGAGAAGAGACCCTCACGGTTACACACGCGTTGATGTGTATTTTATTTGAGGTCAACTTTGGGTTATCTACAACCGACATTAACAAATTCCCATCTGCCTCATAACCGCGGCACGGCTTTGAAAGATATTACCTGCGCAGGGTGTCCCAACTTAGCCCATTATAAGCTCTCACGGTCAACGAAGGATTATTCCTTCTACCGGAAGACCCGATCAATCTCGGAATCCCGGACTACAAGACATTTCGACAAGCAATAAAACAAGACCAGCAAAGCCACCCGAATGTGCCGACAAATCCCGATAGGAGCTGCACATATCTCGTTCTCGAGGCACACCGGATGGGCAAGACGTCGGGTTGGCATAAACCCTGATTGCCAGGCGCGGACATCGCCAGGTTGGACCAGCAATCGAAGGAGAACTGGCCGGGGTTTAAAATAAAGATGACCCTCGGGCTCGCGAAAACCGGGGAAAAGGCTTAGGTGGCAAATGGTAAAACCAATGTTGGGCCTTCTTTGGACAAGTATTATTCAAAGCGAACTGTCAAGGGGGTCCCATAAATCACCCAACCGTGTAAGGAACGCAAAATCAAGGAACATAACACCGGTATGACGGAAACTAGGGTGGCAAGAGTGGAACAAAACACCAGGCATAAGGCCGAGCCTTCCACCCTTTACCAAGTATATAGATGTGTTAAACATAGCAGATATATTTATATATTGTGATATCCCCAACAAGTAAACATGTTCCAGAAAGGAACAACATCTCCATGTTCCAACAAGGAACAAACTTCAGCTTCACCTGCAACTAACAACGCTATAAGAGGGCTGAGCAGAGCGGTAACATAGCCAATCAACGGTTTGCTAGGAAAAGGATGGTTAGGGGCTGACATGGCAATATGGGTGGCATGATATAGCAAGTGGTAGGCATCGCAGCATAGGCATAGCAAAAGAGCGAGCAACTAGCATAGCAAAGATAGAAGTGATTTCGAGGGTATGATCATCTTGCCTGCAATGTTCTCGAGTTGTCGAAAGCCCGATCCTCAAAACGTTCTCAACAGGTTCCTCGTAAGCGTTCTCCTCCCGGCTCTACCCAAAGCAACAACAAAACAAAGAACCACAATAAATCACGGTGCAATGCACAATCAACATGATGCAACATGACATGAAATGCATGATGTGATAAGCAAAGCGTAAGTGCACTCCGGAAGGTAAATGGAAAACCTGGCATCATCTTGGCAAACCAAGCATGCCATCGAAAGATGAGATGATTTCGTAGAAATCGATATAGAGATCACCGGAAACGGATGCACGGGTTGGATATGACGGGCACAACAAGAATGGTGAGAAACCTACGATAACATCATGTTGAACAAGCCATGCATGTGTGCAAATTACCTCATAGCACAAATCAATTAAATATGCCCATTAAAAAAAACAACACATAATGATGATGCAAAAAGACATGAACACAAACTTGCCCAAATGCAAAAACCAATGACACCACTGAGTTGGTGGGATTTTTCTACCCCAAAAACATATATAATATGTTAGGGTTGCATTAGGGAAAACATCACAAAACAATAAGTTAAAATCTGCCTAAAAAGGAAAATGACAGAAATGGCAATTTCCATATTTGGAAATGTCCAGATTTGGACTTGCCTAAAACAGAAAAGGACTCAAAGCTGAAAATGGAAACATGGGGGAAAAGAAATAGAATATGCATATGGGGAGGCTGACAGGGTAGGCCCACTGTCATAGGGGCAGAGGTTAACAGGTTTAAAAGGGGGGAAGAAAAAGAGCCCCAGGGGGGATTCGAACCCGGGTCTCCCCGGTGGAATCCCGCACCTGCTACCACTGGGCTAGCGCGCGGAGACTGACAGAAGAAGAGGCCTCGGGCTTAACTACTCAAGCTGCAGAGAGAACGACCGGAGAAAAACGAAAACAGAAAACAAAAGGGGGGAGTGGCGCGCCTGGGGTTCGAACCCAGGTCGCCGCGGTGGTAGAGCGGGCAGCCGACCAGCTCGGCTAGGGAAGGGAGTTCGACAAGATCCAGGACGCTAGCTACTTGACCACCTAACAGGCCCTACTCGAGGCAGAAACAAACCGCGACGACGCCGGGGCGAGACACGGCGGCGGCTCTGGGGCTCTCGCGGGACACGACGACACGCACGAGGGAACTCCACGGAACAAGAAGGGCAAGCCCGAGCGTGGCTAGCGGCATCTACGCGCGCGGTGACACTACTCTGAACCCAAAACTGCGAACACGCCGGAGCATGCCGGGCGCGACACGAACAAGGATCGGGCCCTACTCTACGGTGACCTAACGACGACAGGAAGGAGCAGGGAGGAAGGGGGGTTATACCTCCTTACCCTAGGACACGGAATCGGCGACGGAGATGGGCTGACGGCGACGAGTTCGAGCTCTGAAGATCCGCCGGGAACCTGACCGAGAGGAAGACAGGGTAGGGGCGTCGGCGAACTTGGCGAACCGGGCCTCCGTAGTCGACGTCGTGGTCGTAGACGACGACGAGGAAGGAGATGGACAAGGGCCGCCGGGTCGTGGTGGCCGGAGAGCGCGCCGGCGACGAGGCCACGCTCCCAGATGCGCTCGGGAACGAGCGGGGCGGCGATTTTGGGTGGAATTCTCACCTGGCGGCGGCGGCGAGAGGGAGAGGGGAACCCTAGGGTTCGATCTTGACGCGGAGAGGGGATAAGTAGGCTAGGGCGACGGGATCGTGCTCGTGCTCTCCGAGCTCGGGGTCCCCATGGCGCTGCGAGAGGAGGGGGAAAGGTGGGTGAGAAGGGCAGGCCGGTCGCTGCCAGGCGGGGCCGACGCTGCCACGTGGAAGGGGGCTAGCGGGGGTAAGAGCGGCGATGGGTGCGCGAAGGCAGGGAGAGGAAAAAAAAAGGTGCGGGCTGGTGCGGAGCTCTCTGGGCTGCGGCCTGAGGGGAACTGGGCCGGCTCGGGGAGGCCGGAGGCCCAGGTGGGGAGGATAGCTGGGCTGCCACTGCTGCTGCTGCTCTCTCTTCTGTTTTCCTTTTTTAAAAAAAATAAAAAGGAAGAGAAAAGAAAGTACAGGGAGAAAGGAAAAGATTTAGAGTGAAAGGAAAATATCCCCACACTCCTGGAATTCTCCTCTCTTTAAATAAATTGAAATGGACATTTTTAAAGGTAGAAAAATAATGCAAGTTTGGAAATATTTCCAACTTGTGCCATTTTTGAACCTAACCATAACAACTTTAAATGGGGAAATATTTGGCAGGGAGTTTTAGTGCAACAAGCAAGATTATTAGGGAGAAGATGAACATTAACTGAAGGAGGGAAATATATGGCATTTGAAAAGAAAGGAGTAGAGGGAAAGGAGGAGATGGCAATGCAAGATGAGAATGAAGCATGCAACCACATGACATGCAAAAGAACACCACATCCACATGATAAGAAGGGAATGCAAAAAGACAATAGGCACAAAATGCAATAAGGCAAAAGGAGCAAAACAAAGAAAAGAAAAAAAACCCAACATAGCCAAACCAAAGAGGCCAAGCATGACAAGGACCCACAAGAATTGGATGAGGTCAAATTGATATATTGCCCAAAAAGGGGAAGTTTACATCCAGGGTGTTACAGAGGGTTAGGATCAGTGGAACTGCCGTAATGTGAATGGACGGGACGACTAGGAGAGAACCACCGTAGTATTGAAGGACGTGCAGGGACGAGTAGGAGCGAACTGCCAGCGTGCGAACGGTAGGGTAGTGGCTTTCCATTCTCCCATGATACGGGCTTCCGAGAGCCCTTGGATCTAAGATCGAACGGTTGCATGGCGTGATTCTAGACCTATGGGGAATATCCTATCCTGGAGGGTTATTCAGCAAATTTTCAGCAACTTTGCATGCGACCGTTTGATCTCAGATCCAAGGGCTGCCAGCAGCCCGTATCATGGTCGCGCCTACCACGACCGTCGCGTCGCTCGCGCGGTCACGCCCTTGGAGATTTAACATGGTGCGTTAGGCTATCTGATGTTGGCATGTCATACATAGTCATCACTTAGTCACTCATACTACAACAAGGTTGGCTATAAGTGTATTTTTTTGATTAACTTGCCACATCAGACTTTATGCCTATGTGGCAAGCTTAAGCACATGTAGGAGCAAGTAAAAGTAAGTACAATAGTGCGCTTTACATGGCATTTTTGCATATGTGGAGGAAAGAGAGGCAAGGAAAAAGTGGAGAAGTGGGCTCTCATGCAAGAGCCAGCCTCTACTACATGGTGGAGCATTGGGAGAGGCACCAGATGGAGGTGGTCGAATCAGGAAACTCACGCCGGTCAGATCGCCATGATTAAAATGATAATGGCAAGTCAAATCACGGGCCCCACCTGTCCAGCGAAACTTCATTGTCAAATCACACAACCCCACGCTTGCAGCAGCCTACTCCCTCGTCTTCTCGCGTCTGTGTTGAACTGACTAGGCGGAACTGCCCCGCCGCCTACCGCGCAGGAAAAGCCCCGCCCTCGACTTTTAAATAGTATACAGTATACTAATTTTGTATCCATGGATTGCGCCCGCGCCATGGAGCAAAGCGTCTAAAAAACGGAGGAGAGACGGTGATCTTGCAATAGAGAAGAGGGAAAGGCGAGACGGTGGTTTTGGAATGGAGATGATGGAGATGAGAGGAGGTGGTTTTGCAATGGAGAAGATCAGAAGAGGGAGAGGCGAGACGGTGGTTTTGGAATGGAGATGATGGAGAGGAGAGGAGGTGGTTTTGCAATGGAGATGTCACAGCCCTAGAGCTTGCTTGTAACTAGTGGCAATGCATCCATGCATCATGTTTAATTTTCATGAAATTTGAAATGGGGATGACAAACCCTAGCACTAAATGAAATGCATTTAGGATCAAAATAAAAATATTCTCAATGAACCCAAAATGCTCTTCAGAAAAGTTCATTATTTTTGGATTGGTCTAGAACCTCTCCCAAAAATGGTGCACATTTTCCTAGGCCATTCTGGATTTTTGAATTAAATCATTACTTAATTGCATTTGGGCATTTAAATACTATAAAATATTTTAAATGCTCAAATACTCCCAAACTGAAATGTTTACTGTAGGATATATTTCCAACAGTGGTCATGAGCAGTTGCATGATTTTTGGGATTGATTTAGTATTTTTAATAAAGCCACAAAGCTGCAGAAAAATAGAAAACAGGAATTAAAAGAGAAAGAGAGAGAACTTACCTGGCGCCCCACCTGGCCCAGCTCCTCCAGCCGGCCCAGCCCATCTGGCAAGTGCCAGTCATCGCCTACCTCTGCCAGTAGGCAGAGGAGGGACACTGCGCATGCGCCCGAGCTCGCCACGCCTCCTCCCTGCTCGCCTGCCTCACCGAGGAGCCTCGAAGCCCCTCCTCGGCGCCGCTCTGGACCCCCTGGGACCCCTCTCACTCTCCTCCGTGCCATCCCCTCCCCTGGACCTCTCTCTCTCACCCAACCGAACGGGTTCATCGCCGCCGTCCGCCACCACCGCGGCCACCGCCTCCCCCTCGCCTCTCCTACATGCCCCGAAGCTCCGCCATCGATCGCCGCCCCCACCCCGCCCTAAGCGCTGGGACGGCCTGCATCGCCGATTGCCTCATCTTCTTCCTTCTCGGGAGCCGGTCGCCGCCGACGTCGATTCGCCGCCGATAGGACGTCCCCAAACCCGCTGACCTATCTCGCCAGATCCCCGTGAGCTCCGGTCACCTTCCCCTCACCCGTGGCCTATTCTCACCAGACGCTGATTGAAGAAGCCCGAAGCTCCCGCCGCCGCCATGGCGCCGCTGTGGCTGTGGCCACCCCAGCTGCGCCCGAGCACGCCACCATGTTCGCCGCCTCTCCAGAGCCCGCAGCGCCTTCCGTTTCTCCTCTAGTGCACCGCAGCATCGCTACTGCTCGAGCCCGAGCTCCGGCAGCCGCCCATGAGCAAGGTTCCGGTGAGCTCCGGCCACCCAGCTCAGCCGCCGCAGAACCGCTGGATGCGCGCGACCCCAACTATCGTAGCACCAATCCGCCGTCAAATGGTCGCTCAGGCGAACCCGACGCGCCCGCCGCCACTGACCTCGCCGGCGACGAGCCGTCGGCCTAATTCCGGTTTGGTTAGCACTAATGACCCCGCTAACCCCCCCCCAGAGCCACTGCCATGTGGGCCCCCGTGCCTGTATAGGTTAGTTTAATTCATGTTTAGGTTAGTGCTAATCCTGCGGACCCCACGTGTCAGCTGTGACTTTGATCAAGTCAGCGTTGACCTGGTCCCACCTGTCATCCACCCAACCAGCCCTGTTACACTGGCGTATGGGTCCCACAGGTCGGTTTGACCTAGCCGACCCAGTTGACCTGCTGACGTCACCCCTATGTCATGCTGACGCAGTAACTTATTTTCTGGAATTATTTATATATAGGAAATTCCAGAAAATTGTATAAACTTCTAAAATTCATAGAAATTCAACCGTAACTCCAAATGAAATAATTTATATATGAAAAATGATCAGAAAAATCCAATCTATCCATCTGTACAATTTTCATGCATGTTAGAACAACTTATAGCTGCTGTTTAGCACAAATCATATAAATGGCATTTGAATTTCACATATGGAGTTTGGATTTGAACTTAGGGTTCAAACCAACTTCATTTAACTTTGTTGCTAGCTGCATTAGCTCAAAACACCAGCATGTTGCCATGTCATGATCATGCATCATATTGTGCATTGCATTGATTATGTTTCTTCTCGTGTTGCGGAACTTGCCCCTCTCGATAGACGTGGTTCCGACGATGAGTTCGATGACACCGGTGAAGAGCTATATTATCTTGAAGTGCTGCAAGCAAACCCCTTGTTCATTCCGATACAATCCCACTCTCTCGCTCCTGCTCTCTTTTACTGCATTAGGACAACAATGATTCATCTGTTACTTGTTGCGGTAGTTGAACCCTTTATCCTCTGCATGACTGTCATTGCCACAATAAATAGATGAAACCCACTAGCATGAGTAGGAGTTGTTTGAGCCCTGATGTGCCTACTCATTCATGCTTGTTTGTCATGCCTGCTATTGCTTAGAGTTGTGTCAGTCCGATTCATCGGGAATGAATTGGAAAGTGGTGAACATGTCCTCTGTGTGTGAGCTAAGTGTGTGAACACGATTTGGTAAAGGTAGCGGTGAGAGGCCATGTAGGAGTACATGGTGGGTTGTCTCATTGCAGCCGCCCTCGTGAACTGAGTTCTGTGTTTGTGATCCATGAACAGTTACTACCACACATTGGGTTCCGTAACTCGACCCTCTCGACTTATTAATCAACATGATCT
Source organism: Aegilops longissima (assembly GCA_021605205.1). NCBI lineage: Eukaryota > Viridiplantae > Streptophyta > Magnoliopsida > Poales > Poaceae > Aegilops > Aegilops longissima. Next base: position 154,467,083 of record CM038678.1, on the reverse strand, counting down.
CTGGCCCGTGAGTTGCAACTAGTTTCGTGTTTGTAGGTAGTGTTAGTAGTCTACCAAGTGGCACCCGTGCATGTGGGCTTGGGACAGACTAGGCACCGTGGCGGGTATGCCAAGCGCCGCCTGCTTGGTGGGCTTGGAACCTGTACACATCGTTTGGGGCCGTGAGCGACACCCGCCGGATCTCCTTGCGGATGGAACCCGAATAGGCGATAAACCGGACGAGAGACTTGTGTGGTTAGTCGGTCGTGGCGAATCCCTCGCCTGCCCGCTTGAAGGTTGCCGAGGTACATGGCGTGTACCGGCGATAAGTGGCGAGAGCGTGTGTGAAGAAGTACACCCCTGCAGGGTTATCATTTTCTATCCGAGTAGCCGGATTCCTCGGATATGGAAACTTGGACCCCTTGCATAGTTCATAGACAAGTGAAAGTGGATACTCTAAAATGCGCAAGATAAGCGTGAGTGCTATGGATGGCGTTCTCGTAGGGAGACGGGAGCAGATCCATAGTGGTGTATTGATATGGTGAATATGTGGACTCTTGTGCGCCACCTCAAAAGAGTTACTTGCAGTCGTAGTTCAGGATAGCCACCGAGTCAAAGCTGGCTTGCTGCAGTCAAACTCCACCACCCCCTTTTGATAATGATGCATATGTAGTTAGTTCTGATGTAAGTCCTGCTGAGTACACTTGTACTCACGTTTGCTTATTTTATGTTTTGCAGAGAGACGTCAGTCTCGCTAGTAGTTCCGCTTGGACTTCGACGTTTAGCTTGTTACCTCAGCTATGATCTTGTGCCCTCGGCAGATCTGGTAGATAGTCGCTTCTCAGCCTTTTTCATTTGTAGATGTCGTACTCGGACATGTTAAGCTTCCGCTTGTGCTTTGACTTGTATGCTCGACGAGTGTTGGGTCATGAGACCCATGTTTGTAATATCTCGCTCCTCGGAGCCTAATGAATAAATACTTTGAGTCGAGAGTTATGTTGTGATGCCATGTTGTATTTACACATATTGAGCATATTGTGTGTATGTTTGAAATGCTTGGTATGTGTGGGATCCGACAATCTAGTTGTTTATCCTTGGCAGCCTCTCATATGGGGAAATGTAGTCTAGTGCTTCTGAGCGATAGTAGTCCGCTACAGCCCGGTTCACGGAGTCCTGCTAGCCCAAAGACTACTGCTTTGGACACTTGATGGGCGGCATGTGTTTCACTTCGTTCCTATATACATCCTTCGGGAAATGTCACGCGGTGATATTTGGAGTCCTGCCTAGCCTGCTACAGCCGGGTTACGGAGTCTGTTAGCCAGTGCTACAGCCAGATTCATACGTTGATGACCGACATGTTCGATGTGATTCATGTATGCCTGTCCCCATGGGTTAGTGCCGCTTTGGGTTCACGACTAGCCATGTCGGCCCGGTTCTCTGTCATATGGATGCTAGCGACACTATCACATCGTGAGCCAAAAGTCGCATAACGGTCCCGGGCCATGGTAAGGCGACACCGTGGGAATACCGTGCGTGAGGCGCAAAGTGATATGAGGTGTTACCGCTAGATCGATGTGACTTAGAATCGGGTCCCGACAATGTTGGTATCGAGCTTTGCTGCTCAGAGGATTACCAAGCCAATCTGGTGAAGTTGTGTCTAGAAATGCTTTAGTTATGTAAGGGAATTGATTGTGGAAGGGAACGTAAGGCTCTTTTTACTCCTTATACCTCATGACCTTCTGATCTGAGTCATCCTCTTCTCTTCTACGTGGTTTAAGAACTAGGCTTCTCATCTATCTATCAGGATGACGTGTTACTAATCCATAGACTTTTAAGATTGTTGGTTTCAAGCCTCAGTTCAGTTCCTACTATTTCTTTATGTTAACTATTGATCTCAGAATCTTGTTATGATGTTGTAGAGTGGTTATGCCACCATTTTGCATGATGTCTCAAATCTTTTTGAGCATTTACAGCCGTTATGCTGTCCGAGTCATCCCAGGTCTCTAAATAGTCTGATGCATTTGCAAATCCTTTCCTTCCGTTCCCGATGTCCTTTTTGGTCAGCATAAGCACACTAATCGGTAAGTTGAGGTACTTTGTTGCCTCGGCGTAGATGTTGGAGCTATTATTATGACCCTAGGTGTTTAGGAAGTCACCTAGCAATTTAGTAATACTTTTGTATCCCCAGTGTGATGATTCTGGCCATCATTCTCGAAAGCATCCCGTGATGCAATTTAGTTAGTAGGTATTCTATTCCTGGGTTTCTGGACCCCGAGATTCACCCTACTTACCTCATGTTGATAGTGTTTGCTAGTTCCTTTAGGATATTAGTAACCTTGCAATAGTCCTCGAGGTCCGTGGTATTCCCTTCTTCCAAATACCATGAACTGCTTATGGCAGAAGTTCTTTTGAGCCGAAGGATCACAATCAGAGTACTCTTGAGGAGTACTCCATTCTATATTGCGACTCTGCCAGTTCTACCTTCTCTGCATGGATTATCCGGGAGAAATGTTGAGCTTTGCTCGATATACTAATCCATGCCTCCACAACTCGAAAAGTTATATGTCCCTCGAGTTGTTCCTCCTTAGTTGTATTCCGATCCCCGTCTATCAGTTGATAGTCAGGAGTATTCGTGCCCTCGTCCTCATCGATACCCATTTTTCTTGTGGTCCGTCAAGCCATTCTATTTTGGAATGACTAGGAGAAACAAACTCCAGTACCTCATCCATTCCTAGGATTGGGTCAAAGTAGTTGTATCCCGCAGATCAAAATGCCAATTCAGCTTTGTTCTCTTCTACCTTGGAGTATTACCCCCTTTATGTCAGAATTGTCATGAGAACTGCACCAACTCTCATGAATTTTTGACGTAGTGATACTTCTCACTATCATTATTCATTCCTCGGTCCCGAGTTGTTGTAACCGGAATGCCGACAAGTGTACCGTGATGTGTGAAATCAATACTCCTAGCAACTGTGTTGCTTGGTAGTTAATGGACACTATCCTTATTCTTAGCGTGTTGGTTATCAAATCATCATCCTAAGATTGATCGTACTACCTAGTCCTTATTTCCGGTGTACTCTTCGATCAATGAGTTAGGATTGTGTCAATCCCTCACTCTATTGTTCATATCATCTTGCCCTGAAAAGCAAGGTTATTCTCGAGCTTAGTAACATATCGGTGGTTCATGATTTTCCGAATATCTTCTCGGAAGTGTTACCAGGTTGTCCCCTGACTGTTATGTTGAGCTCGTGATCAAGTTGGTTTCCTGTGAACCACCCTTTCTCCAAGAATCTGTGTTGGATACCCCTGAGCTAATTGGTTAAGCCAAACAACAACTTGGAGAGTTGGAAGATAAAAGCTTGCCTGACTTAGTTCGTTCCAAAGGGATATTCTTGTGTAGTGTGTGTTGAAGAAAGATGATATCTCCATCGAATGGTTCCTATGATCATTTGTGGAATTTATTGTCTTGTCCAAACTTTGACTCGAGTATGGGCTATCATCAAGTCAAATCAGAACCAACGATATTCGTGATGTTGTCTTACTCGTGGTTGATCCCTCGAGCATACACCATTACATCTTTGGTCTGACCAATGCTATCACCGTGTTCACATGATGGTGGAAGTCCAATGATATGGAAATTCCGATGAGTTGCTGTTGAGCCCATTAGCAGCATTTTGTCTTCCCCATGAGTCATGTTGAACATCAACCTAGTGTTGGAAACTTTGTAAGCAATGCCTTCGTGTTCCGTTCATGAAGCTTATGCTTGGATGGAAGAAGTGACTTCCTCTAATTCATGTGCGTTAGGTGCAAGTTGCCGCCATGATTATGAGAAAGGTTTGTTCTGTTTCCTTTGGAATCATCCCAAATCAGTCATGCACACGTGCGAAGTATTCTGTAGTCTGGAGACTTGCAACCTTCATTCTATATGTATTCCTAGCACACCAAGCCACTGACCGATTTGTTCAAGGAGAAGGAGTTCCTTCATAACAACTAGTCATGACTTATGTTAGGACTTCGTTATCCTCAATGATGGTTCCCAACCTGAACTCGGTAGTGTTTCATTATAAGACTACCATGTGATCATTCTTGTCTTGGACAACATGCTCACATGTATGTAGCAGAACCAGCTCATGTTTTGGAGCTTGCTATCGTAGTTCATATCCCGAGAATCTCGCAACGTCATCTCGTCGATTTGTGTTGCGACCTTTCTTTTCAGACATGCTGAGTCTGGAGTATCCTATTACCAATCGGATCTGAATCTCAGGCAGATATGATGGTTGGAACATTCCCAACAGTTGCATTTTGTTCCCAGCTTGCACCCCATTGTGCCAATTTCCATGGGCTGCCCCTCTCAGTAATTGTTGTCTAGGATCATCCTCAAAAGTGGACTTACCATGGGTCCCATTCATTCCGGTGATAAGCAAAAATCTTCCATTGCGTTGTCTTCAACAAGGTAGTCCATATCATCCATTCTAGCCCAGGTGTGTCGTTCTTCCGAACTCCACCAAACGATTGTTTGTGATTGCCTTAGGTTGGTATAAAGAGTCTCAATGATTTCTAAATCAAAAGTAATTCTTTCCACCACTTCAGGGAATAATCCTATGAGTCACCTCCTCTAAGGGTTCCCCGTAATACAATCGTGGTAATTATCTCCTCGCTACTTGAACCATCCGCCATCTTCTTAAGCGTGGAATAGTTGCCTACCGAATCGAACTTCACCATCCGTTACTTTCCATCCATCTTGATGTATGTTTTGTGTCCCAACTCAAGAGGTGTTTCAACGTCTCACTCCATGAGTTGATTCGGAGTGCTTGACCTCAGAGGAGATCAATTCCTGTGGAGTTTCTTTCTGTCGTCGTCGTGTTGGATGAAGTTCTCAAAGCAAGATGTCGAGATCAAGATGATGAAATGAATCAACATCCTCGAGAAAGACATCTGGATCGTGAAGTTTGTGCTAGCTTGTGTCCCCTCTGCCTTCTTACCTCACGTCTTGAATCTCGGGACGAGATTCTTGTTTAGTGGGGGTGAGTTGTCACAACCCTAGAGCTTGCTTGTAACTAGTGGCAATGCATCCATGCATCATGTTTAATTTTCATGAAATTTGAAATGGGGATGACAAACCCTAGCACTAAATGAAATGCATTTAGGATCAAAATAAAATATTCTCAATGAACCCAAAATGCTCTTGAGAAAAGTTCATTATTTTTGATTGGTCTAGAACCTCTCCCAAAAATGGTGCACATTTTCCTAGGCCATTCTGGATTTTTGAATTAAATCATTACTTAATTGCATTTCGGCATTTAAATACTATAAAATATTTTAAATGCTCAAATAACCCAAACTAAAATGTTTATTGTAGGATATATTTCCAACAGTGGTCATGAGAAGTTGCATGATTTTTGGGATTGATTTAGTGTTTTTAATAAAGCCACAAAGCTGCAGAAAAATAGAAAACAGGAATTAAAAGAGAAAGAGAGAGAACTTACCTGGCGCCCCACCTGGCCCAGCTCCTCTAGCCAGCCCAGCCCATCTGGCAAGTGCCAGTCATCGCCTACCTCTGCCAGTAGGCAGAGGAGGGACACGGCGCACACGCCCGAGCTCGCCACGCCTCCTCCCTGCTCGCCTGCCTCACCGAGGAGCCTAGAGCCCCTCCTCGGCGCCGCTCTGGACCCCCTGGGACCCCTCTCACTCTCCTCCGTGCCATCCCCTCCCCTGGACCTCTCTCTCTCACCCAATCGAACGGGTTCATCGCCGCCGTCCGCCACCACCGCTGCCACCGCCTCCCCTCGCCTCTCCTACATGCCCCGGCTCCGCCATCGATCGCCGCCGCCCCCACCCCGCCCCAAGCGCTGGGACGGCCTGCATCGCCGATTGCCTCATCTTCTTCCTTCTCGGGAGCCGGTCGCCGCCGACGTCGATTCGCCGCCGACAGGACGTCCCCAAACCCGCTGACCTATCCTGCCGCATCCCTGTGAGCTCCCGGTCACCTTCCCCCTCACCCCGTGGCCTATTCCTCACCGTAGACGCTGATTCGAAGAAGCCCGAAAGCTCCCCGCCGCCGGCCATGGCGCCGCCGTGGCCAGGGCCACCCCAGCTTGCGCCCGAGCACGTCACCATGTTCGCCGCCCTCCCAGGAGCCCGCAGCGCCCTTCCGTTTCTCCTCTAGTGCACCGCAGCATCGCGCCCGCTCGAGCCCGAGCTCCGGCAGCCGCCGCGAGCAAGGTTCCGATGAGCTCCGGCCACCCCAGCTCCAGCCGCTGCAACCGCTGGATGCGCGCGACCCCCAGCTATGCGTAGCACCAATCCGCCGTCCAAATGGTCGCCTGTGGGCGAAACCCGACGCGCTCCGCCGCCACTGACCTCGCCGGCGACGAGCCGTCGGCCTAATTCGGTTTGGTTAGCACTAATGACCCGCTAACCCCCCTGCAGCCATCGCCATGTGGGCCCCCGTGCCTGTTTAGGTTAGTTTAATTCATGTTTAGGTTAGTGCTAATCCTGCGGACCCCACGTGTCAGCTGTGACTTTGATCAAGTCAGCGTTGACCTGGTCCCACCTATCATCCACCCAACCAGCCCTGTTACACTGGCGTATGTGTCCCACAGGTCTGGTTTGACCTGGCCGACCCAGTTGACCTGCTGACGTCACCCCTATGTCATGCTGACGCAGTAACTTATTTTCGGAATTATTTATATATAGGAAATTCCAGGAAAATTGTTAAACTTCTAAAAATTCATAGAAATTCAACCGTAACTCCAAATGAAATAATTTATATATGAAAAATGATCAGAAAAATCCAATCTATCCATCTGTACCATTTTCATGCATGTTAGAACAACTTATAGCTGCTGTTTAGCACAAATCATATAAATGGCATTTGAATTTCACATATGGAGTTTGGATTTGAACTTAGGGTTCAAACCAACTTCATTTAACTTTGTTGCTAGCTGCATTAGCTCAAAACACCAGCATGTTGCCATGTCATGATCATGCATCATATTGTGCATTGCATTGATTATGTTTCCTTCTATGTTGCCGGAACTTGCCCCCTCTCGATAAACGTGGTTCCGACGATGAGTTCGATGACACCGATGAAGAGCTATATTATCTTCAGAAGTGCCAGGCAAGCAAACCCCCTTGTTCATTCTGATACAATCCCACTCTCTCGCTCCTGCTCTCTTTTACTGCATTAGGACAACAACGATTCATCTGTTACTTGTTGCGGTAGCTGAACCCCTTTATCCTCTACATGACCTGTCATTGCCACAGTAAATAGATGAAACCCACTAGCATGAGTAGGAGTTGTTTGAGCCCTGATGTGCCTACTCATTCATGCTTGTTTGTCATGCCTGCTATTGCTTAGAGTTGTGTCAGTCCGATTCATCGGGAATGAATTGGAAAGTGGTGAACATGTCCCACTGTGTGTGAGCTAAGTGTGTGAACACGATTTGGTAAAGGTAGCGGTGAGAGGCCATGTAGGAGTACATGGTGGGTTGTCTCATTGCAGCCGCCCTCGAGGAACTGAGTTCGTGTTTGTGATCCATGAACAGTTACTACCACACATTGGGTTCCGTAACTTCGACCCTCTCGACTTATTAATCAACATGATCTCTGTCCAGGAGTTGCAACTAGTTTCTGGTGTTTGTAGGTAGTGTTAGTAGTCTACCAAGTGGCACCCGATACAGGTGGGCTTGGGACAGACTAGGCACCGTGGCCGGGTATGCCAAGCGCCGCCCGTTTGGTGGGCTTGGAACCCTGTACACATCGTTTGGGGCCGTGAGCGACACCCCGGCCGGATCTCCTTGCGGATGGAACCCGAATAGGCGATAAACCTAGACGAGAGACTTGTGTGGTTAGTCAGGTCGTGGCCGAATCCCTCGCCCGGCTCCCGCTTGAAGGTTGCCGAGGTACATGACGTGTACCGGGTGATAAGTGGCGAGAGCGTGTGTGAAGAAGTACACCCCTGCAGGGTTATCATTTTCTATCCGAGTAGCCGGATTCCTCGGATATGGAAACTTGGACCCCTTGCATAGTTCATAGACAAGTGAAAGTGGATACTCTAAAATGCGCAAGATAAGCGTGAGTGCTATGGATGGCGTTCTCGTAGGGAGACGGGAGCGGATCCATAGTGGTGTATTGATATGGTGAATATGTGGACTCATGTGCGCCACCTCAGAAGAGTTACTTGCAGTCGTAGTTCAGGATAGCCACCGAGTCAAAGCTGGCTTGCTGCAGTCAAACTCCACCACCCCCTTTTGATAATGATGCATATGTAGTTAGTTCTGATGTAAGTCTTGCTGAGTACACTTGTACTCACGTTTGCTTATTTTATGTTTTGCAGAGAGACGTCAGTCTCACTAGTAGTTCCGCTTGGACTTCGACGTTTAGCTTGTTACCTCAGCTACGATCTTGTGCCCTCGGCAGATCTCGGTAGATAGTCGCTTCTCAGCCTTTTTCATTTGTAGATGTCTATACTCGGACATGTTAAGCTTCCGCTTGTGCTTTGACTTGTATGCTCGAGTGTTGGGTCATGAGACCCATGTTTGTATATCACGCTCCTGAGCCTAATGAATAAATACTTTGAGTCGAGAGTTATGTTGTGATGCCATGTTGTATTTACACATATTGAGCATATTGTGTGTATGTTTGAAATGCTTGGTATGTGTGGGATCCGACAATCTAGTTGTTTATCCTTGGCAGCCTCTCATATGGGGAAATGTAGTCTAGTGCTTCCCGAGCGATAGTAGTCCGCTCTGACCTGGTTCACGGAGTCCTCGCTAGCCCAAAGACTACTGCTTTGGACACTTGACTTGCCGACATGTGTTTCACTTCGTTCCTATATCTGTCCCTTCGGGAAATATCACGGTGATATTCGAGTCTGCCTAGCCTGCTACAGCCGGGTTACCGGAGTCCTGTTAGCCCATGCTACAGCCCGGATTCATACGTTGATGACCGACATGTTCGATGTGATTCATGTATGCCTGTCCCCATGGGTTAGCGCCGCTTTGGGTTCACCACTAGCCATGTCGGCCCGGGTTCTCTGTCATACGGATGCTAGCGACACTATCATATACGTGAGCCAAAAGTCACAAACGGTCCTGGGCCATGGTAAGGCGACACCCGTGGGAATACCGTGCGTGAGGCCGCAAAGTGATATGAGGTGTTACCGGCTAGATCGATGTGACTTAGAATCGGGGTCCTGACAGGAGAAGAGGGAGAGGAGCGTGCGGCAGCGATTTAGGATTGGACGAGAGGGCCGGCGCGCTGTGACTGGATCAAAATCAAAATCAATTTACCCTTCAATTAATAAAGCAACCCCACATTAACTAGTCTCCCTTTTATTCTGGGTCATAATTGACCATGACTTTCGCACATAAAATATATGTTATACATTGCAAAAATAATATAATTTGAAAGTACATTCAGATACGAACCAAACGATACAATTTTTGGTGAAATGAATTCACATTTTGCTTGTCAAATACAGTACGTGGTCAAACTTTGACCCAAAATACGCAAAACAATAAAAAATACTTCCAAGACCAGCGCCGCTCTTCCGCTCTTCTCCTCTTAAACCACCGCGGCTTCTCTCCTGTTCCAATCTAAATACAGCACCCCTCCTCTCCTCTTCCATTTCAAAACCACCGCCCCTCCTCTCTTGTTCCAGTCCAAAACCAGCGTCACTCCTCTCCCGTTCTAATCCAAAACCAGCGCTGCTCCTCTCCTCTTCCATTAAAAAACCACCGCCGGCGAGTGAAGGTGCTGTGGAGAAGTAGATCGATGGAGGAGTACAACCGATATGTGAGGATCGCAGACGGTGACCCCGTGAAGCTAGCTAGGATGTTGGAGATCAGTCTTGGTTTGACAACAAGGACCAACTAGCGGCGACGGCGACATCCATGGCCAAATATCAGCAACAGAGCGAAAAGGCGGCGATACTCCCGGAGGGAGTCGCGCCGGAGTACATAGAGCTGCTCCTCTGGGCCATGGAGCAAACAGATTCACCGAATCCGGTCGTGAGGGAGCGGTGGTGGGAGTATCGATCCCAGATGGAGCATCCCCAAGAGATTGAAGGATCGAGCATCTACAGGGTGCCGTTTGTGAGGGTGTCCTGCCAGAGCGAGCCGGTGGAGTCTTCGTCGACCGAACCCAACTGCAAGAGGAGAAAAGCAGTTGGCCCGACGACGCTTCCCCTCCATCGTCTCCCTCGCCGTTCACATCGTCTCACGGGGCGGCTGTCTGCCGCCGAGGAATAGGAGGGGGCTGCCCCCAGCCCAATAGTCGGGCAGGTTGTGAATTTTCAGGAGGAGCTTAGGGTTGTCAGTATTTGCAAGCTGTGAATTGTGTTTCGTGTTGTGTATTTTGAGAGTACTTTCAGATATGAATGTCTTTTGAATTTCAGATTTGCAGTATTGAGCATATGAAGTATTTTATGAATTCTAGAGATCTATTTTTAGCACTTAAAAAAAATGTAGTTTCATAGGAGTATAAAAGTGCGGATAATGTGATTCTCGAGAGAAGAATCTGCAAGTTTCAGTTTCAGATAAGAATCGCAAGTTCAGCCAGATAAGAAGCTGCAACTTTCAGAGGCGAGCATTTATATTAACACGACCTTTTCAAACAGGGTTAACATCATGTTGGAAGTTTTATTCATGGTCGAAAATGGAACTACCAGCTAGTTAACATCATGCTGATCAACATTCATGCATAGCACATCTTCATATGATGCACAGTCAAAATGCCACACAATGTCGAGTGTGCGAAACACAGAGAAAACGAGGGACGAAGTTTTGGCAAGTGTTGGACGTGGTTTTGGGCTGCCCGGTCTAGGCTTTCATTTTTAACATGCGCAGCCCACGACCTCGGATGGGAGGTCCATAGGCCTGTTTGCATTTTCTTAGGGCCGTCATGTATCGACCAGCCTATGGACCTCCCATCCGAGGTTTTATTTTTGGCAGCCCAATTTATGTATTTTTTGAAGAAAACGCAGAGGTCTGTTCTATTTTTCTATATAAGAATAGGAACGCCAGGTCCAACTTATGTTTCCCTTCTAACTATATTATATATATATTTAAATTATTTTATATGTTGACTGTTTAGTTCACGTAATTGGCAAATAGATGACCGCTCTCGCGATCCCCTTCGCCCCCACCACCACCTCCACCCTAGCCGCCGCCCACGCCACTACCTCCACCCTCGCCGCTGCCATATATCTCGCCGCCACCCCCCGCCTCCTGACTCCGGGCGCGCCTGCCCCCCTCAGCAAGTCCGCTCGCGCGCCCCATGGAGTCGCAGGCCATATCCATGGGGGAATGGCTGGAAGACAGGCAGATGTACAAGATGCATCTCCCACATGTCTACAAAGCCTTCCCGCGGATGCTCCAGCCGCTCAACTCCGTCGCGCCGGCGGTGCTGCAGGAGACTCGAGGGAGGAGATGGAGGGAGCGGGTGATGCGGATCCGCGACGACGCTCTCTCCTGGACCCAGTGCACGTGCGAATGGAGGGAAGCAGAGGAGGAAGCTGCGAGGGAGGAAGCCGAGGAGGGACCGAATCCGTTCTCTCACTCGCGCAGGTATGCTCGGATGTGCAAGGATCATGTGGATTGGGAGCTGCTGAATCTAGCCCTGCGGATCAGGAGAGACCGAATCCGTTCTCTCACTCGCGCAGGTATGCTCGGATGTGCAAGGATCATGTGGATTGGGAGCTACTGAATCTAGCCCCACGGATCTACTTCGAAGGAGATTTCTCGGAGAAGCACAGGATGCCCCACCCCAGTGAACCGCCGATTGCGTTCGTTCGATGGGCGAAAGGAGAAGTGAATTCAGGAGATCCACGCCATGCTGCGAGATGGGAATGCTTGACTGGACTCATGCCCACCAACACGCCACCGGAGCCGGAGCAGGTGGATCCCCTACCTTACCTCTCCCCCAAACCTGCAGAAAATTGAAATTAGGCTTGCAATCTGCTTCAATTGAGCTGTCTGGTGGTTATTTCGCTTCTCGAGAGACAACATCTGGTGGAGGATGAGAAGGAACCAGAACTCCGATGAATTTCCCTATCACAATGGGGGGGCGCCGGTTGGGCAGTGGTACGGCCCACCTCCGCCCCAAATGGGGGCACAATCTGGGCAGGCTCCTGTAATTGCCCAAGATCAATCTGCTGGTGGTTCTGACTCTTAGATCAGTGGGAAATCTCAAGGCAAGAATCAGCAAAAGAAGATATAGGACATCCTGAAAACTGCTCCTGCCCCTCCTTCGGGTCTTATGGCATACTCTGAGGTGATCTGCTACAACTGTGGGGAACCAGGGCATCATTTGTATAAATGTGTCAAGCCCAAGAGTTGTTTTATCTGCAAAATGGTTACCCATAAAGTTGAGAATTGCCCTGTCAGAAGGAAAACCCACAGTTCTGCTAGATATGTTGGAAGTGCTGCTCGTGATTATGTCCACCATTGATGTAATTTTCGTGACATGTAATTAGATAGTTTCTTTCCCCTTTCTAGTTGTAGAGCTCTGCCTAGATGTGGTAGTGACCACACTCCTTTGCTCTGGGACTCTGGTCTTAACCAAACTCCAAAGAGCAATAGTTTTAAATTTGAAAAGTGGTGGTTGCTTAGAGAAGATTTTACTGAGCTAGTCAGGAAAATCTGGAATGAGCCTACTGGGAGAAGCTGCCCCCTAGAAAATTGGCAGATCAAAATCAGGAGATTTATAAGAACTACCAAAGGGTGGAACTCCAATGAGGAAGCTAATCTTAGAAGATACAAAAGGCTTCTCCTCCTTGAGTTTGATTCTCTAGATATTAAGGTAGAAACCACTGACCTCTCTGAGGTTGAGACTAATAGATTAAACTTTGTCCATGGGAGCTCAAGAAAATTTGGCTTAAAGAAAAAATCAAAGCCAAACAAAGGTCTAGAGATAGGAACATTAAGGAGGGTGATAGAAATACTGCTTACTTCCATGCAGTAGCTAACTAGAGGAGGAGGAAAACCCTCATTCACTCCTTTGATGGCCCTAATGGCCTATTCATCGAGGTAGATGAGATCTTTGAAAGTGGCTAGTGACTTCTACAAAGACTTGTTTAAGAAAGAAAACCCTTCTGGGTTCTCTCTACAAAACAATTTTTTCTCTGCTTCTGAAAAAGTCTCTCCTGCTGAAAATGAGCTGCTAGAAGCCCCTTTTTTCAGAGACAGAGGTGAAGGAAGCCATTTTTAGCTCTTATCCTGATGGGGCTCCTGGTCCTGATGGGATTCCCTTCTTGTTTTACCAGCATTTTTGGGACTTGGTGAAAAATGATCTCTTAGATCTTTTCCAAGCCTTTCATAGAGGAGAGTTGGATCCAGCAACTTACTCATGGGGGGGTTGTTGCGGTCAAGTTAAATAACTGTGAAAGTGATTTTTTTCCTTGCTGGTAAAGGCCTTAGGGAAGGTGACCCCATCTCCTCGCTTTTGTTTAATTTAGTAGTGGACGTTGTTACTAAAATGCTGAGAAAAGCTGCTGATCATAGTCTGATTGCATGGCTCTGTCTTGAGGTCTGCCCTGGTGGCATCATCTGCCTTCAATATGCAGATGATACCATCCTTTTCTTAGACAATGACTGCACACATGCTAGCAATCTGAAAACTGTTCTAACCTGTTTTGAACAAGTCTCAGGCATGAGAATCAACTACTCTAAAAGTGAACTCATCCCTATCAACATGGATGATCAGGAGTTAGCTAACTTCCTCTCTATTCTAGTCTGTAATAAAGGTAACTTCCCCATTAAGTACCTAGGTATCCCTCTCCACTATGATAAATTGAGGAGAGAGGATATCCAACCCCTTATGGATAAAATCTTTAAAAGGATTGCTGGGTGGAGGGGCAAACTTCTCTCTTACAGAGGTAGATTGATCCTCATACAAGCTTGTTTGGCTAGCATTCCAGTGTATCTCCTCTCTTTCTTCAAGTTCCCTAAATGGGCAGTGAACCTCATGAATTCTCAGATGTCTCATTGCTTGTGGAATGATTTTGAGGGAAATAGGAAGCTACACCTTGCTAATTTTTTTTACAGCTAAAACAGTAGGAGAGGCTCCTACTGTGTATATTAAATTATCAAAAAAAGGTTCTTACAAGGTCATAACCTTACATCCATAGCCACTGACAAACTAAGCTAGAAATGGGAAACCAAGGAGAATACAAGGTTATGGTACCACAAAGGATTGGGCAAAAGAGGAAATAAATGCTCTGTGCTTCTCTTTGGCTCTATGCCTGAGTAGAGAGAAATCCTCTATGAATCTTCTTGCCCAAGAGCCTAGCGTGGGGTTTATCCTTCGGAAGTGTTTGTTATTTCTTTCTTTCCATAGACTCCAGGAGGCGTATAGGAAAATCTCCATGAACATTGGGTTGTCCCATGCTGTCTTTGCTTCTTTGATCCAATTGAGACGATCTCCATTAGTTGTCCAATGGATGTTCAAAGTATCCCAACAAGTTAAACTGAAATGACACATAAAAATCATGTGCTCGACTGTTTCTTCCTCCGTACTGCCACACAAGATGCAACCGTGATTGTCTCCAATGTTATAATGACGTCTCTTAAGCATGTTTACGTATTGAGCGATCGATAGCGAAGAACCAACCAAAAACCTTTATTTTCATTGTGGCGAAGATTTCGAGCCATTTATAACTATCGTGTGCAGTGACCTCTCGAAAGTAGAACTTGTAGTACCTTTTTCTGTGTAAATCTCAGATCCCCACTCATATACCCAAGCGCCTACGCCTCTTACGCATCATTGCCAACATGTAATGTGATCTCTGGATATCTCGCAGATTCATTGTAAGCTTGCATGGAAAGGGGAGGTGGAAGGTTTCACGAGGTTGGTGCTGCCAAGGAAGTCCCGGACCGAAATATCTTCATTTTTGGTATAAGAGAACGCACGCGGATGTGAATGAGTCAGGACCTCATCCAGCCAGAGGTCTTTCCACATAAGCGCAGTATCTCCTCTGCGAATGATCACATGCGAGATGCCTCGATAGATAGGGGTAAGTTTGAGCAAATCTTTCCACCAGAAAGAGCCACAAGGGTCTGAGGCGTGTGGGATTTTGTCAGTGTAGTATGTGGACCAAATTAAATCAACCCACGGTAGATCCCAATGGTTGTAGAACTTGTGTAGGTATTTCATGAGCAAAGCATCACTTTGAGTTTGTAAGTCAAGCACCCCAAGTCCTCCACATTCCTTGGGTCTGCAAACCATCTGCCATGAGGCCAAAGAGTTGCACTTGTCCCCATCATCAGTCTTCTTAGTCCAAAGACATTGCCTTCTAATTTTATCAAGTAAATCAATAATCTTTTGTGGCAGTTTAAGGGTGCAGAGTGCAAAGATGATGAGTGAAGTGATGACCGAGTTGAGAAGCGATATTTTCCCTCCATAGGAGATCATTGATAAAGTTGCAGAGAGTCTTCGTTGAACGCCACAAACCAAAGGCATGAGATCCTGTACAGAAGGTTTTGTCGTGCCCATTGGCAATCCAAGATAGGTAAAAGGGAGCTTCCCCACCAAGCAGCCGAAAATTTGGGCAATTTGTTGGGCAGTTGCAGCGTCGCAATTCATTGGCACCAGGGTTGACTTGTGAAAGTTGATCTTCAGTCCAACAGACGTGGCATAATCGGTGAGTATGTTTTTGACAAGAGTCGCTTGGTCTTGACACGCCGGTAACAAAATGATAGTGTCGTCCGCGTATTGGATCACTGGGTAGTCCGATTGGTTGGGACGGTTGAAGGGCAAGTGTAATTCATTCCTTCGAAAGGAGTCATTAGTCGCAGCTTGCAATAAATCTGCCGCCAAGACAAAGATTAAGGGGGACAACGGATCACCACGTAAATGCGCCATGCACTTAATTAAATTGTTTTCCGGGACGCCATTAAGTAGAATGTAAGATTTGGCCAAAGAGAAAATGGTTTTGATCCACCCCAACCATTTGTCATTGAAGCCCATGTGCTTCATAATATCCAACATAGCCTCATGATCAATGGTGTCAAACGCTTTTGCAAAGTCCAGTTTGAGGATAACTATTGGATTTTTATAAGCTTGGCATTGGTAGATGTACTCAAACGCCCATGCAAGGCAATCCTGGATGGACCTCTCTTTCAAAAACCCATACTGGTTACGGTGTATAATTTTCAGAATGATTTTTTGAAGCCGATTGGCGAGGAGTTTTGTAATGACTTTGAGACAGCAATTTAATAGAGTAATCGGTCGGAAGTCATTAACTCCTTGAGGTGCAGCAACTTTGGGAATGAGTGTGATTAATCCATCGTTAATGCTCTCCAGATTAAGGCCACCCTTGAAGAACTGATCACAGAGAGCATAAAAGTCCTCCTTAATTATATTCCAACAAGATTTGAGGAATGCTCCGTTGAACCCATCCGGACCCGGTGCCCTATCCATGGCATTTCTTTGATGACTAGATCAATCTCTTGTCGAGTAAAAGGTACAGTTAGGTCGTCCAATCCCTCAATTCGCTTGATGATGGAGGGAAGATTGAATTTCATATCATGTTTAGATGAGGTCCCAAGTCGTTCTTTGAAGGAGTGATAAATGGCCGATTCCTTGCTTGCATGATCATCAACTACAGTTCCATCAGGTAAGGTTAGAGAGGCAATATTGTTTCTTCTGTATCGTTCGGAAGCCATTGCTTGGAAGAACTTGGAATTCTCATCACCAAAATGGACCCATCGAATTGTGCATCGTTTCCTCCAGTACTCTCTTTGGTAAGAAAGTAACCGCAGAATGTGGGCTTTGAGAATTTTCCTAAAGTTTGCCTCCGGAATGGTCAATTGCCTTCTGTTGTCAATCGTGTCCAGGTGTGCAAGAGTTTTGTTGGAGTTTTCAATTGCAATAGAGAGGCGGGAAATATTCTTACTCCATTTTTTCAGACAGTACCGTAAGTGCTTGAATTTTCTGCAAAGAATAGTTGCACTATTGGTAGAACGTACTGGTTTATCCCAAGCTAACTGCACAATATCCATGAAGCCCGGGTGATGTATCCAAAAGGGTTCGAAACAGAAGAGTTTGCTCCTTGGGATCGAGGTTTCAATTGTGACTACGCACGGGATGTGATCAGATACCGGCTTACCCAATGGTTTAACAATGGTGTTAGGGTAAGAACCCGTCCAGTTGCAAGAGGTGAAAAACCAATCTAGTTGCTCCAAAAGTGGATCCTGCTGCATATTACTCCAAGTAAAAGTGCGGCCTTTAATTGGCAGTTCAACAAGACATTGTGTACGTATGAAATCGTTGAACGTGATCATGTCATTAATGCTTCCGCTGGGCTTATTACGATTTTTGGGGCTACGGATACAATTAAAGTCCCCGAGGAGAAGCCAATCTTCGTTGGCAGGGATGTTTAAAGAGAAAAGCCAATTAGTGTAATTAGTTCGAGCTTCACCTTGACATGGGCCATAAATGTTCACTAACGTCCAAGATTGAGATGATTGTGTGGACTAAAACTTAATCACCAGAGCAAAATCTTCAGAAGCTATGACCGAGCTAGTGAAAACCAAACTATTCCAAATAGTAGCAATGCCACCCGACGCCCCATTCGAAGGAACAAATGCAAATTGGTCAAAACGACGGGGACAACAAGATTTGATAAACGGATGATCGATCATAGGCTTCTTAGTTTCTTGCAAGCATAAAACCGAACAACCACTAGCATTGATAGCATTAGAAAGAGCTTATTGTTTATCCCCGGAGTTTAACCCACGAATGTTCCAACAGAGCACATTCCAATTAACCAAAAGAACCATTTGAGCAAATAAACCCGAAGATTAGGTCGAAGACGAAGGACCCGCGTTGGCGGACTCCAAGAGGGCAGCTTCAGTGAGTTCCTCGGCCGGGACTGCGCATTTGAGGACGCCCACCTGTTGGATAATCTGAATAGGGGTTGGGGGTGGAATCTCTGGAGAGTCAGCACTATCCAGCTCCGTGATGATCACCGATGAGGGCGCAACAGGCGTGTGATGCGGCTTCACTTTGGACACCTTCTTCTTAGTATCAGCCAGAGCATGCACCAGAAATCCATCATATTTATTCGATCTGGCACTGCGACGGAGAGAGACCTCACATTCTGGTGCCTGCACTTTACCACGGTGCGAAGAGGCGCCGATCAAACTCTGGGGCCCCTTGGAAGGAGGCAAAGAGAGGGAACAGTTTGCCTGAAGCATAGCTGAGTCGTCAGAGGGAACAGTCCAGGAGTGAACCACAGAGAGGCATTCGTCATTGCTCATGGTGATCTGATGCCCAGCCGAAATCACAAATGAATCATTGCTGCGATGGACCTCAACATGAATCCCTGAAGCCCAGCCCAGAGCTGCAAGGGCCAAACGTAGCCATAAATCGGTCTGATAGCCTGAAGGAGATAGTCATTGATTTGCCTCGCCGGCCTGGAGGAGTGGAATAACATTGTGGCCACCATATTTCCATTGTTAGACAAAGACAGATGCATACCAGAGTTGTTCAAAGATAGATCAATACTAAGACTGTCTGTCGGCTGCAGGAGAGGAACCATGGAAGTGCTAGCAGAGCTGTCGAAATTATGTCGCCAAAGGTTGTTGAGGATGTTGACAGCACAAGAACCAGTCCATCAGAATTAATAGAAGATTCAGAACTGCTGCTCCAGGAAATGGAGTCATTCCAAGCTGTAGCAGGACTGTCGAGAAGATTGTTTTCAGGGACAATTCCATCAGCAACCTGCAACCCTTCAGCAGCCAATCAAGCTTGAAAGTTGTACACAGCGGGAGGAGGAGGTGCTAGCCAGGCTCCCCAATTAGGTTGAAACTGAACCTGTTGATCAACAACCACATCACCATTAGCCTGATTAGCCTGGTGCAGATCATGATCCGCAGCCACATTCTGGGCCATCCAGTTGTGAAGTTGTGCTTGATATATCTGCTCCGCAGTCGGGCCCTCACCAAAGAGAGGATGAGGGACACCATCCTCAGGAGGAGGATCCTCGCCAGCAGGTGGAACTTCAGGCAAGTGTGCATTCCAGCAGAACTACGCAACATAGTCATAGCAACAGTCCAGCAATGACTGGCACCACCAATCTGCCTCATGATGATACTCTTAGGGACTAAGCGGAGATGAATAACCCTTGCCTTTAACAGGACAAGTCGCCTGTTGCCCCTAGGGTTGTGCCGTTCAAGTAGAGTGCCAAAGCTATCCACTGACTTATGTATGTAATGCTGCGTTTGATAATCGTAAGGATAGCCTACATATAAGATCCAAATCTCCGGGCCGAAAGAGGTGAGCCTCATATTCAGTGCAGCATCATGAGGTACAAAGGATATAACAGTGTGTTCATCAGCTTGCAGTTCATCTAGTTCAAAAGTAGTCCCCACAACAGAGTCACGCACTAGGGAATCCTCGAATCCAAAAATACCAATCCCTAAGGGGTGATCTTCAACTTCAGTGGGGAAGTAATGGGATTCATGGAGCAAACCTTGGATTGTATCTCGGAGGGCCGCTTTCTGATGCTGCGGGATGAACCTGTTGGCCTCAGCAATGGCCAAGAAATCGTGCCGCAGAGGAGGCACAGCGCTAACCACCATATCAGCACGCACCTTCCGATCGGGCGGGCCAAGCTCCACTGTCATGCCCTGCGGGAGGTAGGGGACGACATTGACAGGGAAGTTCGCCATTGTTGGTGGCGGAGAGCAGAGCAGAGCGTGCGCAGGAGGAGGCACAGCAGGCGAGGCGGAATGCGTATCGGCAGGGGGTATGGATGATTTGGGCAACCAAGTTGCCTTGCAGGAACGCTGCCGCTGTCCACAGGATGAAGCCATGTGTCCCACCGAACCACACGGATTGTCATGGACGGTCGATGATGGCTTGGGTCGAACGGTGGGGCACAAAATACGTGCCTGCGGTAATTGCGAACGAGAGGAAGGAATCCGTGCAGACCCGGATTTGACTGGACCAAAATCAATTAGCCTCTCATTTCCCAAGATGGGCATGGCAGAGCGACTAGTAGAAGGTAGGCATTGTAATGAGTCCGCGTTAACAATAGGATCGATAGGATTCTTGCCTTTCGAAGAAAGATCAATATTATTTGTTACTCCAGAGAAAGGAGGAACTAAATCCTGCGCAGTCTTGGGCCTCCAAAAATAATATTTAGCTTTAGTATCCAGGCAGTTGTGCCTCGTGTGGCCCAGAAAGAAGCAAGAGTCACATTTGAGATAGGCCGGGCATTGGAAAAAAAGATGGTTGGAGGAGCCACATGTAGTACATACTCGTGGACTCGAACGCGGCCCAGGGCCGATCACCTTAGTGGGCTTACCAGAAATAACCTGAGTAGAAGGCGGGGGGCAGCTGCAAATGTCAGAGAGACATACCGAGCAATTAATATCGGGACAAACATAAGCAAGGTGGCCCATCAATTTACAATTGGAGCACAAATTCAGCTTGCCATAAATATATTCCGATGGAGGGATTGATGCCAGAGACGAGATAGCCGCAATACGTGAATCAGAATACCCAAAATGACGTTGATCAAGAATATGCAGCAGCATAAAATTCGGAATGTTGGTCGAAGCCTGCTCCTTAAACCGACAACCTTCAAATTTGTAGTTAATGGTATTAACTCCTGTAATAATTGCCGGCTGGAAACTACCAAAGATGATGCCAGAGTTCATGGAAGGTTGGTTAATGCCCGCAATTGTAGGGGGGTTGACTGTCGGGCTCGGCACTGCCGGAGTTGGCAAAAGAGACGCCGGCGATGAGCCTTCCGGCGACTTCCCAAGATCGGCCCCCTTATCCTTTAAAAAACCAAACTTTGATAGAACCTGTTGTGATGCACTCAAGTCATTGGGATGCTGCTTTGTGAACTTGTACTTAGACTTGATCGCAACAGGAGAGCGCGCCGCCACCTCTGGAATATGAGAATCCAGGTGCCAAGATGAATCCATGGACGATGCACCAACGTAGCTCTCGCGGAAAAGACTAAAATGACAGACAAAATCCGGCCAAACACGATCTTTGAGACCATAGATGAAGTGATGGACTTTATTGGAAGCCACTGAAAAACGAAATCTTCGTCCCGAAAGATGTTTCACATTAAGACCAGAAGGTACCCCTCCAATACAACATTGTAGGGCAATGGCAACCGAGTCTTCATTGAGCGGAAAGCTGGCCGATGAGAAATGCACCACCAAGAAAAATTCTTTGTTCGAGCCAGAGGGGGAGAAGTGAACGGTAGATCCAAAGCGATGACGCACCTGGGCCGCGACCGCAAGGCTGGGGGAGAAATCCCAATGCAGAAGGCCTTCCATGATCAGCAAGATCAAAATTCACCATGGTTGAGAGGTGTGAGGTGTGGGCAGGTGGGAGAGAGGAGAGGGAGAGGGGAGAGCCATTGCATCTAAAAATCCCACATCTACACCTTGCTAATTGGGCCCTAGTCTCTATGAAAAAAGATTTTGGAGGCCTAGGCATACCTAACCTCCAAGAAATTAACATCTGTCTTGTAGGGTCTTGGATTAAAAGATTCTATGAGGAAGACCTGAATCCCTGGAAGCTTCTTATTGCCCATAAATACCTAGGAAATAAACCTAATATTTTTGTCCCTTCCTCCAACACCAAGTCCTCTAGATTCTGGAAAGGATTAAAATCTATTATGCATGCTGTGAAATTTGGCTATAGATGGAACATAGGGGATGGGAGCAGAACCAGGTTCTGGGAAGATACTTGGTTTGGCACATCCCCCCTAGCAGTCCAATTTTGGCCTATTTACTCTTTCTGCAATGAGCTTAACAAAAGTGTCAATGAAGTTTGGGACAGTCAATGCCTAAAACTCTCTTTTAGAAGGAACCTTAGTGATAGTCTCATGGAATAATGGTTCCAGTTGGAGGAAATTGCCAAAAGCATTACCTTTACTGCCGAGCCGGATGCCCGATTTGGCATTTGGACAATAAGGGAAGTATTCCTCCAGCTCCCTCTATCATGTCATCAACTTTAGAGGGGTTCAACCTGTGTTTATCCCTGCTGTCTGGAAATTGAGAGTTCCCCCTAAAATTCATGTATTTCTCTGGCTTCTCTCCAAAAACAAATTGATGACTAGGGATAACCTTAGGAAGAGACACATCATCAAACCCCTTGATTGTGTTTACTGCTTGGAACAAGAGTCTTGTTCTCACCTATTTTTTGAATGTATAGTTGCTAAACATCTCTTGGCCCACATTGAGGAATATTTCTCTAGTTAGATTGGCTCATCCTTCGAATCTGTCGCCAGATTCTGGATTGCTACCAAAAAGTGCTCAGTTTTAAACACTGTTAGCTTGGCTGTCCTTTGGTGCCTCTGGAAATATAGAAATGCTATGATTTTCAGTAACACCTCCTGTATTTCCATTCCGCAGGTCTTGAGGTTCATCAGGAACATGGTGAGGAACTGGGCGATTCTCTCCTCCGGATCGGACAAGGACAAGTTGATGAGCTTCATGGAAACCCTAATAAGATCCCTCTAGAAACCGTTGGCGATCATTTGTGGCTGAAAAAGGCTCGACCTGCTCTGGGGCTGGACCCATGGGCTCGTATCAAGATCTCTGATGAAGATGATGGGCACCTGGCGCCTAAAAAGAGGGACATCGACCATGCTACGCCTTCCAGCCCTGTGTCTCCGCTTGCTTACTGGTCGCCGCAGGCTGACACGACCCCTCGGCTGATGACCATGAAGGCTTCGCTGAACCCTCCTTGTGTCATTTGAGTGCTCTATCCGCTCTGCCTTTGGCACCGCTCGGGTGATTTGTGTTATTCAGAGAACTTGTTCATCCACCCCCCTAGTTTGTAGCTTTTCTACCTTTGCTTTCGAACTGCTCTTTGAGCTGCTGATCGTAATATGTTGTGGTTTCGTTCTCAGCAATGGAACCGGGAGATGCTCCTGTTTTTCTAAAAATATATTTTATATGTCATTATATATTATTTTATTGTCATCATATATTTAATGATACTTACATATGTAAGAAAACAATATCCCACATCTTATTAACTTGTAAAAATAATTTCTTAACAAATAAAATCCTGGATTGTTTTGGCACGAAAATCCTAGTGATTGTGTACAAAAGCTTGGTAAGATTTAAGGACGAATGTAATAATATCACTTATTATTTAAATATATTTATAACAAAATGCTCAGCCCCTTTTTATTTTTTGATAACATTGCTGTCCCAACCCAACATTATAATTAGAATCAGCCCAGCAAAATCGTGTATTTCGAGAAAGTGCAAATGGCCTGTAATTTTTTAGGAAATAAAACAAACGGGCCGCATGGACGCTACATTATTTGTTCACCCAGCCCAGCTAATGGCTGTGATTAAAAAAAGGATCAAATTGACTGTAAATTCTACCGTGCAAAAAAAAGACTGTAAATTCTGAAAAAATGGGTTGAATACGTGCCACATTTTTGGAGGCTGAAATGTGGGCCAATAGGTCGAAGCCAACGCAAGTCATTGTCAATTTAGTCAACAAATGATTCTGACATGTTAGCCGTTGGATTTACATCCAACGATCGGCATCCATCTTCAATCTCTCGTCTTCTTCCTCCAGCGCCGCCGGGACCACCTCCCGCCTCCTGCTGCTAGCAGCTCTGCTTAGCACGCTTCGCTATGAAGCGCTACTCCACCGTTGGCCAGGCCATCCCTCCACCCCTCCACACCTCATGTTCTTCTCCACTGTCTGCCGAAACCAAACCGCACTAGAACCAGTTAACACTCGTACACCTTTCCGTCTGTGACTCTACTCCCGCGTCTTCCCATCTTCGGCTCGTTGCTGTCCGGGGCCTCGCCATCGTCCACCACCTTGGATGCGCTCGGCGTGGCGTGGTCAACGTGGTCAATGAACGACACCACCAGAAGTAGACTGTGCATGGAGAGGCTGACAGCTGGGTCCACGGCCGCACACAAGGAAATGCCTCCTTATTACGCGCAAAATAATGATTCCTCCACCTGACATCTGGGACCCACCGGAAGGGCCTTTGTATTTCATGAAAATAACGTGTCCCCCGCTGACATGTCGGACCCACCAGCTATCTTCGCACGCAAGGAAGTGCCTCCTTATTATGCACAAAAAAATGAATATTCCCCCTGCCAGCTGGAACCCAGCATAGTGGGAGGCTGACTTGTGGGCCTACCAAGTTGACGGGGACAGAGGGCTTTGTCAACTTAGTCAATATGAACGATTCTAGCTCCTGTTACCGTACGATGTTCATCCAACGGCCGTAGTGCTTCTTCAACCTCTGGTCTTCTTGCTCCAGCCGCCTAAACCAGCGCCGGTCGTGCCGCGTGCTCCTACTATCCCTCTACTCACCCACACCCCCTGTTATTCTGCGGCGACAACAACCTCACACCGCAGCCGAACCAGTGAACCCTCGTACTCCTCTTCGCGTGGGCATCGACTGCTGCGTCTTCCCCGGCTCCGAGTCGTCCCCTTCCTAGTCCTCGCCGTCGTCCACCGCCCTAGTGCTTTCGGCGCGGCGTGGTCAACATGGTCAACGATCGACTTCCATCGGAAGAGTACTGTACGTGGAGAGGCTGACAGCTGGGTCCAGGCGGCCGCAAGGAAGTGCCTCCTTATTACGTGCAAAATAATTATTCCTCCACCTGACAGCAGGGACCCATCAGACGGGCTACCTTATTTTGTGAAAAAAACGTTTCCCCTCTGACTGCTGGGACCCATCGGACGGGCCAGCGTATTTCGCGAAAAAAAATGTTCCCCCCGCTGTCAGCTCGGACCCACCGGAAGTGCCTCCTTATTACGCACAAAAAAATGAATACTCCCCATGCTAGCTGGGACCCACCATGGTGGGAGGCTGACTTGTGGGACTACTAAGTTGACTGGGACGGGTACCTTTGTCAACTTTAGTCAATATTAACGATTCTAGCTCGAGTGACCGTACGATGTCCATCCAACGATTGTAGTGCTTCTTCAACCTCTGGTCTTCTTGCTCCAGCCGCCCAAAGCAGCGCCGGTCGTGCCGCATGCTCCTGCCTCCCGTGGCCGGCTGTGCTGCCATGGAGGCCTCACCGCCCCTACTATTCCCACCGCTGGCCAGGCCCTGCGGCGACGGCAGCCTCACGCCGCAGCCGAACCAGTGAGCCCTCGTACTCCTCTCCGCGCGGGCTTCCACTGCCGCGTCTTCCCCGGCTCCCCGTCGTCCCCTTCCTAGGCCTCGCCGTGGTCCACCGCCCTGGTGCTCTTGGTGCGGCGTGGTCAACATGGTCAAGGAACGACTTCCATCGGACGTGGACTGTCCGTGGAGAGGCTGACAGCTGGGTCCACGGCCGCAGCAAGGAAGTGCCTCCTTATTACGCGGAAAATAATGATTCCTCCACCTGACAGCTGGGACCCACCGGACAGGCCACTGTATTTCGCGAAAAAAACGTTTCCCCCTGACTGCTGGGACCCAACAGCTACATCTTTGCAGGCAAGGAAGTGCCTGACAGTCAGGACCCACCTGGTCGAAGCGTATGTAGCGTTGTCATTCTGGTCGCGAACGTGTACGTACATACTGGTCGATGTAGAGGCATGCACGTGTCGTAGTAGAGGTGCGCACGTACCATGTACACGCACGTCTGATGGCGTGGTGCAAGAAAGAAAATACGCCACGATGTGTACATACTGGCGGGTCTCAATGCCTACCGCCATACATACATCCGGGGCTCGTACATGGCTGGGTCGGAACGGAGAAACAGCGTCGTCGTCGTGTTCATGGGGAGGCAACGGAATGCGTCGTGTTCATGGGGAGGCAACGGAATGCGTCGTGTCCATCGGGAGGCAACGGAACGCGTGGGAGCCAACTGGCTGGGTCGGAAGGGAATGCGTGGTCGTGTTCATTGGGAGGGCTTGGACGGAACAGGCGATGGAAACGAGGCATGGCGTACTGCACAACAGAGGAAACGGACCTCCTACATTCAGAACGGGGTCCTGTTGATCGGGAGGGGTCTGGCGTACCGCAAAACGGAGGAAACGGACCTCCTACGATCGAAACGGGGTCCTGTTGATCGAGAGGGGTGTGGCGTACCGCAAAACAAAGGAAACGGACTTGTGTTGGAGCGCTACGGTCGAAACGGGGGTCCTTTTCATCGGGAGGTGTGTGGCGTACCGCAAAACGGGACTCAAGGGATACTGTTCATCTCCACCGTCGACCCCCTCCAGCCTCCACGGGCTACTGTTCATCCACCGTCGTCCTCCTCCAGCCTCCACCAGCGACTGTTCATCCATAGGCTCATGTTCATCCAGCCTCCACCGCGTGCTACTCCACCGGCTACTATTCAACCAGCCCTCTCCACGGGCACCTGTTCAACCACCCCTCCACGGGCTACTGTTCATCCTGCCCTCCACGGGGTGGTCCTGTTCATCCAGCCCTCCACGGGGTCCTGTTCATCCAGCCCCAACCAGCTCGATCGATCGGAGTACTGTTCATCCAGAGGCAACACCACAGGGTCCTGTTCATCCACCCCCACCGGGAACTGTTCATCCAAACCCCCTTGCAACGCTCACTGTTCATCTGGAGGCAGCATTGATCGGCTTCAATTAGCAGCAGTAGCGAAGGAATCTCTCGATCGGGTTCAGTTAACAACCATCGATCGATCGCTCGGGTTCAGTAACGCGTAGCCTACAGTGCAATCGCTCGGGGTCAGTTAGAGCCCAATGCCTGCTTGGGTTCAGTTAGAGCCCAACACCTCGCACACACGCGCGTACGTACGAGAGAAACGTGCATCGCTCGGCCCCCGACCACCCACCATAACCGGGGACTCCCCGATATTTTCCGCGCCCTTGCTTCTACCACGGTTTTTTCTGTCATGGACGGCCCAAAGAATGTCATGCAGCTGCGTCTCTGGCCCGCCCAGGACGAAAAGCCCATTTTCTGTCATGATTTTTTGTTATAGAAGTAGGAGCCCACCACATCTATGATGATACCGGGTTTTGTCACAATTATCGTCATAGAAGTGTCATATGTATGACATAATTTTTTTTTCGTTCGGCCCAAAATGTCACGGATGTGTCTTTTTTTTGTAGTGTAAGTATGACGTTAATCATAGAATTGCATCTTCATACCACCCACAGTCTAGTGGTCAAGTAGAATTGAGTAATAGAGAGATTAAATTAATTTTGCAAAAGACTGTTAATAGATCTAGAAAGAATTGGTCTAAGAAACTTGATGATGCATTGTGGGCCTATAGAACTGCATATAAAAATCCTATGGGTATGTCTCCGTATAAAATAGTTTATGGAAAAGCATGCCACTTACCTCTTAAACTAGAGCATAAGGCATATTGGGCCATTAAAGAGCTCAATTATGATTTCAAACTTGCCGGTGAGAAGAGGCTATTTGACATTAGCTCACTTGATGAATGGAGAACTCAGGCCTATGAGAATGCCAAACTGTTTAAAGAAAAAGTTAAAATATGGCATGACAAAAGGATACAAAAGCGTGAGTTTAATGTAGGTGATTATGTTCTTCTATACAACTCTCGTTTAAGATTTTTTGCAGGAAAATTCTCTCTAAATGGGTGCCCCTATGTTATCGAGGAGGTCTATCGTTCCGGTGCCATAAAAATCAAAAACTTCAAAGGCACAAATCCGAAGGTGGTGAACGGTCAAAGAATCAAACATTATATCTTAGGTAATCCCATAAATGTTGAAACTAATGTTATTGAAACCGTAACCCCAGAGGAATACATAAGGGTCACTTTCCAGAACGTTTCAGACTCTGAAAAGGAATAGGTATGTGGTACGGTAAGTAAACCGACTCCAAAACATTCCTAATAGCAATTTTTCTCCGTTTTGGAATATTTAAGAAAATAGGAAAAATAAGAAGTAGTCCGAAAGGGACACGAGGCATCCACGAGGGTGGAGGGCGCGCCCTACCCCCTAGGCGCGCCCCCTGCCTCGTGGGCACCTCGTGTGCCGTCTGGACTCCGTTTTCTTGCACGATACTTCTTTTGGTCGGTAAAAAATCATTATATAATCTCCCGAAGGTTTTGACCACCGGACCATGCAAATATCCTCTGTTTTTGTTTTGAGTTGTTTCTACCGCAGATTAGAGCAAGATGTCTTCTCAAGTGTCAGTTGGAGAGAGTCGGGTGTCTCATCCGACACCAGGACCAGGAGCAAACAGTGATGCTGACCACTTTGGGCCATCAATGGAGGAAGAGATGGAGGCCGACTTGAAAAGGATAGATGCCATGGAGGAGGATCAAGAAGTTACTTCTCGTTTCCGAGCCAGATTCACGATGGGGGAACTATAGAGCTTAGCTATTCGAAACTCGGTCATCCCTTCCAATGTTAGATTTCTTTCTTATGAAAATATGAAAAAGATTGCTACTTGTTCTCTCGCAACTATGCAACATCCTTGGGTGAAAGGAGCTTTAGCCATCACGGGTAAGCTCAGTAAGGAAATAATGGACCTCAAGCAGCTAGTCAATAAGCTCGAGGAGGAGAATCATATCCTAAGGGGCATCATCGCCAAGCATATCACATCACCACCTCCGAAGAAAAGAGACATAAACACATGGGTATGGGAACTCCCCTTGGCAACCTCCAAGCTCGGGGG
Organism: Aegilops longissima; assembly: GCA_021605205.1. Lineage (NCBI taxonomy): Eukaryota > Viridiplantae > Streptophyta > Magnoliopsida > Poales > Poaceae > Aegilops > Aegilops longissima. The sequence goes on along the minus strand of CM038678.1, from coordinate 154,438,522 downwards.
AGGTGCCCCGGTATCGTATCACCATCACACTTCTATCTTTACCATTTTTCTTAGCTCGATCCTTTTGATAATATCTTGATCTAGTAGAATAAAGTTTTAGTATGATCGTTTTGAGTTTTGCTTTATGATCCTTCTATGAAATTGAGTCCTTGAGCTATATATAATAAATATTAGTTTTGAGTCAAGGGCTTGATTATCTTGTTATGATCTTGAGGGAATAATAGTAAAAAGAAAGAACAAAAATAAATAAACAGATCATATTGATCTTATGGGGAGTAATGACTTCACATATAAAGAGTATGATGAATAAAAGTTGTTGAGAGTTGACAAACATAGTTTTGGTCATCGTTGCAATTAATAGGAAGTAATAAAGAAAGAGAGGTTCTCACATATAAATATACTATCTTGGACATCTTTTATGATTGTGAGCACTCATTAAAATATGACATGCTAAAAAGATCATGTTGGACAAGGAAGACAACGTAATGGGTTATGTTTTCTTATATCCGAAATAAAGTACATTGTCATGGATCATCCAACATGTTGAGCTTGCCTTTCCCCCTCATGCTAGCCAAATTCTCTGCACCAAGTACAAATAGTACTTGTGCTTCCGAATATCCTTAAACCCAGTTTTGCCATTGTTATCCACCATACCTACATATGGATTGAGTAAGATCCTTCAAGTAAGTTGTCATTGTTGCAAGCAATAAAAACTGCTCTTTAAATATGTATGATTTATTAATGTGGAGAAAATAAGCTTTATACGATCTTGTGATGTGGAAGAAATAAAAGCGACGGACTGCATAATAAAGGTCCCTATCACAAGTGGAAATATAAAGTGACATTCTTTCGCATTAAGATTTTGTGCATCCAACCATAAAAGCACATGAAAACCTCTGCTTCCCTCTGCGAAGGGCCTATCTTTTATTTTTGTCTTATGTTTTATGCGAGAGTCGCGGTGATCTTCACCTTTCCTTTTTACACTTTATCCTTTGGCAAGCACATTGTGTTGGAAAGATCCTGATATATATATCCAATTGGATGTAAGTTTTCATAAAGCATTATTGTAGACATTACCCTTGAGGTAAAAGGTTGGGAGGCAAAACTATAAGCCCCTATCTTTCTCTGTGTCTGATTAAGACTTCATACCCATAAGTATTGCGTGAGTGTTAGCAATTGTGAAGACTAAATGATGGTTGAGTATGTGGACTTGCTGGAAAGCTCTTATATTGACTCTTTCCGATGTTATGATAAATTGCAATTGCTTCAATGTTTGAGATTATAGTTTGTTAGTTTTCAATGAAGTTTCTGATTCATACTTGACATTGTGAATAGATTTTTACTTTAGCATAAGAAACCATATATTGTTGTTATAAGAATGATCATGATGCCCTCATGTCCGTATTTTATTTTGTCGACACCTCTATCTCTAAACATGTGGACATATTTTTCGTTATCGGCTTCCACTTGAGGACAAGCGAGGTCTAAGCTTGGGGGAGTTGATACGTCCATTTTGCATCATGCTTTTATATTGATATTTATTGCATTATGGGCTGTTATTACACATTATGTCACAATACTTATGCCCTTTCTCTCTTATTTTACAAGGTTTACATGAAGAGGGAGAATGCCGGCCGCTGGAATTCTGGACTGGAAAAGGAGCAAATATTAGAGACCTATTCTGCACAATTCCAAAAGTCCTGAAACTCCATGAAAGTCAGTTTTGGAATATATTAAAAATATTGGGTGAAGAAAGCACCAGAGGGGGGCCACACCCTGTCCACGAGGGTGGGGGGCGCGCCCTACACCTTTGGGCGCGCCCCCTGCCTCATGGGCCCCCTGGCAGGTCTCCGGTGCCCATCTTTTTCTATATGTAGTGTTTTGCCATGAAAAAAATCGTAAGGAAGCTTTCGGGACAAAGCGCCGCCGTCTCGAGGCAGAACCTGGCGAAACCAATCTAGGGCTCCCGTGAGCTGTTCTCGCCTGGAAACATCCTCCGGGGGGAAATCATCACCATCGTCATCACCATCGATCCTCTCATTGGGAGGGGGTCAATCTCCATCAACATCTTCACCAGCACCATCTCATCTCAAACCCTAGTTCATCTCTTGTATCCAATCTTTGTCTCAAAACCTCAGATTGGTACCTGTGGGTTGCTAGTAGTGTTGATTACTCGTTGTAGTTGATACTAGTTGGTTTATTTGGTGGAAGATCATATGTTCAGATCTTTATGCATATTAATACCCCTCTGATTATGAACATGAATATGATTTTTGAGTAGTTACGTTTGTTCCTAAGGACATGGGAGAAGTCTTGCTATAAGTAGTCATGTGAATTTGGTATTCGTTCGATATTTTGATGAGATGTATGTTGTCTTTCCTCTAGTGGTGTTATGTGAACGTCGACTACATGATACTTCACCATTATTTGGGCCTAGGGGAAGGCATTGGGAAGTAATAAGTAGATGATGGGTTGCTAGAGTGACAGAAGCTTAAACCCTAGTTTATGCGTTGCTTCATAAGGGACTGATTTGGATCCATATGTTTCATGCTATGGTAAGGTTTACCTTAATACTTCTTTTGTAGTTGCAGATGATTGCAAGAGGGGTTAATCATAAGTGGGATGCTTGTCCAAGGAAGGGCAGTACCCAAGCACCGGTCCACCCACATATCAAATTATCAAAGTAACGTACGTGAATCATATGAGCATGATGAAAACTAGCTTGACAATAATTCCCATGTGTCCTCGTGAGCGTTTTCCTTTATATAAGAGTTTGTCCAGGCTTGTCCTTTGCTACAAAAAGGATTGGGCCACCTTGCTGCACCTCGTTTACTTTTGTTACTTGTTACCCGTTACAAATTACCTTATCACAAAACTATCTGTTACCGATAATTTCAGTGCTTGCAGAGAATACCTTACCGAAAACCGCTTGTCATTTCCTTCTGCTCCTCGTTGGGTTGACACTCTTACTTATCGAAAGGACTATGATAGATCCCCTATACTTGTGGGTCATCAGAATGCGGTTGTCTCTAATGCATAAGCCCAAAACGATAGTGGTAAATCGGTAAGAGATATCATAGAACGCACCATATCTAATAAAGTACGGTTATGACGTTCGGACACACCATTACGCTGTGGTGTTCCAGGTGGCGTGAGTTGTGAAACTATTCCACATGGTTTTAAATCAAGGCCAAACTCGTAACTCAACTATTCGCCTCCGCGATCAGATCGTAGAAACTTTATTTTCTTGTTACGACGGTTCTCCACTTCACTCTGAAATTCTTTGAACTTTCCAAATGTTTCAGACTTGTGTTTCATTAAGTAGATATAGTCATACATACTCAAATCATTTGCGAAGGTGAGAAAATAACGATACCCGCCGCGTCCTTCGACACTCATCGGACAACATACATCAGTATGTATTATTTCCAATAAGTCATTAGCTTGCCCCATTGTTCCGGAGAACGGAGTTTTAGTCATCTTGCCCATGAGGCATGGTTTGCAAGTATCAAATGATACATAATCAAGTGATTCCAAAAGTCCATCCGCATGGATTTTCTTCATGCGCTTACACCATATGACCTAAACGGCAGTGCCATAAGTATGTTGCACTATCATTATCAATTTTGCATCTTTTGGCATCAATATTATGGGTATGTGTATCATTGGGATCGAGACTCAACAAGAATAGCCCATTCACTAAGGGTGCATGAAAATAAAAGATGTTACTCATATAAATAAAACAACCATTATTCTCTGACTTAAATTAATAATCGTCTCGCAATAAACAAGATCCAGATATAATGTTCATGCTCAACACTGGCACCAAATAACAATTATTGAGGTCTAAAACTAATCCCGAAGGTAGATGTAGAGGTAGCATGCCGACGGCGATCACATCAACGTTGGAACCATTTCCGACGCGCATCCTTACCTCATCCTTAGCCAATCTTTGCCTATTTCGCAGCTCTTGTTTCAAGTTACAAATATGAGCAACCGAACCGATATCAAATACCCAGGCGCTACTACGAGCACTAGCAAGGAACACATAAATAACAAGTATACGAATATACCATTGTTCACTTTGCCATCCTTCTTATCCGCCAAATATTTGGGGCAGTTCTGCTTCCACTGACCATTAGCCTTGCAGTAGAAGCACTCAGTCTCACGCTTGGGGTCTAGCTTTGGATTTCTTCAGGGGAGCGGCAACTTGCTTGTCATTCTTCTTGAAGTTCCCTTTATTTCCCTTGCCCTTTTTCTTGAAACTAGTGGTCTTGTTAACCATCAACACTTGATGCTCTTTCTTGATTTCTACACCCGCTGATTTCAGCATCGCGAAGAGCTCGGAAATCATTTTTGTGATTCCTTGCAAATTATAGTTCATCACGAAGCCTTTGTAGCTTGGTGGCAGTGATTAAAGAACTCTATCAATAACACACTCATCTGGGAGCTCAATTCCCAGCTGAGTCAAGTGGTTATGATACCCAGAAATTTTGAGTATGTGTTCACTGACAGAACTATTCTCCACCATCTTACACCTAAAGAACTTGTTGGAGACTTCATATCTCTCAACCCGGGCATTAGCTTGAAATATCAATTTCAGCTCTTGGAACATCTCCTATGCTCCATGGCGTTAAAAACTCTTTTGAAGTCCTGGTTCCAAGCCGTAAAGCATGGCACGCAGAACTATCGAGTAGTCATCAGATCGAGCTTGCCAGATGTTCACAACATCTGCTGCAGCTCCTCCAGCAGGCCTGTCACCCAGCGGTGCATCAAGGACATAGTCCTTCTGTGCAACAATGAGTATAATCCTCAAGTTACTGACCCAGTCTGTGTAATTGCTACCATCATCTTTCAACTTAGCTTTCTCTAGGAACACATTAAAATTCAATGGAACAGTAGCGCGGGCCATTTATCTACAACATAGATTTGCAAAGACTATCAAGACTAAGTTCATGATAAATTAAGTTCAATTAACCAAATTACTAATGAACTCCCACTTAATTAACATCTCTCAAGTTATCTAAGTGATACATGATCCAAATCAACTAAACCATGTATGATCATCACGTGAGATGGAGTAGTCTTCAATGGTGAACATCTTCATGTTGATCATATCTACTATATGACTCATGTTCGACCTTTTGGTCTCCAGTGTTCTGAGACCATGTTTGTACATGCTAGGCTCATCAAGTTTAACCCAAATATTCTGCTTGTGCAAAACTGGCTTACACCCATTGTATGTGGACGTAGAGTCTATCACACCCAATCATCACGAGGTGCTTCGAAACGATGAACCTTAGCAATGGTGCATACTCGGAGAGAGCACTTTTATATTGAAATTAAGTGAAGGGATCATCTTATAATGCTACCGTCATTCTAAGAAAAATAAGATGCATAAAGGATAAACATCACATGTAGTCAAAATATGTGACATGATAAGGCCATCATCATCTTGTGCTTTTGATCTCCATCTTCAAAGCAACATCATGATCTCCATCATCACTGGTGCGACACCTTGACCTCCATCGTTGCATCGGGGTCGTCTTGCCAACTATTACCTCTACAACTATTTCTAACACATAGCGATAAAGTAAAGCAATTACATGGCGCTTAATGATTGACACACAGGCCATACAATAATTAAAAGACAGCCCTAAGGCTCATGCCAGTTGTCGATATTAACAAACATGATCATCTCATATAACAACGTATATCACATCACGTCTTGACCATATTACATTACAACATACCCTGCAAAAACAAGTTAGACGTCTTCTACTTTGTTGTTGCAAGTTTTACGTGGCTGCTATGGGTAACTAGCAAGAACTGTTCTTACCTACGCAAAACCACAACGGTGATTATCAAGTTTGCTATTTTAACCTTCTGCAAGGACCGACCGTAGTCAAATTCGATTCAACTAAAGTGAGAGAAACAGACACCCACCAGCCACCTTATGCGAAACAAGTTGCATCAGTCGGTGGAACCAGTCTCATGTACGTGGACATGTAAGGTTGGTCCGGGCCGCTTCATCCCACAACACCGTCGAATCAAAATAAGATTTTGGTGGTAAGTAGTATGAACATCACCGCCCACAACTCCTTTGTGTTCTACCCGTGCATATCATCTATGCATAGACCTGGCTCTGGTACCACTGATGGGGAACGTTGCATGGAAAACAAAAAAAATTCTACACACACACAAGATCTATCCATGGAGATGCATAGCTACGAGAGGGGGACAACATCTTCATACCCTTGAAGATTGCTAAGCGGAAGTGTTTATCAACGTGGTTGATGTAGTCATACACCTTCACGATCTGTCCCGATCAAGTACCGAACGTACGACACCTCTGCATTCAGCACACGTTCAACTCGATGACGTCCTAGCCTTCTTGATCCAGCAAGAGGGGCGAATTAGTAGATGAGTTCCGCCAGCAAGATGACGTGGTGACGATGGTGGTGAAGAACAATCTCCGTAGAGCTTCGCCAAGCACAACGGAAACTATGACGAAGGATAAACTAGAGCGGGCGGGGTTGCCGGCACACGGCTTGGTGAATCTTGATGTGTTCCGGGTGCTAGCCATGCCCCTCTATTTGATATGTTGAGCCCTGGATCGTTTCTTGGTGAAAGAGCCTCCTCAAAGTCGGTTTTGCCTGCAAGGCAAGAGTCCTTCTCGGACTCCAGGACGAAACGCCACGGTTCCTGGTGTCTGGCCCAAACGCCATGGGCATCGGTGTCTGGCCCAGACACCATGGGCCTCGGTGTCTGGTCCCTGACCTCCGCAAAACTCCTAAAGCCCCATGGGCCTTACCACTTGGCTTAACCATATCATCCTATATATCAATCTTTACCTCTGGACCATTCTGGAGCTGCTCGTCATGTCCGTGATCTCATCCGGGACTCCGTACAACATTCGGTCACCAACATACGTAACTCATATAATACTATATCGTCAACGAATGTTAAGTGCGCGGACCCTACGGGTTTGAGAATGATGTAGACATGACCGAGACGCTTCTCCGGCCAATGGCCAATAGCGAGACCTGGATGCCCATATTGGTTCCTACATATTCTACGAAGATCTTTATCAATGGAACCTTTATGACAACATACGTAGCTCCCTTTGTCTGTCGGTATGTTACTTGCCCGATATTCTATTGTCGGTATCTCCATACCTAGTTCAATCTCATTACCAGCAAGTCTCTTTACTCATTCTGTAATACATCATCCTGTAACTAACTCCTTAGTCACTTTGCTTGCAAGCTTCTTGATGTTGTATTACCAAGAGGGCCGAGAGATACCTCTTCGTCATACGGAGTGAGAAATCCCAGTCTCAATCCATGCCAACTCAACAAACACCTTCGGAGATACCTGTAGAGCACCTTTATGATCACCTAGTTACGTTTTGACGTTTGATGGCACACAAGGCATTCCTCCGGAATCCGGGAGTTGCATGATCTCATGGTCGAAGAAACATGTATTGGAAATTAAGAAGGAAGTAGCAATAAACTGAACGATCATATGCTATGCTAACGGTTGTGTCTTGTCCATCACATTATTCTCCTAATGATGTGATCCCGTTATCAAATGACAACTCATGTCTATGGTTAGGAAACCTTAACCATCTTTTGATCAACGAGCTAGTCCAGTAGAGGCTCACTAGAGACACGGTATTTGTTTATGTGTATCCTCACATGTATTTAAGTTTCCGGTCAATACAATTATAGCATGAATAATAAACCTTTATCATGAATAAGGAAATATAATAATAACAACTTTATTATTGCCTCTAGGGCATATTTCCAACACCCTGTCGCTCCATGAGCGGTACGGGCACACAAAACAAATGTTTATTTGAAGGATTAGAAATGTATCCCACACTTATCACTACAAAAAAAACACATCCGTGACATTTTGGGCCAAACAATTTTTTTTCTGTCATGCTTATGACACTTCTATGATGATAATTGTGACAAAACCCGGTATCATCATAGATGTGGTGGGCTCCTACTTCTATGACAAAAAATCATGATAGAAAATGGGCTTTTCATCCTGGGCAGGCCGGAGACGCAGCTGCATGACATTATTTGGGCCATCCATGACGGAAAAAACCGTGGTAGAAGCGAGGACGAGGAAAATATCGGGGAGTTCCCGGTTACGATGGGTGGTCGGGGGCCGAGCGATGCGTGTTTCTCTCGTACACGTACGCGCATGGTGCGAGGCATTGGGATCTAACTAGACCCGAGTGAGGCGTTCTCCTACTGAATCCGAGCAATGGCTGCGAACTCTGGCGTTCTTGAATAGGAGCGATCGATCGATCTGGTACGTTAAGCGAACTCGACCGGCGACTCGCTTCTCTCGCCGCTAAGCGAAGCCGATCAAACCTGCTACCTCTTGATGAACAGTGAGCGTTGTTGGGGGTTGGATGAACAATTCCTGGTGGGGGGTTGGATGAACAGGACCCCATGGTGTTGCCGCTGGATGAACAGAACCCCGATCGATCGAGCCGGTTGGGGGTGGATGAACAGGACCCCTCGGAGGACTGGTTGAACAGTAGCCGGTGGAGGAGCGGTGGAGGCTGGATGAACATGAGCCCGTGGATGAACAGTCACAGGTGGAGGCTGGAGGAGGTCGATGGTGGATGAACAGTAGCCCATTGATGTCTACTACACAACCTTCTTCCTGTAGACGTTGTTGGCCTCCAAGTGCAGAGGTTTGTAGGACAGTAGCAAATTTCCCTCAAGTGGATGACCTAAGGTTTATCAATCTGTGGGAGGCGTAGGATGAAGATGGTCTTTCTCAAACAACCCTGCAACCAAATAACAAAGAGTCTCTTGTGTCCCCAACACACCCAATACAATGGTAAACTGTATAGGTGTACTAGTCCGGTGAAGAGATGGTGATACAAGTGCAATATGGATGGTAGATATAGGTTTTTGTAATCTGAAAATATAAAACAGCAAGGTAACTAATGATAAAAGTGAGTGTAAACGGTATTGCAATGCTAGGAAACAAGGCCTAGGGTTCATACTTTCACCAGTGCAAGTTCTCTCAACAATAATAACATAATCGGATCATATAACTATCCCTCAAGTTGCAACAAAGAGTCACTCCAAAGTCACTAATAGCGGGGAACAAACGAAGAGATCATTGTAGGGTATGAAACCACCTCAAAGTTATCCTTTCTGATCGATCTATTCAAGAGTCCGTAGTAAAATAACACGAAGCTATTCTTTCCGTTCGATCTATTCATCTATTCAACCAACACAAAAGAACTTCAAAGAGTGCCCCAAAGTTTCTACCGGAGAGTCAAGATGAAAACGTGTGCCAACCCCTATGCATAAGGTCACAAGGTCACCGAACCCGCAAGTTGATCACCAAAACATACATCAAGTAGATCACGTGAATATCCCATTGTCACCACACATAAGCACATGCAATACATACATTAAGTGCTCTCAAATCCTTAAAGACTCAATCCGATAAGATAACTTCAAAGGGAAAACTCAATCCATTACAATCGAGTAGAGGGAGAGAAACATCATAAGATCCAACTATAATAGCAAAGCTCGCGATACATCAAGATCATGCCTAATCAAGAACACGAGAGAGAGAGAGAGAGAGAGAGAGAGAGAGAGAGAGAGAGAGAGATATCAAACACATAGCTACTGGTACATACCCTCAGCCCCGAGGGTGAACTACTCCCTCCTCGTCATGGAGAGCGCCGGGATGATGAAGATGGCCACTGGTGAGGGATCCCCCCTCTGGCAGGGTGCCGGAACAGGGTCCCGATTGGTTTTTGGTGGCTACAGAGGCTTGTGGCGGCGGAATTCCCGATCTAGGTTATGTTCTGGAGGTTTCTGTATTTATAGGAATTTTTTGCGTCTGTCTCATGTCAGGGGGGGGGGTCTCCGAGTCGTCCACGAGATAGGGGCCCACGCCCAAGGGGGGTAGGGCGCGGCCCCCACCCTCCTGGACAGCCCGGGACTCTTCTGGCCCAACTCTTTTACTCCGGGGGCTTCTTTTGGTCCATAAAAAATCATCAAAAAATGGCATGTCAATTGGACTCCATTTGGTATTCCTTTTTTGCGATACTCAAAAACAAGGAAAAAAAAAGAAACTGGCACTGGGCTCTAGGTTAATAGGTTAGTCCCAAAAATCATATAAACTATCATATATATGCATATAAAACATCCACGATTGATAATATAATAGCATGGAACAATAAAAAATTATAGATACGTTGGAGACCGGCGCTGGTTTGGGCATCTAGAGCAAGAAGACCAGAGGTTGAAGAAGCACTACAACCGTTGGATGGACATCGTACGGTCACTGGAGTTAGAATCGTTCATATTGACTAAGTTGACAAAGCCCTCCGTCCATCTCAGTAGGCCCATAAGTCAGCCTCCAACTACGGCGGGTCCCAGCTAGCAGGGGGAGTATTCATTTTTTTGTGCGTAATAAGGAGGCAGTTCCTTGCGTGTGAAGATATAGCTGGTGGGTTCGACCTATCAGCGGGAGGAACATTTTTTTTGCAAAATACAGAGGACCTTCTGGTGGGTCCCAGTTGTCAGGTGGAGGAATCATTATTTTGTGCGTAATAAGGAGGTATTTCCTTGCGTGCGGCCGTGGACTCAGCTGTCAGCCTCTCCACATACAGTCCACTTCCGATGGATGTCGTTCGTTGACCACGTTGACCACGCCGTGCCGAGAGCACCAAGACGGCGGACGACAACGAGGCCTAGGAAGGGAACCACACGGAGCCAGGCAAGACTCGGCTGTTGTTTCCCACGCGGAGGGGAGTACGAGGGTTTACTGGTTAGTCTGCCATCACCGGAGAATAACAACAGGTGTGGGTGAGTAGAGGGATGGCTGGGCCAGCAATGGGAGTACGATGGGGCGGTGAGGCCTGCGCAGCAGCATCGCCGGCCGTGGAGGAGGGAGCAGGCAGTCCCGCTGGCGCTTGTTTGAGCGGCTGGAGCAGGAAGAACAGAAATTGAAGAAGCACGACGGCCGTTAGATGGACATCCAACAGTCACTTCTCTCATGTGTTGACTAAGTTGACACGGCGTTACGTGTGCGTCAACCTTTTTTTAGGAAAGCGTACGCGTCAACCTATAGTAGGTGCGCAAGTCAGCCTCAAATGTGTGGAAAATAGCATACAACCCATCTGCCATTATTTCTAATAATTTACAACCCATTCTCTAATTCTTAAGGATTTTTTTGGAGCCCATCTTCTTTTTGTTAGCATTACAGCCCATATTGTGGCCACGGTTAAAAATTATATGAAATTTTGCATATTTTGGTACGGTCAACTATTTTTAATCCCGACATTTCGAGTCACATTCAAACTAATTTGAAAAATAAATTCATAACAATATAAAATCCAAATAATTGTCCATGCATAAAAATCAATTGAATTTAAAATCTTGAAATGAAAAAAAATAAATATGGAACTAATTGCTGGTTTGATTTGTTTCAAAAATGTATAGCCCATTTCTCATTACTGATAGCCCATTTTCTCATCTCGAAAGATTTGCAGCCCGGCAGGGCTGACAAAGCAAGTAGGGCTTAGTTGGGTATTCTGCAAAAGAACAAAAAAACTGGGCTAGCCATTTTCAAAAAGAAAAAAAACTACTAGGCTGGTCTTGTGGTAAACATAAAAGAAAAGGCTGGCTAGACAGGCCAGAGTGCCCCGCACAACCCAGTTGACACCCTCCTTCCGTCTCAAAAACAAAGATAACTGGGCAAGCTACTTCCCTAAAAATACGGGCAAGCTACTGGGTCTCTCGTGTCAGCCGCTCGTTGTTCAATTCTCTCGTTTATTGACTATGTTGACAATGGCATGGAACCCAGATGTCAGAAATCCATTAGGAGGGACCATTTTTTCTGGCTTGAAATAAGGAGGCACTTGCTTGCGTACTGCCATGACCCTGGTGGATCCCTGCCGTCATCCTCTCCACGTACAATCATCTCCTGATTGTGTACGCGTCAACCCAGTAGGCCCAGAAGTCAGCCTCCAAACCCGTGGCAGACAAATATAGCCCACTTTAAAAAAATAACAACCCATTCCATAGGCTCACATGGAAAGTTCAACATATAGAGCAAAGTAACAGGTCTGACCAGATATAGAGTACTGAACTTCCACGTTGACAACCATCATAGGCAAGTTAACTATCTACTCCCACTAATACTCTAGTGTACAAGTACCGACTTACTCCTAGCTAACTAGACGATGTCGGCCGTCATCTGGGGTACACGCTAAATGCCGGCACCGACGTTCTCCTCCTCGCCTTGGACTTGTCGGAGGTGCGATAGGGCGTGTTGCTCATGCGCGTTGGCCCTTTCCATGCCGACGTGGCCCACAGAAGCTTTGGCTTCTAAGCACGAAACCCACTTGACGAGCTGGTAGTAAAATTCGGCATCGCGCACACGTGCGTGCCTGACAACCTCCAGGGCTATTTGCTGGGCACCGGCCTCCACGTAGTCGGCCAGCCGCGGGTGCTCTGCTCGCGACTCAAAGGGGCGGTGTGCCGCTGCTCCATGCTCCGCTGGCGGCACAAATCGGTGATGCGCTGCTCCTCCGCCAGGCGGTCGTGCTCCAACAAGTCCTCGTCCTCTGCATTGCCATCTAAAGACTGATAGAATGCCTCCTCCCTTAGTCTTCCTTCTGGTGAATAACCGAACACTAGCTCCGGCGGTGAGCCCTATGGCATCACCTATTGCGGACGGTCGGGGGCATGACGGACGTGGCGAGAGTGAGGGAAAGTGGCAAGCGACATCGGGCCGGTGGGGGTTGTGAGGGGAGCCGATAGGGCGATTTGGGTGACGGTGCTACCAGAGAACGCTGGGAACTAGTAATTATAGGCGTAAGTTAGTTGAAGCAGCGTGTCATGGGAAACGCGACAGTCATCGGAATCCAATGCATAAGCAGGCATGGCTTAGCGCGCCAGCTTACCATGGAAAACTGAAAAAATTGATGTGCCATCCCGTCTCGTCAGTGGTGCGTCCCGTCCATGCTAGGTCGGACATCAGCATGACAGTCAAAGGAGTGCACTCGGATAATCCAGATGAGGTACTCCCTCCTTGTCAAAAATGATTCCACCACCACTCATCATCTACCTTGGTTGGTGAGATTTTTGAATTGAGCCCTGCGAACCGGGAAGGAGGTAGTACGTGCGTGATCCCTTATTTATTCATGCATGATCGAGTAGGTCGGATAGTGTACATGTAGGATCAAGTAGGCCGGATAGTGTACGTGTAGGATCACATTAGCTGATAAATGTACGCTGGGAGATAAGCCATTTGCGAACATTTTTGTGGGCAGTTTCTTCAGATTCGCATGACATTTTCTTCAGAATATCTTGTTAGTTTCTTCACAGATAGACATTTTTGTTCAGAAAACTGCAACCTTTGGATCTTGCATCGCAACTAAAACTGCAAGGAGCTTATTAGTAGGCTAGCTAGTGATCGATAAGTAACTTGTAAACACTGAGCGAACAGAAATAAGGAACTGCTAGTAACTTGTAAACACTGGGAACACAGAAATCAGGATCATGCTGTGCAAAGTAGTAAGAGTCGATCCCTTCAAAATGTTCACACGAGACTCACAGTCCTGGCATTGTAATAAGTTCACATTAGTAGCCCAAATTCACAACCAACTAGTAACATGTTAATGCATCTCAATGATTCACAGATCACATACAAATATGTAGCTCCAAAAGCAAAGATCTAGAAAAAACATCTGTTCTTCCTACTAACATGGATGCTTCTCTGGGCCAACATTCAGTACAGAGTGAAAGACAAATTTGTTTGTGAAGTCTACAATTCCTCTTGCAAACGTAAGTGGTTTCACCAACAGCTGGAACCATGAGAATGAACCACACATGACGGAGGAACATCCACTGCAATATGATTTGGTCTTCTCTCGATCACACGGCGAGACTATTTTCAGAATACAAACTTTAACTTAGGCAATATGATGCCCATTGTATAATCAGACCAAAGCAATGAAGCACCTAATGTTGGCCAATAAATATTACAGTACTACTTTTGTGCAGTCCATGAAGTGACTATCCAGTCTTTCTATGTCTATTTTCAAATGGCACTGCATGCAGTGACTATACTATTCTTTTGTGCAGTTCCACCAAAATTGCAGTCACTTTGTTTGTTCGGGCAGACATCTGTCTGCAGAAATATCAACCAGCAAGTAAACATATACCCCACCTTGTATTTTCGGTTTAAACATTCCCCTTCCGCTTAGCATCTCTCATGTTGCACTAGACAATTTGATACTGTCATGTTTGGCCCTGGACAATTTCGTAATGAATTGATTTGCTGGTTCAGAGCCGAAATATAGCGCCTATTCTTCATCTGACCAAGGATATCCATGTTCGCAGTGATGGAAGATGTGAAATCGATACAACCGAAATTGAGCATCCAATCATTGAATCATGTCCTGCACCTCCAATGTAGGTCCACCCTGCCAATAAATTCACATGCAAACCACGAATATTACTATATATTGACAGTACAAAAAGAGTAGCAAGATAGTAGCAAACCATGTACCTTCGTAATGAACAGCTCATAGTGCCACCAATTGGATATAAAGGTTTGGAAGAAAACATGCTCCTAATGTTGAACCATTTGGACTTTTTGTGCAGTTCCACTAAAATCGACCATCCCTGTTTGCATAAATATTGAAAGTGTGATTACTATAAAAGTGGCAATAGTTGAAGCGTAGACTCACAAATATAAGCATTCCAATTTCTTAATGGGAAAAGGTAGCAAGACTGTTTCTAACGACCTGTTTGAAGGAATAAATAAGGCAACATCGGCTGATGTCAGGAAGGCATATATAGTTTTTTATGAAAAAGTGAACCATTCCTGACCTTTCCTCTTCTTTTAAGCATATTTTGTGCAGTTCAACTACAGTAAAATGCCATCACCGCCTTGACAATTCAGTGACACTATACAAAAAGAAATGACTTAACATTACATCATGATGTCAGGTACGTAATCGACAGGTATGTAATCTATAAGCCAAAAATCTGAAGGTAGTAACAAGTTTCATCACTGGTATACTGGCTGTGCAATAGCATTAGAATGCCTTAGCTGAAAAATCTTTAATACATCCACAATCAACAGCTAACCCTGAAATAATCCAGTGACATTAAATGGCATTGCTTAAATTTATCGGTGGCATTAGACTGAGAGCAGCATTAGTTAAATGTGGCATCACTTTAGCAGTAGCATTGCTTGACTTTACTGCTGGCGTTATACTAACAACAAAAAAGTGGCAATGAGAGCATGGGATGCCTATTCAGACAGTGGCTGCACCAGTACGATGTACCTCCACGGACGCATAGAGTGGTACCCAAAGCAACAAATATCTAGGCAGCATATGTGGATTATGTCCCATTTTTGTTCTCTTTAGCCACCTTTTTCCTATGTGAGGACAACAAACCGATCGACCTGGTCATTCTCTATTGCATTGTCATGCGTTTCTACCCATTTTCACCCTTTTTCAACCAAGAGACACAAGACTCGTTCCTTAGCTACCGATTTTCCCCTTTTCAACCTAGATGCGGGTTCGATGCCTAGTCTCTTGGACAGTACTTTCTCCCTTCCATTCCTTATTCAACCCAGACATGGATTATTCTACATGAAGTAGGGTTTCCTTTAATAGTGCAAATTAAGGTTTTCGTCTGCGTGACCAGCAGAGCAGAGGATATCAAATTGGGAAGATGGTGGAGTGGAAAAATATCCACATGCAACGACGTGGCAGATGGGGCAGTAGAACAAGGGTATGGTTCAAAAAGAGGTAGCATACCCGAGGGTCAGTGGGAAGTGGCTTCGCTCGTGGTCGTCGTCTTCTGCACACACTACGACAGCGAGCTTGGGGATGGAGGCCATCCCGCGCGGGCGCTAGGTCTGAGAGGACGGCCTTGTCGTCAGTGCGTAACCTCGCTCGCCGACGGCGAGTGCATCAACGCTGCACGTCCTTTTCTTCCCCAGCGGATCTGAGACCACCCGTGAGGAGGGAGAGAGAGGCCGTCTTTTTAGATCTGGAGAGAGGATGATAGTGTGAGAAGCAAGTGGGCAGCCCTTAGCAAGAAAGCGCTGAAGCTCCAACCTATATATCTTTTTTGATACTAGTACTAGAGGTGGAGTAGTGGTAGAGTAGTTTATATTATCTCTACATACAGTACTAGTTAGTCATGCTTCAAAACTGAACGACACGCCATTAAAAAAATAAAGGTCAATAACTAATGTGGCACCTCGGGACAACGCGGCTAGATCGCATTTTGCACGAGAAATTACACACCATGTTTCATTGACATGTGGTCCCGTTCCAACATGTCAGTGAGACGACGCCGAGTCCTTTTGTACAATTTTTGAACGGATGTCTATGTAGGCCTGGGCGCCTCTTCGTGTACCGTGGCAACCGTCCACCGCCTCTTCGCCTTTCCCTCTCGATTTGGAACTGCTGTCGCACACTCTTCCTCCCTCCTCCATTTGCCTTCACCCTTACTTCTGCCATTGTTCGGTCGTCTTCTCCATGGAGGGAACAGGCCAAAAACGACTCCATTATTCTTGCCCCGATCTGAAAGATGACGTGGTGGAGGAACTCATTGATCGGTGCGACGTCATCACCTCGGCTAGCATGGCAGGTTCGTTTAGGAACATTCTTGACTCAACTAATAACATCATTACAAGGAACCCAAGGGTCTAGGAGCGGTTTGATCTCCCCTATCTTCTTCACTGTGACCCAGCTGACGACTGGCGCGCGGACGACGGAAGCCTTGCCTTGTGCAAGTTAATGCCGCTTGATAATGATACGTGTGATGTTAAGATGCCATCGCTTGAGGTTAAGGCTTGGGCAGGCGCAAATGGATATTGGGTTGTTTATATTGAGTACAACTGCGAGTGGGAACTTGTGAATGTGTACACTCGTCAACGGGTTCCACTTCCAAAATCTCAGACCACCCAGAGGTTGAGCACATCGGTATTCTACGTACGTTTAACTACGATCATGGTGACTACCGTCTATAGAAGATAGCAATTTGTCAAGTTCCCAACCGCTCTTGGGGTTATAGGAATGCTTGTGTTGTCGCTATCTTCGACAAGCTTGTTGCCATCCTTCATAATTCGACTCGATGGATATTGCTCAAAAATCAGTTTCTGTACACGGATGTGTACTGTGATGCAATTCAATACGAGGGTCTTGTGTTTGTTGCCACCACTCGTGGCAATCGTTTTACATGGAATCTCGATGCTTTGATGCGTTTGTCTTCCACCGTAAATATAATTGTTTCATCCACATGCATGCAGGTTAGCTACTTTCCCTTTACTAATTAACCTTCTTGTGTTTCCAAGGTCCTGTGAACATTCCACCACCTATACTTGAAATTTTTTATAACCAAGGGGGAGATGACGATGGTGATGATCACGAGCATGAGGACGAGCAGGACCCATATACTCAGTGGCGCCTGGCAACTTATTCTGATGGATCGCCTCTTCTTGTTTGTATACAAGGCACTGCTGATGTTACTCAGGAAGCAGGTGTTGTCTCGCATGGTCACACTCTCCGGACCTATTACAACATCCGTTACAGGGTATTTGGGATGGATACTAGTGTGCTAGCGCCAACACCTTCTCCCTGGTTCAGTATTGATAGTCTTGGAGGAAACTCGCTCTTCCTTGGACAAAACTATCCAATGATGGTGAAAGGCGATCCAGCTGCTGTTGACACAATGTTACTACCATTTGTGAGAAGCAACTGTATCTATACCTCGGACATTGCTATGGTTCCCTACCGTGGCTATCACAATATGTGTCCTGATATAGGCCGCTTCAGCCTGAATGATCAGTCCTGCGTTGGTCTCGAGATTGATAATAGATGGCCCTTCCCAGAGAATCACTTCTTGTTCAAAGCAAGTGTTTCCAATGTCGATGAGTGGTTGAGCTAAAGTTCATTTCATTGCTTGTTATTTGTTGTGTGATGAAAATTTTAGTATTTATAATGTATCCTCATTGCCGTTGTGGGTTGATGACCTGTTGTATGTAATGCTAAATGATATGCCTGTGATAAACTTACTAAATTTATGAATGGCTTTCGAGTCGCTTCTCAGAGTGGGTGCTGCGACGAGGCAAAAAAATATTTTCCGAATACATAATTGTATGTGCATTGCAACAGGTTATCGGATGAGTCCAACCAACAATAGTACTACTATTTGTACTAGCTTCACATGCTTGGCGCGTCGGGCGGGTGTTTTTACTGTAGCTATGAATCCCATCATCCTATGTCCTCGGATGAGTCCAGTAGAAATTGCATTCTGATGTTTGGGTTCAAACTTTGAAAACCGCTGCACTATCTCTATGCCTACGTATACGTAATACAACAAGTTTTAAACTTGAGACCAGCCATCCAGCCTCTCAAAGAACGCTTTTTAACCTAGCACAGACTCCAGGAAATTTGGCCACGGTGTGAGGTGGGCCAAATGTTAATGTGTTCGCTATACGTAACCAGCACCTCGAATCCTCGATATATAGTAGGGTGACATGGGCCAGAACAAGCATTCAAGTCCACGAGTACGGCACATGCAACCAGCTGACTTCCACCTGACACCATATTTCTTGGAGTCTGTGCTACAACTATCTCTTCCACCTCCTCGTTTCTCTAACTCAGCTATCGCGCGGCGGGCGAGGTGGGGGTTTGCCGATAGTCAGTTTCCTCAACTGCGGTCCCACTTGTAAGGCCAACTCCAACGCACGACCCCAAATGGACGTCCGTTTTGCCCGAATTCTATCCATTTGGGTAGGGCAATGGGGTCGCATCCGGGCCATTTCTCGAATGCTTTGGCCCTGCGTCCAACGCGCGGACGCATCTCGGCCGCGTACATTTTTCTTTGCAAACACATATCTTTTTTTCATCAGTGATTTTTGGTACATGGAAATACATCACCAAATTTTGACTAGAAAAGTAAGACCAAAGAAAACAAGAACCACAAGAATACATTTTAGAATATATCCAACTTCCATAACTGCCCCTGTAAGTTGGATTAGTGCCTTCTCGATGCATTCATTGTTGATCTGCGGAGGCTCGATCTTGCATGCTTCTTTCTTCTTCGAGTGTAAAGAAGTAACGTTACTTCCTCACATCTAGTCTCATGTCTAGCCTCTATTCTATCAACAAAGTGCACTAGTCTCATCTCTAGCCTCTATGCTAGATAAAAGTGCTAGAACATCTACTAAATTGCGCTCTATAAATTTATTGATGCACTCTTCTTACCAATACCAAAAGTTGCATCCATTCTACACAATTAAATTTTAAGTTAGCAAAACTAGTAAAATCCGAGAGCACAATCAAAGCTAAAGTAGCACATACCCCCACTACAAAAGAAAGACACATCCGTGACCTTTTGGGCCGAATGATTTTTTTTGTCATGCTTATGACACTTCTATGACGATAATTGTACAAAACCCGGTATCATCATAGATGTGGTGGGCTCCTACTTCTATGACAAAAAATCATGACAGAAAATGGGCTTCTCGTCCTGGGCGGGCCGGAGACGCAGCTGCATGACATTCTTTGGGCCATCCATGATGTCGAAAACTATGGTAGAAGCGAGGGCAAGGAAAATATCGGGGGAGTTCCCAGTTACAGTGGGCGGTAGGGGGCCGAGCGATGCGCGTATCTCTCGTACGTACGCGCATGTGTGCGAGGTGTTGCACTCTAACTGAACACGAGCGAGGAGTTGGGCTCTAACTGAACCCGAGCGATTGCACTAGCTACGTTACTGAACCCCGATCGATCCCTTGCTGTTAACTGAACCCGAGTGTGATTCCTTCGCTACTGCTGCTAACTGAACCCGAGCGAGCCGTTGGGCTCTAACTGAATCCGAGCGATTGCACTAGCTACGTTACCGAACCCGATCGATTCCTTGTTGTTCACTAAACCTGAGTGTGATTCCTCGCTACTGCTGCTAACTGAAGCCGATCGATGCTGCCTCTATATGAACAGTGAGCATTGTTAGGGGGTTTGGATGAATAGTTCTTGGTGGGGGGTTGGATGAACAGGACCCCGTGGTAGTAGAGGCCGTTGCCGCTGGATGAACAGGACCCCGATCGATCGAGCCAGTGGATGAACAGGACCCCGTGGAGGGCTGGTTGAACAGTAGCCATTGGAGGGCTGGTTGAATAGTAGCCGTTGGAGGGCTGGTTGAACAGTAGCCGTTGGAGGGATGGTTGAACCGTAGCCGGTGGAGGGCAGGATGAACATATTCCGTGCAGGGGTGGTTGAGCAGGACCCCGTGGAGAGGGCTGGTTGAACAGTAGCCGGTGGAGGAGTGCGCGGTGGAGGCTGGATGAACAGGAGCCCGTGGATGAACAGTCGCGGGTGGAGGCTGGAGGAGGTCGACGGTGGATGAACAGTAGCCCGTGGAGGCTGGAGGAGGTCGACGGTGGAGATGAACAGTATCACGTGCAGTCCCGTTTTGCGGTACGTCACACCCCTCCCGATGAACAGGACCCCCATTTTGACCGTAGCGCTCCAACATGAATGTGCAACTATCCCTGGGTGGTTTTGGTAATTCCTAACAACATATAGCTCATTGAGCTAATGCTATTCCAAGATGAATATTTCAGGAGAGCTCAATGGTTCGCATGGCATGGATTAGAAAGTGGACCCTTCAAAATGCTAAGGACAAAAGATTGGCTCAAGCTCAAAGCACAAGACTCTACATTTTCTATTTTAGTGATCCAAGATCACATTGAGTCTATAGGAAAAGCCAATAGTATTAAGAAGGGATGAGGTGTTGCTTAATGAGGTTCTTGCTCAAAATGCTTTATACTCCAAAACCCTCCACTACTTTCTCATATCCACATATGTCGCAAACCAAAAAGTCCAACTCGGCCCCATCGAAATTTCATATCCGGAGCCACCGAGTTCAGTTGACATAGCCACTGCCAGAAACCCTAGTCTATTCGGTCTCACCGATAGGAATCTCGTTCTCACCGAGATGGGATTGTAATCTCTCCGTTTCCCTTCGTAACGTTTCGGTCAAACCGAGATGAGCGATCGGTCCCACCGAGATTGCAATGCAAACACTCTGTTTCCTTTTCGTAAAGTTTCGGTCCAACCAAGATAAGCTAATCGGTCCCACCGAGTTTGCCTGACCAACTCTCTGTTAGTCGATTACCAAAATCGGTCTCACCGAGTTTGTGCAATCGGTCTCACCGAGATTACATTATGCCCTAACCCTAATGATATCGGTCCCACCGAGTTGACGTGTGGTCCCACCGAAACACCTAACGGTCACATTATGAACCAAATCGATCTGACCGAGTTCTTTGAATAGGTCCCAACGAGTTTGGTGATTTGTGTGTAACAGTTAGATTTTGTGTGGAGGCTATATATACCCCTCCACCCACTCTTCATTTGTGGAGAGAGCCATCAGAACATGCCTACACTTCCAACACATATTTTCTGAGAGAGAACCAACTACACTTGTGTTGAGGTCAAGATATTCCCTTCCAACCACATAAATCTTGATCTCTGGCCTTCCCCAAGTTGCTTTCCACTCAAATCTTCTTTCCACCAAATCCAAATCCTGTGAGAGAGAGTTGAGTGTTGGGGAGACTATCATTTGAAGCACAAGAGCAAGGAGTTCATCATCAACACACCATTTGTTACTTCTTGTAGAGTGGTGTCTCCTAGATTGGCTAGGTGTCACTTGGGAGCCTCCGTCAAGATTGTGGAGTTGAACCAAGGAGTTTGTAAGGGCAAGAAGATCGCCTACTTCGTGAAGATCTACCCTAGTGACGCAAGTCCTTCGTGGGCGACGACCATGGTGGGATAGACAAGGTTGCTTCTTCGTGGACCCTTCGTGGGTGGAGCCCTCCATGGACTCGCCAACCGTTACCCTTCGTGGGTTGAAGTCTCCATCAACGTGGATGTACGATAGCACCACCAATCGGAACCACGGATAAGAAATCTCCATGTCAACATTGTGTTTGCTCCCTCAAACTCATACCTTTACCTTCATATGCAATTTTTTTACATTCCGCTGCTATACTCTTAGAATTGCATGTGTAGGTTGATTGCTTGACTTGCGCTAAGTTGCTAAAATTTGCCAAGAACTAAAATTGGGAAAAGGCTAGATTTTTATTTGGTCAAGTAGTCTAGTCACCCCCTCTAGACATACTTTCGATCCTACAAGTGGTATACGAGCCTTGGTCTCCATTTGCTTTGATTTCCATAGCTTTTGGTGGTCATAGCCTTGGTTTCACAACCTAGGAGAGTATGGCGTTTAGTGAGGGAAATTACCACCGTAGAGGTCCTTACTTTGATGGTACAAATTTTGCTAGTTGGAAGCATAAGATGAAAATGCATATTCTTGGACATAACCTCGCCGTTTGGGCTATCGTGTGTATTGGCTTGCAAGGTGAATTCTTTGATGGGAGAGAACCAAACCGTGAAGCTACCGCGGAAGAGTTGAAGATGCTACAATACAATGCTCAAGCTTGTGATATTCTCTTCAACGGATTGTGCCCCGAAGAATTCAACAAAATCAGCCGTCTTGAGCATGCAAAGGAAATTTGGGATACTTTGATTGATATGCGCGAAGTTACTGACTCCGTCAAGGAATCCAAATTGGATGTGCTTCAAAGTCAACTTGACAAGTTCAAAATGAAGGATGGTGAAGGTGTCGCTGAAATGTACTCTAGGCTTGCTCTCGTCACAAATGAGATTGCCGGCTTAGGAAGTGAAGAGATGACCGACAAATTCATCATCAAGAAGATCCTAAGAGTCTTGGATGGAAAATATGATACCGTGTGCACATTGATCCAAATGATGCTCAATTACAAAGATCTCAAGCCAACGGAAGTCATTGGAAGAATTATTGCTCATGAGATGTCACTCAAGGATAAGGAAGAGCTTCACAACAAGTCAAGTGGTGCTTACAAAGCCTCGTGTGATGCTCCCACATCATCAAGTGAGAAACAAACCTTCAATGAAGAATTTAGCCTAATGGTGAAGAACTTCAACAAGTTCTACAAGAGTATAAGCAAAGAAAGAAGTTCCGAGTCAAGGTCCTACAATGACAAAAGCTCTTCTAGTCGTGAGCGTAATTGCTACAATTGTGGAAGACCCGGACACTACACCAATGAGTGTACGACCCCCTACAAAAGAAGAGAATATTCTCCCAAGAGAAGAAGTAGAAGAGAGGAATCACCATCAATAGAAAGGAGGAGTAGAGATGATCGTTATGAACGAAAACCCTCTCGGAGAAACAAGGACTCGGAAAGGAAGGAAAAGTCATCAAGGTGCTACACAAAAATAAGACATCAAGCTCATGTTGGTGGATGGGTATCCGGCTCCGACTCCGACAATCACTCGGAAAGAAGTTATCACTCCGACTCCGAATATACTCAAGATGAAGGTGTTGCCGGTCTAGCACTTGTGTCAACCAACTCCTACGACATATTTGACTCACCAAATGAAGGAATTGGAAGATGCTTCATGGACAAAGGTCCAAAGGTAACACATCCCGAGTATGTTGATTTCAATAGTGATGAAGATGATTCGCTAGGTGATGATGATTTACTTGTTGACAACTCTAGTGATGAAAACTATGATGAAACGTCAATTAATCATGCTAATCAAGATAAAACGAATGATGATGATAAGAATGATATTGAGCGTCTAACTAAAAAACTAAACACTCTTAAGTTAGCTCATGAAACTAACTTGGAAGATCATCGAGAATTTTTAAAGACTCATGACAAGCTACGCTTTGAATAGCTCAACCTTGAGCAAGAGCATGAGTTTTTAAAGGCAATCAATGATGATCTTCGCAAGAAAAGTTCTTCTTACATTGCCAAGCGTTTACTCTTGTCTACTTACATGCCACAACTTAAATCTAGCAACAAGAACAAGAAATATTCTTCATCTAGTAGTAACAACAATCATACTAAATCTAATGTTGTTGATTTTAGTAGTTCTCTTGATTCCACTAATGATTCTCTTAGCCAAGTTACACTTGAGCAAGAAGATAGCTTATTGAAGGGAATTATAGAGAAAGGTGTTTACAAGAGCCTTGTCGGAAGTAAGCAATTTGAGGAAATTGTACGCAAGCAAGGAAGACACCAGAAGAATCAAGGTGTTGGTTTTGAATGAAAGTTCAATGCCAATGGAGTTGAGTGGGAAGAAGATCAATACCCCAAGAAGAAGTTTGTTCCTCAACAAGAGAAGTATGATCCTACTTCTTTCAAAGGGACACAAGCTAAAGATGATCTTCCACCACAAGACCACAAGCAAAAAGGCAACGACAAGCTTCAAGAGGAAATTGATGCATAAGAAGAAGCACCTAAGGCCTTGGTCAAGTGGGTTCCCAAGACTACATCAAGTTCTACTTCATCAAGTACGACTACAACTCCAAGGATTCCCATCAAGATGGTGTGGATCCCGAAGAAGAAGAACTAGAAAGTTCTTGAGGGTGACTCCGCCAACATACTTCACTCTTATCATTTTTGCGAGAACTAGTGAAAACAACTTCTGTATCTTGCACTAGTTCAAGGAGTCACAAACCCTCTTGTTGGTAAGACAAGGGACAAGGTAACCTAATGCTTTCACGGACATCATCTTGTGTATGCATCACTCTATGTCTATGGATATCCTTGCTTGTTCCTTGTGGGACTAACCCGTGTAGGTACTGAAAGTGCAACTCACTCCAAAGGATTGCTCCGAATGATCTACATCAACATTGAGCATCTACATCTTCAACACCTACATGAAGTCATCATCTACAAAACCCATGGTTAGTTCATCCCTCTTAGGGGGGATATCACATCTAGGGGGAGCTTTACTCTAATCAATTGAGCTAAAGCAACTCTAATGGTGTGAACACAACAATGCTTTATGTAAAAGTGGTAACCCCACTTGTGCTTAAACGATGAGTATGACCTATGATCAAATGTTCTCATTTGACTCCTAAGTCAATATACTCATATATAGATGACCTAGTCATCGCCAAATTGCTTGATAGATGCTAGAGTGGTTGTGCATGCTTTGTCACATATTTCATTTGACATTTTATTGTGTGAGCATGTTGGTTGCATATTTTACTCATTCGAGGACATCCGTTTGTTGCTTTGATTGTTTGGTTTTTCTCTTTTGCCAAATGGATGGACAAGAATGCCTAAGAACTCCCTCTAGCTATCTATGCTTTCCTCGTATCAAACTCTATTCATGCTACATCACAAAGTTCGATCAAGTCAGATTCAAACCACTCTGCGTGAGGAGCACTTGGAGTTCCCAATTCGTCATAGACTTAAACCTCCAAAACCTCTTTGTGCATCTCGGTCTGACCGATTCATCCTTTTCGGTCCTACCGAGATCACTAAGTTGATCTAGGGTTTTCAATCTCGGTGCAACCGATTAGAACAATTCGGTCACACTGAGTTGCAGTAACTGCTTGCAGTTTTGCATCTCGGTGCCACCGAGTCGTTCCACTCGGTCACACCGACAGGGTCAGGTTATATATACCGACGGGCCAAATTTTGGAAAAATTTCCGAACCTCCTCGCCCGCACATAACCTGCTCTGCCTTTTCGGGTCTCCAGATCGTCCTCTCGTCCCAGCGACCTCCCGCTGCTGGTCTCTACCGCCGTCAACGGAAATCTGCCCCGCCGTTGCCGCCGTAGCAAGTTCACCGCCGAACTAGGGTACGAACTTGAACTTTGTGCTAATCCTTAACTCTGATTCTTAGCACATTGCTTTGCCATGATTCTTGCCACGATTGAAATCATCCTGTTCAGCGAAAACATCCCGTAGAAAATTAAGGGTTAGGTCTCCGCCGAACTCATCTCGGACCGACCGAATTGTAGAAATCGGTCTCACCGATTTGGCTTAGGCCAGAGCACATGCATTTTCGGTCTGACCGAAAATTGCAAATCGGTATGTCCGAGTTCTATTCTTTGTGAAACCCTAGCAGTCTCGGTACCACCGAACTGTGACTCGGTCTGACCAAGTTCACTAGTTTAGGTTCCAAAAGCTGCTTCGGTATCACTGGGTTTACAAATTGGTAGATCCGAAATGCTTTCTGTGAAGAACTAAAACTAAGTTTTTAAGTCATTTGGTTTGCAAAAACTTCTGTACTTTGTGATGCTCATCTTCTCTACCTCATCTATAATCTATTCACAGGGTCTCCTGTCAGAGAGTTTGCCAAGATGTCTGACCAGAGTGACAGCCAGAACAAGTCTGAACAGCAGGTGGAGATGAGTGAGGGCTCAGATCCCTCCAGCAGTTATGATGATGGCAGCAGGAGCACTCCCAGCAATTTGCCAAATGCTGCCACCAGGACAAGGAAGAAAAGGAATTCTGACTCTGAGGATGAAGACTATGTGGCAGTTGAAGATGAAGCTACTTCAAAGAAAAAGGTGCTGAAGAAAGAGCATGGCATAACTGCTGCAACAAAGCCTGGTCTGAAAACAAAGGCTCCAGCAAGAAGACAGCCCATGTCTAAGCCAAGAAAAGTTGCCACAGGTGAAACTATGAAGTTCACCATTGAGTCTGAAGAAGAGGCAACTGGTGAAGATAAGAAGAAGAAGAGGGCCAGAACCACTACTGCCAGAGTTCTTGGCAAGCCCTCTATGAGGACTGATTTTGAAGAAGAAGAAGAAGAAGAGCAAGAGGATGCTACACCAGCACCCAAAGCTCAAAAGCTTATGGGGGATGCAATCAAATTAGCGGCTGCTCCAGCTAAGCCCAATTCTTCTCCCAAGGCTGCTGCTCCAGCTCCAAAGCCTAAACCCAAGAGGAGCACTAGGAACATCCTTGCTGAAGAGAAGAACAAGGCCCCAGTGCCTGAAGCTGCTGAACAAGATAAGATGACTCTGTTGTATTGAGGAAGCTGAAACCCAAGATCCCTGACCACACCGATGCACACCCAGTTGCAGAGAACATGAAAATCAGGAAGGATGCAGGATTGAGACTATGGAGACAGTCTGATCCATATGCTGTCAGAAGAAGGACTGCTGTGGACTATAGGTTTCATACTAAGGAGCAGCAGGACTTCTATGAGACAATTCTGCTTGATAAGAAGCCCATTGTGTGTGACATGAGATGGGTTGACTGGGAGTTCATCACAGAGAGTGAGGATCACTTCCCTGGTGTGCTTGATAGCTTCAAGGCATGTGGAGTTGACACTTTTGTTGCCCAGAAGCTCACCAAGTGGAATGATGAGCTCATCATGCAGTTTTACTCCACTGCCCACTTCTATCCAGATGGAAGGATAGTATGGATGTCAGAGGGTACTAGGTACCACTCTACAGTTGAGGAATGGGCCAAGCTTATCAATGCTCCTGAGGAACATGAGGATGACTTGGATGTCTATGCAGAGAAGAAGAAAGACCACAACACTATGGCCAACATGTACAAAGAGATCCCAGATGCTGCCTTGGATACACATAAGTTTGGATCTGTTCACTACTTGTTGTCTGGTCTGCCAACAATCAACTGGATTTTAAGGCACACACTGCTACCCAAGTCAGGTGATCACAACATAATCAGAGGACATGCCATCAACTTGTTGCATATATTTGATGTCCCACAGAAGTTCAAGGTCATGAGCCTGATTGTTGAGACAATCAAGAGGACTGCTACTGACCAGAAGAGAAGCCGTGGGTATGCCCCACAAATTCAGGATCTCATTAACTCAAAGATGGGCAAAGGCAAGTACATTTTGGATAAGGAGCACCTGCCCATCTATCCTGAATTTGAAGATAACATAGTGGTGATGAATGAGAATGAACCATCTTCAGCTCAAGCACATGAGAAGAGAGAGAAGGCTAAGGCAGAGAAGGCTGCAAAGATGCCAACAGTAGAGGAGGCATCTCAGGTATTCCTGAAGTGCAAGCAAGACCAGCTTGGATATCTGATCCAATCCACCCTGAGGATTGAGAAGGGCTTGGCCACCCTGACCAAGAACCAGGATTGAGATGGGCTTGGCCACCCTGTCAATTTCAGGTATTCTCGATGCATTCATTGTTGATCTGCGGAGGCTCGATCTTGCATGCTTCTTTCTTTTTCGAGTGTAAAGAAGTAATGTTGCTTCCTCACATCTAGTCTCATGTCTAGCCTCTATTCTATCACAAGTGCACTAGTCTCATCTGTAGCCTCTATGCTAGCTAAAAGTGCTAGAACATCTACTAAATTGCGCTCTATAAATTTATTGATGTACTCTTCTTACCAATACCAAAAGTTGCATCCATTCTACACAACTAAATTTTAAGTTAGCACAACTAGTAAAATCCGAGAGCACAATCGAAGCTAAAGTAGCACATACCCCCACTACAAAAGAAAGACACATCCGTGGCATCTTGGGCCGAACGAATTTTTTTTGTCATGCTTATGAAACTTCTATGACGATAATTGTACAAAACCCGGTATCATCATAGATGTGGTGGGCTCCTACTTCTATGACAAAAAATCATGACAGAAATGGGCTTTTTGTCCTGGGCGGGCCGGAGACGCAACTGCATGACATTCTCTGGGCCATCCATGACGGAGAAAACTACGGTAGAAGCGAGGGCAAGGAAAATATCGGGGGAGTTCCCGGTTCCGGTGGCTGGTCGGGGGCCGAGCGATGCGTGTTTCTCTCGTACGTACACGTGTGTGTGCGACGCGTTGCGCTCTAACTGAACCCGAGCGAGGAGTTGGGCTCTAACTGAACCCGAGCGATTGCACTAGCTATGTTACTGAACCCCGACCGATCCCTTGCTGTTAACTGAACCCGAGTGTGATTCCTTCACTACTCCTGCTAACTGAACCCGAGCGAGGCGTTGGGCTCTAACTGAATCCGGGCGATTGCACTAGCTACGTTACCGAACCCTATCTATCCCTTGTTGTTCACTGAACCTGAGTGTGATTCCTCGCTACTGCTGCTAACTGAAGCCGATCGATGCTGCCTCTAGATGAACAGTGAGCATTGTTGGGGGGTTTGGATGAACAGTTCCCGGTGGGGGGTTGAATGAACAGGACCCCGTGGTAGTAGAGGCCGTTGCCGCTGGATGAACATGACCCCGATCGATTGAGCCGGTGGATGAACAGGACCCCGTGGAGGGCTGGTTGAACAGTAGCCCATGGAGGGCTGGTTGAACAGTAGCCGGTGGAGGGCTGGATGAACAGTAGCCCGTGGAGGGGTGGTTGAACAGGACCCCGTGGAGAGGGCTGGTTGAACAGTAGCCGGTTGAGGAGCGCCCGGTGGAGGCTGGATGAACAGGAGCCCGTGGATGAACAGTCGCGGGTGGGGCTGGAGGAGGTCGACGGTGGATGAACAGTAGCCCGTGGAGGCTGGAGGAGGTCGATGGTGGAGATGAACAGTATCATGTGGAGTCCCGTTTTGCGGTACGTCACACCCCTCCCGATGAACAGGACCCCCGTTTTGACCGTAGGGCTCCAACATGAAAGTGCAACTATCCCTGGGTGGTTTTGGTAATTCCTAGCAACATATAGCTCACTGAGCTAATGCTATTCCAAGATGAATATTTCAGGAGAGCTCAATGATTGGCATGGCATGGATTAGAAAGTGGACCCTTCAAAATTCTAAGGACAAAATATTGGCTCAAGCTCAAAGAACAAGCCTCAACATTTTCTATTTTAGTGATCCAAGATCACATTGAGTCTATAGGAAAAGCCAATACTATTAAGAAGGGATGAGGTGTTGCTTAATGAGGTTCTTGCTCAAAATGCTTAGTGATATGCTCCAAAACCCTCCACTACTTTCTCATATCTGCATATGTCCCAAACTAAAAAGTCCAACTCGGCCCCAACGAAATTTCATATCCGGAGCCACCGAGTTCAGTTGACATAGCCACTGCCAGAAACCCTAGTTTATTCGGTCTCACCGATAGGGATCTCGGTCTCACCGAGATGGGATTGTAATCTCTTTGTTTCCCTTCGTAACATTTCGGTCAAACCGAGATGAGCGATCGGTCCCACCGAGATTGCAATGCAAACACTCTATTTCCTTTTCGTAACGTTTCGGTCCAACCGAGATGAGCGAATCGGTCCCACCGAGTTTGCCTGACCAACTCTCTGTTAGTCTATTACCAAAATCGGTCTCACCGAGTTTGTGTAATCGGTCTCACCGAGATTACTTTATTCCCTAACCCTAACGATATCGGTCCCACCGAGTTGACGTGTCGGTCCCACCGAAACACCTAATGGTCACATTATGAACCAAATCGGTCTGACCGAGTTCTTTGAATCGGTCCCACTGAGTTTGGTGATTTGTGTGTAACGGTTAGATCTTGTGTGGAGGCTATATATACCCCTCGACCCACTCTTCATTCATGGAGAGAGCCATCAGAACATGCCTACACTTCCAACACATATTTTCTGAGAGAGAACCACCTACACTTGTGTTGAGGTCAAGATATTCCCTTCCAACCAATAAATCTTGATCTCTAGCCGTCCCCAAGTTGCTTTCCACTCAAATCTTCTTTCCACCAAATCCAAATCCTTTGATAGAGAGAGTTGAGTGTTGGGGAGACTATCATTTGAAGCACAAGAGCAAGGAGTTCATCATCAACACACCATTTGTTACTTCTTGGAGAGTGGTGTCTCCTAGATTGGCTAAGTGTCACTTGGGAGCCTCCGTCAAGATTGTGGAGTTGAACCAAGGAGTTTGTAAGGGCAAGGAGGTCGCCTACTTCGTGAAGATCTACCCTAGTGAGGCAAGTCCTTCATGAGCGACGGCCATGGCGGGATAGACAAGGTTGCTTCTTTGTGGACCCTTTGAGGGTGGAGCCCTCCGTGGACTCTCACAACCGTTACCCTTCGTGGGTTGAAGTCTCCATCAACGTGGATGTACGATAGCACCACCTATCGGAACCACGGATAAAAAATCTCCGTGTCAACATTGCGTTTGCTCCCTCAAACTCATCCCTTTACCTTCATATGCAATTGTTTTACACTCCGCTGCTATACTCTTAGAATTGCATGTGTAGGTTGATTGCTTGACTTGTGCTAAGTTGCTAAAATCTTCCAAGAACTAAAATTGGGAAAAGGCTAGATTTTTATTTGGTCAAGTAGTCTAATCACCCCCCTCTTGACATACGTTCGATCCTACACAACACAAGTACGTTTCCTCCGTTGCGGTATGCCACACCCCTCCCGATCAATAGGACCCCGTTTCGACTGTAGGAGGTCCGTTTCCTCCGTTTGCGGTACGCCAGACCCCTCCCGATGAACAGGATCTCGTTTCGACCGTGGCCGGTCGAACACAAGGCCGTTTCCTCCATTCTGCGGTATGCCAGGCCTCGTTTCCATTCGCTGTTCCGTCCAAGCCGGTTGGCTCCCGATGAATAGCACACGTTCCGTTGCCTCCAGAGGAACACGATGCATTCCGTTGCCTCCCCATGAACACGACGACGACGCAATTTCTCTGTTCCGACCCAGCTACAACCATGTACACGAGCCCTGGTCGTACATATGCGCGAGTAGGCGTCCTAGACCCCGCCTGTATATACGTACGTGGCCGTATTTACTTTCTTGGACTCTGGCCGCTGTACGTACGTATACATGCTACATGCGCGCCTCTACTACGACACGTGCCCTTCCTTACACGGCCACGGTTCATCGCTGCAGCCTGCAGACAGACCGATCGACCAGTATGTACGTACATGTTCGCGACCAGAATGACAACGCTACGTACACTTCGACCGGGTGGGTCCCGACTGTCAGGCACTTCCTTGCGTGCGAAGATGTTGGTGGTGGGTCCCAGCAGTCAGGGGGTGAATCATTTTTTTGCCCATAATATGGACGCACTTCCTTGCGTGCGAAGATGTAGCTGGTGGGTCCCAGCAGTTAGGGGGAGAAACCATTGTTTTTCAGGGTAAAAATGATGAGTTGCATGCATGCTTCCATGGGCGTGGTGCGTCCCCACTGTCAGCCTCTCATGTACAGTCATCTTCCGATGACTCTTGTTGTTGACCACGTTGACCACACCGTGCTGAGCGCACCATGGCCGTTGGACGACGGTGAGGCCCTAGACTGGAACGACCGGAGATGGGGAAGACGCGGTAGTGGAGTCGCAGATGGAGAGGAGTGGGAAACTTGACTAGTTGGTCTTGGCAGCTCGCCGCCCACGGAGACAGGAGCAAACGAGCTTGAAGTAGGAGCACATTGTTGGATTAACATCCAGCGGTCCGGCTGCCGTAATCATTTGTTGATTAAGTTGACAAAGCCACCTTACGTCGCTTAGTAGGCCCACAAGTCAGCCGCCAAATCTGTCAGGGCCCAGCTGTCATCGGGAGGAATGGTTTTTTCACATAACAAGGAGGCACTTCCTTCCATGCGAAGATACCGCCGGTGGGTCCTAGCTGTCAGGGGGAGGAAACAGCTTAATAAGGAGGAACTTTCCTTGCGTGCGACCAATGGACCCGTGGGTCCCAGCCGTCAGGCTCTCCACATACAGTCCTCTTTCGATGACTCTTGTTTGTTGACCACACCGCACCGAGTGTAGTGAGGCAGTGGACGACGGCGAGGCCCCATACTGGAACGACCCGGAAGTGGGGAAGACGCGGCAGTGGAGTCGCAGATGGAGAGGAGTGGGAAACTTGACTGGTTCGGGTGCGGGGTGGGCTTGGTGCGGAGTGGGGATGGCACGGCCGTCGGTAGCATAAAACAATGCCATTTGGATGCGGAGGCTGGGCGGCGGTCCCGGCAGCGCTGGGGAAGAAGGCGAGAGATTGAAGAAGAATGCGGCCGTTGGATGTAAATCAATGCCTTGCCAAACCGACCTCTTGGCCCACATGCCAGCCAGTCCATTTGTTTTTTAGTCCATTTGGTGGGCTGGGTGAAACAATGATGTAGCATCTATGCAGCCCGTTTATATATATGGTAGAATAAAAAGCCCATTTGCATTTTTCTCGAAATCCGCGGACTTGCTGGGCTGGGTGAAAATATCATGTTGGGCTGGACGGAGAAATGTTATAAAAAACATAAACCCATTGCACGTCTATTACTGCATTGGTCAGTAAAATCTTTGCAAGATTATGTACGCAATCACTAGGAGTTAACTTGCCAAGTTATATATAAACAATTATTATTATTTTGTAAGAACTTTCAATTTACAAAATAAAATATCATTTTAATTTGATGAGTTAATAGGGCGTGGGTATTATTATATTTTAGGCTAGGCATTGGGACAATTGAGTTGGTTCGGGGAAAAATCTTTGGGAGAAAACTCAGTTTACATCGAAAAGAAAGTGGGAGAATATTCAGATATAGGATTAATGAAAATGAAAAATAAAGGAAGTGGGAAGGTCTATAAAATGGTTGAATGAGCGATAGGTTTAACGGAACCTTATATTGTTTCTATTATATATATATATATATATATATATATATATATATATATATATATATATATATGTGTGTGTGTGTGTGTGTGTGTGTGTGTGTGTGTGTGTGTGTGTGTGTGTGTGTGTGTGTGTGTGTGTGTGTGTGTGTGTGTGTGTGTGTGTGTGTGTGTGTGTGTGTGTGTAATAAAATAAGATATAAATATATGTTCAGTTTTGCATTCTTATAGAAAACATAGGTTTAGTTTTGCATTCTTATAGAAAAATAGAACTGAGTTGTGCGTCGTCTTGAAAAAATAAACATAACTTGGGCCGCTGATGTTATAGACAAGCTAGGTTGGGAGGCCCAGAGGCCGCTTGATACCTGCTGGATCCAAAAAATGTTGAAACATGTCGTGGGCTGCCCATGTTAAACAATAAAACCTAGGCCATGGACCTGGTGGGCCCGGGACTGTCAGCCTCTCGACGAACAGTTGTCTCCAGATTCTTCTTGTTTTGCTGACAATGTTGGGAACAACAGATAAGGTACCCATGATCATGACGTGCTTGATCATGATGCTGCGGTTGTCCGTGTACTCGTCGGTTACGGGAAGCAGACACGCCCTCATGTCCAAGATCCGCATGTACATGTCGTAGCATGCGTATGCGTCCTTGGCCGCGTAGGTTATGTAGGCTAGATTCAGAGGTACCCCCCACGTGTTCAGGTCCTTTGGTATCGTTGTCTTCTTTCATGTTGGCATATCAGGGGTTGATGATGGTCTCGGTGAGGTCAACCACGGAGTCCATCTCCTGCCCGTTGCCGATGATCTTGTATTGCTTCTGGATGTTGACAAGCTTGTTGCACCAGATGGCCGAATCGTCACGTTCTTCCTTCTCTCCACCGTAGCGAAGGTGCAGTCGGCGCTGCCAATGAAACGGGCGGATGCTCCAGAACCTCTGATGGCCCTGCAGTAGTAGTAGATGAGAACCTCGTCCTGCACACATACCTAGGCGACGGCGATCCGCTGGTCCCTATCAGGAGATGAATGGACGGGCACAAGGTCTAGTCCTGCGACCTTGTGCTTTCTCGTCCTGCAGGTACTGCTTGAACTTGGTGAGGTAGAGCTTCATCGAGTCCAGATCGTTGGTGTACATCACATTCAACTTGGTGCAACCATAGGATTGAACGGTGAACCCAAAGGGGAACTCCTTGCTGAAGTCCATATCCAGTAGGCTCACCCCTCGGATCGCCATTGGAGTCTCTTCAAGTGAACGAGTGGGTAGGCGGCGGCAACAGTTCATTTTTCAGCTCTTGGGGAACTGGATTCAACAGCAAACTGAGTGTGTACATGCGACAACAGTTACTACCCCTCCCTCGCCCGCTGCATGCCCGATAGAAGATGCACCCTCGGCGCATTCAAACGCCTCCCTTAAGAAACCGACTCCGGCCACACGTCGGTTCACGAGCGGGTCTATATTGGTACTGTAATAACAAGAGTTAGTGGTCACTTTACTTAAATTTAATTAGCTTTAATAGAAATTTATACTTAAAGAAACAATGCATTGGCTCGTTCTATCAGTGCCATAGGATCAACATGCACAACAATTAGAATTATTATTCTCAAGACGCACACGATCAGCACATTTGTCGCACTTTCACACAGATAATACTACCAAGTTTGAACTGTTTGTTATGGTTGTTGTCATCCGCATCATCATGTCGTGTTTCCCAGCTTGCAAGATTCATAACCAACAAATAAGATCCAAATAATAAGTACAACAAAGATTCCTACACATCTCATTGATTCCCATCTTGCCAGATTCAGAACCAACAAATAAGATTCAAATAATAAGTACAACAAAGATGCCTACACATCTCATTGATTCCCAGCTTGCAAGATTCAGAACCAACCCATTAGAGCCTTTTGATAAAGTGAATATCAGGATTAAATCCATCTTGGCTAGCCGTGTCATACAACCCAAGAACTTGGCGAATGCTCTTTACAGTCACAACATCTGTAGTTGAGTATTCCTGTTTGCACAACATAGATAAGAAGAGCATGATTACTATAATAGTGGCACTCCTTGAACTCAACCAGAAGCTCCACTCGGATGAGGCCTGCCTGGAGTTCCATGTTTCAATTCATGCGCATTTTTCTGCAGTTCACCTAAAATGAAGCAAAGATCACATCATTCAGCTAGCAAGAAGTACTTGCTCTCGTGAGCTGGCAGGTTCTTCTTTAGTAGCTGCACTAAAATTGAGGAACATTAAGGTTGGCTGTCCGGCTCATGTAAGGTGCAACTATAATTTGCTTATCCTTTTGTGCAATTACACTAAAATAAAGTGCCATTGTGGTGACAGTGACGGCTCATCTTGCAAAGGCTAATAAAATGTTACACGAGATTACCAGTAGAATTTGACGGAGATTTTGGAAACTCCAATCACCATTTTGTGCAGTTCCACCAAAATTGAGAGATGTTGCCCACATGACATTTTAGTTGAACTGCACAAGACACTCATTAAAAAAAGTGTTTTGTGCAGTTCACCAAAAGGTCACGATAGCAACAAGGTGAAATGGATATCCCTATCTGCACAAAAAGGTAGAAAGTAAACAGTTGCTGGTCGATAAGAATATACAAAACATACACGAAATGAAAAGAAGCATCTTAATTATGTTCATGGAAATCACGCAAGGACAGTAGAAATTTTAAAACATCAGCAATGCTTCATGTTACCGGAAGCATTACGATCAACAATGACATTCGTCAAATATGGGATTACTTTAATGGTGGCATTGCTTGTATACCAGATACTGTAAATCAACAGCAGCTAAAGAGTTGGTTTAAGCGCATGGGACCGTGGGGACACCAGGACACTCAGCAGCATAAAGGAGCAACTTACTTATCATACTGGGGAAAACAGCAGGAGTACCATTTGTAACACAGTTTAATTCCATCATATCACTGGAGGCATTAGATTAACAATAACACTGGTTAGACATGTCCTTAAGGTAACAATGTGATCGCTTCATTTTACATGCGCACTTACATTAACAACAGCAACAGGTTGGTATAAGGACATGCGACAGTGGACGCATCAGCACAATGTACCTACAAGGAGGCATAAAGTGGTGATGCCGAGTTTGTTCATGCTCTGTGAGGGCAGCAAATCTAATCCTGGAGACCTTTTACTATGTGAGGGAAGCAAATCTAATCCTGGAGACCTTTTACTAAGTGAGGGCAGCAAATCTAATCCTGGAGACCTTTTACTATGTGAGGGAAGCAAATCTAATCCTGGAGACCTTTTACTATGTGAGGGCAGCAATTCTAATCCTGGAGACCTTTTACTACGTGAGAGCAACAAATCTAATCCTGGACATACTCTGTTGACTTGTCCCCCAGCCGCCACTTTCTATCCTTTTTTCAACCAATAATAGATTTGTTCCTTATCCAGTTTGTACCGCGTTTTCCCATTATTTCCCTTTTCAACCAAGAGACCGGTTGGGTATCCGGTCTCTACTACTTTCACCATATTATTTCTTCTTTGAATCAAGTCCTAGTTTCATGCTACAACTTTCCCCCTTTCTTCGTTGTTTGAACCAAGTCCTAGATTCGATTGCATGAAGTAGCTTTACCTCTAATAATACTAAAAATTTAGGTGGCTTTGGAAGAGCTGATGGGAGTAGAAAAAGATGCACATGCTGACACGTGGGGAGCTGGGGCAGTAGAGCAAGGCTGCTTTCGAAGAACTTATACCTGAGGGTCATCGGGATGTCAGCGGCGGCAGGTCGGATCTGAGCACAATACGGCAGGAAGGAAGAAGGGTTGGAGGACCTCCCGAGCCGGCGCTGTGTCAGAGAGAACGGCACGGGCAGAGGACCGGGCCCCTCCGGCAGCTGTGGGTTTCCTCCCTCGCCGGTGATGATCGCGTGAACGATGCACCTAGTCCTCTACATAGACCAGCCGAAGGGATCCGGCCGGATCTGTGACCAGCGGTGAGCAGAGAGAAAATGTCGCTACCGCTGTCTTGTTTAGATCTGGAGAGGATGAGAGAATGAAGAGAGCAACCCTAGTAAATTAAGCGCTCAGGCCCCTGCGTACATATATAGTGGAGTGATTATCTTTTTGTCTCCACAACAAGCGTTTCAATTTGTGTACGTGGCATTAAAAAAAAGAAACTCTGTATTTAAGGTGACTAACTGTACGGCTCCTACTTAATACTACTCTATACCCCTATATAGTGTGTGAATAACTTTGAAAGTTGGTCGTTGGATGAAGCCAATCCGACGGTACAAAGATGGCAAATCCGAGCACTACTAGCCGTTGGATATCATCTACATTCCACCAAATTCTGCCACGTGTAGAATCTAGAAGACTCCATGGTTGAACTTAAGCATAATGCACAAACCTCAAAACACAAGCACTTCTCCTTTGTTCTAGAATCTTCCATATCTTAATTGCCCAAACTTTTTTTTCAAAATGAATTGTCACTATTTGTTTTTTTACTTTATATATGCTTTACAATGCACAATTCCATGAATCTTAAAATAGATTTTTTGTAAAACTAATTGATTTTGAACTAGATGAACTATAAGAATTAAACGAACACCTACATCATGCATATATGACTCAAAGCTTACATGCTATAGTGTGTTATTTATTCATAATTTGGTTACCAAATCTCATGCGTGCAATGCACGTGTACCTTACTAGCAGTAGTAGTATTGTTCACTTGTGCTCCCCGGCCCTCCATTCATTGAACAACCCCACAGGGTGAAAACATACAGTACTACTACCTCCGTCCTAAAATTCTTGTCTTAGATTTGTCTAGATACGGATGTATTTAATACTAAAATGTAACTTGATACATCCGTATTTACATAAATTTAAGACAAGAATTTTGGGATGGAGGGAGTAGTATTTATATAGAACGAACAAGCTCGAACTATTTTCGCGTAGTTAAATGTTGAGGGCGGGGCTTTTTCGTGTAGGGGTTTGACAGAGAGGCGAGGAGGGTGAGGGAGTAGCGGATTCAACTTACTTATTGCTGGAAAGGTTGGGCTGTCTTGATTTGTGATGCGTTCTGCTGGAAAGACTTGTGATATGACTACTCACTATGTTCATGAATTCTTGGCGTATGACCGGGGTGATGCCCCATACATTCCGCACTCTAATCTGGTGCATGACACGTCGACCCGGATGCTGGCTCTCCCACATGTCGGAGAAGTACGTAGTAGTAAGAAGGAGCAATGCGGTATATACTAGTAGTACTACTACTCACGTCGGAGGAGTGAGAACCACGGCAGCCCAATGAACGAGCAGTAGAAAACAATGTGCTGATATGGCCATAAGAAACAATGTGCTACGGTCACATTCTGACAACAGCGTCTGTGCTACAGCTAGCTCTTCTCCCTCGTTTCTCTCTTCTAATTCTAAATTCAGCCGATGCCCGGTGAGCGGGGTGGGGATTTGCCGATGGTCGGTTTGCTCAACTACGGCTGAGGGAGTCCTGGACTAAGGGGTCCTCGGGCGTCCGGCCTGTTAGCCATGGGCCGGACTGATGGGCCGTGAAGATACGATGACCGAAGGCTGCACCCGTGTCCGGATGGGACTCTCATTGGCATGGAAGGCAAGCTTGGCGACCAAATATGTAGATTCCCTTCCTTGTAACCGACCCTGTGTAACCCTAGATCCTCCTGGTGCTTATATAAACCGGAGGACTTAGTCCGGAGAGGGATATATTTATTACTATAGTCATACAGGCTAGACTTTTAGGGTTTAGCCATTAAGATCTCGTGGTAGATCAACTCTTGTAATACTCATATTCATCAAGATCAATCAACCAGGAATTAGGGCATTACCTTCATAGAGAGGGCCCGAACCTAGGTAAACATTGTGTCCCCCGTCTCCTGTTACCATCGATCCTAGACGCACAGTTCGGGACCCCCTACCAGAGATCCGTCGGTTTTGACACCGACATTGGTGCTTTCATTGAGAGTTCCACTGTGCCGTCGTTAAGAGATTCGATGGCCCCTTCAATCATCCACAACGATGCTGTCCAGGGGGAAGTCTTCCTCCCCGGGCAGATTTTCGTATTCGGCGGCTTCGCACTGCGGGCCAACTCGCTTGGCCGTCATGAATAGATCGACAGCTACGCCCCTAGACATCAGGTCAAATTCGGGAGCTTTAACTACGTCGCGGACGTCCGTGGAGACTTGATCTCCGCTGGACTCGAGACCGCAGCGATCGCTCCTGGTCACCCCGATGAACATGACCTAAATCTGTCATTGGACCGCATCTAGGAGATCGCTCATGTAACTGCTCTGGCCTTAGATCCGGAGCATATTGCGCCATCCAAGGATAGAAGGCTCAACCCCACCATGGAGGCCACAGATTCCACGGTGCTGGAGCCAAACATAGACCTAAAGTCACACGACATCTTTGTCACCGGAACTCCAGACTCGTCTCTGGTCATAAATTCTGAGCCATGTGCATCCGCGGGCGCCGAACTTGATCGCTTATCGATCTTTGAGTTTAGCGCCGCAGACATCTTCCAACACTCGCCCTTCGGCAATGTGCTAAACTCATTAAAGAATCTGTCCCCGGCAGGGGACTCACAGCCGAATTATGTCCGGTTTGAACTGGAGGCTGATGATGGGGGAGAATTCAGTTTCCCACCCGCTACCCACTTCATAGCCACTGTCGAAGACTTAACCGACGTGCTTGATTACAGCTTCGACGACATCGACGGTATGGATGATGATGCCGACGAGGAGCAGGGCCAAAACCCGCCACTTACCGGACGCTGGACGCCACTTCCTCATATGACGTATGCATGGTGGATACACCTAAAGACACTAACAATGATGACAAGGATGATCCAGTTAAGGACAAACCTCCTGAGACACATCCCTGGCACCAGCGTCAGCGGCGCCGGTCTAAGTCACATCATACAAAAGATAACAACACCGGCACCGGAGAAAATAATACTCCGGACGAAGCCGACGACAATGAAGACCCTGTCGGGACAATCTCCGAACAAGATGAACGGGAGGACGGGCACGTTAGCCCTGATGAACAGGCCATACATGAAGACTCGGAGGATAGTAATTATCTTCTGCTCTCCGAGGAAGAGGAGAGCCTCGGCAACGAAGAATTCATCGTGCCTGAAGAACCTCTCGAGCAGGATCGCTTTGAACGCTGGCTAATAGCCACTTCAAGGAGCCTGAAAAAGAAGCAGTTGCAGCTTTAAGCTGACCAAGATCTGCTCATTGATAGATGGAACGAAGTCCTGGCCGCCGAAGAATACGGCCTCAACGGCCCAGCCAAAAATTACCCTAAGCGCAAATTGTTACCTCAGTTCGATGATGAGGCGCTGAAGCCCGTACCATCATCGCACAATGCAGCTGACCGATCGCCATGCGGTCAGGATAAAGCGGCAACTCATGTCGAACACCAGACCGCCCACCTCATCGTACAGGCAAGAATAAAACAGCTCGGGGATGCACATACGACCGTCAACAGGACTTGGACAGTAGAGCAGGACACACAAGATCGATCTATGGGTCGCGAGGACGTGCATCGACACGCGATGACGGCTACCTATTCGGACGTGACAAACCTAGCCACGCTCGGGCTGAAAACTGCAAACAGACTCCATCAGAGGTACATCACAGTGTGGCCCAGTATAGAGGTGCCGCACAC
This sequence comes from Aegilops longissima, assembly GCA_021605205.1. Taxonomy (NCBI): domain Eukaryota; kingdom Viridiplantae; phylum Streptophyta; class Magnoliopsida; order Poales; family Poaceae; genus Aegilops; species Aegilops longissima. The sequence goes on along the minus strand of CM038678.1, from coordinate 154,397,465 downwards.
CCTCTCTGCTTCACAAATGAAGTAATGGAGCATGAGTTCCCAGACGGGTTTAAACCCATGAACATCGAATCATACGATGGAACAACGGATCCTGCGGTATGGATCGAGGACTTCCTCCTTGATATCCACGTGGCCCGCGGAGATGACCTTCATGCCATTACCTACAACTAAAACTCAAAGGACCAGCTCGGTACTGGGCTAACAGTCTGCCACGAAATTCTATTGGCAGCTGGGAAGATTTGCAAGATGCCTTTCGTGACAACTTCCAAGGAACATATGTCCGGCCACCGGATGGCGATGACTTAAGCCACATTGTCCAGCAGCCCGTAGAGTCAGCCAGGAAGCTCTGGACTAGGTTCTTAGTTAAAAAGAACCAAGTCATCGACTGTCCGGACTCGGAAGCCCTTGCGGCCTTCAAACACAGCGTCGGGGATGAATGGCTTGCCCGCCACCTCGGCCAAGAAAGACCTAAATCCATGACAGCCCTTACCGCTCTAATGACCCGCTTTTGCGCGGGAGAAGACAACTGGCTCGCTCGTAGAAGCAACAACACCTGCGTCTCGGGCACTTCCAAAATCCGAGACGGCAATGGCAAACCACGACGCAGCAAACACAGAAGTCGCAATGATAATGAAAGATCACGCGACACAATGGTCAACGCTGGATTCAGCAGTCCCCGATCCGGTCAATGGAAAAAGCCATTCAAGGCGAACAGAGACAGACCATCCAATCTAGACAGGATATTGGATCGACCCTGCCAGATTCACGGCCACCCTGATAAACCCGCTAATCATACCAACAGAAGCTGTTGGGTCTTCAAGCAGGCCGGCAAGCTCAACGCCGAACACAAGGGAGGAGGATGCCCGACGATAAGGACAATGAAGAGATCCACCAACCAAATACTGGGGGTCAGAAGCAATTTCCCCCCGAAGCAAAAATAGTAAACATGATATACGTGACACACACCCCTAGTGGTGAGCGCACGAAATACTCCCTCCATACAGGAGGTCATATCATGGCTACCTCAGCCGAACTACAAAGCGGCCTTATCACGCCGCATATCACGTCGGCCGTCATGCGGCCGGTCTCCATTCAACATGACCGATCAATGTCCATATTGGACTAGCAATTCGGCTTCTACCGTCCGCCTAATGTGCCTTCGAAGTGGGTACCACACATACATAATTATGCCCTTGAAATACCCTGGGCACCGGTGGAAGCACAGTATGGGTGTGTCTGCACCCCCTACTTTTCTAACTGCCCTTTTTCCTTTTTATTATCCCCTCCATAGGTAGCTCAAGGGCTGGTCACCCCAAGGACTCTACCAGAGTTCGGGTTCGTACAATCATCCAAGGGTTATTCTTGTCAAGGAATCCCTTCACCGGGGACAGGCGGCGCAGACGTGCGACAGGAGGTCCAAAATAACTTTTTGTAGTCCGAGCTCTCTATTCCGAGCCTGTAAAGTGCCTTTTCCCCAGCCTTCGACCCCGGGCATGTCAAATAGCCAGGGTTGCGGCTTTGTTATCTATATAATAATTGGCTTATCAGTCAGCTCCCAGTACACTTAACTAGTGTCCAGTCTCGACTTTTTCCTAATCGACCCGAATTTTTGCTCCTGCGGTTGTTTTACACACACACCTCGGCATAACTCGCCAGGGGCTCGGTATGGGAACAAATGAGTTGCCGGTAAGTCCGAACAGCTTTGTAGCGTACTTCGGCGTCGCGAGTTTGGCCTTATATGCATCAACTCCGAATCATGTCTTGGGTCAATAGTTGGGTTGCCCGGCTCCTGTGCTTGCTAGCCTATGTTCCGCTCTATCGGCTAGGGTAGTAAAGGGAGAACTACTGCGATTGTGCTTCCGATTCATCTGGTCAAGCACCTCAGTAGAGAAAGCCGAAAACTGATTGTCATGATGCGGCAAGAGCTCGTCAACCATTAGACGACTTATTGGAATCTTTAGCAATTCTCTCCGTGTTATACGAAGGATCTTTTTCAGATCATCTGTACAGCGCATCGTACTAAAAGTAAGCGCGTACATACCAGGAGCTATATCGTAGACCCACCATAAAACTCCTATGGCTAAGTGAAAGTGTTAATGCCCTATAGTCCGATTGCTCGGTTCACCGCATTGTCACCTCCTTCATGGACCAAGACGTTGGGTCAAGAGTGATCAAGTGCTTTTCCGAACACCCCCGTACTTCCTACGAGGGGGCTGAAGCCGACGACTAGAATACTTTCAGATTATATAAAAACGGCCACACAGAGGAAAAAAAGCTTTGGAGCAAAACATAAAAATAAATTAAATATAAGATTGTCTATTACAATTCCCTTACACCTCACTCGAATACCATGTCTTTCGATCATTGACCCTCTATCAAGCGGGCAGCCTCTAAGACGTCTTCAAAATAATGCTCCGCTGCGTGATGGTCCTTGCCCTTGGGTGGACTCTTCGCTGCAACATCGATGGCCTTCATCATCCCCCAGTATGTATTGACACGGGCAAAGGCCATCCGTGCACCCTTAATGCATGCCGACCGCCTCACAGCGTCGACACGTGGCGCCGCATCAACAAGCCGCTACACTAAGCCGAAGTAGCTATTCGGAACAGGCTCAGCTGGCCACAGCCGGATTATGACGTTCTTCATGGCAGCGCCGGATATCCTATGAAGCTCGGCCCATTGGGACATCTGTTCATTCAGCAACAGAGGGCGCTTTGACGCACCAAATTGTGACCAGAAAAGCTTCTCCGTTGCATACCCCTCTCGCGCATGGTAAAACTGCATACTTGGTTAAGCTGAGCATAGTTCGGATCGCCGAACTTAACCTGCAGCAAAAAGGGCCTATCGGCCGCAATCTCCCCAGCTTGCCGGATCTCCTCACGGGCTGCTCTGGATTCAGATCACTCATATTTCGCCTCTCATAAGGCCTTGTCAAGTTCAACCATTTTGGCTTCATTCTCCTTCTCAAGAAATTCACAGTGGCCAGTAGCATTTTTCAGTTCGAGCGCCATCGTGGATATCTTCTCCTCGTCTTGGCGCTGAGCAGCTTGTTCCCCTGAGATAGATGCTTGTCACAGCATATCCCTCAATATATCCGGCGCCGCCAGGTCTCTGGAAGCCGCTGTAGGAGCACGACCATCCTTTGAAGGAACCTGTCCACCCGTCTCCAGAATCATCTTTGGTTGAAAACCAGAAAGTCCCGGGCTTTCATTATTGGCCCCCGAATCCCGGACGATCGGAGGTCAACATTCGGGTACTGCCTCTTTCATCCCCTGCACCGCTTGTTGATCAAGAAAAACACTCCGAGATGACACTTCGGAGTCATCCGCCTTATGGGGCGAGGAGGTCGGGGGAGGCATGTCGCTTTCCATCATCTCTGGGAGGAGATCTCCCAGAGAAGAGGATTGCCCAGAAAAACTCTGTGCCGAACTGTAAAAATACACAGGCACGTTACATGTCTCTTCGGTAACAGGAAAGGAGCGGGATGCTATCAAAGCACCCCGGATTCACTTACAATTTGGTTGAGGGCTTGTCCTCATGATGGAGCCATTCAACGGCGTCGCCTTCCAATCCCGAGCCGCTCGACGGTGGCATCTTGACCCTCTTAGGAGACCGCCCCTCCCAACCTTCGGAGGCGGCCCTTTTCTTCCTGAATGGAGAAGGGATACTTGCTTCTCTTTCGCCTTTGTCTTTGGGCAAGGAAATGTCAATTTCTTCGGACTCGGTATCTAATTTACCTCGGGAACAAAGGTCATCCCGGGTCTTCTCACTCTCCGCCTTGCCCTCCCTTACCGGTGCCTGGTACGGCGCCGGTGCCAGCATCCTTGTTAACAAGGGGGCCGCTGATTCATTGGGAAGAGGGGCCGGACACCTGATCCATTCCGCTTTATTTATCCAGCCTTGGAAAAAGATGGTTTGCTTAGTGTCTTACCACAGGATATCTGATTATGAGGTGCTCGGCGGATGAGTACTTACCGTGGTATCCGGATGGTTACAGTCTAGGCCAGTATCTTTGGAGGTCTCCGGCCATTGTTTATGTTTCCCAAAAAATAATTTCCACATTCCTTCGTGCGTAGTGCTGAAGAAGTGCTGAAGAGTCCGTGGACCTTCTGGATTAAACTCCCACATGCGGAGAGGCCGTCGCTGGCACGACAGGGTCCGGCGGACTAGAATTACCTAAATAATGTTGACAAGATCAATATCCTTCTCAATAAGGCTTCGGATGTGACTCTGCAGAGTTCGCACTTCATCAACTTATCCCCAGTCCAACCCCTTGTTAATCCATGATGCAAGCTGAATTGGGGGGCTGGATCGCAACACAGGTCCAGCTGCCTACTTAGAACTACGAGGCTCGGTGATATAGAACCACTCCTGCTGCCATAAGTCGGAAGATTCTGTGAAGGATCCTTTTAGCTAGACATCGCTGGTAAGCTTGCTCACTGAGGCTCCACCGCACTCCTCCTGCTCCCCCTCCATCACTTTCGGCTTCACATTGAAGGTCTTGAGTCACAAGACGAAGTGCGGAGGAGTTCGGAGGAAGGCTTCGCACGTGACGATAAACGACAGTTTGAGAATAATAGAGTTCGGGGCGAGATCGTGAAAATCTAGTCCATAATAGAACATGATCCCCCGGACAAAGGGATTAAGGGCAAACCCTAATCCTCGGAGGAAGTGGGAAACAAACACGACCCGCTTGCCGGATCTGGGGGTGGGGATAACCTGCCCTTCCGTGGGAAGCCGATGGAGGATTTCTGCGGTCAGATATCTTGCTGCCCGAAGCTTCGCGGTATCCTCCTCTGTGACAGAAGAAGCCACCCACCGGCCTCGACAGCTGGATCCGAACATGACTGAGGCTGGCAGCGATTGAAACACGGGTGTTGGAACTCGAGGTAGTAAGGGTTGAGGAAGAACCAAGCGTGGAGAAGAAAGACGGGTTTGTACCCCTTTATAAAGGTCGTGAATATCGAACGCCTCCTCCTGGGCCTTAAAGCTTGCCTATTCCCAAGGAGTTGTACCCTAAAGACGGTTGGGTTACCCACATCCGTGTCGATAAAGAATCACTTAATGAGGGGACATGATCTCTGCTTTGACAAGACGTGACAATGGAAACTGCGTCTTGAAACGCGGAGCGACCGACGAGAAATGGTTCAAAATTATGACCGGGAAGG